>OY856409.1:508291302-510691302 GCA_963693085.1 Alisma plantago-aquatica
AGCAAGTCCAACGACTATAACTTATTATAGTAGTACAATACTCCTAGTTGTACTTAAACAATGTCTGTACAGCTCCTGATCTTCAGCACTAACTACTAACTCAGACAGCATCTACAACAACTCCACCACGGAGTGCAAGTTGACATTGTCCTCCAAGTGGTAGACAATAGCCTCCATTCCTCTAGAGAAGTTCACACAGACAACCTAAAACTCATTTCGTTCTACCAGAACAAATAGGAAGGAGTTGTCCCTCCCGTTAGTGTACTAGTCACCAACTTGCTCTCCCACAATTGTTCTCCCTTGCTATCCCTTCCTTTAGCGGGTAGGACATGCTTGGGCTATCTATTGGTTTCCATAACCAGAGAGGATTACAATTTTTAAAAACAATTGAGTTGTGTTCTGAGAATCCCCCGGTACTCCTCTATTCATAGGAGGGTTTAGGGTCTGGGTTCTCAGTCTATGTTGGAGTGGAAGAGACCGGAATTTCCACAAATTAATTACCCTGTGATAGGTGAACTGGTCGGTAAACTGGTGAACCGGTTGGCTGGCACGATGAGCCAATCGGTTCTCTCAGTGAGTTGATGGTTTCACATGTTTCCCAATTGCAATTTGGATTGACAAATTGTTTCCAATTAATGTCCAACATTAATTCCTTGTACCAATCGAATTGAACAAATGAAATGACAAACTATTCTCCTGAATCAAGAAAATCACTAGGAGCTTTGGTTGGCATTGTTGGCTAAATTGGACATTAACATACCCTTTGTTTTAATGATGACAAACATTTCATTCTTATGGATCTAACGTGCTACTTGAGTATTTTAGGGTTTAAGAAGATGAGGAGATGAAACCATGTGAAGATCAATGTACTTAAATGCTTAATATTTTTATGATTGTACTCAATGTAAGAACTTAAACAAGTATATAATATACAAGTACTTAGATATCATGTAAATCAAGTCTTAAATCTCCTTTATCCACTCATAACCCTTAATTAGGATCCCCCTAGATATTAGAGTCATTATCCTTCATTAGAACAATCATTTAATAGGTGGTTCACAAACTTGCACCAATGACATTCTCAGTTGGAAATATTGTCGATTGAGAACCACCTCAGTGGAGGACTCAGAGCATCGTTTGAAATCATACACATTTGTACTCTAAGTCAATTTTGATTGAAATTATTGTCAATTGAACACATCCTCGGTCAAAATCATATGACCTTTAGATCGAGTGGTTGGAAGTTGAGGATACCTGTTGGAATACAGTTGCATTCAACTCAGGCTCGATCGAACAAATTCTCAATCGAGACATGGTCATTTAAAAAACTTTTCGATCGACTGAGTTTTGGATTGTTCTTCTAAACTCAAACATTTTAGCCATTACAACCCAATGACTTTATACCAAATGTCCAGTCAATTACTAAGAACACTCTAGAGACTTCCAACAACATCAAACCTTTTCTATAAATAAGGCAGGCCTTAGGACACCCAATTCACACAAGCTACACTTGAGCATTCATTCTAGAGAGTAACAAAGCTGAGAATCACTTGGTATCTTCTTCTTTGAGCTCTAAAGTTGTTCTCTATAGCTACAATATCATATCTACTACATATAAACGTCCATCTTAAGTGAATAAGAGATATATACGTTTGATATAGGAATCAAGACGTTATACACCATTGGCTAAGTGTTTATTTCTTCCAATCTATTTCTTTTGTGTTTTATTATTGTTCTCCTTAACTACTCCTAGGGTTGGAGGTTGTTTGAAGGAGGTTATCAGAGCTACTTTAAGGTGAAGGCTGCTCCAAGTGCTTGAAGTTACTTCAAGAAGTCTTCTTAAAAAGAGGTTGGAGTTACTTCTAGGCGAAGGCTACCTCAAGGTGGTGGAGCTACTTCAAGGTGGTGAAGGTTGCTTTATGGGCTTGAGATTACTTCAAGAAGGCTGCTTCAAAGGAGGTTGGGCTACTTCTAGGTGAAGGATACCTTAAGGTAGTGGAGCTACTTCAAGGTGATGAAGGCTTCTCTAAGGGCTTGAGGATACTTCAAAAGGCTGCTTCAAGGAGGTTGAGTCTACTTCAAGGTGAAGGCTAATTCAAGGAGGTGGAAGGTGATAGTATTTTGTTGTAACATCCTTGTAAGGTAAATAAATAATTCACTTTCAAAATCTCATTTGGAGACAATTGGGTAATGGACTGGAAACCTTTGATTCAAAGGTTGGAACAACTCTAAATCAAAGTGTCTTCCTTGTTTCATCCTCCTTCTTTGCTTTAAGTTTTCAATTGAATTTTAAAGTACCAATAGCTCTATTCACCCCCCTATATCTTTCAATTGGTATCATAGCAGGTATTCAAGGAGCCTTAACCGGTCTCGAATGGGGGATGGTGTTCTACACAACCTCAACTTCGAAGGAACTTATGTGATCCAGACACCACCCTTTGATGGAAGCAACTACACTTATTGAAAAAAGAAGGATGCAATTCAACTTGCAAGGGGTCAGTCTGGAACTTTGGGGAATGGCATTCTTGCCGTATGTGCTTCCTAATATGGAGTATGCAACATGGAATTCCGAAACGGTAAAGCAAGTTCAATTGAATGCAAAAGTAATAAGCATCTTATATTGTTATATTTTCATCAGTGAGTTAAATAGGATATCTTCATGTGAAACCTTTTATGAAATATGGCACAAACTTTCAATTATACATGAAGGTACAACTCAAGTAAAGAATACCAAGATTAATATGCTTAGATAAAAGTTTGAATAATTTCACATGCAACCTAATGAGATTATTAGTGAAATTTATGGAAGTTTTCTTCTATTGTTAACAACTTGAGTGCCTTGGGTAAGTGTACAAGTGAGGAAGATCAACTGTCTAAGATTCTTAGATCTGTGCGTCCAAAGTACAATCCAAAAGTGACGGCCATTGAAGAAGTCAATGACCTTACCACATTAGAGATGGAGAAACTCATCGATAACCTTGAGATGCATGAGGTCACCCTTAAAGAAGAAGAAAGAGTGGAATATGAATTACAAAAAGGGAACAGGAAGTATATAACATTCAGGTCTACAACCAAATCTTAAGAAAGTAATAAGTCAAGTGAAGGAGAAGATGAAGAGGATGCACTCATTGTAAATGGTAAGCAATATAGAAGTTTTAAATCTAACAAAAGTTCTAGTGTTTTTTCCTCTTTTTCCCTTAGGTGATTTGAATGTAGAAAGAAGGGACATTTAAAGAATGAATGTCCTAAAGTCAAGAAGGGAAAGAAATCATCTTTCAAGAAGAAAGAAAAAGCCTACAAAGCAACTTGGAATGAGCCAAGCGATGATAGAAAGAGTGGAGAGGAATAAGAATGTCTCATGGCTAAAGACTAGGTGAGTTGTCTCATTGCAACAACATATGAAGAAGAAAATGAGGTGAGTCTTCTTGATTTATCTAAAGAAGAGCTAGGAATAGTTTAGAAGAACTCCATGATAAATATGTTGATAGTAGAAGGAAATTGAGGAATCTTACAAAAACTAATGATGATTTGCATGCTAAATTGTATGATCTTACCTTTGAAATGAAAATTATGTCTGAAAAAGACACCTTGAAATCATCTACTAATGACTACAATATTAAGTAGCTTGCTCTAGAAACCAACAATAATCTTCTTTCTCAAGAAAAGGTTGAATTGCTTTCTAAGATAAATAATTATCAAACTCAACATGTTCTATGTTCTCATTCAAACTATGATATCTTTGTTATAGAAAAATATTTTTTGCTTTCAAGTTTAGATCAAGCATAGATATTGCAGAGAAAATTGATGAAATTTCTAAGTTACAAAAACATGTTGATAGACTAAAGGGTAATAATATTCTTGATAAAATCTTGGAAAAATCCTTTGGACAAATTGGAAGAAGAGGTCTAGGCTATGTACCAAAAGAGAAAACTTTCCAAAAGCCTAAAACTAAAAAATACAAAAACTCAAATCAAAGATCTTGTATGTGTCCAAAGACAATCTAGAACATAACCAAAATGCCAAGAAGAGAAATGAAATCAATTTTATTTTCTGTCACTATTGTCAACGTTTTGGGCACTATTCATTCTCTTGTCCATACAAGAAAAAGAAGGATGTTGACTTGGTTTGGGTTCCAAAATCTGCAACTTAGAAATGTTGGACATATTCATTGAGATTTGACCTAAACTTCATTTTGAAATTCATAATGTCTTCTCTTAACTAAAATAAGCTTCAACTTGTATATCTTTGAGTAGTTGATTGATTAAATGTGTTATTTGGATTAAAACAAATGGAATAAAAAACATCATGTTCACACTAGAAGTAGTACATGTTCTGATAAAGTATGCAAATCTGTATTCGGTCGACAAGAATCTTGATCGAGATGCTTATTAGTCGAAAAACAAACGACCAAAAATAGTTCTGTCAGAAACTGTTGTTATTAAAGTTATTCACTTAAAAATAATACTTGATTGTTATAAAATTCTTTTTCACTATGATTTATATATATTCAATGAAATATTTCACCACTATATGGGTACAAAAACTTTCATACTTTTCAGGTTTGGATGGTCTACAAAAATTTCTCTACAAAGCATAGGACCAAAAACAAGTAAGATTTTCATATGCTTGGAGAAAAGGTAAGATCATTGGTCACATTTGGAGAAAATTTGAAACTATCGGCATAGGTAATGTTGGTACAAACTTTAGATGTGCTATTGGTCAAAGAACTAAATCATAAGTGTTATTACAAAGGTTATAATTCATAAGAAAACATCAAGGTTGTTGATAAAATAAAAATAATTGGAAATGTAAAATAATGCATGAGATTCAGTTCCTAGATCTAAAGGCAAAACATTCATTGGAACTAAATGAGCATGATGAAATAAATAAAGATAGGATATAATGAGAAAATAGATTTTAATATAACTTATGCATCTAAGGCTAGACTTGAGTCCATTCTTATGTTATTCTAGCCACTAATAAGGACATCAAACTCTTCAAATAGGTGCAAAAATTGTCTTCTTAATAGAATCATAAAAGAAGAAATCTATGTTGCTTAAACCCATCTATGTTGTTAAACCCATGACTTGAAACATATGTATAAAAAAAGGTTGATTGATCACTTATTCTAATATAGAAGAAATGATTATATATTGATCATTCTAGATCAAACTATAGGTTCTAAAATTCTACAAAATTGCCTCTCGACTGACAAGGAGATAGACCGAGGGGCTCCCCAATCGCAGTCATGGTTGACCGAAAATAAGCCTGATAGAAATGCTTATTTGTAAATCAAATCATTCACTTGCACTCAACATTGGTATATTAAACCTATAAATTTCTCATCATGATTAATTCATTACAAATGTTTCAAATGAGAGAAATTGTTAATCAAAAATTGTGCAAGAATTAAAATTGTTTAAAAGATCATAAAGCATGATTCATGGCCTTACTCGATTTATTGTATTTAGAGTTACTTATGATTTAAAGTATCTTTATACTAATAAGCTCACTTTTGTTATGAGATTAAGGGGGGTTTCACAAAATTCTTGGATATAATGTGTGTATCTTTTTTATCTTGCTCTTAGTTGGATTCTCTACACCAATATGGGCTTAACATCCCTTATAATTGGGCGTAGATACATCTATTGATCCCACTATGAGCCTAAAGGAATCTCATGTCATTTCAGGGCTTAACATCCCTTCTAAATGGTTGAGGAATTAATATTGGTTTTTGAATTATGGCTAAATTTGACATTTTTCTTAGAACTAATAAATTGAGGGGGAGTAATCAACTAAGTGGGTTGGATATCTTTTTGATATGATAGGGGGGTAATAAATATAAATCAAAATATTTCTTTTCCTTGAGCTTCACTACGGCTTCACGATTTTACTCTCTTGGCAAAAATAAATTTGATGCTAAAATTGCTTTATATAAGAAATGGATATCATGTTCCATATCTCTCTAAGCATACTAGCACACATTTTTATGCCACTCAAGGATATGTTCTTCTCATGTATGAAATTCATGATATTTGGCTTTTATTTTAGGAATGTTTGTCATCTTCAAATAGGGTTAGATTGGTGGCTATATTGTACATTAGCATACCCTTTATTTTGATGATGACAAACATTTCATTCTTGTGGATCTAACATGGTACTAAGTATTTTAGGGTTCAAGAAGATGAGGAGATCATATCATGTGAAGATCAATGCACTAAAATGCTTAATACTTTCATGAATGTACTCAATGTAAAAACTTGTACAAGTATATAATGTACAAGTACTTAGATACCATGTAAATCAAGTGTTCGATGTCCTCTATCCACTCATAACCCTTAGTTAGGATCCCCCTAGAGATTAGAGTCATTATCCTTCATCAAAATAATCATTTAATAGGTGGTTCATAAACTTGCACCAATGATACTCTCAGTCAAAAATATTTTTGACCAAGAACCACCTCGCTCGAGGACTCGAAGCACATGTCGAAATCGTACACATTTGTTCTCTAAGTCAATTTCGGTCAAAATCATTATCGAACGATCACATCCTCAGTCCAAATCATATGACCATTAGATCGAGTGGTTGGGAGTTCATGATAGCCATTGGAATACATTTGTATTCAACTCAGGCTCGCTCGAAGAAATTCTTGATCGAGACATGGTCGGTCGAAAAAAAATCCGATCAAACTGAGTTCTGATTATTCTTCTAAACTCGAACATTTTAGCCATTACAACCCAACTACTTTCTATCTAACATCTAGCTAAGCACTAAGAACACTCTGGAGACTTCCTACAATGTCCCTAGTCACTTGTAAACCATTCCTATAAATAGGAGATGCCTTAGGACACCCAATACACACAAGTTACACTTGAGCATTCATTCTAGATAGCAACAAAGTTGAGAATCACTTGCTATCTTCTTCCTTGAGCTCTAAAGTTGTGTTCTATAGCTACAATCTCCTAGCCACCACATATCAATGTCCATCTTAATTGGATAGGAGATCTATACACTTGATATAGGAATGAACACGATGTACTCTGTTGACTAAGTGTTTCTTTCTTCCAGTCTATTTCTTTTGTATTGTATTATTGTTCTCCTTAACTACTCCTAGGGTTGGAGTTGTTTGAAGGAGGTGATCAGAGCTACTTTAAGGCGAAGGATGATCCAAGTGCTTAAGGTTACATTAAGAAGTCTACTTTAAAGGAGGTTGGAGTTACTTCTAGGTGAAGGCTGCCTCAAGGTGGTGTAGCTACTCCAAGGTGGTGAAGGCTTCTCCAAGGGCTTGAGGTTACTTCAATAAGGCTGCTTCAAGGAGGTTGAGGCTACTTCAAGTTGAAGGATACTTCAAGGATATGGAAGGTGATTGTATTTTGTTGTAACATCCTTGTGAGGTAGATAAAATGAATCACTTTTAAAATCCCAATTGGATACAATTGGGTAGTGGACTGACAACCTTTGATTCAAAGGTTGGAACCACTCTAAATCAAAGTGTCTTCCGTATTTCCTCCTCATTCTTTGATTTAAGTTTTCAATTGAATTTTAAAGTAACAAAATCTCTATTCAACCCCCTACAGATCTTTCAAGCACGACCTGAGCCGATTGGTTCACTAGGTGAACCGATCGTCTCACCAACTTGATCCGATCAGTTCACCCAGTGAACCGATCGATTGGTGTCGTGACTCATGTAGAATTTAGCCAATTCAATTTCCAATCAACCTAACACTTCAATGTTAGTCCAAAACTTTAATTTGCTGGTTCTTAGTCCAGTCAGCTATTTTGTTGTTTGATTGAATAACTAAACATCTTTAGTTTTTTGGTAACCTAGGAGACTCGTAAGGCTTTTGTTGAGCCCAACCTGGGGAACTCAACCCCATCCCGTAAGGAGCATAGCCCATTAAGTCACACAGAGGCCGACTGCGCTACGGGAGAAACAATTCCAAACAGCACCACCAGGGGGATTCGAACCTGGGACCCTTCGTGAGGGGCCCCGTGCTGTGACCACCTGAGCTACTGCTCACCGATAAACATCTTTAGTAATCAATCTTAAACATCTTCATAGAGATACTCCTATTCTAGGTGCACCCTATGTGTGACCCTATAATTCCCACATCACATTGGCAGTTAATGTCCATAGTTGGTTTATTACATCACAAGCAAAGAGTGGTGCCTAGTCACACATCAGTGCTACCCAAGTGAATGGAAATTTGGAGAACAACTTCAACCTAAAATCTATGTAAGATGTTGCAGTGATTGTCTAATTCATTTGTATTGATATCCAAAATGAACTCAAGGCATGAAATCGAAATCCTCTCAATGTTCAATCGATGTTTCTTGATTCAATGAGAAGATTATCTGAGATATATGTGACCTCCATATCATATATTGATTCACATGTATATGCGTATTTGTTTCTAAGTCTTTCTTATCAAGTGTCCAGGATATCAAACTTTAGTAGGAGGGACAAATCCCCTCTACATCATTCACAGTGAATCCCCCATGTGTCATAGCTACCCAATTACAATCGTTATGGCAATCCTTATTTAGCATTATGTTGGATGATGTCAAAGGATACCTAATGAAATATGATGAGTGTAGTGACTTCAAGTCTAAGAACCACAATCACCACCTTCACTATGAGAGATGACTATGACAACCATTTATGGTTTCCATGTGTCAATCTCAAGGTGGTTTTGTCTGATACATTGTTCTCTAACAAGTATTTGTGTGCTTGGTTTGATATACCATATCATGACTAATGAGATTCTGTCATCAACCAACAAAAACTCTAGTCTTTAGTATTATATATTAATGTCTATCTGCCTTCCACAATAACAACTGACTAGGGACATAACAATAATGTACATACTCTTAACATCCATATGATCTCATTGCTTAAGTCACATACTTGAAAGCATACGTCATTGAGTAATTGTTGTTCTCTAGGCATTCATTATGTTTCCTCATTATCTCATAACTGAGTGAAAAAGAATGAATTGGAAGTTTGCCTTTATGATTTTTAATCAAATCATTTATATGATATGCCATCACAATCATCAAATGATTGGATCTCTGGGCATACATACCTACAGCAGTCACCACAAGGGTGCATTCAGTAAATAGTCAACCTATGGATTTCTGCCACGTAGATATTTCAGTCAACCCAAAGTGGGCAAAACTCCTAAATTTCATTACCCAAAATTGGGTACAATCACCACAATGTGGCATCTTGGTATCATGGTATGGATAGCAATAGTTGACCCTATGACAAGGTCCTAAAAGTAGTATTTATTATGCTCTTATTTATACAATCATGTAGGTATAGGCTCGATTCATTTTGTTTAATTTCCATTACCACTAGTTTTTATTCGGTATTTGCTCGCAAAGAGAAACATATCTCAGGAGAGAATAACCTTTGATACAATAATTATCTTCTCTTTTTTGGTAGGAGTTACACCTATCTATGGGCATTTTTCTCTTAGCATAATTTTGATTCTTATAAGTCAGTTGGTACATAGTGGGTAGTACATATTTTTAACTTAGATTAACAAAATCAGCATTTTTTTCTTCCATAGATCATATTTAGAACACATTAATGGAGTCATAATATGATTGCAAATATAACATGCATATAGACAGTGATATTTTGAAGATCGTTCAACATATTAAGCCTCATATATAACCCATATGTTCTGTGGCAGCAATTATCTTAACACAAATAATTTTATAAGATAGGAACATGTTTCATATGATCATGCCCATTAAATAAAGAATAAAGTTTATCAATATGGATCTTTCTTTGGTCTTAGAATATATTAAACTATATTTGTATAGTGGATCAGGTAGACATGAACACAATTTTATATAGTCAAAAGGTTCTACTATAGAAAAATAATTACGACACAATAAATTGGTTCATAGGGTACAGTCAAGGCAAAAGCTTTGTCCATGTATCTGACTACATACCTTAGAAGGATGTGCCGAAATGAGAAATAGCCAAGACCAGTACTAGTTTGTCACCTTGTACCGATGGCCTGTCGTGATCCACTTCTTGTGTCATCCCCAACTTTGTGCTTTCTCCAACTCGTGGCCAACAGTTCTAGTTTTTGTTGAAGAAGACAACATGTTAGGTCACCCGTCTAGTTTCCTAGATCGTAGCCGAGAGAGAAAATTGTTGTTGTATTTTAGTACCCAGCGAAAATGTGAGGCTATATAAATAGGCATAGAGAGATGGAGACTCGGTCGGTTCCCTTTTTGAGTCTATTACCCGTAGGACTCTTGATCCCATGAAATCTGAATAGGATTTATCTAAGCCAATTCCTAGATCATCATGGATTTCCATCCTTCCCCCCCAAAACATACACTAAAGCACGAGACTTACCAAACATGTGAGGATACTTGTCCCTCATATCTGACTCAAGCTACCATGTAGCGTCTTCATCTCTATGATCTTTCCATGTCACTGCCACCATAGGAACAGTACATCTCTTCAACTGGTGAGCTCGTCGATCCACTATACATATGAGTCTTTCTTCATAAGTCAAGTCGAGAAGGATTTTTAGTACATCAATGCTAAGAACATGGGATGGATCATGGATATATTTCCTCAGCATTGAAATGTGAAACACATCATTAATATTTGAGTAAGATGGTGGATGAGCAAGCTTGTAAGAAAAGTCTCCATATCGCTATAAGATCTCAAAAGGTCCAATGTGCCTTAGACTGAGCTTACCCTTCCTACCAAACTTAGCACTCCCTTAGTTGGAGACGTCCTCAGGAAAACATGGTCCCCAACTTTAAAGATCAACTCCCTTCTTATTTTATTTGCATATCTCTTCTATCTACTCTAGGTAGTCTTCAACTTCTCTCTAATTAGATCAATCTTATATATCAATACATTCTTGAATAATAGCAGGTCCTCTCAACATTATTTCCCCCACATCAATCCAACACAGTAACGATACATGATCATCCATATCGAGCTTCGTTGCCATGCCAATTCTTGCGTGGTAGTTATTATTATAAGAAAACTCTACCAGAGGTAAATGTTCCTCTTAACTTTCCTTCTAGGATAGAACACAAGCTCTCAACATATCCTCCAGTGTTTGTATTATTCATTCAGATTGACCATCAGTCTGTAGATGAAAGGTTGTATTGAATTTTAGTTTTGTTCCCAAAGATTTTAGCAAGCTTTCCTAAAAATAGCAGGTGAAATGTGGACCTCTCTCAGAAACAATAGATTTCAGTACCCCATGAAGCCTCAAAATTTCATCAATGTACATCTTGGCTAGACTATCAATATATTAACCTAATTTCATGGTAAAAAAAGTGCAGTCTTTGCCAACCTATCCACAATAATTCATATGCATTCATTTTGCTTCTTTGTCTTATGAAACCCCACGACAAAATATGTCGCTATAAAATCCCATTTACATTCAGGTGTCTCCACTGGTTGTAATAACACGGTAGGTCTTTGATGTTCAATCTTTACCTATTGGAAAACCAGACATTTGGAAACAAAAATAGCTATGTCCTTTTTCATTCCTGGCCACCAAAAACTTTGTTGTAGATCTTTGAATATCTTTGTTCTTCCTGGATGGATAGAGAATTTTTTCATATGAGCATTCTTCTTTTTTTTTGGAAACTTATGATACATTCATTCTTCATTACTTCCCCTCTCATATTGTAAGTATTAGGAACCTAAATACATGTCATATGTGGTTTCCTTAACATGTATACTAATACAACTCAAAATTATTGGTGCATGGATCAATAGAAACCTTTTTATCTAGATCAAATATAATGATCACCTTACTTTAGGGATGTTAGAGGACCACCATTTAGAGAATATTACAATCTAATTCCTTCACTTTCATACATAACCTTCTCAAAGAAGTAACTTTAAATTACTTTGAACATCTTTTTTGAAGAATTATCTACATAGTGAATCAAACATGGAACAACATGATAAAATGGAAGGGAGACCAGAAGGGCGACTGGTCCATGTTCCACAACGAAAATGCAATTGGTGCTAGCGGCATGCAATGGTGAAGGTGTTCGGAACCAAGAAGGAGGAATTCATGCTGGTTCTCTTTTCCAAGGTCAGAATCATCCTCAACAAGCCTCTTTTTATTGTCCAAGTCTGTGTGAGAAAATCTTCTCGGTGGCAGAGAAACCTAGGGATTGGACAGACTTCTTTTCTCATGAAAGTCTGGAAGATGTTGATTTGTCTTTGAAGGTGAAGCCTATTCAAGTTGTTGTAATGGATATTTGAATGACAACAAGGTTGTGGCAAAGGACAATGCAAACAAATGGAAAAGTATGATCTAAGGGTACATGATCGGTTTGAAACCTCATTGGCCTACACTGAAGAATCATCTCCATGTGATTTGGAAAGCCAAAGCTGACTTTCAAATCATGATGAAGGGGAGGGATTGTTCCTTATCAAATTCAATGATAGGACAGATATGTTGAAAGCTCTAGACAAATGTCCTTGGTTCATAGCAGGGAAATCACTCATTCTTAAGAGGTGGGAGATGGGAGAACCTCTTGAGAAGATGAAGCTTTTTGAATTGTTAGTTTGCATCAAACTTCATAACCTACCTCTAGAATTCTAGGAAGAGGACATGTTGAGCCTAATCAAAAGTTTTCTTAAAAACCTATTAGATTAGATTTTCTTACTCAAAGCTTAAAGAGATTGGAGTATACAAGGATCAAGTCCTGATGTCCTGCTCTTCAACTTTTCCTTTTGAGAATGTTATGATAACTGATAAGTGATAAGGATGTGGGAAAGATAGAATTCACATCGAGGTCCAGTACGAGTGGATTCCTGAGAAGTGTTTGACATGTGGTTTCTTTGGGCACAAATCGATTATTTGCAAGGTTGATAGTCCGTTGAGTGTCCAATTACTTCTGTGACTAGGGAAAATTGTTCTCATCTAGTGGTGCATAGTCTTAGTAGAATTTCTTCTGTTATGAATGATTCTGCTATTGTTGGGAATCTCGTTGCCTCAGTTATGAGTGTTTCAACTGCTTGAGTAGATTGCTCTCATTCAATGGTGAATCTTGATAGGTTGCCTTCTATTATGAATAGTCCTACTGTGGCCATGAATCTTCCTTTGAATTCAGCTCTTTCAACTCCCTCTATGAGTATTGTGGCTATTTCTATAGTGGAACCACCCTTAGTGGCTACTCCTGTTTCTATCTATTCTCCTGGAGTTTCTTCTTCAAGACTGGGAACCTAAGATGAGGATGGTTTTACTCTTTTTTGGGGGCAGATACAAATCCCCACCGAGATGACATTCAGAAGGTAGTACCCATCTGAAGAGATACCATGTAAACAATCAATTCATTTCTACCAATAGGTTTAGTGAACTAGATTTAGAGGATTGTAATTCTAGCTCTATTGTGAGTGGCATACATCCACTTCATCCTAACCATATCATTAACTGGTAGTATTTTTATTTTGGCATGGAATGTTCATGGCCTTAATAGGTCAAAACATCAAGCTATAGCTAAAGAGAGTATTTAGAGAACTAAGGTTCCTTTAGTCGTTCTTATAGAAACAAAGTTAAGGAGAAAGAAGCTTACTGAAACCATGAATAAGTTCTTTTGATGGTAAGTAGATCTCGAACATCGATGCTCATGCTTTAGGGAGGATTGTTGTCTGTTGGAATCCTCAAAAAACTTCTGTGTTATTCATAAATTATATTGATCAGTGTATTAATGTTTAGGTTCAATATAAAGGTGAATGGTTTCTTTTATCATCTATATATGGTCACAATGATGATAATAGAAGAACTGGTCTTTAGGATTCCCTGATTGATTTCCGTAATGCTAACCTTCTTTAGAAATGGTTTGTCATTGGTGATTTTGATGTTGTTAGACTTAATTCTAAAAGGCAAGGAAGATCAAACCCTTCAACTAAGTCTTGAAAGACTATAATGACTTCATTCTTCATTTTAACCTCATTGAAATGGATTTAAAGGGTTTTGATTTTACATGAGACAATAGACATAAAGGTTGGGATCTTACTCTATCTTGGATTTATAGAGTTTTTACTAATGATTCTTTCATCAATGCTTATCCTAATCTTTGGGGGGGGATTTTTCCTAACATCTTAAGTGATAATAGATAGTCGATCAATCATGGATATTCTCCTAATGCTAAAAGGAAAACCCCTTTTGGTTTCATCAATTCCTAGATGTCCCAGATGGATTTATGGAGGTAATTAAGAATGCTTGGTAGAAGGAAACTGTTGGAAACCCTACGTTCAGAGTTTGCTCTAAGCATAGGTTTGTTAAAACTACTCTGTTAAAATGGTATAAGGAGTCTGTTGGGAATATTTTTGATTCGGATAGACTGAAGGAAGTTATTACTAAGGAAAGCCATATTTTTTGCAGACAGGAATCCCAATGACAATGACCTGAGATGTATTGTTGATCTTAGAAGAAAAGAAGCGCTAATTAATGTTGATAAAGTAGAATCTATATATAAACAAAAATCTAGAGTCCAATCGTTGTCCTTGGCAGACAGGAACTCAATTTTTTTTCTACACTTCTTTACATACTAGAGGATATAAAAACACCATCAATTTCCTGAATATAGATGGGAGTGTCATTTATAATGAAGAACAGATTAGGGAGCACATTCTAGATTATCATTTTGGTCTCTTGATGCATGGAAAGGAGATTGATATCGACTTTCTTGATAATGTCGATATTCCCATGATGGTTGGTGCTCAAATTCAACACTTTTTCCATACTATTACAAGAAAAGATGTGGAGGATGTTGTTCTAAACTATAATATTGATAAGAGCCCAGGTGCATATGGCTTTATTGCATGCTTTTATAAAACTTGTTGACCTATCATCGGGGATGATGTTACCAAGGCAATTCTCAATTTCTTCTCAAGTGGAAAGCTCCTTCAAGAGTTAATTGCACTTTTCTTTGTTTGATTCCCAAAGTTAAAAATTCTAGTCAGATGAAAGAGTGGAGATCTATAGCTTTATGTAACTTCTTATACAAAATCTTCTCAAAAATTATATCTAACAGGCTGTAATCTATTGTTCCTTCTCTGGAAAGTGAAAACCAGTTTGCCTTTATAAAAGGTAGGAACATTAGTAAGGAGATTCTTCTATCTAATGAGTTGGTGAGTGGTTTTAATATGAGGAATAGTAGCAAGAAGATCTATATTCAGGCTGACTTAATGAAAGCATATGACTCTATTAGCTGGGAGTACATATTCTATGTGCTTAGACGCATGAGATTTCCTCAGTTTTGGATTGATTGCCTTCACAAAATTTTCCAAACTATTAATCTTCAGGTATTGGTTAATGGTGTTCCTGCTCATGCTTTTAAGCCATCCAAGGGGATCAGAAAAGGAGATCCCATTTCTCCTTATATTTTTGTTCTTGCTATGACAGGATTGTTAGTTATTATTGATCATGCGATGGAGAAAAAATAAAGCATTCCTCTAAAAAGTTGTAATGATGTTCAGGTCTCCCATGTACTCTTTTCTAATGATGTCCAGATCTTTATTGAAGGTAATGTGTTGAATGCTAAGAATATTAGTCTATGTTTGAATAAGTTTAGTAAATATATGGGTCTCAGCTTAAGTCGTGAGAAGAGTTCTCTTTTCTATAGTTTAACACTGAAAAAGAAGGTATCTCTTCCATTCTTGATATTCTGGTTGCTACTTTACTCGAAAATACCTTGGGTTACCCTTTTTCACAGGGAGACTATCTAAGGCCTTATGTTCCGGTATCATTGATAAAGTTAAGGCTAGACTTGATGGTTGGAAGTTGAACTCCTTTCAATGGTGGGCAAAATCGAGCTCATAAAGTTCACTTTTCTTCTCTATACATTTTATGTATTACTAGCTTTCCCATTCCTGAATTAGTATGCAATGAGATAGATAGATTATGTAAGAATTTCCTTTGGGGAGGGACAAACCTCACAAGGAAAATGCATTATATTGGTTGGATGAAGGTTTGTTCTCCTAAATCTGTTGGTGGCTTAGATTTAAGGAATGCACATGAGATGGTTAGGTGTGCAACAATTTTGAATGTGTGGAAGATCCTTTCCAATAAGCAATCCCTTTGGGCTAAATGGATCCATGGGAGATACTTATTAGTTGATTCCTTCTTGACTTATCAGGTAAGATCTAGTGATTCTTGGACCTGGAAACAATTTCTGAAAATTTGTGAGCGGTTATGGTTGCATATTTCATATAATGTTGGGGATGGCATGTCCATTATTATTTGGAAGGATCCCTGGTTCATGGGTAACAAATTCCTTATTGATTATGTTCATCAATCTGCCCCTCTTAAATAAGGGCGGAGGAATTATGGTAAAAATCAATTTCATTGTTAAGACCACTGATTGGAGTGTCAAAGATAATTTGGTTGAGTAAACCTCTCAGTTTACTCATGCAGAGTTCTCCAAAACCAAGAGGGGATCTGATATCATTCTTTTTCATGCACAAAAGATTAGTAGAATCAAGGATGCTACCCGTTGATCAGAGTTAGCACCAACCCTTTAATCTGGGCTAATTGGTAATGGTGTTAGCCTAACCCAAGGAAATATATCATTCATGCCTAGAAAATGTGTTTAAATATTGTTCTTACTTGGGATTTTTTTAGGAGAAGAGGTCTTGTCATTATCTCTCATTGTTTCCTTTGGGAAGAGCAGTATGAATCTTGTGTACATATTTTCTTCAAGTGTAAATTTGCTTCTTCTTTATGGAGGGAAGTGTTGAATGCAAGAAAAATCAAGCACCTCCAAGTGATCATTCTAACATCCACCTGAACTCCTCACAAGAGTTTCACTATGCTTCAGTAGCCATCCTCTACTATATTTGGAAGGAGAGGAACTCCAATTTTTTCAGGAACAAAAGCTCATCCTATGGGTTTATTTGAAGCGACATTCTTTCTGAATTGTATAGTTTTTTTTCTATACGTAGGTTTCTTCCCTATAGTTTCTTTTGTTGTTTTAATTATATCTTAGCTATTTTTCATGTACACCTTTACAAAAATCAACAAAATGGGTTCCGCACTTTCTGATAATAAAGGAAAGTCCAACTCCCTCACAAATACAAAATGTAAAGCAACATAGAAAAGTGATCAGCAACTCCATGAGGCATACACAAAGTTTGGTGGAGTAAGATTCTAGATCTAGACTTAAGTTTAGACTTTTTTTGGATGCTTGGATGTCAAAGTAGAGTGTCAAGTATAGAAAAATAGCTTGTAAAGGTGATTCACAAGTGTTTTATGGTGAGTTATGTGACACTTTTAAATATAGGAAACACTTAGTAATAGTGCATATGAGTATTAGGAGTGTTTAGGATGGGTATTGCATCAAACTAGTCACTGTATCAAGGTAGGTAGAAATAAAACGTCTAAAAGTGCACCTAAAAGTCTAGAACTGGAGTCAGTCAAACATTAGCTCTACCAAGATACAGATTAGTTGACTAAACATTTAACTAAGACTTGTCCTTAACCTCCTTTAGTCTAACAGACATGCCCCAATGAAACTAAAGTTTGATCATGATGCATCTTAGTCAAATTGCATTTGACCAAAACATAATTTGTGCAATCAACTCACATTGTTCTTACACACTCAAATCAAAATTCATCTCTCTCATTTCGACTATCAAATCTCTTCTTATACATACCATAGAAAATAGTTCTATAGGTGATCTAGACTTCCTACTTAGAGCATTTGCCCTGACATTAGCCTTCCCAAGGTTATAATCAATGATAATATCATAACCGTTAATAATCTCTAACCACCTATGTTCTCTCATGTTGATATCCTTTTGTGTAAATATGTACTTTAAACTCCTCTGGTTAGTAAAGACCTTACATGACTCACCATAAAGGTAATGACGCCATGTCTTTAAGGCATGCACTACTATTGCAAACTCAAGATCATGTGTTGTATAATTCTCTTCTATATTCTTGAGGTGTATAAAAGCATAGGCCATCACCTTTCCTTCTTGTATAAGAGCACATCCTAAAACTCTCATAGATGCAAAGTAGAGCACCACATAACCCTTGTCCACCTCGGGTAAAATTAAAACTATTATAGTAGTTAACTTCTTCTTTAACATTTGGAAAATTTTCTCAAATGTTTTAAACAATACAAAAGGCATATCCTTTTTTTAATATGTAAGAGGTATTGCTAATACATTAAAGTTCCTTATAAATATCCTATTATGACCAGCTAAAACTAAAAAACTTCTGATCTCAATAGGGGTTGTGGGTTTCTCCCTCTAAAGAATGGATTCCACTTTAATAGGGTCTACATTAAATTCTTATCTTTGATATGACATGTCCAAGGAAAGAAACTTCAGTCAAACAGAACTCATATTTGCTAAATGTAGCATAAATTTGATGTTCTCTTAACAACTATAGGGATATCCTATAATGTTGTTGTTGTTCTACATCTCTAGAATATATAAGAATATCATCAATAACACTACTACGAATTGATCTAATTATGGTTTGAAAATGCATTCATCATGCATAAACGTTGCAGGGGCATTAGTCAATCCAAAATGACATGAAAACAAACTCATAATGCCCATACCTTGTTCTGAATGTTGACTTAGGTGCATCTGATGTCATTATCCTTATGATAACCTAACTTGATATATATCTTTGAAAAGATTGTTTCTTCACATATTTGATCAAACAGATCATCAATCCTAGATAGAGGATATCTATTCTTAATGATTATTTATTCAGTTTTTGATAGTATATGCACACTCACATAGTTAAATCCTTCTTCTTCACAAAAAGCATTGGATCTTTCCACCGTGATATACTAGGTTGAATGAAACTCTTATCCAATAACTCATGTAACTAAGTTTTTATTCCTTAAATTTTGCAAGTGCCATCCTATAGGCTGGTAATGATATCGATTTACTACCAGGTAGAATATTTATCTCAAATTCAACATCACACTTAGGAGGTAAACCTAGTAACTCATCAAGAACGACATTTGGGAACTCACATACTATAGGAACATCATGTATATTAATTGTTCTTTTCACTTCCCTAACTTCCACCACATCATCTGGAAAGGTCTCACACCCTTTTATCACCACCTTATCAGCTACACATCAAATATTATGTACATGGGTAATACTTTGCTCTCTAGTGAAGACACATGAAAATCCGCCTTGTCAAGAGATAGCTTCTTTCTTCCAACAATCCAATCGGACATGGTATGTTTCGGTGCAATCATATATCCAAAATGATTTGGGAAGAATTAATGTCTAAGAGTATGAGATTAACACCAATGGCATACTAAAACTTAATAGACATCCAGGATAAAAAAAAATCAAAATTGTTGACTCACCTAATAGTACTCTCAATACCAATTCCTAAGACAAATCTGAGTTAAAAGATTTAAATCACTAACTAATTATCTCTGTATAAACAAATGTGTCACACTGGGATCTATCCAAATTGTAATTGAAATGTTTCTAAAGAGAAACATCTACATGTAAGAACTCTGAGTGAGACTACTCCGTATGATTGATTCATAGTAAAGAAACATCATGCAACTCTACCTCTTCCACAATGTCCTCATTGTACAGTACTGGTAATAGGTGTTCCCCCTCCGAGCCCAATTCCTCTAAAGAACTTTCTCCACTACCTAGATCCTGCCTCTATGATGTTTGAAAGTGTGATTGTGAACTTTATGCTAGTGCAACCTGAAGCTTAGGATAGTCTCCTTAAAATGTCCCATTTGTCCATAGTAATGGCATCCTTGAAAACCAATTATCCAACATTGACCTAAGTTTTCCCTACCACAAGTGTCACACTTATGTATCTTATCTCTACGGACCTATAACTGATGGTGATGATATTGAAGGCCTTGTTAAAGAAGCCCACCAAGGTGGTGCATTCCATCTTCTAGGGCAAGATCTTACCCTACTATGAGAAGATACTATATCACTTGAAACAAATACATACCTTGCAAAACAATCAAGACCTCATCCTATATTATAAAAGATAACACCACTACACCACTTCTATTCCCTCTTCCACTAAAGTATCTAGATCTTTTTCTACCCTCAAAATTTTTATCGACATTAACTGACTCTTCAATTTGTCTTGTTACTTCCGCAGACTCTTCAAAGTTCTCTCTATCACTCCGACCAACTGTTGATATGTTGTGTCTGATTCGTGGCGTTAAATATGCCAAAAACTTATGCATTTCTTTATGCCATCTATTACAAGTTGCGTAGAAGCTAACCAACCTTGTATAATATACCTCATACTCACCAATTGTCATGATGTCTTGTCTAATGCTCTCTAGTTGTTTGATCTTGTAACTCAATAGGGAGGAAAGTAATTCTAGAGAAAGTCATCCACAAAGTCCTTCTATATCATCATTATATTTCTCTTCTTATTTTCTACTCCACGACACCATAATTAAGCATATGCAATAAGTAGATACATACATGATTAATTTTATTTTCCTCAGATACCTCCATAAGGCAAAACAACTTTTCCAATTATCAGAGCCACACATTTGCCACAACTAGGTCTATTGTCTCAAACAACTCAATCCCACCAAGCTTCTTCACTATCTCATACAGTCTTATCAGATCCTTGCTTCAAGATGAAGACCCCATATCCATCTTATATTTCTCCTTTCTCTCCAAAAAGATATGATCATCATGGATGTCTCATCCCTACTGTCTCCACCTTGACCAATTTCTTGAGAGTCATGGCCATAATAGCTCTCGACATGTACTTCACCATGACCATGTCTTTTTCCTGTCATATGTATATCCATAACAAAACATATCTGTTAGAAAATTATACTTCACAAAGGGAAATATCCTAATCCTATTGATCTCTTACCACCTGTATCTCAAATCTAAGCTCTAATGCCAAGACTTGTTGTGACCCAAACCAACTAACTAAGGTTTAGGTCTGCCAAAGAGAGATTAGAATAACCATTCACTTTTAGTCACTAATTAAAAAAGGCTTACATTTTTTCATTCTTTGAATTAATTGAACTAATAAAAGTTCATGTTAACATAGAATAAAATCCAATTTAAGCATAAGAACCACACATTCACAACTGAGTTTTACTCTTACATCATAATCAAATGAAGAAAATTAGTTCTTACTATAATATACATCAAATACAACTTATTAGAAAAATATTCTAAATCCTCACTCTCACATTTCGAGGATCAAATAAAGGATAAGAGATAATGTACTAAACTAGATATTCCTCTACATCTTACTTGATCACTCCTAATGGAAAGAAGTTCCAGACACTTCTTGTTGAGTTGGGCATGTACCTCAAAAATATTTGTGTAGAGTGTGTGAGCTATTGGCACAGTCCATACAAACTCATCGTGAAAAACTGGATAATTCAAATATGTTATGGTGATTGAATTATAATACAGAATAGTATAAACATGACAGTTGTAGTCTATATTATGATAATAACTTCAACAAGTAAAAAACTAAATCCATTCATTTACCTTTTGATTCCTTTTATTATTTTCTAAACCTACATGGTGTGTACCACAATATGTGGAAGTATCGTAGCAAGATACGATCTTACTATATAATACTTAGAGTAGACCGGGGACTCTAAATCTAAGAAACTAGCTCCCCACTAAATCTAAGAAACTAGCTCCCCGACCTATAACAAGGCTCACCACATCTAGCCTCGATGGCTAAATAGTTTGCTGGATAAACTAGACTACTCCTTTAAACTTGGGTACTCAGGTAGAGAGTTAAAGAACTTGACTTAACTATCTACATTAGTGGTTCCACAAGGGGTGACTCATTGAGAAATATCTAACTTTATTCAACTATGTTGGGTATCACTAGAATCTCTAATTAATATTGGATACCTCACTAATTTAGGGAAATTGTCCTCACTAGGCTTAGTCCCTCGTACATTTATGGTACACTCTTACTATCTCATCCTCAACATTGCCAATCGGTAAGCACTTTTCCTCCTTCACAGTGCATACCTCCATGATGTTTTATATGGTGTTCATGGCATCTAATGTCCAGTTAATTCTTTAGTTCCATGGATAGATTTACTACTATGTTGTTCTTAACGTATTTCTATACTTAATGGTTCTATTTTCATCTTCAGAACACTGAACTAAATCTAAACCATTAACATCAATAAATTTCTACTTGAACTGATAACTGAGCATACTAAACAATACTTGAATAAAGTAATCTTTGATCTTCTTAGGTATCTAGATAACAGTAACCCTCAATTATATCACATATCTTAATATGATTTCATTATTGTAGATATTAGGGCAAACCTAGAGCTCTATTGCCTCAAATATCTACCACTCAGATCACCACAAACCATAACTATTTTATTTTGTAGTAGAATGCATAAGCAAGATACTAAAAATATGCCAAATAGACTATCACAACTAAAATCCCATATTCAATCTCAATAAAATAAAATCAATCATCTTTATACAAGGCAGTACATGTGATTTATGACTCTTGGGCTGAACTTTTGAAAAATCACGGTTAAAGGGTGGTTTTCCGCTCACCTGGATCTGATCCCGGGTCACTGGTCTATACTTAGAATATATGCATTTTGGATATTTTTAATTCAAAGGTACGAAATTTCTATTTCTATTTGGAAAGTTATTTTCCTCATTGACTGCATGCATGACTAGATAGGTTGGCTTGTCAAAAATTGATTTTGTACCTTAGCCTACCTCTTTGAAAGGTCACCGGTACTTAATAGTAGCACAATGTTTAAACGTCAGAAATGGGCAGGTTAGTGTCCCTAGTTTGGTGTAATTATGTTTCCACGCCTCTGGACAGAGTTAAAACACATAGGTTCCTAAATATACTAGAAATTTTAGTTGGTGTGATGTGGTTCTCCACATGAGAGAACACATAACATTGACATGTGCTATCTATTGAAAAATTAAAATAGTTTCATATTGGATATTAAATCTTATTGAATTTAAAAACGCATTGCTACCTCTTTATACTTGCCTGCATTGTTTATTCCTTGCATCTGGTCATGAAAATCCTTGAAGATAGATTCATATTTTTTCATGTTCTAAATATTGATTTAGTACCAGCTTTGTTGTTTTCCCCCCTTGGAGTGTATGTTTGGTTTTGTCCCTCCGAAAATTTATTCGTAGGTGATCAAATAAACCTAGAAGAGACTTACAAGAATTAACCACTGTTGAAGAATAGATAGGAATCAATATCTAATTTTGTATTTTTATGTAAAGATTGTACAAATATAATATAAAACGTGATTGTAAAAGAATTTGTTTATACTATTAGATATTATTTTATAAATATTCAATCGGATCTTTACTATCCATGTTTCCCATGGTACCGATATAGAAGTACATCTACGGATATATCCTTAACTAAACACTCTATTAAAGCATATAGATGCCATAGCTAAAGTCGTTTGTATATGGCCGTAGAAAACAGTAGACGGTTAGAAATATTCCATTCGACGATATGGGTGTTTCGATGCTGTATATGATTGGTACTGTAGTGAATTTATTAATGTAGACGGGTACAAAAATATCCATACATACCAGTCCTAAATCCTACCTATTAATAGCCCCTTCCCACAAAATCCAGCAAGAGCAGGGCGGTGGAGCCCTTTGACCCCACGGGTTGGCTCAATCATTTGGGCGGGATCGGGCTGTCTCCGGCGAGCACTGTCGCAACGCGCCTTGGCAGTCGTCAGCCCCGTCGTCTTTAATTGGCTGGTGGATTGGTGGGGGGACGACACATGGTGTCAGCAAGCCAGGGCCAGGACTCTCCCCCACCACGATCTGCACCACCACCACCATCGCCATCACCGCCAGCGGCCTCCCTCGCTAACTGTTGCTTTTCCGCCCCGGCTGTGGAACCACGTGGGAGCGATCCAGGAAGATGGACTGTGTCAGCCGCTGATTGGAGGTGGAGACGCGACGTCACGTGGAGTGGGTTGAGAAGAGGTCGTACGAGATCGAGCTCGTCGCCCGCCAGGGGACCTGCCTACAGCTTAGGGTTCGCTTCCCCGGCCAGCTGTCGCCGTGACGTGTGAGCGATGAAGCGCCGTTACCGGCAAGGAAGGAAGGGAGAGTGCGTCGGCTGAGAGAGACCCCGCTTCTGGGGTTGGGGACCAACCATATTGCTATTTGGGTTGGGGCTCAATCTGAGCCGGGTTGTTCTCATTGCAAGTAAATTGAAATCATCGTACGTACACACTGCTCAAGGGTGAGGCAGAATGGTCAAACTTTGCAGGCTTAGATCCACCCCGGAGCCGGCACCGGCACGCGCAGAGGTTGACGGATCTATTTCGCGGTGGCATGGGATCTAGCTAGTACTAGATCAAGCTTGCCTCGCGGCCATCCCGGTATTGTAATGGTGGACGGCGACTTTGAGGTCGACCTCGAAGCACAGGTCGCCTTCTTCTTAAAGTCACCCATATCCGATCTGACAGGGAACTGCGGGTACGTGGGGATGGTGGTTGTCTACTGGCCCAATTGGGGTTGACGCTGGAGTTGAGAGCCAAGCATGAGAGATCACCGTGATTGTTGCCTTACCATCTATCATTATCATCAGCATCATCCTAAAACAGATGATTCGAATCTAGCTTGTTCATTTATTAGTCAAGGGCGTTGACATCGACATGTTTAGCAATCACTCTAATTATCTTCGGATTTTTTTCCTCCCGTCTAATCACTACATCCCCACGTAGCACAATCTTGGGATAATGCAGCCATTGGGCTTCGTCAGAGACGGGGGCACAACCTAGTAATTTGTATGTCACTCATTCCCTTAAAAGAGCGGGACCGATCGTGCTTACATAAATATGGTGAGTTCATTGCAACTGGAGAGACTTTGGTGATCTGCAGGCCAAAATGGTCCAATACAACCAAACCTCGGCTGTCCATTGTACTATATAATTTTTCATGTTTGCATTTGGCAGTCGATACATGGTGACAAACATCTACCCGATAATAACCAAGTTAAGGTTAAGGTACGACTTTGAATGCCGGCAAATTTGGCAGCAAAGTTACGCTACTGTGATTCACGCGCATCCTTTTCGTGTATGGTGCATTCATTACCTACCTAAACAGCTCATTTGATTTATGGCATTGGTGCGAGTCCGGATTTACTGTTTCAGGAGCAGCCTACTCCTTTTCCCATCAATTCATACGTGTCCCTGCCCATTGAATGGTAGGGTTGGGATTTTATTCGTATAACATGTGGCAACATCTAACACAAGGTGCAGCCTACTCCTTGTCCAATCAGGAACACCAAATCCTAGGGGGCATTGGTGCCCGCATCTTGAAGAAGTTTCTGTCAAAAATTTTAGATTTACGTCGTTGCATACAATAGCGACAGGTGCAATAAATTAATAGATTCATGCTAGATTTAGATAAGAAGCAGAAGAATAACCAATGCAGGAGAAAAAAAATGAGTTAGGAACTAGGCCAAATCATTCGTTGAAAAACGAACGAGTTATACTCCGTTCTTCTAGTCGACCCGGTCACGAACCTAAAGAAGACGTCTCACTCGTGTTGACGACGAACGATGCAGACGAACCAGTTGCACTACCAGTGCAGCTCAGCAACCACAAGAACCATCGTCTAACAAGTTGCACCTTTGAAGGAAGAGGATGAACGATCTTGCTACGTCCAGGAGAAAGGTCTCCACGTAACACCACAGAACGACGGTGGCAGACTCCGGCTTTAGGATTCACAAACACGCACTCGAACGACTGAGGGTTCTGTATTCGAAAGATGTATCTAATCCTAATAGCCTGAGGCATATTTATAGCCTTACACGCCCCAGTAATCATATTCATGTTAAGACGCAACCACTCGGTTGCTCTTGTACACATTGTAAAACATTCCGCAAAAGATACACTTTTCAATTAGGATTAATAAATCCGATTAGGAAAAAACAATTAATTAAATTAATAATTAATTACGTAGTTGTATCCTATTACAAAAAGAAGATGGAAGACATTTTCCACAATCCACAATCCATATAATCCACAAGCCACAAGCACGAGCTCGTGCCTGGCCCGGCCAAGCCAAGCTAGGCTATATGAGATAGGGCATGGTGTGGCATCCGCGCACGTGCGTGCATGCATGTGTGTTGTGGTCACCATACCCACCAAAGAGGTGAGCATACCCTCCTCTTAGGACCCTTGGACACTAGTGTCACATGTGATCATACATATAAGGACCACAAAGTTCTATGAGTGAGCAATGTAGGATAAAACTTCTTTGTCAATTGTACTAGAGACAAAACTACCTTTCTCACATGTACTAGTTACACTACATTGGGCTTAACTCATGCTCTATACATACCATTTGCAGTCATATATCTAACAATACCCCACAAAGTTCAATGTGTAGTGTGCTCTATCATTCAGTCCTCCATATTGTGCTTTCAGCAGATACCTTTCGATTTGAATCTACCTAAGTTATCCAACTGAGACCCCCACAGGAACTAGGTGAATAAAGCCTTGAACCTGAACCTTGGGTGCAAGAGTATAAGTTGGTAACAACACAATAAAGACATTGTAGAAAAGAAAACAATGCATACAAAAAATATTTGTCATGATTAATACAAGAGAATAACCCAATTCTCTTTGTTGCGGCCTATACAACATCAATCATTTAGTTGGAGTCTCTAAGGATGTACTGCTAACATCTTGTCCTAAGACTTGACACCATTCAAAGACTAATCTCTTACTAACTTACAGTCATGACCCTAACAGATTTCCCAGGGGATAGACACACAGATCCATGAAGCATCAAAGTATTTATATAGTGTCATCTAATTCACCCAACAACTTGTTACTACCAAATTAAACCCAATTTGTTGGATCTCCACTCTGTTAGGTTGGGTTTCTACTGCCTACGAATCTAAATGGGTTTTAGTCCCATCTCCAACCTAGATTTTTCCACTAAAGCCAAGGTAAGACCTTTCGTGAAAGGATCTGTTGTATTATCTTTGGTACCGATGTAGTCTACAGCCACAATCCCATTAGATACTAACTCCCTTACAGACTTGAGTCTGACTTGGGTGTGTTTATGCTATTTTTTATTGTACTTGAAACTCTTTATCTTAGCAATAGTTGTAGTGCTATCACAGTGAACTGAAATTACAGAAAGTGACTTCTTTACCCTAGGTAAACTAGACATAAGTCCATGTAGCCATTCATCTTCCAATCCAGTTTCATCTAAAGCACACAACTCCGCCTCAAAAGTAGATTGAGACAGTATGGTATGTTTCTTAGATCTCCAGGTAATAGCTCCTCCTCCCAATAAGATTACATATCCTGAGACACCTTTGCTCCCATAATTCACGACAATCCAACTTGCATAACTATATCCTTCGAATATAGAAGGATGTTTACCATAATGCATCCCAAGGAAACAAGTTCCCTTGATATACCTCAAAACTCTATCAAGAGTTTCACAATGGGTCTTGTCGGTACAACTGGTGTATCTACTTAACTTGCCCACAAAAAATATAATGAATTCATAAGATACAACAAACTTCCGATGATCTGAGAGTATCGTAATTGAGATACTAGAACTCCAGTCTCATTCTTGAACAAGGCCTTGGATGAATCATATGGAGTTTTAACAAGTTTATGTAATGTGTACTCAAACCTCACCAGTATCTTCTCAACATGATGAGACTGAGAGAGAGTTATACCATCAGTAGACCTTATGGTTTTAAGCCCTAAAATCACATCAGCGACACCCATATCCTTCATCTCAAACTTACTACACAAGAATGACTTTGTCTCATTTACTACTTTCATATCAGAACTAAAAAATAGGATATCATCGACATGTAAGCATAACAAAATGAATCCATTATTAACGATTTTGCAGTAGAGACACTTATCAAATTCATTAGAAACAAAGCCAAATGATGATATCACAGAATCAAACTTCTCATGCCATTGCTTAGGGACTTGTTTCAAGCCATATAATGACTTAACAAGTTTACACACTTTGGACTTATTCCCACGACCCACAAATCCCTTAGGTTGTTCCATATATATCTCTTCCTAAAGACCACTATGTAAGAACGCGGTCCTCACATCCATCTAATGGATACGGAGATTATAAATGGAAGACAATGCTATAAGCACTCGGATTGTGGCCATACGGGAAATAGGGGAATATGTATCAAAATAATATATTCCTTCCCTCTATGTGTAACCCTTAGCAACTAACCTAGCATTATACTTATTGATTGTCCCATTTGTATTAAGTTTCTTCTTAAAGATCTATTTGCATCCAACTGCAGAACAACCAGGAGGCAAATCCACCAATTCCCAAGTTCCATTTGAGAGAATTAATTAGATTTCATCATTAACGACTTCTTTCCAAAACTTAGCTTCTGGAGATTCCATAGGTTGTTTGAAATTTACAAGATCATCCTCAACATTGTAAGTGAAAAACTCACTTCTAAAGTCCTTGGATGTCCTAGGTTGTTTACTTCTCCTTGGTTCAACTATTTCTTCAGAATCATCTGATTCAGAAATAGCTTGTTCTGAGTCGCCCCTCACATTTTTCATCCTTTCCACGTGCTCACGAATGGAATATGTCGTGAAAGAATCTTCTTGAGATACTTCATTTGGCACACTAATGGGAAACACATCCTCAAAGAATGTAGCATCACATAATTCTACAATTGTATTGACCTCAATGCTTGAGATATCACATTTTACAATCAAGAATCTATAGGCATAACTTGTCTCTACATACTCCAAGAAAATGGCATCAACCATTTTCGGTCCCAATTTCTTCCTCTTGTGTTCAGAGACAAGTACCTTAGCAAGGCACCCTCATACTCGAAGATATTTGAGACTCTGTTTTCTTCCTTTCCATAACTCAAACGGACTACTTTCTACATGTTTATGGGGAACTTTATTCATAATATGGCAAGTTGTATTCAAAGCTTCCCCGCACATGAAGTTGGGTAGACATGAGGTTTAAAGTAAAGAATTTACCATATCTATAAGGGATTAGTTGTTACGTTCAGCTAACCCATTAGAATGTGGTGAATACGAATAGGTAACCTCATGAACTATACCATGTAATCGGAAAAATTCCAAAAATAAGTTTGAGGTGTATTCTCCTCCCCTGTCAGACCTTAATCGTTTAAGTAATTTGTTAGTTTAAGTTTTAGCTTCTTTCTTATAAATTTTAAATTTATCCAATGCCTCATCTTTACCTCTAAGTAAAAAGACATAGCAGTATCTACTAGCATCGTCAATAAAAATTATGAAATAACGCTTTTGATCCCTTGTAGCAATATCATTAAATTCATAGATATCAATATGCACTAAATCCAATATTTTTAAATTCCTATTCATATAATGAAAAGGTTTCCTAGGAAATTTAGCTTGCACACACATTTCTCATTTATTATTGCTAAAATCATATTTAGGGATTAAATTGATATTTATCATACGCTTCATTGAGGCAACATTAACATGTCCCAAATGTGAATGCCAAATATCAGATGATACAAGATTCACGCATATAGAACTATTATCATTCAAATTTAACATGAAATTTGAAACAGGTTCAACAAGAATTTTAAATAAGTTTTCCACATCACATAGATACCCTTTGCCAAAAAATAAAGAATCATGAAGGCGTGTAATAATAGTTGTATTACATTTGCAATCTACTCTAAAACCTTCCCTAACTAAAATTATGCCACTAAGGATATTATGTCGAATGGTTGGAACATGTGTGACTCTATGAAGTGTCAAAACCTTCTCTGAAGGGAACTTCAAGTCCACTCATCCTTCGCCTTTGACTTCTGTAAAGCTGGAATCACCCAAAGTCACAGAATGACCTCTTAAGGCCTAGTAAGAAACAAATAGGGATTTGTCAGCACAAACATGTACATTAGCCCCAGTGTCGATTATCCAATAAAGTGGTTCAAAAATAGAATGGATTTCAGGTTTGATAGAAACATACCACTCATTGAGGTGCAAAGATGCAGTCATCATATTGACCACAGCCTCCTCAGTTGTAGATGTGGCAACTTTCTTTGCCTTCTTTGAAGGACAATCCTTGTTCCAGTGGCCAACCTGTCCACAAGTCCAACAAGGTTTGTTCTTTGATTTCTTCTGGATTGTGGCCTTAGGTTTATGTGCATTCTTTACTTTCTTATCTTTAGTTTTAGCAGTAGTCGAATTGACATTAGGGTTTACATCAGTAGGCACCTTGATCGTCTTCTCTTTTAAGTGTTCTTCTTGTATGTTAATATCTCACTACTACATAAATGGCTTATAATGTCACTTTTGCGGGTGCCGGTTGTAATAAAAAACTGACACCTAAATCATACAACGTCGGTGTTTAAAATAAGCCGACATCAATCTGTGAAGGGTGACCAGACACGGGTATCACTTTTATTCAGTGTCGGTTCCTTAATAAGAAACCGACACCTAAAAGTAACCGTCAAAACCAAAATTTCCAGCAAAACAAATTGCCTCCAAAAATTGACATACATCATCGGTTAATATTGCATAATTCATTTACTTTAGTCTATGATCCTTCTCAGTGTCAAATCTCCCTTATTTTATTGTTTTGAGCATAAATGATTACAATAATATGTTTTATTTCGGCTTATGTGGTTTTGTGTTACAATTTTAGGAAAAACACATATCTGTAGTTGTCGATACCATCGACAGCTGTCGATACTATCGACACAGCCACATGTTTCCAATCATAAGGAGAAGCACAGAGTCGATACCATCGACAGAGAAGTCGATGGTAGCGGCATTCCATCAGGTTGTTGGCGAGTAGATAGTCGATACTATCGACCCTAAAGTTGATACTATTGACACCTGAAGATTCAGCGACGGAAAAGGGATAAAACTGACGCCTAAGGGTGTCGATACCATCGACCCTCGTCGATGGTATCAAGTCAGCATCAGGTGCAACAAAGAAAAGAAAATAAGACTTGCCGATATCGCACAGTGTCGATACCATCGACCCGCGTCGATGGTATCGACACCGTCAGATGCTAGTTTGTTTCAGATCGATCTAAATCTGATGGTTGTGATATTTTTGCAACCTAACTCGGTGATTATACCTAATGACGGTGGCCAAGAGCTAGGTATCACGTCATTAGCCGCTGCACACGTCCCGAGAAGGTGGGGGAGAGAAGAACGGAGCCCAGAAGTACGCCCCAGCCGTTTCGGAAGCCAAAGAAGACGTTTTCCACCGCCGAAAGGTTGTAGATCGTGCATTCTACACCGAGGAACGTTTGGATCTCCTCCGTTCAGGGTTTTCATTACTTATTCACATTTTTCTCCATGTTTCCCCTTTTCTCTACCATGTTTTGCTCTGAGATGAACATGCGAGGCTAATCCCCTTTATCTTTAGGACCAATAGTAGCCCCGGGAAGCATTGTATGACATTTTTTATCGTAGTAATTCATCATTTATCTCTTAAATCCGTGGTATGATTTCGTTTTCTCGATTATATTGTTATGCTTGATCACCATAATGATAATCTAATGCCTTTAATTACTTTGAAAGAAGAATTAACGGTTGAAAAGAGACGAAATTCACATTAATTAATAAATCTCTTGAACAAGGTGATGTAAGATTAATGGTGGAAACCCAGAGGTCGATTCTAATGCACCTAGTTTAGGGTATAGGTTACTACGACGGTGGAACCGACCTAGACATAGGTAGTGAATTGTACCAAGATAATGGGCAATTCTGACTACAGGCCACTACCTGGATCGAGAGATGAACCTGAATTATTATATGGAAATTCATACAATGAAAACCCACGGTGAAACTGCAATCCTAAAGATCTCCACTTAAATTGATTAAACTAAACCCTTAATCGATTGCTTTGTTTTATTTTATTTTCTTTTATTTTGACAACAACTCTCAAACTCTTTTAATCGGTTTAGCTGATCGCAACCAGTTAGTAGTAGTCTACCGATAATTTAGTGTCCCTGAGTTCGACTCGGGCCTCACAAAGGCCTATACTACATTGACGTGAGCACTTGTGTTATACGCACGGTAAAATCATGTCACCGCTTCCGATCTCCTTGCTCGCTGACATCGTGAAGCGTCACCGTGAAGCATCGCCTTGAAGCGCCAATCTCCTTGCCGCCGCTGTGAAGCGCCGCCGTGGAGCTTGCCGTTTGTGGAGCTCGCCGCCTCCGTGGAGCTCGCTGTTCGTGGAGTCGCCACCTTCGTTGGTCCTCTCCTCCAGCCGGTCCTCCTCTCACTGGTGCTAGCAGTAGCCAGCGCCAACAGCAATAGTCGAAACCAGAGCCAGCACCAACAACAGCAGCCAGAACCAAAGCTTGCCATTATCGTCACCACTGCCACTGCTAGAGGTAAAGCCTCCAATTGACTAGGTTTGCATCCTCAATTCATCCTTGGATTAAGTTATTTTTTAATGTGTTGTTGATGTGTGTTGACCTTGGCTAAACCTATTTTTTAAACAAGTATATGTCAATGATAATTTAGTTAACCAATCCCTATGATTGATCCTAATTCAGTTCAGTATTGGTTTGCATTCATACACGATCATGCTAAAATTTGTAGTGTGCATTTCCAGTTTTAGGTTTGACTTTTTTTATGTTACTAGCAGATAGGAGACAGGCTCCTGTTCATTTTCTGATTCACTTCAAAATGATTAGAATGTGCATGGGTCCTTTTTATAAGTATGTTCTTTTATCCTTTTAAAAAGTATTTCAAACATAGTGTCATGTACTCATAAAACTAAATATGAGTGTTGATTAAACAAATAGATAATAAGTGTCACCTCATTTTATGAAATACCAAGATACATCAAATTATAGAAAATACTAGTCTGAAAATTTATAACATCATTATATGTACTTACACTTTTTCTAAAAATATATAACATCATTATATGTACTTACGTACACTTTGTTAATACTAATATTATGCAGTCTCTGTCCACCCACAACAGTCACTATGAATTGGGCCTCTATGTCAATGTTAACGTTCCCTATTGAAGAACAATTGGACATCATCCTAGATGATCGTTTTTTAAACCAATTGGACATACCCAAACATTGGCATTTTCTAAAAGGAAGACACTACAGGCCTGGTGAAGTGACCCTAAATTTTGGCAATTATTCACATGTTATCGAGGTTGAGTATGATTTGGCGGGAAATCTTGTATCAAAATCTGGTTGGCGTGATTGGATTGGAAAGATGCATGTGGGCCATAGCGACAGGCTTTTTCTCCATCCAGTTGGCCATAATACCATCAACGTTTGGATAACCAACATCAACTGCGAGACCCCCGATCATATACTGCGGTATGAGCGCACAGCGAAGGATATCATCTATGACGAATCTGATTATGAGGCCCATGTCAGTTCAGATTCGTCTAAATATAGTGAGGAGATCCGCGACACAGTATCATCAAAAAGGCCACGGTAGGTCCAATTAACAAATATAATTGTCAAGACAAAAAATGTGTGTTTACACTTTTTATCTGAAAGCAATCAATACTCATAGCTGCTTTCTTTTCTGAACTTCAGGAGAAGATCGCCACAATGATAAGTCCTCGAAGTTACTGATGCGGGACCATGTTGGCGTAGTATTTAGTTGTCTATCTATATAGACTTGTTTGTATTAATAGTTATTTTAATTATGTGCATGTTTAGGGGTACACAAACCCCTTTGTTTAGTTACTGTTTAGGGGTACACCAACCCCTGTGTGTATGTAAAAAGAGATTAATGAATGGAACTAAAAGTTGCTACATGAATGCTTCTAACTGAATTGATGATTGGCTTGGTTATTGAATGTTACAAATTACTGATAAATTTCATTATAAATGTTCTTTTATCCTTATTATAACTATGTTTTCAATGACCACTTCCGTTACGGTTCAGGAGCTCACCGGCCTTCTGCCCGCCCATTCAGCTTCCACATGCACCCATCCGTCTCGCCTCTCTCCCTGCTCCAGAGCAAGACCCCCAACTGGGCTCAAACAGAGGTAAACATCCCCAAAAACCCTCTGTCTCGCCCTCTGATTTGTATTTACTTAAATAATGATTTGTATTTACTTATCCACTCATTCATCTAATGATTTTTTATTCATCACATTATTTAAATTTAGGGCTTTATATTTAAATGCGTCTAAACATTCATAAGCTATTAATGTTGATTAATTTAGGAAGCATTGATATGTTGTTATGGTTGTCCACAAATGTTTTTATAAGAAAGTGTGTGTTGAATGGGGTTGTGAACAAGGAATTGGTGTTGTATTTGTTGGCCTAGAACCCCGTCCAAGATTTACTCATTAGGAGTAAATCTTGGATAGTCCCCGGTTTGGGACTGTTCTTGAAAACCTAATCTCACTTAAGATGTAAGTGTATAATGTGTATTGGGTTTTCAAGAAAATTTCGGTAGCATTTCCCCGTTTGTTCTCTAAGTACATATGTACTAGGAGAACAGCGGGGAAATGTTGCCGAAATTTTCTTGAAAACCCAATACACATTATACACTTACTAGTGAGATTAGGTGTTCAAGAATGGGATAGGTGGTACACATTTAAGAATGACATCACATGTTTAAACCCTAAATTTTTAACCATAAACTCTAATCTGTTTATCCTAGACCCTAATCTTGTTGTAATATATACTTATTTTCTCTTTGATCATAGAATGGATAGATCATGGATATCCATTCGCAATTGCTGCACCCCAGAGTTTATTTCTGGTCTTGATCAGTTTGTTAGATTTGTCAAGGAACATAGGAAACAACCTGGAGATATGTTTTACTGTCCATGTAGGCATTGCGGTAACAACTTGAAAGTCAGTACTGGTGACGAAATCAGAAGTCATGTCATGTGCAACGGGATTGTACAAGGATATATAGAATGGAACTGGCATGGAGAGATTTCAAACCTAACACCAGTAGATGTCGATAGCAGTGCTTGTGTGGAAGAAGAAATTGCCTCTGATGACGTAGATGTGAATGAACCGGTTCTAGTAGACATCGTTGATGCGATGCTGGATAGTTGTGGGGTAGAGCACACTGATCCACCTCCCATGTTTAGAAATATTGTGCATGATGATGAGATACCATTATACACGAGTTGTAAGTTTACGAAGCTTAGCGCTGTGTTGAGATTGTATAAACTAAAAGCTAACAATCGATGGAGCGACAAAAGCTTCACGTCATTGTTGTCTTTGTTGAAAGAAATTCTTCCTGAAGGAAACGAGCTGCCAATCTCAACATACCAGTTAAAGAAATTGTTGTGCCCAATGAGAATGGAGGCCAAGAAGATACACGCATGCCCGAATGATTGTGTATTATTTCAAAAGGATTATGTGAATTTGAAAGATTGTCCGAAATGTGGTGTGTCAAGGTATAAATTGACGACTTCAGGGGAGTCCAAAACTGGTTCTCCCGCCAAGGTGATGTGGTATCTACCTATAATACCATGGTTTCAACGCTTGTTTGCCAATCCTATAGATGCAAAGAATTTGAGGTGGCATGCAGATATTAAGAAAAATAATGATGGGATCCTACAACATGTGTCTGATTCCCCACAGTGGAAGAAGATTGATCTATTGTACCCTGAATTCGGTGAAGAGGACAGGAATCTAAGAATTGGGCTTTGTACAGATGGGATGAATCCGTACGGGACATTGAGCAGCCATCATAGCACTTGGCCAGTCATGCTTGTTATATACAATCTTCCTCCCTGGTTGTGTATGAAAAATAAGTATGTTATGTTGTCGTTGTTGATATCGGGCCCTAAACAACCTGGAAATGATATCGATGTTTATCTTGAACCTATGATTCATGACTTAAAGAAACTATGGGGTGAAGGTGTGATGACCTATGATGCTTCACGAAGAGAGACATTTTGTTTGCACGCTATGTTGTTTTGCACTGTGAATGACTTTCCAGCATATGGGAATTTTTCTGGATATAGTGTCAAAGGATCTAAAGTGTGTCCTATATGTGAAGAGAACACTGATTCAATACGACTAAAACACGGCGGAAAGACTGTATATCTTGCTCATCGAAGGTTTCTTCCAAAATTTCATCCATATCGTAGGTTGCGCAAAGCATTCAATGGACAAAATGAGGAACGTAGTGCACCTAAACCTATATCAGGGGAGGATATTTATGAAAGAGTGAAAGACATTGCCAATGAATTTGGTAAGATATCACAATGTATGATGGCCACAAGGAGTGACAAGTCTTTATTCAAGAAGAAGTCAATATTTTGGGATCTTCCTTATTGGAGTTCTTTGACAGTCAAGCATTGTATCGATGTCATGCACGATGAGAAAAATGTATGTGATAGCATCATCGGTACTCTGTTGAATATACCAGGTAAGACTAAAGATGGGATAAAATCCAGAATGGACCTACGTGAAATGGGAATAAGGTCAGAATTAACAGAATTACGTGAAATGAGTAATAAAAGAACATACTTACCTCCCGCTTGTTACACGTTGTATAGAAAGGAGAAGAAAGCATTTTGTGAATGATTGGTAATGTTAAGGTGCCACAGGGTTACTCATCCAACATCCGTACATTGGTATCAATGAAAGATCTGAAGTTGATAGGTCTTAAATCTCATGATTGTCACATTCTAATGCAACAAATATTGCCAGTGGCAATTAGATCTATATTGCTGAAGCATGTAAGGTTTGCAATCACCAGACTTTGTTTCTTTTTCAACAGTCTGTACAGCAAAGTTATTGACCCTGATACTCTCGATAATTTGCAAAGAGAAGTATTTGTTACCCTATGTCATCTTGAGATGTATTTTCCTCCGTTGTTCTTTGATATCATGGTACATCTTGTTGTCCACTTGACTAGGGAAGTGAAAATGTTGGGACCAATTTTTTTGCATTGGATGTATCCCTTTGAACGATACATGAGCATTTTTAAAGGTGATGTTCGAAACCGTTATCGGCCTGAAGGGAGTATTATTGAGGGTTATGTGGCGAGAGAGGTTATGGATTTTTGCAATGACTTTCGGAGTGGTAATGACGCTCCCGTGAATGACAAGAATATTGAGGAGCATTTTGGCAAAGGAGTTTTGGGAGCACGGGTGAAAGTAATTAGTCGTGAGCAGTTGGAGCAAGGTCACTTGTATATTTTACACAACATCGATGAAGTGAGTGTTTATATCGAGGAACATACCAATTTCATCAAGAGACAATATCCTCAATCCAATTCAATGTGGTTTGCTAGAGAGCATAACAAGACATTTATTAAGTGGTTTGAAGATAAAGTCTTACATCAACTATCTCAAACACTAGATAATGTTACTGAAACCATCAAATGCCTCGCCTTTAAACCAAAATTGAATGTTATGTCTTATGAAGGGTTTGACATAAATGGTTTCTCATATTACACAAAGCGTCAAGATGATAAGAGTGTCGTCCAAAATAACGGGGTCACCCTTCAAGCGTCAACTATGTATTTTGTAAGTGCAAAGGATAAAAGTCCACGTGAAGCTAAAATGTCATATTACGGTGTCATTGATGACATATGGGAGTTTGACTATGTAGATTTCAGAATTTTGCTCTTTAAATGTAATTGGGTTGACAACAACAAAGGAGTTATAGTGGATGAATTGGGTTTCACGCTAGTGAACTTTGAAAAGATTGGCGAGAAGGGTGAACCATTCATATTGGCATCACAGGCAAAATAAGTATTTTATATCGATGATCCTGCAAATGATAAATGGTCGGTTGCTCTTCATGGTAAAAGACAGTTCATTGAAGATCCTATAGATGAAGAAGAGTACTATGATAAGTATGATGACTCCAATCCATTCTCAGTTGGGTTGCCAACACCACCAAACATTGAAGCTGGGGATGACAATGACTTGTATGTTCGCGGGGATCATAATGAAGGATTGTTAATTGATAAAAGATCACAATATTAGAGGCATGGATGCTTATATTTTTATTATGTTCCCATTATGACCGTGCTAATGATCACCGTGAGGGTGAGGACGTGCTTGCACCACCTGACAATGTAAGTTTTAAGAATATATCCCTGAGGTTTCTATCTATATGTTCATTTATAATTATATTATGTAAGTGTGTTTTTATCAAATTTTTATGATACTAGTTAATAGCAATTCTATTTAATTTGCAGGCATTCGCCAAAGACTATAGGCTATGCAGGACAGCCATGACATAGCTATGCAGGCCATCGACATTGCTTTGTAATTCCAAAGCACAACAGTCGGAGAGAAAGCAAGCATCCCACACTATAGCTTAGTACATATATATAGTGGGACTAAGGTGACGATCCCACCTGCTAAAACAGGTTACCGACAACTATATGTTACGACTGGGAGATCGTGATTCAGCAACCGTATGCATTAGCAGGAGGACAAATAGATTTCACCACGAGTTAACATTGATAGACCTTCTTCAATGTTAACTCGTGGTGAAATATGTTTGTCCTCCTACTAATGCATACGGTTGCTGAATCACGACCTCCCAGTCGTAATATGTAGTTTTCGGTAACCTGTTTTAGCAGGTGGGATCGTCACCTTAGTCCCACTATATATATGTACTAAGCTATAGTGTTGTATGTAAATTCGGCACTGCTGTTATTATGCACTATATATGTGTTAGTCTGTCATGTTGTTATATGAATCTGAAACACTTGTGCGTGTTGCACTTTATGTATTGTATTTGTATCATGCTTCCCTTCATTGTGGCTTCTTTTGCTGTTTCATGGCTCTTTGAATATATGATTTTGTTGACAATGATGACGATGATGACAATGTGAATGAATTTTTATGAATTATGTGTGAAAATCATCAATACATGAATGTTTCTACATGTGTCTGAATGTAAAAAGAGATAAAATGTTTGCAGGTTTGTGGCATGTTGTTGGCTGATATCAATGGATGTCGTAAAACATGCAGTTCATAACTGAACTGCAGGTTTCTCATCCTGCGACCAGCCATAGTAGGTTTGCAGACAGACAGAAAAAAAAACATCGGCGTCGGTTTTGAACAAAACTGACGATATATGGTTACAATGTCGGTTTCCATACTAGTAACTGACGTCGATTTCCCTAATGAGGTCAGACACCACGGCCGTGCTGGCCAGCACGGCCGTGGCAGCGGACCAGACATAAAATAGGCGTCGGATATTTATATACAACCGACAACATAGGATAACAGTGTCGGTTTCCCTACTAGTAACCGACGTCGATTTCCCTAGAGGCCAGACAATACGGTCGTGATGGTCAGCACGGCCGTGGCAGCGGGTGAGATGGTTGTCGGTTATCACTAAGAAACTGACGCCGATAGTGCCTCAGATGGCGCCCTTTCTATGGCGCGAAGGTATGTGGTGTCAGTTTCGAACCTAATAACCGACGCCTATACCCCCTGCTGGCGTGTTTTCAGCGCGTTTTCGGTGGCGCGCGAAGAGTTTTGGCGTCGGTTTGAGAACCGACGCATAACGGTTGGGCTTTTTGCGGTGCCCACATAGGTGTCGCTTAAGAATCGACACTAAAGGCCTTAAAAAACCGACACTAAAGGCATGTTATGTACTAGTATCTCTCATTAGATCATACATTGTCACGTCTCCTTTGTGATGCTTAAGAAACATGTCAAACAATTCCCATGACTTAGGGAGCTTTTCTATGATACACATAACAATGAACTTCTCAGGAAATTCCAACTTTGCATCTGAGATTTCATGACACAGGAGTTGGAGGTCGTGTGTTTGATCAGAGATAGACTTACCCTCAACCATCTAAAATTTTAGAAACTTAGACACACAGTACTTTTCAGTACCTTGGTTTTCAGTACTAAAATTCTTAACTAATGCTTCCTACAGAACTTTGGAAGTAGTAATAGGTGGCTTCGAATAAGAATTATACAGTTTGTTATTTAAACCAAACAGAATCAAACATCGGCATGTCTTATCACCGTTCTTCTAGTTAGCAATTATATTTGTATTATCAGGGATAGTGTCATCAGATTTAGGTTCAGTCTCTTCTGAACACTGATCATAACCCATAATATTAAGTCAAATTTACATCTGACTCTACCAACGGGAAAAGTTTGTACTAGTAAATTTCTCAGGCTTACTAATCGTATCAATTTTATTCCCAAAACCAGCATGACCGACCATAGTTAATTAACGATAGAAATTGATTTATTTAAGACTGTTAAAAAATTTAGATTTAAGTCATTACATGCAACAGTGACAAGTGCAATAAATTAATAGATTTAGGCCGAATCCAGATAAGAAGTAGAAGAATAACCAATGTAGGAGAAAATTAAAAAAATAGAGTTAGGAACCAGACCAGATCATTCATTGAAGAACGAAGGTGTTATACTTAAAGAAATCATCACCTTGCAATCCTTCTGGATAGATGCCATTTTTTTAATCGACCTGGTCACGAACCTGAAGAAGATGTCTCGCTTGTGTGATGATGAACGATGCAGATGAACCAGTTGCTCTACCAATATAGCTCAGCAACCGCAAGAACCACTGCCTAACAATCTGCGCCTTTGAAGGAAGAGGATGAAGATCTTGCTACGTCCAGGAGAAAGGTCTCCACATAACACCATGGAACGACGGCGGAAGACTCTGTCTTTAGGGTTCGCAAACACACACTCGAACGACTGACGACTGTGTGTTTGAAAGATGTATTTAATCCTAATAACTTGAGGCATATTTACAGCCTTACACGCTCTAGTAATCCTATTCCTGTTAAGACGCGGTCGCTCAGTTGCTCTTGTACACATTGTGGGAAATTTTGCAAAAGAGACACTTTCCAGTTAGGATTAATAAATCCGATTAGAAAAGAAACAATTAATTACATTAATAATTAATTGTGTAGTTGCATCCTAGTGTAAAAAGAAGATAGAAGACGGAAGACATTCTCCACAATTCACAAGCCACAAGCTCGTGCCCGACCACGCCAGAAGAGGAGTGGCGTGGGACGCGCGTGTGTGTGCGTGTGTGTTGTGATCACCATACCCACCAAGGAGGTGAGCATACCTTCCTCCTAGGACCCTTGGACACTAGTGGAACATGTGATCATACATATAAGGACCACAAAAGTTATAGGAGTGAGAAATGTGAGATAAAACTTCTTTGCCATTTGCACTAGAGACAAAACTACCTTTCTCACATGTACTAGATGTACTACATTGGGCTTAACCCATGCTATATACATGGCATTTGCATCCATATATCTAACAGCTACTATATAGGGAGTACTTCCAACAAATGGTCCAGTATTAGTTCCAACAAATTATCATATGGAGTGGGCATAATTAGAAAGGATGCTCATAGTAAAACGCCTTGTGGAACGTACATAAGCCATGCCTAAAGGATAATAGGAAAAAAATGTGGCGTCTGAAATAAAATTGTGTAAATCTGAATTGGAGTAGATCGGGCTATAGGTATGGAAGGAACTCTTGATCCTTGACAAGGACTTGTACTTGGAGTTGAGATTTCTATTTACAATCATGGACATTGAGGTTGACAAATTGGGAGGATGATGGATATAATTAAGGCATCACTTCATGTTATTGCTCTTTTATGCTCAGGAAGATGATTGAATGCTCAATCCCTCATGGATGAGCCAAGAGGAGAATGTACATCAAAATGGTGGTGGTCTAGGAAAATAACGATAGACCATTTGTGCTCTTTCAAGTGAAAAGATAATGAGTGACACTGCTTAGAGGAACCTCCATCATGCTCTGCTGGCATGTGACATATGGTAATAGTTTGTTCAAGTGAAAAAAGAGGCAAAGTTCTTGGCGGCTTCAAATTGAAGTGAAGAAGAAGTTGGATGTGGACTCGACATAGTATACATAGTAACCTAAATAGGGGAAGATTCCAATATTGGAGAAACAAGCCTAACGAACACATATGAGGTTTATCGGAGAGGACATATTCCTTAGTGATCATCCGGTGCCAACAACACATATCATAATCATGTTTCCATCCCACATTGACATTGAAGTGAATCGACAATTATAGATTATGATAACCTTATATGTGTTTTTGATAGAATATTTATACAAATAACATATACCTTACCTAGGTGTCAAGTGCATCATCATGTTAGGGCCATTTTTCATGTCATGATGGTATGAAAACTCTTAGGATTCAACATGTTCAATTTTATTATGTCTAGTGGAACACCATTATTTCTCAAGACATATGATGATTTAACAATAGCATAGTTGTGTCAAATGGAATAACATTCTATGGTAATCAAAACAAGAGTGCAAATATTACAAAGAACGATATAAGATGGTGACCAAGGTTTGGTATAGGACTAACTTAGATCGTCCAAGAAGTGTGGTCATGTCATAATGATTATGGTTCCATTGATCTTTAGGAGATATTGCAAGGGGTTGGGTATTGATTGTGTTTGTCATTCTATTTTGTTAGTGGTAAAACCTAGATAAAAGTTCACACCTTCTCATAATAGTTATATCATCATTTGGGGTTGTAAATGGGTAGGACATTACCTGTTTGCCCATCACCCATACCATGTGGGGTAGGGTAAAGGTAAACATATTTTTACCCACCACCCATTTACCCTTTACCCCCTTTACCCACATCTAAATGGGATAGGGTAAAGGGAGAAGCTTTACCCTACCCACTTTACCCATTAGTATAAGGTTAGATTATTTATTACAGATTATAATACAATTATCAATGCCTATACAAACCTCAACAAGCCTCACCGATGCTTTCTTAATTTGTACTAATATTTGATTCCAACAACTATGTTAAACAATCAGTATATCGTACTTTTATAATTATATATTTGCTGAAAAAATAATTCTCCGGTACAAAATATAGAACAAAGGTAACCTTGTTTGAAAATGTATATTATCTTAGTATTTTGTGTTATCATTGTTTCTACTATTTAAGATTAGTTTAAAGGGTATCTTGAGTTTGATGACGGAATATCATATGAAACTATTGTTGAAAATATTGATTTAACTTCATGTTGCTTTACACATTCCATTATTACCCTACCCATTTACCATGCGGGTAAACGACTGTGAGTAAGAGTAGGGTAAAGGCTTTTAGGAAAAGGATAATTACCTTAGTCATTACCTACAACTTTGACATGGGTAAGGGTAAGGGTAAGCCTTTACCCTACCATACCATACCATTTACAACCATATTACCATTGCCATTGCACTATGGTTCTTCTCTTCCATGTTGGGGAAAGTTTTCAAAATAACCTATTGTAGTTTAGTATTGTAAATCATGCATCTGCAATCTAGTTCTCGTCATAGGCTTGACTATCATTTTCTCCGACAGTCTACGCAATTTACTAAGCATGTGCTATTATAGTTAGAGTTACTAGTATATGGGAGATACATTGATCGAAATTAGCAAAATCCAAAGATGTTTAACATCATATGACACATGGATGTAGACAATTCAATCAATGATATCAAACAAAACAAATCATCCTTTACTTGTTTTTTGTCACAATATTTAACTCAAAAAGAAAATCTTCCGATGGAGAATAAGTCATGCTTAAAGTAGCAAACCCAAATCAGAAAACCAATTTGTTCAATAACTAGGGACTATAGCGGTTGTCCCTAGTTGCAGACCCTACCCCTGACTATTTGGTGGTCAATGTAATTTTGCCAATGAACAAGTCCATTATGGTCAACAAAATGCAGCAACCATGTGTCTTTCTCATGTTAAACCACAAGGTCAATTATATAGGAGATCATTCTAAGCACTATGTTGATCATATTTCTCCTCTTTCTAGCAGAAATAGGATCCTACTCTAAAGCTTTCAAAAAAAAAATAGGATCCTACTCTAAAGGGAGTCAGTCTAACCTCTAGATACATATGAGTACTCTTCATAACGTATTATTGGCACAACAAAATCATGACACATTAGAAAAGGAGTTTTCAACCACTTTTTTATCTATCTATATATATATATATATATATATATATATATATATATATATATATATATATATATATATAGGGTAGCGATCCAATGAGAAACATCCTACGGTGAGAGCATGAGAGGCATTTGAATAACTACAAATTGGTAACTAATTTTTAAAATCCAACCGTATAGATGGAAAAAGCATCATTTCATTTACCTTCTCGCAAAAAATCACTGCAATCAGACATTGTTTACATGTCCATATGTACAATATACACTTTTTACATCCAACGGTCAGCCTGAAATTCAATATAGAGCGTCGAAAAATATTTGGTTGTTGTGAATGATCTATGAATTGGATGGTGATAAAATTTAATAGGAAGGTAGATATTAAGGTATACTTGTAATCTGTACGGTTGGATTATGAAAAATTGATCTATGTGGAGAGTTATTCAAATGCCTCTCATGCTCTCACCAGATATGTTTCTCACTGGATCGTTACCATATATATATATATATATATATATATATATATATATATATATATATATATATATATATATATATATTGTTTTCTTCTCTTGCTCAATTTTATTTAAGAATAAGAGTTCAAAACCTCTTTCGCCAACATGTGTTCAATAACCACCTCTGAAGATGATGGTGACTATAAACAAAATCATGTTTTGACAAGTAGTACAAATTCAGAAATATGTAACAGATTTCACATCTCCTTATTTAAGTAGTCCAGTCGTTGTTTCACAACAGATGAAATTTATTGGTACCGGAGAAAGAGAGCAAAGTGGTGGGTTGCTATTGGACGACCGTGAAACAATTAAGGTTGTTGGAGGTATACAGTAACATGAAACTCATGGAAAACGCTGTGGGTCTACACGGTACTGGCCTCTAAGGACAAGTTATTGCGCGTTGTATGCTTTCATCCTTGGTTAAATTTGGTTCAACTTGGTTGTAAAAGCCAGTGTTTCATCATGAAGATGATTGGCCGCTACATAACCTCGTATAACAACTCACTGACAACTATGCATGTGAACGGACTGAGACAGGACGAGAGGGGAAGACGTGGTCACTGCAGCAGTGTCTTTGTGGCGTACAACATTTAAATATGGATTAAAGTCGGTTCGGGCCGTTCGGCTGTGCGTGGCATTATGAACGAGTTTTGCATACTGTAATTATTCAAAGCAGTTACCGATCATACTGGAAACCGATTCAGTATTTAAGCACAGAATCGCGAGGAAGGATCAGTAGCCCACGTGGCTAGTGCCGTACGAAGCAGGACCAGTGGGCTCCGCAGGGCTTGGCCGGACCGCCGTAGACAACGCAATAACACCGGGGAGGGGGCGAGGGAGCCCAATGGAAGGATGGATCCCTCGACAGTAACCCAACGTCGACAACCACCGCCATGATTGAATATGCGGATCACTGACGGATAGATGGATAAAGGGATGCATTCCAATAATAAAACCCCTCTTTCCCACTCTCATAACTCTATGTAAGACTTGTTTTTAAATGTCAATGCTCGAATATGAGTTCTGCTATCTTTGGCGGATCCTCTCCACATGGAACCTGGATGCCTCTTCAAAGACAGAACCACACATGCTCTTGTCTTGTTCTTTTAATTTCTAATTGCCACGGTGGCTCTTGTTTTGTACCACCTATCATCTGCAAGAACCAACTCGCACTCTCTTTACCACGTCAATCATCACCCGTCCCAGCAAACACAAGAATCAATCATTCGTCCATTTCAGAAGATGAGATGGGATGAGATCTACTCAGGATCCCCTGCCTTCAGTGCCCTTGTGCTCGTACTCGTGCATTCAGATCCAGGAAAAGATACTGTACTGTTCTATGAGAAGTAATATCGTGGAAACTGCTAAGTTTGCCCACGGCTTGGGGAAGGGCAACTCAAAACCCAACGGGTTTCTAAACCTGGATAGATGAGAACTAATTGAAGTCATCGCTTTTTCCTTCCGATTTCCAATGTCACTCTCAGTACCGTATCCAGTGTGGGTCCCTTCCCAACCTGCTCGCTCCACCTGGACTGGAGACTGCAGCACCAGAACCAACTGGGATCCGTTGGCATGTGCCCTCCGATGATTCAATCATACTACAGTAAATCTGCACCGGATGCCCGCACACCAACTTCCACCCGACCCCCAAAACGTTGCTTCTACTCGCACAACACTACCACTTGGTGTACTTTAACCCACTTGGAAGATGTCTACATCTACCTTCGTCGGTTACCAGTATCTACTTTAAGGTAATTTACTTCAGTTACTTCCCTGTTGGTTGGTATATCTTACGAGACTGCATTGCCTCATACCCATCGACGGAGAAAGCAATTTGGAAAGGTTACACATGCTGCTGCTGCCGGTCTACATGTTACCGTGTAATAATAGAGCAGCAAAAGAATAAACAAACCAATGACAATAGCAACAGGAGCGGAGAATGATGAATGGATGATGGTGTGACCCACCACCACTTGGCCAGATTGAGACTGTGACCGCATATGGTATGAATGCCGAAATAGATTGGAAGCATAGAAGAAAAGCTCGCCTTAAACTTACCCGTTCAGTCGGACGCACCGAACCAGCATGAATATAGCCAGAAGAGCTGCTGGGCGAGTTCACTTGCTCTCATTCATCTCTGAATTGTCAGTGGTCCTGCACCCATCCCCTCCTATTCGGTACATCCAAAATAGAGAAGCAAACAGACAGATACATGCAAGACTGAATGAGATCAAGAAATGACGACACCCTACCTAACTGCTCACAAGAGTACAAGTAGAAGATTATTATCAACAAGGGAGTCTAGACCGGATACCAGATTGTTGTGTCCCATCCACCCTCATAATGAAGTAATTGGGATACCCCGCTTCACAGTTACTTCAACCCACGCCTGCAGCAACGTGCCCATCTACTTTCTACCCAACTTGGAGCTAGTGCTAGAGTGGAGGATGATAGCATATGGATAAAACAGAAGATTTTGTGTATAACCAAACAACCATGTTTTTTCTCACTGCATGTTTTGGATGCCAGACTTTTTATAGACAACGGAAAACACAGCATGCATTTATTCCATGTTTAAGTAAACAATATATATCAACTTGTTTAGTTTGAAAGTACACTCCAATTCCTGTAATAGCTAAAACAAGGCAGTCACAAATCCAACAGACGCCCCCTGAGTATTGCTTCCGCCTTCCTCACCTGCTTCACAGGCCCTATTATGAATACCTGCAATAATGAAGGCACCAATGACAACATGCCGTAAAACAATATATATGTTGTATCCAGAGGTAAATAAGATATGCTGTCACAAGTTTCCAAAAACGCAAACTTGTTTTATAGTGTCACAGAATGAACAAAAGAGCATCCACAAGAAGAGTCTGTACAAGTTAGAAAGCATGATATATCTTTAAGGCAAGATCTAGAACTGAATTCATCAATAGAAAGTTACGAGATTGCAAGATTCAGAGCAGTTCTAGATAAGTCATGATTTAGTATTTCTTAGAAAACTATCGCATTAGATGATTGTAGATGACTTGGAACTAATAGACCATAAATAAACATAAGTGTGATGAATATAACTTTTCAAACCGATATTCTCCGGTTATTGTGTGAATCTTAAGAATAATTTTAACAAATACTGAACTTGCTTCACTAACCTTATCTGGTGGACCCTTAGAACCTCCAATATGTATCTCAGCACTGCAAATAAGTTATGAAGAAACGCATTTACAACCACAACAGGTGATTAACTATTACAGAGTATAACAACGAGTTTTTATTTCATTACAGTCTGCATATAAAATAAAGAAGAGGGGGGCTGAATCTCACTCGCACGATTGTTTGATTTCCATGATAGATGATCCTCTTTTCCCAATTATACGCCCCATTTTTCCTTGTGGAACACATAATACAGACAATATTTCCTTTTCAGGATAACAGCCATCTGTTCTCATGTAGTCTGCAGAAGGGGCCAAAACAAGATTTCATGAGTAAAAATTGACATATGGCTATTATAGGCCATTTGGTATTTGTAATTATGCCAATTGAAACTGGAAGCTATGTATTATAACAAGACTTAAGAATGAAAGTTTTGTTTTTTAAGATCACCGGTTTTAGTAACAGAGAACTTCCTAGTAAAGCCACGGAAAGGCCATGTGGATTTGTTGTACAATAAAGCTAGTGAGCTTGAAGAGAAGCAAAAGCAAGAGAAAAGCAAGGAAGAGGGCACTGTTGGGGGCTGAGGAGAAAAAGGGAAGCCAGGCCAGTGTTTCAAAGGAGAGGGAGAAGGGAATTTGTTCCCATGCTTCCCTGATTAGGGATTGTCCTTAGCAATGGTGTCACAAGATCTTTGAGGGGCAAGTACACCTTCCAAGCTCCAACCAACCATCCATGGGAGATATTAACCATTAAGCAAACTTAATCAGTCAATGGTAATAGCTTCAAGGAAGAGATGCATAGACATTCACCTCCACTGGTTTCCCGCCTATACTAGTGGTATATATGAGAGAAAGCTTCCAATGGCAAAGTTTTTGAGATTGTCTTGATACAAGACGTTGCTCTATGAAATTCTCTTTTATGAGGGAATCATATAGAGGTTGACATCCCAACCATGATGCGAACCATAACCTCTTGAGATTGATGAATCATCAGCAATTTTTGTATCGAGACATCCTCCTTTCTGCAACTAGGGGAAGGGCACTGAAATCTGAGTGGGCCAATGGAGGTACAGGGAGTAGATGGGGAAATATCACCTACACATTTCTCACCCGAACCGAAACCAAAGTCATCCATGCCAAAGCTGAGCAGTTTCTCAGCACATAGCGGGGGGATGGATTTTAGGTGATCATCCATGATGAATGGCACTAGGTGATGGTAGAAAACCACTTTTGCATGTGCCCATACCTAGGCAACTAGGAAGGACAGACACTTAGAGGAGACTGACGCGGCTGTTTTGGGCACGTGTCCAACTTGGACACTCCGTGGACATGCGTCACATGCCTAGATACGCGTAAACAAGTCCATTGTGTATCTGTATCAGACACATGTCTAGAACAATCACAACAACCTCCCAGAAGTGTCCTTGTTCTACCTCCTTTTCCTCCCCATTGGCCCATACTCTACTTCTTCATGCTCCACCAATAGTCACATCTCTTCCTCACCGTCATGAAAATATCCAATAGTAGCACACACAATCCCAAGGAAGAAATTGTCCGATTTGGTCGTTTCAATGGCCACGAAAACAAAAATTTTGACAAAAATTTCAGTAGATGCATCCTTGGCGTTTTGAAGAGCATTGTCGGAGTATAGCCTTTGGCTAAAAGGGGAGCTTTCAACCGCTCAATAGTGTCATCTGGTTGACACTTGACCGTAAAGATCTAACGGCAGCCGACAGGTGAGCATCAGCACGTGCATCAACCAAGTCCCATGTATGTCGATCATTAAGAGCCTACATTTCAGTTTCCATAGCTTGACGCCATGCAGGATGTTGAAGAGCCTGAGCAGCAATTTTAGGAATAGAAATGGTTGATAGAGCAGACGTGAAATTGGCAAAATTTGTTCCCAGGTTAGCATTAGAACAGAAATTTCCAATGGGAGATGTTGAGTGCAAGACCCAATCCCTTTGTGTAAGCTAATAAGAATATCCAAGTCAAAAATACCTTAGGTATAGGTGGATCTGCCAACGAGGATGGAGGAATTGGAGGAGCCATAGAGAGAATTGTAGCTTTCGATACTAACCATCCACTTCTTTATAGAAGGATCATAACAATGATACCCTTTCTGGGTCCTAGAGTACCGCAAGAAAACACATTTGGTTGCAAGAGGATCAAGTTTGGTCAAACTAAGGCGCAAGAAAACACATTTGGTTGCACGAGGATCAAGTTTGGTCAAACGAAGGCGCAAGTTTGATCAAATTTGTGAGGTGCTCCAGAGTCAAATACCCATGTATGTTTATCGGACTTTGCAAGAGAGGCAAGTAGAGCAGAACCTCAATCAATAGAAGTTGCAGCAAAGGAAGCCAGATGAGTTTGAAGTAGCTTCTCAAATTCAGAGCGGATCTAATCTGCAGAAGGTGGGGCGGACGAAGATGGGGCAATGTCAGACTGGTCCAACGTGACTTGATTTGCCAATGCAGGTTTGTCATGCTTGATCCAACAATGGTCTTCATATTGGTTTGTGTGCTTGCAGAAGTTACAGTAGTGATGTTCTGCAGAAGATGGGTCGGAGCCAAATGAGTAAGATCCTCGACCGGGCCCGACAGAGCGACCACGACCACGACCACGACCGCGGTCACGATAAGAATCACCAAAACGGACGGCAAGTGCAATTGTATGAGAGGAGTGATGAGATACTGGAGAGACATATGGCAATCGCTAAGCTCATTTGAGAGCATCACGCAATGTAGGTAGAGGATTTGATCGACGACTCCAGCAAAGGAGTGTGGTAAACCAACAAGGAACTGGACTAGCTGAAGTTTATTGTACCGACGTTGGATTTCTTTAATATCAGCAGAGAAGGTGATAAATCTTGAATTCATCCCAGAGTGCACAACATTGGTTGTAGTAGTCTTCCACAAATTCAGTATTAGAGTACTCCTTGGCCAAGTGTTTGAAGATTTCAAACACTTTCTTCGAGTTTTGTTGGTGAGAGTAAACGTGAGAAAGATGATCCCACATGTCAGTAGCAGTCCGAAGACGAAGAAGGGACTGGACGATCACAGCACTGTTGACCATCCAAGTCATAGGACCGGAGACTTCCTTCGTCCAGAAGTCATAAACGCGCTTCGTTTTACCATCAACATTTGCAGAAGGAACAATCAGGGCATCAGCAATAAGATGGGAGTAGCATCCTTGAGCTTTAACATAGAGCTCGAAGGAGGCAGACCAGGTATGGTAGTTGGAGCCATCCAACTTGACAGTAGCATAGGGTCTGTAGCGGATCGGTGGACGCCATCTGGAAAAAGATGCAGAGGATAGCAGGAAGCGGAATCAGGAAGGAGGAGCGTGACAACGGGCCAATAATAGCAGGCAGCAAGCAATCAAAGCAGCAGAAACCCAACACATGGGCAGCAGAAATCCTTGATCAGCAGATCCGACAAAACCCGCACAGTGGCATAAAGTAGCAGCAGAAGATCTGAAGCATCAAATCCAAGAAATCCACAGAGGGGGCAGTAAAGAACAGAGGAAAACATACGCCATCATGGAGAGAAGATTACTCAACCATGAGACAAACCCAATAGCAGACGTAGACCGTTTAAAACGTCAGCATGCTATTATTAGAAAATACCGGGAGATAAAGATGGGCAAGGAGGAAGGAAGATGGATTGGGAGGCTAGATGGTGAAGTGGGGATGGTGATGGAATATTAGGACGGGGAATATTTGAAGATTTTGTTAATAAATCAAGTGTATAAGGGCACGTTTGGTTTGTTGGATTTTCAAGAATCCTGCATTTATGCCATCCTGTATTTACAAAATACTACATTGTCAAAATCCCCCAAACACAAATTGTATGTTTGGTTTCCTGGATTTGTAAAATACATGATTTAATTTTTTTTGAGTCCACGGGCCAGCCACAGTTGGATTTTGGCATCCGGGAGAATTTTGATGGAAACCAAAATGCGGGATTCCTGTTATGTTCGGAAATCCCGGGATTAGCTCCGTTTCCAGAATCTTGTAAACCAAACATAAACTTTCTGCAAATGGATGTCAAAATACAATTCAATACGGAAAAATCCAGGAAAGCAAACATGCCCTAAGTGTTACAGAAGATGTGAGACAGAGCATTGGAGTCAATAATCCAACGATCATCACCGGACATAGGTGCAACTGTGAGGAAGGTCGACCTTCTCAGTATGGAAAGACGGGAGGTGGTGACAGTTAAGAGCCATGGTTAGGCGTTTATGGAGATTGATAGGTCAAGCAATGAGTAGAATGGTTACATTTGTCGCTAGTAGAAAGTTGGTTTGCCTAAGTCAATGTGTCGTGTTTAGCTTAGCATTGGTTTCCGTGTGGTTGTTGCAATCACAGGTTGCAATGGCAGGCCTCGAAGAGCGTCCATGTCACATGACTAGCTCCCAGTGAAGAGCAGTCACGTCCACATCCATGCCTAGAGCCAAAGGCGGTAGCATGTGACGGAGAGTTGAGCACAGGTTCTTGGACGAGAGGCGTTGCGCGTTTTAGGTTCACATCAACATCAAGAGAGGATCACTCCAGAGAATCTGATCAGCTAAGCTAGAGATAAAGTCAGGAAGACTAAATAAGTACTTCACCAGTTGGATTTTTCTATGTTGCTTTTAAAGTATGATAATATCTTAGGTAAGAGGATGGCACATTTTAAGATAACCACAAAGAGGCGTGAAATTAGCATAGTAATCTTCAATATCAATGCATGGCATAGGCCTGAGTTTGGTTACTTGTGATAGATGCCACATACTTTTGGGCTTTATTTGTGGGTGTATACTGGAGCAACTGATCCCATATGGCTTTAGCAGATGTAAGATGAATGAGATAGGCATTGATGTGTGGTTCAACACTATTGTTATTCAACTCATGACTATGGAATCATTCTTTCGCCAAGTGACAGATACGGTTTGGCTTTATTGTTAGCATCGACGGTAGGGGTAGTAGAGGCCGAGTCGATATATTGCATTATTTTGTGCAACGCATATATCTCAAGAGAGTGATGTCGTGTGAGATTGCTCTTGCCATCAACTTAGTAGTAGTGACTTGATGGCGAGAAGAATACATAAAGGATGTCATAGTGGTGAAAAACAACACCACAAAGGCAGTGAAGGTACATGTGTCTCAGATTGTCACATGGCGTAGGGAAGGGAGCACGACATGTACAAGAGAGACATGTGTCTCAACAACATTAGGTATGTGGCAACATGATGTGTAGAATGAGACACATTGCGTCTTAGTAGTAGCAGTAGTAGGCATGCGTACACACGTAGTGAAGGGGTATCATGTGTTGTGTCATATAGCACAACATCTGATCAGTTTATATACCGTGTCAAGTAGCATGCCGTGTGATCAAAGTACATGGCGTGTTGAAAATCAAGGTGGCAACACTAGTAGAATGACACTCACAAACCATGTGATTGGCCTAAACGACATGTAACAACAAACCAATAGCAACAAATAGCGATCACAATCCATGTGTACACACTAAGTTGTCGACAAATCGACGACGACAAGCAATGGGGTAGTAGCGAGTAAAGGGGTCCCAAATGTCGAAGAAGATTCATGTGAACCTTGTTAGCCATCAGAGGATCAAATATGATGTGCTAAGCATGGTTGGCCATTAAAGACCAAGAAGATAGAGCCATATGGGTTCCCAAAGAATAACCTAAGGACGAATGTTATATGGGAAGGTTGTAGACTACAGAGGCGGGAAGCTTGTTGGACGAGGCAACTATACGAAAGAAGGGTGTTGCAGATGGTGGCTTGCAAAAGAGCTCCACGACAGTGTAAGAGCATAGGAGTAGGGGAGGAAGGAGGACGGGGAAACTAGGGATAGGGTTTCTCTAGGTTTCTTGTTTTGACACCATGTAAGTTGATAATATATTCATAAATTAGTGGTTTATAAGTGTTTACAAGACGCTTATAAGAAAATTTTAAAAACATTTAAACTAAATACTCATATACCAATAGATATATGACTAAACAATTGAAAAAATATGGATCCAAAAATCATCGAAGAAACTTCCAACTTCAACCCTAGGCAAAGGAAAACCTCCAATACCTCGACTTGGTCAAGTTTGGGCGAAGTTGTCGAAGTTGAATGAAAACAATAGGCTTCCTTCACAACTTCTATGTAGTTGTAGGCAAAGTCATCGACATGTGGGTAAAGTCATCGCAGATGGCAACTACAACGCAAATTTTATACCTAAGTTTACTATATGTAATGAACCCAATTGTCAGTCATTTGTTTGGCATCACACTAGCAATTTTGTGCGTGTTTTACATTTGAAATGGATAATAGCGAAGACAATATAGGCATGTATACCTTCCATTATTTTGATGTCATGGAAAATAATGACCACATACTTGACTATTTTTTCTTGATCGAAGTTCCATGTATTCAAGCTACATCTAGCTTATATTTGCAATCCTCATGCATATAGCTCGTATGGTTCATACTTCATAGTTAATACATCTATATATATAGAATCATACTTTATAATTGTGTGATGGTTTAGCAGTATTGCATTTAAAGGATCTGAATCAAGCATCATTTTCAATTGCTTTCAATCTTACATATGTAATTTGTAACTTGTTGCTAAAATGAACAAGGGCTAAGGAGTCTACCTACCTAGAGGAGGGGAATCGTGTATTTCAATTCTTTCTTAGAGCACTTGTAAGATGGATGATTATAACATATTCATATAAATTCAATCAAATTTCACCATTTTCAAACAAAAACGCCGAAGGTTCTTTAAAGTTGCATCTAAATTTCTCTAAAACGTCCTTGAAGTATCCACAAACTTCCACTTCCACACCTGGCAAAGTAAGAAGAAAGTTGACGTCTTGTACCTTGGAAGTATCAATATGATGCTTGGAGCTGGCTTTTTCTAAATTATGTGACCTTGGAAGTATCAATATGATGCTTGGAGCTGGCTTTTTCTAAATTATGGGAAATCTCTATGCAAATATCATATAATTTAATTGACAGTCAGCATGCAATTTGCCAAGCCTTCAGAGGACAATAGGATATTGATGCCAAAGTGAAACAAATCACAAATGCTTGGATTTCGAGTGATTATGTTGTTATGCCATGTTTACTAATAGGGTTGAGTAGATGATCAACAACACCCTAATGTATATTTCTGTTGTGATGACTATGGGATCAATTGTCTCAAGCCTGTTCCAAGAAAAAGAAGATTAATAAAATGATTGAGATTTACCTTTAAGCTTTTGCTTTGAAAACTTTATCCTATTGAAGAGACAGAATATAATTGTTTCACTTCATATGTTGTTGGGGATAAGTTTGAGGTTTATCATCCTCTCAGCATTGACTTACAACGATACCTATTGCTTGCTACTACTCTTATGCCCCTAGAAGCATTTCCTTTTATTTTGATGGTTCATGTTACAACCTCAATTTTGTTGAGTAAACAATTCCATGCTAAGAAACCCTAATTTGATATTAGCATGTAATTCAGTTGTTTATGCCTCATCTCGGTTTAATTTTGATATTCATGTGTTTTAGTCATTAATAATTAGGGTTTCGGTTGAAACCCAAAATTTCTGTTTGTAATGCATATTTAAACCCTAATGTTGTAATCAAGGGTACATAACTTAGAGAATTGAGAATTCAACATGAAATCAGCAAACTGAATCTTAGAAGTACAAGATAACTCTAATTTTAAACTGAGTGAGGTGATGAATTATCATAACCTTAATTCATTAGATTCTGAAAATGGTGCGCTTTATATTCTTCAACACATACTAACATATATGGACGTGTTAGGTTTGGGTTGGATCAGATTCGATGTAAATTTCATCAGTTTGGAAATGTTGATCCAGGTTCTCTTGAGAAGTCGACCGACTTGGATCAAGTTCAGACCAGTCTTGCTTGTTAGAAACCCTAGACATCAATATGCATATGAAATTTTGCATTTTCTGTTGATTTCATAGAAGGGTGGCTGACTTAAAAGTATGTTGAACCGACTTGGCACCCGACTTCTGCCCAAAGTCCCCTAACTTTGGCACAGACATGTGCAATAGTCAAGCCTACCAGTCAGGTGAGTTACCAGTCATTCGGTCAACTCACAAGTATACGACAGGCAACATGTTGGATGGAAGTTATTTTGGTATTTAAGACCTCAAACAATCGATTTAATAGCTCAAATTTGAATTGTACAATCACTTTCACCTACTCTACAAAATCAAAGCATACTTTGTCGTGATGTGAAGGTTCTTGAGGCGATTTGAGCAGTTCTGGCAAAAGGGGCAACAACAGCTTATGTTCTTTGTTTTGGGATTAAATCAGGTTGAAATTCGTTTATAATTATGGTTTCCTATAGCTATAGCTTCGGATTTCCACATAGAATCACCACGTTTTCTTTTGTTTTCCTCTACCTTCACTCATCTTTCTCCTAGATTGGATCAAAAAGCAAATGTCGAGCTCAGTTTTTGGTGGAATAACGTTGTTCTTTAGAGCATTAGATCAATTGGTGATCAAATTAAAATTTCTCTAGAAATTTATCTTTTGTGGGGATAAGAAGGTGAGTGGGTGATTCAATTCTACAATCAATTTGCATTGAATTAGCAAATTCATCAAAATCCATTCACCCTTTTCTCTATGATAGTAAATTTTGAATATACTACTTCAATTATGCGTATGCAAGACAATTTCTAGATTGCCTAGAACTTGATCATACAATGAAATGAGCATGGGAATTTATGAGATTCAGCTTTAAGAGAATATACTAAATTATAGGGTTGTTGAGTGTTTGAACTACAGTCTAGCCAAAACCTAGATAAATCCTCATATGCACTTTCTTTTTTTATGCGTTTAATGTTTGAATGTTACACGATTTATGAATTTCGTTTGATACAATGAAATGAGCATGGGAATTTATGAGATTCAGCTTTAAGAGAATATACTAAATTATAGGGTTGTTGAGTGTTTGAACTATAGTCTAGCCAAAACCCAGATAAATCCTCATATGCACTTTCTATTTTGTGCGTTTAATGTTTGAATGTTACATGATTTATGAATTTCGTTTAATACTCTTCCAAGTGAGGGTTTCCAATTTATAAAATACATATTTTGTGAAAAGCTAGTAAGTACTATTGGAAACCCAATTTAGTATTAATTTTGAAAGCACAATTGTCTTCTTCAAATTGTAAATGGTTTTATTGAGGTGGATCTTGTGATAATTAGGGTTTTTAGTCGAATGTTGTCTTATATCCAGATATATTAAATTTTGAATGATCGGTGTGCAAATCCTAGTTCAGATGGATACAAAGAAATGTATGAGTTATTCAATTATTGTAAGTGAATGAAGCAGCATGTCCCTCAGGCCTCATCCATAGTTTCTTTGGAAATCTTACTTAGAAGTGAGAAATGTTGAATGAGAACGAGTTTAATATCAACAATAGCTTCTGCTTGAACATGTGAGAAATGTGAAATGTGTATGAGTCAAGTGTAGGGTAATGAGTATATCAGATCATCACTCTGGTGCTAAACATTGGGTTCGGTTGAGCAAAATCAGTTAGCCAGTAAAATAGAATTAGTTTTAGACAAAAATATAACCAGAGAATACATAACAATAGAGGCCATGATAATTGGAGAACTCTTCCTAGGAGTATCACTTGGAGAACATTGTAGAACACTGTATCAAGAAGTGAAATATGTAATTGGCTGGTGGACCATGTCAGGTTGGTATCACCTGGACGCGGCTTAGTCACGGGGAAACTAAAATGAAATAGGTGATTGGTTTGTGGCTCAAGCCAAAGTGGTATCACCTAGAGTGCACCAATAGTGAAACAAGTCTTCGTCTAGTAGATTTGGCCAGGGTGGTATCACTTCTTTATGAAGTTGTTTAGCCCAGAGGCAACCCTCCAGAGTATCCAGATGGCGACACTAGAGCTTATGAATGTTATTTAGCAGGTGTTAGGCCAGATGTGGTCAATCTCGTTGCAGAGCAAGGTTTGTTCTATTAGTAATCTTAAGATCTTGTGTTTTATCTTAGACTTATATGGTAAGCAAAGAATGAGGTATCCGATTTTGATTTCATTTCGACGGCATGGAAATGAAAATTTGTGGAAATTTTGATTGAAAATTCAATAAATGTAATTGTGCATGTTTCGAAGCCAAAATGAACAAATAAGCCATGAAATTTTGCAGGTGTGATCTCTACACCTAGATGCATCATTTTATGCAATAAAATTTATTTGGGTAGGTTGGGGTCATTTTTTTTAAATTTCGATTTCGACAGTTTCCTATGGCTCAGAAACAGAAATTTATAGAAATTTCGACATTAACGCTTATTTCAACACAAGATTTTGCCACAAGATTTCAACGACCAAATAAAAGAATTAAGTCACGAAATTTTACCAGGATGATATGCCTACACAAATACACCTTTTAATGCAATAAAATCATATACTGATCTCAGTGGGGGTCCTACATGTGTGAAAAGATTGAAAACTGTATCGAAGGGGATTTCGATGACATGTTCAATAACATAATGAATGAATATGTTTATAGGTCATTACGCTAACAATCAATTTCAATTGATACTTTATAGCTTACACTATAGATCATTAAAGAGTGAAAACACTAAAGGTATTCTCTATTTAGGCATGAGATTATTCATAAAATTGGGACAAATTACTAAAATCAGTTGATACTAATAGTCTAATTTATTGAACATATCAATTGAGTACATTTAACTATATATTATTCCCATTCGTAGTTGAAATTTGATCTATGAAACTAAACATCATAAATCTCAATTCTAAATTGTTTTATTTTTTTATTTTGAGGTCTAAATATATATAATTAATATTCAAAGTATTACATAATTGTAAATTATTGTAACGAAATTTATCTATAATATAAGATATTTAAATATTCAACATTTGTGAAGTGTTCAGGAAAGTGGTATGCGGTGTACGGGCGGAGAGGGTACTGCATAGAGTATATGCGGTATGCGGGAGTATATGCGGTTTTGGATTTTTTTTATTTCAATAAACTAATTATATATAAAATAATATAGCGAGATCATAAATTAAAATATATAGAGTAGGCACATACATCTATTTACTTATAAAAATATTAATATGCATGTATGATGTATGATATGCTTATATATGTATATATGTCTATATATAGAATGTGTTTGTAATATATGTACAAATACTAAAATGTAGGTAAATCAATGTACAAATATATGTATAGTGTTTATAAATGTGAATAAATCAAAATGTATATATACATGCACAAATATGTGATTGTATATTTAGGTATATTGTATATGTATCTATACATGTTAATATATCAAAAGGTATTCAAATAAATGTACAAATGCATGTGGAAAATTTTTATATGTATTACAATGTATACATATAATTCAATGACTATATATCTCAATTTATATATATAATGAAATGTGTGTATATAGGCATGTATGTACGAAATGCATGAACATTAGTTGTGAGCTTTTCAAAAAGCGGAGTTTAATCGGCCGCTTAATCGGTCAAGCGGGAGTATATGTGGCCCATGACCGGTTAGTGGACCGATTAGTAATATGCGGTGTGGTAGGGTGACTGAATAGGTATATGCGGGAGTATATGCGTCCGTGTGGACCGATTTCCCGAACAGTGGTTCAGAATATATATGAATATGAAGTTGAAAAACTTAAAAAAAGATCATTTTGAAAATATTTTATCTATTATCTTGACAAATATATATCGAGTAGGATTTGTTACTTAATTCTATTTATATGTAATTTATAGCATAATTTCATAAATTCTCAACTTTAAGTTGTAGTCTATCACTTGCAACTTGCTTCGGAGTAATCTTTTGATCAAGATGGGGTAAAAGTGGGAGAAATAGATGTAGATGGGAAAGAGAGAGAGTAAACTTACCTTAGAACTGAAGAACAAGCTTTCAAGAGCAAGAGAATGTAAAAAAAATCACCAAAGAAGTAACCCTCCAAGTAGTAGGCTTTGGGCCGTTGATTTTTGAAATTGTGAACCCATTTCGGTTATGTTTCGCTAAATGCATGCCCAAACTGGCCTTCTTTCAATGAAATATCTGTATTTTGTCGAAATTTTGCCCCCTTTGCGAAATTTCTATCAAAATTTCAAAATGTTACTTACTATTTCTAGACATGTGCATTTTTATGTCTGATATCTGTCGAAACCGAAATTTTGACTGAAATTTTGAACCACATTGGGGTCCGTGTGGGAGGTAAGGAAATTGTCACGTTTCCTAGGGATTTTGATGAAGGATTTCGATGACAAAATGTAGGAATTAAGTTATGTAATTTTGCAAGCATGAGCTATATACATGTATGTACTTATTTGTACTATAATATAACATATCGGATATGTAGGGCAATTCCCCACATATTTTACTTGGGTTGTTACTTGATAGTTTGTTGTTGATATTGACTCGGCACTCAACCATTTCATTGGACCTAGGAACAATAGTTTTCGAGAAAAATCATTATTTTTTGTAGTAGACTTCCTAGCACCCTCATTGTCTGATAAACCACCACCCGGATACATGTTGTCCACATTGAAGAAAATTAAAAGCAACATAAAGCGTGCATCAAATTAGTGTTAAATACATTGAATAGCAAATATTAGGGAACGCAATGCAATTTTGATATACTATAAGTATATACTGGGTATGAATAATTGAATACTAAATGGTGAAATAACACCAATCCCCCTTTTCTCCTCTTCAAACAACAATAATAACACCAAGGATTGCAATTATCAAAGTTTCCATCGAAAGTTTTGAGTTCTACACAAAAACCTTAAAATCCATTGAAATTGGTGAAATTCATCGAAATCGTCAAAAAGTTTCTCAAAATTTCGAAGGATGCAATCTTGGTAGCAGTCGCATGGCTCGATAGCAGATGTCGCCGAAGTCAAAAAATTTTCCAAAATTTTGCCAAAACCTCATTCCATATTCCTTGACAATAAGTCACGCATGAGCGTCCTTTTATTGGGTGGTATAATTAACGCATTGTCACAATAATCACCGACTTTTATAAAGTCACATTACAAATGTCAAAACTTTCTCCGGCCATATGTGAAGGTCGAATAACTCCCAATTACCAAATATTCCTATTATTCCTTTATTATTTGTGATTATACATTTTTACATTTGTTTTCGTTTTATATGCTTTCCATTTTATATTGTTTAGGACTGAATTTCTTCAAGCGCGCATACATGTGTGTATATAAACGTGTGAGCGGAGAAGCGGAGGAGAGGAGAAGTCGATCTCACAAGAGAATCGGCGGCTACGTGAGCAGCGTGCTTGAGAGGGCAAACAGCCGTCTCATGTCTATTATAGATATGGGTAAATTACAGATAGGTATAGCAGAAATAAGAGAATAACATAACAAATAAATAACACATAATAAAAGACATGTTAACACTCCCCCTCAAGTTGGAGAGTACACGTCGTGTATGCCCAGCTTGCCACAGATTTTGAAAAGTTGTTGGACCCAATGGCTTTGTCAAGATATCTGTCAGTTGTTCTTCAGACTTGACATATGGCATCACAATAGTACCACTCTTGATCTGATCTCGAATAAAATGGCAATCAACTTCTATATGCTTTGTGCGCTCATGAAAGACAGGATTCCTAGGCTGATTGGTTATCACACTTGAGCTCTATGGAAAATAAAATAGGAACCTTTAACTCAGAAAGAATAGATTTAACCCATTGTAGCTCACAACATGCATGAGCCATAGCACGATATTCGGCCTCAGTGCTGGATCTTGCTACCACATGCTGCTTTTTGCTTTTCCAAGTAATCAAATGATCACCTAGGAAAGTGCAGTAGCCTGATGTAGACCTTCTATCAGTATGATTACCAGCCCAGTTTGCATCTGCATAACCTGTAAGAGCCAAAGTAGATGGGGACACCTTAGGTCTATAATATGTGATCCCCTTTCCAGGAGCACTTTTCAGATATCTCAGAATCCGGTAAACTAATGTCCAGTGTGACTGTCGTGGTGAGTTCATGTGCTGACTCACTACGCCTACAGCAAAAGAAATGTCAAGTCGTGTAACAGTCAGATAAATCAGCTTACCAACTATCCTCCTGTAATATCCTGGATCTGAGTACTCAACATCATCAACCGTCTCCTTGATGTGATAATCCATAGGAGTAGATATCGGTTTAGACTCAGTCATGCATGTCTCCTGTAATAAGTCAAGCACATATTTCCTCTTAGATAGATTGATACATGCATGAGATCTAAGCACCTCAATGCCCAGAAAGTATCTCAGTTTACCCAGATTCTTCGTTTGGAAGTGTCTCAGCAATCCTTCCTTCACACGTGATATGTCTGTAGAATCACTGCCAGTGATCACTATGTCATCAACATATACAGCAATTATGATTGAACCACAAGAAGAGTTAGAATAGAATAAGGAGTGATCAGTCATGGAACGAGAGAAGCCCATCTGTAGTACAACATCATTGAACTTATCAAACCAAGCTCGAGGAGACTGTTTCAGTCCATATATGGCTTTCTTCAGTTTACACACCTTCTGACACTCCCCCTGAGCAACAAAACCAGGAGGTTGCTCCATATATACCTCTTCCTGTAGGTCACCATGAAGAAATGCATTCTTAACATCAAGCTAAAATAGAGGCCAATCAAAAGTAGTAGCCAGAGAAATAATAATCCGCACAGAATTCAGACGAGCAACTGGAGAAAAAGTCTCAAAGAAATCAACACCGTAAGTCTGTGTGTAGCCTTTTGCTACCAATCTGGCCTTCAACCTTTCAACTGACCCATCCTGATTGTGTTTGATGGTAAAAACCCATATGCAGCTCACTGCTTTCTTCTCTGCAGGTAAGTCGACAAGATCCCATGTGTCATTATTCAATAAAGCCGACATCTCAACCTGCATTGCATGTTTCTAGCCACTGTCCTTCATAGCATCATAGTGATTTCTCGGTATAACCACAGAATCAATCCCAAGAGCAAATGTGCGAGCCTGTTTAGATAAGTGGGACAGACAACACACATTTGCAATAGGATGTCTAATAGTATAAGAACGAGTACCTTTCCGGACAGCAATAGGAATATCAAGATCCGATGCTTCTGCAAGAATCTCGTGAGTAGAAGACGACGAGGAAGGCTCAGAGACCGGTGTCGCTACCTCTTTTGGATCTTGTCTGCCTCTCCTACTATAAACATGTGGGTAGTGCTCAATAACAGGCCCATCTGCTGCATGTTCTTCCTAAATAAAAGTATAATCAGGAATGATGGGTGGCGCTTCCTCACTTTGCACAGATGGTGTCACTCTCTCACTATGAAAAGCTGGTGGCACTCCCTCTCTCAACTGCTCCCCCTTACTCATAGCATCAGAAAAATATGGAGTGGTCTCAAGGAAGGTAACATCCCTAGACACAAACATGCGACGAAGACTAGGGCAGTAACACTTGTATCCTTTGCTAGTATTGGTGTACCCAAGGAACAAGGTTTTAATAGACCTAAGAGAAAGTTTGTCGGTCTTAGGGTCAAAATTATGGACAAAAGAAGTGCAACTAAACACTCTAAGAGGGATAGAGAAGGGTTGATCCATAGGACGTAGCACAGAGAAAGGGGTTTGCCCTTTAAGAACAGAGGATGGTTGTCTATTAATTAAGAAGCAGGCAGTTAAAATGGCTTCAGACCAGAATTTCTTAGGCACATTAGACGGAAACATGATAGATCGGGCAACATCAAGGAGATGGCGATTTTTCCTCTCAGCCACCCCATTTTGCTGAGGGGTGTGAGGACACGACGTGTGATGGATCAGGCCCATAGAACTGCAAAAAAAAGACATGGCCTTTTGAACATACTCTAAAGCATTATCAGATTGAAGATTTTTGATATTACAGTCAAATTGAACCTTTATTTCTTTATGAAAATGTTTAACGATAGATAGCACAGACTCTCTGCTTTTGAGTAAATAGATCCATGTCATACGGGAAAAATCATCTACAAAAGTAATAAAATAACGAAAACCATTATAACTCTGGTCTTTAACAGGACCCCATATATCACTATGAGCCAACTCAAAAGGACAAGATGCCTGTTTATTGACACGACTGGGATAAGATAATCTATGATGCTTTCCCAACTGACATGACTGACACTCTAAAGATGACACTTGAGACAACTCTGGTTCCAACTTCCGCATGCTTTCTAAAGAAGGGTGTCCATATCTGCAATGCCATAGTAAGGGGGAACCACTCAACAGGACGGCTGGAGCAGGAGCAGATACTGGGCGAGGCAGACTGTCACCATGAAAAAGGTAGAGATCACCTTTCCTAGGCCCCCCACCAATCGTCCACATACTCTTGAGATCATGTAATACAAAACAAGAAGGCCCAAATGTTACTATACATATTACAGTGTCAATCAATTTTGCAACAGAAAGAAGATTAAATGGAAACTCAAGCTCAAAATGTACAGATTTAAGATCAATCTTGGGTGTTAGAGAAACAAATCCACTAACTAACACTCTCCTCACTGAACCATCTGCCAGTGTAACAGATTGGTGAGGGATATACGAGTCAATAGAGTGGAGTGATCTCCTCATACCAGTCATGTGTTGTGATACGCCAGAGTCAACCACCCAAGATGGAGTAGAGCTAGAAGCTATAAGAGATGTAGCCTGATTACCCGCAGTAGATGTCAGGTTTGCCGAGGATGATGATCCCATACTCATGTGTTGTGTAGCCTGAATGAACCGATCATACTCCTCCTAAGTAAGAGTGATGCCTGAAGAGCTAGAGCCCACAACAGAAGATGGAGAGGGCTCAGTAGTAGTGGCATAATGTGCTGCCCCCACTGGTGGTGCAGCAGGTCTCCCATGTTTCTTCCAACATTTATCCACTGTATGTCCAGGTTTGTCACAGAAGGTGCACTTAGGACGGGCCTCACGTCCTCTGTCCATACCAGGTCGTCCTCTCACTACAGCAGCTATAGATGCATGAGACTCCCCAGAAGATACAATAGAAATAGGATCAGCAGACTCAAAATTGGATTGTTGAATTCTAGAGTAGGCTTCCTCAAAACTAGGCAGTTTATCAGAAGCAAGGATGACACTCCGGGCAGAACTGCAAGAAGAATTGAGTCCAGATAAGAACTTGGCAATAATCAAGTCATCTCTGTCTTTGACCTGTTCAGCAACTGTCACAGGATGATAGTAACTCAGCTCTTGAGCAATGGCCTGAATCGCTCCAAAATACTCCTCTAGTGACATGTCACCCTGTCTCTCTGCAAAAAGACGATCATAGATCATGAACTGCCGAAGAGCATTCTTCTCCTGAGAGTAATGTTTCTTCACTGCGTCCCATATCTCCTTGGTTGTAGAATAAAACATGAACCTTGCAGCAATCGCCGATTCCATACTACCCCACAACCAGGTCTTCACAAGACTGTCATGACGCTTCCATTCAGCGTGTCCTTCATTAGTAGCAGCCAGGGGAGCAGAGTCAACATATCTCGCCTTGTCGCGAGACTCCAAAACAGTATGGGCAGCATTCATCCATAGGAGATAATTCTTCCTGTTTAGCTTGATGGAAGGGATAGGCGACATCTCACTGTCGATCGTAGACATCTTGGTGCCCCCCATGATATAACGGGGCTTTGTGACAGTCTGATACACGTCACAATGAAGGCTGAAGTGACGGAGAGATACACGTCACAACTGAAAAAAGATATAAATGTGTTACTGACGCATTCACAACCTCCAAACGATTTTCCTAATCACACATGGAGGAGGTGTGACTAGGAGTACAATCGTAGAGAGACGAGTCCTCCGGTTTAGGCTTTAGACGGCCGTCGGATCAGCCGAAGATCCCCAAACAGCAACAACAACTTCCGAAAAATTGACCGGTGGCTGCTGTGAAAATCGTCAGGGAAGAAACTTCCAGGACTTCGCGGCGGAGCCTACGGCAGCGTTGGAGGGCTACCAAACGCCCATCTTGGTGACGGAGAGGGTCTGCTAGCCCTGCGTCTCATGCTAAGAGGCGGACGACGACTGCAGGCCAGGCGGCGGCACCTGTTGTTGCTGTTGCGCCGCGGCGCTGCTGGCGGGCAGAAGGGAAGAAGGAGAAGATGGAGGGGAAGATTGGCGGCGGAAGGAGAAGAGGGAGAGGCGCCTAGGTCGTGCGCTGCTTTGATACCATGTGAGCAGAGAAGCAGAGGAGAGGAGAAGTCGATCTCACAAGAGAATTGGCGACTGTGTGAGCAGCGTGCTTGAGAGGGCAAACAGCCGTCTCATGTCTATTATAGATATGGGTAATTACAGATAAGTACAACAGAAATAAGAGAATAACATAACAAATAAATGACACATGATAAAAGACATGTTAACAAAACGTATATACATATATGTATACCTATGTTTGTATTGTATGTATATGTATGTGTATATTATGTGTGTGTATATATATATGTATGCAATACATTTGAGCATATATGTGTGTGTTTTCAAACGCAATATCTATAGGTGTGTATATCTCTATGCATACTTATAAATGCATATCCTTTAATTTTTTCCAGACTTTTTCTCAAATCTTTGATCATACTTTGATCGTATGTTGACCACTTTTTACCCGAAATTCCCCGCATAATTCCTCTAAAAGTATGCACAGAGATATACATTGGCAGACAGCATCCCAATGGTATTGGCGGGCAGGGAGAGGATGCAGGGGCTAATGGTGGTGGGTGGCAGTGGGTGTGTGGGTAGAGGAAGAAGGGGCGGTGGTGGTTGTAAGGTGGAGGAAGAAGGGACGGCAAGTGGTGGAAGGGTGGCGGAAAGGAGTAGAACAGGGGCTGGGCGGCGGCAGCTGGTGAGGGGGGGTAGAGGAAGAAGGGGCGGCAGTGGTTGTAAGGTGGAGGAAGAAGGGGCGGCGAGTGGTGGAAGGGCGGCGGAAAGGAGAGCAGGGGCTGGGTGGTGGTGGCTAGTGGGGGGGACGGCGGGTGGGAGAGCAGAAGAGGGGTGGCAGCTAGGGTTTATGTGGGCATAGGTTAGCGTTGGGGTTTAAGGAGGATTAGCCTGCTCTGATACCATCTAAAATACAAAGATGATTTGCATTAGATTGGTGAAACAAGTACATGAGACTCTCTTATATAGGAGAGAGTAAGAAAGATCTAGAAACAGGAATATTCTAGAATAAGGAAAAGGACTAATAGACAAAGGCCCATAACACAATAACAAAATAAAATAAAAGCCAGGAAAATATATATACTAATATTTCCCATATTCTGAATTAATCAGCTCAGCCAAACATATCCTAAATATCGAATATGTGACTACGGATCAGAGTAAGTTCAAGGGGAAAATTAAAGTGAAAGTTGGTATTATAGAGTTAGTCTGGTTAGAATGGTTCACTTAGTCAGATCAATTAGTTGGTCAATACAAAACTTAAGTTATGATCAGTATTCATGAAAAATTAGAAAGACAATAAAGACTAAAGAGAAATCTGATTTAGATCTTTGTTTGATGTTAGTAATGTTACAAATTTCCTTCCATATTTATGTATAATTACTTTTTGAGTTGCATTACTATTATGCTTTTAAGGGATACTTTGGTTGGGGTGTAGTAGGGTGTAGTTTAGTGAGTTCAGAATGTAAAAATGTACATCAAACACGCACTTTGTCATCCGACTACACCCTACCAAACAGGCCCTAAGTGTTATTGTTTAACGGTAATCAAATCAAGAATTGTGTGCATTTACTACTTACTTGAATTACTCATTCATTTTGTGAGTAGTTCATCCCTCTATCCACAATTTTTAGGAAAACCTTGAGCTTATGAAGATTTGAATGTATTTTATCCGCCACAATTCTATTGCTAGAGAACTCAAGTTTTAGTAGTTCCCTATCACTCTAGATCCGGGTAAAGGTAGACAGAGAGATGTATATGAAAATGTTTTATTATGATTTCTATATCATCAAAGTCTTAATAATTAAGATTAGTGTGCATGTCTATGGAAAGATTAGCTTCCTAGTCTACGGCTACCATAGGTTGTGTTGATGTTGTGTCGGTGGTTGTTGCAATGGATGGTTGCTTTGGCAGATCAGTTGGCTGGTAGGGGTGGCGGTTCCAGATGTTGGTGATCGCAGCTTCTCAAGGATGGCAAGTCCAGGAGTTGATTGTCGCAACTGCTCTTTAGGGCCACGACTGGAAACTAGTTGGAACCAGCTCCTAACCCACTGAGTTGTTGTTGGCCTTACGTGGCTAGCATGGGCAAGCGGTGGATGTCACTGCTACGGCTCCCTTATGGGTTGACTTGATGGTGGTAGCCGCTAGAGAGAGAGAAAGATGGAGGGGAGGATGAGTGGTGTGATAGGTAGAGAACTACTAGTGATGACATGAATAGGAAGGGGATGCATGTGTGTTGCCTAGAGGAGCGGTTGTCTGCTAGCTTAGATTTCTCATGTTGTTTTGTTTTCTTCTCCAAAAGAAGTTGGCGGCTCCTTGGGGGGGATGAAGAAGGTGGGTGGTGGCGGCTAGGTTTAGGGTTCCATAAGAGCGTATCGCTCTTATACCATGTGAAAAAATAGATTGGAGGCAATAGGATGATTATATTAAGCATATTCATGCTCTTATATGTAGGGGAGGTGAGTTCTACAAAGCAGGGGATCAAACCCTAATAAGCCAAACATACTTAGGCCCATATACATAATAACTGTTGACAGTCAGGGTTTCAGAGAGCATAGGGTTGCACAAAGTGTGCACCCTCATATATATAATACTGAAACAATTACAGAGAGGTCCATACAGAATAAACAAATAACAAAATAAATAACAGAGTAACTAAACCACAGAAAACATATACTGTAACACTCCCCCTCAAGTTGGAGCATAGATATCAATCATGCCCAACTTGTCCACCAGCGTGCAGAAGTGCTTTTTAGCCAGAAGTTTTGTGAAGACATCTGCAACTTGATCTTCAGATCTTGTAAAAGGAGTGCAAATTTTACCAGCCAGAACAGATTCTCGAATGAAGTGGCAATCCACCTCGATATGCTTGGTGCGCTCATGATAAACAGGATTATTGGCAATGAAAATAGCAGCTCGGTTGTCGCAGTGCATTGGAATCGCATAAGGAGATTCAATCCCAAGTTCATGCAAAAGAGAACGCACCCAGAGAAGTTCACATGCAGTATGGGCCATGGCCCTGTATTCAGCTTCAGCACTGGAGCGAGCAACAACATTCTGTTTCTTGCTCCTCCAAGTCACCAAGTTACCTCCTACATAGGTGCAGTAGCCAGAGGTGGATTTCCTGTCAATTCTGCTGCCTGCATAATCTGAATCAGAATAGCCTTCAAGTTTACAATGTCCATTTTTCTTGTAATACAGACCTTTGCCAGGTGCTCTTTTTAAGTATCTCAGAATGTGACAGACAGCATCCCAGTGACACTGTCTAGGCTTGTCCAGGTACCTGCTCAGAAGACCCACAGCAGTAGTAATGTCAGGACGAGTAACAGTCAGATAGATCAATTTCCCAATAAGTCTCCTGTACTTCTTCGGCTCAGAGAACATAGATGAAGTATCATCGTCCCAATCAACATTGGGATCCATAGGAGTATCTGCAGGTCTTGCTCCCATCATACCAGTTTCTTGCAGGATATCAAGTACATATTTTCTCTGGGACAGCACAAGAGCACTAGAGTTCCTGGAAACCTCTATACCCAGAAAGTATCGCAATCTGCCCAAGTCTTTGGTAGCAAAATGCTTACCCAAATGATTTTTTGTGGCCTGAATACCTGAAGAATCACTGCCTGAAATAATGATATCATCTACATAGACAATCAGAATAATAATTCCTGCAGAAGTTTTCTTTGTGAAGACAGAATGGTCCACTTGAGACCGAAGAAAGCCAAAGTCAGAAAGAATCCTGCTTAATTTATCGAACCACGCACGTGGACTCTGCTTGAGCCCATAAATAGATTTTTTAAGCCGACATACTTTGTGAGACTCCCCCTGAGCAACAAACCCAGGAGGTTGCTCCATGTAAACCTCTTCCTGTAGATCACCATATAAGAAAGCATTCTTCACATCAAGCTGTAGAAGAGGCCAGTCACAGTTTACAGCTACAGATAATAAGATTCTGACAGAATTTAAGCGAGCAACAGGAGAAAAAGTCTGAAAGTAGTCAATGTCGTAGGTCTGAGTATATCCTTTGGCAACTAACCGAGCTTTCAACCGTTCAACTGTACCATCTGGTTGATATTTGACAGTGTACACCCAGCGGCAACCTACAGGCTTGCACTTAGGAGGAGGATCCACCAGCTCCCAAGTTCCTCTATCAGTCAGAGCGGTCATCTCATCCTGCATAGCAGAAGTCCAAGCTGTACTCCGCAGGGCATCCTGAATAGTCTTAGGAACAGTAACAGCAGATAAGGCATATACAAAATCACGCGCCTGAGCAGTGAGATGATCAGTAGATACAAAATTAGCAATACTGTGAGACGTGCAGGAACGAGTCCCTTTGCGAAGTGCAATAGGGATATGTAAATCAGATAGTACCTCAGGTGAAACAGAACCTTCTGGAGGTGAATTGGTCGACTGGGGGGGGGGGGGGGTACGTGTGAAGGAGGTGCTCTGTTCCTGCGCTGATAAACACGAAGCGGAGGAGGATCTGGTATCACAGTATCATCCGTCTCAGGTATGCAGTCAGACAGAATAGGCAAGGGTGGTGCAATAAGATCTGTTTGCAAATTTTCTCCCGCAGATGAATAATAAGGAGTGTCTTCAAAGAACACCACATCACTACTAGTCAGCCACTTTCGCGTAGTAGGATTATAACAGTGATAGCCTTTCTGAGTCCTTGAATATCCCAAGAAAATACATTTAGCTGCTCTAGGCGACAGTTTATCAGATGTAGGGCCAAGGAGTCAGACAAAGCACGTGCAACCAAAAATCCGTGGAGGAACAGAAAACAAGGGAGCCTCCGGATGTAAAACTTGGAAAGGGATTTTGTTACCAATAACCGACGATGGCATACGATTAATGAGAAAACAGGCAGTCAGAACCGCTTCTGGCCAATAAGTACGAGGTACATGCGAATGCAACATGATAGTTCGAGCCACTTCCAACAGATGACGATTCTTTCTTTCGGCTACACCATTCTGTTGTGGTGTATAGGCACAGGAGGTTTGATGTAAAGTTCCAACAGATTTACAAAAAAATTCCACATCTTTCTGAACAAATTCCAACGCATTATCAGTTCTAAAAATTTTAATAGGCACACCAAACTGGGTTTTAATTTCAGCAAAAAAGAACTTTATTGTGGATATCACCTCGGATCTACTTTTCAACAGAAATAGCCAAGTAGTCCGCGAAAAATCATCAATAAACAAAATAAAGTATCGATAGCCAGACACACTTGGTACATTACATGGTCCCCACACATCAGAGTGCACTACATCAAAAATATGCCTGCTGCTCACAGAACTACGCCTCGGATATACTGATCTAGTTTGTTTACCCAGTTGACAAGACTCACACTGGAAACTACAACTACTCATGTCTGGAAGTAAATGGCGCAGTTTGTCAGAAGAAGGGTGTCCCAGTCTGTAATGCCACTGTAAAGTAGAAACGGAGGCAGATAAGGCCGAAACCACAGCAACTTGGGCAGACCTTGGCATCTCGTCCAAGTAGTAGAGACCATCAGCACCTTCATACCCCCCACCAATCTTCATCCTCGTGAGAAGGTCCTGAAAAACGCAGGAGCCAGGAAGGAATGTCAGGCTACAGTTCAAATTCCTTACAAGTTTGCTAATAGATAATAAATTCATAGGGAAGTTAGGCACATATAAGGCAGATTTGATAAGAAACTGAGAAAGAATGTCCCCAATGCCAGAAACTGGAGATCTAGATCCATCAGCAACCATAACCGTAGATTTATTAGCAGGTTTAGAAATGGACTTAAACAAAGCCCTATTGCCAGAAATATGGGATGATGCACCAGAGTTGATCACCCATTTGTTATTACCAGATGGGGTTGGCAAATGTGAACTCAGAAAGGCAGTATCATAACCAGTATGGGCAGCATGTGCTCCACTCGTGGACGCTTCAGAAGATGATCCAGCACGCTCCAGAAAGAGACGTTCGACTTCAGCCCTGATGTAGTCAGCAGGAGCGCCCGCAATGTCTGGTGTAGTAGGATGTGCAGCACTCTCGGATGCGGTGGCGGGAGAATCAGTAGCAGTGTTCGCCCATTCTGGTTTGCCATATTTCTCCCAACACTTCTCTTCAATGTGGTTCGTACGACCACAGTAACAGCACAAGCGCGATCCGGGCGGAGGACGCGCAGCAGTAGAAGTAGCAGTAGGAGGGTCTCCACGCCCAGCAGTAGGAGAACGACCTCTCCCTACACCAAGGGGAGGACGTCCATCAGAAGTGCGGCCACGGCCACGACCGCGACCGCGGCCACCCCAGGCAGCTAAGGCAGTAGAGTCGCCAACATCTGGAGCAGTATGTGATGTCGGTGATGAAAGGCGCTGAAGTCGCTGGAAGGCACTCTGAAGGGTAGGTAGTGGATCACTGGCCAGAATCTGATCCACAACGCCAGCATAGGAATCAGGCAAGCCACTCAAGAACTGTATCAGCTGTAGCTCATCGCGCTGCTTTTGCATAATCACCAGATCTGTGGACAGAGGATGATACGTCTCCAGTTCACCCCACAAACCGGTGAACGTAGAGAAGTAATCTGTGATGTCAGTGCCAGTAAAAGTGAGACGACTAAGCTGTTTGTTGATATCAAACACCTTCTTCGGATTCTGGCTGTGGGAGAAGGTGCGAGCAAGCTGATCCCACATCTGCTTTGTTGTAGGCAGACGGAGAATGGTCACACTAATCTTCTCAACCGTGCTGTTGAGAATCCAAGTCATCACTGTTGAGTCGTCACGGACCCAATCATCGTAAGCTTTGACGTCCTTCAAGTCAGCATCGTCAGCAGGCTGTGGCGGACCGGCACGAGTGAGATGGGAATACTTCCCTTGTGATTTGGCATATATCACAAAAGAGCAAACCCATAGCTGGTAGTTGCGCCCGTCAAGTTTTACCGTAGTAACCTGACGACGCAGATCATCAGTCGAGGACGCCATCAGTTAGGCAGGCACAGCAGGCAGGCAAGGCAGGCAGGTACAAGATCACAGAGAACCTCTCACATACGGACTACACCAAGGTGTAATAGAAGACCCGGAGGCCGAAGCCTACACGGGCAGGCAGGCACAAACAAACACGAACCGAAGTAGGATCTAGCCGAGCAACGTACGGATCTCCCCCGGAAGACTGATCTAGTCTAGATCTACCAACCCGGCAGCGCACCTGCTGTGCGAACAACAACAACGATTGCTCAAGCACTAGCGGTGCACCGCGCCAGGAGAGTAGGCGGACCTTTGACCGGCGGGAGACGGCTGGCTAGGCCAGCGGCGGCAGTCGGCTGCCCAGCGGCGGGCTGCTGCTGCCCGGCGGCGGCGGCCGGTTGGCTGCTGCTGTCCGGCGGCCGCGGGCGGCTGCTGGCCCGCGCGGCGGGGGGGGGGGGGGGGGTGGGGGGGTGGAGAGGGAGGGAGGGAGAGAACCTAGGTCTCGACCTGCTCTGGTACCATGTTGACAGTCAGGGTTTCAGAGAGCATAGGGTTGCACAAAGTGTGCACCCTCATATATATAATACTAAAACAATTACAGAGAGGTCCATACAGAATAAACAAATAACAAAATAAATAACAAAGTAAACCACAAAAAACATATACTGTAACAATAACTAAATAAGTAATAAACTCTAACAACTTGCATCTTGGTAAATATCCTACAGGAACAACAACTAGGGTTGATGTGCCTTTTTATAAGATAATGACTCAAGTTTGATTAAGGCAACTAGTTCAACAAATGCAACAGATTCTCTTTGCACGTCTTGTCATAGTTTGACACTCTAAATGAAAATAAGAAATCTAATATGAGTAACTTGAAGGCGATAGGATCATTTTTTTCTCTATTTATCAGGAAACAATTGATATTCAATTATGTGGTTGTGAAATCTCCTGTATATAACTAATTACCAATCATTAAGTGAAACTAATGGAGTAGGATAGCAATATGTTTGCTTATTTATGTGGGGTTTGCAGTTGTCCACTTAGTGGAGACTTAGGGTAGAAGTGCAAAAAGATCCTTTGCTGAGCGCTACAGGAAGGGCTACTTGGCACATTAGGGAAGACTATATTCTTTTAGTCCTTATAAGTTCTTAACCACGACCTCCAAATTTCCAAGTTACAGGTGGAGGTCCAAGGCTAAAAGATGTGTGAGAAACAATTTGTAGGACTTCAACTTTGTTTCAACAAGTTTGCCAGGTGTGGTAAGGGAAGTTTGCAGAAACTTCGAGGAAGTTTAGACGCAAACTTTGATGCCATTTTTGGAGAAAATGATGTGAATTTGAAGGAAACTTCTATTGAAAACTTCTGATTATGCTATAATTCTACATTACATATGTTAGTTAAAAACAAAAACGTTATTCACAAGTCTCTAGCCCTAGGTAGGTTGATAATCCAATTTGCATTTGTAATTACAAGGGTCAAATATGCAATATAACTATACAAATATAGTTCACCATCTCCTCCACACAACATGCAATCATATAGTAGTTACAACATCTTCTTTAGCAAAGAGTGGCACAGCCAACAAACATAGGAATTATATTCAAAGTTGTGAAGAGGGTTGGCGGCACCAGTTATGCCTTATATGGCCTAGAGGGCACTAGTTAGGATTAATGTTTTGGTCATATCAACTTCTCCTAATATCGCCAACTTCGTCGAGGATGTTGGGACGAAAGCGCACTGTAAAAATCCAACTTCGTCGACAAATGGGAAACTTCGATCCAAAGACGGGGCCAAGTCGACATAGTGGTGGTTTGATGTTGCCTTGGCCCAAAGTTCAAAACTTTAGCGAAGTTTCGCACAACATCGGTGTGTTTAGTTCCATGGTTAGAAAGGATGTTTGGTTGTTCCACTAGAATAGTTTTCTCGAGGAAATAGGTTTCTTGAAAATACTTAAATCATTTTTAAATAGACATTAAGATTATGTGGAGTGAATTTAGAATGTATAATAAGGCTTTATAAAAAAATTCATATTACGTTACTAGTGCAAAGCAACTTTCCAATAATTAATATTAAATTAAATGCTAAGAACCTGGGAGATTGGGTATTGGAGGCCAGTCGGCTTGCTCTTCATTACGAGAAATGCAAAAACACCGACAGTAAAGTGATCCACGAACAGACAGACGCCATAACGATACGTCACTTAATTTCTCCATCATTTTTTGATATATATATAGAAGGAAACGAACATCATCAGCAGCAGTTCGAACCATAAGATCTGACATTGGTCTATACTTCCAAAATTCAGGGTCCTGAACACAAAAGAACAGAAATGCACACCATCACATTTCATCGCAATAAGTCAGGTTGCAACGGAACTACACTGTATATTCTCATAAATTTAACATAAAACGTGCTTCTAAAAGAGCATAATTGGGACATAGGCATTACTGAAAAGATAGACCAAAAACGTGAATACAATAACGAAGCTCAAAATGTTATCATTAAATTATACTGGTGGTGCTAATATGTGCTTGAGATGTTACCGTTAGTAAATGAAATAACAGATGTTATGCAGTTTTAGCAAGTTACAGTTGTGTTGGTATTTGAAGAGAGAGAAACCAAGTATAGTTTAAAAACATGTCAAATCAGTGAACTTGCTACCAAAACAGAACTTTCTAAGCACAGCTAAAATGCTTCACATTTACATAACATCAGTTCTCATTTATCTTGGAATAAGGGAAATATATCTTTCATGTGATGCCATCATCAATAATATTGTGTGGTGGAATAATCGATCTTCCATCTTACACTCCATCTCCACCATTTTGTACCAATTTAAGGGATAGAACAGGATCATCTAACTGTTTTCCCTCTCTCAAATACAAAATCTATTCCAACATACTCCCAATAAGCAGCATTTGCTATCGGAAGAAAAAAGTTTCCAGTTTGATGAAGATTAGACTCTTCCAAAGTAGGCGTGTAACATGTTCAAGTCCCATTCAATCGCTGGAAGTGTAGATTTGTTCTCCAAAATATCAGGAAACTGAAATAATTATTTTGCAAGGTTTATACACACCAAGGAAACTTTTGAAAGGCCTACATCCAAAGTTGACTACTGAAAATCACAAACCAAAATTATTAATGCTAAATAGAGTACTATACAGTTTGCAGCCATTATTAATGATAGATATTTTTTGGTAACAAATGAATAAAATGGAAGCTTGTAAAACCACATTCTTCCTTCCACCAGTAAGGGAGGTGTCATTAGTGCAAATTCCATAATTTCACTGTCAGTCGTTAAGCGTGATAGAGTTGATTCATGTTTAAATATTAAGAATGTTAAAATCAAATTGTAGCTTTGTTGAAGGAAGCATCTCATCTGCAAAATTAATCTTGTTAAACTAGAAATCATTAAGCCAAAGAAATGTCCCACAGAAAATAGCTATGCAGATGAAAAGTAAAGTGGCCAGTTACTAAGAGTATGCCACAAAAGTCATAGGTCCATTTCCCCTGAAGAAGTTTTCTGAAATGGCAAACCCCTGTATCTATAAACATGCTGGTCAAAACAAATCACTGAAAACGTATCTATCTATGATGTCCATGACATGTATAGCATGGGATTGCTCTTCTCACCTATTCAAGTTATCACTTATCAAACAAGTCCCAACTAGGCAAGTTTCTTATGAATTCTGCTTAAACCTCTACCTAAGCTACTTAGGCCCTGTTTGGTAGGGTGTGTTTGCGCTTTATTACATTTAAACACTCACTTTTCATTTTTACATTTTATTTGGTTAGGTGGATTCACATGCAGTTGGTAGAATTTTTTTTCCTTCCCACTTCATTTTCAGCAGCAAACTCACGGAATTAGTACCGTGCCTGATCTGGGAACGGTCGGGTGTAAGAACGATTGCTTTTTCTATTTTACGGTTCCGACGGTGACCAGTATTCTTTTAACCGGGACAGCTGTTTTCTGTCAACCTGCTAATGATTTCTGTCAACCGGGACAGCTGTATAAAACAGTGCCCCTCTCATCACTGGACAAAAAACAACCGGCTGCTGCTAGCTTCCTTTCTACAGACCAAACACTTGCAAACAAAAATGACGAACTTGTGTTGCAGTGTACCAAATAAACTTGAAGCAGTTTGAAACCTATGGTTATGCTTACTTGCTTTTCTTTTTCACGGAACTACACCCAACAACATCCTAGCAAACAAGCCCTTAGCATCTTTCTTGCACACACCTATGGTCCTCTCTCTATTTGCTTTTGTTACTTAAGTCACATACTCATCAATCCCAAACCACAACATGCCCTCCACATTCTGCCGCAGCATTTCCATCTCCCCTAACCAACAACACCATCAATTGGCTCTTATATTTCCATGCCGCCCTCGAATCCCTCACATTACGGATCCAATGCTTATGTGTAGCAGCCGCTTTACTCCTGCAAAGCCTAGTTTCTTTTACACCAACCCCCCCCCCAAACAAAATGATGTGCCCTTTCTACCACTCTTTCACGTCCCCCGCACAAAATATTAAAAGAAAAAGCCATCTCGATTAATCATATGAGTTTTTCCAACAATAAGTTCAGTGTCATCTTTTCAAGTGACACAATCCAAAAAGGATTTGTCGGCAGCTTTTCCTCCCTAGGATAACTACTTGACATACTAGAATGAACTTAGTACATTATCATTCAAGTACAAACTTTCCAAATTTTATTTTATCTAAAATGTATTTAGTAGGTCATGTTAATAAGGCTAAAAGAAGAGTTACAAGAGTATGTTTAAGACTCTAAGTTATGTGTACCCATTTTTCTATTACATGTTGGCAAAAATTTACAACACAAACCAACTTAATATATCAAATGCATACTACTTACACGAGATGTTGTTCAAATTTATCTCAATCGGACATTCGAGGACAATTTGTTGAAATACAATGTGCATTTTCTAATCTATGATAAGTTGCAGAAATTCCAAAAACAGTTGGATGATTTGTAGTTATATCTCATAAATATACAAGATATGATTTGATTTTTAAATTTGTCTAATCTAGATAATATCATTTTCATCCATATAGTTAGATTTAGTTAACAAGTTGTAAGTGTACTAGTTTTATCGCTAGTATTGTAATACATATAAGTTACATGTATTGGTTGGTACATACTTCCTAAACTCTACTACTAAATATGTATCTACATATATGTTTGAAAATATTTCCATTTTAGCATATTATCTAGGCTGGCACGAACCCCATCTGTGTACCCAAGTCTATTATGCAGGTTGGGTACGGGACAAGACTTTTAAATCAATGTTTTAAAAAGTGGTAAGAGTTATGTGTGCGGAGAGGTCACCTTTTAGGGTATATCTGGTATGCGGGAGTCTATGTGAAGTATATGTGGTTTTGGATTTTTCAATAAATTAACTATTATATAAATTAATCACACAATTGCATATATAATTTATGCAATTACATATTTGGAACCTAAAATTTGAGATAGATTCAAATATGAAGTTTCAATGAAAAGTAAAGCATCATTTCAAATGCATTCTAGAATCGTTTTAGCATAAACTCCAATGAAGCATGCACGAAATGTTTTAACACAAGTACATAACGATGAAGATTAATCAAATCATACAAAAATATGCTTACATGTCCTAGAGGTCCAAACCAACAAACATTAAATAAGCATGTGACTCATTGACAAAACATTCTACAAAATAGTACATCAAGAGAATGTTATCAATAAATGTATAATCTAGTTTGGACCGAGATAACAAATGTCTATCTAAAAGTCGCCTACTAATCGGTCTTATAAGCGGCTAAGTATATGCGGGCCGCTTATGCAGCTCATGTGGCCTTTTTTTAACATTGTTTTAAACTATAAAATAGAAAGAGGTGTTTATTTTATGTGTCTAAAACAATTACAGTGCTCTCTCTTTTATAGGGTAAGAGAGTAAAATATAAAACAGGGATTAGTGATATGGGATAAAAGAAAGGCTAATAGACAAGACAAGTCTAAAGTCCATAACACAACAAATAACATAACATGATATAACCAGTAAAATATATATACTAATACTCCCTCTCAATTTGGAGCATGGATATCAATCATGCCCAGCTTGTCCATCATGGTAGTGAATCTGGCCTTCAGAAGAAGTTTTGAGAAGATGTATGCTACTTGATCAGAAGTATGTGTATATGGCGTGGAGATCTGGCCAGATAAGACAACTTCATCACAAAGTGGCAATCCACTTCAATATATTTGATGCGCTCATGAAAGGTAGGATTGCGGGCAATGAAAATAGTTGTTTTGTTATCACAATACATGCGAATCAGAAATACCAAATTCCTTCAGAAGACCACAGACCCATAAGAGTTCACAAGTAGTATGAGCCATTGCTCTCGGCTTCAGCACTAGATCGTGCAACGACAGTTTGTTTCTTGCTCCACCAGGTAACAAGGTTACCTCCTACAAAAGTGCAGTAGCCAGATGTAGATTTGTGATCTATCTTGCTTCCTGCATAATTAGAGTCAGAGTAGCCTATTAGTTTTTGATGCCCATGTCTCCTATGAAACAAGCATTTTCCTGGAGAACTCTTCAGATACTTCAGAATATGACATGCAACATCCCAGTGACATTGTATGGGTTTATCTAGGTATTTGTTGACTAGACCCACTGTAGAAGTGATATTAGCCCTGGTAACAGTAAGATATATAAGTATAACGAATAAGATTAGATTGAATGCAATGGGATGAATACAAGATTGGACGCCCTCTCCTTTATATAGGAGAGGGGAGACGCCCTAAGACTTAGGACGGAAGTAATCTAAACGGGCTGAAATACAAAAGCCCAATAACTAATTAACCTATTAACTAAATAGGCTAATATAGACTCTCTAACAATAAGTTTCCCTACAATTCTGTGATATTATTGATGGTCAGGGTATGGAGGAGAACTATCATCATCCCAGTTAGTATTGGTATCTAAGGGAGTAGCAGCAGGTTTTGCCCCAAGCATTCTTGTTTCACACAAGAGATCCAAAACATATTTTTGTTGTGATAAGCATAGACCTGAAGGCGAGCGAGAAACTTTAATGCCTAGAAAATATCTTAATTTGGCAAGATCTTTGGTGACAAAGTGTTTTTCCAAGTATTCTTTTGTGGCATGGATGCCTGCTTGATCATTGCTAGATAATATGATATCATCAACATGAACAATCAGGATAACAAGACCAGATGGAGTTTGCTTGATAAAAATAGAATGATCAGACTGAGATCGGCGGAAGTTGAACTTTTAAAGAATAGTACTCACTACTCAGTTTGTCAAACCAAGCACGAGGACTCTGTTTCAGGCCATAAATGGCTTTTCGCAATCGACATACTTTGGAAGACTCCCCCTAAGTAACAAAGTTGGGAGGTTGATCCATGTAAACCTCCTCATGCAGATCTTCATATAAAAAGGCATTTTTAACATCTAATTGGAATAAAGGCCAGTAGAATTTACTGCTACAAAAATAAGCACACGAACAGAGTTTAGACGAGCAACAAGAGAAAAAGTCTCAAAATAATCAACGCCATTTGTCTAGGTATAGCCTTTGCCTACAAGACGAGCTTTTAACCGCTCAATAGTGACATTTGGTTGATACTTGACCGTAAAGATCCAGCGGCAGTCGGCAGGTGAGCAATCAGTAGGTGTATCAACCAATTCCCAAATATGTCGATCATTAAGAGCCTACATTTCAGTTTCCATAGCTTGACGCCATGCGGGATGCTGAAGAGCCTGAGCAGTAATTTTAGGAATAGAAATGGCAGATAGAGCAGAAGTGAAATTGGCAAAATTTGTTCCCCAGGTTAGCAATAGAATAAAACTTTCCAATGGGATGTTGAGTGAAAGACCTAATCCCTTTGCGTAAGGTGATAGGAATATCCAAGTCAGAAAATACCTAAGGTATAGGTGGATCTGCCAACGAGGATGGAGGAATTGGAGGAGCCATGGCGGGAGTTGTAGCTTTCAATATTCTTTGATATGCTTTCAGTTGAGGAGTCGGTGCAACAGCCGTATCCGATAAGTCAGTATCATCAGTCACAGGTAGAGGGGTATCAACTAGTAAATCAGATGTTAGATTAGAACCTGTTGTAGAGTAGAACGGCATATGCTCAAAGAAGACTACATCGGCACTAACCATCCACTTCTTTGTAGAAGGATCATAACAACGATACCCTTTCTGAGTCCTAGAGTACCGCAAGAAAACACATTTGGTTGCACGAGGATCAAGTTTGGTCAAACCAAGACGCAAGTTTTTAACAAAACATGTGCTTCCAAAAATCACAGGAGACACAACAAAAAGAGGGGCATCAAGATATAAAATTTGATACGGCACTTGATTGCCAAGAACATAAGAAGGCATGCGATTAAATAGGTAACATGCAGTAGAGATTGCTTCCGGCCAAAAACATTTGGGCACGTTATAGTGAAAAAGAAAGGAGCAGGCGACTTCAAGGAGGTGGCGATTCTTACGCTCCGCAACCCCATTTTGTTGGGGTGTGTATGCATACGAGGTTTGATTAATGGTACCCATTTTTTGACAAAACTGACTGACAGAGGATTGCATAAATTCAAGGGCATTATCAGTGAGAAACATTTTTATAGGTCTATCAAACTGGGTACGAATCTTAGCAAAAAAGGATGTGATGGTATCTACTATGTGAGATCTGTCCTTTAACAAAAACAACCATGTAGTTCTGGAGAAATCATCAATGATGCTCATAAAGTACCGAAATCCAGAAATACTGGGAACAGAACTTGGGCCCCAAATGTCAGCATGCACAATATCAAAAATTTATTTTGAGCCAATACATTTTTTTTTTGGAAAAGGTAGAACGAGTTTGTTTGCCCAACTGGCATGTTTCACAATGAAAAACAGACTTTGAAATATCAGGCACTAAATGCTTCAACTAGCAGGAGAGGGATGTCCCAATCTATAGTGCCATTGTAGGCCTTTCACAGAAGCAGTTAGTAGAGCAACAGTCTTCGGAGCATCCAAGTAGTATAAGTCGTCTGGTCCCTCATCGCTCGAACCAATCTTCATCCTTGTGCGCAGATCCTGAAAGACAACACCATCTAGGTCAAAAGTAATAGAGCACTGTAGGTTCTTAACAGTTCTACTAACTGATACAGATTAATTGGGAATTTTGGAACATATACAATTGAGCGCAACAAAAGTCGACCAGGAGTGCATATATTCCCAATTTTAGAAACAGGCGTCTAAGAACCATCGGTAAGGGTAACAGGTGGAACAATGGAAGTCTTATGCAGTTCAGAAAATAATGTACGATTGCCAGAAATATGTGAGGTGGCTCTAGAGTTAATCACCCATGTATGTTTACCGGACTGTGTAGGAGAGACAAGTAGAGAAGAACTTCCATCAGTAGAAGCTTCAGCATAGGAATCCTGACAAGCTTGATGTAGCTTCTCAAATTCAGAGTGGATCCAATCTGCAGAAGGCTGGGCGGACGAGGATGGGGCAGTGTCATGCTGGTCCAACGTGACTTGATTTGCCCATGCCGGTTTGTCATGCTTAATCCAACAGTAGTCTTCATTATGGTTTGTGCGCTTACAAAAGTTACAGTAGCGATATTCAACAGAGCATGAGTCGGAGCCAGATGAGAAAGATCATCGATCGGGCCCAGCAGCATAGCACACCACAACCACGACCACGCCCGCAGCCATGGCCACGATAAGAACCACCAGAACGGACGGCAACTGTAGTTGCATCAGAGGAATCAGGAGATATTGGAGAGATATATGGCAATCGTTGAACTTGTTTGAGAACATACACACAATGTAGACTGAGGATCACTAGATAGAATTTGATCAACGACGAAAGCAAAGGAGTGTGGTAAACCAACAAGGAACTGGACTAGCTAAAGTTCATTGCACTGATGTTGGTTTTCTTTAATATCAGCAGAGAGAGGGTGATAGATCTTGAATTCATCCTGGAGCGCACAACATTGGTTGTAGTAGTCTTCCACATATTCAATATTAGAGTACTCCTTAGCCAAGTGTTTGAAGATTTCAAACACTTTCTTCGGATTTTGTTAGTGAGAGTAAACGTGGGAAAGTTGATCCCACATGTCTTAGCAGTCCGAAGCCAAAGAAGGGACTGGCTGATCTTAGGCTCGGCATTGTTGACCATCCAGGTCATAACACCGGAGTCCTCCTTCGTCCATAGGTCATAAGCCTGCTTCATTTTATCATCAGCAGTTGCAGCAGGAACAGCCAGGGCAGCAGCTGTAAGATGGGAGTAGTGTCCTTGAGCTTTAACATAGAGCTCGAAGGAGGCAAACTAAGTATGGTTGTTGGAGCCATCCAACTTAACGATAGTGACGCACAAGGTTGATAGCGGACCGGTGGACGCCATCAGAAAACGATGCAGAAGGCAGCAAGACGAAGAATCAGGCAGGAGGAGTGCGACTCCAGGCCAGTAATAGCAGGCAGCAGACAGTAGCAGTAGTCAGCAGTCAATAGAAGCAGTAGAAACCCAACACATGGGCAGCAGAAATCCTTGATTAGCAGATTCGGCAAAACCCACACAGGGGCAGAAAGTAGTAACAGAGGATCTGAAGCATCAGATCCAAGAAACCCATAGAGGGGCAGTAGAGAACAAAGAAAAACCTATGCCATCATAAAGAGAAAATTACTCAACCATGAGACGCAGGCAGATAGCAAATGTATAACGTTTTAAAATCATCAACGTGCTATTTTTTTAAGTTACTGTATACGTAGACGAAGAAGAAAGGAATAAACGAAGATGGATGTGGATATGGTGGTGAGGATGGTGGTGGATATATTGGTGAAGAAAAGGGCAGCAATAGGGAGGGGAGGATGGATGGATGTGGTGGTGGAGAGAGGTGGTGGGAGTGGGCAACGGCAGAGGCAAGGTGGAGAGAGGGGGCAGCGGCGGCACTAAGGAGGGGGTTAGAGGGCAGCAGTGATAGCTGAGGGTGAGGGAGAGGAAGAGAAGGGTGGGAGAGGCAGCGGGAGAGAGAGGAGAGATCAGTGGAGGCAAGGGAGGTGAAGAAGGTGGTGGCAGCAGGCTGGAGGTAGGGCGGACGGCGGCTAGGAAGGGTGGCGGCTAGGGTAAGGAGAAGGTGGATGGCGGCTAGGGTTAGGAGGGTGGATGGCGGCTAGGGTTAGAAGGGCTAGGGTGGATCATGATGCTCTGATACCATATAAAACAGAAAGAGGTGTTTATTTTATGTCTAAAACAATTACAGTGCTCTCTCTTTTATAGGGTAAGAGAGTAAAACATAAAACAGGGATAAGTGATATGGGATAAAAGAAAGGTTCGCTCTCTCTCTCTAGAATTCTGGGCCACTCTCTCTCTAGGGTTTCTCTCTGCCCTCTCTCTAAGTTCTACCCCGGCGGTCGCCGCTGGGGGGAGGGGTGTGCTTCCCCGGAGCCTCCTCTCCCCCTGGCCTTCAACCACGGCTGGTAGTCCCTGAAGGTGGTCTTCTCTGGAGATCGTGAAGCTGGCGTATCAGCGAATCAACTAAAGCTCCCTCGCGCCCTGCCCCGATGCAGGTGGATGCGCTGCAAGCATCCGATTCCAGACCGTTGGAGTGGTGTATCGACCCAGTCGAATCTTTCCATTCAAGCGAGATGGAAAGATAGGAGCCGATCCCGGTCGTGTGATTGGATCTTGTGCGCTGCTCCGAGCCGGCGATCCTAGGTGGTTTCTGCGCCATCTTCCGCTCTAGCATCTGCTCGTTCCAGTGGCTGAGGGTTGCCCTTCTTTGGATTCGACTGGTATCCGATCATATCTTGTTAGTGGTGGAGTTTCTCGTCGAGTGGCGCGGTCTGCTGTGCGAGATCAATTGCCCGGCGACGCCCTGTCTCCGACCCTGGTTTCATAGTGTTGTGGAGTGCTTCGGCCCCTTTCTAGGTTGCCTCCACCGTCCATTTGGTAAGGTTTGCGGGCCTGTGCTCCATGTCGTCCGTGTGTTGAAATGCCACAAGTTCGCTGGTCCTGTTTGGCGGAGTGGCCTCTCCATCGGACACCGGGCTTACTTGGGGGTTTCTCACTGGCGCCGACAGTTGGCTACGTAAGACGGCGTGGCTGTGTGTCAGATGTGTGGTTGAGCACCTCCTAGGTGTTCGATGAAGTGCTTCTGTGCAAGCAGGAGCACCATTGCTGGTTCTAGTGTGGCTCTTCTGTAGCTACGAACTGGAATGCCGCTAGGCGTTTGATGAGGTGCATCCGTGCATCACAGGAGTGTTGGTTGGGGTTGGTTTCCATTGGGAGGGGCAGGTCGTTTCTGTTCCTTGTTGGGCCTTCTGGCGTTGTGTGCTGTAACACCGTCATGGTGTTCGATACTTTGCTGCAGTCAATCATGTACTCTTTTGGTCTTCCGATTCAAGGTTCCTTGGTGTAGCAGAGATGCACAGGGTCTGTCTTCTGGTGGTCGTTGATTGATGAAGAGGAGTTGGACTTCTTCCTAGAATTCACATCTTCAAACACCAGTGGAGGAAAGGAAGGACCCAGCTCAAGGACATTTATTGATGGTCTGCCTGCGGATGGATGTTGTTGCTTTCTCTCCTGTATCTCAGCGGTCTGTCGGTCTCTTAGGAGTGATGAATCAGGTTGATGGTTCCAGTTTGATCCTGGAAAGGAGACAGGGGGTGGCAGCTCTTGTCTTCTTTTATGTTCATCTTTTGGTGCTTCCAGCTGCTGGGATGCGTTAAGCAAGAGACATGTTTTGTCTCTCTATGTTGTTTCTCTCTGTAATGAGGAGTTTCATCCTGACATCTTTGTGGGTGGGGTTTATTGTAATGTTTGTATGGCTCTCCTTGTTATTTGTAGTTTCAGTCTAGTTAGATGGAGGATTTTCTTGGTTATGTTTCCCTGATTAGTCTGGTGTTTTCTATGTTTTTGATCCTCTTTAATCTCCCTGCGTGGAGATTTAGGGATCAGGTTTTCCCTTAGGGGCACTTTTGTACCCAAAGTTTTGGTTTCCTAGTAACACGCTTTTTGACTGACCAAAAAAAGATAAAAGAAAGGTTAATAGACAAGACAAGTCTAAAGCCCATAACACAACAAATAATAGAACATAATAAAACCAGTAAAATATATTTACTAATATAAACATTATCTGATCCTAGACTCGGCCCAGAACCTATTTAATAATATGGGTTTGAGCATGGACCTGCGGAAACCCAATATAATCGGACCCAATGCCTATCCCTAATAATGCCATTCAAGGACGTCAGATGGGTTAAGGTGAAACCCCAATACCCATTTTATAATGTAGACCTACAAAGCATGGATGTTTTCCGGATGCTTCCGTGTCCACGATATGTCCAACACGGACACGTCGTGGACACACGGTGGACACGTCCCACACGTACCCAAGTCCCCAGTTTTTTAGTAGGAGTTGGACACAGCAAATACACATAATTAAGAAGGGGAAACACCCTACTCACCAATAGCAGTGTTGCATTCTCTTCTTCACTAAGAGACAAAGCCACAACAAGAGGTAGCTCTTACACTCCTATTCCCCCTCCCATCCTCTTCTCCCCCATTTTCCAACCAATACCTTCCCTTCCTCTTCCTCTTCCTCTTCCTCTTCCTCTTTCCCTCTTGCTAGTGAATCATCCCCATCCTCTTCTTCCTTCACTTTCAAATGTGCATTATATATTTACCACCATAAACATTAACCCCCGTCACTACAAAAACTAATTTCTCTTTGTCCTCCTTGCATATGACAAGACATCTCCCCTCTCCTCTTCTTCCTCCACCTCCAATATCTATGTTATATTTCTCCACCACCACTACCACCAACACTCTCATCTTACCCCTCGTCTTCCTCATCCTTCATCTCCCTCACTTGTCACTCTCCTCTTCTACATGTTATAACATACCTCCTCTTCATTTGTTGTCCACCACTATTTTTTTTAATTGGTCCAAAATTTAGAAGTGCCAAATATTTATTGTGAGTTCATTCTTATTGTGTTTAACTAATATTGTAATTTTTAAATAAAGTGTCTTTCAGTTTGACTATTATTGTGATTACAATGCGGGTTTGCTTGATAGTATTTCTTCAATGGCTTGCAATGTGTGTTTGAATGCACATTTGTAATTGAAAATAGTGTTGATGAGATGATCTCTCTATTTGATTGTGCTTAATTTTTTTTGTTATCATAGATAAAATTTATATACAAATCAATAGTATTCTTTTGTCGATATTTTTCACAATCTTCGTATCATGTGTCCGTATACGTTCCTGAATTCATGGTCGTGTATGTGTCCATGATTCCTAGGTAGAGACTAGTGGGTAAGAAAGTAACAAAAATGGGGAAAATGTAGCTGGGATAGTCCCAATAATGTCCATATGTGGGGTGGCCCCTCGCCTAATTGAATGTGTGGTTGCATATGTGGCATATACGGTCAATTTTCAAAAGATACATATATGAATATATATTCTTCATTTCTTGTTTTTTACAACTTTAATATATATTTTGAGATCTTCATGCAGAAATCTAATATACCATAAGATTCAAATCAATAATTCATACTATAAGAAAATAGTTTCCTTATTTATGTATCTCTTTACAATTTACGTTTCATGTTGGGTCTATTATGTAAATGTTCACTCTATATAATAAAGGAGAACCCGCTCTAGCTGAGTATCTCTTTGACCTAATTCCATTCACATGGTATCAAAGCACATCCAGTTGTGTAACCCTAGCCACCACCCTCTCTCCTCTCTTTCTCCCACCCTTGTTGCATCCACCGTCACTGCCGTCGGAGGACACCGCTGTCGCCGCCAGTCTTCCCCGGATTGGTCGTCCTCAGATCCGTTCGGGCACGGTGATTGCTTCAAGGAGAGGAGCAGACCCTCGTTCTATCCCGTAGAGAGGAGTACCTTCTCCCTATTCCCCTTTCCTCCCCACGTTTTGTACGTACATGGATGAGTGCCTAAATCCCTAGGGGTTGTTGATGTGTCATCTTCAATTGATTAGTAATGGTCCTATCACCCCCCTGACGCGTCTTCCCAAGGTTATCCTCTCTCCGGTGCATCTTCCCAAAGTCTTCTTTTCTCCTTGACGGATCTAATTCCCGTCAAAACTTACGTCATTCGCCGCCAGACACAGCATGTTCCCGGTCGACACGGCGTGTTGTTCTATCCAGAAGTTACTCTGACGGCGCAGATTGTATGCTACACGGCATGTCACAGCTTCTGAAGGTTATGCCTCCAAAGATACACGGCGTGTCATGTATCCACAGGGTGTGTGCAAATACGTCACAGAGCTCTATCTTCCATCTTCATCAACCGACACGACATGTCCGGAATCCAAAATGATCTGTCCAAATCAGCCAAAAAAGCTTGACTTCTGCCTCTGTCATCTCACATGGCGTGTTCTTGATCAAAACACGGCGTGTCATTTCTTCTGTTTGTTGTTGCTATCCTGATCCGATTTCAAGATGGGAGATGCAAAGCATGTTGTTTCAGCTACGATCGTCTACAATGATCAATCTCAAATAACTTTTGTGAAGCTTAACTCACAGAATTATCCCCTCTGGATGAATACTATTTACACTATCCTTGAATCTCGAGAGAAGGTGGATCTTATTGAATCAGAACCTCCTGATGGGAGTAGCAAAGACTAACCTATTTGGCGGAAAAAAAATGGACTGATGAAATCCTGGTTATGGAATAGCATGGAACCCCAGATTGCATCCATTTATATCTTCTATTCTACAGCAAAACAAATCTGGGAATCTGCAAAGAAACATTTTTCTCACGAGAAGAATGCTCTACGTCATTATATTGTGTATGATCGCCTCTTTTCAGAAAGACAAAACAATCGCTCTCTAGAGGATTATTTTGGCACTATACAATCCATTTCCCAGGAACTTAGGGGCCGTTCGGCTGCTATCATTTGAATTACCGTATTTATACACAAATATCAATTCAGATTAATAGCCGGAATATCGAGCAGCATTTGATCTGGTATTCGTACCACTAAACTTGGCGAGATTCCAAATCACGCCATGCGCGGAGGAATTTGAAAAGGACGTATCCAGTTAGCAATATGTTTCCGTATGCTAGCCTGATGTTCCGGACAGCCTAATTTGTCTGCTACTCAAGCCGAAGTGGTCCGAGAATCATTGGTAAACTGTACTGAAATGCAGGAGTCACAATTACGGGGGCCGAACGGCCCATTAGTTTCTACCAACCGCTAAAGATTGATGATCAAATGAAAGATCGAGATGATCTAGTAACAGCAAGGTTTCTTTCCTGCCTAAATCTTGTCAAAGCTTTAGCTAGGAGTGTCATTCTGGACACAGACAAGTTACCGAGCCTTAAAGAAGCCTTTATGATAATGCAGCATAATGTTGCTACTCCAGGAGAACAACATTCTGAGAATTATGCCTCTCTTATTGTTGTTGCCAAAGGAGTTGGACGGGGTGTTGGCTGGGGACAAGGCAATCGTCCAAAATGTACTTTCTGTGGGAACTTGGACATATAGAAGAGAAATGATATTCTAAGCATGGTCAACACCTTATTGGCGTTGCACATTATACGGCTACTCCTTCAGGAGCATCTATGTCTGGAACTCCTACACAGGTGCAATCAGATGTTACGATCTCTAAGGAAGTGCATGGTCATCTTCTTCTGGCTACCCAGCACGCTTCTCTTAGCACCTCTGTCAATCTAGTTTCAGATGCAGGTAACCAGGGGACATTGCTTGTTGCCTCTCACCCATCTTCTACATGGGTGGTGGATTTCGGGGCCTCCCAGCATATGACGGGTATACGATCCATGCTTCTTTCTTTTGACTTGTATATCCCGCATTCTTCTGTGACACTTGTTGGTGGGTCCAAAATGTACATTCTGTGGGAAACTTGGACATCTAGAAGAGAAATGCTATTCTAAGCATGGTCAATCCCTTATTGGCGTTGCACATTATACGGCTACTCCTTCAAGAGCATCTGCGTCTGGAACTCCTACACAGGTGCAATCAGATGTTACGATCTCTAAGGAAGAGCATGGTCATCTTCTTCTGGCTACCCAACAAGCTTCTCTTGGCACCTCTGTCAATCTAGTTTCAGATGCAGGTAACCAGGGGAGTTCGCTTGTTGCCTCTCACCCATCTTCTACATGGGTGGTGGATTCCTCCAAGCATATGACGGGTATACGATCCATGCTTCTTTCTTTTGACTCGTATATCCCGCATTCTTCTGTGACACTTGTTGGCGGTTCTATTAGACAAGTCTAGGAGTATGGCACTGTACAAGCATCATCCGATTTGACTTTACAGTCTGTACATTATGTACCAGACTTTTCATTTAACTTAATGTTTGTTGCTAAGCTAGTTGATTCTTTGAAATGTTTGGTAATATTTGGAGACTTTCTTTGTGTTATAGCCTTATAGGATCCCAGGAGCTGGAAGACGATTGGTGGGGGATCTACGAAAGGTGATCTCTACTTCTTTGAAAGTGGTCACCCAGCTTGCTAGATTCCAACCACCGCTTCTACCGTGTTCAGCTACTCTCCCTTATAATGGCATCGTCGCTATGGGCATCCGTCCTTCCATAGTCTTTAGAAGCTTGTCCCAAGCTTAGCATCAGCAAAGTTGTTACGGTGTCCATCAAGTCAACTAGGCAAGCACCATCGTATTTCTTTTCTGAGTCGCATTGTGGCTCTCTCACGCTCAAAAATGTAGTCACTTTTAGGATTGTGCTCCCCCTTACTTTGAATCGAGTCACTAAAGAAAGGAGTAGACTCATGAAAGGTAACATCAGTCAAAAGGATGTAGTGTCATCAGGCGACAGGCCATCACTAAAAGGATGTAGTGTCATCAGTCATGGAGATTGCCTCCTCATTGTCAGACACTCCTAAGGTAACTATTATGACTGAGAGTTCTCTTGATGCTTCCATTTCAGACTTACACCTTCCTGTTGCAGCTCATTAAGGTGTTCGCTCTTACACTATACGCCACCCACTGGCAAATGTTTGTTGCTTATCTCATTTGTCATCGACAGCCTGCATGTTTTCTTTTCAGCTTGATTCTACAGTTGTTCCTCGTTCCTATACAAAATCAGCACGGCGTGATGGTTGGATCCAAGCAATGGACAGTGAGATGGCAGCTCTTCATGAGAACTCTACCTGCGAGTTGGTGGACCTTCCTTCAGACAAGCCTGTTGTAGGTTGTCGCTGGGTGTATACTGTGAAACAAAAACCTGACGGGTCTATTGATTGTTTGAAGGCTCTTTTGGTGGCAAAGGGGTACACTCAGACACATGGAGTGGACTTCATTGAGACTTTCTCTCCAATAGCTCGGTTCAATTATGTGTGCATCTAATCCTTGTTGCTACTCATTTTGACTGGCCTCTTCTTCAGCTGGACATCAAGCATAGAATTAAATGTCCGATTTCGGTGTCCAATGGCCCAGAAACAGAAATTTTTTAAAATTCCGGCCGAAATTTTGATATTAACGGCCCTAACGATTTCGACGACCAAATAAGCGAATGAAATCATGAAAATTTACTAGGACGTTCTAATCGCCAAGATCTACTCAAATATGAAATAATATTTCATATTAGATATGTGGGGGTGGGGGTCTCCCGCATTTGTAAGTGAAGGAAGCTAAACAATTTTGACAGAATTCTGATGGCAATTTCAATGACAAAATGAAGGAATTAAGTTATGGAATTTTGTAAACACAATGCTTAAACATAGACACACTAGATTGTATAATAAATTTATATTTTTAGAGATTAGGGTGGGATCCATGTCTTGATGAGTGAGTGCAGAAATGAACAGAAATGTCAAGTCTGTTAGACAGTTAGATTGTTACAAACTTGCAAACTTCAAGTTTAAACAACTAGAGTAACAGACTTCATAACTTAAGAGTTATAACTTACAAGTTACAATGTTGTAGGTCAGTATATTTATTGTATAAGTTTACTATTATAATATATTTAGGGTTACATAAGTAAATAATAAAAAAATTAGGGTTACAAGTTACAACTTACACATCATTTTGTATAAGGCTACTATTATAATATATAGGGTTACATAAGTGAAAAATACAAAAGTATAAGAAATTCCATTAAAAAAAGCTTTTGTAGCCATTTTGTGTATAAATATGAAATGTATTGATTAGATTCTCAAAATAAGTATAGATATATGTATTTCACACTATTGTTTCTTAGATTTACAACTTCACTTCAAGATCTTGAGAATTTTAAGAGAAATGTCACTTAGAAATTTAGGATTTTTGGAGTATTTATTAAAATGTCTAACAGGGAGTGAAAAAAGTAGTAGTAGATGGGCTAGGGTGGGGGTTTACATATCTTAGAATCAAGTAAAGCAGCCTTCGAGAGCAAGATATCACAAAAAAATTGCTAAAAGATCAAAGTCCCAACAAACCCAGTTGATGGAACACTATTTTGTGAAATAGGTGTTGCATTTCGCACTATTTTCAAAATATCAAGGCCCATACTGGGTTGTTTTGCACTAAAATACCCCTTGTTTTGCGAAATTTCGACAGTAACTGCGAAATTTTCGTGAAATTGCTGACCAGTTCATGCAGATTGGTGTTTCGATGTCCGATTGAAAAAAAACGAAATTTCGTGCGAATTTTCGCAATTTCGATCAAAATTTTGTTCAATGACATCAAGAATGTTTTTCTTCATGGTGATCTACTTGAGGAGGTATACATGGAGCAACCTCCTGGGTATGTTGCTCAGGGGGAGTGTCAGAAGGTCTACAAGTTGAAGAAATCCTTGTATGGTCTGAAGCAGTCTCCACGGGCATGGTTTGATAAATTCAGTGTTGCACTTATGCAGTTTGGGTTCACCTAATCTTCTACTGATCACTCATTGTTTGTGTATAAATCTTCAAGTGGCACTATTATTCTAATTGTTTGTGTAGATGATATTGTCATCACAGGTGATGATTCTACTGGCATTCTACATCTCAAGGAATGGCTGCAAACACAATTTCAGACAAAAGATTTGGGTAATCTTCGCTATTTCTTTGGTGTTAAATAATAAAAGAAGGCAACACGTTGTATTAGATAGGAGAAACCATGCTCCTATAAATAGGAGAACAGGGAAGCATACAGACTTAACTAAACCCTAATGGGCCAAGACACAGTGAGGCCCATATTACAAGGACAATATAAATAACTAATAAACAGACTCTCTAACACTCCCCCTCAAGCTGAAGTTGGGAGAATCCCAAATCAGCTTGCAGATAGAGAGTCAAACTAGAAAACAAATAGACAGAAATAAAAGGATAAACCAAGCCCATACAAGAAATTGCTCCCCCTCAATATTACAATAAAGCACACAAATACTCATACACTCCCCCTCAAGTAGATACTCCAAGCAAGCAGGCAAGAGGTCACAGAAGCTTCTTGATCATCATAGTAGAATCTGGAGCAGTAGTAAGCATCACAGCAACATGGTCTTCAACATAGTGGCTAACGTCGCATCCCAGAGAGTGTCGGGTCACAGGCAGCAAAGTCCAGAGAGTGCTGGCACACAGAAGTAGGTAGTAGAAGTCGACGTGCAAAACAGAGCACGGACGAGTCGACATGCACAAAGCATGGACAAGCCAAAGAGTGTTGGCAACACAGCAGTAGAAGACGTAGCCGGATAGAAGACATCAACTAAATAGTTAGCAGAAATAAACTCCAGATGTGAAAAACTCCAAGAAGCAGGCAGTAGTATCAATGAAGTCCAAGTATGTAACTTCATAGCAGCAGTCGAGGTAGATGATGATTGAACAATAATAGCAACAGAAAGCACTAAATAGCAGCAGAAAAATCCATATATCAGCAGTTAATGTGGCATGAAGCAGCATAACATAATTCTTCTCTTTTTTCTTCTTCAACTCTCCTCCATCTCATCTCTTCCCTCTACTCTTTCTCCTCTATTCTCCCCCTCACGCCAAGCACGGAAAGAGTAAAGGAGTGGTTGGCGTGGACAGTTGTGAAGAAACACCGCAGAAAGAAAAGATGGTTTTGGTTTTGATAATCAGATTGAAGAAAGGATGGGATGAGACTTGTACAACCATTGAGACTTGATACATAAGAGGAGCAGCAGCTTGACTTCAACAGGCAGAACAATTGCCGTATTTAAGAAATTAGACAAGATAGCCATGACACAAGCAATCATGTATGGCATACATCTGTTAAATAAAAAGAACTGATGGCAAGGATGGTGGTTAATAAAAAATTGGCACTGTTGTGGTATGTCACTCCCGCACTGCAGCAGCAAATTGTGAACTAAAAAAAAATATGCCACATGGTATGTGAGTGGAGCAAGGCGATAGTTGTCTTCTTCCTTCGTTTGGACTCCAGCAATTTTTTATTGTAAAATAATTGTGACCTTTTCCTTTCCAGAAGCAGCAGCTGGCTAAAGATTAAAAAAATAGGAAAAAATGTTTGTGCCGCAGATTCTCCACTCGCGTAATACTAGCAACAAAAGGCGGAAGGCATGGTGTGAGTAGTCACAATTTTACTCCCACTTTGTTGTGTTTTAATATTAAAAAAGGACACTTTGGACACGTAACCTTGCGAAGAAGAAAAGCTTTCATTCTCTTATGTTTTGTTGCTACCATTCACGCAGCGGCAGGCAGGGCAAACGTGTCAATTCCGAACAGCGGATTGCTACGCAGTTGCAAATTAATATGCTGGTCCACACGAAAAAAATGTGCATGCAACAGTTGTTTTCCGACACCGCAAATCAGAAGTTACAGGGAAAGGGTTAAAAAAAATACGCAAAGCACAGACCCCGCTGTGAAGCAATGAACAAGCATCGAACGGCGTACAACGGCCAGCTAGGCTACAGAAACATATTCATCCCAGATCCATTCCTAAGCAGATCAGAATTGAGCAAGGACAGTAGCTTCAATTAGACAGAGTGCATGGAGCATACCAACGGCTGAAACTCCCATTGTAAATAGAAAAGAGAAACTAGATACAGAGAGTTGGCCACTGTAGGGGGATGTGCGTCCTTGAAATTAGTGACGTTTTTTTCCTTTCACGGGGAGTGATCGTCAGTTGGGCAACAGGCAGCAGATCCGGCACCCGTCAACTATCAGGGATCAATGATGGACAGGGATGATCATAGGAACAGATAGGAGCAGCGGAAAATAAAATTGGAGAAACAAGAGCTACGAAAATAGAACAGCCCGCGGGCAGCCGACCCACAAGGAAGAAGGGTGGTCGCCCGCCGGCTACATGTCACCCCTTTCTCTCACGTACGGCGGCTCAGGGTCGCTGCTCTGATACCATGTTAAATAATAAAAGAAGGCAACACGTTGTATTAGATAGGAGAAACCCTGCTCCTATAAATAGGAGAACAGGGAAGCATACAGACTTAACTAAACCCTGATGGGCCAAGACACAGTGAGGCCCATATTACAAGGACAATATAAATAACTAATAAACAGACTCTCTAACATTTGGAATAGAAGTTCTACGCTCCAAGAAAGACACAAACATCTCTCAGCGGAAATATGCCCTTGACCTCCTTGTAGAGACAGGCATGGCACAGTGGAAACCCGTCTCCACGCCTATTGACTATCATACCAAGACGTCTATTTCTGATGACAATGATTTTTCTAATTCAGCAAAGTATAGAAGGATTGTAGGTAAACTGATTTACTTGACATTTACTGTCCTGATATTTCTTATGTTGTGCGAGTAGTTAGCCAGTTCATGAGTGCGCCTAAGATGTCCCAATGGATGACTGTCACCCGGATTGTTCGTTATGTCAAAGGATTGCCAGGGAAGGGCCTTACTTATTTTACAGAGCAGAATCTCGCACATACACCCTTGAAACTCATTGGTTTCACTGATGTTGATTGGACAGGTGATGTTGGAGATAGACGTTCTACTTCTGGCTATTGTGTGTTTCTTGGGTCACATTTGGTGACTTGGAGCAAGAAACAGATGTGATAGCACGATCCATCATAGTGGTTGAATATCGAGCTATGGCGCATGCTTGTTGTGAGCTACAGCGGGTTATGTGATTTCTTTCAATATAACTTATGTATGTTTTATCAGAAATGGGAGTGTCTATTGAGACACCAATTTCTCCCATGTGTGATAACCAGACAGCCATTCATATTGCTAGCAATCATGTGTTTCATGAGCGGACCAGGCATATTGAAGTGGACTGCCACTTCGTTCGTGATTTAATACTCTCCAAGAAGATTCAAACTACTCATGTTCGGACTAGACAATAAGTGGAAGATATCTTCACCAAGCCACTTCCATCCTCATCTAAGCATATGAATTCCAAGTTGAGCATGCATGATGTGCATGCTCCAGCTTGAGATGGAGTCTTAGAAAATAGTTTCATTATTCATGTATCTCTTTACTATTTTTATTTCATGTTGGGTCTATTATGTAAATGTTCTCACTCTATATAATAAAGGAGAACCCTCTCTAGTTGGGTTTCGCTTTGACCTTGTTAGATAGTGTTTTATTTATGTTCTTTATATTCTTCTGTTATTTTCTTATTCTACAAGGACTTCTATGTAATTGTTCTCTCTATAAATATATGGAGTACACACATTGTGTACCCTAACCTTACGGTCCATTCAATATGGTACCAAAGCAGATTCTATAGCCTCCACCCTCCCCATCCGATGCTCTCTCTCTCCTTCTCTGCCCCCCGCCCGAGGCCCACGCGCCCTCCGCCGGCTGGCCGTGTTGCCGCTGCCCGGTCGGCCGCCACCCGCAACCCTTGGCTGTCGTTGGGTTGCCTCCTGGTGGCTGTGCGCTCCTACTGCACGTCTGGTGGTCCTTCGTGTACACCCCTGGCCTGCTAAGTGCATCCCACCGCCTATCGTTCGTCTCCGACTGATCTGTTGACCGTCTTCGACAACCCTCGGGGTCTTTATGCCTGTACCGGCCCTTGAGCCGTCGGGTTCTCTGTTGCGCCTCGGCGTAGTCTATATGTAGGCTGGTCCATACGGATCTTCTCTTTGTCTGCTGCCGCCTAGCTGGCAGATCTAGGCGGTTCTAAAATCTATTTGTTGTTCTCTACTACGTTTGTACCCGACTTCCTCATGGCTTCCTCTCATGAAGACTTCCGTCGCCAGGTGACCATTGTGAAGCTTGACGGACGCAACTACCAACATTGGGTATGCTCCATGGAGATTTTTGCCAAATCTCAAGGCAAGCATGCTCATCTGACTAATAATATGCCGCCTGCACCGCCTACTACTGCCGAATCCAAGGACAAAAAGCACTATGAAAATTGGGTCAAGGATGACTCCACAGTGATGACGTGGATTCTGAACAGTAGTGAAACCCACATCAACGTCACTCTGCTTCGTCTCCTGACAGCCAAGGAGATGTGGGACCAACTGGAAAGCACCTACTCTCACAGCAAAAATCCCAAAAAGGTGTTTGATCTGAACAAACAACTGTCCCATCTGCACTTCACTGGATCTGACATTGCTGACTACTTCTCCACCTTTAAGGGTGTATGGGCTGAGCTCGAGAACCTACATCCCTTATCCACTGACTTGGCCACGATGCAACGCCAAAGACAGGAACTTCAGGTGGTCCAGTTCCTCTGTGGTCTTCTAGACTCATATGCTGGAATGGTTGACCAGATCCTAGCCAGCGACCCTTTACCCACTTTGGAGAGTGCCTTTCAACGTCTCCAACGCCTACCGGCCACCTCTGCAGATGGGTCTTCTGACACAGCTGATCCTACTACTCTTGCTGCTATGTCTGGCCGTGGACGTGGTAGGGGTCGTGATCGTCCATCGGACAATCATTTTGTTGTTCCTAGACGGGGACATGGCGTCTCTAGTAGTGGCTCGTCTGCTGATACTTCTGGAGGTGTCGCTGCTTAGCGGTACTGTGACTTCTGTGGCCGCACGAACCACACTGAAGACAAATATTGGAAGAAGCATGGTACACCTGCGTGGGCCAATGTTGCGACTGATGGTGCTACTCATACGGTCATTGTTGCTCCCTCGACTGAGTCTACTGTTGAGTTCATCCGCTCAGAAGTGGAACGTCTTCTGCTTGAGAGGACTGGTGGTTCCTCTTCCTTGGCTGCTACATATGGAGCTCATGCGGCCACCTACTCTGGTTGTGATTCTACATTCCTGAGTGCTCCTAGTGATGGTAATACCAAATGGGTGATTGACTCTGGAGCCTCCTCTCAAATTTCTGGCAACCGTTCCCTGTTTTATAAACTGTCTAAACCAGTGAAATGAAAAACGGGCTGAGCGCCCAATTAAACGGCCGATTAATCGGCCAGACACCCAGCCCGTTCGATTTTTGGCAAAATCGCCGGTTAACTTTTTTTGTAATTAATCGGCCGTTTTTTCCCTTTTTACCCGTTTTTTCCGTATTTTTACCCGTTTTTCCCCGTTTTTTGTCCGTTTTTTGTGAATTTTGTTGTACACCTGTAACTTTATATAAACTATATGGCCCCAAGTATTACTGACTATAATACATTAAACTTAAATATCCTATGATAAGCCTAGTCTAATAGAATGCATACTTGTATGCAAGTTGGGATAATAGGGTACTGTTGTAAAGTGTAATTTATACAAGTAAAATATATGTAATGTAACTATTATCTAATTTTAGAATGCATACTTTAGTTAATTGTACTGCTGTAATGTATGACTAATTGATGATATGCACATATAACAATAAGTTAGAAAGGTATCCAATAATGAGTCTATTGTTTACTGTATGCAAGTTGGGATAATAGGGTACTGTTGTAAAGTGTAATTTATACAAGTAAAATATATGTAACTATTATCTAATTTTAGAATGCATACTTTAGTTAATTGTACTTCTGTAATGTATGACTAATTGATGATATGCACATATAACAATAAGTTAGAAAGGTATCCAATAATGAGTCTATTGTTTACTGCTTAACTATGTAAACATGTGATGCAAAAATATTTCTGAATCATGTATGTGGGGTATTTTATCTATGTCAAATCTATTATTTATTATATTATGGCTATAATTATTGTCTTATAGCTATCTTATAAACTAATTGGGTGTTTTTACTGTTGGGTAGAGTGTTTAGAATCTTTAGATATATATAAAAGTTTCAAAGAGTATTAGTATTTATATACATATATATGTAATTTTGTATAAAATTATATAGGAAATTAAAACCCATTTTTTTAAAAATCGGCCGCTTACCGCTTAACCAGTTACAAGGTGCTGTCCGCACGGTTACCGCTTAACGTTTTTTAAAACATTGGTCTAAACCCTGTTCTACATCTACTGTTATGCTTGTTGATGGTTCTAAATCTGCTGTATCTGGAATTGGGGATGTCTTTGCACAAGTTATTCTGCGCTTTGCCTTATATGTGTTGAACTTTCCATTGAATCTAAATTATTTGTCAGTAAAATAGTCCGCAATCTTAATTGCAGTCTGACATTTGCACCGGGTACTTGCGTTTTTTAGGACCTTCGCACGAGGATCAAAATTGGTGGGGGGCATGAAGGACCTGATGGACTCTATTACTTAGATGAGTTGAAACAAACTGGCACTTCTGCTCTAGCTTCAGCACTTTCAGCTTCTGTCTCTACGTTACAAGGGCATTTCCGACTTGGGCATCCGTCAGCTGAGAAGTTAAAACATGTTATTTCTGGTGTTCGCATACATAGTTTTCAATGCGAGGCCTGTCAGTTAGGCAAACAATCTCGATCTGCATTTCATAAAAAAAATCAAATTGGTAGCAAAGCTATCTTTGATTTGGTGCATGCTGATGTATGGGGTCCTTGTCATATTCCAAGCTTGTCTGGCAATAAATATTTTATTTTGTTCATTGATGACTACTCTCGTGCTACCTGGTTATTCCTGTTAAAAGATCGATCCCAAGTTCTGCCAACTATTAAATTCTTTTTGCTGAAATTAAAACTCAGTATTCTATGCCTATCAAAATTTTGCGTACTGATAATGCATTGGAGTTTGTTCAAAAAATGTGGAGCTATTTTGTCATTTTGTGGGGACAATTCACCAAACGTCTTGTGCCTATACACCCCAACAGAATGGAGTGGCTGAACAGAAAAATAGACATTTACTTGGAAGTAGCTCGCACTATAATGTTACACTCTAATGTTCCCAAACATTTTTTGCCAGAGGCTGTTCTTACTGCATGTTTTCTAATAAATCGCATGCCTTCTTCTGTTATTGGAAATAAAATACCTGTACAAGTTCTACAACCAGATCTGCCACTTTTTTCTATTCCTCCGAGGATTTTTGGGTCAACTTGTTTTGTTCGTTTGCTTGGTCCTGATCACGACAAGTTGTCCCCTAGAGCTGAAAAGTACATTATTCTGGGATATTAACGAACTCAAAAAGAGTATCGTTGTTATAGTCTGGTTACTAAAAAGTGGTTCATGAGTAGTGATGTTGTATTTTTTTTAAGATACTCCGTACTATTCTACTAGGGGAACTACGTTGATCTCAGATTTGATTGAAGCACCTTTGCCTCTTACTTGTGATTCTACCACTATTGTGCAATCAGATACGACTACTACCCCTCCTCTTATTGTTTAACAACGCAGAAATCGGCAGCCTCAATCTACTACTGCTCAAGACCCCCCCCCCCAAGGACAACCAATCTTCTCCTTCTGAAGTTCCTGTCCCTACTAAGGTAATTTCTGATCTAGATTTACCTATTGCTCTCGGAAAAGGTACTAGATCTTGTACATCACATAACATTGCTAATCATGTCTCCACTGACCATCTGAGTGTTCATGTTAGTTTCCGCTCTATCTGCTAATTCTGTACCCAAGAATGTGCAAGATGCATTATAGAGTCAGGCCTAGACTCAAGCCATGACTGAGGAAATGGCTACTCTCACTGACAGGGGTACCTGGGATCTTGTTGATCCTCCTTCTAATTGCAAACTTGTTGGATGTCGTTGGGTCTACATTGTTAAGTATCATCCTGATGGAACAGTTGAACGCCTGAAAGCTCGCCTTGTGGCGAAAGGGTACACTCAGACCTATGGTTTTGATTATTTAGAAACATTTTCTCCTGTTGTTAGGCTGAATTTTGTGCGAGTTTTTGTCTGTGGCAATTAATCTGGATTGGCCCCTCATCCAGTTGGACGTCAAAAATGTTTCTTTATGGTGATCTTCAGGAGGAGGTATATATGGAGCAACCACCTGGGTTTGTTGCTCAGGGAGAGTCACATAAAGTCTGCCGCCTCAAGAAGTCTATTTATGGACTCAAACAGAGTCCACGTGCATGGTTCAATAAACTGAGCACCACCTTGTCTACTTATGGGTTCGTCAGATCTCATGTTGATCATTCTATTTTTATCAAAAAGACGTCCACTGGTATTGTTCTTATTGTGTATGTTGATGACATTATTCTATCCGACAGTGATCTCTCTGAAATTAATGCTACTAAAGCCTATCTATGCAAACATTTTGTCACTAAAGATCTGGGAAAATTGAGGTATTTTCTGGGAATTGAGGTTTCCAAGACTTCTAATGCTCTTGTTCTATCATAACGCAAGTATGTTCTTGATCTTCTATAGGAGACTGGTATGCTTGGAGCTCGGCCTACTGACACACCCCTTGATCCCAATGTGAATTGATGATGAATCTCCTTTGTATCCTGACAGTAAAAGATATAGAAGGCTGGTGGGAAAACTGATTTATTTGACTGTTACTAGAGCTGATATTTCTACTATTGTAGGTTTTGTTAGTCGGTATCTTGATAAGCTTAAACAGTGTCATTAGGAAGCATTGTGTCACATTCTGAGATATTTGAAGAACTCTCCTGGTAAAGGCATGTTCAATAGAAAACATGGTCATTGCACATTTGTTGGGGGTAATCTGGTTACTTGAAGGCTATTCTGACTCTGACTATGCTGGTAGCAAGATAGACAGGAAATCTACTTATGGTTATTGCACATTTGTTGGGGGTAATCTGGTTATTTGGAGGAGCAAAAAGCAAAATGTGGTTGCCAGATCCAGTGTTGAGGATGAATATCGTGCTACGGCTCATACTACTTGTGAGCTTCTGTGGGTGCAATCTCTTCTAAAGGAACTTGGTGTGGTATCCTCTGCTCCTATTCCTATGCATTGTGATAACAAAGCGGCTATCTTTATTGCAATTTGCAAGTAATCCTGTTTTTCATGAGCGGACTAAACACATTGAAGTTGATTGTCACTTCATCTGAGAGTCTATTCTGACTGGACGCATCTGCACTCGTTTCACTCGCTCAGAAGATCAAGTTGTTGATATCTTTACAAAGCTGTTGGCCAAGAAACATTTGTGCGCTCTGGTGGACAAGTTGGGCATGATTGATATCTATGCTCCAACTTGATGGGGAGTGTTAGATAATGTTTTATTTATATTCTTTATATTCTCCTACTATTTTCTTATTCTACAAGGACCTCTATGTAATTGTTCTCTCTATAAACATATGGGGTACACACATTGTGTACCCAAACCCTTACGGTCCATTCAAGAGACCTAATTCCATTCACATACAAATATAGGGTTTCTCCTAACGGAAAATATGGTTTAGCATATGATTTAGATTTGTAGTTGACATACATAGTACTAAAAATCAACGACATTTGTCAAAAATTCATCAATTTTGTCAATGTCGATGGTCGACGAAGTCTAAATTGTGGAAAGACTCTGCAACTACTTCTAACTTGAGATACCCATTGGAACTAAAAATAAGTATATTTATTGGATATAAAAAATTGTTTTCAAAACATAACAATTACATCTACCCATCTTCTACAAGATCAAACTAATTATACATCATCTAACACCCTTTATCTCTCCTATTTCGGTAACTTTACTTGAATGTAATTTTTTTAGAAAATTCATGTGTTGCGATGTAATTTATGTATATGTGCTACCCAACCACCAAATTCGTGCACATATACACAAATTTGATAAAATATTATTGTTCGTTGTGATTCTTTTGATAAGTAATTCAAAATTTACTGCAAATGTGATGAATCAAATAGGCGAAAATTTAGGATTCAAGTGGAAGCAACGATAAATCATTTATTTTGTATTTATAACTATATTTCTTGACATTCTAAGATTGTAGTTTGTTAATTGTTACTTGTTAGATGTCATCAACTACGTCTTTGTTATGAAAACTTCGATGATAATGAATTCAAAAACTATATGTTAGGTTTGTAGACGTGCATTTTACAGATTAATTATTGAAGAAGTTACATATATAGTATGTTTATTAGTTAAATTTGATGGTTTTACCTATCTCGTCACATGTTTTATTTTTTCGCTTAATATGCGTCGAAGTTCTATTCAGAAACTTTCTCGAAGTCTTTGTAAACCTCTACTTCCACACCCATCAAAGTCGAGTTGATGTCCATGCCGAATTCTATGTTGACATAGAGAAAGAAAAGGAAATAAAGTGTACACTAAGTGGAAACTACTAACATTGTGTGCTTGGATTTTTTTGACCAAACAAATATTGATGTTGGTCCATGGAAAAAAGAGGCTTGTTAAGATCAAAGTCTAAAGGAAAGAGGGATTTGGATAACTCCTATACAATTTACTTAAGCCAATTGTATATTTGTATGAGGAGTTGACATAGATTAAATGTTTATTAAAAAATCAAAGGAAAAAATATTAGTGACAAACTCAAGGAACCATGTCATAAGAAGCCAAAATAGTACAAGATTTGTTTGCTATGGGTAATATTATTAAAGCATGAATTGTATGTATCTCTAGTTCTAAGATTCAAACCTATTAATAGGGAAGATCATAGCTCAGCAAATGTAATTGACTTTCGAAGAAATGTATGGGCACAAGGAGGACATTATGCATATCCATTAGCAAACCCATCGAAGATTATGGGTTGAGCCAAACTTCATGATTATTATCGCACATCTCAATACTCTCAAATATTTATGATAATAATTAGATTGATATGTTATTCGTGATCTAGGATATAGAAGAAGATTTCAAAATAGGGTATTCAACTTTGAGGGTACAAAGACAAACTCTTGGCTACCATCCTCTTCCATCCTTAGGGTCGCTTTATCATAAGGTATTAAGCAAAGGAACATAAAAGAGATAAGAGTTCTAATTCCTTTTCCCTTTCGTTTGTGTTTCTTCTTCTTACAGTAAAATTGGTCGTCTTGGATTATCCCCGGGTTTGCAATCTCCCCCATTATGGTAAAAGATTCATGAAAACATTGAAAAAATCTCATATATGGATCTAAATAGAAGCATAAGACTGTAACAGGGTGAATGTTGCTTTTGTTTTGACTTTTTCAATTGCAACAGATTCAAGGAAGATTTGGTCCTTCATTCACAAAGATTAAAAAACTGCAAAGAATCATGTTTGAGTTGGATACAACTCTAGCACCGAAAGCACATTTTCTTTCAATATAACAACATCTACTTCAGGTATGAGGGAAATGGGTGTGCGTCTCTTCTGTCAGGTTTCTCTAGCATGCTAAATTGATACATAAAATACTTGGAAAAGACCATTACTGGAATGGTACAAGACGTATTTTTCAAGTAACATATAAGTAATTTTCTTCTTTCTCTAAAACCACTAACTCATCTACAACCTGGTATAACCTCTTGTCAACATTGTTGAAGCCTCTTCATTTACTCTTTTCCATGATGGCTACAGCAAGAAAATTGGCATTGTAAATGTTAAGTATTGTAGTCACCGCCACAGTTTTAATGTTTGAAACGTAGCAAGGCATTTTTACCTTACTAAATCGAGGTATATGCCTTGAGGCTTTTGAGGCATAAACCTCAAAATATGTACAAGGGTTTTGTGAAAAAATAAGTTTATGCATGTTTTACACATTTATATACATGCCTATATATATTGTACATAAGTAGGTGTGTATACCATATTTATGTACATACAAGAAAAACTAAAACTAAAAAGAATTTGTATGTATCATAATAAGGATAAATAGCAATTAATACCACAACAATACTAAAATTAATATTTAGAATACTATTAGATCCATATATGTAATTGGACAAAGGAAAATTAGGGGAAACAGGGTTTGGAATTAGTAGGAATAAGGAACCAAAATAAGTTATCAATGGGATGAAATTCACTGACATGGTAAATGAAAAAGGTAGCAAACAAAGATAGATCTAAATATGAAGATTGAAAGACCTCACTCAGAGAAGGATAATTAAAATTTGTTTAATAAGATAATGATAATTAACTAAAACAACTCTAAATGGAAAATTTTGAAGAAAGTGTTTGTAATAATAGTAAAAGTGGAAAAGTTGATGGTTAACATAAGATGCTGTCATCCAGAACCGAGGCTTGCTTCAGCTAAGCCTTAAAGCCTCAGATATTTTTGAGGCATAAGCCTTAGTCAAAGACATCAAGTTCCCGATATTTTTGAGGCACAAGCCTTAGACAAAGACATCAAAGTGCAATATACCAAAATCTGCTATCTTAACTCTAGGCACCCTAATTTTGTAGATCGGCTGCTAGTATGCTTAGTTCATTTGCAATCACCAAACAAGGTTTAAGATATGCCCTAATACACCACATCATACCTTTTTGAACTCAACGAACATGTAATGTGTAACTGAAATGCAAACCCTAATGTTGGTTACATATGTCTTGAACATGATCTATACTATAGATCATGAAGTGGTAAGTAATACATATATCTAGAACCTAACCCTAGACCTAGGAAACGTTGATGATGTGCATCTAATGAGTAGTAATGGCTTAACATAAATCCTAAGTTACAGTCGACTAACCATAACACATACATGTGTATGATACAATGGTGACCTTGGATGTTAGATGTCCATAGCATAGTCTTATACACACTTAGATGGACCTAATAACTGCTGATGTGATCTAATATGTAAGTCGAGTTCATAAAAAATAGAATGCATGTCAAATCATTCATTAATGTGTATATAATGACTAAAATGGGGTCAATAACTTTTCGGTGTGAATAAATGTGCATAAATAATTAGTATTTGATAAAATATTTTTAAGTACATAAAAAGTAGTGGTTGAATGCTTTATATAGGTTCGGATAATGTGCCATCATCTAAGTTAATATTGAACTTAAATGGTTAATCAAGTAAAATATTGGAATTCGTGCAAGATAATATATTATGACTCTTAATGATGAGATAATGACAATATGAGTTAAAATACCACATTTAAGGACAGTGGTGTTATATAAGAATAGATGCTAGGATAATGTGCTAAAGCCTAGTTTAATTAGATTCATAGAAGTCTTAAAATGTAAATCTAACTTCAAAATCATATCTACAAGGTTGAATTACCTAACCTACCAAATTTCAACCTAATTAGATGAGTACGGCTATCCTAATTTATCAAAACAACTTAGTGTCTAATTATTTGAATTTGATATTATATAGATCTAGGTTTAACTAAATATATTGTTGGTTTTTCCTCTAAGTTGTTGTAGTGTGGTTATTTGATTTGTCATGCCCTTTAATCGGCCTCCCTCCTTTCATTTTCCGAATCCGACTCTAGTATTAAGCAAGCTTATCCAACAGTAGAAGACTTCTCCTCCTCACTTGTTCCTCCTCCCTTCGGGACTCCACAGTTCCCACTCTCCTTTCCTTTCTCGTTCTCTTTCTTCTCTACTTCTTGGCTCCTGCTTTCCCATCCTTTACCTTCTTCTCATGAACCCAAATTGAACAAACCCTGATAGCAATTGAACGTGAGCCCTATAGACTCTTATCAAATCTAACTCCTCCAGGTTCCGGTTTCCACTTTGTAGGGACTCCTGAGCACCATTGACCTCCTTGCCTATAATAAGACCTCCCTACACCTCTCAGAGCCTCCTTATCGACGTTTCCAGTGTCGGTTTCCTCCTGTGTTCTCTCGACCATGTTGTTCCAACGATGATTGCATGATGCAAGTGTCAGGAGGTTGGCCGCAAAGTTCATGCTTCTAAAAGGTCCCCGGTGGATTGTATGGATATCGGTAGGATCCAAGGAAGCTCCACGTGCTTCAAAAATCTCTATTCAATAGTATGTTTATGTTTCCCTCTTTTGCTTGCTTCTTTGTCGTTGCCGCAATATGTGATCGGTATCCAATGGCTTGGTCTTGGTTTGACCCTATTTTCCCTCGTCGTTTCTTTTGGATCTTGCGAGGGTTGTACCTGCTTTGCTTGTGTTGAGCTTTGTTGTGTGGTGTAGACCAGTGTTTCAAAAAGCAGATTTATGCGGGGCATATACGGCCGCTTATGCGGTGCGCCCCTCTTGCCAGACCGCATATGCATATGCAGCCCAATATGTAGTCATGGACGCATATGCGGTCATGTGCGGGGCATAAGCGGGGTATATGTGGCCCTTTTTTATTAAAAGTCCCGTAGACTTTTTTTCAACTTAATTATTTTCAATTTGATTTAAAATACTTATTTACCCACACACCCACATGTACATATGTATTATATGTATATGTATAAATTAATATCTTTCAATATCTATCTATATTGTAGAGTAATATATCAATAGGATACTTACACATATTACACAAACATTATCAAATGTGTAATATTCTATTTTATGTATATGCATTTTAGAATATATGGACAGGAGTGTTTGATAAATATTAGCATCTACATACGTATTTCCGCATATATGCATATATTGCATATACATTTACATGTCAATTTGTATATATCTACATATAACACACATACATATTTCACATATGCTATAATGTGTACACATATATGAATAGTTAAATATATTATACATCTATATTTGTATGGAAACACTTATAAATATACATAAGTTTTTGTATTACAAATAAAATATATGATATCTATGCTTAATATATATATATTTGTAAGCTATTGTCAATTAATTTATTAAAAAATCCAAAAATGCATATACTCCCGCATATTCTCCCCCATACCGCTTATACTCTATAAGGTGACCTCTATGCACGCATAACGCATACTGCTTTTTAAAACTATGGCGTAGACAATCGTCCCCAACAGGCCTGCCATGGCGGCAGCTACATGTTGGGATCATGCCCATCTCATGGTCTATGTATGGGCTCTCCGAAGCTGCAGAACTTGGGGAGGATGAGGGATGCCTCCATTGGCCATGTTTTGTCACAAATAGTGAGATTTGTTTTCTTGCCATTGAGCTCAATTAAAGTTCAGCTTGTTTGCAAGTTCAAGGAAGAACAAAGAACATGTTTGCCGGTAATTTTACATTTCTAACCTTGATTTGTTTGATGTAAATTTGTTGAGGCGACAAGGCGCTGACCTGAGTGCTTCGCCTAGCATCGATTAGGTGGCCTTTAAAAAGATAATTCTTATTTTTCCTATATACACATACTTTTCATGATTTTAATGAACATGTCCCCCTCATATACACAAATTTTGTACTTATATATGTAGGTACATACATATATATGGTCAATCCCCTCATATACATATGTTGTGATATATAGAAAAAGTAACTAATTGCATTTCTAATAAATTACTATTAACAATAATGTCAAGAGCAAGAAAAGAATTATTGTAAAGAATGTAACAGAGTGATCAACAAGTAACTAAATATTTATTGTCATAGCTACAAGTATTAAGCAATATAATCACTATCCTTCATAGCATAGCTACTGAATCGAATATGAATTGAAGGTGCAAAATAAGAAAAATCAAAAGATGTGTATTAAGAGTATTAGATCCTATTAAAAGTGATATTTGGCACGTAATATAGGCAACAATATTAATTTTGCACATTAGGATTGCCACATGATAATTAAAATACATAAATTTACAACCGGACCCACAAAAATAGGTCAAGGCGGCAGTGCCTAGGTGCAGCCTTGCCTAGGTGTACGCCTTAACAACTATGTTTTTATGTTCAGTCATGCACTACATGGGGTTTTTTGTTGATTTGCCTTTGATATCATTAGATGAAAGTACCGGTTTGATCGCGGTTAAATAGCATGCAGTGCCATGTCACGCATCCATAGTTGGTGTAATGTGGGGATATTGAGGTCTTTTACCCTGGTTTTTGTTTTCAATATTTCAGGAAACAAGTTAAATTTGTGAAACCCTAAACCCTACTTGCTAGATTGTCAAGAGTATTATAAATATATACCTGTTGGAATCTAAAATATAAGTTCTACTTTATTAAATTGAAATCATAATCTAATTACAGTCACAATAAGAGTTGATATTCTAGGGTTTGAAATGTACTTATAAATTAATGTCTTTTTACATAATTCAATGCTTGCTGAAGGATTACCTAGAGTTGGACCTGGGGCTTTGATTGAGATTGTTGATATGAATTTTGAGGTGTGATAAATCTTTTTTAGTCATATTGGGAAATTAAAATAATCTTCTCTCGACCTATTACATGATATATTGTCTTGAATGTCAACATTTTCACATCTATTTGACCCATCGGGGTTCGATCCGTTGAAATTGATCTTATGGATTGTCGTTAATGCAAATTTAATCCTTTTTATTGTATCTTGTCTATTATCATTTAATTTGCATCCTAATTGCATTTTTGCATTATATTGATCCATTTTTGTGATGGAACTCTAAAGTAATTCTTTGACATGAAGGAAATTACCTTGCCTTGAGATTAAGCATGTTTTTGATGTCATGGTGCTAGACAGCTAGAGTAATATAATTTTTTTGATTCTTTTTACTTTTGGGATGAAGGTTATGCACCTCATACCCAAGTTATGTGCCCACCAATTTAATTATTAGCAAGAGGAGATATGCCCTTTTCTTGGAGGAGTTACGTTAATCACCTTGCTCTATCAAGTTTTCGGCTATACGGTTTGACCCCATATGTTATATTTTTACTATTACTATGATTATCTGACTGCGTGCTAATTGATATTTGATTAGTCCAAAAGGTTATGCGCCCTAATCTAATCTATATTATGCTTATGTGGCATTCGTCGATATTTTGATATGACAAGTATTTGATATACTCTTAAATGTTTCTTCATATAATTGTGGATCAAACTATATAAAGTTCTTTTGACATTCATTTGGATATTTTCAACCTCCCTATTTGTTTTTATTTGATGTCCTTTATCCATATATTGACCACTCACTATTTATATGCACGTACTGGGATTCATTGATAATTTCCATCGTTCTTATTTTGTGGGGTTTGTTCCCAATCCTTTAAGCGACCAGAGGTTTTGGAAGAGTTGACCAGGTTGTAGAGGTGCATAAGATGTGGCTGATGTTTTGGAGATGGAATTGCGGTGATTGGGCTGCCTTCGCAGCCAGGCAAGCATAGCTTTTGATATAGTTTTTTCCTTGATGTATCCACCCATGTAGGTGTTGAACCTTTTTGGACTATGAAATTGTAATAGTTAGATATTCTTCCGATGCTCCACTTTGGTTGTTTGAGAACATACTTGATATATTGAATAACCATAAATTAATCCCTTACAAAAAAATTCACAAGAAGCCACAAGGCAAATAGGATATCCTCACCTCAAGGCAGGTTTAAAAAATCATGATTACCACCCTACTCATGGCACAATGACATATAGGATCAAAAGCAAAAAAAAAAAATGTGTACTTAACTACACACATATTTCCAGGTTACAAAGACAGCCATGAGTAACACAAGTCCAATCATAATTGTTACTGTTTGATTCACACAATTTAGAACAAAATAATAATCTTAAACTCAGTGTTATAGCGAAAATATCCTTATAACCTTAGTGAACTTAAAACCATCAACCTCTATTAATCAGCTACATCATATGATCTCAGAAACTGTGATTGGATAGACGAACCTGCCTTAGAAGAACCCTCACTTCTTCCTTTTCCAAATATGGCACACCTATGATTCAGTCATTCACATCAGAATACAAGTTTGCTTTGAGACAAGCTCTCATCATGCATGTCAAGTGTTTCAAAGTCTAAAATTCATATTGAATAGCTATCAATTTGAGGATATATGTAGGAGACATTCCAAGTACACCACTGTATGACACAGTAGTGAAATACCAGGTAATACTTAAAGCCACCTGACATATATCAGTTATTATTACTACAACCAAGCAATGACCGCTGACCAAAATTTATAAAAATTCAAACACAGTATTTTGTTTACCTGACTCCTATAATGAGGAAAAGTATAGTTTAATAATCAAAGCTTGGACAATATGGATACAATTGTTTTTACATAACAAAGACTTGATAAAAGATTTAGTAAATAAAAACTAATATATGGATGCACTAACATCTAATACAAGTGTAAGTGTTAATTGTGCAATCAGTGAATGATTAGTATCTACCTATTTACAGCTGATATATATTCCTTTATTCAAATAACAATGATAGTCTTCATTATACATTATCACAATAAAGACAGTGTCAAGGGGCTTCTTAGAAGTTATATATAACTCATGAACAGAATATAAACAGAGTTTGAAGATCATTGTAATGCAGTTGTAGGCATTGCCACGTCATCATATTTCCCACATTTAGGAAAAAAGGTATAACTTCATGAATCATGCCTCCAAAAGCAATACATCCAGCTTCAGGAAGTCATTTTAAGGGTGAAGGACAAATTGTCCATTGCTGTAGCCAAGGAACTAACTTTGGCAGAGGAAAGTCGAATTGTAACTCTTCTATTCCAGATTGTAGCAATATTTTTCAGAAATGTAGCAACTGAGCAGATCTTTCAACATACCCCTTTGGTGGTATAGCATGTCTATCAACCAACACAAGTTCCTTTATGGTTACTAACATATATGACCTAAATCATAGGGGATGACAGACTCCAATCTATTGCGGCTTACATGTGGTCCATGAAGTTGCCAGAACCTTTTTAAGACTGGGTAACATATTAAGGACGAACAGAAATAGTCAATGTGAGGCTATCATTTTGATCTTCAATTTAGGCCAAGCAGTCAGCTTCATGTTTGAAACTGAATGAAATCCCCTACTAGTTGTCCAGAAGAATAACTTCTGATGTCCATATCAAAGGAGTTTGGTGTGTTTATATCAAGCATTTCTTACATTGGTTGGATGTGTTTATATCCAAGCATAACTGCTGATGTCGACATCTTAATGGCTGCCACTCAAGTTCCTATAAAAAAGTTAAGTCACATGTCTCCCAAATTACTCCTGTAACATAATCTTCGAACCATGTAAGCCAGAACATACCAACAACCAAAATGAAAAGCAGAGAGAATTTGCGTGTGAGAGACATCCAGAGGAGCTATATGGCTCACTGGCTCTTCATATTTCAAAAATTGAGAATCTAGCAGTTGATAATATGTGCCTTCGCTTGTTGAACTCGCCAGACTCCTTGAGGAATAGACCAAGACCATAGTGGGACTTTGAGCTCTCTTGAAGCCAATCTGTAATGCCCATTCTGTGTTCCAAATAGCAGAACATTTCTCGTTAATAATTAACAAGTTATGCATTATATAGCTTCCTGGCGTAAAGAGTGTTTTCCAAGGAACGAGGACACTCTAGCAAAACAACTATCTTCTTGGCTGCCAGCATCTTCTTGTTGATTGTATAAGAGAATATGACGAGGTCCCTTTGTCTAAAATCACCTAAATCTTCTATATCTTCTCTTCTTGCATATTAAACCAACCCATGTTTGATAATTGAAGCATTTTTTATCATAGTAAAACTCCTCAGCAATCGAAATCAAATCTTATTCTGATCACCTATCAAAATTTTATGGACAAGGCACTTGAAAATCATCTGTCCTATAGTAGAGGAATAATACATATCCTAAATTTGTAAAGAAAACAATGGGGGAACCCACAACACACACTCATGGTCGGGGTGCTTGTATTATATACACGAGACATTACAAATTTACACATAAGGCTCTGACCTTTTTTTCTAACATTTACAAGTAGGTCCCTGCACAAACATATTAACACTCCTCCTAGTTGGAGCATATATATCATATGTGCCCAACTTGTTGCACAAGTATTGGACCTGACAACCATTCAAGGACTTTGTAAACAATTCAGCTAACTAGTCTTTTGATCTGACAGGTGAATGAGGGCAACAGCCTGATCGTCACATTTCAAGTCCATGGGAGCATCCTGCATGAAGCCAAGCTTCTCTAACAAGTAGTGAATTCATAACAACTCACATGTTATTAGGGCCACAGCTCTATACTCCAATTCTGCACTAGACCTTGCTACTACAGTTCGCTTCTTGCTCTTCTAAGACGCGAGATTTCCTCCCACAAACACTCAACAACCAGAAATAGACCTCCTATCGATGCTAGATCCATTCCGATCCGCATCTGAAAAACCATGCACTTGCAGATGTCTGTGATTTTAATAAAAAAAAGTCCCTTGCCAAGAGACTTCTTGAGATACCTCAGATTTGTGCATGGCTTATCCATGAACTGACTAACAACACTAGTCGCGAAGGCAATGCCGGGTCGAGTAACAATTACTAGATAAATCAACTTCCGAACAAGCCGCTCGTACCTCTAAGGATCATTAAGTAACTCTCCCTGCTCCATGGATTATTTGACTTTAGGATCCATAGCCCCAAGCATCCTTATCTCAGTGAGAAGATCTAAAGCATACTTCCTCTGTAAAATTGCAATCCCAAACTTAGACTTGGCAACTTCAATCTATAGAAAATATTTAGGACTGCGCAAGTCCTTTGCCTGAAATTGGTCCTGCAGAAAGAGCTTTAATTGTGCAATGTCATGCTTGTCATCCCAAATAATAACAATATCATTGGCATATACCACCAAGAAAATGCTCCCAAAACTCTATCTTTTGTAGAAGACTGAATAATCCATGGTACATCTATGAAGTCCAAAGTTAGAAAAGCATTGTTGAATCGGCCACCCAAGCACGAGGTGACTACTTCATACCATAAAGAGACTTATGAAGATGACACACTAGATGAGACACCCCCTGAGCAACAAGCCCAGGTGGTTGTTCCATATAAATCTCCTCATCTAGATCGCCATGCAGGAATGCATTTTTATATCAAGTTGGTGTGAGGCCAAGAGTGAGTAGCAGCCAGAGACAAGAAAATGCAAACAAATGCCATCTTTGTCACAGGAGAGAAGGTCTTTGATTAATCCTCGCCATAAACCAGAGTGCGGCCTTTGGCAACCAAACATGCCTTGAGTCGATCAACACAACCACCAGCACCCACTTTGATAGTGTAAAGTGTAAACCCAGCGACATCCAACAATAGACTTGCCATGTGGCCGTGAAACAAGAGACCATGTCTTGTTAACGTCAAGAGCTAACATCTCCTCCTCCATAGCATGATGTCAACCTGGGTGATCGAGTGAAATTGCAACAGACGAAGGTATACAGACAGAGGATATAGAAGAAATAAATGCATAATATGAAGGGGAAAGATGGCTATATGAAACAAAGATAGAAATGGAATGTGGAATATTTTTAAGAGCGCAATATCTAACACCTTCACTTAAAGCAATAGGGAGATTATGTTGTAGAGGTGGAAAAGGAATTGTCTCTACCTGAACTTCTAACAAGGAAGCGTCTGGAGAAGGAGATGAATTGGCATGTTTCACTACTCCACCTGCATTGGTACCTGAATCACATTGTCTACCTACTCCTGTACGACGAGTATATACCTGAGTGATTGGTGGCCTACTGGAACTAGGTGGAACAACATCATGTGGATAACCACTACCATGAGACAAAGGAACAACAACAGGAAGAGGCAAGAGCTCCTCTACAATAATTGGTGTCATTGAAACACTATCATCAAAGAAGGGTGTTTCTTCAAAGAAGATGACATCTGCAGACAAAGAAGTGACGAAGGCAGGATTAAAACACTTATACCCCTTTTGTACTCTAGAGTAACCTAAGAAGACACACTTGGTGGCCTTGGGACCCAATTTGTCCACTCCAAGACCAAGGCAGTGGGCAAAGAAAACACAACCAAATACTTTGGGTGGAACATGGTACAATGGCATCATAGGATGAAGAATCTGAATAGGTATGTTAATATAGTTGTTTTATGTTTCTTTATGTCATTTACCTTTACTGTTGCACCTCTCTGTAATTTTCCGTTCTCAGTTACTAATAAAAGAGGGACAACACATTGTCGCCCTAACCAACGCTGCAAGCGCAGTGGTATCAAAGCAGAGAACAGTACAACGGCGTGAACAGTAACGGCGTCATGAACAGTTCAGCGACGTGAATAGTAACTCCGGTGTGAACAGTAACTCTGGCATAAATAGCATACGGCGTGAACAGTACGCGACGTGAACAGTGCCGGCAGCCTTGGGCGTTCTCTCTGGCCGGTAGCGCGGGCATCTTCGAAGGCTAAGACGGAGTTCTAAAACTCCATATTGAAGGGTCCGCGTCTACGTAGAGACTTCCTGATCACATCTCTCCATGTGTGATTAGGAAGTATTCATTTGGAGGATGTGGATGCGTCAGAAACGCATCTTGTTTCTCGTGAAGTGGCGTGTATCTCTCTGTCACTCCTCTATTCATTGTGACGTGTATCAATCTGTCACCTCGTTTGTCATTGGGGACGCATATCTCTCCGTCTCCGCTTTATCACCAACAGTTCGAAAATCCCTACATCATAGCTGAAGTATGGAGGACAAGACTTCCGTTGTCTACAATGAGGCATCACCTATTCCCTCCATCAAGTTGAATGGAAAGAACTATCTTCTATGGATGAATGTCGTCCACACAGTTCTGGGGTCCAGAAATAAATCAAAGCATGTCGATTTTGATCCTCCTGCCGAGACTGACAAAGGGTATGTTGAATGGAAGCGTCACAACAGTCTGGTGAAAACTTGGTTATGGGGGAGTATGGAGCCTAGTATTGTTGTTTGGTCCATGTTCTACTCCACAGCGAAGTACACCTGGGGTGCTGTAAAGAAGCATTTTTCTCAGGAGAAGAATGTTTTGCGACAGTTTATGATATATGATCGCTTTTTTGCAGAACGGCAGGGAGATAGGTCTTTGGAGGAATATTTTGGAACAATACAATCTATTGTCCAAGAGCTAAGTTTTTATCATCATGTGACTACGCAAGAGCAAGTCAAGGATAGGGATGATCTAGTTACAGCAAAGTTTCTTTCTGGGCTAAGTCCGTCTTTCTGTTCAGGACGAAGTGTGATTCTAGCACCTGATGAACTCCCCAGTTTAGAGGAAGCCTATTCCATAATTCAACAATCAAATTTTGAGCTAGTTCACTCGTCTGCAACTCCTTGCTTTGGCGAGTTTCAGGCATCCATTGCTATTGCAATTAGAGGAGGACGTAGAAGTGTTGGGTGTGGAGGATACACTAGGCTATAGTGTACTTATTGTGGTCGTCCAAGACATATTGTTGAGAGATGTTGGAAAAAACATGGAAGACCCTCTACACCTCTTCTTGTGACAGCTCACTTTTCTGGTAGCACTGAGTCGTCTGAGCCTCCTCCGACTACTGCTACTGCTTCTTCTACTAGTGCTTCTGGAAATACTATCACCAGGGAAGAATATGACTCCTTTATTCGGGACACTCAACATTTGAACATGGGAGCCTCTCCGTCTTTAGCTCACCTGGCTTCCACCTGTGGTAATTCAACTTCTTCCTTCATGGCTTCCGGTTCTTCTCCTTCCTGGGTGGTAGACTTTGGAGCTTCGCAACATACAACTGGTATGAGGAAATTGCTTCACTCCTTTGACTCATATATTCCACATCAGTCGGTGACATTAATTGATGGTTCGGTGTGGAAAGTATTAGCAAGTGGTTATGTTTCTTTGAATCCTAAGATTGACCTCAAATATGTACATTATGTGCCTGAATTTCCATTCAATTTACTTTCTTGATTGATACAGTGACGTTTAGTCCTTCTTGTTTTCTATTACAGGATCTCAAGAGTATGAGGACGATTAGTGGGGGCCTAGGAAAGGAGATCTCTAACCCTTTCATGGTGCAAGTTTGTCTCGTCAAGTACCTGCTGCACCAACCGCTGCTATCCTTTTGAGCGGTTCTCCCTTACTGTGGCACTACAGATATGGTCACCCTTCTCTGGAGAGTTTGCGGAAATTAGAACCAGATTTATCACATGTGTCTACTATAGAGTGTCAGTCTTGTCAGTTGGGGAAGCATCATACGATGTCTTACCCTAGTCGTGTCAATAAAAGGCCTCTTCGTCCCTTCAATCTTGTTCACAGTGATGTTTGGGGTCCTGTAAAAGAAAACAGTTATAATGGTTTTTCAGTATTTTATTTCTTTTGTAGATGATTTTTCTCGCATGACATGGATTTATGTGTTGAAGATTCGAGAGTTTGTGTTATCCATTATCAAACATTTTCACCAAGAAATAAAAGTCTGGTTTGATTGCAATATTAAAATTCTCCAATCTAATAATGCCTTGGAATATGTTCAATGTGCTATGGCTGATTTTTGTAGTTCTGTTGGAATTATACATCGTACGTCTTGCCCTCATACACCCCGAAAAAATGGGTGGTTGAGAGGAAAAATCGTCACCTTCTAGATTTTTTCAGGACGATTATGTTTTAATCCAATGTTCCTAGGAGATTTTGGTCTGATGCTTTATTGACTGCTTGTTTTCTTATTAATAGGCAGCCCTCTTCTGTTCTCCAAGGGTGTACTCCGTTTTCCGTTTTACGCCCGCATGATCAGCCCTTTCTTGTTCCTCTTAGAGTGTTTGGTTGCACCTCCTTTGTTCATAATTTTGATCCTAAGACTGACAAATTGTCTTCGCGATCTATCAAGACTCTCTTTCTTGGGTACTCCAATACCAGTAAGGGGTACAAGTGTTACTGTCCAAGTCTTCGCCGCATGTTTGTGTCTAGGGATGTCACCTTTCATGAGTCCACTCCATATTTCTCTAGTGTTCCCAATAAGGGGGAGCCATTATGCGAGTGAGGGAGTGCCACTGTCACAAATCAGTGAGGAAGTGCTACCACAGTAAAGTGAGAGAGTGTCGGGTGGTGATTCAACCGGTTGAACTGGTCGGTCCGGGTCGGGTTTCAAAACTTTGATGTCTAGAACTGTATATGTGCATCCTAGCCAGCTATTCCTAACAGTTTGAGGCTAAATACCAAGCATCAACGAGCAATGTAGAACAATTGTAGTCAGTATGGATATTTGCCATACTTTAGCTAAGGGATCATCAATTATATTTCTATTTGCAACTATCTTATTTTTTTATCTTTCAAATTATTACATCAGTTAGGAGTTAGCTTGGGTCTTATTATAAATAGCATTTTGCAGGCTTATCTCAGAGAGGTGATGGGGTTTAACTTTTATGTTAGGGATTCTAAGAACACATGAATTCCCACATACAATGCATTGTTGTCATAGCCATGGTTTTAAAAAACACACCTCAAGGCGCTAGAGGCAGGCTCCAATATGCCTCAAGGGTTAAGCCTCAGTTTGTCTTGTTGAAGCGTTAAGTCTCACTTTGTGAGAAGCATATCAAGGCGGTGAGGCATAAGCCTCAGTCTGTGTCTAAAAAACCTCGATTACCCTAATTTGCTCTTAATAGGGGTCAAACTAATCCCATGTTATATATGCTTATGCATATTTTTATGTGTGTTAATAACATATATCTTATATACTTATATCATCATATGTATTTACAGACATACTTGTGTGTGTATATATACACGTGTATATTTATAACTATGTTTGTAACTTTGTATGTATAATTTGTCTGTGTATGTATGCTTCTAATAGTATATATAATTATACACACACACATATATATGTGGGGGTATATCTTATATATGTATATACTGCTATATGTGTGTCTATATAGCATATAGTATATACACATGAATATATCAATATAAGTATATATAACATAATAACTATATATGTGCATATTTATATATATTTATATATAGGTATGCATGTATGCATATGTTTATATATATATATATATATATATATATATATATATATATATATATACACACACACACACACACACACACACACATATATATACATATACATATATATACATGTACATATACAATCGAAGGCTTACGCCTCGACCGCCTCGAGGCTTAAGCCTCGCCTCATAGAGACAAAAACGCCTCCATGCGCCTCATGCGCTTTTGAACCTTGGTCATAGCCAGTATTTTGAATGTTGAATTTCCAAAAAATACTTTTCCGGTACATCTGGATACATGTTATTGATACTGACCATACAGACTAATGCAACATTTGGGCTCTTACAGTTCACAAGATCATTTCAAAGATAACAAGCATGGATTATAGAAAAATAGTTGCTAAGATATCTTTTATTGAGGCATTGATGATTTTCACATTGTTGTGCCCTGTCATCTGAGAACCCAAGACAATTTTGTTAAGGCCTTCACGAAGTCAGTTTTATCATATCTGGTTTGGAGCAGCTGGTTGAATCAGGAATCCGTAACGTGACTGGTTCAATTAGCTTCTAGAACCACAATCAGCCAAAGAACCAGCCGCAACTGGCGGAATGTCCGGTCCAACCGGTTAACAAGTAGAACCAGTATGGGTAGATAAACTTGATTGGGTTAATGTGGCATGTGACTTCTTCCTAGTTAATAGCCACATGTGAGAACCCCTTACAACCTATAGCACCCCCTAACCCCCTATTAGTTTAATACTTGCCATTCGTTACATTAATGAATTAATTAGGTTAATACTACATGCTACTCAATATGTTTGAAACAAGTTGTTGCTTCATGAACGTCTACTATGATGTCATTTTGTAAATTACTCCGACAAGAGTACTAATTAGTACTCCTCAAACTTGGTCATCTTTATTTGATAACCATGGTCTTAGATTGTGAATTTAAAATTTAGAATTTACTCTGTTAATTCATGTTTTTATTAAAATCTAATATGTGGTTTTAAGTTTTGCTGTAAGACACTATTGTGCTTTGTGATGTATGAGTTCATAACATGTTAGTTTCAGTGCTAGTATAGTTGCTGATTCGAATTTTGTCTATAGTTTTAGCAATATTAATATAATTTCACCTCATTGTTGATGCCACTGGTTCAAGATGTCTGACCATTGGGTTGACTTGTTAACCGAGAACCGATAGCCTCACAGGTTCCATGACCGGTCGGGTCATGATAACATTGCACAAAGTACTCACTAGAGTGATAGCAATTACCAGTATTAAACCCAGCATCAAAAATCTGCAAGGGGCATTATCTAAAACTGAATAAATCAAACCGCTGTAGACCTATAAAACATACAGTGACAAGTAGTTGTCATGAAGTATGCACTCCACAGACATTCCTTCCTCTATTGCACTGAATGGACCATGATCTAACCAAAACAAAATTGGGTGTTACATAACCTAATACGAATAGCAAATACAACCAATATTATCATGCAAAAAATTACAACAAATTGTTAGTTCTATATAATAGAATTCAATATGTGTTTTCAAGCAGCATTTCAAAGTTTTAGGGAAATATTATTTGAAGAAAAATTGAACTTTGAACATTACTATTATATAATCTAAATAGTATTACCACAATATCGTGGATCTGCAAGAAGGCTGACAAAGGATATGTAATCATCAGGAGTTCGTCTTCTCCCTTCCTGCTCCTCTATGAGAGAATATGCAATCTACACATGGTGCCAGAATATCAGCCTTGTATACGTTCAAGTATTATCACTAAGAAGCAGCGATGCTCAGTAATTTGTATGATTATATAAAGGAAATCCAGAAAATTCATATGATGTAACAGTGCATTCTGCATTTCCATATGTCTGTTATAATCATTCTGAATGGAAAATACAATCATCATTCATATTGGAGAAAGGAGACTCAGAATGTACAAAAACTTGTGACCAAGGTTGTAAAGTGTGTGAGGCGTAACGAGGCGTTTTTGTCTCAGTGAAGCGAGCTGTAAGTGTCGAGGCGTTTGAGGCGTAAGCCTCAAAATATGTACGAGGCGATCATAAAAAACAAGTTTATACATGTATTTACATATATATATTTATGTGATGTATATGCATGTGTGTATAACCGAAATAGGTATATACAAGCACAACCAAACGAAATAGAGAGCTTAATGATGACAATAGAGACTAAAGACCCACCACAATACTAAAATGAATATGTAGAAATATAAAGAGATTAATTCTTTATACTATTAGGATAAAAGATGTCATCGACAGAAAAACTAAAGGAGATAGAATTTTGAATTAGCAGGAACAATGAACCAAAATTAATTAACAATGATATGGAATTCACCGACATAGTGAATAAGAAGGTAGCAAATAATGATAAATTTAACAATGAAAATTGAAAGATGTCACTCAGAGAATGATTAAATGTTCATTCATAAAAAATTACAATTAACTACAAGAAAATCGATTTTGTTAAGAAAGTGTTTGTAGTAATCTTATAACTAGATAAGATGTTATCATCCAGAATTGAGTCATGCGCCTCAGCTAAGCCTCAGAGCCTCAGTGATTTGAGGCGTGCCTCAGATATTATGAGGCGTAAGCCTCAGTCTAGGACACAGAGGCGTAAGCCTAGAGGCCCATTTAAGACAGCCCCGGAAAGAGGTGTAAGCCTCGAGAGCCTCAAGGCGGGTTTTTTATTGCCATGCTTGTGACTGAAGCAAGTAGCTTCAAAAGCTTTTAGTTTGAAATAGATGTGGAAGCCGTATTAGCAAAAAACAATTGCAGTTTGATTGGAAGACACATAACCTGAACTTTAGCTAACTTCTTTGGAAATTTGGAAATGGCATCTATCCCATTATATTATGTATTTGTTTGCTATGCCAAAGATAGTCAAAAGTTCCTTTTGCACTCATATCACAAAAGAGTATTCATATACATAATGACAAATTCGAGATTCAGCAGCTTGCTTAAAAAGGTCATAATTTGACAGAAACCGAGTGAAACACGTCAAAGTATGGTCAACTATGCAGGAGAAATCAAAACTAAGACGGATATACAGTGTGTATCTGTCTACATATGTTTATACATATATGTATGTATATATCTGATATATATGTATGAACATACGCACAAATATATGATATATGTATGGAACTGTGGATGCAAATGCATATTTTGTGAGCATGACATGGAACGTCCCATAGATGTGGACGAGACTATTGTTTTGCAAGATGGACAGAGGAAGTCTTTAAAGTTGTAGTGTAGGAGGGTAGAGGGGGTTACATGATGTTGGATTCAGTTAGGACCATGGTTGTCCGGGGGGCAGTCTAGGCGGCCACCAGGGACTACTAATCCTAGGGCCTAGCCTATTTTAGGCGTCTGGGCGGTCTGGAGGTCTGGGCAGTCACCTACTAGCGGTTGTTAAGACGGATGGCCTAGTTAATGGGATTTTTTTTGTTTCTCATCTCCCCCAAACTCCTTCCTGTTTTCTTTTTGTTGTGTTCTTATTCTACCATTACAACTTTGTTTTTCCATTATTTTTCTCATGGTTCACCAAGCAGAACTTGATGCATGCTCCTACTATTCACTTTATGTTTTTTTTTAGATTTTTGTTCGGCTCAACCAAGCAGAAGCATGCTGCCATGTTAATGATTTAGGTTTTATCTTATTGCTGCTCCACCATCACAGTTTTTCTTATTTCCCCTAATTGCTCTACCAAGCAGCAACATTGCTGCTCTACCATCACATGATTTCTTTGTTTTTCCCAATTAATCTACCAACGATAGTAACAAAAGTCTCCGAATTCTATGAAAAATCGGCGATTTTTTAATAGGCTCCCGAATGTTTAGCACAATTAATACGTTGGTCGCCAGTTTTTCACGACTTTTCACGATTGTTTCTGCATTTTCGTGATTTATACGATTTTTCACGATGCTTTGAGACTTTTCACAATTTTTCTCTTTTGGGTCCTGTGCTCTCTTTTTTCAAAACCATGTACAAAGAACTCCTGATATTGATTAAATCCCCAACCCCCACTCTCTCGACAGACCATTGTTATTGTTCAATTATTCTTAAATTATTTTCCTACTTTTTTCACTAAATAAAATTGTATGTCTAGTGACCTTAATAGTTACATGTATCCAATATATATGTATGTCTAGTACCAACCACCATCACATTATTTTATTTTTCCCTATCTGCTCTACCAAGCAGCATATTCCTTGCTTGCATATTCATTTTTCTTACTCTTACATTTATATATTATATTCATATATATAGGCACCATATTCATTCATACAGTGCACATAATATATAAATATGTATATCAATCTATGTTAGAGTGTCTATTTACTTAAGTGTTTTAGTCTTTTACTTAAGTTGTCTTTAGTCTTATTGTAACATGGGCCCAATTGTCCATTGGCCCATTAGGGTTTGTCAGGAGTGTTTGTATGCTTCCCCTTCTCCTATTTATAGCAAAGGGTGTTTGCCTCCTATCTATCAAGCAATAACAAAAACCTACACGAAAGGGGATTCCCACATGGTATCAAAGCAGTGATCCAACCCTAAATCTAGAAGAAGAAGAAAAAATTCTCCGCCTACGGGCGGCAGCCGTCCTTCTGGCTTGGCCGCCTTCACCAATTTCCTTCTTGTTTACATGCCGCTCTAAATTGAATCTCTACCCTTTATTTTCATTTAGTTCTAGCGACCAAACCGAAGCCCCGCTTCCTGACTTCTCCTAGCCGCTTCTGCGATGGCATATCTCCCGAATCCCCACGCGTGAGCGAAAGCTACCTCCCTCCGAGTTCACATATGGCCTTCCTCCTCCCTATGGCCGAATCCACGTCAGCCGCAGTCTCGGTTGCCGCTGCGGCTGACACAGCCACTGGCAAGAGGCGTTTGGGTTCTATCGCGAGTAGCGTATGTGCATTGAAGGTCAAGGTCGGCGAGGCTCCGGTGATTAGGGCTTTTGACCCCTTGTGGGATGCAGGAAAGACGATCTACCCACTCTCTCCGGCCTGGAGCTCAGGGGTCCTCACACTCGCACCTTGCCTACCTCAACGCCGCCCTCGTCAAAACCACTAACATAGAAGAGAGGTGGCGGGGAAGAGGACAAGCAGAAGTACTACGTGAACTTGGGTTACGTCGTTAGGACTTTATGGGAGTACCCCGTCATATTCTATAAGGATCCCAACTGCGACATCTATAGGGAAGATATTGTGTTCAAAGAACCGTTCAACACGTTTGTGCAAAACTACAAACGAATATTTTGGACTCTGCATTTTTGTGGCAAGATATTTTTCAAGGCATTGTGGTTAGATGTTGTGAGCATCTGGCATCCCTTTAAGAAAAGTATCATGATATGTTGGACCATTAATGGTGTTCCCCTAGTTCCATGGGAGATCGCTGATAGTGAAGAGCTTCTCCAACATAGGTGATACAATATACAATCCTCAATGCATTGATGTTGCCGCAAAGAAGACTAATCTTTCTATTGTTTCTTCAAAAGAATATAAAGCGGACCAATCTTACCCTTGTTCGGATATGCATCTCCCCTACCTTGGTATTTTCTGATGCAAGCTAAATACTTGTGACTGGATAGTGCAAATTTGCATGGATTTTATCCGTTATGATATTCATCTCTAAGACGATTTGTGCTTGATTTCTCTACAAAAATCTGTGTGGACCTTTTTTTTCGGGGGCTCTACCCCCGACCCCACACGAAGGGCGGCCTCCCTTCGACTCTCGCCCGCTGAGGGGAAGTAGGGACCCCCTAATTGGGGGGTGCGCCCCCCCAAGCCCCCCGACAGTGCTACGGCCTATATTTCTTTCGGGGGTGTTTCTTTATCATTGTCCACCCCAACCACTCTTGTTTTTTCCATGGTTGGTGTGAGGGGGAGAAATAGAGGAGAGAGGAGATGAAGAAAGGAATTTTATTCTGCTTATATCTATGAGGATAATCTTACTGCTTTATATATTTTTTTGGATTTTATGACCTTCTTGAAGAATTTATGGAACTGTACTATTGACATTTACTGAATATATGCTTCTTGGAGAACCTACTATATGGAGCTTCTTGTCTATGCTTGCTTATTTAAGCTAATGGTCTTCTATCAGGCGACGTCAAATCTGCTTTCTACTTTTTGTCTGTACTTTCTTTGCACGTTGACTATTGTGACCCAACACTCTTTGGGACTTTGACCACCTGTGCGCCATCACTGTTTGGCTTGTCCGTGCTTTATTTGCACGTTGACATTATCCATGCTTTGCGCATGCTGACCTTTTTACTTGTTCATGCCTTGTTTTGCACATTGAATTTCTGCTTCTGAAAGCCAGCACTCTTTGGCCCGTCCGTGCTCTGTTTCGCACGTTTACTCATCCGTGCTATGTTTCGCACGTTGACTACTACTGTTGTTTTGACCCAGCACTCTCTGGGCTGCAATGTTAGCGACTGTGATAAAGACCATGATGCTCTGTTGTTGCTTAATTCTATTCCAGATGATCGAGAAATTTATGCTCCAGATGATTGAGAAACTTCTGCGACCTGTTTGTCTGCTTGCCTGCTATGGAGTATCTATTTGAGGGGGAGTGTTTGAGTGCTTTATTGTAATATTGAGAAGGAGAAATTCTTGTATGGGCTTGGTTTATCATTTTATTTCTGTTTCTTTGTGTTAGTCCAACTCTCTCTTTGCAAGCTGATTTGGGATTCTCCCAACGTCAGCTTGAGGGGGGGTATTAGAGAGTCTATTTATTTATGTTATTAAGTGTCTTTGTAATATGGGCCCAAGTATGTCTTAGCCCATTAGGGTTAGGTTGTGTCATGTATGCTTCCATGTTCTCCTATATATAGTGTTTGAGTGTTTAAGTGATTTATTGTAAAAAGGAGGGGGAGAAATTTTTGTATGGGTTTAGTTATCATTTTATTTTGTTTAGTATGTCTGTCTGTCTGTTTGCAAGCTGACTTGGGATTCTCCCAAGCTCCAGCTTGAGGGGGAGTGTTAGAGTGTCTATTTACTTAAGTGTTTTAGTCTTTTACTTAAGTTGTCTATAGTCTAATTGTAACATGGGCCCAATTGTCCATTGGCCAATTAGGGTTTGTCTAAGTGTATGTATGCTTCCCCCTTCTCCTATTTAAAGGAAAGGGTGTTTGCCTCCTATCTATCAACAATAACAAAAACCTACATCAAAGCGGATCTTCCCACTCACATCGTTTCCCACAATCTAAAAAAAATATCCTAGGAACACCTAAGCCTCTATCTAGGCTCCCTGGGCTCCCCTAGGGTACGCTTAGCCGCCCAGACAACCTAGGTTAGGACACATCATAACATGGCCACTAAAGTTGTTAAAAAGCTTGACATGGAGTTCAAGTTTGAAAATGCTTTTACATCAAAAATGTCACAAAAAATCGTGAAAATTTGTGTAAATCATTAAAAATTGTTAACACAAAAAATAGAAATGGTCTGCGACCTACATTTGTACGGGAAGAATATTCATAAGACCAAAAAATCATGAAAAATGTCTCACAAGGCTATCTCGATTCTCGAAAACATGGAGTAATAAATGGTCATTTCAATGACAAAATTCAGAATCTCGTCTCTCTCTCTATTCTTATATTTATCTTTCTTTCTTTCTACACATGTCTCTTTGTCAGTCTGATTAAATGTCTATTATCTATCTCTATTTGCATGTATAGAAACGAAAACTTATAGAATATTAGAAAATCCAACTGTCAATGAATTTTGCCAAAAATTGAAACGTAGCAAATGTTGTATACTTGGTTGCGACAGTGTGTTGACTCTCCTTGTTGTTAGTAGCTTTAGATCAGTCCAAGGTCTGCCACTTTCGTAACTTGCTGATATGGGAGTGCCACACCCCCCCATCCATTGTAAAATGTTTCAAGGGAAATAACAGCTCCAAGAGGGAGCATGAAGCTCCACAGTGGCCAACCCCATCAGTCAATGTTATTGTAGCAACAAAGCAGCAGCTTGGGAATTTTGTCTTCAAACCACTTTGTTGATTTTCCCCTTCTCCTACAAGGTTGAAAGCTTATGTGACACAGAAATTCTCATGATTGACTTTAGTTGTCGTGTAAATCCTTGTGTCCCCTGGGTGCCCAAAAATTTGAAAATTTCTTCTAGCCAACTCAGCACAGAGTAGGATCCGCAAGTCCGGGGATTGAGATACACTTCCATAGCAGTGAGACAGTTCACCAACGCATATCATGGTGCGCAATGAAGATTACCAAGCCAAAGTTGAGTTCGAGGACCGCCTGGAAGGCCACGATGAGCGATTTGATTGCTTAGAAACCTCGATGCAAGATATGTGTGTCTTTCTTGTGCATGGAAGAACGACATCTATCCACCACATCCAGAAGCTCCTCCTCGACAAGAATGCCTATTAAAGATTGAAGTTCTAGAATTCCATGGCACTGGTGACCTTGATGTTTGGCTCACAGCATGGAATCATTCTTTAATTGGCACCAACTTGCAGATAATCGTAAGATCCAATACGTAGAAACCAAACTCTGTGGAAGCGACTGCGTAGAGTGTGTCGCGTCAACACCTGAAGACACGAAAGATGATATGAAGTTTGTTGAGAGTTATTTAGTTAGTGTTTTATTATTAGTTTGTAATATGGGCCTAAGTGTCTTGGCCCATTAGGGTTGTCTTATGTCTTGTACGCTTCCCTGTTCTCCTATTTATAGGAGCAGGGTTTCTCTTATCTAATACAACGATTAGCCGTCTTTTCTTATTTGACATGGTATCAGAGCAGCCGTCCTAGGGACCAAAACCCTACGTGAGAGAGAGAAAGAAAAGGAGGAGCGTTCCCTTGCGGGCGGCCACCGCCCTTGGCGGAGATTGGCTGCCCGCAGGGAAATTTCTAATTGTTCTCTTCACTTTCTCTGGTTGCATCATCTCCTATACGCTCCACCGGCTGCTGCCATAGATCCGATGTTATTACTGCTAGTGCGCTTGCTTGCCGCACAAGAGACCCATTGTCTTCCGTCATACTATCCTTGCCAACCTCCGTAAGCAACACAGCTACTGCAATGCATCGTTGACTTACCGAACTTCACCGAGTCGACTCCTCTAATGTGGATCGTATTCCTCCCGTTCCACATCTGAACTTCACCAGCCGACGTTGCCGCCGCGGTGCTTCACAACAGCCACTGGTTGCTCTTCGTAGCCTACTGAATCAATATCTCACTCTGACTTGCCACTGATTGAAAAGAGGCCACTCATGCTTATTGCCTTGCCGTCGCGCAGCCTTATTGCCTTGACGCCGCGCAAACACTTGCCTTGCTGCCGTGCAACCACTCCCCCTATTCATGGATATTTGCCTCGCCACAATCTCTCAGTAGATGCCAGCCGATCAGCATAGTTATTTTTATATTAAAAAAATCCAAAGAGACAATCCTCGTGACGGCAACATGCTGCTACCTTCTCAAATTGGAGTATAGTTGTATGAATATTTTATGTGAGTGGAGTTGTCCTATTTTTTAAAATCTTAAGCCAACTGCTGCTGCCGAGAAAAGAAAAGGTCACAATTATTTTACAATAAAAATACTGCGAGAGTCCAAACGGAGGAAGAAGAGAATTGTCACCTTTCTCCACTCACGTATTGTGTAGAACATTTTTCTTTTTCACGATTTGTTGTTACAGTGCGGGAGCGACAAGCCACAACAAAGCCAACTTTTTTATAGCCACCATCCTTGCCATCAGCAAGTCGGAATGGTTGTGCAAGTCTCATCAGCCCATCTTTTCTTCAATCTGCTTATCAAAACCAAAACCAGTGGTTGTTTTCCCTCGCATTACAACCCCAAACAAACTTATTTTCTTTCTACGGTGTTTCTTCATAATTGTCCACCCCAACCACTCTTGGTTCCTTCTGTGGTTGGTGTGAGGGGGAGAAATAGAGGAGAAATGGAGAAGAGATGAGATGAAGAAGAAGAATTTCATTCTGATGTTCAATGGATCTTCATGCTACATTTACTGCTGATATATGGAGTCTTTTACTGCCATTATTGCTTATTCATCATCTACCTCGACTGCTGCTATGAAGTTACATATTCAGACGTCTTTCTTACTACTTGTGCTATGATTAGCACATTTTGTTTGATGCTTTGTGCTTTTGCACTTTCTACTGTCCGTGCTTTATTTGCACGTTGACTTTCTACTGTGGACCAGCACTCTCTGGACCTTGACGTCTGCTATTGTGATGGATATTGTGTAAAGAGGGAAGATGATGAAGACATTTGTTGTTGACTTTACATGGAGCTTCGTCTACTAGAGTTATTTATTTGCTTGCTACTCTGCTTACCGATCTTCTATCTGCCTATGTCGTCGACTCTCTACCGATGTGCGCCAGCACTCTCTGGCATGTCTGTGTTTTGGCACGTCGACTTTCTGCTACTGTGATCCAACACTCTGGGCTCTGTTACTATGATCCAGCACTCTCTGGCATGTCCGTGTTTTGGCACGTCGACTTTCTGCTACTGTGATCCAGCACTCTCTGGGCTCTGCTACTGTGATCCAGTACTCTCTGGCTACTACGACAAAGACTTTGATGAAGACCTTGGTGCCTATTAGCTATTCCATCTTTTGCTCCAGATGATTGTGATGTTGCTTATTTCTGCTCCAGATGATCGAAAAGCTTCTGCGACCTACCTGCTTGCTTGGAGTATCTACTTGAGGGGGAGTGTCTAAGTGTTTGAGTGCTTTAATGTAATATTGAGGGGGAGAAAAAAATTGTATAGGCCTGGATTATCTTTTTATTATGTTTCTTTCTTTTCTTAGTCCAACTCTCTATTTGCAAGTTGATTTGGGATTCTGCCAACTTCAGCTTGAGGGGGAGTGTTGAGAGTTATTTAGTTAGTGTTTTAATATTAGTTTGTAATATGGGCCTAAGTGTCTTGGCCCATTAGGGTTGTCTTATAACCTGTACGCTTCCCTGTTCTCCTATTTATAGGAGCAGGGTTTCTCTTATCTAATACAACGATTAGCCGTCTTTTCTTATTTGACAAAGTCCTTTGTCCCTATTAATTACAAACAACAGTTATGCCTCAAGCTATCTGATTTACAACAGGGATCGAATTTTGTGGATGAATATTCCCACAAATTCTAAGACTTGATCTACAAGTCAGATGTCACCTGGAATACTACCACAGAGGTCACCAAGTTTCCTCGTGGGCTCAATTCATCTATTGCTGCAGCATTGACTACGTCACTGATTTCTTCTATGGATGATGTGATTCATGTGGCATGTAGATAGAGCATGAGTAGAAATGATGCCCAAAGGGCATCACCTCTTAGGGATGTTCTTCCTCAGACTTGTCCAGTGATTCCACCACGATCACGACAACAGCCACGTCGACATCTTCTGCCACAACATCCACCATCCGGATTTAGTGCTTTTCATGCAAGGGGTTTGGGCATTGCTCTAACCAATGCCCTAATTGTATGATGATCACAACCTCAAAGGCTAAGGAAGATGATATAGAATCTAAGGATGTCCTTCCTGCAAGTGAGCCTAGTGACAATGAGCCAGATGAGGACACACCTCGGCATACCATGTTCATGGGATATATGCTACACACATCATGCTACCATGACGTACCACAAGTACACCCCTACTCGTCGGATGCTCAGTTTGTCAAATTGGGGGAGTCGATGCATGACAGTATGCTCATCCAGAGCCTGGCTAGGATTTCACACCTCTTGATTAGAGTCTCATATTTAACTTTTATTTATGTTTATCTTTTATTTAATTGTTGAGTCTTTGTTTTCATTTAGGGTTTATTATGCAATTGTTTCAGTTTTAGGATCTAAATGTAATGTTAGCGACTTACTTGTAAGTTCTTAATTAATTAGTTTTTAATTCTTGTTTTAGTTTGGTCTTGAGCGGAAATAGGTCAATTATGGCTTCCTACGTGTTATCCATATAAATCCATGCCTATGGGCATTGTCCAACGGAGTTGAATTATGAATTGAATTCTATTTGCAAGATGGGTTGATTAGGAGGCCAGCTCTGGAGGGCCATTATGACATTCTTTAAGGCTTACTGAACCTCCACAACACCATGCCACTACAATTGATGCAATTTATTGCCTATGGTGATATATATATCAACTATTCACTGCCCCTTCATAGATTGTTAGAATATTCGGTCAGTGTTTTATCTGTGAATAAAAGGGACAGTGGCAGATCAGATTAGAGAGGCTTATAATAACTCTATGTCATGACCTGCCTGCTGCCTCTTTTAATTGGTAGGTGGCATCGACTGAAATAAAAAAGGATGGTGCATGGATATTGGCATTGATTCATTGAAGTATGTAAGCTAATGTAGCATACTAGCATCATTGTCGACGGTGATTCAAATGTAAAAAAAAATCAACATTGATTCCAAGTGAGTATCCAAGATAACTGTATACTTGCAAATTGCAGCAAATAGTGTAGACTAATTGAAGAAACAAGAATACATTGCATGCATGCAATCAATTTTATTCGGGTAAGTAACAAGCATCATGCGTAGCCACATTAGTTGTCTTATGAGAATTTCATGGCTTGGTGACAAGGACTGGTCAGAAGGTACCTCTATAGTGTGACTATTAGCTACAGCTAAGTAAGCTGAAACACTTGGTTGTCTGAGTTGCAGTTGATTTCCAACTTCCTAGCCTCAGAGACCAACTTAATCAAACAGTAAAATTCTAGTAGTCCTAAGCCAAATTGTGGAAATCTCATAGGCAGACGACAATATAATATATGTCTCGTACACTCAGAATTAGTATTATTCGGGGAAAACTGATAGGCAATATATGAGAAAGGAATGGCTTAATGAAGCAGACTACTTAGAAGATATCCTATACAGTGTGCCCATCAGCTACAGGTAAGTATGTAGGACCATCTGCTTGTATTTTGAGAAGCGGTTGAATGTCCTAGTCTCAGAGACTCGCCTGATCACAAAATAAAAGCTCAAAGTTCTCAGAAAAATTTTAAAAATCATGCTGAAAACAGTCGTCTTTCTGTCTTGGAAATAGTACATCTCTCTTCTATAAATAAGAGGGAACAAAGCAAGGAAGCAAACAGCAAACCCTAATGGGCCTATTATACTTAGACACATATTACATAAGACTTAAGTAAAAAAGAATATAGAAATAAAAAATGCAATAGTTGAAGATAAATATATCTCGATATTCCCCCTCAAGCTAGAGCATAGCCCAGCTTTCAACACAACTCCTCAACTCTCTTGCCAGAGAGAGACTTCGTAAAAATATTTGCAGTCTGCTCATGTATAGGCAGAAAAGGGGTAGTGATCTTCTTGGTCAGAACAGCAACTCGGAGAAAATAGCAGTCCATCTCAATATGTTTGGTACTTTCATGAAAGACAGAATTACTGGCAATAAAGATAGCAGCACGATTGTCATAGTACATCGGAATAGCATAAGTGATGGGAAATCCAAAGTCAGAAAGAATAGATTTGATCCATGATAGCTCACAAGTATGTGTCATTGCAGGATACTCAGATTTTACACTTGATCGAGCTATGACATTTTATTTCGAACTTCTCCAGGTAGCCTTACCCCCTGCAAAGGTACAATAACTAGAGGTTGATCTCCAGTCAAGTTTACACCCTGCATAATCAGCATCAGAATATCTAATCACATTTAGATGCTCATTTCTTTTATAAAACAGTTCGGGTTCAGGTGTGTTCTTCAAATATCTCAATACTTGGCATGCAGCTTCTGAGTAACACTGCCTAGGGCAATCCATATATTGGCTAAGAACACCAACAGCAAAGCATATATCTGGCCTAGTAACAGTAAGATATAAAAGTTTGCCAACTAAGCGTTTATTGCTAAATTTATCTTCTAAGGGCTGAGTAGATTTTGCCGATAGATCGTGTGCTTGATCCATAAGAGAGACTGCAGGTTGGCAACTAAGCATTTCTGTTTCAGTAAGTCTAGAGTGTACTTTCTCTAAGATAAGATACTCCATGTTATGTGCTACCTCAATGCCATGAAAATATCATAGACGCCCAACGTCTTTGGTTAGAAAATGCTTCATGAGATTTTTTTTGTATCATCAATTCCTACATCATCACTGCCAAACAAGTGATGTCATCCACGTAAACAACGAGAACAATTATGCTAGAAATAGTGGTTTTGATAAACACATAATGGTCATATTGAGACAGTGTGAAATCAAATTTGTGCAGTACAAGGGATAACTTGTCAAACCATGCTTGGGGACTTTGTTTGAGGCCATAAATAGCTATCTTCAGAAGATACTTTCTCAGAGTACTTCCCCTGAGCAACATAACCCGGAGCTTGTGACATATAGACAGACTCCTGTAAATGTTCATATAGAAAGATGTTTTTGACATCCAGTTGATGTAAGTGCTAGCCTTTATTAAATGCAACAGAAATCAAGATACGCACAGAATTTAGACTAGTAACGGGAGAAAAGGTTTCGAGGTAATCAATCCCAACTTCTTGTGTGTATCCTTTAGAAACAAGTCTGGCCTTTAGACATTCAGGCAAGTATTTTACAGTAAAAATCCATCCACAGCTAACAGGTATTCTACATGTAGGGATCAACAATGTCTCATGTCCTACGAGAGTGAAGTGCATCCATCTCATCTATGGCTTATTTCCACTCAGTGTCGTAATGTCTCCTGAACATTCTTTGGGATAGAAATTGTAAATAAAGCAGATGAGCTGTAAAAACATGGTGAGAGATACAATATTTGATATCAGATTTTCGCCCCTTCCGTAAAGCAATAAGAATGTTAGAATTAGAAGTTGTAACATAGTCAGTAATATTACCATTATCTTGAGGTGGATCATTATTCTCAAAAGATGCCAAAGTAGGGGATACTTCAAGTAGAGTTGCAGACACACTAGTGTTGGGAATGGGCACAGTTGGAAGTGGCACTTGTTTACTAGGTTCAGAAAAGAAAGATTTATCTTCTAAGAAGGTAACACCCGCACTAACATACAAACAATGTGCGACAGGATCAAAACATTTATATCCCTTTGGTGTACGACACTAACCAAGAAAACAACAACAGAAAGCATGGGGTGATAGTTTATCACTCCCAGATTGGTGATTATGAACAAAACATAGGCAGCCAAATACTTTTGGCAGTAAAGCAAAGATTAGTTCATGAGGGTAGAGAAGGTGATAAGGAATCTTATTTTGGAGAACAGAAAAGCGCATCTGATTGATGAGATAATTGCCTAAAAGGATGGCATTTGCCCAAAAACTTAGGGGCTTTCATTTCAATAGAGTGCGAGCTACACCCATGAGAGATGCATGTTTTTCTTTTCAGCAACTCCATTTTGTTGTGGGCTACAAGGACAAGAAGTACAGTAAATAGTCCCCTTGGTAATTAAATCTTTTGAAAATCATGTTGCACATATTCAGAAGCATTATCAGTGCGGACAAATGTAGTAGAAGTAGTAGAAAATTGAGTCTTTTGAGGAGGAGGGGGAGCGGGGTCTCCCTAAGACTCAAAAAAAAATGTAGTAGTAGTAGAAAATTGAGTCTTTGATTTATTCAAGAATTTGGAGAAAACATCGAAAACTTCATAACGATCTTTTATCAAATAGATCCAAGTAGCACAAGACCAATCATTAATAAAGTTACAAAATACCATACATCGGTACGATTACCAATACGACATGGTCCCCAAACATCAGAGTGAACTAAATAAAACAAACTTGGACTCCTGTTGTTACGTCGAGGAAGAAACACGGTCTAATACTATTTTCCAACCCGAACAAGACTGGCATGAAAAGTTTTCAAGAGACAGAGTTGAAAATAAAGACTTCAATTTAGAAGCAGAAGGATGACCAAGCTTCAGGTGTCATTGATGAAGAGAGCTAAACTGGACCACAAGAGCAATAGCAGTAGCAGGGTGGTTTGACGATGTCAATAGGTAGTACAAACCATTTCCATCTTCATATCCCACCAATCATCTTCTTCGTCCTGAGATCCTGCATAGAGACAGTGTAAGGAAAGAAGGTTACATTGCAGTTTAAAATTTTGGTAATTTTACTAACAGACATCAAGTTTAGTGGAAATTTTGGCACAAACAAAATAGATTTAAGAATATTGCTATTAACATCTCCTCTCCCAATAACCGGAGAAATGGATCCATTTGTTAGACACACTGGTGGACAAAAAGTAGATTTCTCCATATAAGTAAACAGTTTCTTATTGTCAGTCATATGGGTTGTAGCACTTGAATCAATAACCCAATCATTTTTTATGAAGAGGAATAGACTTGAAGACATGAGGGATCACCTGAGTGTTGGGTAATATTTGCTTGAGGTATATAGTAGCAGCAAAAGCAGCCTTGATCAGTTTGTCAAGGTGAGAAGAACTCAATGTTACCATCTGATGATTATTACCACTAGAGATAAAAGTAGATTCTCCATCAGCATCAGTCGTTGACACTTTATTGGCCCATTCTGGTTTCTCATACTTTAGCCAGCATTTTTCTTCGTTGTGATTAGTATATTTGCAAAATTGCAGAATCTAGATTGGGAAGAGGAGGAAGAGGATCCTCTCCTGCTATTATTGAGACTTTTGCCCCAGCCATGACCAGGATTACCATGCCCTCAACCTGCAACAACAAGGACGGTAGGCTCCTCGACAGCAGTAGTAGAAGACAGAACAAGATAGTCGAAGATAAACCTCATCTAAGATTGGTAAGGGTTCAGATGAAAGAATTTGTTAGCGAACAACTGCATAATTGCGGGTAGAGATGCCAAAAACCGACATAGTTGTACCTCTTCTTGTTGCTTTTGCATTTTGGAAAATCAAATGATAAGGGGTGATGAAGCTTGAGCTCACCCCAAATTCCTTTAAAATTGTCGAAATGTAAAGCGAAGGTTGAGTTATCTTAAAGTTTGAGAGAATGCAAACGTTTGCATAGTCAAATACTCAGGATGCACTTCCTTTGCTAGAGTACACTTAAGCAAGGTGATTACATACCTCCTTGGATGTGTCGGTGAAGAGTAGTTTAGTAGATATAAGTGATTCGCGACTATTCAAAATCCAAGAGAGAACTAGAGAGTCATGTTCAGCCCACTTTTAATAGTTTGTCTTACTTTTGTCAGATGCTTCTTCGTTAGCTTTCTTTTTGTCAGTTGTGTCTTCTTTTGGTGGAGGTAGACATTTGAGATGGGCCAGTTTTCCTGAAGAATGTGCATATATCTGAAAGGAGTGTGCCCATAAGACATAGTTGGAGCCATTAAACTTCACAGAAGTTACACCCTTGGGGTGTGTCTCGGGGATCCCAACAAAGGAAGAAGATGAACCCATAATATACCAAAGAGCATCAGATATAGAGCAGATCACTAAGACACTAACACGTCGTGTCAGGATGTCGAGACATCGTGTCGAATGAAGCAGAATTCACAGCAACAAATTTGTGCATCAGTGGATAGCACGTCATATCAAACCAGAGACACCCTGTGTGAGGCGGCGAAGCAGCAGATCTAGGCCAAAAAAAACCCAGAACATATGGTGAACCTTATGGATCACGAAGAGAAATAGAAATATGTTGGAGAGATCTAATCATATTAGATAATCCGTAGACAAAGCCCTATAAAAGACGGTCATAGATGACCACAAAAAAGATGTACGGCTTTTCAAACAACCAATCTTCAGGGCATAAGACTGACGGAAAGGTTGTAGGCAGTGCCCTTAGATCCTCTTGTTGGAGAAGAGGATGGGGCTAGAAAGGAGGCTAGATCCCCTAGGTATGAGTATCAGTGGTGGAAAAGATAGAAGATGATGAACAGGGATAGAAGGAGAGGCAGCAGCAGCGTCTTGGAAAGGAGGTGCTCCCAAGACGGCTATACATCATGTGCTAATACCATATTGAAAATAGTTGTCTTTCTATGTCTTTGAAAGAGGACAGGCCTTTCTTATAAATAGGAGGGGACAAAGCAAGGAAGCAAACAGCAAGCCCTAATGTGCCTATTATACTTAGGCCCATATTACAGAAGACTTAAGTAAAAAGAAAAAACAATAACTGAAGTAAATATATCTCAATAAATCTCATAGGCAGGCCCTATATATGTCTAATACAATAAGAATCAGTGTAAGGTTAAAATGGGAACACATTGATGTCAGGGTTCATATCCCTAAAAAAATGATATCAGAGAGATCTCCAGGTGCGAAAGTATCAACTGGTTGGTACCATCTATTCATCTGGGAACCTCTATATGTAAGTCAGACCGAATTAACTTTGGGCATCATATTGGAAGGTTCAGTTCCTTGACCTTCTTTCTGTAATATAAGCCGTTCAACTTGATGATTTCCACTGGAAGGCTACAGATGTTGCTATAAACATAGAAGAGTTCAGTCAATGAAGTTGGGAGAAAATGTTTTCAACACATCAAAAAAGAGAAAGTGGGTTTACAAATTTAGAAGACAAAGTTGGAAAAAAGATGCTTTAATCAGTCAAAATCTACAGGAGCAAGAAGGTTTAAACTACTTGTATCATCCAGCTATCAAAGAGCATGCTTTGAGAAGCTGTTACGGAAGAGATAGATGTTGAGAGTTCCAACCATGAACTCAAATTTATTCGTCAGTAGAGGTTCCTATCACGTTTTAATAGACAGACAAATTTGTTTATATATGCAGTGTTTTCTTAAATTACAGTGTCTCTAGTTCACGAAAAGGCATTGTCCAGAGAAATCGGAGAACTGTTCTAGTTTCCTTTTAAAATTTTCTTCGTCCCGCTATGAGTATAATCATGAATAGAATTGGCCCCAGGGGTTGTATTCTGTGGATGTACTCACTGAAACGGTATTATTCCAACATTAAATAATATTAGCAAGAGAAGCATCCAGTGAAGGTGTAGACTTGGACCGTGCCATGCTTCTTGACATAATGATATTATTATCTTTCATCTTTTTTGTTTCTTTGTGCTACATGTATCACAATGTAAATCTAGAGATATGTTGTTTTTTGTTATGTTTTGTTGAGTGTCATGTGCATAGCATGTGCCTCACTTATGTTGTTCACTTCTGTAGTTTAGTCCCATATTGCTCACCTCAGCTTTAGTCTCTATTCTCTTCTGTTATATAAGAGATCGCATTGTACACTATTTTATACACTCAATAAACAAGCCTCAGTTTCTCTATATGGTATCAAGAGCAGGCTCGGTCCCCCTTTTTTCTTCCCTCCCTGCCCCCATGCCCTGAAGCCCCCCCCCGCCGCCGCCAGCCTCCCTGCCAGTGCAGCCGCCGCCGCCGCCCTTCACTGACTCCGCTACCCTCCCCCACCTCCACCTCCACCCGCCACCGCCACCTGCCCCTCCACCCACCGCCCCCACCTGACCCCCCCACCACCCGCCGCCCGCCCCTCCTTCCTGTTGTTGCCGTAGCGCCCTCCCTCTCCACTCCCTTCCTCTTCTCCTAGTGGTTAATCTGCTCTTCCGGACAGCTATAGATCTCTCACGTTGAGAGTCCCCTACGTCTCCGGATATTTTTCTGCCTGCGCCTCATGAAGGAATATTGATTTTCTCATGTCGACGTAGGTTCTTTTCATCTATCTCTGCCCGAAAATGGGTTCTTCTGATCTGATGCGTCAGATCCCTGCTGCTGCTACTGCCCCATAGAGGGTTCATTATTTACTGTCTGTTGCTGCCCATTGTGGGTTATTTCGTTGTTGCATGCTGCTGCTACGCCGCCATCCTGCTATTGCATGTCTCTGCTCAGTATGGCATCCATCGAGCCTCCTAGGTCTCTCTATGTTACCACTGTCAAGCTCGATGGATCAAACTACCATCTGTGGTCGGCGTCCTTTGTATTATATGTGAAGGCTCAAGGCCGATACTCTCATCTTCCTACTAATCCACCTCCTGCCCCTGTTGCTACTGCTGACGACAAGACCAAACAAGCATATGCCCAATGGTCTAAAGACGACTCGGGCGTTATGTCATGGCTTCTCAACAGCATCGAGTCATGTATTAGTCAGTCTCTCATGTGCCTTCATGATGCCAAAGCAAAGTGGGACCAGCTGTCTCATGTCTACTCACACCAGCAAAATCCGAAGAGGGTTTTTGAAATTTTCAAAAACCTCGCCAAGGAGTACTCCTCAGATGCGTCTATTGAAGATTTTTACAACCAGTGTTCTGCTCTCTGGACGAGTATGAAATCTACCACCCGTTGACTGCTGACATCAAAGAGGCTCAGAAGCAGCGTAAAGAACTCCAACTGGTTCAGTTCCTGGCTGCCCTTCCCGCATCTTTTTCAGGCGTGGTTGACCAAATATTGTCAAGTGACCCGCTACCAACTCTTCGTGATGTTCTCAAGCGGGTCCAGCGACTACCATATGTATCCTCTACACCTGCTATTGAGTATCCTGCCTTGGTTGCTCGTACTACTGATTCTGGACGTGGCCGTGATCGAGGACGTGGCCGTGGAGGACGTCCACCACCTTCTGGAGGAAGAGGCACTTCTACTGCTCTTGGACGAGGTCAAGCCACTGGACCTCGCTACTGCAACTGCTGTAATCGTGACAATCACACTGAAGATAGGTGTTGGATCAAGCACGGCAAGCCAGCCTGGGCAAACCAGACCTCCACTGAAGCTACTACAGAAGCCACATCCGATCCACCAGCTGCTCCTCCATCCACTGCTTCGCTCTGGGTTCGAGAAATTCTTCCAGCAGTGAATGACTCAACTACCCTCGACATCGGCAGGAGGTTCCTCTACTATGCTTGCGTCTCCCTCTGCTGGTAACCATAAGTGGTGTATTGATTCTGGAGCGTCTGTTCACATGGCAGGCGACATCCACTTATTTTCTGCCCTATCTAAAACTTCACATAATGCATCGGTCACAGTTGCTAATGGCTCGAAAACACCTGCCCATGGCATTAGCACCGTTCCGCTATCTCGCAAGATGAATCTTCACTTTGTTTTATATATACCTCAGTTTCCTGTTAATTTATTATCTGTCAGTAAAATTGTCAAACAACTTCAGTGCTCTATTAAATTTGATCCCTCTGGTTGTGTTTTGAAGGATCTCCGCATGAAGACGAGGATTGGTTTGGGCCACGAAGGACCATATGGACTTTACTACTTAGATGGACCACCTACGTCTTAAGCTCTCTTATCTACATCTGTCTCAGGACTTCAGTGGCACTTCTGGCTGGGTCATCTGTATGCTGGGAAGATGAAGCTTTTATTTCCTGCTTTAGCTGAAAATAAATTCTCTTGTGAAACTTGCGTTTTGAGTAAACAAACGAGGTTTGCTTTTCCTGCTAAGAATGATCTTGGGCCTAAAGATATGTTTGATATTGTTCATTCTGACATCTGGGGTCCATGCAGTGTCCCAAGTCAAACTGGTGTTAAGTATTTTTTGACATTTATTGATGATTATTCCCGTGCTACCTGGCTTTTCTTGCTCAAAGACCGGAGTACTGTATTGGACAATATCCGCATTTTCTTCTCTGAAATAAAAACCCAATTCAATAAAACCATCAAAATTCTCTGTACTGAAATGCCCTAGAGTTTATGCAGAAGTTTGTCACCTCTTTTTGTTTTGATCATGGCACCATACACCAAACCACTTGCCCCTATACTCCTCAGCAAAACGGCGTTGCTGAACGCAAAAATCGCCATCTCTTAGAGGTTGCTCGCACTTTCTTATCCATTACAAAGTTCCTCACCGTTTCTGGCCTGAGGCAGTCACTACGGCATGTTTTCTTATAAACCGCATGCCATCTTCTGGTTTACAAAATCGCATCCCTTAGTCTATTTTGTTTCCTGATGCACCTCTGTTTCCTGTACCACCTCGCAGTTTTGGGTGTACCTGTTTTGTTAAGAATTTGCGCCTAGGAATGTCGAAACTTGACCCTCGGTCTACTAAGTGCATTTTTTTGGGTTATTCGAGAACTCAAAAAGGCTATCGCTACTTTGATCCGATACTCAGACAGTGGTTTGTCAATGCGGATGTAGTCTTTTTTGAGCATATGCCCTTCTTTTCTGAGGATGGAGCAAGCCTGTCTCCTGATGTGTTGGCACAAACACCTCTACCGGACATTGTTGAAGATCTGTTTGTATCTGACCAGCCTGAAGAATGTCCGTTGCAAGTGTACAAACGCCGACTGAAGACAAGCCCTCCTTCTATGGCCCCTCCTCAACCAATTCCTGCGTCTGCGGATGATCAAATAAACACTGAGGTAACTTCTGACTTGCACCTTCCTATCAGCTTACGGAAAGGTGTACGCTCCTGTACTAAACATCCTATCAGTCATTTCTGCACATCTGGCAATCTACATAACAACTTTGCCTGCTTTACTTCTGCACTTTCTGCTGTCACTGTTCCGAAAATGCTACAGAGGCTCTTACTATTCCAGTATGGAAGAAGGCAATGGACTAGGAAATGCAGGCACTATGTGATCTTTGGATCTTTACTATTAAATATCAGCCAGATGGAACTATTGAACGTCTCATAGCCCGTCTTGTTGCTAAGGGCTACACATAGACATACGGTGTTGATTATTTTGAGACCTCTCCTATTGCACGATTAAACTATGTTCGCATTCTAATTTCTTTTGATGTGAATAAAGACTGGTCTCTCTTTCAGCTTGATGTGAAAAATGCATTTCTTTATGGAGATTTACAGGAAGAAGTCTACATGGAGCAACCACCTAGGTTTGTTGCTCAGGGGGAGTCTGCCTCCAAAGTATGTAAGTTGAACAAGGCTATCTATGGTCTCAAGCAAAGTCCACGAGCCTGGTTTGACAAGCTCAATCAAATTTTAGCTTTCGTGGTTCTCATTCTGATCATTCAGTCTTTATTCGCAAGACAGTGGCTGGACTTGTCATTCTGATTGTTTATGTGGATGATATTATATTATCTGGCAGTGGTATTGTGGGCATACAGGAAACTAAAACTTACTTAGAGAAGCACTTTGTCACTAAAGATCTCGGAAAACTTCGATATTTCCTAGGCATTGAAGTCTCCAGATCATCTGCAGGACTTTGTCTCTCTCAGAGAAAATATGTACTTGATTTGTTGCAGGAAACTGGCATGCTAGGTTGCAAACCGGCTAATACTCCCCTTGACCCAAACATGGACTGGGATGATGCAAACTCTCCTCCCTATGTTGATCATCACCAGTTCAGGAGGCTAGTAGGCAAGCTTATTTATTTGATTGTCACACGAGTTGATCTTACTGCTGTTGTCGGATTCATCAGCCGGTATCTTGACAAACCCCGGTAATGTCATTGGGATGCTATATGCCATATTCTGAGATATCTTAAAAGTTCTCCAAGGAAAGGCTTGATGTATAAAAAGGATGGCCACTGCAACCTATCCGGTTTCTCAGATTCAGACTATGCAGGTGGTCGTTCTGATCGAAAGTCAACATCAGGCTACTATACATTTGTGGGTGGAAACCTTGTCACCTGGCGAAGCAAAAAGCAGACTGTTGTCGCCAGATCTAGTGCAAAGGCGGAATACCGAGTGATGGCTCATACTGCTTGCGAACTGTTGTGGGTTCAGAGTCTCCTTCAGGAGTTTGATATATCTTATTCTAGCCCTATTCCTATGTTTTGTGACAATAAGGCCTCCATTTTTATTGCGAGCAACCCCACATTTCACGAGAGGACGAAACATATTGAGGTCGACTGTCACTTTTATTCGAGAAGCAGTTCTCTCTGGCAGAATTTGCACGCCATATCTCAGTACTGACAAGCAAGTTGCAGACATCTTCACGAAGATAGTTCCCAAAGCTTGCTTTCAAACTCTAGTTTACAAACTAGGCATGTTCGACGTCTACGCTCCAGTTTGAGGGGGAGTATAGAGATATGTTGTTTTCTGTTATGTTTGTCATGTGCATAGCATGTGTCTCACTTATGTTGTTCACTTCTGTAGTTTCGTCCCATATTGCTCACCTCTGCTTTAGTCTATATTCTCTTCTGTTATATAAGAGACTGCATTGTACATTGTTTTATTCACTCAATAAACAAGCCTCAGTTTCTATATAGTAAAACAATATCAGCAGCACCTTTGAGATTAAATTCACCATTGTAACATATAATGATCGTAACCATTTCAATAATTAGATGAAAACTGAAAAGATTTTCAGTGACAATGTAAAGTGCTAATTTAAAGGTGTAGTATGAGCTATCCGTTTCAATAATAGATGAAAACTGATCAGATTTTTCAGTAACAAGGTAAAGTGCTAATTTAAAAGTGTAGTATGAGCTCGACCTGAGTATCCACAACATTGTTCAACTTTATACCAAACTGAAAATACAATGCCTGCAAATTAATTTCAGATGATCATTAATGGAATCAGATGTAGGAAACATATATGGAATTATAGCAAGTAAAAGGTATAACTGAACATGGTTCTCTAATTAATTCAGTCTCAGAATTACCGCCTGCAAATCAGTTACAGATGAATATTAATGGAATAAAACAGTAGGAAGCATACATAAGTTACAGCAATAAAAGTTATAAGTCAAGATGATATCTCAAATTAATTTGAAATTTTGAACCAAGATTACTCTCTAATTGTAAAATTATTGTCAAAGTGGATATACTATCCTCTATCCTCAATATTCTGTAATAGTAAAAGATATGATACCTGGACCGCCTTGTTCATAACTTCCATAGCAGAGCGACATGAATAGTAAATTAAACGTGAAACACTAGTCAATTGTATCTTCTAGCACCGGAGCTGAAGCTGGAGCATAGCTATCGATTATGCCTAGTTTCTTACGGGGTTTTTCAAAACATTCTCTACTACTGACCTTTTAGATCATCCAATTGAATTATATTTAACTTAATATGTTCATGTGTGAAATGTGCAAACCTTTGAGTAACACTTGTATCAATGTCCTGTATCTGAAGGCATAACTACTGAATAGTGTAAGTATTATGATGCCAATGTGTAAACTGTTGAATGACACAATCTGGTAGTATAGCAGTGAATGTTAGACTTGAAAGAAACAAGATGTTTACAAGATGAATGTGACAGAAATGAGAAAGTCAACATTGATGTATAGGAAGACAAGGAAAATACTATATAAGAATTGAAGTGGGGCGGAAAGTCTTGAGAAGAAACTACAAGAAGGTCGTTTTATACGGCTTGGACACGTGCAACATAGACTGGAAAATGCACCATTTCTGAGTAATGTTATTGAGTCAAACAAAGTTAGGGAAAAACTGAAAAGGTGGATCAAAATTAACATGAGGAGCACGGATAAAGAGATATCTTAATCATACATGTCAATGCAGAAGCAGACCCGGGTGACTTGATGCTGAGGAGCGCCTAGTCTGCCTTTAAATTTTATAATTCAAGTCATTTTTCTTGTATATATGCATATTTTGTCATGATTTTATGAATATACACATATTATAGGTATACCACATCATTGCCCGGATGTAGTGAAAAATGTGCAAGGGTTACCACATCTTGGATGGGTGTGGGTAAAGAAGCTAGTCCTGCCGCATCATTGCCAGGCATAGTCACAATATACTTCGTTTTTTTTTGAAGAAAAAAAACGTGTTTAAAACACGTATTATTCACGTGACGTATATGACGGCCGTTTTAAACTCTAAACCGAATAATACGTTTTAAATGCGTTTAATTCACGTTTTATTCGTGTATTGTGTTTTAAACGTGTTTAATACGTTTTTTTGCCGTTTTAAACAGTTCTGTACTTTTGCTTCACATTTATTTTTTCCACATCCTTTTTAACTTGTAGCAGGGTTCCACTAAACCATCCAACCTTCCTCCTCTATCCCTCGACACACCAGGAGGAGTAACCCTCGATATTCTACATGTACGCTCCATCTTTCTCCTCCATTCTCCCCCTTTCTTCCCTGATTTGTGCCTGCTGCTCCCACTTCTTCCCCTTCTTCCAATATTAGAGTAATCAGTTCGATGTTTAGTCATTTTCAATCATTATGTGTGGATTTATATATTTTTTGTATGTATGTATATATATATATTCCGCTTTTTTGCCGACTTTTTTCCGAATAGTTGACCAAACTTTTACCGTACGTTGACCGGTTTTTATCCGAATTTTCCGCATAATTCCCGATTTCCGAATTTTTCAACTTGTCCGTACGTATCCCGAATACCGAATTTGTGACTATGTTGCCAGGATGTAGTGAAAAATGTGCAAGGGCAACATTTTCAACGTAGGTAGGTAAAGAAGCAAGTTCAAAAAAAGGATTAGAGTTGGATCTTGGAATATTGGCTCTTTGACAAGGAAATTTGTGGAGAGAGTAGATATCATGATGATAAGAAAAGTCAATATACCTTGCTTGCAGGAAACAAGTGGACAGGGGAACTTTGTAGAGAGATTGGAGAAAAGGATACAAAATCTGGTATACATGTATTGATAAAGATAGAAATGGTGCAGGTATTATTGTGGATAAGATGTTAAAGGATGGTGTTGTCAAGATCACAAGGATGGGTGATGGAATCATAGCTATCAAGGTTGTTCTTGGGGGAATTTTTTTTAACATTATTAGCATTTATGCCCCCTAAGTTTGGCCTTAGCGAGGAGGATAAGAAGGATTTTTGGGATGACATGGACGAATTGATGCAGGGAATACCAATAGATGAGAAGATCATTATTGGGAGTGATTTAAATGGCCATGTGGTGGGTAGCAATGATGGATATGGGAGAGTTCATGGTGGTTTTGGATATGGCAGCAAAAACGGCAAAGGAGAGAGGATATTAGACTTTGCAGTTGCATATGATATGATTTTGGCAAACACCCATTTCAAGAAAAGAGAATCTCATAAGATTATTTTCAAGAGTGGGCACAATTGTAGCCAAATTGATTATTTCCTTACGAGGCGGGTGGATCGTAAACTATGTAAGGATTATAAAGTGAATCCTGGTGAAGAACTCACGACCCAACATATGTTGTTGGTTTTGGATATTGACATGAAGATCAATAAAGGCAAGCATAACAGAACCCAAGATAGCAGGATCAAGTGGTGGAATCTTAAAAGAGAAAAGAAACTGACTTTTCATGATAAACTCATCAAGGAGGGGACTTGGAGTCTGATGTTAATATTATGTGGCATAACATGAGCTCCTGCATAACAAAAATTGCCAAAGAGGTTTTGGGGAGTAAAGGTTGTGGGCCTCCACAGAAAGAAACTTGATGGTGGAATGATGAAGTATAGGAGGCTATTAAACTGAAAAGGGAGATCTATAGGAGCTAGCCCAAATCTCGAGATGATGCAACGTTCCAGAGATACAAGCAAGCAAAGAAAGAAGCTAAATAGGTTGTTCATGAGGCAAGGTCTAGATACTTGGATGATATTTATACAAGAGATGATGCGACTCGTGTGACATGTATACAAGAGATATCATTTACACACGACGAGTTTCACTATTTGAGGTCAAGAATGCTTTGAAAAAGATGAAAATGAGAAAGGGATGTGGATCAGACGATATTCTCATTGATATAAGGAAGAGTACGGGGGATGAAGGAGTTAAGTGGTTAATAATTTCTTTAACAAGATCATGAATACGGGGGATGAAGGAGTGATTTAAGTGGTTAATAAATTTCTTTAACAAGATCATGAATATGGGGGATGAAGGAGTTAAGTGATTAACAAATTTTTTAACAAGATCATGAAGACCAAGAAGATGTCAGATGAGTGAAGAAATAGTATTATAGTCCCCATCTACAAGAACAAAGGTGATGTTCAGAGTTGTACAAACGACAGGTATCAAGTTGATGAATCACACATTGAAGCTTTGGAAGAGGATTATTGAGCAGAGGCTAAGATCTTTAACGCAGATATCAAGCTACCAATTGGTTTCATGCCTGGAAGATCAACAACAGATGCTACCTTTATAATAAGGAGACTTAGGAGAAGTATAGAGAAAGCAAAAGAGATCTTCATATGGTTTATATTGAATTGGAAAAGGCTTATGATCGAGTACCCAGGTAAGTGTTGTGCATAGTTTTGAAGAAAAAGGATGTGCCAATCCAATATATTGACTTGATTAAAGATATGTATGATAGCTCTACTGCAAGTGTGACAACTCCCGGAGGAGAGGCACCAACTTTTCCTATCACAGTTGGGGTACACCAAGGATCCACACAGCCCATATCTATCTGTTCTTGTTATGGATGAGTTGACAAAGAATGTTCAATATGATATTCCTTGGTGTATGTTATTTGCTAATGATATTGTATTAATTGATGAAACTAAACATGGATTGAATGATAAAGTGAACTTTGGAGAAAGGCATTGGAATCAAATAGATTGATGATTAGTAAGAGCAAAACGGAGTATATGCATTGCAATTTTAGCCAATCTCGCAGTATGAATGGTGGAGCCAAGTTGGACGGAGTAGACATACCAAAATGTTATAAATTTCGTTACTTGGGTTCTATTATTCAAATAGATGGGGATGTCCAAAATGACGTTTGTCACAAGATCACTGCAGGATGGCTAAAATGGAGGAGTGCTACTGGAGTATTATGTGAACGGAAGATCCGTTTGAAATTAAAAAGCAAGTTTTATAGAGCTACTATGCAGCCAGCCATGCTCTATGGGAGTGAATCTTGGGCTGTGAAGAAACAAGGTCTCAACAAGATGAACGTGGCTGAAATGCATATGTTGAGATGGATGTGTGGGAAAATAAGAAAAGATCGCTTGAGAAATATGACTATATCAAAAATAAAGTGGGGGTGGCGAGCATTGAGGACAAGTTGTGTGAGAGCCGACTCAAATGGTATGGACATAAGTAACGCAGACCGGCTAATGCACCTATACGATGTAATGCTATTAAGCCAAACACAATTAATAGAAGAAGAGAAAGGCCTAAATTAACATGGGAAAAGCTTATAAAGAGAGATTTTGAATCTCTACATCTCGACCAGAATATTGACCCATGATAGAGCGGAATGGAAACAAAGGATCCATGTAGCCGACCTCAACATAGTTGGGACTGAGGCTTAGATGATGATAATGTTGATGATGATATATGTAGGTATACACATATTTATGGCAAACTGCCTCCATAATAGATATCATATTGTATGAAAACATAACCAAGAAACTGAATTGAAGGTGCAAACCAAGAAAAATCAGGAAGTGTGTATAAATGGTATTGAATCCAAATTTAAAGCAAAAAAAAAGTTATTTGAGGCATAATAAAGACAACAATCTTAATTTGAAATGTCGGGGCGACCACGTGTAACATTAAAACACATAAATATACCCTAGGACCCACAAAACAACTCAAGGTGGCAATATAGGCAAGGTGCACGCCCCCTGGGGTGTCTAGACACACCCCTTAACCAGTAAGGTCTGGATGTTTTACATCTCATTGATATGACCCAAATGAAAACTGAATAAAAAAAAGGATCATGTAACCAACTCCAACATGGTTGGTGATGATGCTAATGATGAACAGAATATACCCTACCTACCTCACTATCCCTCTTGCAGTCATGAATTACTTTTCTGACGTAGTTAGATTCCAAGGCAGGCCTGCACGCTTCTATAAGAGCTTTTCCACCTTGAATTGTATCAACCAAATATATAGCATTCGGGAAGGCAAGCTGTAAAGTAAAGTTGGTATGGGCATTAAAAAGTGAAGCCAAAGCACACTTCAAAGACTCACATAGAGAAAACTTCCAGGACGGTTAAAAATTAAGTGCAGTTATACATAAACATTTGTAGGAAACAAAATGCGTCGAACGTCAATAGAGGTTTCGAATCACTGAATTACTGTTTTGAATTATCATAAACGATTAGACATTCTCATAATAAGCAGCACAAAACTGCATAAAGGCTCGGAGAAAAAAATTACTGAAGAAACAGATGAAATGAAGGGATCCAAGCTTTAGAAAGGAACTGTAGTTGACATTTTGTCCCTACACCCAAGGATCGAATGTTGTTCAGCCATAAGTCGCTCTTTGTGATCAAGCACTGGGTAAATATACATTTAAAGGTAACTAAGCTGTAAAACTGCAAAAAAAATGACTCAGATTCATGACTTGGTGCAAAGTCATTCATTAAGATTTATGGTATTCACTCCCAACGGAATTGCTTTTAATTAAATCTCAAATCAATATGAGTTATTTCGTCCACTAGTACTCACTATATCTAGTATGTTCAACATAAAAAGTGTACCTTGATGACAATATGAAAAAAGCAGTCTACAAGGAAATTGAACTGTACTATGCAAGGAAAATGTTTTGATCCTAGAAATCCTATTATGGCCTGAAACAATACTATTGAATATAACAAACTTGAAGAACAAGAAGGAACATAAGATTCATATGGTTCGGCAATATCCTCATTATGAAGAATGAGGATCCTACCTCCACGGCTAGGAAACACGGACACTTCCTAGAGGCTGCCATGTTTGTGTCCAACACGTGTCCAACATGGACACACCTTGGACACTCCTGGACACGTGGCGGACACGCCTATGCCGTGTCCACTTTGAATTTTTTTTATTGCAATGTCAGACACGGCTTGGACACTCTGTGGACGCATCTAAGACACGCCATCCCAATCCATTTAAACCCAAGCATATGAAAAAAAATCCAAACCTTTTCCAAATCCACATTTCTGGTGCTCCACTACTCCTTGCCCTACTAAAATTAGGTGGTTAAGCTTCAGCTACTACATACAAGCTAACGACGTGCTTCTTTATCAACTGATTCAACCATCATTAGCGATATCATGTCCAGATTCTTCACCAACTATTGCAACATTCAGAGACTGCCACATCAACCACAAAAGGAGGAAAGTAGTTGGTATCACCACCTTCTCTCCCAATTCCATGTAATTCTTCCTCGTTTGTGTACCCCCCTCTTCTTCCTACTTCTTGTCCCCTCTTCTTTTTTCTATTTTTAGCTACAATTGCTGCAAAAATGTCCTTCACTCCTCTTTATCCTGCTCCTCTAATTTTGCTTTTTCCTCATTGACTTTTCCTTCTTCTCCTGTTTTCCTCCTCATTCGGTCATTCCTGCCCTTTCTTTTTCTTTCAATTTGAATGTGGCAGAAGCCACTCTCCACCCCCTCTTATTTCACGTTGGTCCTCTACTTCTCCTTCTACCTTCTCTTGCCACTCCTCCCCCTACACTTCTTCTTGCTCCTTCAGGCAAAATTAGTAGAGTATTGTCCTCCCTACGTATACTCTTTTTTTTGCTTCTCTACATCTCCATCTCCTCTCTTTCTTGCCCCTCCATTTTGAGTAGCTCTCCAATGTAATCCCCTCCTTTTCTTCCCTCTCAACCTCCAAGGCACCTTCATTTCCAACTCCAATACCAGCAACTTCATACCTCACCCCCCCCTTCTTCATCTTGATAATAAATCTTGTTCACCATTACTTCCACCAACAATAAAACTATGGATATAAATATAGCAATTATATGTCATATTACGTTCTACAAATCAGTGTTTTAAAAAGCGATATGCGTTATGCGTTCGGAGAGGTCACCTTGTAGAGTATATGCGGTATGCGGGAGTATATGCGGAAGTATATGCGGTTTTGGATTTAATTAATTATTATATATATATATATATATATATATATATATATTAATCATGATTTACATATTTAATTTGTGCAATTGTGTATCTAAATAGTACAATTACAAGAATAATGGATGCAATTATGCAAATATGCAATCATCACAACTTAAATAAATACAAACATGCACTATAATCTAAATTTAAACAAACATAGATGAATGTAAATGTATAAAAGAAGAAATCAGAATATCTCTAACTAAAAATCGGGGTTTAATCGGCCTTGTATGCGGCCGTACAACCGATTATGCGGCTTGGTCCGCTTTTTGGAAGGATTTCTATTATGCATTTTTTTGGAGGTCCGCACCTTGTATGCAGCCGCATAGACCGATTTTTAAAACACTGCTACAAATATGTGTTTATTTATATATTTGTCGAGTCCACTGCCGTGTCCGTGTCCTATATATTTGAAAATCGCCGTGTCCCATGTCCGTGTCCGTGTCCGTGTCTATGCTTCCTAGCTCCACGGTAGGGGATAATCCCATTTACAATCTTGAGAGGTTACAGATACATTAGAAACCTTATATGCGCAAGAATTAGGGCTACACACACAATCTAAAATTGTAGTATTGTCATACATGAAAAAAATGATGCCGTATTAGCAGCCTCCATTTAAGTGGCCTCCTTCAAAGGCCCATCTAATAATGCTCCATTCCCCCTCTAGTTGTGCTTATATATCTTGCACGCACAGCTTGCCATTTGATGTGTTCCAAGGAGAATTTTAAGAGCCCTTTTGTAAGATATCAGCAACCTGCTCTCTAGACTGTAGAAATAGAAGACACAGATCTCCATCATCAATTTTCTCTCTATAAAATGTCTGCCAATTTCACCATGTTTTGTTTTATTGATCGTGTGAAACAGGCTACACAACCGTTTTTCTTTGAAAAAAACATTTCCTGGTTATTGCTTGATGTCTATCAGAATTCTGTCCACGGCTTTCATGTGAACAACAGTAGGAGCATGCATATATTGGCTGCCTCATTAGAACACACTTCCCAGGGGTAGTTGTGGCTGTCCTACACACATGTCGCATACGTATGAACACACGGTGAACACGGTCTAGACGTGTCCCCTTTATTTTTTATATTTCCCAATTTTAGACATGGCAAGTATTGATATATGTGATTTATACTTTTATATTTAGTTTGTGCTTTAAACGTCTTTGTCTTTAGCTTTTCTTTTATCTCATATCTACTAGTTATGTTTCTCACTTACTCTCTTGTCCTATAAAAGAGAGTGTATGTATTTGTTTTAGACACATCAAATAAAGATTATCCTATTCTATATGGTATCAGACGATTATGATCCACCTTAATCTCTCCCCTTCCCAACCCTAACACTTCACACTCCCATCTCACCCTAACTCCCCCCCCAACTGTAGACCCTGCTCCTGCTACTGCACCCTCCCACCCAGCTCCTATCAGTTGTTGCTCCTCCGCTCTCTCTTCCTGCTGCCACGCCGCCCATCCTCCCTTGCTACAGCCACCCCTCCTCCCCATCTCCCACTCCCGCCGCCCAAACCCCCTTACATTCCCTCACCCAGGCTGCCGCCACCAACCTTCTCCCTGTCGCCAACCCATCCCGCCGCCATCTCCACCCCTACAGTGTCCCACCACCCTCCTCTCCCTTGTTAACCGGTTGTCAACCCCCCCCCACATACCACCCAACCGCCACATCCCCTTCATCGCAGCCCCTAAACTTGTCGCTTTTCGCCACTTCCAACACCCATCCAGCAGCCGCCTTTCCCCTCATCCATTGTTGCCTCCCTATTGCCTAGTGCAGCCTCTGTTCTTCCTCTCTCCCATTTAATCTTCCACTCTTTCATCTATCGGCACTGAAATAGTGTGTTGAAGACGTAAGTATGCCACCTTTCTTCTGCTTACGCCACATGGTGGAGTGAATCTCACATTGTGGTAGCGTAGGTCCTCTTTGCTTTTCTTTGTTGCACATATGGGTCTCTCTAATCCGATTATACAGAGCTTCTTGTTGTTGTTGCTGCTTCGTGTGTTCTTCTACAGATCCTTCCCGATCTCTCAGTGTTACCACCGTGAAACTTGACGGATCAAACTACATCTTTGGTTGGATTTGTTTGAGCTCTATATTAAAGCCCAATGGCGTTTTTCTCATATCTCTTTTGTTGCTCCAGTCCCTCCTAATGAATCGGCCGCTGAAAAGCCAAACAAACCCATGTTCAATGAACTAAGGATGACTGGATGACGTGGATGGTTAATAGTATCAAACCAAAGATCAGGTTGTCTCTCCTCCACCTTCAGACTGCTAAAGCCATTTTGGATCAACTCTCCAATGTGTACCTCACTAACAGAACCAAAAGACGTCTTTGAGATCTTCAAGAATCTAGCAAAACAAGAATACTGGACTGATCGGTCTGTCAAAGATTATTACAACCACCGCTCGGCCCTTTGGTATATAATTACCTCTCTTCTGACATCAAAGAAGTTCAGCGCCAACACAATGAACTTTAGTTCAGTTCTTGGTTGGACTCCCTTATTGTTTCTCTAGTGTTGTAGACCAGATGGTATCCAATGATCCCTTGCCTACTCTACAAGATGTTCTCAAGTGTCCTCCATCCATGTCATCCCTACCCTCTATTGATAAACTCAGCTCTTGTTATTCGCTCCAATGATTCTGGTAGAGGTCGTAGCTGTAGATTTGAACGTGGTCAGGTCGTAGTAGTTCTTCTGGCTCCCCTGGACGAGGTCCTCCACCTAGATTTGGACAAGGACAACCTCCAACTGAAAATCACTTCTACAATTTTTGTGGGTGCACAAACCACTAAAGACCGATGTCGAGTAAAACATGGTGAACCTACATGGCCGAACCAGGCCCCTCTAATGCTTCTGAAGATCCCTCTACTACTGACTCCAGTTCTACCATGTCCTTCGTTGAGTGGATTCGCTCAGAGTTTGTGAAACTCCTTCAGGCTCGCCTACCCTGGCAACCTATTACTCAGGATGGAGGTTCTTCTACTTTACTTGCTTCCTGCAACTTATAATAAAAATAAATGGGTCATCAACTCAGGTGCATCTGCTTAGATATCTAGTTGTTCGGTGCTCTATCTAAAATGACTAAAATTCCACCACTGACGGTGGCTGATGGAACTTCATCTTCGATACACGGAATTGGAATTATCTCTTTCTCATAATTTTGCCTAAAAATTTGCGTTATATAAGATTTCCTCACAATCTTTTGCCTATCAGTAAAAATGTTCAAAGTCTTCAGTGCTCTATCACTTTTGATCCCTAGGGTTGTGTGTTTCAGGATCTGCGCACGAAGACAAGGATTGGTTTGAGCCATGAAGGACCAGATGGATTGTACTACCTAGATGTGCCACGATTTGTTGTTTCTCTACTTTCAATCTTGGTGAGTGGACTATAATGAAACTATCGCTTGGGGACAACCATCCATTGCTAAACTGAGATGTTTATTTCCTGATATACCTGATAAAACTTTTCTCTGTGAATCTTGACAATTTAGAAAACAAACTCGGGTTGTGTTTCATAAGAAAAAAGAGATTAGTTCTAAAAATATGTTTGATATTGTTCATGTTGATATATGGGGGTCATGCTCTGTTACAAGTCTCTCTGAACATATGTCGTACTACCCTGAAAAGGGATCTGCTTTATCTAGTGATCTATTAGACCCTACTCCACTCCCTCAGGTTGTGGAAGATGTACCCAATGATGAAATTGAAGTTCTTGTTCCTCTTTAAGTTTACAGCAGAAGACCCAAGGTTACAGTCCCCTCCATGGCCCCTCAACAACAATCAGAAGAAGACCCAAGGTACTTTTGATCTACACCTTCCCATTAGTCCAGGAAAGGTGTTCGTTCAAGTACTCAGCATCCAATTAATAATTTTTACTCTACTACTAATCTTAGTACTAGCTTGGCATGTTTTACTATTGCTATCTCTATGGTTTCTATACTAAAGAATGCTATGCAAGCACTCAAACATCTTGCATGACGTCGAACTATGGAAACTAAAATGACTGCTCTTCGCAATCGACAAACTTGTGATCTAATTGATCGTCCTCAACATTGCTCTACAGTTAGATGGTGATGGATATTCACTATTAAGTACCAGCCTGATACTTTACTACATTAGTGGACAAGTTGGGCATGTTTGACATCTATGCTCCAACTTGAGGGGGAGTATTGATATATGTGTTTTATGCTTTATATTTAGTTTGTGCTTTAAGATTGTCTATGTCTTTAGCTCTTCTCTTATCGCATAATTACTAATTTTATTTCTGACTTACTCTCTTGTCCTATAAAAGAAAGTGCATTGTATTTTTTAGACACATCATCAAATAAAGATTATCCTATTCTATAGCAAGGATACAGTATACGCACGGCATGGGCACACCATGGAGGCATGGACACAGCACAGACAGTCGAACTAATCCTCAATATTGTTAGCTACTTGGATAGTTAGCTACTATCGTATAAATATTGTGTAATAAGTGTACATTATTTATATATATTTTTGTTGATTTTAATAGTATAATGTGGACTTACATTCCCCAAATACAATGTGGACTTACAATTTGTGTATTGTAAATTACTAAGTACAAATAACTAGATTTAATACAAATTACAGAAATAAACTATACTATTCATGTACCAATATGAATTTATGAGAGATTTAAAGTTCATCAAAGAATTCCTATACTATAGTATTGCTATTAGTGTACTACTGTACATGTTATCGTTCACTAATCTACTCACTACTATATGCAATTCGAAACTACACTATATGAAAAATACTATTTCTAAAATAGATATTAAGCTTCAGCCTTCATGGCTTCATGTGCATATAAAAAGTTTGAATAAGAAATCTTACACATACATGTCTATTTTGTAAGAAAATACCTAGAAATTAAGAATTTTCTTTCTATAAAATCGGCCACTTAAGCACCCACCTAACGCTTAAGATACTACAAGGTGGTTTGCCCACCTCCCCCTTTGTTTTATAAAACATTGTTATCTATCTATCTATCTATATATATATATATATATATATATATAGAGAGAGAGAGAGAGAAGAGAGAGAGTCAAGCTAGAATACACTCAAGTGTATCCGGAGCAGAATACACTCAATTGGTTTTTCATGGTGCAAATTTTTTTAAAATCTAATCCGTTTATCTTCTTAAACATCTTGTGAATAGCTCATATGTAAAATTTGAGCCCATTTGGAAACTTATAGGTCATGTTATACAAACAACAAAAAATAATGCATTTCAAATTAGTTCTGTGCGTCGATTTTGTTGCCCTCCGATGAGTGACTTACACTCATCCAAATGGGCTCAAATTTCTTATGTAGCCTAATTATAGTATGACAATGAAGATTAATAGTTTACATTTTTACAAAAAATAGTCGTGATATATAATCACTACTTGAGTGCATCGTGCAATCTGTTTGCATTTTAAAAATAGTCATGATATATATATACATACATATGTAGGATTAAGAGAGCAAAATTTCTTCCCCCCCCTCTGGCAGCCCATAGCAGAGGCCGGATGCCCAGGAGGGTGGCAAACGTATGCATGCATACATACATACATACATACATATATGTGTGTGCGCGAACGCACATGTATGTATGTTGTGCCCAACATCGTGTTTTTGTCCTATATTTTGAAAATTTGATGTATCTTGTGTCAGTGTCCGCCCATGGCGTGTCTCGTGTATGTGCTTAAGAAATATGTAATATTGAGGCAAATTCAGGTAGAAAAGTGATGTACGACAGAAGCTCATGTGATAGCCCTTTAAAAACGTGCGAGGGAAATTCATTTGTGCTATATTAGACGACACAACCATGTCCTATACATAGGAGAAAGGGGGAAGCATTACACACTCGAGACTCAAGTAAAGCTATATGGGTCGAGAGTCCGAGACACTTAAGCCCATATACTAATTAACCTATTAACTAGATTGACTAAAAATACTTTCTAACACTCTCCCTCAAGCTCGAGCATGGGTGAAACACAAAAGCAAAGTGAGAAACCGTAGGGTTACACAATGTGTACCAAATATATATATAAGTGGAACAATTACAAGTAGATCCATAGAAAGGTAAAATAGCAAACAAAATAAATAAAGACATTATTTAACACTCCCCCAAAAGTTGGAGCATAGATATCAATCATGCCCAACTTGTCCACAAGAGAGCTAAAATGCTTCTTTGCCAGGAGCTTTGTAAAAATATCAGCAACTTGATCTTCTGAGCGGGTAAATGGAGTGCAGATCCGACCAGACAAGATGGTTTCTCTGATAAAATGGCAGTCAACTTCAATGTGTTTTGTGCGCTCATGATACACAGGATTATTAGCAATGAAGATGGCAGCTTTATTGTCACAATGCATAGGAATAGCAGTAGAAGACTTCACATCAAAGTCTTTCAAGAGAGATTGTACCCATAGCAGTTCACAAGCAGTGTGGGCCATAGCCCTGTATTCAGCTTCAGCACCGGATCTAGCAACAACATTTTGTTTTTTGCTCCTCCAAGTGACAAGATTGCCTCCAACATAAGTACAATACCCTGAAGTAGATTTCCTGTCAAACTTACTTCCAGCATAATCAGAGTCAGAATAGCCTTCAAGACAACAATGCCCATGCTTTGTACAACAGAGGCCTTTGCCAGGAGATTTCTTAAGGTATCTCAGAATATTACACAGAGCATCCCAGTGACACTGTCTAGGCTTTTATCCAGATACCTGCTAAGAAGACCGACAACGGTAGAGATATCAGCTCTAGTAACAATCAGATAAATCATCTTACCAACCAGTCTCCTATATTTTTTATTGTCTGGAAACATAGGAGAAGCTTCATCATCCCAATTCACATCGGGATCCAGAGAAGTATCAGTAGGACGCGCTCCAAGCATCCCAGTCTCCTGTAAAAGATCAAGAACATACTTCCTCTGAGATAAGACAAGAGTACTAGCAGTTCCGGACACCTCAATGCCCAAAAAATATCACAGCTTTCCCAAGTCTTTAGTAGCAAAATGCTTGCACAAGTGTGTTTTAGTAGCCTAAATTTCAATAGTATCACTGCCAGACAGAATGATATCATCAACATAAACAATCATAATCACAATACCAGAAGATGTCTTTTTAGTAAAGACAGAGTGATCAACATGTGATCTCAAAATCCAAAGGTAGTCAGTATCTTGCTCAATTTGTCAAACCATGCCCGGGGACTCTGCTTGAGTCCATAAATATATTTTTTTAAACGACAAACCTTGTGTGACTCCCCCTGAGCAACAAACCCAGGTGGTTGCTCCATATAGACCACTTTTGAAGATCACCATACAAAAAAACATTTTTAACATCCAGTTGAATAAGAGGTCAATCTAAGTTGACAGCAACAGAAAGGAGTACTCGGACAGAATTGTCTTGCAACAGGAGAGAACGTCTCAAAATAATCAATACCATAGGTTTGAGTATACCCTTTAGCCACCAGGCGTGCCTTCAGACGTTCCACCGTTCCATCAGCTTGATACTTCACAGCATATACCCATCTGCAGCCAACAGGCTTGCAATCAAGAGGTGGACCCACCAACTCCCAAGTTCCTCTTTTAGCAAGGGCAGACATCTCCTCTGTCATGGCATTTGTCCAGGCAGAACTTTGTAAAGCATCATGGACATTCTTAGGAACAGCAATAGCAGATAGAGCAGCAACAAAATTACTGACATGAATACTCAGACGTGCAGTAGAAACATGATTAGCAATATTATGAGAGGTACAAGAACGAGTGCCTTTTCTGAGAGCAATAGGCAAATCTAAGTCAGAAGTTACCTCAACAGGTGTAGGACCTTCTAGAGGAGGAGATTGGTGTTGCATGGGAGGGTCTTGAGCAGTCGGTGACTAGTTACTGCGTAGATACACAATAAGCGAAGGAGAAGCAGTTTCAGCTGGTGAAGTATCGATATGCAATCAGTGATGACTGGTAATGGTGTTGTTATTATATCTGAACTCAAGGTATCTCCTTTAGCATAATAAAAAGGTGTATCCTCAAAGAAGACCACGTCACTACTCGTGAACCATTTTTTAGTAGTAGGACTATAGCACCTATACCCTTTTTTAGTACGTGAATAACCCAAGAAAATGCATTTTTCTGCTCTAGGAGATAATTTGTCATAATCCGGTCCAAGTTGGCGCACAAAGCAGGTAGATTCAAATATCCGCAAAGGTACAGAAAAAAGAGGCACAGTAGGTTGTAGAACCTGTACAGGAATCTTGTTACCAATAACAAAAGAAGGCATTCGATTAATTAGAAAATAGGCAGTCAGGATGGCTTCTGGCCAAAATCGTCTAGGAACATTAGAGTGTAGCATGATGGTTCTAGCAACCTCAAGTAAATGTCTATTTTTCCTCTCTGCAACTCCATTTTGTTGAGGTGTATAGGCACACGATGATTGATGAATAGTACCAACAGAACGACAAAACAGCTCAACTTCTTTCTGAACAAATTCCAAAGAATTATCTGTTCTCAGAATTTTAACAGGCATAGAATACTAGGTTTTAATTTCAGCAAAGAAGAATTTTATTGTATACAATACTTGGGACCAATTTTTCAGAAAAAACAACCATGTGGCACGAGAAAAATCATCAATAACCAGAATAAAATATTTATTTCCAGATAAACTTGGAACATGACAAGGACCGCATACATCCGCATGAACAAGATCAAAAATATTTTTACTACTAATCTGAGACCGTTTAGGATAGACAGTTCTAGATTGTTTTCCTAACTGAGACGACTCGCACTGAAAACTGTGTTCCTACACCAGAAATGACATGCTTTATTTTCTCAGATGACGGATGTCCAAGTCTGTAATGCCACTGCAAAGCTGAAATTGAAAATGATAGTGTTGAAGCTAGAGCCAGGGTACCGATCTTTTTCAATTCATCCAAATAATAAAGGCCATCAGGTCCTTCATGCCCCCCACCAATTTTCATCCTCGTGCGAAGGTCCTGAAAAGTACAAGTACCAGGAACAAAGGTGAGACTACAGTTCAGGCTACGCACAATTTTTCTAACAGATAGTAAGTTTAGAGGAAAACGAGGCACATATAGAGCAGATTTCTACAGGAATTGAGTAACAATGTCACCAATCCCAGACACAGCAGATTTGGAGCCATCAGCAAGCATAACAGACAATTTAGAAATCGGTTTAGATAAATTTGAGAAAAGGGACCGATTTCCAAAAATATGAGAAGAAGCACCTGAATCAATCACCCATTTTGTATTACCAGTACTAGACGAGGGTACACTTAGAAAGACAGAATAACAACCAGAGTAGGTTGCGGCATGAGCTCCAGTAGCAGCAATAGATGACGACCCAGTATGCTCGAGTAGTAGGCGTTCCACCTCGGAACGAATGAAATCAGCAATAGTAGAGTTGGATGAGTCAGTAGCTTGAGGCTGGGTAGCCATCTCAGAGGTAGCATTGGCATCAATAGCAGCATTGGCCCAGGCAGGTTTGCCATTACTTCTCCCAACACTTTTCTTCAATGTGGTTAGACTGCCCACAGAAATTGCAGAAACGCTGACCAGACTGAGGACGAGAAGCATTGGGAGGGCCAGAGGACGCACCACGTCCAAACGAACCACCCCCCTTCTAGATCTAAGAGGAGGGCGGTTCTCCTGAAAGCGACCACGGCCAGACATAGCAGCTAGGGCAATAGTATCTTCAGTCTCAGTAGGTAACTCAGAAGATGAAGCAGGCAGTCATTGAAGGCGCTGAAATGCACTCTGCAACGTAGGCAGTGGATCACTGGCAAGGATCTGATCTACAACTCCAGCATAAGATTCAGGCAGGCCACACAAAAATAGGACTACCTGCAACTCCAGTCGTTGACGTTGCATGGTAGCCAAGTCAGTCGACAAAGGGTGGTAGGTCTCCAATTCACCCCGTAGTTCCTTGAAAACAGAGAAGCAATCAGCAAGGTCAGGTCCCAAGAACTGTAGACGAGTCAGCTGCTTATTTATGTCGAACACCTTCTTGGGATTTTTGCTGTGAGAGTAAGTGTTAGCCAGCTGATCTCACATTTCCTTCGCGGTAGGTAGACGTAGTAAGATAACACTGATCTTTGTCTCGCTGCTATTGAGAATCCATGTCATCACAGTCGAGTCGTCTTTGACCCAGTCATCATAGGCCTTGATATCCTTGGAGTCGGCAGTAGGAGCAGGAGGTGGATCACGCGTCAGGTGAGAATGTTTCCCCTGGGATTTAGCATAAATCTCCATGGAACATACCCAATGTTGGTAGTTGCGCCCATCCAGCTTGACAGTAGTAACCTGACGGCGATGATCGTCATGTGAGGAAGCCATGACACAGGAGGTAAAGCACCAACACCCAAGGCGAGCAGTAGAAGGCAGGTACAAGCAGCACATGACCGCCTAGGTCCTCAGCTAGGCGGCAGCAGGCACGGTAGAAAAATTGGATGGACTAGTTACATACCGGCTACGCCTAGGAGCAGCAAAAGACCCGACGGCTCAAAGGCCTACACGGGCAGGCAGTAGACGGAGCCGAAAAAAGCTCACACAAGTGCCCGGGAGTTGTGGGCGGCTCGGAGGAGATAACTGCTAGGAGGAACCGGCGAGGCGGGCGGGCGACTTCGGCGGGATCAAGCCAGCCGTACGGCGGGGGGACCCACTGCGCTGCGACGGCAGCGGCCTGCTGGGGGGGGGGGGCGGAAGAGGGGAAGGGAGGGAGGGGGAGAGAGGCGGCGGCGCCCAGATCAGGCCTGCTCTGGTACCATGAGAAAAGTAAAGTGAGAAACCGTAGGGTTAACACAATGTGTACCCTATATATATATATATATATATATATATATATATATATAAGTGGAACAATTACAAGTAGGTCCATAGAAAAGTAAAATAGCAAACAGAATAAATAAAGACATTATTTAACATACTCAATTTAGACGATAAAAATGCAACTCCGCATTTACAAAAAAAATTACCCTCCCTTAAACAATACTTCCCAACTAAAAACACATGATGACGTCTCTTTTGAGTTGTGTTCTGCATGTTGGATATACACAAGCTTTGGAGAAGGTCTTTTGAAGTGCATCTGGAATGAAGAATATCTGATAAATGGAATCCAAACGTCACAGTAAAAACTCGCCATCATCAATCTGGAGTAGACAATCAAAAGTACCACGACTACACCATCTTCACTAGAGAGGAATGTGTGAGTGGTATAAGTGCATAGCCAACACATCCTAACCATGGTACTAAACATCCTCGACATCTAGCGATATCCTCGATGTTACATATGTCTACGCTTGTCGATGTCGAAACCTAGTAAACTTCCTCGACATTGATGTTGCTTACTTGTTGACATGCATCAATGAATTCAGCTACTTGGTGATGAAATTGACTTAGCTAGCTCAAAGCCTCCCATCTTCTCGATGATCTTTGTAGTTATTATTGTTGCACACATAGTAAAGGCATAAAGAACTTGTAGGAAACCATTCTTCACATTGAGATGACTATTTCCTTGGTTTCTAACTAAAGAGCAATGATAAGTTTATTCCTCTACTAGATTTCCACAAGTTTTGCAAATTTGGTGTACACCTAATAAAATTTCACCTCTGTTACTTTTTCCCCTCTTCACAAATTGATGTATTTGAAAATAAGCTCATGTTTTTTAATTCTAGAATGTGAACCAATTGGGATTTCTGTAGATACAGAACACATATATAGAACAAATCTAAGTTCTAAACATTTCACATAGAAGATTATAGTTGGAGTATGTGTTTACTAAAAAGTTGATGTTTTATGCCAAAATTCCCTCACAATCTCACTATCTTTTAGCTTATTTTGCTTCGAAGTGTTAGTCCAAAACTTCCTCAAAGGTTCCTTACGTGCTTCACAAACTTCCACTTCCTTGCCTGTCGAAGTTGACACTAAGACGATGTCTTTTACATTTGCACGCGACTGTGTTATTCTTTATATGTAAACATGTATGGATGGCTATATATAGACATATATTTGGTTTTTAAGATAAATTTGATGAAATTTATAAATTTTCATCATGAAATCACTATTTTGAGCTTATTTTTTGTCAAAGATGAGTCGAAGTTTGGTTGTAAAAATCCTCAAAGTTTCCTCGATGTTTCCACAAACTTCCACTTCCACACCTGTCGAAGTCAACTCGAAGTCCAAGTCATGTTCCATGATCCTAACTTCCAAATTATAACATATACATGTGCATTTGTATAACTTGATAAGATTGATATAAGAACAAGTAATGAACGTCCGAAAAATACTTGTTAGAGAGTATATTAGCCTATTTAGTTAATAGGTTGATTAGTTAGTGGCTTTTGTGTCTCATTCATGGTATTAAAAAACCCGCCTTGAGGCTCTCGAGGCTTACGCCTCAAGGCAAGGCTATCCTATGTACGCCACGAGGCTTACGCCTCATTGCCCCGGACTGAGGCTTACGCCTCAAAATGTCTGAGGCTCGCCTCACAACAATGAGGCTTTGAGGCTTAAGCTGAGGCGCACGCCTCGGTTATGCATGCTAATGTCTTATGTTATCCACCAACTTTTCTACTTTTAAGATTATTGCAAACATTTACTAAAAGTTTTATATTAATTGTTGTCACGGTTACCTATCATTGTCTTATAAGTGAATTTATCACTATTATTCTATGGGTGAGATCTTTCAATCTTCAAGGTTAAATTTGTCTTTGTTTGCTACCTTTTTTATTTACTATGTCGGTGAATTTCATTTCATTGTTAAGTAATTTTGGTTCCTTGTTCCAACTAATTCTTAAATGGATATAATATTACAATCATTGATACGCATTATTTGCTAAATATTTATTATAGTATTGTAGTAGTCTTTGATCTCTATTTAATTTTATTAAGTTACAGAAATCACTTCTATTTAGTCTTGGTTTTTCTTGTATAAACATATTTATGTTTTACACACAGATATATATATATATATATATATATATATATATATATATTATATATACACACATATATATACACATATATGCATATAATATATATGTATGTATATACATTTAAATATATAATAATTTATCAATGCCTCGTACATATTTCAAGGCTTGCGCCTCGCCTCTTTGAGAGAAAAACGCCTTGTTACGCCTCCTGCACTTTAAAACCTTGGTCTCAGCCTGTTTAGTTTACTTGAGTCCCAAGTCTCAGGGTTTCTCCCCTGCTCCTATATATAGGACAGGGGTGTACATCTTTTATAATCAATTCAATACAGCAAAATATTATTTCCCACATGGTATCAAAGCGAGAGTGAGTGAGAGAACCCTAGTCGTCGTCCTATTTCCCTCTCCGGGCAAGCAGCAACCCTAGCCGCCGCCATCGCTGGTCTCTCCTAGAGAGAAACCAAGAGGGAGCATCTACGCCTGCGGGCAGCTGCCGCCATCTCCATGGCTTAGGTCATCCGGTCGGCAGGCACATCCCGGCCTCCATGGCTTCTCTTCCTCTTTCTTAAAAGATCTGGTTTTCTTTCCGTAGCGCGATCTTTTTCGGCTATCTCCTATCTATCCATCTGTCGTCATCTCCATTGCATCACTCCCGCTGCCGCATCAAGCAGCAGTGTCGTTGGTCCCCAGCAGCAGCAGCCATAGCCGCTACAGAGCAGCCGCCGATCGTCGGCTACCAGCAACAGCAGCTGCTAGCTGCAATCGCCGCCGGCCTAGACAGCAACCACCGCTGCCTACCCATGCGCCACCCATGCCCGCCGGCCCTACGCCCCACATTGTCAACACCCAGCCCCAACGATGCTGCCTGTTGCATAGCCACCCTATTACTGCCTATCCGCTCCAGCAATTTCTACAGCAACTGCCATTATCAAACATCCAGCGCCATCTTCCGTGTTCGGTGACAGCTATGTTGTTGCCTCCGCGTCCAGCAATTGTATACTCCAGTCGAAGGTCGCGGCTCTTATTGCACCAGCCATTGGAGCAGCCACACCTATCCCTGGCCAGAGCACACCACCTCTAGCAAAATCCACCAAGTTCAACCATGCATCAACCCCGCCTATGCGAAAACTCTCAGTTCGGGTGGAGATTAGATCCATTTAATTTTTCTACTCAGATCTTACATTGACCCATTTGACAACTTCTCTCCAGTTATCAATTTTCATTCTCTACATAGTATACATCTCAGTTTCACATATTCATCTCTTTTTCACAAATTTCTTTCCCACCCTTCCACCCATCATGTGTGTATCCCCTTTCCACGTGTGGGGGTCATATATCCCTTTCTCCACACAATATACTCACTCTCGTTGTATTTGGTGTGCGGGGGAATAGAGAGGAGAGAAAGAGTATGAGAAGAGAGAGAGAGTATGAGAGAAAGAGTATGAGGAGAAATGAGAAGATGATACAGGTTATCTTCATGGAGCTTCGTTCTTCTGCACATGTATTCTCCACTTCCAAGTAGCCTTAAAGGATCTTCAATGTAGCGTTGATGCCGAGCTTCTCGCATTCATACCGCATTATGTACGTCAGGACAAGATTTTGCTACACATATTTCAACCCTCTTGTTTCCTCTTCCTTCGGTGTTAATGGTGGTTCTGTTGATCACTCTTGTTGCATTCTTGAGAGACGGATGGGAGCTTATTCAGACTTCTTAGAAGCTCAACAATTTCAAGTATGCCAAGTCTACATCTGCAAGGTTGATGGTTCATCTAGTTTTATCTTCACCGAGTTGCTTTCATCACGTCTTCTCCAAGTTGCATCTGTTGTTTTAGCATCACCTTCCGCTGATCTACTTGGGCCTTTCCTTGATGGATGATCTCCTTTCCCATCAAGCCCCCAAGGTTCATGCGCCAGAGTTATGGTACCTACATCGTATCATCGACACCTCGTCCAGTTCGTGTCCGTGCCACGTTATGCACATTTGTCAGACGATTTAGAGATTCTACTACTGCTACATCGACATTGTGTATCTGCGTTCGTGTCGCGTTAAGTACGTCAATGGAGATGGCATAGTCATGGTGTTGATGATCGTTTGCTCCAAAGTGTCAAATTTCTGTTGTAGCATTCATGTTCTATGCATTAGATGTTCTTCATTCAAGATGCACTCCAAAAGACTTTCTTCAAAGCTAGAGGATCTCCAGTCTACAGAATACAATTGGAAAGAGATGTCGTCATCATATGATTTAGGGGGAGTATTGTTTTAAGGGGGGTAACAAATTTTGTATGGGGAGTGACACTTATCTTTTATCATTTCTAGATTTCATTTATCATTTTTTATCGTTTAATCGAGTTTTGTAACTCCAAGCTTGGACATGTGTTTCACCCATGCTCCAACTTGAGGGGGAGTGTTAGAAAGTATATTAGCCTATTTCGTTAATAGGTTAATTAGTTAGTGGGCTTTTGTGTTTCAGCCCGTTTAGTTTACTTGTGTCCCAAGTCTCAGGGTTTCTCCCTTGCTCCTATATATTGGACAGGGGTATACATCTTTTATAATCAATTCAATACAGCACAATATTATTTTCCACAATCCTAAACCTGGTTTGATACATGTATACGCCCATTAGAATAGTTAAGTAATTATTCCAAACTTGTTTAAGTCATTTTCCAAAATTTGGAAATTTTGCGGCATACTATTTTTCAAGTTGAATTGCAATCGACAGAAATGCATGTCGGTTGAACTAAATAATTGTTATACCATTAGAAGCCAAGGTTATATTTCGGCGAATTGTAGTTCGACTGAGATGACTCGAACTACAAATTGACTGACTGCATATCTCTAGAACTTTCAGTTAGTGTGCCATTAGTTGTTTTATTCCCATTACCTGTCCTATAACGACTAGTTTTCCACTTAACTTGTCCTAAATACTCCCAACAGCTATCTTAGCTATTTTAAAAGTATTTCCTATATAAATGTGTCATAAGGACACCAAAGATACACTTGAGCATGGCCTCTTCATGCTATATCTCTCGAGCTTAGAGATCTAGTTTGCTACATCCAGCTACTTCCAAATTAGCCTAAGCTTAAGTCGCGCTCTAGTATCTTCCACCAAATATAGTCTTGCCTAAACCTAGTGTAGTTGACCATCACTTGTTTGATAGTGTTTTCCGGCTTGAAATGTAATCCACGCTGATTAGGCGGGGGAGGGGGGTAACCGGACCACACCCTCTCATGCCTCGAGAATTTACCATGTCGGCTTCGCCCGGTGTGGGTTCTCTCGGTCATCAAAAAAGATAGTTTTTACATTGTACACTTTGTGAGAGGAATTGTACTTTCTTTCTTTCTTCTTGTTCCCTATTTGATTCTTTGCTTTGGAGCTACTTCTTGCGAGAAGGTTGTGACGAAGCGCTTTAGAGCTACTTCTTGCAAGAAAGTTGCGTCCAAAGGTGGTGGGGGTAGATTGTGATCTTTTTCAAAAAGGGTAGTCTTCCGACATCCCATACAGAGGGCGACAGTTTTCCTTGAGCTAAAAAAGAGGTTTTCCTTGATTCACAAATGACAATGGTATTTTTACAGGTTAAGAAATCCTTATTAGCAAGAACTAGGTAGTGGAGCTACAGCATTTCAAGCCGGAACCACTCTACATCTTGTATCTTTTGTGGTTGCTTCCCTTTCTGCTGCAAATAATTTTTAACAAGTTGTGTGAAATGTGGTGCCACAATGCAATGTGCAATGCAGCGTTGAGAGAAGCCATAAGACTTCTCCCTTTTTATTAATAAGAGAAACTAGATAATTTACATAGAGGTCCAGTAGGATATAGAAATTACAAAATAGAATAAATATGAAATATATTAACACTCCTTCTCAAGCTGGAGTGTACACATCGTGTAGACCCAGCTTGTTGCAAAAACTCTGGAAAGTTGCTGGACTCAATGGCTTTGTACGAACATCTGCAAGTTGATCTTCAGACTTGACATGTGGAGTCACAACAGTTCTATTCTTGATTTGGTCTCAGATAAAGTGGCAGTCAACTTCAATGTGCTTAGTACGTTCATTGAAGATTGGATTCTTAGCAATGTACCTGACCGCTTGATTGTCACATCTGAGTTCTATAGGAGACAAAACGGGAATCGTTATTCAAAAAGTACAAATTGAACCCACTGCAACTCACAACATGCATGTGCCATTGCTCTATACTCAGCTTCCATGCTAGATCTTGCCACAACATTTTTCTTTTCCAGGTAATAAGATGATTCCCCAAAAATGTGCAATATCCAGACGTAGACCTCTTGTCATTCAGATTACCAGCCCAATCTGCATCTGCATAACCAATAAGAGACAGTGTGGATACATGAGTCTTTGGCCTATAATAGGTGATTCCCTTACCAAGTGCACCTTTCAGATATCTCAGAATACGACAGACAGATGTCCAATGAGACTGTTTTGGAGAGCTCATATGCTGACTCACCACTCCTACAGCAAAAGAAATGTCAGGACGTGTGACTGTCAAATATATCAATTTTCCCACAATTTTCCTGTAATATCCTGGATCTGGATAATCAATATCATCAGTCATCTCCTCCACATGATAGTCCATAGGAGTAGACATAGGCTTGGACTCACTCATACATGTTTCATGTAGTAAATCCAACACATATTTTCTCCGAGACAAATTGGTACCTGAATGGGATCTAAGTACTTCAATGCCCAGAAAGTATCTCAGCTTTCCCAGATCCTTTGTATGAAAGTGCCCCTACAAGCCTTCTTTCACACGAGATATGCCTGTGGAATCACTACCAGTGATGACGATATCATCAACATACACGGCAATAATAATAGATCCACCAGAAGAAATAGAATAAAATAAGGAGTGATCAGTAACAAAACGAGAAAACCCAATCTTTAGCATAACATCACTAAACTTGTCAAACCAAGCTCTGGGAGATTGTTTCAATCCATAGATGGCTTTCTTCAGTCTACACACCTTCTGACACTCCCCCTGAGCAACAAAACCAGGTGGTTGCTCCATGTACACCTCCTCTTGTAGATCACCATGAAGAAAGACATTTTTGACATCGAGCTGAAATAGAGGTCAGTCAAATGTAGTAGCCAGAGAAATAAGAATACGCAGAGAATTCAGACGAGCCACTGGTGAAAAGGTCTCAAAGAAATCAACCTCATATGTCTGAGTGTACCCCTTTGCCACCAGTCTAGCTTTCAATCTCTCCACCGAACCATCTGGATTATATTTTACTGTAAATACCCATCTGCATCCCACAACATTTTTACTAGGAGGTAAGTCAACAAGTTCCCAGGTGGTGTTCTGTAACAAAGCAAACATTTCAACATGCATAGCCTATTTCCAGCCAATATCCTTCATAGCATCAAGATGATTTCTTGGAATGACCACAGAATCAATCCCAAGAGCAAATGAGCGAGCCTGCTGAGATAACTTGGACAAACAACAAACATTTGTAATAGGATGCCAAATAGTACAGGAACAGGTACCTTTACGAACAGCAATGGGAACATCATGGTCAGATGGTTCTTCAGGAATCCCTTGAGTAGAGGAAGATGGGGAGGGCTCAGAGACTGGAGTCGCTACCTCCTCTGGATCTTGTCTGCCTCGTCTGCTATAAACATGTGAATATTGCTGAATTAGAGAACCATCTGTTGGCTGCTCTTCCTGAATTATAGTATAGTCAGGAATGATAGGTGGCACTCTCTCACTCTGATGTGGTGATGGCACTCTCTCACTAGCATCTGATGGTGGCACTCTCTCACATAATTGCTCCCCTTACTGGAAACACTAGAGAAATATGGAGTGGATTCATGAAAAGTCACATCTCTAGACACAAACATGCAACGAAGACTTGGACAATAACACTTGTACCTTTTGCTAGTGTTGGAGTACCCAAGAAAGAGAGTCCTAATTGACCTAGGAGATAACTTATCAGCCTTAGGATCAAAATTGTGGACAAAAGAAGTACAACCAAACACTCTAAGAGGAACAAGGAAAGAAAGGTAGATCCTTGGGACGTAGGACAGAGAAAGGAGTACGTCCTTGAAGCACAGAAGAAGGTTGCTTGTTGATAAGAAAATAAGCAGTAAAAAGGGTGTCAGACCAAAAATGCTTAGGAACATTAGATTGAAACATGATTGTCCTGCTAATATCAAGGAGATGACAATTTTTCCTCTCCGCTACCCCACTCTGTTGAGGGGTGTGAGGGCAGGATGTACGATGTATCATCCCAACTGAACTACAAAATCAGCCATAGCATTTTGAACATACTCCAAGGCATTATCAGACTGAAGAACTTTAATATTGCAATCAAATTGAACTTTTATTTCTTAATGAAAATGTTTGACAATAGATAGCACAGACTCTCGACTTTTCAACAAATAAATCCAAGTCATACGCGAGAAGTCATCCACAAAAGAGATAAAATAACAAAAACAATCATAACTATGGTCTTTTACAGGACACCAAACATCACTATGAACCAACTCAAAAGGACATGACGCTCGTTTATTGACACGACCGGGATAAGACATTTTATGATGTTTCCCCAGTTGACAGGACTGACACTCTAGAGACGATACTTGAGACAATTCTGGTTCTAACTTTCTCAGGCTCTCTAATGAAGGATGTCCATATATGTAGTGCCACAGTAAGGGAGAGCCACTCAACAGGATAGCTGGAGCAGGAGCAGACACTTGACGAGGCAGACTGTCACCGTGGAAGAGGTAAAGATCACCTTTCCTAGGCCCCCCACCAATCGTCCTCATACTCTTGAGATTCTGTAATACAAAACAAGAAGGTCCAAAAGTTACCGTACATTTCACAGTATCAATCAACTTAGCAACAGACAGAAGATTAAAAGGAAAAGCAGGCACATAATGTACGGATTTAAGATCAATCCAGGAGTCAGAGAAACAGATCCATTGGCTAACACTCTCCTCACTGAACCATCTGCTATTGTTACATATTTGTGAGGAATATGTGAGTCAATGGAATGAAGAAGTCTCCTCATACCAGTCATATGTTGTGACGCTCCAGAGTCAACGACCCATGATGAAGTAGAACCAGAGGCCAATAAAGAGGTAGCCTGACTACCAGTGGTGGACACCAAGTTGGTTGAAGATGATGATCCCAAGCTCAGATGCTGAGTAGCCAGAATAAATCTATCATATTCCTCCTTGGTGAGTGTAATGCCAGAAGGACCAAAACCCGAAGCAGGAGGCTCAATAGACTCAGTAGTGGTAGCATAGTTTGTTGCTCCAACAGGTGGTGCAGCAGGTCGACCATACTTCTTCCAGCATTTCTCAACTGTGTGTCCAAGTTTGTCACAGAAAGTGCACTTAGGGCGAGTTCCACGTCCTCGGCCCATACATGTCTGTCCTCTCACTGCAGCAGCTACAGAAGCATGAGAATCTCCCTGAGATGAGACTACAGTAGGATCAACAGGTTCAAATTTGCTTGTAAAATCCTTGAATAGGCCTCTTCCAAGCTGGGAAGTTTATCAGAAGCTAAGATAACACTGCGGGCTAAACTACACGAAGAACTCAGACCAGACAAGAATTTTGTTGTAATCAAGTCATCTTTGTCTTTGACTTGCTCCTAGACAGTTACTGGATGGTAGAAACTCAACTCTTGTGCAATACCTTGAATCACTCTAAAATATTCTTCTAAAGGTTTGTCTCCCTGTCATTCCGCAAACAAGCGATAATATATCATGAACTGACGAAGCGCATTCTTCTCTTGAGAATAATGTTTCTTCACTGCATCCCAGATCTCTTTGGCGGTAGTGTAGAACATGAACCTCGAGGCAATCCCAGGTTTCATGCTCCCCCACAACCAGATCTTCACCGGACTGTTATGACGCTTCCATTCAGCATACCCTTTGTCAATAAGTGCAGGAGGATCAGCATCAACGTGTCTCGCCTTGTCGCGTGACTCCAATACAGTATGGACAGCATTCATCCATAAGAGATAATTCTTCGCGTTCAGCTTGATGGAGGGGATAGGAGACATCTCACTGTAGATGGTAGATGCCTTGGCGTCCTCCATGATTTGACGAGAAGAAGAGTGACAGATTGATACACGTCACAAGAAGATATGGGTGACGAGGAGATACATGTCACGTCACAAGATCATATTCGTATCTGACGCATCCACAACCCTCAACTGAAATTCCCTAATCACACATGGAGGAGATGTGATTAAGAATTTCTTACGTACCAACGGACTCTCCGGTTTGGGTTTTAGAAACTCGTTGAATCAACCGAAGGACCCGACATCCGGAGATAGAAGAGAAGGGGGGACGGCGGCTACAGCGCCTGGCCCGGGAGACGGCTGCTCCACCCGCTTTGGGCCGGCGGCACGGCGGCCGGGGAAGGCTGGCGACGAGCTCTGTTCACGCAGGAATTACTATTCACTCTGTCGTACTGTTCACGCCAGAGTATTGTTCACCGCCGGATTTACTGTTCACGCTGGCGGGCGGGGAAGGCTGGCGGCCGGCCGACCGGCGACGGCGCTGGGTTGTGACGGCTAGGTAGGGTTAGGTTAGGAACCTTGCTCTGATACTATGTGAAATGTGGTGCCGCAATGCAACGTGCAATGCAGCGTTGAGAGAGGCCATAGGCCTTCTCCCTTTTATTAATAAGAGAAACTGGATAATTTACATAGAGGTCCAGTAGGATATAGAAATTACAAAATAGAATAAATATGAAATATATTAACAAGTTGCAATTAACATTCCTTGATTTTAAGTTGCTAAAATTGGATTTGCTATATTCACCCTATGTAATACTCATACTTAACAAGTGATTCATTCACAAATCTGATATAATATATGATTGTTGAGACACAACGATATATATGCATAAAGCAATACATCATATGATATAAACCAGTAATTGATATCAGATAGACGAGTACAGAGATACAAAAGTATATGTAGAAGTGGCAACTAACCAAACAGCCTAGCACTTTTTAACCGACTAAGCACAAAGATAAGACCACGGTCCTAGAAAGTGTCTATTAAGTAGCAAAAAGGGCCAACTAAGTGGTCATTAAGCAACCTAGACAACAAAAAGTGGGTTTTTGAAATTTGAATGCAGCTATCTAGTTGAGCGCCTGAAGTCTGAATTAAGCAGGAACCAGGGGCTTGGGTCCCTAACAAGCCACCTAAGTGGCCGGCTGGATTGCTTTTTAGTAAATCACTCATTGGTATGTCGGCAAATATCAAACCTCAATAACTAGTGAACAATAGCATGTAAATACTACAATAAGTATATTAGAGCCCCTTTCATATATCATAAGAACCCCAAATACCCATACTGGCGACAGGTGTATGTAGAAATCTTCTAAGGTTAAAACGAACCAAAAATTCATAAAAGGAACTATGTTGTCCTTATTAGATAATTAATTGCAATATAAAAGATCACATTACCTATTGTCCCGTCTCTATATTTAGGAACTCCATATACATATATTAACCATTGATATATATACTTAAATTATTTTATATAGGATCTTAGAATCAGCAGGCGAAATCATGGTTTCTACATAGTTTTAAGGCTTATTTTTGGGGATTAACTGTCTTACATATTCACCCACAAAAAGATATACATATAGAAGGGGGAAAAGGCCAGAATGCCCACAAAATTTTTGTACATAAAAGGGAAAAAACATGGGGAAAATATAAGGTGCTTACAAATTGTAAGGTGCCTAGCCATGTGCCTTATTGCCTTGACAAGTATGATTGCTATCTTAGCAATCGATAAACTGTTGTGTTAGTGAACATGTTTTACTTTGTTCTCCCTCGGACAACCCCACAATCAAAGTTCACTTTCTTACAAAGTTCAAGAATTCAGGAATCAAAACACAATCAAAGGGTCATATGCTGGTTACTTGTTACTTGAGTGATCAATAACTGTAGTTTATACAGTTTACAGACATAAAAAGGGGTATGGTATTTTTCTATAATAAAAAAAAGGGTCATATGATTGTTTATAGATATCAAGTTGTCTACTCAACGCAGGGATGATATCTGATACCCAAAAGATGCATAGGAACAAAAAAATATGATATTGAATAAAAAAAATGAAAGAATGTGCAAATAAGAATCAGGTCAATTAAAGAGATCCTTCAAAGTCGAGTAGCTACTATAACTAAATTTCATTTGTTTAATGTCAAGGGGTTATGGCATGAAATATAGTCTAAGTTTTGCTACATAGCAAAAGATAAACTGGGCACATAGTGGTGGCTCACTGTTTATTTGGACTTCCAGATAGATTCTTGATTGATAACCAAATTAGTCATCAGTAACCATAACCAATTAGTCCCGGGCAATTCATGGGCCCCATCACCTATAAGCAGATCACAACCCATCCAAATAAATAATAGACAATCAGCCAATGAGAACGGCTATCAGCATATCATTCAATAGTCCTAAATTTTGTAGGACTGGAAGATGTGAGGAATTAGACTGTAGACAAAGGACTCATCATAGATTTTTAAAATAAGCCATGTGCTATATGCATATATTAAAGCTAAATAGCTACTCATTCCCCAATCATTCAAATAATAACACAATGTTGTTCAAAATTTATTCACATTTTCACAAATTTTCTATTAAGCTTTTTTTACTTTGCAGACACCAAGGTTGTAAAATGCGTGAGGCGTAACGAGGCGTTTTTGTCTCAGTGAGGCGAGGCGTAAGCCTGAAGGCGTTTGAGGCGTAAGCCTCAAAATATGTGTGAGGCGGTAATAAAAATTAATTTATACATGTATTATTCACATGTGTTATGTATATGAATGTGTGTATAACAAAAATAGGTATATACAAGCGGAATAATATGAAATAGAAATTAATTCTGAATCTTAATTAGGATAATAGAGAATAAAGACCCACCACAATACAAAAATATCTATGTAAAAAATAACGAGATGTCAATTCTTTATACTACTAGAATAAAAGATGTCGATAGAAAAACTAGAGATAGAATTTCAAATTAATAGGGATGAGGAACCAAAATTAGTTAACAATGATATGAAATTCACCTACAGTGAATAAGAAGGTAGCAAACAAAGAGAAATTTAACAATGAAGATTGAATTTGTCACTCGAGAAATGATAATAAATGGTTTATTAATGAAAAATAACAATTAACTACAAGAACTTCGATTTTTTTTTTGAAGAAAGTGTTTGTAATAATCTCAAAAGTAGACAATTTGATGGTTAACATAAGACATTATCATCCAGAATTGAGGCGTGCGCCTCAGCTAAGCCTCAAAGCCTTAGTGCTTTGAGGCGGGCCTCAGACATTGTGAGGCGTAAGCCTCAGTCCAGGACACTGAGGCGTAAGCCTAGAGGCGCATTTGGGATAGCCTCGCCAAGAGGCGTAAGCCTCGAGAGCCTCAAGGCGGGTTTTTTATTACCACTCTACATCATTTAGCAGTATTTCGCACACAGGGGACTTAAAAAATCACATCTATTTATAGAGATCTAAGGACTACTCTCTGTAGAAGAGTGTCCACTGAAGATCGTGAGAATGAGACGAATCAATCTAAAAATTGTATGGAAGATTCTAAATAAAGAACGTTCCTTTAAAATAAAGCTAGAGTACTGCCTTTGTGGAAGAATAAAAATGCTAGGATATACCTGCATGATACAGAGAGAACCATTTCTACAAAGATCGACCCCTTCACAATCAAAACCCACTACAAGTTGCCTATCTGCTGTGGGTTCCAGAAAATCAGCAGGAAGTTGAGCTGCTTGGCAAACTATATGGATGGGAACAAGAGGTGATTCATCAACAGAAATGCTTCCACCTGTATGTCAAGGTTAATGTCAATAATTAAAGTGAAACACTAAGCATCCCAGGTCCCGCTGTGAGACTGATAAAAACATAATCCTGCTCACGTCTGTGACTTTAACAAAATATATTGCTAGCAAACTGTAGGATCTAAAAAAAAGAACCATTTAACAGTTACAGACAAATTCATAACATGTTGCTTTATAAGAAACTCAACATGCTACTAGCATTTGACATGTCAGGCCCTTAGTGATAATAATGCACACTTGCAGGTTATACTTCCAAAATCACAGCTTCATATAATTCGCGGTAAAGTATAGAAACCAATTACTTCAATTATATGTAATTATATGTAAAGTATTCAGGTTGACATTTCTTGGATCTTGACAGCACTAATTTTTGTTAACAAAGGAACCCAGCAGTTCAACTTATAACAGAGCAGAAAGGGTTGTGAGCCAGCAGTAATTTTATAAACCAGTTTTAAAATGGCTGAAATCGCATTACGCTTTAGTGTTAGACAATGAGAATCCTCCTTTCGTGTTGTGGTGATTGTGAAGCTGAGTATTGTATATACTGCATGTTACTTCTGATGAAAATATTCCTGAAATGTTAGCATTGCCTAGTTCATGAATAGAAACGAAGAAATTGATGTAAGGATGTAGAAGCAAAAGGATTGCACCATCATGCCATGTATACTCTTAGTGGAAAATTGATAGGCACGTTATATGACCCAAGCCCCGCTATGAATCCAAGTCCTTGTTGGTCGAAGATGACATATCTCACGCAAATCCAAGTCTGACGTGTCTAGGTGGGATTGTGTAAACAAGAACTATATTAGCATTAGTGAAAGGAATCAAGTCGATTTCGTATCCCCCTCAGTTACATTGTTATTAACCTGCATTTGAAAAAGACCCACCCTGGAGCAATACATAGTTGTTGAAAGCAGCTAAGCACTCAAGTAGGATCCGCCTAGGCCGTTGCTTATTTAGAATCAGAGTGGCATTTGTGTGAGTTCCCTTGGGTGGTACGTGCTTAGGGGTGTCCAGGGCACCTGTAAATGTTTACTTTCTTCTCTTTTTAAATGACGAGGAACACCTCTCAGAACGAGCCACTAATGGACTCCCCTAACAAGTTGAACCCCGGGCTCAGACATGTAGTGGTCACTCACCCCCACACACCCGAAAGCGTGATATGTTGTCGCAGTGTTGCCTAGTCGGGACACCTGCCTGCCAGTTTTTTTTTTGCCCGGAGCTCGCTCCCAACGGGATTCAAACTCGGGTGGCTGTCTGGAAGGCACCCCATTTGACCAATTGCACCAATATGGGGTGACTACTTTCTTGTTTTCTAATTTTGTATTTGCTAATTTGCTAACATATTTTAACGTGCGTAAATATTTTACAATTTTAGGCATCTAGACAACCCCTACATGGTTTATGTGTACAAACTATATACCTAAAATACCTTATTTATGACATAATATAATATTTATATATTTTTTCTGTGGGGTGTGGGATTGCCATGCCCTTAAAAGCTCTATAGCGCATAGGCAAGCTATGGCATTGCCTCCCAACTTGAAAACCATGAGTGGGAGTTAATATCTCACACATTTTGTTGTCACTACTCATCTCACCCCATGTCGGCTTCTCAATCTTACACGTCCTATCAATCTGGCCACTGAATACGGGCAAGTGATGTGCTCTTTACTCAGTCGACCAAATCCAATGGACCTTTAAACCACCATAAATGTCAATGCTCTCCGAGATAAGAAGGTGCTAAAGGAAGCAGTTTATATTGGGCGAAGAACCCACACCTCACAGTCATGAACGATGTTTGGACTCTCTCATTGACTATATTTTACACATTGGTGGTGAGAGGTTATAACTTATAACTTGCTTCCAACTTTGTTAAACACTGCCAAAGGAGCACGGCCGGAGATAGTATTGTCTTTATAGGTTCTTCAATTTCCACATATCCTAGGTAGGAGCGTAAGACATGTAGTTTAAAAGATGGAAGCTTTTTTATCAACATGTTGGCAAATGAAGAAAAAATTGGGTCCATGGCGATGTAGTTGAAGGGTGAAGTCCTTATTTGGATGACCCTAAATTGTAGGTTTAACAAGAGGCATTCAAAGAAATATAAGAAACTAAATTGAGATAGCATTAGTTGGTATCGGGTGAACATGTATTTCACTTAAATTAGGGTTTTAGGGAAAAATTGAATAGAGTTTCTATGCTTGGAAAGGATGATAGTGAAGGTTAAAACTAATGTTGAAATATAATGGAGTTAATGTAATTGACCATAGCGTAGTTAAAGGCTCGGTCAAAGTTATACTTAAAGCGAAATACTTCATGTCAACCAAATTAAAGAAAAGCAAAAAGGGTAATTGGGACTTTTGTTAAGTAAAGGAAATTGAACTTATGTAAAGAAAAGGTTTGAGGAAACTAGAACAAGAATAAAGTTTGGGGTTTTTGTTGGTAATTAATATACAAAGCTAAATCCATGGATTCTTAAGTTGTTCATAGTACTCTGCATCCTAGGGGTCAAATACTTTAGAACCTAAATAAAAAAAATTATCACCCTAAGTTTTCATATTCTAACTAATTATCACCTTGTTGAAGCTCAATCGATGGAATTTGGGGATTTCATAAACTCCATGGTGTTCTTCCAAGTGAAGCACATACCACAACATTGAAGGTTAGTTGAAAATGGTTTAATTCCATTGTGAAATTTCATTGTGAGTTTCATTGAAAGTGTTTGATTTGCCTGGTTTTAAGAACCTAACATAAAGTATATTTGCTTGTATTCGAGTTTGAGATCTCGAAGTGTTGAGCTAGCTGAATTTGATTTCTTTTGATGAATTACAATCTATTAAATAGTATTAAGCATGAATTTACCACAAATTGTTGTGAATTATAGCATGGTAGTGGCATCAAAAAACACTTTACTAACGATCTATATATATATATATATATATATATATATATATATACATATATATATATATATTGCATGTCTCTTAGTTTTCTTGTAGTAGATTGGGGAATCATTCTAACTTTCTACTTTAGTTATGTGTGGTGATTCTAGTTTCAAATAGTTTTCCACTTGGATTTGAATGATGATTTAACTGCCGACATACTAAAATTCAAGGCAGCTAGGCGGTGATCTTGAGGATTTGCCATTACCGAGGTGGCCCAAGCATTCTATTAATTTTATAATGTTATATTATTTATTATTTTCGATAAAAATATATTTGTATGTGTAGCTTATTAGGTACATTATTTTTTTTCTAACTTTTAGTCCATGCCATATTTACCTACATGACACTTAATATAACCTAAATTAGTTCCAACTTACTTTGATTTGATCAAATCAGACCTAATTCAACCAACGGAAACCTAAATTGACTAAATCAAACACAATAGCCTGGTTTAGACTAAAACTGCCTTACATGACCTAGTTTGACAAAATTTAGATTCGATTTTGACCTAATTGGATGGCCAGTGACCTAAATTGGGCCCCAAAGGCTCTAGGCGCCCACCTAATCCATTGGAGGACCTAGGCGCCTACACTTGGACACCTCTAGAGCCTAGCCTACCTAGGCGGCGCCAGGATGTAGCGGGGCTTGCTAACTATGCCAGTAATAAGAAGTGGAGTTGAGGTTTTCCTTGTCTGCTAAGGTGGGATAAGTAGTTAAGCTTGTAACCATAGTAATATACTAGTATTAGAGCTCTTAATTACTCATATATCCTTGGGGTATGATTTTCTTAGGATTTGGGTATATACGCATATATGATATATCATTACAATAGTATGTCAATGTGTATAAAATATGTTTTGCACGTATAGAGATATGTTAACCTTAATGTGAAACAACTTTTTTTTCATCCACATTTACTACAAATGTATGCTTCATTGTTTTACATAACGTTTTAGGCAGCCACTTAAGCGACTAGCTCCCTGGCTACCTAAAATTGCCCATCTTCCGCCTCATTCTAGGCACCCCGCTTGGGTATGCTTTTTTTAATAGCATGGATTGGTTGTGGTTCAATCCACATGTATTAGACAATGTAATATTATAATACCATGTATAGAAGAGGAAATATTTATTTGATGTGTAAAACAATATACAATGGACTATCGTTTATAGGACAAGAGAGTGAGCCAATAGACAGAGTTAGATAATGTGGGATAAAAGAAAAAGGCTAAAGACAATACAAGTCTAAAGCGTATAACAAAAGAAATAACATAACATAACGTAGTAAAGCACATATACTAATACTCCCCCTCAAGTTGGAGCATAGATATCGATCATGCCCAGCTTGTCAATCATGGTAGTGAATTTGGCCTTGGGAAGAAATTTTGTGAAGATGTTGGCAACATGAACAGAAGTGTGAATATATGAAGTAGAGATATTGCCAGATAAGACAGCCTTTCTAACGAAATGGCAATCCACCTCAATATGTTTAGTCTGCTCATGAAAGGTTGGATTGTTGGCAACAAATATAGTAGCCTTATGGTCGCAATGCATAGGAATAGGATTTGGGTCAGAAATATCAAACTCTTTCAAAAGACCACGGACCCATAACAGTTCACAAGCAGTATGAACCATAGCTCTATACTCAGCTTCAGCACTAGAGTGAGCTACTACAGTTTGTTTCTTGCTCCGCCAAGTAGCACGATTACCTCCCACAAAGGTACAGAAACCAGAAGTAGATTTGCGGTCCATCCTACTGCCTGCATAATCTGATTCAGGGTACCCTGTGATTTTACAGTGCCCATGATTTCTGTAAAATAAGCCTTTTCTTGGGGAATTTTTTAGATATTTCAAAATATGACACACAGCATCCCAGTGGCATTGTCTGGGTTTATCCAGATATCTACTTGACTAAGCCTACTACAGAAGTAATATCAGCCCTTGTCACTGTCAGATATATAAGTTTACCAACCAATCGGCAATATTGTTGATTATCTGGGTATGGAGAAGTATCATCATTCTAGTTTATATTAGGATCCAAGGGGGTAGTAGTGGGATTTTCTCCAAGTATTCCAGTTTTGAGCCTCTCGTGTAAAAGAAACTAATTGACTGTGCTTTCCTGACCTATGTTTTGTTTGATTCTACTACTGGCTCAACTCTCTCTTCCCACGCCAATTCCTCCTTTGCGGGACGATGGGGATTTTTTTGGAAACCGTTGGATAAAAGATCTAGAACATATTTCCTATGAGATAAACAAATACATGAGGAAGAGCGAGTGACTTTGATTCCCAAAAAGTATCTTAATTTTCCCAGATCTTTAGTGACAGTGTTTTTCCCGATACTATTTAGTAACATGGATGCCTGCTAGATCACTTATTATCAACATAAACAATCTGAATGAAAAGTCCAGATGAAGTTTTCTTAATGAACACTGAGTGATCAGAATGAGAGCGGCGGAAACTGAATTTCTGAAGAATAGTTCTCAATTTGTCGAACCAGGCATGAGGACTCTGTTTCAGTCCATAAATCGACTTGCGCAACTTGCACACTTTGGAGCACTCCCCCTGAGCAACAAATCTAGGTGGTTGCTCCATGTATACCTCCTCATGCAGATCACCATATAAAAGGGTGTTTTTAACGTCTAATTGAAACAAAGGCCAATCACAATTTACAGCCACAGACATAAGAACATGTACAAAATTCAATCGTGCAACAGGAGAGAAAGTCTCAAAGTAACCTACTCCATACGTTTGAGTGTAGCCTTTGGCAACAAGGCAAGCTTTCAGTCATTCAATTGTGCCATCAGGTTGATACTTTACAGTAAAGACCCAGCGACACCCAACAGGCAAGCAATCAATAGAGCATCAACCAAGTCCCACGTATGTCGATCAGTAAGGGCTTGCATTTCACTGTCCATAGCTTGGCGCCACACAGGAAGCTGTAAAGCCTGAGAAGCATTCTTAGGAACAGATATCAAAGATAAAGTAGAGGTAAATTGGCAAAATTCACACCCAGATTAGCAATTGAACAAAAATTGCTAATAGGATGTTGAGTGCAAGACCTGGTCCCTTTTCGTAGACTAATAGAAACATCCAATCATAAAATACCTAAGGTGGAGGTGGATCTGCTGACGAGGATTGAGGGATTGGAGGTGGAGGGGCCATGGAGGGAGTTGTAGTTCTCGGGCGGCGTTGATACACTTTCAGAGGCAGAGATGGGGCCACATCTGGACGAGGCAGGTCAGTGTCAACCATCATAGGTAGAGGTGTATCAATTAACAGATCAAATGCCAACGTAGAACCTGTTGTAGAGTAGTATGGCATATGCTCAAAGAAGACCACATCAGCACTAACAAACCATTTCTTCGCAGAGGGATCATAGCACTTGTACTCTTTCTGAGTCTGAGAGTAACCGAAGAACACACATTTGGTAGACCGTGGGTTTAAGCTTAGTCAAACCAAGACGAAGGTTTTTGACAAAGCAAGTACTGCCAAAAATCCCCCATAGTTCTAAAAAAAGTGTTGCCAAAAATCCGAGGAGGAACACTAAACAGTGGGGCATCAGGGTATAATATTTGATAAGGTACCTGATTGCCGAGGACAAAAGAGGACATGCGATTAATCAGGTAACGTGCAGTCGAGATAGCTTCGGGCCAAAAGGTTTAAGGTACATGATAATGAAAAAAAGGGTATGGGCGACGTCTAGGAGATGCCATTTTTTGCGCTCTGCAACCCCGTTTTGTTGCGCAGTGTATGAATATGAAGTTTGATGAATAGTACCCATCTTGCGGAAAAATTGGCTGACAGACAATTGCACAAATTCAAGGGCATTCTCAGTACGAAAAAACTTTCTTAGGTCTGTCAAACTGGATATGGATCTCAGCAAAAAAAGGTGATACTGTCCAGGATATGGGAACGATCTTTTAATAAAAACAACCATGTAGTTCAGGAAAAGTCATCAATAAAGCTCATAAAGTACCGAAAGCTAGAAAAACTTGAAACAGAACAGGGACCCCAAACATTAGCATGCACAACATCAGCTAGCATGAGTTTGTTTGCCCAACTGGCATATTTCACATTGAAAAATTGAATCTGAAATGGCAGGAATTAAATGCTTCAATTGAGTTGCAGATGGATGCCCCAGTCTATAATGCCATTGGAGGGTGGTGATAGACGCAGTCAACAGAGCAGTTGTCTTTGGCGGATCCAAGTAGTATAACCCATTTGGTCCCTCATGGCCCAAACCAATCCTCATCCTCGTGCGCAAATCCTGAAAAACAACACTGTCTGGATCAAAAGTAATAGAGCATTGAAGGCTCTTCACAGTTCTACTAACAGATAATAGATTCAAAGGAAATTTTGGAACATAGAGCGTTGAACGCGATATTAACTTGTCGGGAGTGCAGATATTCCCGATGCCAGAAATAGGTGTTTGTGAGCCATCAACCAGTGTAACAGGTGGAAGATAAGAAGTTTTATGAAGTTCTAAAAACAAAGCAGAATTGTCAGATATATGAGAGGTGGTGCCAGAATCAATCACCCATTTATTTTTACTATAAGGTGCAGAGGATGCAAGAAGAGAAGAACCTCCATCAGTAAAGGCATCAGCAGTGGAGGGAGCAAGACGGGCCTGAAGCAGCTTTTAGAACTCTAAGCGAATCCACTCCGCAGAGGGCTGAGATAAGAGGATGGTGCAGAATCAGGGTGATCAGTAGTGACCTGATTTTCCCATGCAGGCTTACCATGCTTGATCTAATAGTGGTCCTCAGTATGGTTGGTGAGTTTACAGAAATTTCATAGCGTTGTTCAGAAGAATTAGGACCATACGAAGAGGAACCATGACCAGGTCTAGCAGTAGAGCGACCATGACCTTGTCTATGACCTCAGCCACGGAAGGAATCTCCAGAGCGGACAGCAATAGCAGCATCAGAGTGATCTGGTGACAAAGAAGAGACCAACGGTAGTCATTGAACCCGCTTGAGAACGTCATGCAGAGTAGGCAACGGATCACTGGACAATATCTGGTCTCCACTCCAGAGAACGAGTGGGGTAAGCCCGTAAGAAATTGCACCAGTTGAAGTTCATTGCGCTGGCGTTGAATTTCAGTGAGATCACCAAAGAGGGGGTGATAACCTCAAACTCGTCCTAGAGAGAACAGCATTAGTTATAATAGCCCTGTATAGAGTCAATAGTAGAATACTCCTTAGCCAGTTGTTTGAAAAATTCAAACACTATCTTTGAGTTTTGTTGATGACAGTAAACATGTGAGAGCTGGTCCAACATGGCTTTAGCAGTCCGTAGCCGAAGAAGTGACTAACTGATTCTAGGCTCAGAACTATTGACCATCTAGGTCATGAAGCTGGAGTTCTCTTTAGACCACAGATCATAAGCTTGTTTGGTTTTATCATCAGCATTCTCAGCAAGTACAGTGGACCATCAGAGATAAGATGTAATTACCGACCTTGAGCTTTGACATAGAGCTCGAAAACCGCAGACCAAGCGTAAAAGTTGGATCCATCTAACTTTACGGTAGTGAGGCATTGCATCTTGTTAATATATTTCATATTTATTCTATTTTGTAATTTATATATCCTGCTGGACCTCTATGTAAATTATCCAGTTCCTCTTATTAATAAAAAGGGAGAAGGCCTATGCCCTCTCTCAACGCTGCATTGCACGTTGCATTGCGGCATCACATTTCACATGGTACCAGAGCAAGGTTCCTAACCTAACCCTACCCAGTCGTCACAACCCAGCGCCACCGCCGGTCGGCAGCGTGAACAGTAACTCCGGCGGTGAACAGTAATTCCTGCGTGAACAGAGTATGTCGCCAGTCTTCCCCGGCCACCGCCGGCCCAAAGCGGGCGGAGCAGTCGTCTCCCGAGCCAGGCGTCGTAGCCGTCGTCCCCCCTTCTCTTCTATTTCTGGATCGTCGGGTCCTTCGGTTGATCCAACGGATTTCCAAATCCCAAACCGAATGGTCCGTCGGTACGTAAGAAATTCCTAATCACATCTCCTCCATGTGTGATTAGGGAATTTCAGTTGGGGGATGTGGATGCGTCAAATACGCATCTGATCTTGTAACGTGACATGTATCTCCCCGTCACCCATATCTTCTTGTGACGTGTATCAATCTGTCACTCTTCTTCACATCAAATCATAGAGGACACCAAGGCATCTACCATCTACAGTGAGATGTCTCCTATCCCCTCCATCAAGTTGAACGGGAAGAATAATTTCTTATGAATGTTATCCATACTATATTGGAGTCACGCGAAAAGGCGAGACACGTTGATTCTGATCCTCCTGCACTTACTTACAAAGGCTATGCTGAATGGAAGCGTCATAACAGTCTAGTGAAGACCTGGTTGTGGGGGAGCATGGAACCTGGGATTGCCTCGAGGTTCATGTTCTACACTACCGCCAAAGAGATCTGGGATGCAGTGAAGAAACATTATTCTCAAGAGAAGAATGTGTTTCGTCAGTTCATGATATACGATCGTCTGTTTGCAGAACGACAGGGAGACAGACCTTTAGAAGAATACTTTGGAGTGATTCAAGGTATTGCACAAGAACTGAGTTTCTACCACCCATTAATTGTCCAGGAGCAAGTCAAAGACAGAGATGACTTGATTACAGCAAAATTCTTGTCTGGTCTGAGCTCTTCGTGCAGTTCAGTCCGCAGTGTTATCTTAGCTTCTGATAAACTTCCCAGTTTGGAAGAGGCCTACTCAAGGATTTTACAGGCAAATTTTGAACCTGTTAATCCTACCGTAGTCTCATCTCAGGGAGATTCTCATGCTTCTATAGCTGCTATAGTGAGAGGAGGACGAACAGGTATGGGTCGAGGACGTGGAACTCGCCCTAAGTGCACTTTCTGTAACAAACATGGACATGCAGTTGAGAAATGCTGGAAGAAGCATGGTCGACCTGCTGCACCACCTGTGGGAGCAGCAAACTATGCTACCACTACTGAGTCTACTGAGCCTCCTGCTTCGAGTTCTGGTCCTTCTGGCATTACACTCACCAAGGAGGAATATGATAGATTTATTCTGGCTACTCAGCATCTGAGTTTGGGATATCATCTTCAGCCAATTTGGCATCCACCACTGGTAATCAGGCTACCTCTTTAATGGCTTCTGGTTCTACTTCATCATGGGTCGTTGACTCTGGAGCGTCACAGCATATGACTGGTATGAGGAGACTTCTTCATTCCATTGACTCACATATTCCTCACAAATCTGTAACAATAGCAGATGGTTCAGTGAGGAGAGTGTTAGCCAGTGGATCTGTTTCTCTGACTCCTGGAATTGATCTTAATCCGTACATTATGTGCCTGCTTTTCCTTTTAAACTTCTTTCTGCTGCTAAGTTGATTGATATTGTGAAATGTACGGTAACTTTTGGACCTTCTTGTTTTGTATTACAGGATCTCAAGAGTATGAGGACGATCGGTGGGGGGCCTAGGAAAGGTGATCTCTACCTCTTCTACGGTGATAGTCTGTCACGCCAAGTGTCTGCTCCTGCTCCAGCTGTCCTATTGAGTGACTCTCCCTTACTGTAGCACTACAGATATGGACATCCTTCATTAGAGAGCCTGAGAAAGTTAGAACCGGAATTGTCTCAAGTATCGTCTCTAGAGTGTCTGTCCTGTCAACTGGGGAAACATCATAGAATGTCTTATCCCGGTCGTGTCAATAAACGGGCGTCATGTCCTTTTGAGTTGGTCCACAGTGATGTTTGGGGTCCTGTAAAAGACCATAGTTATAATGGTTTTCGTTATTTTATCTCTTTTGTGGATGACTTCTCGCGTATGACTTGGATTTATTTGTTGAAAAGTCGAGAGTCTGTGCTGTCTATTGTCAAACATTTTCATCAAGAAATAAAAGTTCAATTTGATTACAATATTAAAGTTCTTCAATCTGATAATGCCTTGGAGTATGTTCAAAATGCTATGGCCGATTTTTGTAGTTCAGTTGGGATGATACATCGTACATCTTGTCCTCACACTCCTCAGCAGAATGGGGTAGCAGAGAGGAAAAATCGTCATCTCCTTGATATTACCAGGACAATCATGTTTCAATCTAATGTTCCTAAGCGTTTTTGGTCTAGCGCCCTTCTTACTACTTGTTTTCTTATCAACAGGCAACCTTCTTATGTGCTTCAAGGACGTACTCCTTTCTCTGTCCTACGTCCCAAAGATCAACCTTTCCTTGTTCCTCTTAGAGTGTTTGGTTGTACTTCTTTTGTCCACAATTTTGATCCTAAGGCTGACAAGTTATCTCCTAGGTCAATTAGGACTCTCTTTCTTGGGCACTCCAACACTAGCAAAGGGTACAAGTGTTATTGTTCAAGTCTTCGTCGCATGTTTGTGTCTAGAGATGTGACTTTTCATGAATCCGCTCCATATTTCTCTAGTGTTCCCAGTAAGGGGGAGCAATTATGTGAGAGAGTGCCACCATCAGATGCTAGTGAGAGAGTGCCACCACCACATCAGAGTGAGAGAGTGCCACCTATCATTCCTGACTATACTATAATTCCGGAAGAGCAGCCAGCAGATGCTCCACCAATTCAGTAATATTCACATGTTTATAGCAGACGAGGCAGACAAGATCCAGAGGAGGTAGCGACTCCAGTCTCTGGGCCCTCCCCATCCTCTACTCAAGGGATTCCTGAAGAGCCATCTGACCCTGATGTTCCCAATGTTGTTCACAAAGGTACTCGTTCCTGTACTATTCGACATCCTATTACAAATGTGTGTTGTTTGTTCAAGTTATCTCAGCAGGCCCGCTCATTTGCTCTTGGGATTAATTTTGTGGTCATTCCAAGAAATCATCTTGATGCTATGAAGGATATTGGCTGGAAACAGGCTATGCATGTTGAAATGTCTGCTCTGTTACAGAACAACACCTGGGAACTTGTTGACTTACCTCTAGATAAAAATGCTGTGGGATGCAGATGGGTATTTACAGTAAAACATAATCCAGATGATTCTGTGGAGAGATTGAAAGCTAGACTGGTGGCAAAGGGGTACACTCAGACATATGGGGTTGATTTATTTGAGACCTTTTCACCAATGGTTCGTCTAAATTCTGTGCGTATTCTTATTTCTCTGGCTACTACATTTGACTGACCTCTATTTCAGCTCGATGTCAAGAATGTCTTTCTTCATGGTGATCTACAAGAGGTGTACATGGGGCAACCACCTGGTTTTGTTGCTCAGGGGGAGTGTCAAAGGTGTGTAGACTGAAAAAAGCCATCTATGGATTGAAACAATCCCCTAGAGCTTGGTTTGACAAGTTCAGTGATGTGCTCAAGATGGGTTTTTCTCATTCTGTTACTGATCACTCTTTATTTTATTCTACTTCTTCTGGTGGATCTATTATTATTGTTGTGCATGTTGATGATATTGTTATTACTTGTAGTGATTCCACAGGCATATCTCGTGTGAAAGCGAGCTTGCAGGGGCACTTTCACACAAAGGATCTGTGAAAACTGAGATATTTTCTGGGCATTAAAGTACTTAGATCTCATGCAGGTACCAATTTGTCTCAGAGAAAATATGTGTTGGATTTACTACAGGAAACTGGTATGAGTGAGTCCAAGCCTGTGTCTACTCCTATGGACTATCATGTGAAGGAGATGACTGATGATATTGATTATCCAGATCCATGATATTACAGGAAAATTGTGGGAAAATTGATATATTTGACAGTCACACATCCTGACATTTCTTTTGTTGTAGGAGTGGTGAGTCAGCATATGAGCTCTCCAAAACAGTCTCATTGGACATCTGTCTGTCGTATTCTGAGATATCTGAAAGGTGCACCTAGTAAGGGAATCACCTATTATAGGTCAAAGACTCCTGTATCCACACTGTCTCTTATTGGTTATGCAGATGCACATTGGGCTTGTAATCTGAATGACAGGAGGTTTATGTCTGGATATTGCACATTTCTGGGGAATCATCTTATTACCTGGAAAAGCAAAAAGCAAAATGTTGTGGCAAGATCTAGCACGAAAGCTGAGTATAGAGCAATGGCACATGCATGTTGTGAGTTGCAGTGGGTTCAATCTGTACTTTCTGAATTAAAGATTCCTATTTTGTCTCCTATAGAACTCAGATGTGACAATCAAGCGGCCATATACATTGCTAAGAATCCAGTCTTCCATGAACGTACTAAGCACATTGAAGTTGACTGCCACTTTATCAGAGACCAAATCAAGAATAGAACTGTTGTGACTCCACATGTCAAGTCTGAAGATCAACTTGCAGATGTTCGTACAAAGCCATTGAGTCCAGTAGCTTTCCAGAGTTTTTGCAACAAGCTGGGTCTACACGATGTGTACACTCTAGCTTGAGGGGGAGTGTTAATATATTTCATATTTATTCTATTTTGTAATTTTTATATCCTGCTGGACCTCTATGTAAATTATCCAGTTTCTCTTATTAATAAAAAGGGAGAAGGCCTATGGCCTCTCTCAACATTGCATTGCACGTTGCATTGCGGCACCACATTTCACACATCTAAAGTGAGTCGTAGGACGCCATCTAAAGAATATGGCAGAAAGCGGCAAGACGTAGAAGCAGACAAAAGAGACACAACTCAGGGGTAGCAACAGTAGGCAGCATGCAGTAGCAGTAGTTAGTAGGCAGTAGTCAAAGTAGTACCAACGCATGGGTAGTAGAAAGCATGGATCAACAGATCTGACAAAATATGCAATGGGGTAGTATGCAGAAGTAGCAGACTTGAAGCATCAGATCTAAGAAACCCACACAGAGGCAGAAGAGATCAGAGAAAAACCTACGCCAACATGGAGAGAAAATTACTCCACCATGAGGCGCATGCAGAGAGCAACCATAGACCATTTATAACGTCAACGTGCTATTTTAAAAACTGTCCAGAGATGACGAGAGGCTAGGAAGAAGGGAAAGTGTTGAGGTGATTGGCTAGATGGTGTGGAGATTGTGGCGTGTGGGTGAGTGGGACAGCAGTGGGGAAGAGCCTTAAGGGTAGTAGTGGTGACGGCAATGGGTTGAATGGTGATGATGGGTGGCGGCAGCAAGGTGGATGGTGGTAGACAGCGGCGGCAGGTTATGGGGGTGGTGGGCGGCAGCAGGAGGGATGGTGGTGGAAGCAGCAGAGAGGAAAGGGGAGGAGAGGAGGTGGCGGCAGGGCGAAAGAAGGGAGAAAGAGGAAGAGCAGCAGTGGCGGGATGAGGGGAGGAAGATGGGGAGAAGGGCGGCGGCGGGATGAAGGGCAGCAGCAGGGGTGGCGTGAGTGAGGGTAGGGTTGGCGGCGACTAGGAAGGCTTGGGTGGCAGCGACTAGGGTTGGTGAGGGAGTGGGTGGCGGCTAGGGTTGATGGAGACAGGAGAGGTTAGGATGGATCATAGTGCTTTGATGCCATATACAAGAGGATATATTTTTTTGATGTGTAAAACAAATACAATGAACTCTCTTTTATGGGACAAGAGAGTGAGCCAATAGACAGAGTTAAGCAGTATGGGATAAAAGAAAAAGGCTAAAGACAAGACAAGTCTAAAGCCCATAACAAAAGAAATAACATAACATAACACAGTAAAGCACATATACTAATACTATGATACTATCCGATACTAAATAATATGATACTTTCGAATTGTATAACTATGTACTTATAGGTTATACAAGTGTGTTTGTATGTGGATCAACTCATATCTTCAAGCGACTTTACTGTAAATTATGTACTTATATAACATAAAGCAATAGTCTTATATTGTACAATTGTATGTTACAGTGTAATACTTTGTACTATTATACTTATACCAATGAAAAGTAATTAGTACAGTACTGGTAAATTTTCCAACTAACTATCTACTTATATACTAACGAGATTATATACCCATTATGTAATATTGTACTATTGCATAATATTAGGGGTGGCAACCAAGTTCGGGTTGACCAGGTTTTATTTCGGGTCATTTCGGCTCAACACTTTTTGGCTAGACCCTAAACTTGCAAAAGATGGATGTTTGGGTCAAAACCCTTGACCCTGACCCGACCCGCAAATATTTTTGGGTCTATCTGGTCTGACCAGTAAATCCAAATACCAAGGAACAAATTAAAAAATATATAAGATTTGTCCAATCATTGATACCAAGTGTAATCAACAAATTTCAATGTAAACAAACTTACAATCTGATTGAGACAACACATATAAATCTTATTGTCGTTTGTTCGAGAAAATTAAACACAAATTCATTAAACAATCAGCATAATAAATCATACAAATCACTACAAAACTATGTAAAATCGCCTCAACAAACTTCATAAGTGACGGATTCGTAGTTTAATAGGCCAGTGGGTGTCTTAAACTTTATATTTATAATTTTATTTGAATATATAATTGTGAATTTCGGGTCAATTCGGGTCTAAAGTTCAAATTCGAGCCCGACCCTAAATTAACTTCAGGTTCTTTGGGTTCGGGTCGATTTCGGGTTGGATCGAAAAATCTTAGACCCTAACCCACTTAAAAATTTCGAGTTCCGACCAGGTCTTGTTTTGCCAACCCTACATAATATTGAGCATTTAGTAATATTATACAACCATAAATTCTATGTGCCAAACATGGTGCTAAACTACTAAAGTATATAACTAGGTATGTACTTGTATATTAAAGTATTATATAATAACACCCGACCAGTGTGGCTCAGGTGGTTCGGTCCGGCTTGTCCTCCCTGGGGGACCCGGGTTTGAATCCCCCTAAGCGCACTGTAATTACCAACTCCTTGGGTCATCCGGGCTCTGGCACCTGTTTGAGGAGGAGGGGGAGCGGGGTCTCCCTAAGACTCAAAAAAAAAAGTATTATATAATAACGTCCATATACTATACTATCATATACTACTATATAATACACATATACTAATATACGGTTTATGTTTACATTGATTTATGGGTTATAAATTACTAAACATGGGTTTACTATATTATACAACCATAAATTCTATGTATGAAACATAGTGCTAAACTTCTATATTATATAACTAGGTATGTACTTGTATATTAATGTATCATATAATAACGTCCATATACTATACTATTGTATATAACGATATAATACACATATACTACTAAACAGTTATGTTTATATTGATTTATGGGTTATATTTTACTAAACATGGGTTTACTATATTATAGAAGTACAAATATATGAATATTCATAAATTTGTATAAGCATATGTATAGAAACTTTGACCATCCCCATTTCAAAAAAATCTCTGCATAAGTGCTCTCACGACGCTTAAATGGCTACAAGGTCTTGAACGCTCGCCTCCCACTTCGTGTTTCCAAAAACATTGGTATGTTTACATGTTGTTTGAACTTTTTCAAGCTTTATGCCATAATAGAGTAGATGAAATAAAGTTATTTGTGATTTTTAAATCACATTTTGTTTTGCTTTCATGTTTTGGGCTAGTGGTTGAGCTAGAGTTTATTTATATGCGGGAATCGGTCCTTAAATCTCCATTGGCGGCATGGAACAAAATTTCAATCGAAATTGCAAATTTTCGTTTTTTTTTGCAATCGGACCGAAACGTCAGTACACAAGAACTGGTCCGCAATTTCGCGAAAATTTCACAGCTACAGTCGAAATTTCGCAAAACAGGGGGAATTTTAGTGCAAAAAAGTCCAATTTGGGCCTTGATATTGCGGAATCAGTGCGAAATGCAACACCTATTTCGCGAAACAGTGTTCCATTGACTGAATTTGCTGGGACTTTGATCTTTTAGCGATTTTTTTGTGATATCTTGCTCTCAAAGGCTGCTCTACTTGATTCTAAGGTATGTAACTCCTCTCCCTAGCCCATCTACTACTCATTCTATTTCTACTCCGTTTTAGACATATCTTAATAAATACTCCGAAAATCCTAAATTTCTAAGTGACATTTCTCTTAAAATTCTCAAGATCTTGAAGTGAAGTTGTAAATCTAAGAAACAATAGTGTGAAATACGTATATCTATACTTATTTTGAAAATCTAATCAATATATTTCATATTTATACACAAAATGGCTACAAAAGATTTTTTAATGGAAGTTCTTATATTTTTGTATTTTTCACTTATGTAACCCTATATATATTATAATAGTAGCCTTATACAAAATGTCAAGTGTAAGTTGCAACTTATAACCCTAAATATTTTTTTATTCACTTATGTAACCCTAAATATATTATAATAGTAGACTTATACAGTAAATATACTAACCTACAATATTGTAACTTATAAGTTGTAACTCTAAGTTATAAAGTCTAACACTCTAGTTGTTTTAACTTGAAGTTTGCAAGTTTGTAACACTCTAATTGTCGAACAAACTTAACATTTATGCTCATTTGTGCACTCACTCATCAAGACATGGATCCCACCCTAACCTCTAAACATATAAATTTATTATACAATCCAGTGTGTCTATGTTTAAACATTGTGTTTGCAAAATTTCATTACTTAATTCCTTCATTTTGTCATCAAAATTGCCATCGAAATGTTGTCAAAATTGTTCAGCTTCCTTCACTTACAAATGTGGGAGACCCCCCCCCCCATATCCAATATGAAATATTGTTGCATATTTGAGTAGATCTTGGCGATTAGAACGTCCTGGTAAATTTTCATGATTTAATTCGCTTATTTGGTTGTCGAAATTGTTAGTGCCATAAATATCGAAATTTCGGCCTCCACACTATAGCTTTAAATAGAATATGTTGTTGACTTTTTTTATTTCAACATACTTTAGCTCTTACAAGTGTAAAATACATATAGTTCATATCAAGTTTGGCTTGCTAGGGTTCTTAGGATATGCAGGACTGGCCCTATTTATTATTAAAGTCTCTTTGCAATTCGATCTCTAATAAATATATACAGTTCTTGATGTATAACTTGTTTTGAGGTGTGGTATATGGAAAATAAGAAAATGGACAATAAGGGCATTAATTCCTAGTTATAATGGTAATTAGATACCTAACATGGACAAAAACTAATGTCAAGTATGGGAGATGTTTTTTTACTTGGCTCAAGATTCTCCATATGCACTGCATCAGAGTAATATAAAGTACTTATTGCAACAACACCTACACACACTAACATAGAAAAAGTGGATAGTCAAACTTCTGAGCTATGACTTCCGCATCAAGTTTAAGCAAGCCTATTATTGAATAAAGCCTAGCTCTACAAGATCTCCATCTTACCACAACAGTGGATATTTTTTCCTCAATGAGAAGACCACTTGTCAACATGGATGACCTTCTCTGCTGATTCCGCCATTGTACTACACGTGGCCAACTACACAGAAGAAAAAGGCATTCTCTTCCACTAACTGAGAACTACATGACGTCCAATTTACCCCCATCATAACGTCGCTCTAGTTATAAAAAACACTGCACAATGTGCAACATGACTGCTATTGAAAAGGGATGCAAAATTGAAAATGGAAACTTAACAAATACCATGTTAGTACCCCTCTTTGACCTCTTCCAATTTTGAATAACATCTAGGAATATGCTAGCATGGACTTCGTTAAAGGATTGCCACACAATTGGCAGCCCATGAGGGTGTGACCTTTTTTTGTTTGTTCGCCAACTGAGTATTATACAAGGGACACAAACGCAACTTATTTCGTGGTAAACTATCAAACTACATGGCCTAGCTAATCCATCACAAGTGGCATAAGGTATCCCAAAGCAACTTCCAAATGGAAATTTCTCATCTCCCATCACAAAGTTTGAGTTACCATCGGGTACCACTCTTAAAATAATGGACAAACTGAGGTTGTAAAATCAATGTGGAAAAAAGAGCTTTGATAGTACAACTCCACGCACCAACAGACTGACTCTTCTGCCCACTATTGGTGAAACTTTAATATGGCATCAAATGGCACTCAACCGCCAACACTAAACCCTTCAAGGTTCTATACAAGTCGTGCATCGCCTTGTGGCATCACTTAGAGCAAGGGGACTACAAAGCGACTAGCCAATGACGAGATGAGAAGCACATGAGAAAGTATGCTACACCAACTACAACACCAATTAGTAGAAGCTATTTAAGCAAAGGGAAGACAGATAGCAGTAAGCAGTAAAATAATCTAGATTTTGCAGCCAGTATTAGGTTTACTAACTCTTGCCTTCTAATCTCTCAATGCTCTGGCAGCCGACAGTTGTCACGACAAGTTTCCCCGCAAAATTCTAAACCAAAAGATGGTGCAAAATAAAGATCATGCAATTTTTGGGTCCTTGTGTCCCACCATGACCACCAATTTTCGGGTCCTTGTGTCCCACCATGACCACCCAATAAAGGAAGTTGAGTGGATGTCCTACTCTCGAGATATGGGCAGATTGTTCAATTTGGTCCAACACTGAGACGAGGTCAGCGGACGAGAGGAGGTTGTTGGTGTTGGCTTTTTGGATAATGCCACACTCAATTTCCATGACGCACATATTTTCTTCAAAAAGGGTGGTCTTCTAACGTTCCGTAAAGAAAACAATAGTTATCCTCAAGCTAAAAAAGAGGTTGGTCTTGAGCCACAAAAGACACTTGTAACTGTATTTTGTATCGGTATTGAACAAGTAATAAAATATTGGTTGGATAATCCTAGTTGGCAACAACTAGGTAGTGGACTAACGGCATTTTAGGCCAGAACCATTCTATATCTTATGTCTTTTATGGCTGCCTATCTTGTTTGTTACTTGCTTTACTCTTTCCGCTATAATATTTTTTAAACAAGTTAAAATTAATCAAATTTGTGTTTTAACTGGCATAGAATCGAAATTGCTCTATTCACCCCCCCCTCTAGAGCTTTCAAATGGTATCAGAGCAAGGTTTCAAGGATCTCCAACGAGTCTTGAAGATGGGGGAAATCTCTTGGGCCAACTCAACCTTAAAGGGAGCACATGTCTACTGACATACTACTTTTGATGGCTCCAACTATACATATTGGAAGAAGCATATGCAGTTTCTTTCAAGGGAATAGCTTTAACTTTTGGCAAATGGTCATCCTACCATATGTGCCTCCAAAAATGGAGCTTGAGCAATGGGATGCGATTACGATAATAAATGCTACATTAAATGCTAAAGTCGTAAGTATTTTGTATTCTTTTTATATCCTAGTGAGTTTAATAGAATCTCCTCTTGTGAAACTGTTTATGATATTTGGAGAAATTGTCTATTACTCATGAAGGAACCAAGAAAATAAACTATTGCTAGTGAAAATAAATCGGAAAAGGTTGAAAATATAAGAAAAAGAAAAATCAATTGTCTACTATTGTTGATTTTTCAAATGTAGAACTTAGTGAGCGAAATGACCAATATGCTAGTGAAAAGAAAAGAATAGATGAGCTTATTTCTCAAAATACTTCCTTGCAAACTCAAGTTTCTACTCTTTTAGATAAGTTGAGTAATATGGAGAAACAAGTTATCCATTGCTCACATTTTGATTATGATATTATCCTTGAAATGAATAATAGTTAAAATTATAAAATCGATATGCTTGAAGATAACATTGCAATTACTAGGACATGCTTGATTTATACTACTAATGACTCATTGATTCTTGCCCAGGAAAATGTAAATCTTAAGAGATCTTTAGATAAATTTTCAAATAGTAGAAATATGTTAAAAAAATATATTGCATCCTCACAATGGGCATGTAGGTACAAGTGGTCTTGGTTATATTTCAAAAAATAAAAATAGGAAGAAGCAAGGGCCTATATTTGTAAAACAAAATTATAGTTTTTCTTTCTCCATTAACCAAGTTACATGCTTTGCTTATGAAAGATTTGATCACTAAGTTTTCTCATGTCCTTTAAGAAGAAAAGTGACAACAACATGGTTTGGACATCAAGAACCTTTCTCTAGAAGGGGATTGATATGATCATAAGCTTCATTTGATATCTATTTTCATCACGACATGCTATAAATTGGTTAATCTTACAGTATAATATGAGTTTCTGCATTGGCATTTAATATGAAATTTTTGGGTAGAGGTCTGTATTTCTACTGGAGAAAAAATTTCAACAGGTGGCCACTTAGTCGAATGTAGTTCGATAGAGGGGAAGTTTGGTCAAAATACAGTTCCATAGAAATGATAACTGCAAGTTTTATTTTACCTATCTTACAATTGGTAATTATATTGAGTTTGTTGGATGTTTCTAGGATTTTTAGGGTTTGAAATGAATTGTTATACATGTTGTCAATATAGCTTTAATAATTTAATGGGTATCTTTATCATAGTGGTCACTTTCTTAGTCTGAGCTCAATTTTTATGAGTATGATATTAAGGGGACGCTCAAATCATGTGATTTATCTTGCTATCATGGTTAACTTATGTTTTTAATGGTTTCTCTATATCAGTTATGGATTTAACATTTCTTAATATTGGTCTAGAGATTTTTTTTATTTTCTCTTTGTTTTTATGGCATCTCTCTGTCATGGAGGAGTTATCATTCATTTCACTGATATTGAGATATCTTTTAGAAAGATCATGGTTTTATTTTTTGGCTCTCTTTGACAATGATGGACTTAACATTCCCAATCATTGGCTAGGAGAAACTTTGTTAATTTCGTTCTGTCCTTAAAGGGATCCCTTTATCATGAAGGATTTAACACTCTTTTCACTGATATTGAGACATTTATCAAATGTTCTTTGATCTTATTATGGTTTATATATCATGTCCTTTTATTTTAATTGTTACTTTCATTTGGTATTCCAGTGTTGTTTGGGTATGAGGTCCCCTTGATACGATTATCTTTTTGATGGGGAATAACTCCTTGGGGGGGTATGTATGCCCGCTTTTTGGAGTTCAACAAAGGTGGAGAAAAATCCATGAGATAAATTTGCTTTATATTGTAAATTTAAGGTAAGCTCATAATTTGACTATGTAAAATTTTATCTTATGGGAATATTTGTCATCATCAAAAAGAGGAAGATTGTTGATTTTTTTTAATATCCCACACTTTGATTTCGATGATGCAAATATTTTCTATTTGTGTTACTAATGTGTGAATTAAGTGATTCAGGTGATCAAAGAACTTATAGAAGATCCAATATCAAAGAATGTGCAATCATAGGTGTGTTTGGATGCTTGTACATCAAGTTGTACTTATATGATGTTTTCTATAGGTGCAAATTGTACAACTTGATAGGAATGATGTAAGAACAAGTGATGAACGGCTCAAAATCATCATAAATCAAGTTTTATACTTATATACACCTATTAATATAGGTAGATGATTTTTCCTTATTCATTTGAGCCATTTTTCATATTTTAGGAGTTAGGACCAATCGGGACAGAGAGTTTTTTGGCCAAACTTTCATGCCACCAAAATGCATTCCGGTTGAACTTCATGTGGACGGAGACATTACCATTAGACCAAAGTTGGTCTCGATAGTGTTTCGGTCAAACTTTTATTCGACTCAGATGCATCTCAGCCGAACTTCTTTTCGCTGGAGGACAGTTATGTGGACTTTTCCGGTTAGTGTGCAGTTAGTCGTTTTAGTCCCACTAGCTATCCTATAACGACTAGTTTCCCACTAAACTCATCTTAGACACTCTCAAGTTCCAACATCTATCTTAATTAATCCTAAGTGTTCTCTATATATAGGAGTGAAATATGAATACATAAAGCACACTTGAGCAAGCCATCTACATACTATCTCTATCAAGTTTAGAATCCTACTTCGCTACATTCAGGTGCTCTCAAGAAATCTAAGCTTGCCTAGCTCTAATGTCCTACTCCACCAAATATAGTCTTATCTAAACCCATGTGGAGTTGATCATCACTTGCTCATTAGTGCTTATATTGTATATCTTGAGAGAAAGAGTTGTAATTTCCTTCTTCCTTCTGGCTCCCTGTTTTGGTTCTTTGATTCGTGCTACTTCTTACGAGAAGGTTGGAGCGAATTTCTTTGGAGCTACTTCTTGCGAAAAAGATTGTGTCCAAAGGTGATGGGTGGTCTTCCGACGTCCCTCAATGAAGACAATAGTTATCCTTGAGTTGAAAAGGAGGTTGATTTTGAGCCGCAAAAGAATTGACAATTGTATTTTGTATCGATATAGAACATTTAATAAAATTCAGGTTAGAAAATTTTGGTTGGGAACAACTAAGTAGTGGATTGACGGCACTTTAGGCTGGAACAGCTATACATCTTGTGTCTTTTGTGGTTTCCTATCTTATCTCTTACTTGATTTACTCTTTAAGGTACAATATATTTCAAAACAAGTTGCAATTAACCAATCTTATGTCAAAGTTGCATAAAATCAGATTTGCTCTATCCATCCCTCTCTAGAGCTTTTAATTGGCTTAGCCACTATAGTCTATATGAGTTTAGACAACTAGATGAAGAGTCCTTGTAACCCCAAAAGGTTTGATATCTTATGCAAACCCTCGCATGACATGTCCAATGGCATTGTGTAAACAAACATATAATTAACACTAGTGAAAGGACTGGGGGAACATTAATTGTCGGACCTTAAGACCCTTTCATTAACATTGTCATTCCACGGCATTCAAGGTCGTGGTTGCATGAACTTCAAGAATATGAACGAAATGGACATTAAGTCGGAAATCTATTTAACATTCATTTCGAAAATCATCTAATTCCCTCATGAAAATTCTATTTTTTTCGACTTTGATGTTGTTGTTGTTAGAAATACAAATATCAGAAAAATATCTGTCGTTTTTCTTGCAACCTAGAGTAATATGGTAATCTCTCTCTACAGAGAATATGTAGGTGAGTCCTAAAATATGACACAGAATAATCAAAAGTAATAGTTCTTATAGAATGTTTAGATATCTCAATAATCTGATGTACAGCCTAATGACAAGATTTACAATCCATTTTCACCGGTATTGTTGTCACTTTCCATGCCACCCCACTTCGGTTCCAGCATCTTACATCACGCGTCCTATCAAAAATAGGGACTGCAACAGAGATACCAAGCTGCAAACAATTACCCACATGTTACACGACCATTCTTCATGGGCGCTTTTTCTCCGTCAAGAAGCCAGCCGAGTATTGAGACGATGGTGAAACCTAATAAACGTGAAAATTTGCCCTAACGAACGATAAATCATCCAATAGAAGGAGATAAATTAGATACAACGTCACAAACAGACAGTTGGTTATCCAATCGACTACAAGTCGTTCCTCCGCTCATTTACTTAACGAGCCTCGAAGATCACCGAACCTCCAGAATTGAATCTAGATCAAGTTTTGTAGGAAAGATGAGGAGATGGCAGAGAGAAGAGTTAGGCGAGGAATCACGCACCTTTTGTTGGAAGAGGAATTCTGGTTTGTTGAGAAAAATCCATCTCTACTTGTAAGAGCGCGATTTGAACAGAAGGAAAATGCTTGGCGGCGGTGAATTTAAACTGATAGGCTCCTTCAGCCATCGCCGGAGGTGCTATAACCCATCGTGTCCTTTGGGAACGATTGTGCGTGTGTTCCGTATGTTCACCGCGCAGTCGTCGGGGAGACAGTTCCTTTATGCGCCTCGCCGGGGCCAGTCCAAACTGAGCATGGTGCCACGTCGGTAAAAGTCTTCACTCGAAGCCTTGTCGCCGAAAAGGTTTGGGACGCTTTTCGAACTTGACTCGGCATCATTAAATGTATATGCAAATTTTGAAGAAGCTTTTATTCTCTTAAGTCACAAAGTAAATGTTTGCTCAGAACGCCGTTTTTTTCATCTATAGGAAATAGGAACTTTGTCCAGCCTACTTTTTCCTCGTGCTTACTTTGCATATACTTGGAAATAGAGAGTTTGTCCTACCTGCTTACTTCCAAATTGCAACTATTTGCTTGAGAAGCCTTTAATACTAATATTTTACTTAGAAATAAGATTGAGTTTGTTCCACATGCTTTCCCACCTACTTATATATACTATAAGAAAGTGTTATTTGCTCGGAACGCTTTTGTTTTTTCACCTACTTATACTATTAAGAAAGTATAATTTGTGCGGAACGCTTTTGTTTTTCATCTTTTTTTAAGGCCTTTTGTTTTTCATCTAAAAGCCTACAAATAAGAGGGAGTTTGTTCATCCTAATTTTTTTAGAAAACGACTACTTGCTGAGAAAGCCTCTATTTTACATCATTATACTTATTTTCAATGTACCTATAAACAAGAGGGGGGGGGTTCGTCCAATTTGATTTTCCACCTAGTTACTTTCATGAAAAAAAGAAATTTTGTCCGGGAATTCTTTATTTTACATTATATTCCTGTAAACAAGAAAATTAGTCCATCCACTTTTTCACATATGTACCCCAATTTGTCATTATATCATATGAAGTCTCGTGGTAGAGGTATTACTTCATCAACGATTGTTTTAATATAGTTTGATAAATCGATGAGTGCTATTTGACTTTATTCTTGTATATGTTAGTAACACCAGATTTTCTAAACATTGAGCGATGTATTTTGAATGAAATTTTTTATAAATATGTCATGTTTTGTTTAAGGTAACTTTATTTGGATGTAAATAGTCATAAAATGATGTTTATGTCGAGTCCTTATTTTAAAAGAAGAAGAAACATCTTGCACGAGATAATAGTATTGCATGGGTTTATTTGTTTGGGAAGGAGCTCTTATTGCATGGTAGATCCCAAGCTATTGTGAAACAACATATTACTATAATTAAAGTCACTTTGATGGGTAGTCCACCTTGGCATTGGGAAGTGTATGGCATTTTATTATGAACTCTTATTTTATTATAATGGTAGTAATGGCATGCTAAACTAAAAATAAATGTATATTGTTTGATTTTGACACAAGTTTATCTAATGTTATGATACTTAATAATCCCTCTTATAATTTAGTTATTAATGATAAACCTTCTTGTCGGAATACACTCGAGTGTACCAGAGACGCAATAACTTCAGTCATTTTCCACAATGGAGCAATTATTTTAGAAATCTAAACCATTGATCTTCTTAAATATCTTAAGAACATACTATATAATAAATTTCATCTCATTTGGACACTTATAGGTCATGCGTCTAAAGGTGGCCAAAATTATACATTTCAAATTAGTTTTATGTGTGAGTTACACTCATCTAAATGGGCTCAAATTTTGTATGTGGCCTGTTATTATTATAAACTTGAAGATCAATGGATTAAATTTTGCAAAAATATGATTCAGATAGGCAAATACCATTGGGGTGTACGGTGTGATTTATACACTCGAGTGTATTCTAGCCTAACTCTATATAGAGTGTGTATAGGGTATATATTATATAAGTATATATATAATGTGTGTTGAATTGTACAATTACTTCAATTTAAGTTAATACCAATGAAACAATTTTATAAAACTAATGTGATATGGAAAGGACAAGTGACTATTGCTAGATGATTAATTAGGAAATAGAAGTAGTGAAATAAATTTGAAATAGTGTTAGAAGATATTATCATGTCAAATACATGTTTTAGATATTACGTTATAACTAGTATCACATAATTGTATCTTAGTATGCGGATATTTTAGAGTATCCATCATTTTTCTTAACTTTGAAAAATGTTGAAACCTACAAGTATACTAAACCTAAACACAAAAATGTTTGAACTTATTGACTGCTTAGATTTTTCCCAATTCAACTAGTAACTTGAGGTCTGTAAAATGCCTAAGTTTATTTTAGTATTCAATTCATATTCTTATGCTTATTTAGTTCGATGTATATGATTACCTACTTATACTAGTTACAACTAGGGCATGCGGTAAGGCCCCAATTTTTTATATTTAAGCAACTAAAAACCTATATTCAACATAATTGAGATGGTATACTAGAAAAATATAAGAATAAGACATAATTGAGCTAATACTAAATTATTGAACCTTATTTTGAGTTGAGGAATGGCATAAATGCAATTTATATGAATATGTAAGAAGTACATGAGTGGATTTTAGAAATGTCTTAGAGTCCGTAGAAACATGTCTAGGTATGTTGTTTTGGCTTTGAATCACATACATATACATTTAGAGTATGTTGATTCATGATTCATTTAGAAGTTGACCAACTTATTGCATACTCAGACCTATTGGCTTTTTGGATATGTCACACTCAAATTTCAATGATGCAAATATTTCCCATTAGTGGTATCAATGTGTAGTGTTTAATATGATCAAAAAACTTAGGTCATATCTAATGTCAAAGAATGTTTAATAATTTATGTGTTTGGATGCTTATTAATCAAATTGTACCCAAAATTATTCTATGTACAAGTGCATTTATATAGACAATTTGATAGATTGTCGTAAGAGCTAGTGATGAACGATTAAGAACCATCCTACACATAGTTTTACAATTGTATACTCCCATTAGTGCAAAATTTGTTCGAAGAATCTTACAAATTTTACAAATTTTTGGATCGGGAAAATTTTCAGATAGATGGTAATTGATCATGTCAAATCTCAATCAAATTTAATTTGTTTGTGACAATTAATTAGTGCACAATTAGGCATTTAACCTCATTGGCTATCCCATAACAGCTAATTTTCACTAAACTCGTCCTAAAAGCTCCTAATAGTAATTTATACTATTCCTTAGTGCTTTCATATTGCAACACCATATGAACACACAAATGACACTTGATAATTTAGTGTACATGTTATCTACTCGAGCTTGGAATTCTAACTTGCCATCTCCAACTACTTCCAAGCAAATCTAGGCCTCATCTAATTAAGTATCCTAGTCAACCTCATCAAGACTTCCCTAAACCCACGTGGATTTGATGGATTGTTCAAAGGAGCATAAATTTCGAATTTTTAGGATAATTGGTTGTACTATTATATTCCTTCTTAATCATTGCTTATTCACGCTATAGAGATAATTCTTTGGAGAAGGTTGTGTTCAAAGGTGAAAGAAGGAGGTTGCAATCTTCTTCAACGAGGCTCTTATTCAACCTACAAAGGAGAGGTGATAAATTTTCCTTTAACTAAAAGGAGGTTGGTATTTCTCCATAGAATACACATGTACTTGTTATTTGTATCGTTATAGAAAAGGTAATACAATTACATGTTAAAAACCCATGTTTGGCAACAACTAGGTGTTTATTGTATGCCCTGAGAGCCATCATATGATGATTGTAATAGGGATAATTTGTACTTGGTTTGATAATTAATAAAAGGAAATTCCACTTAGTGTGTTGTTTTCAAAATTAAGATAATGAATAAACTAAACAATATCCTAAGAATTACATGAATCAATGACATATAGTTTAGGTTGAGGACCTAAATAAAAGATCATATGTATAATAAGAGTACTCGTTCTTGTTATGTTCCTAGTTAGTTATTATTGTGGATGCCATGGGATAACAATAATACTCAAGACTAGCATGTATGGTGAATGATGACTATGTCTCTTTATTCATATTTGGATATCAATTCAGATGCATGGGTACTTGTTAGAGAACAAGTTGTACAATAGAAACACCTTGAGATTGACACATGGAAGTCATGTAGTGACATATTAGAGTCATATATCAACGTGATAGTTGTAACATTCCTGACCTGGGTTATGCTTTAACCCTAGAGGTTTTGCTTAATAAAGTTAATTATATGCTTTCTCTTATCCTTTGAAAAGTAATTAAGGCTCAAGAGAAACTTATGTTCCAAGTTTGGTCCTGATTAAATGCTATTTGAGCAATGTACCTTTGTTTTGGACCAAAGTGAAATTTACCCAAGTTGAGGGGTTATATTGCAATATGTCACATGATTGAATATGCCTCTTGTGTTCTAGAATAATTATAGAGAAAAATGATGTAAGGTGGTGGCTGGTGGAAAGCCCAAATTCTAAGTTTAAACTTGTTTGAATGATGTTGAAATAATATTTGTTTATTTTGGACTAAAGTGCAAATTACCCAATTTGAGGGGTTAACTTGCAAATGTTACAGGATAAAATGTTCCTCAAGTGTTTAAGAATCATGATAATGAAAATGATGCATAGGTATGGCTGCCACAAGCCTGAGTACCAAGACAGAGCTTGTTAAGCAATGTTTGTGCATTAAAACCTAGTTTTGGTGTAATGTGCAATTTACCCAAAACGTAGGATTCAATATGCAAAATACCACCTCTATAGAGTCCTTTATGCTTCTTGGCATCATGTATAGAAAATAAAATGAGAGGGGCGTCTCATTTGAATTACTTTGGAGGAGAGAGAATCTTGATATTAAAATAATCAAGATTTAAGCATAATTGAAACCCTAATTCAATTTACTGCAAAAATAAATATATTAATGGAAGTTCCATTCAACAAAAAATGATATGGTTGAATTTTAATAAGTGTGGACGTCCTTGTGCCTTGAAAAGGCCACGAAATATCTAAAGCAAGTGGAGAGTCCACTCACATTAGTTAAAGAAAAAGTAATATCCACTCAATTTTGGATATTACTATTATAATGGTTAAGGTGCTTAATTTGTTTTCCTTTAATTCATGGATAATGAAGAGGAAATTCAAGTTGTGGATATGGCTTCGTATGAAAGGGATGGAGGGGAGTATGTGGCACCAATTTTGGTAGTTGAAGGAATTAATTATCATTTTCTCTCTCATGAAATTCCTTTACATGTATCCCATTTTTCACCCACATGAAAGACTCTTTTCGACCCTTCTTTCTTTCCTTGCTTTGGCCGTGCACAAGGGATCTTAGGATCAACAGGAGGACGTGCCCCAACCTGTAGGTAAGCTCCATAGTCATCTTCAACCTTGAATTCATGGTGGAAATCGAAATTCAATGCTTGATTTCTTCTTTTCTTCATTCAATCTTCAACCTTGGCCATTCTTTTCACTCAAAGACTTGAGGACGAGCCTTGGGAGGTTGAGAAAGCTTCATTCACCATTGAGGACATGAAGGTTGAAGATTGGATTCAATTTTGAAGGCGGTTTATATAACTTGAACCCTTAAATGTCATTATTGCTTACAATTTATTCATTATATGTTGAACCTTTCTTCTCTCTCGATTTCCTTTTGATCAATTGTTGAAATCACCATAAGAATCATAAATGATTTCAAAGGTCTGAAGCTTGAAGATGATGATGTCATCTTAAGCACACATCTCAACAAAGTACATGAGCAAACAGTTTCAACATTTTGAAACCAATCGGTTTCAAGATCGATTGAAACCAAACGGTCTCAAGACTGTTTGGGAGTAAACGGTCTCAAGACTATTTGAGATCAAATGGTCTCAAACCGTTTGGAGGATCAATGCTGATGTGGTTGGATGATGATCCAATGATACCAATTGATTTGATTTTAAAGGTTCCATTTATGAATGATCCACCAATTGCAAACCCTAATCGATTGAATTGATTGAAGCCTTAATTGATGGAATTGATCAAGACCGAATGGGTGAAACCAAACAAGACTGAATGGGTAAAATTGATTAAGACCAAATGGCTTAAATCATTCAAGATTGAATGGGTAAAAGTGATCAAGACTGAATGGGTAAAAGTGATCAAGACTGAATGGGTAAAATCAATCAAGATCGAATGGGTAAAGTTGATCAAGATCGAATGGGTAATTTGATCTTCAAAACTGTTTGGTCATATTGACCGTTTGGGAGAGTTGACCAAATGGAGGTCAAGCACCTCAATACCGAATGGAGGTCAAGCACCTCAATACCGAATGGAGGTCAAGCACCTCAAGACCAAATGGAGGTCAAGCACCTCAAGACCGAATGGAGGTCAAGCACCTTAAGACCGAATGGAGGTCAAAGTACATCAAGACCATTTGAAGGTCTAATTGATTTAAACCATGCAAGTGCAATTAACCACCTGATTATTAATTATGTTTATTAAAGATAATTACAATGGTTGTACCTCTCAAGTACTTAGGTGATTAGCATCTATTGAGTGGTTAACCTTTGATGCTTATGGAAGCAATATCTCAATACACTATGCTAACCCTAAATGTGTGTACTTGAATGAAAGGTTGATCTAATCTAATCAAGCTTGAAGTAATCAACATCTTAGAAAGGATGAGAGAGAGAGGGATTCATGCATGTATAATAATCATGAAGTGGTTAAATCTCAACACTCTCAACATGAATAGAATATGTAATTAGGGTATGATCCTTGATAAAGAGATCATGAAACCCTAATCGAGAAGGATGATGAGCCCTAACCCTAATTTAGGGCAATGCTAGGTGAAACCCTAATCTAGGGTAATGGTGAAACCCTAATCTAGGGTAATGGTGAAACCCTAATCTAGGGTAATGGTGTAACCCTAATTAAGGGTGATGTCATGTGAAACCCTAATTAAGGGTGATGTCATGTGAAACCCTAAGCCAAGGTGATGTCAAGTGAAACCCTAATACATAGATGTAATGTGAAACTATGATTTGGGGAAAAGTTATAAGGAACCCTAATTCAAGATAATGATGTGTGAAACCCTAATCTAGGGTAATGCCATGTGAATCCCCAATATAGGGTGATGTAATGTAAAACCCTAATTGATAAAGAGGGAAACCCTATTCCTAATAATGGAGTAGTGAATAATGTATTGGAAGGTGAAACACCTAAAGTGGTTGATAATGGTTGAATAATTCAAATGAATGACTTATGACCAATACATTACATGATGATGTGATGGACAAGTGCATAAGGTATTAGGATGGGGAAATATCCTAATACAAGATAAGCTAATGAACTTAAGTGATGAGGGAAGTGATACATCAAGACATGATAGATATCACATCCAGTACCTCAAAGTTTATACACCTTGATGTACCCTAAATCCAATATACTTGGATGAGTAACACATAAAGTGTGTCATGATAATTGTTACATTGAGATGTAATGAGCCTAATGCACTTTAATAAGTGTAGGCTAGCATACCTTGAGAAAGGGTTAAGCCAAGTTAATAAAGTATGATGTATTTATACTCTGGTAAGGATGAGATAGAAACTCATACCTTGTGTTGATAATCATTTAATGATAAATGATGAGAATAGTTGTTGCCTAGTGAGAGGTGACAAGATGTTTAATGGCCTTGTGAGCCATGAGAGTGGTTGTTGCCTAGTGAAAGGTGATAATATGTTTAATGGCCTTGTGAACCATGAGAGTTGTTGTTGCCCAGTGAGAGGTGACAAAATGTTTAATGGCCTTGTGATCCATGAGAATAGTTGTTTCCTAGTGAGAGGTGACAAGATGTTTAATGGCCTTATGAGCCATGAGAGTAGTTGTTGCCTAGAGAAAGGTGACAAGATGTGTAATGGCCTTGTGAGCCATGAGAATAGTGTTGCCTAGTGAAAGGTAACAAGATGTTATAAAGCCTCATGAAAGAAATGATAATAAATAATGGAAACTTAGTAACATAATAATAATAACTAATGGATACAATAATAATAAAGAAATCTTGGTCATACATGCTTCATGTTTATAGCCAAATAAGGGCTATAGTGTTTTGAATAAGCTTAAGGAAGATATGAGGAATAATTGAATTACATAAAGGATGTGAATAAGTATGATGGTTTGGCCAAGGTTTAATACCTAGTAAAGGTGATGTGGAATACCTGGAATAATTGCACATGATTGGTAATAACCCAATACCTGGAATAATGTCACAGGATTGGTCATAACCCAATACCTGGAATAATGTCACAGGATTGTCATAACCCAATACCTGGAATAATTGCACAGGATTGGTAATAACCCAATACCTGGAATAATGTCACAGGATTGGTCATAACCCAATACCTGGAATAATGTCACAGGATTGGCCATAACCCAATACCTAGAATAATTGCATAGGATTGGTAATAACCCAATACCTGGAATAATGTCACAGGATTGGTCATAACCCAATACCTGGAATAATGTCACAGGATTGGTCATAACCCAATACCTAGAATAATTGCACAGGATTGATAATAACCCAATATCTAGAATAATGTCACAGGATTGGTCATAACCCAATACCTAGAATAATGTCACAGGATTGGTCATAACCCAATACCTGGAATAATTGCACATGATTGGTAATAACTCAATACCTGGAATAATGTCACAGTATTGGTAATAACCCAATGTCTGGAATAATTGCACATGGTTGGCATAGTCCAATGCCGGGAATGTTTGCACAGGGTTGGCATAGTCCAATGCCTGGAATGTTTGCACATGATTGGCATAGTCCAATGCCTGGAATGTTTGCATAGGATTGGCATAGTCCAATGCCTGAACAGAATATGATGATGTATACTCACATGACTGATGCAATTCAATATCTGGTTAGTAGATTGGCTGAGGCCAATAGAAAGAAATGAGAATGATTCATGGATAACATACCATGATAATGAGCACCATAGGATAAGCTTGAGATGTTGATATAGTATGATGGGTAAATGATATACATGTTCTTCACATTCATTATAAAGTGAATAGATGATTTACTGCTCTATCATAGATAGTTGCAATGCTTTTAAAAGATGAGAATATTCTAAACTGCTTATCCTCTGCTTAGTTTCATAATGTTTATCTGCAATAATAATGTTTCTGCCGGAGAGTTATATCTCTCGTTGGGACAATTTTCAATTGTCTCACCCCTGTGGGATCCAACATTTTTTAGGTGGATGCAGACGAAGAGGTAGAAATCATACAGCAGGAAAGAGGACAGCATCATCATGGACAGCAGTAACATCTCAGGTGGAGATACTGACTGTCGTGTCTTGTAGATATGAGTCCTATGTGTCGTTTCTATACTCTCAGGTCCTAGGAGTCAGTACTTAGTGTTTTTATAATTGATCTGAGAATCTTGGCTTGAATGCCTCGAGGTTTTGTGTTGCTCATGTGTAGACTTACAGAGCAATTGATGTATGTAATCCTCGAGAAGTTATGGTACATGGTATGTACTTGTGGACCAAAATGTATATGTAATACTTTGGTTCTTGATGTTAAGAGTTTTCCTGGAATTCGATCTCTTTGTAAAAGGTTTTAATTTTTAGTGATTTTTGTTAATCTGTTGTTAATAATCGCTTCCGCTTAGTTAATGACGATTTGTTCGAACGGTTCGCCACATTGTGATTCTTAAACCTGAAGTCACTACAGTAACACAAGTCATTTTGTGTGCTTTGACCACTAGCGCAACGTGCTCTGGGATACGAGTTGCTAAAAAAGGTAGTGATTGGATGCACTGTGACACTTGGAGATGACTGGGGGTGATGTAGATGGGATTTTCCCCTCCACTAGGAGTGATATCCTAGATACTTGATGTGACACCCCACCATCACATAGACAACAAGGTGACACGTGAAAATGTGCGGAAAACACCATAAACTACATATTACCAAAAACATGGGTTAATTAAAACCGATTGCGGAAACATATAAAAGAAAGCTTATTACATCCATATCCTGCAACGAAACATGTTATATAAACATGTACAAGCCTTGATATATGTCCACAACTTATCGGAACTAGTTGTGCGACCAGCACATGAGTTCATCACCTGTTTATACATACATAACGGGCCACGTAAGGCCAGCAGTAGGAGATACAAACTATATCAGACATACATCGTAAAACATCGTCAAACACCTCCGAGGACCTGAGAGTACAGGGATGACTCTAGGACTCTACTACAAAACCACCAAAATAGCAGCATGTCCATCTCTTTCCTTCTATTGCTCCTCTTCTTGCTGCTCAGCTACAACCTCGTGACCACCACATCTAGCGCGATCACCTAAAAAGGTTACAAACTAGCGGGGTGAGACACACAGTCCCAGCGAGAAACATAACTCCCCGCCGAAACTATAAAACCTCAGAAGGTTTAAAGTAGATAAAATAGGTAGCTGGTAAAGACATATAATAAGAGCAACATACTGAGCAAGACTATTTTTACCATCAATCTTACCAAGATATCCATGAGGCATATAACCAAGTATTTCTTTATGGAACATGATTGACAAGATAAGCTTTATAAGAACTTATCACAAAATATAAGGATCGTACACACAACTGCAAGGTATAACTAGATCAGCTATATAAGCAAATCCGCAAACAATGATCCGTGTTTTGCTCTAAGTAGTATATACTATTCAACTGGATTATGTTTTGTAATGCCCTGAGGAAGTGAGTTGTCCCTGCTCAAATCCAACCTTTGGCTGTGAAGCCCAAAAATCGGTGCCATACAAGGTCAATGGGAGAGCCGAACTCCATGAACTCACCTCCTCATGGTCAGTGCACGAAAACCAAAGCAGGAATGCAGTCTCATGCTTATATGGTCTCAGCCTTAGGGTCAGCTCTGAAAGCTACCCATCTCTCTAGCTCACCTTGACACAGGTGCTAGTATCCTTTTGAGCCACGGGCCTGATCACCGTGCTCTTGATCCATGAACGCATTCATGCTCTATCACATATCCTGAGCCATGGGCCTGTTCACCATGCTCCATATATCCCAAGTCTGCAACCGCAGTTGCACTCCAATCCTCCTATTTTCAGCTAGGAGAAAAACCCCACATATTCAACAATATGCGCTCCAGATAATCCCGCAGAATAAACATGTTTCACCATCACCAAAATCTGACGATGATGGATCTATGGCTAGGGCAACTACATAATATGTTCCACTGTAATTAATTAGTATATTTTAAGTGAGTTGTTGAGGCAACCAAGTTATACAACATCGAGTTACATTATCATTGTCACTATCATGGGATCTCAATCCCTCCTCACAGATTTCTACTGCCTCTCAAGGCATCAACATCCTGGGATAGCAATCCCTTATCTCATCATCAGAGGATAACACCTCAAGTAGGCACTCAGCCTTTATCAGGTCCTCAGACCTATCTCATCATACTGGTGATGTATGTTATCTCATCAATAAGGATTATTACCATTTAGTGTTATTCAAAGCACATATACCTCATAGCTCTTACCTAGCTATGAATGCATTTAATATACCTGCATGGTTAGTATGCACACCAAGAGAGATAACTTGAAATCACCAGACATAGCTCTTACTGATTATCATGTTATCATGTTTGGAACAACATCCATGATTATATGAAGCATAAGTTGTATCAATCATATTATTGTTATCAAACCATGAGCATACATTATGCCCTATTCTTGAGAACATAACCATGTATTTTATCATCTTATGAAGCAACATCTTAGATATCCAACATAGCATAGGTTTGCAACTATCATCCATATATCAAAAGATGCGGTTATATGATAAAGGACTACTACCTAGGGTTTCTAGGTTGGACATAACCCTCACTAAAGGTGCTTGCTACCCTCACTAGAAGTGTGACAGGTAATGCAACCTTTACTATAGGTGATATCGGGTAGGGTAACAACCCTCACTAAGGCTCTATCGACTAGGGCATCCAACCTTAAGGTGTTATGCCGCCATATCGACCATCATCATGTCGTGCACTTATGCATAGAGGGTGATGAGCAGGCTCGTGCAAACTGGTTCAAGAACTGTGTCGTGCAGCCAGGTGCTAAGGGATGTGTCGGGAATCACAACTACCCAATGACCAATAACTCTATCGCTCCTCTAGGGTTAGGGTTGCATGTTGGGAAGCCCACATGACTTCATCAGTTAAGGGTCATATGAGCATGGCACCCAAAACCAAACCCTAATGCCCAACCAGCACACCATAACGTCCAAGACATCACAAGGGCCACCACTCAACCCATGTTGGGCAAGAACCCGACCCAACATGTATCACCCAAGACTTCCAAATAGAGATATCAACTAGGCACTCTATCGGCCAAAGGGACAACAAATACTAGGTCAAAGCATCATCTAGATCAAGGCATATCACCCAAGCTCATCATCAAAGTCAAGAGAGCCATATCGGGCACAAAGCCAACCAAACACATCATATCGGCCAAGATCAAAACCCTAGACCAAGGGAGGTGTGTCGGGCATCACTAATCCAAGGTGTATCGTGCAAGGCACCAAGCTCATCCCGACAAGGTCATCATCAACCTCAAGATCACCATCATCAAAACCCTAAAAGATCAAGAGGATTGGCTCACCTCTTAAAAACCAAGAGAGAGGGGTTTTGCACAACCTCCATCACCAATCGAGCAACATGATGAATCATATCCATATCGGCCAACTCTCAACCATTACTAGGTCAACACTCAACCAAGGCTCACCTCTCAAATCCATGGTGAGAGAAGAGTGTTTCCCAAGCAACTAGAGTATAGACTCACCTCTCAACAACAAAGTGAGAGGGGTGTTGCCCATATCACTAGAGCCAAACTCACTTCTGAAGACCAAAAGAGAGAAAGGGGTATTGCCCCAAAGAAAACCCTACTCCATAGGTTCGGCCAACAAGGTCTAAGGTCATACAACTATCAAAGTCCAACAAGATTAAAGGTACAAACTAGAGCAAGAAACATATCCAACAACATGCATGGATGATCATGATCATATGTGAACATGCAACATAAAAGGAGGTAGTATAATTAGGGTTAGAAGGTATGTAACCTGCCTTAAGCAAGCTCCTCAAGCTCCAAAGCTCCAAGTTTTAAGCCAAGAACCAGTACAAGAGGAAGAAGAAGACTCCAAGGAGAAGGATCGGCCACTAAGCTTAGCTCCTCCAAGGGTATCAGCCACCAAGCTTGCAAAGGAGAGGTGTCGTTCACCAAGGAAGAGGGGAAACTAAGGAACTAAAGGGATCCTTAGCCAGAGAAAGGAGATACATATATAGAAGAGGGTGGAGGAGAAAACAAGGCAATGTGTCGCCCACCTGGGGACACTTGTCCATGGGTAATGCCACCTTCTCATCTCTCCACGACCACATGTCCAAGGCTATTGCCACATGCAAGCACCATGCACCAAGTGTCCACTAGAGTGGTGACACAAATGAAGCCAAAGGTCAAAGATGGTCCATGGCTGTCACACCACACTCCCTTGCCTGACACAGCCCCATGGGAGACACACTCATGGTCGACATCAAGCTCACTTGCCCGATACAGGGTCCAACAAGGCAAAGCAAGGCCCAAACAAGGCAAAACAAAGCCCAACAAAGCTCAACAAAGCCCAAGGCAACTCAAGCAACGAGCCCAACCCTTCCTCTCAACTCTATAGGAAGCAAGGAGAGAGAAAAACATCTCTCAAGGTGACAAACTTGTTCATCAACCCTAAACTTGGGTTATTTGCAAGTAGCACCTCCAACTCTCAACAAAGTACAAACAAACCCTATTCACCACTTGAGGTGATTAGCAAGCAACTAAACACCAGGGTTAGGAAAAGCAAACAGGATAAGCCCAAAACAAAGATCAGGGTCCTTACACTTGATAAGCGAGACTATGAAATGCATGGTCATGATCATGTGAGTCAAATATATATGATCTTCAGCTCACAATATCCATTATGTTGCTCTGTTAAGATAGATTAAGAGTTAAAATGATGAAGTTTTATGCCTCAATTTCAATCTAGATATATGTGACAAAGGGATTACATAGTCATGGAAACACAGATCACTTTACATGTAGTTATTTTCCAACTCATTCATAATATTTGGGTGGCAGTGATGTGTGGCTAGACACCAATCTTTGCATGTGATGTTTTGAACATCACTATTGATGTAATTAGAAACCTATTGGGTCACACACACAAGGATGCATACGGGAATTGAAGTTTGCAATCAAGCATAAGATTAAAATGGTTATGAATCATAAATATTGTGATTTACCTTATGATTGGGTGACCAAAACATCTAATCATCTGATCCCATTGCTTGGGTCAATAGATCAATATATTGTTAATTAATCGATTTAGATTTCCACTAAACACACGTGATCGAATGCTCAGGCCACTTGATCGGGTGATCACAGTGTTACAAAAAAAGTCTAAAATTGGAAAACATGTTAGATCTTGATCTGGATTCTCATGATTGGGCAGTCACAAGACATGATCGGTCAATCACAAATCTTGTTCGAGTTTTCAGCATTATACCTATTTAGGGATTGTGAATAGGAAAGGGATTTGAATTAGGTTTTTCCAAGCCCATCACTCTTCTATATAAAGGGGGCACATCCCTAAAGGTAAGACACATTGTGAGACAAGTTGGCAGTCCTCTCTCTCTCCTAGAGAAAGAGAAACCTTAAGGTTGTCGCCCAAGATAGGATAAGAAAGCAAGTTCAAGGATGACTAGCACATCTACAACTTTTGTTCCTCTTCTATAGGGTGACCAAGGTGGTGCACCATGTCCTCCCTCATTCTCGTGGGTGAAGAAGAGGCCAAGACATGGCATGTGGGGGCTTGGAGAACATCTTCCACAAGATAAAAAAGGTTGTTGTTTGAAGGACAATTTATATTCTTTATCCTCCATCCAGATATCACAGTTGTCAACTCATATTTGAATCTGGTAGATTGAGATCTTCACTGACAGGAGACATATATTGTTATTGACAATAATCATGCACAAAGGTATCATCTTTATACCTCTTTTGTTCTTTTATATACTAGAATTTTATAGCTACGACAGATCCTTTGGCATGGGAATTTTAAGAGGACAATGTTAATATTTCGTTGTGCCCTTCTTCCCTGAATACCCAACAATAATATCTAGTGTTTCTAGAAGCAACTCTGTGTAGGGCATATGTGGCCTCATATACTGTGTGGTGCACTTGCCAGACCACATATGCATAAGTGACCCACTTGTAAGGAGTGGGGCCCTAGAGGGGACCACTCTTTACTTAATTTAAGGAAAAAATTGTGAGACACCTGATCTTGCTTAGAGTGTTGAATAAGATTAATTATCATAATTGAGTGCTTTAAACCTTAATATAACCTTTTGAGGTGCTTTGATATCATTTGATAAGCTTAAGTTTCAAGTTTGGTCCATTTTGGACATTGTTTGTGCAAGCTATGCAATTCTATGTACATTTTAGACTTTTTTGTAATTTATCCAAATATGAGTTTTACTTGCAATTTGTCACATGAATTATGTTCCTTAGATGTTTTCTTATCATTCTTGAGCTTGTTGAGTCATGGGGTGCTTAATTTGTAAAGAGTGGGACCCAATAGAGGGCCCACTCAATGGTAAAAACATGAGCCATGAAATAATCAAGCAGTGGAAAATATTACTATTTACAAAGTTATAAAATATGCCCATGTACATAACTTTCTCACCCTAAGGGTGGTACATAAAATGAAAAGATTACACCTTATTCACACATATGCCCATATACAAAGGGTAACAAGGCTATCTCCAGTTGTCCTTATGTCCACCAATTAGCTCACAATCATCATGAATCTTTGTCATGTAGAACACCTACACCTGGGTGGAGGGAACACCCAAAATAATAGGAAAACAAGGTATGAATTAGCAAAAGTTGAGTATGTACGTTAAAAGATTAACTAGGTCATTTAAAAAATAAAGTAAGATGTTCCCATAAAAAAGGGGGCCATTAAAGTTAGGTAAGTATCAATGAGAAGTAACAAGAGAAAGCCGGTGAGTAGTAGCCCATCTGGTCGCAGCTCAGGGCCCCTCATGAAGGGTCCCGGGTTCGACTCCCACTGGAAGCGCTACTCGGAAGTGAATTTTCCGCAGCGTCAGCCGGCCTCTGATGCGACTTATTGAGATACCGGTGTGCAGACGCACAGGTCTCTCGGGTTTACCATCCCTGCTATCTGGGCCTTCACCCAGGGGGGTGGGTTTCCCCCGACAAACTAAAAAAAGAGAAGTAACAAGAGAAAGAATTTCCAAAAGAATGAGGCATTTTAAGTAAATCAATAAACAACGAACTTTGCCACAGTCAATCAATCATCACATTACAACATTTATTTGCATGCAGATCTATTGGACTAAGTTAACTAAAGTAGGACCAAGACACCATTGAGTCATTGGCCTATATATAAATTTTGGGTAGAAGTAGCACACCCATAGGCAGAATTAGTACGCCTCTGTATATATAAGGGTAGAAGTAGCACACCCCGGGTAGAAGTAGCACACCCTAATGGTTACGCATAAGCGTCTATAATAGTTAGCTAGTCAAATTATCTACCATGCATGATATAGAGTGGCAAGGTACATTATTCATCATCCATACGTGTCATAATACATGCACAATAGCATGTAGGATCATTGACCCAATTCAACCTGTAATAATAATTTCAAAAGAAAAGGATATGTCAAAGTGGAACAAAAGAATAAGCATTTCAAGAATTACCTCATTATGGGAAAATTATTCATATAAATGCCCAGTTAAAAATGGGGAGAAGTACATACCTCAATTCCTCTCTAAGTCAAATAAACGATCACCTAAGTTTGAGCCAAGTTTAATATCACCTAAGCATAAGATTATAACTTTGGGTTAATATCTCCTCATGTACTATTTACTCAATAAAACACTCCCTATGAAAATTTGATATTTGGTGAGGAGGTCTGTATCTGGAAAATCTTTCTGATTTCGAATACACACCCACAATTATTACTCTAATTATCAATTTGTATAATATTGTAATATCAAGTTAGGCCTAATAGGTAACAATTGCTAATAGTGATTTCACTCTTTGACTTCCAAACCCCGGGGTCCCAAAGTGGATATTGTGATTGAAAAGCTTAAAGCATTTCGCTCCAGCTTCTCATACATTGTAGGAGTAACTCCGAAGAGCATAGTCACTCAATCGGACAGGATGTCAGATCATACGAATGTGTAATTTATAACCATGGGCAAAATCTCTAAGCTGAATCAATCATAGCATAAGAAGGTCATACTACTGGTATTTCAGCATGACCTCTTGCAAGACAAAAGCTTCTCGATCAACCAATTCAACTGGAAGCCCAGATTCCTTGAAATCTATCGATCAACTGGATTCTGCATAATCATATAAGCCACTGTGACCTACACCTCAAAGGCTATATTATCAAGTTGCAGAAATTCCAGAACACACCCACAACACTGATCCTCCCTGCCTTCCCGAGCAACGACACAACGACACTTGAAGCAGAAATGGAATCGACAGGATAGAGGAGGCGACCACCCAACAAAACTCGATCCTGGCACACCATTACAGAAACAAAACCACGGTCCTGGATTACACCGGCGACAACCATTGTAGTACCAGGATCCAAATGTGCACTCACGACTGCATTATTGATCACTCAATCATACCAAAGCCCGACATTCATGACGAAACAGAATTAGACTCAAGGTCTTCCGGCGTCAATGACGTGAGAAAACACATTAGGAATCGGTAATAAAATATGTGAGTGTTAATTCAAAATGAATCACCCAGATGTTCTAATCCATCCCTACGACCTTGCGAGCAACCGTGTATCGTCATCGGCTCCCAGGTCAGTAGCTAGCCCAATGGTCGTTGACAGTGATCGACACAGGTGTGAGAAAGATACTATCGGGATTCCAGGATAGTATTTATCTATCGACACAGGTCAATCAACAATAACAACATTACAAATTTGTCACCCAATCCCTTATGGCTCGCAAGGCATGAATAAGTGGAACCAAGTAGGGTACCATAGTCAAAATTCCAATGTAAAAGAGACTAAATAATGGGAAGCAAGAACCTCTCAAGCAAAGAACTAGGAAATGGAAATCGAATCACGGGCAGAAGGAAGCCAAGGTGAACAACTGCGTTGCGCGATACAAACTAATTGCGCAGAGCAGAGTCCCACAGTCCTCCCACCGACGAGGACCTCAGTAGGTGAAACAGAGTCCTTCGTTGACCAGGGAGTCGAGACCAACCTAGAGAAAACCAAATATATGGAACGAAATCTCAAGGGACTGAGATGGCTCATTTACCTCTAATTAGGTCGAGAACCAACATGGGGACACTCCCCACTCGAAACTCGCCGGAGGAGATTTTGGCGGGGTTGAGGAAGCGGCAATATTCAGGAGAAACTGGATGTGGGGAGCGCTGGAGGAGCGTTCTTACGACTTCAGCAGATGAAATCGCGGCACCGAGATATAAAGACGGGCTTCTGCGGATCACCTCAGACAGAGATGGTGGTAGCCAGCAAGAGGGGTTTCGGGCGTTTAGAGAATGTGGTGCCTTAGGCCTCATTTTAGAGTTCTCCTAGACCGTTTCGTTCCCTCAAGGCGTTTCTGGTGCTAACGCATGTAATGAAGGCTTGGAGTGAAGATGCTCAGAGGAAGGAACCGGTAACGGCTGCTCCCAGGAGAGGAAAACGAAGGCGGGGCTTTGTTTCCATCTTCAACGTGTTTTGTTAAATTAAAATCACAATAAATGACTGGACTTTGGGTCAAATAAGCGTGACCATTAAAATCTACACATTAATGTCACTTTATATTTCTTTTCAATACAATTAAAGGATGAAATCAACCTCCTTTGTCTCCTAATTTTGAGGGCTATTAATTTACACCAACAATGAACATGTTTCCAATCTCAAAAGTCCATATCAAATACGTCAGGTGTTAATACTAATAAATGGGTGTCAATTAGCCTAATAAAGGATAATTCATTTCCTATTATAAAACGATGGTTTTTGTATAGTTCTCCTCACTAAAACTCTCTCTAGGGTAAAAGGAGATATTTCATCAGAGCTATCTTCAAACTTAACATTACTCAACAAAGTTTAAGGGAAATAGGATTTAAGATTTTTTTTAGGAAAAAGGAAAATAGAGGTGATACCTAGATTTGAGGTCGTTACATAATTGAACCTTGGTTTGGTGGTGATTCTCTTCTATGGTGAATAAGGGTTTACCCCTTCATGGATGAGCTACCTTTAGGAGCCATCAATCGATAGTCCCCCTATTTGGTTGACATCCTATGGTCACCAAGAGGTGGGGACAACTGATGGTCATCCTATAATACCTTAGTTCAATGGTTTTCTAGTTTTGCTTCACTTGGATGAAACGCTTACTTAAAAAGGATGATCAAATGATGGTTCATCACATAGTAAGCTAGGATTTCAAGAACCAATGGTTATTATTTATTGGAAACTAATGGAAACCCTGGGAGGTCATCATCTAGTGGTCCAGTAGACTCCCAAAACCTATGGACCTGTTGTTGCATGGCCGTGGAAGCTCTTAGCCATGGACACATGGAGAGCTACTAGGACACCTCAAGCTTCTTCTCTTCCTTATCCTTAAGTTTTGTATACATATCCTTAAGCTCACAAATAAAAATTTTGGTCCCTTATCTCTTCTCTCCTCCCTAGATCTTATCTTTCCCCTGCTAAGTGGTGGAGGAGGTGCTCAAGGTAGAAGAAGACATCTGATCTTCTTCCTGGAGCTTCTAGGGTTTGGATCTACCCTCATCTAGGGTTTGTGGAGCCCTCTTTTGGTGATCTTGACCTAAACTAGTAAGAATATCCTTATATCCTTCATTTATTTTGCTATTCTTCTTCCTCCTACCTTCTTCCTAGACAAAACCATGATTTTCCATGGTAAAGCTTGCTCTAAAGCTCAAAGAACCAACTTTTCTTGCTTCTTCTACCTAGGGTTTGCTTCTTTAGTGGAGAAAGGTGCTAGTTGACCGAGTTCAGAGCTTGTGCAAGGGTTTTCTACCCTCCTTGCTCAAGTTTTCCTATTGTTTGGGATCTGATCTTCTCCCTAGAGGTGATTTTTATAACCCGCTTCTCGTTTATTTCTTATTACAAGCTTGCTTACTCAAGTTCTTGCTCTAAAATGATGATCTAAGCTTAGAGAAGCTATGTTTGCTTAGGGTTTCAATTTTTATGTTGTTCCTTAAGTAGTTTCTAGCTCTATATGAACATGGAATCATGTGTAAGATCTTCCTAAGGTATAGGAAGACTTAGATCAGGTTATATGGCAAAATGATGGTGCTTACCACTTATCAAGCGATGGCATATACTTAGAGTTTTTAGGTTGTTTTCCATTTATACATGAACTGATGGATGATCTCACCCTAGAACTGATGGAGTTCTCTTCATGACAACCAATGGTGATGACCAATGGTGACAACCAATGGTGTCAACTGATTGTCACACCTTAGGTCAAGTTTTAGACTCTTTTGGAACCTCATTGGTTGATGGTTTAGTACCCTAAAGATGGCATGAATCAATGGCAATATTAGCTCAACATCTGATGGTGACAAATGATGAAAGTGTTGATCCCATCAATCGATGGTGGTATAATAGGCCACAATTGATGGTGAGGCTAGGTCTCCTATATTTCTTATCTTAAACCCTAAACCAATGGTTTCTATAAATAAATGATTCAAGGATCATATCTACACACCAACTTATGGCTTTGAATAAAGAACCTAATTCAATGGTTAGGGTTTGATACCTTGACATCCAATAGCTTGGGATGATGCCTATAATGGAAATGTGTTGACTCTAATGATATGAATTCGATGGTTTCCTCCATGTGATCAACCTAAGGAGCTTGTTTGTTGACAATTGATGGCCCGCTTTAAATGTATAATGATGGTGGGTTTTATTCCCACAATTGATGGTACCCTTTATGTTATTAAATAAGGGATGTCTAGGGCTAGATGGAATTCTTTCAAGGTCACAACTCGATTGCTTTATATGTGGTTTGTTCTAGGTGTATACTTATGTAAGAAACCATTGGTTTTTCCTTCTCAACATCCAATGGTTTTGGGTTGATGCTTGTGGTATGATGGTATGGTTTGAATGACGTTGAAACCCATGGAGGTTTGCCCTTACTTTTATAGTCTTACCTTTTCCCTCGTATGAATATGATTGATAATCACCATAATGAATTAATCGGTAACCCTAATGAAGTATATATTGTTACACCTAATCCTATGGTGATTGATGATGAACAACCCCCTTGAATGATTAATAGAATCATGGAGTGCTCTGTTATTGTTGTGGAAATCCTATTATACTATAATCCGATGGTTACACCTTGAACTATGCATGGATCCATATTTGAGAATGGTATGGAATGTGATGGTGATGCTTGTCTTATGCATCCATGATTGTATGGGGAGGCTATGGGTTTGGGCTTGTATATGAGTGATGAACTATAACTTCAATGTAACCTATCTTGCTAAACCTAACCCTAATGCAAATAGATGATGGAGGTTAGTCATGATACCCTTCTTGAATGATTAATATAATGATGGAATATCCTTCCTAATGATTGATCATAACTCTAATGTGTTAAATTTTTGTCATCATAGCTTTATGATTTACTTATACACTATAAGTGTGATGATGGCCAACTATATCTAGCTTCCTTATATGTTCATATAATAAAGGAATGCTCTTAAAGTTAAGATAACCTTACAACGTTATCCTGTGAACATCTTTTAGTTCTTTAAATGCAATATCATGTTGAGCCTATGTATTACAGGTATGGTGATGTTTATTGAAGCCTTGTTATAAGGCATGGAAATATAATGATGATATTGTATGGAATGATATGATGGTCTTAATGACCTTTGGGCATGATTGAGTCTTGAATGAGGTATGATCCTCTTCATGATGTGACAAGGGCTAGAACCCTGGAATAATGTGATAAGGATTTGCAATCATGTAGTGATGATGTGATGACAAGTATGGTCTCATGAATGGCAAGTGAATAGTACCTTGTGATGTTGAGATGAGAAAATTATGTCTCTCACATTTTATATCTTCAGAATTTGTTATATAGTAATGTTTGATAGAAATGAATTAGGGTTTGTATATCTACTTGTTTGATGCAGCCTTAATTCACCCAATTGGCATAACTAATCAAGTGAAATCCTAATCATGCAGTGCCCTATGTCGTAGAACAATCTTCAGTGTTAGCCTTTGCTAGATGGCGAAACGAATATTCCTAATGGAAACTCAAAGCGCATACTATGAGTATGGTGCTTGTAATCCTGACCCCAAGTGTTATGGAGGATGGTTGCAGTCATGCCTCAGATATTTGTGATATATGATGTGACTGAGTACGCTGTGACTATACTCATGTGACATGGTTTTGCTTGTAATCCTGACCCCAAGTGTTATGGAGGATGGTTGCAGTCATGCCTCAGATATTTGTGATATATGATGTGACTGAGTACACTGTGACTATACTCATGTGACAGGGTTTTGCTTTGTATACCCTAGTGACTAGTGTCGTAACTTGTACCAAAGGCAGACTAGGTGTTAACAACTTGACTATGTGTCATTGTAGTGGAAGCATTGACTGATATGTCACTACCTTTTTGGCCCAAAATGACTGGGTAGAGGAGAGATCTAAGGATGTCAGTTCTCCTAGATCTTGTACGATATTGAATATCCCTTCGCAGGGGTCGTTGGACTTTGGGTGGTATGACTCAAACTCCCCAGGGCATAATAAAAGATGTAATACAACCATGTAGCATATTTGTTTAGGGTTATACACAATGCTTCATATTGCATGATAACCCTTGTTTGTTCTCTTTACATAAAGACGATTCTAAGAGCAATTAAGAGATAATATATATGCTAATGTTGTGGATATGCTCATGTTGTAGATATGTACATACAATAGCCAGGGTTATGTTGATAGATGTACTGCTACTGCTGGTTATAATTATGATGCTATCTCAAGTTGTTATCTATGCCTATGTTTATGATGCTAGCCATTCCTATGTAATTAGAGATGCCTACACTACTAATCATACTTATGCAAATAGTTGTGCGTATACTATTAGGTCTACTTATGATGTAGATCTACTCATCTTGTTAGACATGATAATGTTGTTAGCTGAGCCTATGTTGCTAGACTTATTCATGATAAAATATATTCTATGCTAATAGACTTGCTTATGATGTTCGCTACACCCATGATACTAAATTGTGTATACTGTTAGCAAGGTATATGTTAGTAATCATGCTAATGCTGATAGTTATTATCTATTCCTTCATGTATATTATTAATCATGTATCTTGTTAATCATGCTTGTAGTTATTCCTATTATTCTGCCTTATCTGCTTAAACTATGTAATTGCTTAACCTAATGTAATCAATAAGCAGTGTTGAGAATCATACCTCTCACCAGGACATGGGTCTCACCTGTGGGTCACCAAGCCATTTTAGGTGATTGGCAGCAACGACAACAGACTCATGATAGTGAGGAAAAGCTATGATGATGGACCTTAGAGAAGGTTTTTAGATGTCTAGTGTGTCCTAGAGATGTCCCTGTACTCTTAGGTTCGGGCAGGAAAGTTTGTATACATTGTTTCAATTGAATTAGGCTTTTGGTTAGCATGTTGATGCTTGTATATATGAAATATGTGGATAGTGTTCCTTTGTAAGTATATGTTGTAGCTGAGGCTACAAATTAGTTGTAAACAATATTGGGCATTATATTAAATAAAGAAAGTCATTTGGCTCTTATGTAAATGTTTTTGAGCACTTGAATAATGTTGAAATCAGTTTTAATTTATCCTCTTTTCTAGGTTTATCTTTAATTAATGAGTAATCATGTTTTGTGTTCTGAGTAATCTTGTTTACTGTAATAGTTTATCACAAGTTGGTATCAGAGTTTTAGGCTCACTGAGTCTATAGAGACACTAGGACTTAGGACCAGGATGATGTCTAAGTAAGGAACATAACATGTGAACATGATGCATACTGCCTAATCTCAGTGCTTGGATGCCACTATGATGTATTCCAATATTGAAGAAAAGGTAAGTACATTACTCTTAGATTGGTTTCTTTCTGATTAATCTAATCAAGTAGTCATTTTGAAATAATCTAAAGAGTATAATGAACATAAATCATGATACTAATATCCCAATCTTACTCTAAGGAAGATAATAATTTCATCATAACCCACCAAAACTTGAATGGTTGGTAACTACATACAAGTGAAAGATATGACATCTTGAAACCTAAATCTGGAAAAAATAAGCTAAATAAGAGTTCTTGAAGCTGTAATTTTAGAAGATAATGAAGTAAAAGAGAGGTAAATCTGTTATACAACATGATTCAAAGTAAAAAATTTATGTCAGGAGAAGAGAACTCCTGAGACAAATGTGATATAACAAGATGAATAAGAACAATTATAGATTGATAAAATGGAATCTGAGTTAAACCTAGATCACCCTATGTGAGTAAGGAAGTGTTAATGTAAATTCTTTATGACTTATGAAGAAATTAAAGGAGAGATGATCTTTGTTTAATAATGAAAATGTGAAATATAATGATCTACCCCTTGATAAGTGGTTGAAAAACATGATAACATGAGAAGAAATACTCATGAGTGATGAACAATTAATGAGAAAAGAACAATGAGACATGATAATCTCAATAATTCCTATGTTGAGGGCAAGGAACCCAAGCTTGAAGAGGTAAGATGACACATAAAAAGTGTAACATTCATGGGGAAGATAGAATTGGTTGCCTTTTGCTTGTGACCCCTAGACAATGTTGTTGTGACATGGGAATTGTGTTTCCCTTTGTATTCCTTCTTTTTAGGGCACAACTTTCAAGTGGATCTTATACCACTTGGTACGCATGGATTCGTTGAAATTCTGGGGATAGATATCTTGATGTGATGTGTGGTTTTCTTGGACTATAGTTCCAAGATCTTGATGTTTTGTATGAGCATACCTTTTGAGCCTTCCAAGAGTTAGGAAGACTCCTTCTATATGTTTTTTAGTTATTTGTGGTGATGGAGAAGTGGATGAGACAAGGATGTGAGTTCTTTATAGCACATATAGTGGATATCAAGGTGATGAATTCTAGTATCCAGGATGTACCAGTAGTACATGAGTTTTAAGATGTTTACTAGATGAGTTGTCTAGTGTTCCTCTCCTTTATATATATATATATATAGAGAGAGAGTTGATGTTTATCCTCCAAGTGTTGTCTAGGAAGAGAAGAATGATTCTATGATATTGTATGTGGGTTGCTGACATCTGGATAAGATCACTGTAAAGGATAGATGGTTTGTTGATCAGTCCACATATGTTACAATATTTCCTCAATTGACCAGAGGTCAGGTATCATCAAACAAAAACTAGAATGGATGACATCAATTGTATAGTAACCATGAGATCAGAATTGTGTCGTTTAGACTAATAAATACATCAACAATGTTTATGGAATCTATGAATAGAGTGCTCAGGTCATGTCCTTATGTCATGTGGCAAGTATTTATCAATAACATCTCAATATAGTTCAAAAATGGTTAGTATCTTCACCAAGCCTTAGGATTATTGAATCATCAATGAGTGGGTGTCAAGTTCAATAAGGGTAAGTTGAGGTTAGCTAAAGTGTCTCCTCGGGGTTATGTTATAACCGCCAAGTATGTGTGTGAATCCAAATAGAATAAAGATAGTGTTGGAGGGGGAACGACCCCAGACACAGACTGAAACCTAAAGCAACCTAAGCTTAAGCATGACACTACATGAAGGTCCATTCAGAACGTTAGTGTCATTGCTTTACCCTCAACAAGGTTGACTAGGAAACGTGCTCCTTATCCTATGGAAAGATAGGAGTCAATGTCGGTGTCAACCTTCCTTCTAGATGTTGATGGTTTTAAGTGAAATAGTACATGAGGAGACTCATCTTTGACACATATGAAGTATCTCCCAAATACATAGATGTATCATAAGGTGAAGAACGTGCAATGTCAGCGAGTATGGCTTTTGAGTAATGTGGTGATATAATAGATAGAATAGTTCAGGGTTACAACCAAAGTCCCAAGTCAAAGCTACTACAAGATTTGTACAGGTGGCACATCAATTTCTATGTTCCATGTTGTGGAAGTTTCACCCCGGTATTGGACAAGTGATACAAACAGTGGAGGTGGAGTTGCATGAGAATGTTTCATATGTGGTGGTTTTTGTGCAAAAAAAGATGAAGACATGTAGGAGTTGAGGGAGATAACCATGAGTATTATGAGAGTGTTGTGACATCATCGTGATATGGGAGTAGTCAAGTGAGAGTAAGAGGATGAGGTACACATGAGGTATTTATCTTGGATTTTGGGGGCAAAATCCCTATTAGGGGATTATGGTTGTGAAACCCTTGATCTTGATTAAAGTGTTGAATAAGATTAATTATCATAATTATGTGCTTTAAACCTTAATGTAACATTTTGAGGTACTTTGATATCATGTGATAAGCTTAACTTTCAAGTTTGCTCTAGTTTGGACACTATTTGTGCAAGTTATGTAATTTTATGTACATTTTGGACTTTTCTACAATTTACCCAAATCTGAGGATTTAATTGCAATTTGTCACATGAATTATGTTCATTATATGTGTTCTTATCATTCTTGAGCTTGTTGATCCATGGGGCTCTTAATTGAATCTTGGTTTGGTGGTGATTCTCTTCTATGGTGAATAAGGGTTCACCCCTTCATGGATGAGCTACCTTTAGGAGCTATCAACAGATGATCCCCCTATTTAGTTGACATACAATGGTCACCAACAGGTGGTGACAACTAATGTTCTTCCTATAAGGCCTTAGGTTGATGTTTTTGTGGTTTTGATTCACTCGGGTCGGTGGTTCACTTAGAAAGGATGATCAAATGATGGTTCATCACCTTGTAAGCTAGGATTTCAAGAATCGATGGTTATTATGTGTTGGAAACTGATGGTTACCCTGGGAGGTCATCATCCAGTGGTCCAAAAGACTCCCACAACCAATGGACCTACTTCTGCATGGCTGTGGAAGCTCTTAGCCATGGATACATGGAGAGCTACTAGCACACCTCAAGCTTCTTCTCTCCCTTATCCTTAAACTTTGTATACCTATCCTTAAGCTCACAAATGAAATTTTTGGTCCCTTAAATATTCTATCCTCCCTAGATCTCATCTTTCCCCCACTTGGTGCAAGTGGATGTGCCCAAGGTAGAAGAAGACATCTGATCTTTTTGCTGGAGCTTCTAGGGTTCGGATCTACCCTCATCTAGGGTTTGTGGATCCCTCTTTTGGTGATCTTAATATAAAATAGTATATCCTTCTCTCCTTCATTTCTTTTGTTGTTCTTCTTCCTCATACCTTCTTCCTACACAAAACCATGGTTTTCCATGGTAAATCTTTCTCTAAAGCTCAAAGAACCTACTTTTCTTGCTCCTTCTACCTAGGGATTGCTTCTTTTGTGGAGAAAGGTGCTAGTTGGCTGAGTTTAGAGCTTGTGCTAGGGTTTTCTACCCTCCTTGCTCGAGTTTTCCTAAATTTTGGGATCTGATATTCTTTCTAGAGGTGATTTTTATAACCCTCTTCTCGTTTCTTGCTTACTACAAGCTTGCTTACTCAAGTTCTTGCTCTAAAACGATGATCTAAGCTTAGAGAAGCTATGTTTGCTCAGGGTTTCGATTTTTATGTTGTTTCTTAAGTAGTTTCTATCTCTAGATGAACCTAGAATCATGTCTACAATCTTCCTAAGGTAGAGGAAGACTTATATCAGGTTATATGGCAAAGCAATGGTGCTTACCACTTATTGAATTACGACCTATACTTAGAGTTTTAAGGTTATTTTCCATTTTATACATGAACCGATGGATGATCTCGCCCTATAACCGATCAAGTTCTCTTGATGAAAACTGATGATGATGACCAATGGTGAAAACCAATGCTCACACCTTAGGTCAAGTTTTAGACTCTTTTGTAACCTCAATGATCGATGGTTTTGGTACCCTAAAGATGGCATGAATCAATGGCGATATTAGCTCAACATTCGATGGTGACAAATGATGATAGTGTTGACCCCATCAACCGATGGTGGTCTAATAGACCACAAGAGATGGTGAGGTAGGTATCCTATATTGCTTCTCTTAAACCCTAATGCAATGGTTTCTTTGATTAAATGATTCAAGGATCAAACCTAGACACCAACTTATGGCTTTGAATAAAGAACCTAATTCAAGGTTAGGGTTTGATACCTCAACATCCAATATCTTGGGATGATGCCTACAATGTAAATGTGTTGACTCTAATGATGTGAATTTGATGGTTTCCTCCATGTGATCAACCTATGGAACTTGTTTGTTGACAATTGATGGCCCGCTTTAAATGTATAACCGATGGTGGGTTTTATTCCCACAACTGATGGTACCCTTTATGTTATTAAACAAGGGATGTCTAGGGTTAGATGGTGTTTCTTTCTAGGTTACAACTTGATGGCTTTATAGGTGGTTTGTTCTAGGTGTATACTTATGTAAGAAACCAATGGTTTTGCCTTCTCAACATTCAACAGTTCTGGGTTGATTCTTATGGTATGATGGTATGGTTTGAATGATATTGAAACCAATGGAGGTTTGCCCTTGCTTTTGTAGTCTTACCTTTGCCATTGTATGAATATGATTGATAATCACCATAATGAATTAATGAGTAACCCTAATGAATTATAGCTTGTTACACCTAATCTTAATGTAACCAAGTGATGGTGATTGATGATGAACAACCCCTTTGAATGATTAATGGAATCATGGAGTGCTCTCTTATTGTTGTGGAAACCCTAGTATACTATAATATGATGGTTACACCTTGAGCTATGCATGGATCCATATTTGAGAATGGTATAGAATGTGATGGTGACACTTGTCTTATGTATCCACGATTGGATGCAGAGGCTATGGGTTAGGGTTTGTGTATGAGTGTTGAACTATAACTTCAATGTAACATATCATGCTAAACCTAACCCTAATGCAAATAGATGATGGAGGTTAGTCATGCTACCCTTCTTGAATGATTTATATAATGATGGGATATCCTTCCTAATGATTGATTATAACTATAATGTGTTAACTTGTCGTCATTATAGCTTAATGATTTATGCTTTCTTATGCTAAACTTGTACACTATAAGTGTGATGATGGCTGACTATACCTAGCTTCCTTATATGTTCATATAATAAAGGAATGCTCTTAAATGCTAAGATAACCCTGCAATGTTATCATGTGAACATCTTTTAGTTCTTTAAATGCAATATCATGTTGAGATTGTGCATCACATGTATGGTGATGTGTATTGAAGCCTTGTTATAAGACATTGTAAGATAATGATGATCTTGCATGGAATGATATGATGGTCTTAGTGACCTTTGGGCATGACTGAGCCTTGAATGAGGTGTAATCCTCTTCATGATGTGACAATGGCTAGAACCCTGGAATAATGTGATAAGGATTTGTAATCTTGTTGATGTGATGACACGTATGGTCTCATGAATGGCAAGTGAATAGTACCTTGTGACGTTGAGATGAGGAAATTATGTCTCACACATTTTATATCTTCTGAAGTTGTAATAGAGTAATGTTTGCCAGAAATGAATTAGGTTTTGTATGTCCATTTGTTTGATGCACCCTTAATTCACCCAATTGGCATAACTAATCAAGTGAAATCATAATCATGTAGTTCCCTGTGCCGTAGAACTATCTTTAGTGTTAGCCTTTTCTGGATGGTGAAATGAGTATTCCTAAGGGAAACTCAGAGTGCTTACTGTGAGTATGCGAGGTGCTTGTCATCCTGACCCCAAGTGTTTGGAGGATGGTTGCGGTCATGCCTCAGATATTTGTGATATATGATGTGACAGAGTACACTGCTGGTATACTTAGGTGGTAGGATTTTTCTTTGTATACTTTAGTAACTAGTGTCATAACATGTACCAAGGGAGGACTAGCTGTTAGTAGCTTAACTATATGTCATTGTAGTGGTAGAATTGACTGATATGTCACTGCCTTTTTGGCTCGAACTGACCAGGTAGAGATATCTTAGGATGTCATTTCTCCTAGATCTTGTATGAAATTGAATAGCCCTTTGCAAGGGTCGGTTGGACTTTGGGTGGTACAACTCAAACTCCCCAGGACGTAATAAAAGATATTATACAACCGCGTGGCATATTTGTTTAGGGTTATACACAATGCTTCACATTGGATGATAACCCTTGTTTGTTCTGTTTACATAAAGATGATGCTAAGGGAAATTAAGATATAGCCAATATGCTTATGTTGTGGATATGCTCGTGTGGTAGATATGTACATACAATAGCAATGCTTATTTTGATAGATATACTGCTACTGCTGGTTATATTATGATGATAGCTAACTCATGTTGTTAGCTATGTTTATGATGATAGCCATGCCTATGTAATTAGAGATGCCTACACTACTAATCATGCTTAAGCAGATAGTTGTGCTTATACTATTAGCTCTACTTACGATGTAGATCTACTCAGCTTATTAGACATGATAATGTTGATAGCTAAGCCTATGTTGCTAAAATGATTCATGATAATAAAGATGCTATGCTACTAGACTTTCTTATGATGTTAACTATGCATATGTTACTGAACTGCTTATACTGTTAGCAAGGTATATGTTAATAATCAGGATAATGTTGATAGTTATTACATGTTCTTTTATGTATATTGTTAATGATGCCTGTAGTTATTCCTATCTGATTAATATGCCTCATCTGCTTAAAATGTTTAATTGCTTAACCTACTATAATCAATAAGCAGTGTTGAAAGTTATACCTCTCACTGAGACATGGTTCTCACCCGTGGGTCACCACATCTTTTTAGGTGATCGACGACAGTGACAACAGACCCGTGGCAGTGAGGAAAAGCTATGATAATGGACCTTAGAGAATGTTCTTAGATGTCTAGTGTGTCCTACAGTCATCCCTGTACTCTCAGGTTTAGGTAGGAAATTTGTATACAATGTATCAATCGAATCAAGCTCTTGTTAGCATGTTTATGCTTTTATATGTGAAATATGTGGATAGTGTTACTTTGTAAGTATATGTTGTAGATGAGGCTACAGAGTAGTTGTAAAATATGTTGGGCATTATATGAAATAAATCAAGTCGTTGGGCTCTTATGTAAATGTTTCTAAGCACCTGGGTAATGTTAATATCAGTTTTAATTTACCATCTTTTCTGGGTTTATGTTTAATTAATGAGTAATCATGTTTTGTGTTCTAATTAATCTTGTTTAATGTAATGGGTTCTCACAATAATCTTGTATAAAACCCCATCCATTCACAACTATAAAATAATGACTTTCATATATAAGGGGTGCACAATATTATTTTAAACATATTGGTAAAAGAAACATAGTTCTGTGGCAACTGAAAGTAAAATGAACATAAAAAATTAATTTCCAAACTTAACATAGGGGACGCTCAAGGAAACTAACCTGATATGATTCTAAACTAGTAGGGTCATATTGTTGAGAACAACTTGCCCATCTCGGAAGACATCCTTAATGATAGTCTTGCGCAAAGCCTCCTATTTCCTAAACCTCATTTTGTGCAACCGTTGGGTGGGTCAAAAACAACATCGAGAAGAAGGAGAAAGAGAAGTGGATAAGAGAAAGGATGCCAATATAATGTTGAATAGATGCTGAGAAAAAAATCATTGGACATTAATTAAAGCAAGAGAAAATTTGAATAAAGAGACGTCAACAAAGAGATATCCAAAGGAGAAGAATTTGTCAAAAGATTTAACATATACAAAATATTATTAACAAGGATATGATTATTAAAAAGGAGTCTTTGCTATATACTAGTACATCAAACATAACACAAAAATAAATAGTTGCATGGTGAGTAAATCATAGACTAGTATATACTAAAAAATAGGATAGGGGTCCATGTATTCCATACCAAGGGCAAGAGGACTAAAACTTGAGTGCCAAACAAAATATAATAGCATAGGAGTACTAAAACCTCAATGCATTTGTAGAAGGACTAAAATCTTAGTGTCTAAATCAATATATTGCAGGAGGATTATAACCTTAGAGTACTGGTAGGAGGACTAATACCTCAGTGCCTCAAACAAACGTGGTGTCACTAATTCTAGTTATAACTAGTCAATCACACATGCAAATAGTAAAGGCAAGATAAAGTATAGTCATACTCAAGTAGAACATCAAACTATCATAAATGTGTCAGAAGGCCCATTAAATAGAAAGGTTAGGTCAAAAACCATGAATATTGTATTTTCACATCATGAGTACTAAATGAGTTATATAAACACAAAGAAGATTACTTTCCAAGAGATGGTTTAAGTATTCCTTGAGAAATCACAAATCAATTATGCCTCATATAGAAAAAGGATATTTAGTCATGTTAATGCCCAATTAAAATAGTGGGGATGCACATACCTTGGCTTGAATATTTAAATCAGAGACCAAAATTCTACCCCTCAAGTCTAAAGTCACCTCAGACCTACTTATAATATTTTGATACATAGATTAGGGTTCAGTAATGTTGCATAGGATGAAACCCTAGAAATTCAAACTTTAATAAAACCCTAGATTGACTCGTGATATTATCCTAAGAAGAGGGTTATATGTTACTGATTATAGGTCAGACCTAAATTTTTAATTTTGTTATTTATAGTTTTCCCTAAATTTATTAAGATAATAAGAAAGAGAAAAACCATAGAAATCATGTCTTTAAAACTTTGGAATCAGGTGATAGAAACTATAGCAAAAGATAGGGGGAAGATCACATTTATAAACCATTCTTTTTATTTTTTGGGGCTTCTAGTAAAACGTTATATTTGTATAAGATTACATTATTTACAGACTTATTAATGAAATTAAATTTGCAAAGGTACCAGCTACCCTTAAATAAGAAATCAAGATTTTAGGCCGTGATAGGGTACATACATTTGTGCATTTGTGTGATAGATCAAATCAAAATTACTTGAATTGGCAAGAACACCTATGACAACCAACCACCACATGAGCGATATTACTTAAAACAAAGCGCGAAATTACCAACTAACAACCACATTTCCATAAAATAGGGTAAAATAAAACCGATCTTATATAACCACAAAAGTGGAAACATATCACATCTGAGTCCACAAACTGTGCCACCTGTATCACATATTATACCATCAAAGGTATTCATATCACTTTACAGTGTCCATCATGCCACAAGTTTGTTATAAGGGATAACATGTTCACATATACAAACCATATCTATACAACCATGGCATACTTCAAAAACCTCGTATCGATGTACAACATCTACAAAACACCCCAAGGACCTGAGAGTACATGGACAACAAAAAGGACTCTACTACAAAAACACAAACACTAGCAGCATATCCAACCTTCAATGACTACTTCTCTTCTTGCTACTCAGCCTCAATCGCACGATATCTATCACATCATGCACGACCACCTAAAATATTTGGAAACCCACGGGGTGAGACTAACATCCCAATGAGAGATATAACTCTCTTCCAGAAGATACGTATTAAGCATGAAGTTAACTACATCACCACATGATATTGTATGATTGCCTTATACCAGGCCATCACCATTATCACATCATCCTGGGATAACCATCCCCCATCACATCACTAGAGGGTATCACCTCAAACTAGGCACAAAGCCTCTGCCAAATCATAAGACCCAAACACATTATTCCTACACAAACCATTATCTCATCATGCCCCATAAAGGCTCAGAATCATCACTCTGTGTAATGTAAGATATACCATAGAAATCACCAACAATGATGTACATTCAACCTGTAACATTAGGGTTACACAAGTAGGAGAGAGAAAACATCATTACATGTTAACCACTTCAAGCAAGCTAAGCAATCACTTCATGTACCCAAATTAGGGTTAGGGTTTCTCATGACAACTTTTAACATCAAACCTTAGGTGCATTACTTCATACATTCTTGGAGATCATTAGGGTTAAGCATTATAACATATGTAGTGCCCACTTCACACTCCATGTGTTGCAACCATTAGGGTTGTCCCACCCTAGGTAGTGACTATAACAAATGGGTTAAGGTAGTGGCCAATACCATAGGTGGTTAGCACTTTGTTGTGACTGCAACACCACCACTAGTAGTGGCCACCCACATAATAAAGCAAGATGTAGCAACCAAAATATTATTAGGGTTAGGGTTGAGTGATGTAGCAACCCATCTTATCCACACTACTAGTAGCAACCACAACACTCAACCCATGCAACCAAACAAGCCACTCAAGATAATCAACAACACAAGGATCAAAGCATTTCAACTGCGAGAAGAACATCACGGGTAGCGACCTCAAAGCAACATGCTCATATGGCGACCAAACATGTTATGGTTAGGGTTTGGTAGTGACCAATCCACCCTAGAAACCTTAGGTCAAAAACCATTATGACCAAAAGCAAGATCAACACATGTAGCGATCACCAATATATGTAGTGACTCCCAAATACGTGATTAACACCAAGAGAACCAAAAAGTCACCACAAGAAAGCCTATTGGAAAGATGGTCACCAAAAACCCTAAAACAAGCGTCACAAAGGTAAACATGAAGATCTATGATAAGAAAGGGAAAACCATGCGTCCAACTCATACAACCAAAGATCAAAACCTCCAACATCATGTAAAACCGAACTTGAATGTGGTATCAAAACCTACAATCATGATGCATGCAAGAGACAACAACATCCACCATCACTAACTTATCGGGTGCAAGAAATCAGGGTTTAGGATAAAGAGCAATCTATACGAGATCACTTCAAGATCTTAAACCCTAAATCAAGATAGCATTATCCATCAACTTATGATCAAGTTTTAGATATAAACTAGTAGCATGCAAGCAAGATAAAGGTGCTATAATAGTAGAGGGAAGAGTTATATAAACCCGCCTTAAGATGAAGATCATGCTCCAAAGCCACAAGCTCTAAGAGAGAGAAGGAAGCTCCATCTAGGATCAACTCCACATCCAACAAGGTCCCCTAAAGAGAAGAAGAACACACCAAGGTCAAAGGATGCTCAAAAGAGAAAGGGTAGAAACCCTAGGCTGAAAAAGAAAGGGGAAAGAGGAGAGCTCCATCTCATTTAGGTACTACCATGGTCAAACCATAGTCTCGACCTCTATGGAGAGAAGTTCCTCATGATATCCACCATGGTAATCCATAGTCTCATGGCCAAGAGAAGAAAGGAAGAAGGTAGGGTCAAAAAAATGAGATCAAGGAGAGATAACTACTTACTAAGATCAAAGATCACCAAGAACTGCCACAAAGAATATGATCCAGCCCTAGATCACCACATGTAAAGGTGATCGGCCACCAAATCTCCAAGGTCAGCACCTCCACTTGTTCCACCAAGCTCAAGGATGAGCACAAGGAAGAAGAAAGAAAGTAGAGAGCCAAAGGGAATACTTGCATGTGAAAGAGACGGTTTATATACTCAAGGGTAGGAGAGAGGTAATAATCATAAGGTGTCAAGATATAAGAGCACCTAAGGACACTTATCTCACAAAGCCACGACCATGCAAGAACTCACAACAAGCATGCATCGAAGGGTGATAAGAACAAAGCTCGATAGAAACCACGAGATCCACTACCTACCTTCAGTCGAAGCAAAACCAAGGCATGGCATGGTAGCGACCACTACTCATGTCCACCCAAGACAAAGGTTGAAACACCAAAGCACAAAGCCAACCCTAGCGACCAAAACTAAGGAAAAGCACATAGGAAAAAACAAACCAACCAAGGGAAGGTTCATTAGTCGAAACACAACCAAACATGAAGTATTGTGGTCGCTACAATGATCAACACCCACATGGTCGACATCACATCCTACATAAGCATCCATGAAACCCTAGCTCAAGACTCATGATGCCACCACATCAACCAAAGTCCAACAAGGAACCCCAAAGAATAATTATCTCTCTCATGATGCTAAGGTACAAAGGCACAACCTACATGTGAAAAATTGCAAGGTAAACCCTCAACATGGGTAAATTGCAACTTGGTCCAAAACATGCATACATAAAGCATAACTAGCTCAAACATCAACCAAACTGGACCAAACTGAAAACATAAGCATGTCACATGTTATTAAGGTGAATCTCATTATTAGATTAAGGTTTTAGCATCTTATTAAGCAAAGAAAGCAAGATCAAGCACTAAGCTAGGTCAGGGGTCTTACAACCATAAACCCCTAACAAGGATTTTGCCCCTAAAATCCTACACAGAAAGAGACAAATACTTCCTATGTATCTCATCCTAAAGCTCCCATGTGGCTTCCTCAACACCATAGTGATTCCACAAAACCTTAACAAAAATGACATCATTCTTCTTCAACTTCTTCACCCTTCTATCAATGATCAAAATGGGACCCTCCACATGCGACACGTCCTCTTCCAGCTCAACCTCCATTGGTTGCAGCTCAAGTTCTGCATTTGGGTGACACTTCATCAACATAGAAACATGAAACACCTATGCAACCTATGCAACTTAGGTGGAAACTCCAACTTATAAGCCACCTTCCCAACATGTTCCATCATAGGGTAAGGTCCCATATACCTAGGATCCAACTTACCCTTCTTCCCAAACCTCAACAAGCCTTTCCAAAAAGAGACTTTGAGATACACCTTATCTCCCACTTAGAACTCCAAAGGCCTACGACGATTATCAACATAATATTTCTATATATCTTGGGCTACCTTCAACTATTGTTATATCATCTTAATCTTCTTTGTCGTATGTTGTGACATCTCCGAATTTTCTAAAACTTAATTTGATGTGTGACGTCTAAATTGAAACCTCACCTCAGTGAGCATCCCAATTTAAACACCACACACTAGGCTAAGAAGAAGAAAATTAGAGGAAGTCAGAATGAAACAATAGTAGCACGTGCACATGAACAATAATAAATCCATACAACACATGTTCACCATTCAACATATAATTATAGCATGAATTGTTACAACATTTGATATTACACATTGAACAATTTACATATACATGTACTACCACTAAACAACAAGATCTTAAGAAAACAGGTCCACCTTTACATCAGCTCATCACACAACTCTCAACAATATTGGATCTTCAAGTTCATATATCCACAACCTAAACAAAAGATCACACGTGGTACACGTCAACACAATATTCAAAAATATTGTACTGAGTACGCCTACATGTCTTTTATATGCCTCTCATTACTAAGCTTGGACAATAAGATAAAACTAATACTTGGTAATAATAAACAAATATAAGAAAATGCATATACTTGCACAAAGATGTTCATTAACAAAAGAGAACACATATTTTAAGAACATTTCCATCATATATCTCATACATCTGCCACCAAAGGGGTAGATGCTTTTAGGCCTTATGATCTCCTGTCAAAGAGTTAGATCATGTATACAATGTGATCTCCTACCAAAGAGTTAGATCACTTCAATGCACTGTACTACCAAAGAGTTTAGTGCTATCAAATGATGGATCAGATATCTTATGTTTCATGTGTTCATAGCCATATAAGTATGGAAAATCAAGCAACATATTATTAAAGAACAATCATTTCAACCAATACCATATGCTAATTATTTTACTACACATATAACACAAGCATATTGTATAATAAGCCAAGTCAGAGGTAATGGCATACCTTAAACTGAGATAATCTATACCACGTTCCTGATGTCATCTATCACTCTTGATCAAACCCTATTTAAGACAAGATCATGTACAATCAGGTTCTCATCATCTTAACCCTAGTTATTCCCATTAGGTTTCCACTTCGTCTTATGATACTCCCGTCATTACTTGTCTTATCTTCTTGGAATTATCTTATTGATGACATATTCTAGATTATTACCTCATTAACTGATAATCATGTTTTTCATCATTAGGAGAACATATTAACATTTTTCACATTCATTAATCATATTAGGGTTACACTATAATGTATTAAGGGTCACTTTCATATAACATGGATTTTGTGTGTAAAACTAATCTCCGATTTGCATATTATCTTACAGTTGCTTATGTGAGCTTATTTTGTAATTTCCAGGATTTATTGAGTGTATTTGTAATCATTACACATTAATTAGGTTTATTAGTCCTAATTATACATATGGAGCGAATTACATGATTTCGTGTATCAACATCATAATCACTAACCTTAACTGGATTTATAAACATGAATATGGATTTAATGACATTTTATCATAATTTTATGTCATTGTTTGATATTTATTATCCATGAAATAACTATATAACATCTTACATGATATTACTAAGATTAGTGCATTAAAAGCATGATATTATGCGTTCATATTGTTCTACACATTTTTATGAACATTTTGGTACATAATATTTGTATTTTTCTAACAACGGAGCTAATTACTAGGAATTATTGAGGATATAGGTATTAATTGGGACTTTGTTACCTTTGGGCCAATGATGTCTTGCCACATGGCCCTATGGGGGCGCGACTCCTTGTTGTTTTGCTAGACATGAATCGTGAGTAGGCTAGTTGGATTCACTGGTCTAGACTCGGTCCTCCTTCTTTTCTTCGATGTCTTTCCTCACAATCACGAGGTAACTGCCCATCCTCCACAGTGGTAGCAACTCAAGCGAGCGATCCTCAGCCTTCCAATTCTCTGCATAAGCTCCCAGTTCCCCTATCAGACACGTCGTAGGTTCCTGCCCCTACATGGCTCCATCTTGCGGCTCGAGGAACTTGCCGCCAATCTCATCTCCTTTCTCCAGATTGCAGAGACGCCATGATAGCTCGCAATCCACGACCACAAAACTTCCTCATGGTGCTTAAGAAGACCACCGTTGTGTAGCAGGTCTCAGTAAGAGATCATCCATGATCTCCTCTCTCGTCTTCATCTCTCGCTGATTGAGATGCCCCGATGTTCCCTAACTGCAACATTCACTTCGTGCGTGGGTTTCTTTTCTACCCAAGCCGCAGTTGTGGGAAGATCACGGAGGGCGATCGGCCATGATGTACTCCTTTTTGTCAGTATCTTCTTATTTTACCTTGGGTCCCTCTTCTGCAGTTGATCCAATAATTGGTGGCGGAGCCATGACTCTACCGACGCTAGCTCGGTGCCGCATAGGATGGCTCTAACAAGAACTCTGTCATGGTGCTCCTCATCTGATTCTCTACTGTGTGTATGGCCCACCGCCGTGGCCAACATCCCCAATGAGAAAACTAGTGCTCCCCATACTTCGTCGCCTCCTAGAGATTTTTCCTAGATATGGTCCTCATGGTTCCATCATTCTTGGCATCTCTACGTGATGACAGTTGATCCAGACCTCCTCCTTTCCCTCTCCTTCTCTACTATTTCTAGCAATGGAGAGACCATGGTCTGGGGAGTCTCATACTCACTCTCCTATCATGCATATTTCATAAAAGAGGGTTCTACTTTTAGGTCTCCCAAGTCGAAGAAAACTATCCACCACCCTCTCATCCTCAGGCTACTACCCACAATGTGGGATCATTCAAACCCCACCCATCAATGTTGACTGTCCCACTATTATGATTGTGGTGGATATTCACTAGTCTCGTACCAACAAAACGGAGATATGCAATGTCTCCCATACAAAGCCTCATGCGATGCCATGTCGATATTCCTCTTATAGCTTTTGTTGTATGCAAACTCTATAAAATTGAGATGCACATCCCAACTACCCAAAAACTGCAAGACACATGCTCTCAACAGATCCTCCAAGGTTTGTATAGTGCTTTCGGAGTGTCCATCCATCTATGGGTGAGACGTTGTATTGAGCCTCAACTACATACCCATGGATGTGTGCAGACACTCCCAAAAATGACAGTAAACTGAGGACCTCTGTCAGACATGATGGTAGTTGGGATACCATGCAAATGAACGATCTCATCAATGTACACTTGTGCCAACTTCTCATCTGTATATGTTGTCTTCACAGGAAGGAAGTGTACTGACTCGGTCAACCTGTCAATGATCACCCATATGGAATCATGACCTTTAGATGTCCTAGGAAGTCCAACCAAAAAGTCCATCATGATATGATCCCATTTACACTATGGTATAGGTAACAGTTGCAAAGTCCCTACAAGTTTCTGATGTGCGTTAACCTGCTGACACACAAGACACTTTGCCATGAACTCAGCTACCTCAAGCTTCAAACCAGGCCACTAGTACAAATCTTTCATATTATGGTACATCTTGGTGCTACCTGGATGCATAGCATACATTGAAGAGTGAGCCTCTTCCAGAATCAACTTTCTCAGGTCATCAACATCAGGAACCATCGCTCTACCGTGGTAACATACTATCCCATCCTCAGACTTGTGGAAGCCATTACACTTCTCACTACCAAACTCTACTCGGATTTGTTGAATCACAGTATAATCACGTCGTGCATCTCTGATCTACTGCCTCAACGTAGGCTTCACCTGTAACTAGGCCAACAGTCCAAGCAAAAAGGAGACTTCTACCTTCACATTCATCTGGAGAAGAGACACCAACATGTCTCTTTTATGGCACACCAAGGAACACAATTGTGCCTTATCCATAAAAAGTATCTGCTACTAGATTCACCTACCCTTGATGGTAGTCTATGGTGCAATCATAGTAGTTCCATCCGATGTTGTTGCCGCATATTCAACTCCTACTTCTAGAAGATGTACTGTAGGTTCTTGTGGTTGGTGAAGATCTAACACTTCTCATTATAAAGGTAGTGTCTTCATATCTTCAAGTCATGGACCACAAGAGCAAGCTCCAGATCATGAGTAGGGTAACTCTCCTCGCATTTGTTAAGCTATCGTGAAGCAAAAGAAATCACGTTCTTATCTTGCATCAACATGCAACCCAAACCATTCTTTGACACATCACAGAAAATGATGTATCCTTTCCCTTGTTCTAGCAGAACCAACACTAGTGCACTAGTCAACATCTCTTTCAAAAGTTGAAAAGAATGCTGACACTTGTCATCCCAAACAAATATCACACCTTTCCTTGTCAACTTCGTTAGGAGTAACACCACTGCACTGAAGTTATTGATAAACCTCCCGTAATATCTTGCCAAATAAAGGAAACTGAAAACCTTTATCGGTGTCTTTAGTTGTTCCCACTCTAACACAAACTGAACCTTCTTGGGATCCACACACCCACCTGCAGTAGATATCACATGCCTAAGGAACAACACCTCCTTTAGCCAAAATTCACACTTATTGAACTTGGAGTACAACTTATGCTGTCTCAACAAAGTCAACGCCTCTCGTAAATGTTGTTGCTGACTGTCATGAGAATAGATCAGGATGTCATTGATGAACACAACTACAAACTGGTCAAGATAAGTCCTGAACATCATGTTCATCATGTCCATAAATGTTGTTGGTTCATTGGTTAGCCCAAAGTATATAACCATGAACTCGTAATGACCATACCTAGTCCTAAAAGATGACTTGGGTATGTCATTCGCCTTGATCCACAACTAATGGTATCCTGATCTCATATCTATCTTCAAGAACACTGCCGCACCCTTCAACTAATCAAACAAATCATCTATCCATGAAAAAGGGTACTTGTTGTTGATCGTCACTTTGTTCAACTACTGGTAACCGATGCAAAACCTCATATATCCATCCTTCTTCTTCACAAACAGCATGGGAGAACCCCAATGGGAAGTGCTCGGTCTGATAAAGCCCTTCTCAAGCAACTCTTACAACTACTTCTTCAGCTCTTGCATCTCAGCTGGTGCCATCCTATACAGTGTTTGTGCTATCAGCTATGTACCATGAACCAGATTGATCTCAAAGTCAATCTCTTTAGGAGGGGATACACCTGGAAACTCATCGGGAAACACGTCTTAGAACTCATGAGCAACTTGAACCTCTTGAATACTAGGACTCCTCACCTTAGTATCCATCACATGTGCTAAGAACACTTCACAAAACTACCTCATCAACCTCTCTAATGTCATACCTGACACCAAACATGTCGAAAGAATCTTCCTATGTCCTTGGAAGACCCACAAAAGATCATCGTCAAAGAATGTTGCCACCTTAGAACTACGGTCCAAGATCACCCGATACTTCTCCAAAGTATCCATCCCAAGGATCACATCGAATCCATGCATGTTAAATGGTATAAGGTACACTTGAATGTTGTATCCTAAGAAAGAAAGAAAGAACGATGGATGCTACACTTGATCGTTTCCTAAAAATTCTTCACCATTGTATTCCTTGATGAATTTTGCATCTATCAATGCCTTGATCTATATCAATCGTTGCATATTTGAGAAACACCTAATTCTTACAGATCAAGTCTCACAAGTCTTGCACCCTTAGGCTGAGGGACATAGTCCTATATATACATGATCATCCTTAGAGCTTCGCCTCACCTCGTACAATTGTTCTCTGGTCCCAATTGCACCTCAAGTCACATGTTTGTCTGCCGCTGAAGGATTCTTCTCCTTGTTCTTCAGGAGATTGTCGACACTAATTCATCACATCATTGAGCAATATCTCTCAGGTTAAGCACCGACTAAGCTTCTTCTCCATCCTAAAATCCTTAGTTTACCAAATCCTTTACCCAACAAAAATCCCCATTCACTCTAGCCTCAGCTACACTTCTCCTTGCCACAACTATGGTGATGGATGTAAGCAAGAAGAAGAAGAGACTGGAAATTTTATGATTTTTCCCTCACTCGCTTATGTTTTTGGTGATTTCTCACAAGGGTGTCGTAAAACTCCTGAGCTAGCTTAGTGCTTGATCTTGCTTGCTTTTCTTAATAAGATGCTAAAACCTTAATCTATCATGAGATGTGCATTAACAACATGTAGCATGCTTATGTTTTTAGTTTGGTCTATTTTGGTTGATGTTTGAGCTAGTTATGCTTTATGTATGCTTGTTTTGGACCAAGTTGCAATTTACCTATGTTGAGGGTTTACCTTGCAATTTGTCACGTGTAGGTTGTGCCTTTTGTGCCTTATCATCATGAGAGAGAGAAAGAGAGTATGATGCTTTGGAGTGCCTTGTTGGACTTTCGTTGATATGGTGGCATCATGACTGTTGATATAAGGTTTCATGGATGCTTGTATTAGATGTGGTTTTGACCATGTGGGTGTTAATCTTTGTAGCGACCGAAGGACTCCATGTTTGGTTGTGGTTAGACCAAAGCACCTTCCCTTGGTTGGTTTGTTTTGACCTATGTGCTTGTCCTTGGTTTTGGTCGCTAGGGTTGGTTTGGTGCTTTGATGTTTCAACCTTTGTCTAGGGTAGACATGAGTAGCAGTTTCTACCATGTCATGCCTTGGTTTTTCTTCGACCGAAGGTAGGTAGTGGACCTAGTGGTCACTACCAAGCTTTGTTCTTATCACCCTTCGATGCATGCTTGTTGTGAGTGCTTGCATGGACGTGGCTTTGTGGGACAAGTATCTGTAGGTGCTCTTATCTCTTTACACCTCATGATCATTACCTCTCTCCTACCCTTGAGTATATAAACTCTCTCTTATGCATGCAAGTATTCCCTTTGTCTCTCTTCTTTCTCTCTTCTTCCTTGAGCTCAGCCTTGAGCTTGGTGGAGTAAGTGGAGGTGCTGACCTTGGAGCTTTGGTGGTCGATCACCTTTGCATGTGGTGATCTAGGGCTTGATCATCTTCTTTGTGGTGGTTCTTGGTGATCTTTGATCTTGGTAACTAGTTATCTCTCCTTGATCTCATTTTTCTTGAACCCTACTTTCTTCCTTTCTTCTCTTGGCCACAAGACTATGGATTATCATGGTGGCTATCTTGAGGAACTTCTCTCCATAGAGGTAGAGACTATGGTTTGACCATGGTAGTACTTGAGTGAGATGGAGCTCTCCTCTTTCCCTTTTCTTTTTTGGCCTAGGGTTTTTACCCTTTCTCTTTTGAGCATCCTTTGACCTTGGTGTGTTCTTATTCTCTTGATGTGACCTTATTGGTCATGGAGTTGATCCTAGTTGGAGCTTCCTTCTCTCTCTTGGAGCTCGTGGCTTCGGAGCCTGATCTTCATCTTAAGGCAGGTTATGTAACTCTTCCCTCTACTATTATTGCACCTTTATCTTGCTTGCATGTTACTGTTTTATATCTAAAATGTGATCATAAGTTGATGGATAATGCTATCTTGATTTAGGGATTTAGATTTTGAAGTGTTCTTGTATAGATTGTTCTTTCTCCTAAACCTTAATTTCTTGCACTTGATATGTTAGTGATGGTGGATGTTGCTGTCTCTTGCATGCATCGTGATTGTAGGTTTTGATACCACATTTAGGTTTTCATTTTACATGATGTTGTAGGTTTTGATCTTTATTTTTACGAGTTGGATGCATGGTTTTCCCTCTAGTATCATAGTTCTCCATGTTTACCCTTGTGACGCTTATTTTAGGGTTTTTCGTGACCATCTTTCCAAGACGTTTTCTTGTGGTGACTCTTCAATTTTCTTGGTTTGAATCTCATGTTTTGGGGTTGCTACATACATTGGTGGTCACTACATGTGTTGATCTTGCTATTGATAATAATAGTTTTTGACATAAGGTCGATAGGGTGGGTTGGTCGGTACCAAACCCTAACCCTAACATGTTTGGTTTCTATATGAGCAAGTTGCTTTGAGGTTGCTACCCATGATGGTCTTCTTTCATTCGTAATGATTTGATCCTTGTGTTGGTCGGTATCTTGAGTGTTTTGTTTGGTCCCATGGGTTGAGTATTACAGTGGCTACCAGTAATGTGGATGATATGGGTCACTACATCACTCAACCCTAACCCTAATCATCTTTTGGTCGCAACATATTACTTGATTATGTGGGTGGATTCTACTAGTGGTGGTGTTGTGGTTGCAACAAAGTGCTAACCACCTATGGTCAATATCTATGGTGTTGGTCGCTACCTTGACCCATGTGTTGTGGTCTCTACCCATGGTGGGCCAACCCTAATGGTCGCCACACATGGAGTGTGAAGTGGTCACTGCATATGTTAAAATGCTTAATTGTTACACCGCGATCTCACAATTTCCACTAACCATGAGATTAGGGCATAAATTGAGGATTTAATGTAATACAAATATCACCCTTAACTTTTTCTTCTCTTTCAAAACACTTTGTTTTCTCGCATTGAACCACATAAACCAACTTTATAAGGGAATTGAAACATTGATTTCTATAATATGATTTCAAACATATAAAAATGCATGTATGAACATTCATTATGTTCCTCATACTTTTAAGCACATAAGACTTGCTGATTCACACATATTGCTAAAAGAGGAATAATGTTATACAACATCATTTACAACTCTCTCTTATTTCTTTACAAGGACCAACTGAACTTAACTATACTCAGACTTAACTCTTGTGGAAGATCTACTCTAATGCAATGATATCTTCTTCAAGTCCATGTGATTTCCCTAAAAATTGTGAGTAGAGGGGTGAGCCTACTTGCTCGGTGAATGAGTATTTCAAAGAAACAGTCTAAAGCACTGATATAATTACATATATACTTTTGAGCAATTGATATCAATTATAACAGTAGTAAGCTTTAAAGAGTCTAATAATTGACAATCATAAATATGTCAGGATACTCTAAATATCTATAAGAGTGAATCAATATATGAAATGCTTGATTGATCATAAAGAGAACTAATAATTCAGAAATATACAAAGAATAATTGAATAACTGTACACACTTGTTTGACCACTCATTCATTTTATTATGCCCTGATCATATGCAGTGTACTACACATATGAAGACTCATAGTGCACTATGATCACACCATACAAGACTTAGCAGACACACCCGGGAAATGATAAGTCTGACTACTCTCCTGGTCTGCAATAGGGAAATAGCTCTCTGGCCTAAACTGGAGTCCTCCTCTAACCTGAGCACACAGGCGGAGAGTCAAGCTACCTCTTGGCTTTTCTATACTTTAGTGCCACCAGGACTTCTGGTTAATGTTGGACACTGTAAACTATAATTTAAGGAGACTTCCAGTAGGGCTTCGTCCCCCGTGCCACCTGATAGCACATTCCGACCCCCATATACTAGACGCTGCCAGGGTTAGGTCGTTTCACCCCTAAGGCGAAGACCTTTCATAGGGGTTCTATGGTGTTCAGGGCTCCTAAGTCTAATATTTTACTATTCCTAGAAAGCTCTTTCTACATTGTACTCTTCTCTTACTTATACTTGACTCTGGTATCTCTATGGTGTCGCGTCTACTTGTTTGAAGTTATAATACAACATGTATATCATTCTAAACTTGGCAGAGCAGTATATTCAAAACACTATAATATACTGAGTAATCAACATACTATACATGCAGGGAGACTAAAATTCTTAAATAAATAGATTACATGTCCACTTGACACATACACACTAGAATCGTGCAATTTATCATCTTATTACACTGATAAGAGTTAATTACTTGACATATGAGTAATCATCAATAGCACCTGCAACTTATCTGTAATTTCTCAAAGAACATGCATATCAACCCAAATCTTGAGTTGTGCATCTCATAACTCAATTAAGAGTTAATTACTTATCATGACAAGAATGATTAATAATAACTAAGAACATTGATATCACAATACTTGATTCATTGAACACCCTACCCTTAGGGTTTCATTTAATCACAACAAATGCTACAAAGAGAGGTGTAATACATCTATCACGTACTTTTCAAATATTTACAACACATGATACCTGGGATCTCAATCCCTTATCACATTACTAGAAATTCTCACCCCTTCACATCATTATCATAATTACTAGATCTGGGTATTCAAACCCTTAGATCATCACATAGCATTGTTACCTCTGTAACAGGTAACCATTACCTCTAGGTCCTTAGACCAAGGTATTCATTTCACTGGTTGTACAAGTATTCTCATGGATCACAAGGCCATCACACATCTTGTCACCTCTCACTAGGCAAAAACTTATTCCCATGGCTCCCATAAAGATTTCACGCGACATAAACATTCAATGAATAAAGACTACTATCAATAAATCATATAAAATCAATATATGTATGAAACCTTGGAACATAGATGAATTTGGGTTTGCATGTCATTAACTAGGATATCATGCATCAATAATAACATTAAATAAATAAAGTCTATCATGTCAAGAAAATCCCTTCAAATGGATTTCACGATATCTATTCACAAATATCCAACTTTCCTCGCATCTAGGGTTTCACCCTCTTCACTGAGATACCAAACAAACACTACTCACTTTAAACAAAATCCAAGATAGTATCTGACATATATGTACTATGAATTTAGAAAAGCAATCATTCAAAACCAAGGGGATCTAGATAAGCAACTTTCTCTATTTACTTATACAACAAATTTCAGTCATAGACAAATTCCCTATATTTCAGTTTACTCTTATAACCTCTGTGAATACTTAGGAAATTCTCATTAGAATGCATTGTATACATTTCTAATATGATTTTATCATATGAAATTCATTCAAACAAAGGAAGAATCCATTTCATATCATTTTGCAACAACTTAGAACAAATAGACAATTCAGGGTTTGTAGTCGCATACTAAGCAATTAAAGATTATGGTTGATTTAATCAATTTTCATGCAATATACTATTGAAAGGAAGTTCCCACTCACCCTAAGGTGTGAAAACACATTAAAAACGTATCCCATATCTAAAAATCTCAAATCCATATCAAATCCCTAGCAATTCACCCAATTCTTCTTCCTTTCAACTCAGAAACCCTAAAAATGAGGGATTATGAAGAAAGAGTGAGAAAAGGGAAAGTTTTGATACCATTTTGGATCAAATAAAAGGAGGGACGGAATTTTGACATGTTAGAGAAGATTCACCATGAAACTATATCCAAAGAAGCTAAACTTACATGATTTCACCATTCCTCAGACCGCAAAACCCTGGGTCAGCATCTCCATCAATTTCTCCTCTCAAACCCTAACCCTTTTTCTCTCTCTCTATCTAGGATTTCGTTTATCTAGATTGAATAACGAATTATGAGAGCTCCTTGTGTGTTAGGTTGACCATATAGAGAAATTGAGCTGCTTGGGTTAATTGCACATTGACCCCTCACTAAACGTTTTCTTATTTCAGTCGATTTTTCTGTCATAAAAATGTTTATGTGAATTCATGTATTTAAGAGATCAAACCTTCTCTAAAAATTATGAGAATTTATCATGTTGTGTATAATTGAGTTATAGATATCTTGTTACATTTTAAGATCATTTGGATTTACCAATAAATAACTACAAATAAAACACTACACTACTGAAAAGCACTCTGTCAACATTTTGGTCAAAGTATAGTTTGACTAAGAACCACATTCAAAGAACACTAAAATATTCTAAAATTTTTCTACAATATGCATGATTGAATTATCCATATCATATCCAAAATTCAATTAAATACAAAATTTGAAGAAATTATGAAAAAGCATTTACCACACTGCTATCATGATCAAATTCCATACTCATGTACCATCAAAACCCTAATTTCAGCCAACTAGGGTTTATATTTCTCAAACCCTAATTTCTCAAACAATAGAACACTTAAATTTCTTATTAGGTTTAAAACATCATAATTAAATTATCATCATTAATTATATTTAAGCAATGATCAATCTAATCAAGCATATAATCATCCAGGTAAACCCTAGTTTACCAATTAAGCTTAGATGCGGTCATAACAATTCTCCCCCCCTAAAAAGGTTTCGTCCCCGAAACATAAATATGAAAGTAAAGTACATTCAAGGTTTATTTTAAGCTTCTGAAATATTACATGTCATTATATTCTTGTATTTCATACTTGAATGCAGTTTTCAACATCAAGTCCTTTATTCCTTTACTAAATCACAACATGTTTGAAATAGATCTCAATGATAACAAACAAATTCTCTATGCCACAATCAATCATAGGATAGAGAGAGAAATAACCATTTCAATATTTTAATACTCTTGAGGTGTTACCTCAACATCGATAATATGATCCAACTATCTCAATTCATATTGCTAAATATGTACTATTGTTATGTATTACCTCTAAATCACGAAAGAGAGTTCACCATGTTCTTTTGAATTTTACCATTGTGCTACTCAAATAGCAAAATAGTCTTGAGCTAAAAGACTAGATTCAACAACAATTGTACACTACTACTCATGGCATCCCCATTGGATCATGGATGCATAAGGTGAAGCATTACCATCACATTCCATACTATTATCAAGTATGAACCCACACATAATTCAAGGTGTAACCATCAGGTTATAGCATACTAGGGTTTCAACAACAGTAACAGAGTACTCCATAATTGTATTAGTAATCCAAGGACTATTCATACCCAATTACCATCACTTAGTTATATTAAATATAGGTATAACAAGCTACACCTTATTAGGGTTACATATCAATACAATATGGTTATCATCCATTCTATTCATATGAGTGAATAGGTAAGACTACCTTATTCAGGATAACCCTCCATTTGTTCCATCATCATTCAACCCATATCACCATACCACAATTGTACAATACTAAGATGGATTACTGGTATGAATGACTTAAACTATCAGACACCTTTAATTAACATATTGCTTGTACATGTACACTGAAATCATACATAGAACTAATTTACATCCCTTAATATACCTTCAACAAATTATACTTCTAAAAACAAATTCACATATTACTAAAATCCATTGTTTTCTCTTATCTCTCTCCTCATTCATTACTACTTACTTTTTGCTACTTATCCTTCTCATTTTAATCATGTAGATTAAACATCCCTAAAATTGAAACATACAAGGTATGAATAGATTATTCATCATTCTTGCTATTACTGCAAGAATTTATTTCACATCACACGTCACTCATATTGTATTTCTCCTTTTGTTCAAAACACACCTCTTATATTTCAAATATATTTCTTATCCTTTGCTCTAAATCATTTCCATATTGTTTATCTACCTTTCAAGTTAGCTATGATTACTATAAGTGCTAGTTTACTTCTCATAGTGAAAATTTCATGATCTTGTTTTATAGAGATGCTAGTATTCAAGGTCAAATCACTAGTCACAACCCTTGAACTACTACAACTCTAAACATTCTAGGGTTTGGCCTTTATCAGTAGCATGACGTTATTGTGGTGTGACTTTTCTCCCTTAATTTGAAATTCAAACTTTGGATCTCACAAGTTTTTACTAAAGTCTTCCTTATCTTATCAATTGAATTTCCTTCATCTTAATTGGCCATTTAGATAGATTACATTCTGAATTTACCTTCTAGGGTTTCATCATCATATTGTGTGTCATTATTACATTCACTAGATGCCTCTACCATGGTGGTTATGCATCAGATATGATTCATTTTCTTATCACTTCATTCCCACATTTCTCTAATTAAGTAATAAATGGAAGAGAAGACGGTTTTGAGACTTAGAATTCTTATCTTCAAACATCCCATTAATACATTTGTTGTATGTAGGTTTAATTAGTTATCAACAAGGAAACTTGACTAACTAGCACTTGATTGAGTCTCCTAACCTCTTTCTTTTATAACCTATATTACTCCACCATGTTTCAAACCCTTCCTTACTTTCCATAATCCTCTTACCATATACTACTCTTCCACCTGTTATCTTTAACTTCTACTTTTCTCTTATGATCATGTTGCATATTCATGTGTATGATCATGTATACCATGTTGCACATATTTCTTTTTATCCTTCTACTAATGTGAAGTTGAAATTCTAAATCAATAATCTCTCTACTAGTTTCAACTCATGTTTAATACATTACATATCCTTCATTTTAAATCAAACGGCTCATGCATGGGTGAAACATAGTTTCTCTTATATCAAGTTTTTCCTTCCTGAGTATAGTATACCTTTGTATAACTTATTCATTTTGTTAAGCTACACTTTTGTTCTTTCTTTTTTTAAACTAGTTTGTTGTTCTATAGAGACTTGGAATCCAAAGGTAGTAAGGATGAATGTATTAAACTTATTAATAAAGGTATACATCCCATGCTCTCAATTATATCATAACCCTCATTCCTTAATCAAGCTCATCATTTCCAACATTTATCTTTGTTTTAACTTAGTTTCTTATCCTAGTCTTATGATTTACATATTTATCTAATTCTCTTTACTTTAACTCTTCTTAAGACTCTTCACTTATATTTACTTGTCGTATACTTAACTCTTTTCTTCTATTTTTCCTTTGCTTTGGAGTACATAAAACATTGTACTCAGTTATATAATCCATTTCCTCATGATTGATTCTTACTACCTTGGCCCTTACATACTTTTCTCATATCTTTTCCATATGTCATATTTAGAGTTCATATAATATTAATCATTAAACTTAATCTGAACCTTACGTTATGTTCCTTTATTCCCAATTAAGGATTTCTCATATGAGGCCCTAAAGCTGGGTCTCAGATATCAGTTCCAACTAATTCTTAGCTATTCTAATCTTTCTCATATGTTTCAACATCTTAGTGTATGTACATTCTCACTATGATGTGGGTCTAATTTATCTAGACTCTACTCTTATCATATTGTAAATAGGAGTCATTAGATCCCAGTAATGCATCTTGCCAGCCAGACCAGGCCAAACTTGCAGTCCTGAAGCCAAGAGCTACTTAAGATTAACCAACTCCTATTAATCTCAAACATGTGGAAAGAATATCCACTTAGGAAAGTTCATTAAAAGATCATTTCTAGTCTACTTGATACAAAGAATGTAATCAATAAATGCTACAACTGCATAGTGTACAACAAATTTTAAAGACCCATATATATTTCAAAATACTGAATATCTAAATTCAAACATATAAGAGTATTTCTATTCATCTCCAATAAAACAACAATATGAAATGAAAGTTCTATCTCATTTTATATTTATGCTCTTAATTCATGTTACTTATCTTGTTTCTAACCCTAATATTTCTAGGGTTCCTCTCTAGCCCATCCTTCCACTGTATACTTGTCCAGGATATACATGAAAGAATAGACAGTAGCTTGATACTGGTTGATCCAAGTACTCAGATACCGAGCCAGGATATCCAAATACTCAAATCCCCAGAGCTAACATCATAACATCTCCTATCTGCCACACTTATGACTCTAACTTACTAACTTAATGGTCCCTGATAACTCAGCCTATGCTCTGATACCAAGTTGTCACACACTGATCTCACAATTTCCACTAATCATGAGACTAGGGCATAGATTGAGGATTATACGTAATGCAAAGATCACCCTTAACTTTTTCTTCTCTTTCAAAACTCTTTGTTTTCTTGCATTGAACCACATAAGCCAACTTTACAAGGGAATCTAAACATTGATTTCTCTAATCTGATTTCAAACATATAAAAATGCATGTATGAACATTCATTATGTTCCGCATACTTTTAAGCACATTAGACTTGCTGATTCACACATATTGCTAAAAGAGGAATAATGTTATACATCATCATTTACAACTCTCTCTTATTTCTTTACAAGGACCTAGAGTGATAAGGACTGACTGAACTTAACTATACTCAGACTTAACTCTTATGGCAGATCTACTCTGATGCAATGATATCTTCTTCAAGTCCATGTGATTTCCCTAAAAATTGTGAGTAGAGGGGTGAGCCTACTCGCTCAGTGAATGAGTACTTCAAAGAAACAGTCTAAAGCACTGATATAATTACAGATATACTTTCAAGCAATTGATATCAATTATAACAGTAGTAAGCATTAAAGAGTCTAATAATTGACAATCATAAATATGGTAGGATACTCTAAATATCTATAAGAGTGAATCAATATATGAAATGCTTGATTGATCATAAAGAGAACTAATAATTTAGAAACATACAAAGAATAATTAAATAATTGTACACACTTGTTTGACCTCTCATTCATTTTATTATGCCCTGATCATATGCAACACTCTACATATGAAGACTCGTAGTACACTACGATCACACCGTACAATACTTAGTGGACACACCCGGGAAATGCTAAGTCTGACTACTCTCCTGGTGTGCAATAGGGAAATGGCTCTCTGGCCTAAACTGGACTCCTCCTCTAACCTGAGCACATAAGCGGAGAGTCAAGCCACCTCTTAGCTTTTCTGTACTCTAGTGCCACCGGGACTTCTGGTTAATGTTGGACACTGCAAACTATAATTTAAGGAGACTTCCAGTAGGGCTTCGTCCCCCATGCCACCTGACAGCACATTCCGACCCCCGTATACTGGATGCTTCCAGGGTTAGGTCGTTTCACCCCTAAGGCGCATACCTCTCCTAGGGGTTCTACGGTGTTCAGGGCTCCTAAGTCTATTATTTTATTATTCCTAGAAAGCTCTTTCTACATTGTACCCTTCTCTTACTTATACTTGACTCTGGTATCTATATGGTGTCGCGTCTACTTATTTGAAGTTATAATACAACATGTATATCATTCTAAACTTGGCAGAGCAATATATTCAAAACACTGTAATATACTGAGTAATCAACATACTATACATGCAGGCAGACTAAAATTCTTAAATTAATAGATTACATGTCCACTTGGCACATACACACTAGAATCATGCAATTTATCATCTTATTACACTGATAAGAGTTAATTACTTGACATATGAGTAATCGACAATAGCACCTGCAACTTATCTGTAATTTCTCAAAGAACATGCATACCAACCCAAATCTTGAGTTGTGCATCTCATAACTCAATTAAGAGTTAATTACTTATCATGACAAGAATGATTAATAATAACTAAGAACATTGATATCACAATACTTGATTCGTTGAACACCCTACCCTTAGGGTTTCATTTAATCACAACAAATGCTACAAAGAAAGGTGTAATACATCTATCACGTACTTTTCAAATCTTTACAACACATGATACCTGGGATCTCAATCCCTTATCACATTACTGGGAATTCTCATCCCTTCACATCATTATCATAATTACTGGATCTGGGTATTCAAACCCTTAGATCATCACATAGCATTGTTACCTCTGTAATAGGTAACCATTACCTCTAGGTCCTTAGACCAAGATATTTATTTCACTGGTTGTACAAGTATTCTCATGGATCATAAGGCCATCACACATCTTGTCACCTCTCACTAGGCAACAACTTATTCCCATATCTCACTAGGCCATTCACTGAACAAAGACTACTATCAACAAATCATCATCATCATCATCTAAGCCTCAATCCCAACTATGTTGGGGTCGGCTACATGGATCCTTCATTTCCATTCAGCTCTATCATGGGCCATATTCTGATTGAGATGTAGAGATTCAAAATCTCTCTTTATAAGCTCATTCCATGTTAATTTAGGCCTTCCTCTTCTTCTATTTATAGTGTTTGGCTTAATAGCATTGCTTCGTATAGGCGCACTAGTAGGTCTGCGTTGCACATGTTCGTACCATCTGAGTCGGCCCTCACGCAACTTGTCCTCAATGCTCGCCACCCCCACTTTATTCCTGATATAGTCATTTCTCAAACGATCTTTTCTTGTCTTCCCACACATCCATATCAGCATACGCATTTCAGCCACGTTCATCTTATTGAGACCTTGTTTCTTCACCGCCCAACATTCACTCCCATAGAGCATGGCTGGTCGTATAGCTGTTCTATTAAACTTACTTTTTAACCTGAGAGGGATCTTCTGATCACATAAAACTCCAGTTGCACTCCTCCATTTCAACCATCTTGCAGTGATCCGGTGACAAACATCATTTTGGACATCCCCGTCTATTTGAATAATAGAACCTAAGTAACAAAATTTGTCACATTTTGGTATATCTACTCCGTCCAACTTGGCTCCATCATTCACACTGCGAGATTGGCTGAAATTGCAATGCATATACTCAGTTTTGCTCCTGCTAATCATCAATCCATTTGATTCCAATGTCTTTCTCCAACATTCAACTTTATCATTCAATCCATATTTTGTTTCGTCAATCAAAACAATATCATCAGCAAATAACATACACCAAGGAATATCATCCTGAACATTCTTTGTTAACTCATCCATAACCAGAACGAATAGATATGGGCTGAGTGTGGATCCTTGGTGTACCCCAATTGTAATAGGAAAAGTTGGTGTCTCTCCTCCAGGAGTCTTAACACTTACAGTAGAGCTATCATACATATCTTTGATCAAGTCAATGTATTGGATAGGCACACCCTTTTTCTTCAAAACCATCCATAACACTTCTCTGGGTACTCGATCATAAGCCTTCTCTAGATCGATAAACACCATATGAAGATCTCTTTTGCTTTGTCTATACTTCTCCATAAGCCTCCTTATCAGAAAAATAGCATCTGTTGTTGATCTTCCAGGCATGAAACCAAATTGGTTGTTTGATACATGCGTTATAGATCTTAACCTCTGCTCAATAATCCTCTCCCAAAGCTTCATCGTGTGACTCATCAGCTTGATACCTCTATAGTTTATACAACTCTAAACGTCACCTTTGTTCTTGTAGATTGGGACTATAATACTATTTCTCCACTCATCCAACATCTTCTTGGTCTTTATGATCTTGTTAAAGAATTTTGTTAACCATGTGACTCCCTCATCCCCCATACTCTTCCATACATCAATGGGAATATTGTCTGGTCCGCATGCCTTTCTCATTTTCATCTTTTTCAAAGCATTCTTGACCTCAGATGGTGAAACTCGTCGTGTGTAAATCATATAAAATCAATATATGTATGAAACCTTGGAACTGAGCTGAATTTGGGTTTCCATGCCATTCACTGGGATATCATGCATCATTAATAACATGGAATAAATAAAGTCTATCATGTCAAGAAAACCCCTTCAAATGGATTTCACGATATCTATTCGCAAATATCCAACTTTCCTCGCATCTAGGGTTTCACCCTCTTCATTGAGATACCAAACAAACACTACTCACTTTAAATGAAATCCAAGATAGTATCTGACATATATGTACTATGAATTTAGATAAAAAAATCATTCAAAACCAAGGGGATCTAGATAAGCAAACTTTCTCTATTTACTTATACAACAAATTTCAGTCATAGACAAATTCCCTATATTTCAGTTTACTCTTATAACCTCTGTGAATACTTAGGGAATTCTCATTAGAATGCATTGTATACATTTCTAATATGATTTTATCATTTGAAATTCATTCAAATAAAGGAAGAATCCATTTCATATCATTTTGCAACAACTTAGAACAAATAGACATTTTAGGGTTTGTAGTCGCATACTAAGCGATTAAAGATTATGATTGAATTAACCAATTTTCATGCAATATACTATCTAAAGGAAGTTACCAATCACCCTAAGGTGTGAAAACACCTTAAAAATGTATCCCATATCTGAAAATCTCGAATCCATATCAAATCCCTAGCAATTCACCCAATTATTCTTCCTTTCAACTCGGAAACCCTAAAAATGAGGGACTATGAAGAAAGAGTGAGAAAAGGGGAAGTTTTGATACCTTTTTGGATCAAATCAGAGGAGGGACAGAATTTTGACATGTGAGATAAGATTCATCATGAAACTATATCTAAAGAAGCTAAACTTACATGATTTCATCATTCCTCAGACCGCAAAATCCTAGGTCAGCATCTCCATCAATTTCTCCTCTGAAACCCTAACTCTCTCTCTCTCTCTAGGATTTCGTTTATCTGGATTGAATCAAGAATTATGATAGCTACTTGTGTGTTAGTTTTACCATATATAGAAATTGAGCTGCTTGGGTTAATTGCACATTGACCCCTCACTAAACTTTTTCTTATTTTAGCAGAATTTTCTATCATAAAAAGGTTTATGTGAATTCGTGTATTTAAGAGATCAAACCTTCTCCAAAAATTATTATAATTTATCATGTTGTGTATAATTGAGTTGAAGATTTCCAGTTAAAATTTCAGATCATTTGGTATTACCATTAAATAATTAAAAATCGAATAGTGCACTACTATCTAGAATTCTATAGAAATGTTAATTACTGTAATTCATCTACTCATAAGGTCTAAACGCATCCAAAAATTATGCAAATTTTACATTTTGTTTATTATTTAGTTTCATATCTCCAGTTAAAATTTTAGATCATTTGGAGTTACCAATGAATAAATAAAATAAAAAACTACAATGCTAAAAATCACTATGTCAGCATTTTGGTCAAAGTATAGTTTGACCGAGAATCACATTCAAAGAACACTCAAATATTCTGAAATTTTCCTCCAATATGCACGATTGAGTTATCCATATCATATCCAAAATTCAATTAAATAAAAAATTTGTCGAAAATATGAAAAATCATTTACCACACTGTTATCCTGATCAAATTACATACTCATGTACCATCAAAACCCTAATTTCAGCCAACTAGGGTTTATATTTCTCAAACCCTAATTTCTCAAATAATAGAACACTTAACGTTCTTATTAGGTTTAAAACATCATAATTGAATTATCATCATTAATTATATTTAAGCAATGATCAATCCAATTAAGTATATAATCATCCAGGTAAACCCTAGTTTACCAATTAACCTCAGATGTGGTCATAACATTAACCCTAATGTGCTCCAAGAATGTAGGAAGTAATGCACCTAGGGTTTTATGTTAAAAGTTTTCTTGAGAAACCCTAACCCTAATTTGGGTATATGAAGTGATTGCTTAGTTTGCTTGAAGTGATTAGCATGTAACGATGCTTTCTCTCTCCTACTTGTGTAACCCTAGTGTTGCAGGTTGAATGTACATCATAGCTGGTAATAGTTATGGTATATCTTACATGACATAGGGTGATGATTATGAGCCTTTATGAGGCATGATGAGATAATTATTGTGCATGAATAATGTTTTTTGGTTTTATGACCTGGCAGAGGCTTTGTGCCTAGTTTGAGGTGATACCCTCTATTGATGTGATGGGGGATGGTTATCATAGGAAGATGTGATTGTGGTGATGGCTTGGTATAAGGCAATGAGACAATATCATATGGTGATGTGGTTAACTTCATGTTTAAGATGTTTTATATCTTCTGACGTTGCAATGTACCATTATCTTTGTATAATTTGTCTGTGGTTTGTACATTGTAACTTGATTGATGCTAAAAGATACCCAGTTGGCATAATTAATCAAGTGGAACCTAATCATGTAGTTCCCCTATGCCATAGATCTATTCCTATGTCAGAACTTGCTGGATGGTGAAATGAGTTTGCAGGAAACTCGAAGTGCATATTGTTGAATATGCATGGGCGCAAGTCGAGGATATATCCTTGCATCCACAATTATAGGTTGTGGAGGGTGACTGTGATCATGCTTCAATGTTTGTGATATGTGTAAGGCAGAAGTACAACTGCATGATGCCTAATATAGAATGGGAATGTGTGACCTGTTCTCTAGTGTCACAATCTGTGCCAAGATTGGACTAGATGTTCTTCAACTTGACTATATGTCATTGGTGGCATTTGAATGTTATGTCTCTACACTGTCTATCGTACTGACCAAGAGGTGTAGTTGACATCATGGAGTATTGCTCTTCCCTAGATCTTTTATGGCACTGATTTCAACTTCACAGTGGTCAGTTGGATTCGAGAGGTACGACTCAAATCCTCAAGGCATAATAAAAGATGTAATACAACCATGTGGTATAATTTCTTAGGGTCAAACACAAATCACATTGGATGATATTTGCCTTATTTCTTATACTACTTAGTTGTTATCTTGTATACATGTTCTTCATATTCCTACTAAAAGTACAAGATGTTCTACTAATTAGTGTAGCTACTCAAACTACTCAAACAGTGTTAATTGCTTTGCTTATATCATTTAACTGAATCTGCTCATCCTGATAATAGTGCTATCTTCCTGCTTTAGTATACATGTGCTTATAATAGTTGTTGGCAGAGATTTATATCTCTCATTGGGATGTTAGTCTCACCCTGTGGGTTTCCACATCTTTTAGGTGGTCATCTATGATGAGGTAGAGATCGTGCATTTGAGGATGAGCAGCAAGAAGAGTAGTAGTCGTTGAAGGTTGGATATGCTGCTAGTGTTTGTGTTTTTGTAGTAGAGTCTTATGTATCACCCATGTACTCTCAGGTCCTTGGGGGTATTTTATAGATGTTGTACATTGATACGAGGTTTTTGGCAGTATGCCATGGTTGTATAGGTATGTCTTGTATATGTGAATAGGTTATTCCTTGTAACAAGTTTGTGGCATGATGGACACTCTAAAGTGATGTGAATACCTTTGATGGTGTAATATGTGATACTGGTGGCACAATTTGTAGACTCATATGTAATATCTTTCCACTTTTGTGGTTATATAAGATTGGTTTTAATTTACCCTATTTTGTGGTAATGTGGTTGTTACTTGGTAATTCCACGCTTTGTTTTGAGTAATCTCACTCATGTGGCGATGGGTTGTCACATGAAAAGGTTGGTATCAGAGATTTAGGTTCACTGAGTCTATAGGGACATAGGACTAGGCTTTGTGTATGTTCTTGTATATCCAACATATCTGATCACAACTTCTACATATGCAGAAGAAGAAGAAGAAGAAGGGAAAAGATATGCCTGTAGAACGTGAAGAACATGCATGTGATACTAGTGGCATGGTTTGTGGACTCATATGTAATATGTTTCCACTTTTTTGGTTATATAAGATTGGTTTTAATTTACCCTATTTTGTGGTAATGTGGTTGTTACTTGGTAATTCCACGCTTTGTTTTGAGTAATCTCGCTCATGTGGCGGTGGGTTGTCACATGAAAATTTTGGTATTAGATATTTAGGTTCGCTGAGTCTATAGGGACATATGACTAGGCTTTGTGTCTGTTCTTGTGTATCCAACATATCTAATCACAACTTCTACATATGAAGAAGAAGAAGAAGAAGAAGAAGAAGAAGAAGGGAAAAGATATGTCTAGAGAACATGAAGAACATGCTAAGAGCAGTGTTGTTGCACCAGGAGGTGGTGTGAGGAGGCAGGCTAGGGTTGATGGAGTGCCTGAAGTGACTCAGTTCAACCTAACAACTGTGGCCAATGCCGCTTTCCAGCCCATGTTTGGATATTTTATGGCCACAATGACGCATATGGTGGATAGGATGCTTGTACCCCAAGCAAGGGCAGTTGTCCCCAATGTGGAATCTCAAGGTTCTGGGAAGACCTTTGAGCAGTTAAGGAGTTTGGGGGAAATATAGTACGTTGGAATGATGGACCCGGTAGACGCATACATGTGGTTGACTGAGTTGGAGAAGGCCTTTAAGATCCTAAACATCTTGGAAGAGGATAAGGTAAAGCACGCAGTGTACCTATTGAAAGGTAGTGTTGGCCATGGTGGGCCATCGAGGAGGAGAAGAGGCCCAATGTGATGATCATTCGGGAAGATTTTCGGTGGGAGTTCATGAGTCGATACTTCATAGAGACCTATCTAGATGAGAAGATCTCTTATTTCGAGAATATCTGACAGGGATCCATGACGATCAATGAGTATGAGTCCAAGTTCATGGAGTTGCTGAGGTTTTTCCTGCATATGGCTGTGATAGATAAGGAGAGGATCAAGTTCTTTGAGAAGGGTTTGAGCTTAGAGTTGACAACGATGGTGTCAGCGTTGGAGAATAGAGAGTGGTTTGTGACATTTGTTGAGTCTATAAGGTGGATTGAACGTTCAGTGATAGAGAAATGTGAGGTGAATGCCAAGAAGAGACCGAAACAATATCAGGGACAATCTTCTGGAGGCTTCAAGAAGCCTAGGATTTTAGCACCCTAGTTACATCAAAGGTCAACAGTACAATGGTTGTCGAGTAAGGGCAGAGTTTGTAGTTTTACACTAGCTGGAGCTCACAGTGCAACGTTAGTTTCCATGATAGGGCCATCTAGGTCGTGAGATGAGAGCAAGACTTGCTTCAGGTGTAGACAGATCAGGCATACAAGGTTGTTTTGTCTGATGAAGGATGAAGAGGTGACTCAATAGCCAAGACAGAGTTAGCAAGGGTCACAACTATGACAGTTCAGTAGTGGTGGAGGCCGAGGATGTGGTCAGGTATCACAGGATGGTTCTTCTAGACAAGCCAATAGAGGACGAGGGCAACAACATGCAACAACTTGATTCTACACTACGAATCAGCCAGAGGGAGTAGTCAACCCACCGGTCGTTACAGGTTAGATGGAGTTATTTCATTATGATTTGTCTTCTTCTTACTTTATATCTGTTTTGGTTGACCCAGGTGCGACACACTCTTCTATCACTAGAGAAGTGATAGTTAGATGTTCTTTTCCTGTTAGTCATAGATCTGATAGTCTTCATTTAGAAACCCCTTTGGTTGGTTCTGCCAAGTTGGAAATATTAATCTACAAAAAAATGGTGACATGTTTCCTTTCTGGGCGTGAGCTAAAAGACAATGTAGCGATCATCTGACCCGCATCTGATGACCATGAGCGGTTCACACTTCTACTAAATTCAAACAACATGATGACAACATTCCAATTCAATGTCAAATCCAATTTGGACTAAAGTGATGCATAAATAAATTCCTTTTTCTCTTTCCTACTCAAATTGGATGAGTAACTAATGTCCAAATAAAGTGAAACTTGGTGGGTTAGGTAGTTGAGGTACCACTAGTTTTAGTATTTGACAATTCTAAACTCATCAAAACTTAACTTGATTCCTAAGTAAATTTTTGACATATTTATTTACTCCTTTATCATTAAATACTCAACTTTCATGTGAGACTCTCTCTTGCCCATACCTATCCATGCAAAAAATCTAGAATATTTATTTTGAAATTAAATCATTCAATGTTAAATTTGCACAATTAGGCCCAGATCAGTGTATTATTCCTATTTCTTATATGAAAACCTCAAATAATTATTTTATTGGCTAAATATCTATATTTTAAGATTATTAACAACCTAATTCAATTTAAATTAAGAATATGGTTTTATAATAAAAATTTTTATGGTAAAGGGAAAAAAGTAATAATAACCCAAGTCTGGGTATGTCACAATTCCACCCCTTAAAGGGGATTTTGTCCCCAAAATCCAAGCAACCTAAATTAAGATTCCATAGGATATATCTATATTGTGAGTATTTTTTTATCATATGATTGGTGCAACATTTCCACAAGGATGCCAAACATATCTTCCCAAGGTGGTCCCCTTAGAAAAGTATACTCAAGTACCCTAGTTATGATGTAGTTATTGTAGGGAAATATGATCATCAAATATGGCAACAGAAACAAATTTTTTACTTCCATATTGCTCTTAAACTGCAGATTGCATCAACAACTATGAATTGGGAAGGAAAGGTTGCAAGTCATTTACCTAGTCCTAGAGCAAGTTTAATGACTATCCTTGTTGTAGCATGCTTCTTTCTCATGTTGCACCTAGATGGTTGTTGACGACAACCTCTGAGTCTATCACCACAGATGGCAGTTGGCAACGTCCTCCTAGCAAGTGGCAAAGGCCTCCTCACCTCTACATAGTTCATGTGGACCACCAATAACTCATGTCATTCTTTTAGAATAGACAAGAAGGAGTTGTCCCTTCTAGTCAATGTGCTAGCATTGCCTTGCTCTCCCTTGTTGTGTCCCTCTTTTATGGGTAATACTTGCTGAGGTTCACATGTTACCACAACTGTGAGAAGACAACGATTGTCCGAGCTTATTGTTGTGTCTGTAGAAGTTCTTGACTACCCCTCTATTTATAGTACGATCATGGTAAGGACTTGCAAATCAAATGGTAGTCAAAAGATGGAATTTGTAAAGACCAAGTCTCTACTATTAAACATGATAAACAAATACATCAAATGTGTGGCAACGGAAGAAATAAAACTTGACTTTATTCAAAATGTATAAAGGGTACATTATAAAAATTTCCATAAAGGAAGTACAACTTTATAGAAAACATAGGATCTAGGTAGAGGAAGACTTAGACTAAGCCAATATTGTCTCCAAACAAAAACAACTTAATATGTAAAGGCAATTATGAACATGCAAGCTATATGTTCCTTTTCTTGTTGTCCTATCCTTAGCCTTAGGTTCACCGAGCTTCCATGCACACTCTGATCCTAGCCTGGATGGTTGGGGTCATCCAGAAAGAGAAAGATAAAAGTATGTGTTATTCAAGAGAAATAGGACAATTAAATAATTTAAAGCATTACACTATAAAAGATTCTCTACAATGAGAGATTTCAAAATAAATGAGGCAAGTATATGAATAAGAGAGAGAAAACTGCCATAATCAATCACCACAATAATAATCACATAGCATGAATATATTAAGACACAAAGTCATCTCAATGTAGGGTGAGGCACCTACCAGACCTCACCAATGGTAGGGGGACTAAAACCCCAGTGCCTAAATAAAAGTGGCAGGGGGACTAAAACCCCAGTGCCCAACAGGAGGACTAAAACCTCAGTGCCCTATGGGTGGTTTGTACTCATGTACACTACATTGTCATTTGGCCTAAAATACATCATGCTTAATAGTTCACTTGGCAGTAGTGAAAGATATAAAAGTAACATTTGCATCATAGCATTTGGGAATAAAACCCATGAAATAAATAAATGGAGGGACCAACATTGGCCATAACAAGATTAAATATTTCTCATAAGTGAGCCACAAAGGCAATTGATTCATCAAATAAGTAAAAGACTCAAAAATGCATTTAGGAGAATAACAAGGCTAGCACAGTAATGATTGCGGGGTTGGAAAAGACCCAACTGAGTGATTAGGATTGTTTGCACAATAATCATTCACATTCATCCATAGAGATCACATATATGAATAGGGTCCACATACACAAATATGATTCACATACCTATTTTAATTAATTACCATCACATTCACCAATCTGATTGTATCACCATTCCATATTATCCTAGTTGCAAACATTATCATGTATTAGAATGTATTAAGGCATAAAGTATATGAAAACCCTAATTTTGGAACTTATCTACACAACCACAATTTAAGGTTCAAAACCTAGTCCAATAGATTATTCATATTCTCCTGAATAAGAAAACATATTTTATTACCCAATTTGGAGTTAAAATGAATTAATTATGTAGTTTAGAACATTTTATACACTAAAAAAGGCATTCAAAGCAAACTTTGAAAAAGGGATCCAAATGATGACTCAAAAGCTTCAAAATCGAATTCTACATTAAAAATCCTTTCGATTGACTATTTATTTGTATTTTTCTGATAATGGATCGATTTACTATGAATTAAGTAAAATCGGCCAATCAGAATGCAAGAAAACCATAGCGTGACAGTAATTAAATGAAAATGCAATTCGATGTAAATAGTAGATGAAATGACTAAAATACCCTTGCTTGTCAAATCAAATCAATTAAAATGACGAAGGCAGTATGGTCATTTGGAAGCACATATCTTCGTTAGAGAGAAACAAGACTCAAGCAAAATTACGATATTGCCCATTCAACTCTAATTGGTTGATTAGCATCGCGGGGACTCCAGGGTCATTTGTCAACCTGAATTGTTTCCCTCGCAGCCATGGCCGTGAGCATCAGCTCCAGGAGCCAGGCTCCCATGTCAACCTGGTCATTAGCTGAAGCTATGATTAGGGGATCATGTCAAGGAGCTTCGTCGTTGCCAGGCAGAGGTGATGGAGCAAAACAAGGAGAAGATCGATGCAGAGACTACCCAAACACAGCAGAGAACCAGAGAAATAGGGACAGAGGAAAGTGAACGAGAAACCCAAAGAAAATGAAGAAGAAGCTACCTGCTGAGGCCGTCAATGCACTCAAGAAGTTGAGACGAGCCTAATCCAGGTCTTTCTACAGCGGAGGAGAACCAAAGGTGGAGAAAAGCTTGGTGCCGACGGCTGCTCTATGGCGGCCCTATAGGACACAACGACTGGGGGCATCTCAGGGCAAATCGAGGGTTGGAAAACAGAGAGTGAGGGTCGGGAAAGCTTACCCCACCATTAATTTCACTGAAGGCGGAGGGAGGAAGCGGCGCCAAGGCAGAGTTTGCTAGAGAAGAAGAAGAGTAGGTTGGTGAGCTCTAGGGCAAATGAGGAGAAATTAGATGAGGTGGACGAAGTCTCGAGGCCTAAGGGTGCTCGACGACCCCTAAAATAGGTGTGGGGAAGGTCGAAGCTTGCCCTGCTACTCCATGGTGGAGAGGAGGAGGCGGCCCAGGTTGGGCGTTTCGTGCTCGGTGAATGGGAGGAGGTGAGCAGTCCCTTATTGGATGTAGCTTGGAGAGACGAATCGCAAGGAGGAAGAATCGAGTGAGATGGTGATGTGTAGAGGGAGAACGAGAGTCACGAATCAGCTGCTTGCGGAAACGGCTGGAGCGTCCAGCGTCGGGAGGTTAGGGACAACACACGAGCTGTTGGATCAAAAGGAAACTAAAGTAGGCCGTTGGATCAAGGGACCACGATGGTTTTGTTCGCATGACAAGGGAAATGAACCGAAACTATAGCGTTACAAAAGACATAAATGAAATCGATTCAATGCAATATAGTTTTTTTTTGGTCGGCTAAAAATCCTGTTGCTATATTAAAAACCAAAACTTTGGGCACTGTACAAAGGACCCCTAAACTACGATTGCAAATGGAAGACAAACTCACACAGGAGCTGCTCCATTCCTAACAAAAACAAAAGCCTTGAAACCAGCATGCTGATAGTCAAGGACCAAAAGGAAACTAAAAACCTAAGACGAAGCATAAAAAAACGCGAACCCTGAACAACTCAAGCTAAGGAAACATAGACTGATACAAGTCCAAGCGCTCAATAGAAAAAAAACCACCCACAAAGTATGAGCACCAAAACCAAGCAGGAAGCCACGCCCCATCAGGAAGAGATCTCCAGAGCTCCGGTTTCTCCACTCAAATCCTAAGCTACCATCGATATCCAAGGCTCAGATAAAGACCAAATCGACTGCAAAAGGAAGCACGAGGCTCCCCTTGAAGCAATCAACCATTTGCACCTGGTCCATTGCCTCACCCATTAACGAAACTGAACAAGCCTGTAATTCGAGCTCAACAGGGGAGACCATCAGCGAACATCCGAAGACTTCTGCAGCTGCAAACAGGCAACCATGGAGCCTCTAGCATTCAATTCACCCATAAAGGGAGGACATGACCGACTGAACACCTGCATACATCTACAGACCCAGCCTCTGATAGCCACGTTGAGCAGGGACATAGCCAACAAGAATTTCTTAATCATCTGCAATTGCTGTTTAAACAGCAACAAATCAGCAAACACCAAGAAGGCGTTCTTCCACACAGCAACCCGTAACCATCAAATGGACAAAAGCCAACACCAGGGAAGACAGAGGCTTGCTCACTGATGTCGGGATGCCGCCAACCTGCCGGACGCAATCACAAGGTCATCAAGCAACCAGAGAATAGATTTGAGGGGTCAAATGAAGTCCAAAATCCACCAAATTTGGACCATAGGTTCATATTAGCATTTAGAACGATGCTACAAAGTTAGATTTCGTATTTATATCCAATAAGGCCCTTAATAAATATATTTCTCATTAAATTGTATATTAATATATTAAAATGAATGAGTTATATGAAAAGACTTCTTTCTATGAAACATGTGAGTAAATTTCGAGATATTAAGCACAGTAAGATTTCAATAATCATTTATCAACAAAATAAGATATTTTCATGAATTAAAAATCATATTTTGAGGAGAGAGAAATAATTAAGGTTAATGTTCTCATACATTAACTCAAATACACATTATTGCTAATATATTTATGTGCAACCTCCCAACCTTAAGCACTAGGTTATAACCCTTAATCTAGGGTACAACACAAAATCTACATAAGTCAAGTGCTACTAAGGTTTCCACAAAACCTATAGCCTTTTATCAAACTCAAATTAACATTTTTGCCTTATTAGCATAATTTCCATCATGAAGAGGTATCATATTTATTATACTATCACTTGTGCCACATTTTATTCAAAACAATTACATCTCAATATTATATCATATGTATTTCCCTCATCAAGGGTTTTAAGCACAATTAGGGTTTTTTAAGTCATTTCAACATTAATTAATGTATTGGTCAAAAACCTTAATAACATGAATTCATTTTCCATTATCCTCTTAAAACTATCATGTTGAATTATCACAAATTATTTTGTAGAAAAAGTTAATATTATCCAACAAGTTATTAAGCCTATAATAATTCCAAATAATGTTCATATAAATGGCTTATACCTAAGTTACATATTGTCACAACATCTTTGATACTCATATACATGACATCATTAATCATTTTCGTCCATTACACTTCATATTATAAATTATACATATTTTAATTCACATTAGGCATTTATGAATATTTATGTGAATACAATTATTCTTTATCATGTTTGAGTCATTATACTCATTTTAATGAATAGGATGTAACACATTAAATATTAATGAATTAATTCATATATCAAGTTATGATGAGGTGTTCATTACAGAATAAGGTGATATACCTTACATATATTGATAACTTTATGACTATAATCCTTTTATATGCATTAAGGTATATTTTGTGATGACGACACCTAATGTCACTAATGTATCATGAAAGGAATTAAGGGTATATATTTGTATATGTTGTCCAAGCTAGATGATTACATATTAGGGTTTAGGTCAACATGATCATTACATGTTAAAGCATCCTTAGGGTGCATTTATCCATACACATTTTACCATTAGGGTGGCATAGTCAACGTTATGTATATTCACCATTAGTAATGAGTAACTCATTATTATGTGCATTAAGCCTATATTAAGGTTCAAGCATACAAACTATCTCTATATGACTTACTACATATTCATGTGTGTATAAACAAACAAGTTAAAGTATAATGTGCTTGGTAAATTCTTGTTCACATAAGTTATTATGTTGATATGTCCACATAGATAGGGTTTCTAACTCTAATGGTATTTGATTTTGCTTTTAATTGGGATTCCATCCCCCTGAAAAGGGATTTCGTCCTCGAAATCAGATTTGCAAAACCAAATAGGGTACTAACACCATTACCCTCACTTAAAAAGGGTCAACTAAGTCAAAATAAGCTAAGGGTAAAAGGTACATAAAACTCAACACTATAAGGATTTACTAACCAAGCTTCAGGGTGTAGCATAGGGTACACTAAACCCTAAACATAGGAGTATAAGGTATTTAAGGATGATTTTTGTGTAAGAGATCAAATCATCACTTATGGTTTTCCTAAGGTATTCAAAAATTAGGCAACATGCCCAAAGATAGACTATTTCGAGCTGTCTATATCAGATCAGGCCAGGCCAGGTCATATGAGCTCAGGAGTCCTCGTTACCAAGCTAGTGGGGTGGAGGAAAATATTGCCAACCCCCAAGCTCTGACCCTTTCTAGACACCATCACTTCAACTTATTGCTCTAGTAGCTTCTCAATAGACAATTCACCAAAAAGTTGACAAATTTTATTTTTAATTATGAAATTATTATGATCCTAAATCAAACTTTCATTATGGGTCAACTCTAAGGTGAAAAACTTACTATAGAGAAACTATATAAGATAAGAGTTCTATCTAGGAGACAACTTTGAATTAGTCAAGAATCTGACTACCTTGATGCTCTGATACCATGTTGTAAAGACCAAGTCTCTACTATTAAACATGATAAACAAATACATCAAATGTGTGGCAGCGGAAGAAATAAAACTTGACTTTATTCAAAATGTATAAAGGGTACATTATAAAAATTTCCATAAAGGAAGTACAACTTTATACAAAACATAGAATCTAGTTAGAGGAAGACTTAGACTAAGCCAATATTGTCTCCAAACAAAAACAACTTAATATGTAAAGGCAATTATGAACATGCAAGCTATATGTTCCTTTTCTTCTTGTCCTATCCTTAGCCTTAGGTTCACCAAGCTTCCATGCACACTCTGATCCTAGCCTGGATGGTTGGGGTCATCCAGCAAGAGAAAGATAAAAGTATGTGTTATTCAAGAGAAATAGGACAATTAAATAATTTAAAGCATTGCACTATAAAAGATTCTCTACAATGAGAGATTTCAAAATAAATGAGGCAAGTATATGAATAAGATAGAGAAAACTTCCATAATCAATCACCACAATAATAATCACATAGCATGAATATATTAAGACACAAAGTCATCTCAATGTAGGGTGAGGCACCTACCGGACCTCACCAATGGTAGGGGGACTAAAACCCCAGTGCCTAAATAAAAGTGGCAGGGGGACTAAAACCCCAATGCCTAATATATAAAATGGAAGGGGGACTAAAACCCCAGTGCCTGACAGGAGGACTAAAACCTCAGTGCCCTATGGGTGGTTTGTACTCATGTACACTATTTTGTCATTTGGCCTAAAATACATCATGCTTAATAGTTCACTTGGCAGTAGTGAAAGATATAAAAGTAAAATTTGCATCATAGCATTTGGGAATAAAACCCATGAAATAAATAAATGGAGGGACCAACATTGGCCATAACAAGATTAAATATTTCTCATAAGTGAGCCACAAAGGCAATTGATTCATCAAATAAGTAAAAGAGCCAAAAATGCATTTAGGAGAATAACAAGGCTAGCACAGTAATGATTGTGGGGTTGGAAAAAACCCAACTCAGAGATTAGGATTGTTTGCACAATAATCATTCACATTCATCCATAGAGATCACATATATGAATAGGGTCCACATACACATATATGATTCACATACCTGTTTTAATTAATTACCATCACATTCACCAATCTGATTGTATCACCATTCCATATTATCCTAGTTACAAATATTATCATGTATTAGAATGTATTAAGGCATAAAGTATATGAAAAACCCTAATTTTGGAACTTATCTACAAAACCACGATTTAAGGTTCAAAACCTAGTCTAATAGATTAGTCATATTCTCCTGAATAAGAAAACATATTTTATTACCCAATTTAGAGTTAAAATGAATTAATTATGTATTTTAGAACATTTTATACACTTGAAAAAGGCATTCAAAGCAAACTTTGAAAAAGGGATCCAAATCATGATCAAAAGCTTCAAAATCGAATTTTACATTAAAAATCCTTTCCATTGACTATTTATTTGCATTTTTCTGATCATGGATCGATTTACTATGAATTAAGTAAAATCGGCCAATCAGAATGCAAGAAAACCATAACGTGACAGTAATTAAACCAAAATGCAATTCGATGTAAATAGTAGATGAAATGACTAAAATACCCTTTCTCGTCAAATCAAATCAATTAAAACGATGAGGGCAGTATGGTCATTTGGAAGCACATATCTTCGTTAAGAAACAAGACTCAAGCGAAATTATGATATTGCCCATTTAACTCTAATTGGTTGATTAGCATCGCGGGGACTCCAGGGTCATTTGACGACCTGGATTGTTTCCCTCGCAGCCATGGCCGCGAGCATCAGCTCCAGGAGCCAGGCTCCCTTGTCAACCTGGTCATTAGCTGAAGCTCTGATCAGGGGATCATGTCGAGGAGCTTCGTCGTTGCCAGGCGGAGGTGATGGAGCAAAACAAGGACAAGATCAATGCAGAGACTACCCAAACACATCGAAGAACTAGAGAAACAGGGGCAGAGGAAAGTGAATGAGAAACCCAAAGAAAACGAAGAAGAAGCTACTTGCTGAGGCCGTCAATGCACTCAAGAAGTTGAGACGAGCCTAATCCAGGTCTTTCTATGACGGAGGAGCACCAAAGGTGGAGAAAAGCTTGGTGCCGGCGGCTGCTCTACAACGGCCCTATAGGACACAACGACTGGGGGTGTCTCGAGGAAAACTGAGGGTTGGAAAACAGAGAGTGAGTGTCGGGAAAGCTTACCCCACCGTTAATTTCACTGAAGGCAGAGGGAGGAAGCGACGCCAAGGTGAAGTTCGCTAGAGAAGAAGAAGAGTAGGTCGGTGATCTCTAGGGCAAACGAGGAGAAATTAGATGAGGTGGATGAAGTCTCGAGGCCTAAGGGTGCTCGACGACCCCTTAAATAGGTGTGGGGAAGGTCGAAGCTTGCCCTGCTACTCCATGGTGGAGAGGAGGAGGTGACCCAGGTTGGGAGTTTCATGCTCGATGAATGGGAGGAGGTGAGCAGTCCCTTGTTGGATGTGGCTTGTAGAGACGAATCGCGAGGAGGAAGAATCAAGTGAGATGGTGATGTGTAGAGGGAGAACGAGAGTCGCCAATCAGCTACTTGCGGAAACGGCTGGAGCGTCCAACGTCGGGAGGTTAGGGACAACACACGCGCTGTTGGATCAAAAGGAAACTAAAGTTGGCCATTGGATCAAGGGACCACGATGGTTCGGGTCGCATGACAAGGGAAATGAACCGAAACTATAGCGTTACAAAAGACATAAATGAAATCGATTCAATGCAATATAGTTACACTAAACTAAAGCTTATAAAATAGATTTGAGGGGTCAAATGATATCCAAAAGCCACCAAATTTGGACCATAGGTTCATATTAGCATTTACAACGATGCTATGAAATTAGATTTCGTATTTATATCCAATAAGGCCCTTAATAAATATATTGCTCATTAAAGTGTATATTAATATATTAAAATGAATGAGTTATATGAAAAGACTTCTTTCTATGAAACATGTGAGTAAATTTCGAGATATTAAGCACATTAAGATTTCAATAATCATTTATCAAAAAAATAACATATTTTCATGAATCAAAAATCATATTTTGAGGAGAGAGAAATAATTAAGGTTAATGTTCTCATACATTAACTCAAATACACATTATTGCTAATATATTTATCCAAAAAGCTCCAAATAAACATTATCTAATTATTATCTCTCATTAAACTCCATCTTGCATAATTAGTCCTTGATTATTACCTTAAGTGGGTTATTTGTGCAAACACCCCTCCATTTATATAAATGAGGGAAAGAGGTAATTTCAACCTTGAATTGTGCTCAAATTGCACAAGGAGTCCAAAAAGAATATAAAAGAAGGGAAATTTATGAAAATGGTCCAAATGGACTAGAAGGTAAAGAAAAGCTCAAAAGTGGGTAAATTACAGGGAAGACCCTAGATTTCAGTATGTTACATAATTTCATAAATTTTTAGAACCAACGAACAATTAACCGATAGGTTTACAGCTGAACCGGTCCATTCACATGTGAATCGACTGATTCAACCCTTTAAATGACTGGTTCATTGTATTTCCTATTCCCATTCATATTGGCTTTCAATTTCAGCTAATGCACAACATGACATCAACATCAATCACTGATCCAATCTCATTGATCATCCAAATGACTAGTTCACAACCTGAATCGATCAGTTCATATATATGATCTAATTGATTTACTAAATGAACCGGTCATTTTAGAGTTCTGATTGCCAATCTTATTTAAATTGAATACCTAACACTTTAGTACTCAAGTTTAAACCATATTCATGATTAAGCTCCTATTCTAGGTGTATCCTATGTGTGTGACCCTATAGGTCCCTAGTTACATTGGCAACGAATGTCCATAACCAATTTATGATATCATAAGCAACGAGTGGTATCTAACAAGGCATCATTTCTATCTAAGTAACTAGAAAGTTGGAGAACAACTTCAGCCTACAATCTGTGATTAGTTATAGAGTGATCGTATAGTTCCTTTGTGTTAGATATCCAGATTGAACTCAAGGCATGGAATCACCATCCTCTTCAACATTCAATCCATGTTCCTTGAACTATAGAAAACTGTCTGAGATATGTGTGAATTAAATATCACATATTTACTCACACGAGCGTGGCCATTCATTTCTCAGTTTCGCTAATCAAGTAGCTAGGATACCAGACTCCTGTAAGAGGGACAAATCCCACCCACATCACTCACAGTTATTCCCCATGTGTCACAATGTATTTGAGCATCACTTTTATGGTAACCCTTATTCAAGGTCACGTTGGATGATGTCAAAGTACATCAAACAACATGTAATGAGTCTAGTGATTTCATGTCTAATAACCACAATCACCACCTATCACTATGAGAGATGATTTTGACTACCATTCATTGGTTTCCATGCATCACTCTCAGGGTGGGTCTATCTGATACATTGTTCTCTAACTTGTACCTATGTGTTTGATTTAATATCACATATCATGATTGGTGAGATTTTTCCATCAACCAACACACACTCTAGTCTTGTGTATTGTTGTTGTCTATTTTTGCTTCCATAGTAACATCTGACTAGGGACATAACAAGATTGTATATACTCTTAACATCCGTAATCTCATTATTCAAGTCCTCAACTTGAAGACATACATCATCGAGTAACATCATTCTTTAGACATTTATTATATTACATCATTATCTCATAACTAAATAAAACCAAATAAATGGAATTGCCTTTTATTATTATTAATCAAATCATTTACAAGATATGCCATTACAATCATCATATGATTGGCTCTCTGGGCATACATACCAACAATTATTGCATATGTTATTAGTTTGATAAATAGATCAAGAGTTAGATAATGTTTTTTAGTCCAAACATCCTTAACTAGTTCTCTTATCATTAAAGACTAAGGGCTTGGGACCCCACCTAGAACAAAGATCATTCTAAAAATTAACCATTCATTCTATATGTATAACATGAGGTATGAAAACTATGTCCCAAACTGCTTACCTATCATAAATCTATTCCATTCAAGGGTATCAGGTTGAACTAACATGTTGTATGTTTTGTCTCAAAGGGTATTTATCCATACAAACCCTTACATGGTGGTGACTTGGTTTCTAAAACATCAAGAAAATCCAAAAAAATTATTTTCTATTCATAAGATATAAATTTATATTGTAATTCAAAATATGCAATGTCAATTAGAAATTAGCACCAAAATCAAGATGAAGCCAAGTAACCAACCACAACCTATCAACTAATTATTTTTCTTTGGTCACATTCAAGGTGGTGTGCAAACCTACAAATGTTCAAGATACTCCGTAACCATACTCTGACTCGAGAAAAACCTATTCTATACTTATAACCCTTGAGACATGAACTACCATATACTAATCTTCATATGATCCTAATAGATATTTCTTTCCTTCTATATTCTAATGTGAACAATCATAAACTGGTTTGGGCTAAATGTAATTTCATAAGAAAAGAGTATAAGTTCATGTTACCTTCATGTGTTTCATGAACATCTTCAATACCCATATCAACCATGGAAAAAAACATGACTTGCTTGTCTCTAAACTAGGGGTCTCCCTCAATTTTTGGGATGGTTCCTTGGAGGTTAGGGTGGTTGTTTTTGTGGTACATGTGGATGAGAAGGGGGTGGTCCTCCATAAAGTTGTGGGCATTGTGGTCTGATATGCCCAGCTAAACTGCAATGGTGGTAGTTCAGTTGTTTATCATTTCTCCGAACAATGGGCTCTCCCAAGTTGCATTTGTAGGTGGGGGTTAAGTGATGAAATCTGCAACACCTCATGTACCCATGCTTGTCATCGATATGTTTTCTCTTGCTGCTGCTAGTATTACTCACCGAAGCTTGATATCACAGATAAGACTCAATAGCTGAAGTTTTATCAACCATCTGTTGGAAAGACAGGGGAAGATGTGGGATAAGAGTACAACCCACATGGTAGTTGAGTCCTTGTAAAAACATGTCAACCTTTGATCCTCACTCAACCCAATAGCATAATGCTCAAGCTACATCAATTTTTGCACATAAGCGGGAATAGATAGGGAACCTCATTCTAAACTGTAGAACTTTGCTTCCTTCTTTAAAAGAGCAGCAACGCAGATGTACTTCTCATGGAAGAGTGCCAAGAATTGTTCCCAAGTCAAAGTAGTAGTGTCACGAGTCCTTGCTATCCCATTTCACTAGACACATGTTGGTCCATCCAACACGTAAGAGGTAAACTTGACCTTCTGGTGAGTAGGGTAGGGCATGCCATACCCTCAAACATCTTCTCTATAGCTAAAACTAAGTCATCAGCCTTATCAAACATCTCCAGTTCCCCTTCACCTTGAAGAAGGTGGTTGCATCTTCATGAAATCAGTCAATGAGTACTCCTTCAACTTATCAGACACAAAAGGGGTGTTCATCTTTCCCACCATAGTCATGGAGAAAAGCTATCACAATAAGGCTAACTCCTATTCACATGAGATGCTAGTAGAGGTAGTAGTGGTGGGGATGACAACACCCTGAGTCACATGGGTGTCCTGAGAGCTCGAGTTGTTTCTTAGAGGGGGGTCTACTGGCATGCCAAAGTGAAGGTTTATCATTGTATTGAACCCGTCCAAAACACCGGATTGGGGGGTAACACCGATATCGCTCAACATGATGGTTTTCCTAAAAAATAGGTATAACTTATAAGGTAAAACATTCTAAGGATGAATTTTGGAATAGTCAGATTACCGTGCATTATAACACTCTGATATCATCTTGTCAGGACTATGGCCTGGGAGGGGACAAATCCTTACATAATTTAAGAAAAATAATTATATAAAACTCCCATCCATTCACAACTATAAAATAATGAATTTCAAATAAGGGGATGCACAATATTTTCTCAAACAGATTGGTAGAAGAAACATAGTTTTGTGGTAGCAAAAAGTAGAACTAACTATTATAAAATTTCATGTCCAAACTTAACTAGGGGCCACTCAAGTCAACTAACATGATATGATTCTAAACTAGTAGAATCAAATTGTAGGGAACAACCTACCCATCTCAGAAGACATCATGTAAGTAATCTTGCGCAAAGCCTCCTCAGGCTATGCAACCTCTGGGTGGGTCAAAAACAACACCCAGAAGAAGGAGAAAGAGAAGAAAACAAGAGAAAGGATGTCAGTAAAACATTGAGTACATGCATAGTAAAGTAATTGGGGATTAATTAAAGCAAGAGAAGTTTCAAATAAAGAGATGTCAACAAAGATATATCCATAGGAGAGGAATTTGTCAAAATATTTAACATATCCAAAAGTTGACGCATTTATTAACAAGGATATGATTCTTAAAAAGAGTCTTGCCATATACTTGTACATCAGCAATAACACAAAAATAAATAGTTGCATGGTGAGTAAATCACATACTAGCATATACTAAAAACTAGAGTAGGAATCCATGTATTCCATACCAAGGGCAGGAGGACTAAAATCTCAGTTCCAAATAATATATAATAGCATAAGAGGTCTAAAACCTCAATTCCTAAATTAATTTATTGCATGAGCACTATAACCTTAGTGCATTGGAAGGAGGACTAATACCTCAGTTCCTCAAACAAATATGGTGTCACTACTTCTAGTTATGACTAGTCAATCACACATGCAAATAGGAAAGGCAAGATAAAGTATAGTTGTACTCAAGTAGAACATCAAATTACATTAAACCAAATTTTGGTGCCAAAACACCACCAAAAGATCATTCAATCAATCCCTTCAAAGTGGCACATATACTTATGAACATGAAAGATAAAATCCATATCCTATGATCTCAAACTTCATCTAAGTAATTAAAATATATTTGTATGATCATGTAACACTTCACGTATCTTTATAAGTCGTAATTTTCCACTAATCCTCAAATTCCATTAGTGCAAAACACAATGCAAAAATGCATCATCATCAACATACATGTATATATGATCATATCCATTTTTCTCCCCATGCTACATCTAGCTATCTAAAAGGATATCCAAGAACCCTAAAGGTTCACTCCATAACTTCCTACTCACCTTAAATGAATTTTCATCCTCAAAATTAAGACAAAATCCACTCCATCACATCTGCTATACATGCTCAAATTCTTAATTTTGTTATTTTTAGTTTCCCTAAATTATTATTAAGAGAATAAGAAAGAGAAAAACCCAAAAAATCACGTTTTAAAAACTTTGGAATCAGGCAATGAAAAAAATATAAAAATATAGGGAAAATCTCACGGTTCTAAAACTTATTGTTTTTATAATTTTGGAACTTCCAGTAAAAAGTTGTGATTTTTTAAACATATACATGATCCACAGACTTATCAATGAAATAAAATTTGCAAAGGTCCATATTACCCTTAAATAAGAAATCATATTTTTAGACCGTGATAGATTAAATCAAAATTCTTTGAATTCAGAGAACACCCTTTTGAGAAATTACCAAGCAGTAGAAGCAAGCGCGGGCAAAAATGCAAAATTTCAGATCTCTTTTTTATGACAACCCACCACCACATGAGAGATATTACTCAAAACAAAGTGTGGAATTACCAACTAACAACCACATTACCACAAATAGGGTAAATTACAACCGATATTATATAACCACAAAAGCGGAAACATATTACATTTGAGTCCAAAAACTGTGCCACATATGTCACATATTATACCATCAAAGGTATTCACATCACTTTACAGTGGCCATCATGCCACAAGCCTGTTACAAGGGATAACTTGTTCACATATACAAGCCATGCCTATAAAACCATGCCATACTGTCAAAAACCTCATATCGATATACAACATCTACAAAACACCCCAAGGACCTAAGAGTACATGGACGACACATAGGACTCTACTACAAAAAACACAAACACTAGCAACACATCCAATCTCCAACAACTACTGCTCTTCTTGGCGCCAAACCTCAATCAAAAGATCTCTATCACGTCATGCATGACCACCTAAAATATGTAGAAAACCACAAGGTGAAACTAACGTCTTAATGAGAGATATAACTCTCCTCCATCAACTATTATAAGAATAGGTATACTAAAGCAAGAAGATAGCACTATTATCAGGATGAGAAGATTTAGTTAAATGATATAAGCGACAAAGTTAACACTTTTTAAGTAGTCTGAGAAGCTACACTAATCAATAGAACATATTATACTTTTATAAGAAATATGTAGAACATGTATACAAGATAACAACTAAGTATTATAAAAAATAAGGCAAGGGGTCATCTAATGTGATTCGTGTTTGACCCTAAGCAATTATATTACACGGTTGTATTCCATCTTTTAGTATGCCCTGAGTATTTGAGTCGTACCACCAAAATCCAATTGACCACTATAAAGTCAAAATTAGTGCCATACAAGATCTATGGAAGATCCTGACTCCATGATCTTACCCACACTTCTCGGTCAGTACGAGAGACACCATGGAGACATAACAATCAAATTCCACTAGTGACATATATTCAAGTTGAAAAACACCTAGTCCGATCTTGGTACAGTTTGCGACACTAGAGAACATGTCACACATGCCCGTTCTATATTAGGTATCATGCAGTTGTACTGCTACCTTTCACATATCACAAACACTAAGGCATGACCACAATCTCCCTCCATAACCTATAATTGTGGACGCAAGGATATATCCTAGACTTGCACCCCCACATATTCAGCAATATGTGCTCCAAGTTTCCCACAGGAATTGCTCATTTCACCATCCAACAAATTCTGACACTAGAATGGATCTACGGTACATGGCAACTACACGATTAGGTTCCACTTGATTAATTATGCCAATTGGATATATTTTAGTATAAATCAAGTTACAATGCACAAACTGTAGACAAATTCTACAAAGATAGTGGTAGATTTCAACATCACAAGATACATCTTAAGCATGAAGTTTACAACATCACCATATGATACTATCTCATTGACTTATACCAGGCCATCAACATTATCACATGATCCTGGGATAACCATCCCCCATCACATCACAAGAGGGTATCACCTCAAACTAGGCATAAAGCCTCTACCAGGTCATAAGACCCAAACACAATATTCCTGAACAATCATTATCTCATCATGCCTCATAGAGGCTCATAATCATCACACTGTGCCATGTAAGATATACCATTGAAATCAACAGTTGTGATGTACTTTCAACCTACAACATTAGGGTTACACAAGTAGGAGAGAGAAAACATTATTACATTCTAATCACTTCAAGCAAGCTAAGCAATCACTTCATATACCCAATTAGGGTTAGGGTTTCTCATGGAAACTTTTAACATCAAACCCTAGGTGCATTACTTCCTACACTCTTGGAGCATATTAGGGTTAAGCATTATAACATATGTAGTGATCACTTCACACTCCATGTGTTGCGACCACTAGGGTTGGCCCACCATGGGTAGCGACCGCAACACATGGGCCAAGGTAGCGAACAACACCATAGGTAGAGACCATAGGTGGTTAGCACTTTGTTGTGACCGCAACACCACTACTAGTAGAGGCAACCTACATAATCAAGCAAGATGTAGCGACCAAAAGATGATTACAGTTAGGGTTGAGTTATGTAGCGACCCATCTCATCAACACTACTGGTAGCAACCACAACACTCAACCCATGTGACAAAACAAGCCACTCAAGATAACAACCAAGACAAGGATCAAAGCATTTCAACCATCAGAAGACCACCATGGGTAGCGAACTTAAAGCAACTTACTCATATGGCAATTGAACATGTTAGGGTTAGGGTTTGGTAGAGACCAATGCACCCTAGCGACCTTAGGTCAAAAACCATTGTGACCAAAAACAAGATCAACACATGTAGCAATCACCAATGTATGTAGCGACCCGCAAACGGGTGACTAACACCAAGAAAACTGAAGAGTCACCACAAGAAAACCTCTTGGAAATATGGTTATAAAAAACCCTAAAACAAGCATCACAAGGGTAAACATGGAGAAATGATAACAGAGGGAAAACCATGTGTCCAAGTCATACAACCAAAGATTAAAACCTCCAACATCATGTAAAATTGAACCTAAACATGGTATCAAAACCTACAATCACGATGCATGCAAGAGACAACAACATCCACCATTACTAACATATCAGGTGCAAGAAATAAGGGTTTAGGAGTAAGAGCAATCTATATAAGAACACTTCAAAATCTTAAACCCTAAATCAAGCTAGCATTATCCATCAACTTATAATCACGTTTTAGATATAAAATAGCAGCATGCAAGCAAGATAAAGGTGCATTAATAGTCGAGGGAAGAGTTATATAATTTGCCTTAAGATAAAGATCAAGCTCTAAAGCCACGAGCTCCAAGAGAGAGAAGGAAGCTTCTAGGATCAACTCCACACCCAACAAGGTCACCTCAAGAGAAGAAAAACACACCAAGGTCAAAGGATGCTTAAAAGAGAAAGGGTAGGAACCCTAGGCTGGAAAAGAAAGGGGAAAGAGGAGAGATCCATCTCACTCAAGTAATAACATGGTCAAACCATAGTCTATACCTCTATGGAGAGAAGTTCCTCAAGATATCCACCATGATAATCCATAGTCTCATGGCCAATATAAGAAAGAAAGAAGGTAGGTTTCAAGAAAAATGAGATCAAGGAGAGATAACTACTTACCAAGATCAAAGATCACCAAGAACCACCACAAAGAAGATGACTGAGCCCTAGATTACCACATGCAAAGGTGATCAACCACCAAAGCACCAAGGTCAGCACCTCCACTTGCTCCACCAATCTCAAGGACAAGTATAAGGAACAAGAGAGAAAGAAGAGACACAAAGGGAATACTTGCTTGTGAATGAGAGGGTTTATATACTCAAGGGTAGGAAAGAGGTAAAGATCATGAGGTGTCAAGATATAAGATCACCTAAGGACAATTTTCCCACAAAGCCACGACCATGCAAGCACTCACAATAAGCATGCATCAAATGGTGATAAGAACAGAGATTGGTAGCAACCACTAGGTCCACTACCTACCTTCGATCGAAGAAAAACCAAGGCATGACATGGTAGCGACCGCTACTCATGTCCACCCAAGACAAAGGTCGAAACACCAAAGCACCAAGCCAACCCTAGCGACCAAAACCAAGGACAAGTACATAGGTATAAACAAACCAACCAACGAAAGGTACTTCAGTTTTAAACACAACCAAACATGAAGTACTTTGGTCGCTACAAAGATCAACACCGACATGGTCGACACCACATCCAACACAAGCATCCATGAAAGCCTAGCTCAACAATCATAATGCCACCACATCAACCAAAGTTCAACAAGGCATCCCAAAGCATCATTCCCTCTCTCATGATGCTAAGGAACAAAAGGCACAACCTATATGTGACAAATTTCAAGGTAAGCCCTCAACATGGGTAAATTGCAACTTGGTCCATAACAAGCATACATAAAGCATAACTAGCTCAAGCATCAACTAACCTGGACCAAACTAAAAACATAAGCATGTGACGTGTTATTAAGGTGCATATCATATTTGTTTTAAGGTTTAAGCATATTATTAAGCAAAGAAAACAAGATCAAGCACTAATCTAGGTTAGGGGTCTTAAAACCATAAACCCCTAACAAGGATTTTGCCCCTGAAATCCTACACAAAAAGAGATAGATACTTCCTACGCATCTCATCCTCAAGCTTCCACATGGCTTCCTCAACACCATGGTGATGCCACAAAACCTTTATTAAAACGATATCCTTCTTCTTCAACTTCTTCACCCTTCTATTAAGGATCAAAATGTGACCTCCACATATGACATGTACTCTTCCAACTCAACCTCCATTGGATGCAACACAAGTTCTATGTCCGGGTGACATTTCCTCAACATAGAAACATGAAACATCAGAAGAAACTTGTGCAACTCAGGTGGCAAATCCAACTTATATTCCACCCTTAAACATGTGCCACTACAGGGTAAGGTCCACCATATACATGGGAGCCAACATACCCTTCTTCCTAAACCTTAAGACGCATGTCCGAGGAGAGACTTTGAGATACACCTTGTCTCCCACTTGGAACTCCAAATTCCTATTATGATTATCAACATAAGATTTCTGTCTATCTTGGGCTGCCTTCAAATGATGCTATATGACGTATCATCTCAATCTTCTCTATCATTCATTGTACAAGCTCATGCCCCAAAAACTGATATTCACCAGTCTCATACCAACACAATGAAGATCTACAATGTCTGCCACACAATGCCTTATACGATGCCATGTCGATACTCCTATGAAAGATGTTGTTGTATGCAAACTCTATCAAACTGAGATGTACATCCTGTGACATCCCGCTATCACATAGATAATGAAATGCCACACGAAAATGTGCGGAACATCCATGAACCACATGTTACCAGAAACATGGGTTAATTAAAACTGATTGCAGAAAATGGGTAATAAGAAACTATTACATCCAGATCCTTATCTTGCAAGGAAACATGTTATATAAACATACATAAACCTTGATATGTGTCCATAGTTCATAGGATCCAGCTGTCCCATAGGCACAAAGAGTTCACCACCTGTTTATATATAGAACAGACCATACCAGGCCAACATCAGGATAAACAAGCTACATCAGCTATACATCATGAAACGTCATCAAAACACCTCCAAGGACCTGAGAGTACAGGGATGACTCTAGGACTCTACTACAAAACAACCAAAATAGTAGCATATCCATCTATTGCCTCCTACTGTTCTTCCTGCTGCTTGGCCACAACCTCACGTCCACCACCACATCTAGAACGATCACCTAAAAGGGTGTAAACTAGCGGGGTGAGACACACAGTCCCAGTGAGAAACATAACTCCCCGCCGAACTATAAAACTTCAGGAAAGCTAGAACAGATAAAGTAGGTAACTGATATAAGAATCTCATATATGCAACATACTGAATAGAACTTAGCTTATTAACAACTTACCAAGATATCCAGGAGGCATATAACCAAATATTACTTAAGGAACATGATTGACAAGATAAGCTATATAAGAACTTATCATAAGATATGAGGAACATGTAATTAACTGCAAGAGCAACTATACATGCAAGGCCTCAACCAATGTTCCGTGTTTTTCCCTAAGCAATACATACTATACGGCTAGATTACAATTTTATTATTCCCTGAGGAAGTGAGCCATCCCACTCAAATCTAACCTTCGGCTGCGAAGCCCAAAACCGGTGCCATACCAGGTCAATGGGAGAGCCGGACTCCATGATCTCACCTCCTCATGATTAGTGCATGATATCCAAAGTAGGACCGCAGTCTCTTGCTTAAGTGGCCTCAGCCACAGGGTCAGCTCCGCATGCTACCCTTCTACAATACTGAGCCATGGGCCTGTTCACCATACTCTATACACAACCACAATTGCACTCTAATCCTCCTATTTTCGGCTAGGAGAAACCCCTCATATTCAACAATATGCGCTCCAGGTAATCCCACAGGATAAACCTGTTTCACCATCACCAATTACTGATGATGATGGATCTATGGACAGGAAAAAACTACATGAAATGTTCCACTGTAATTAATTAATATATTTTAGGTGAATTGTTGAGGCAACCAGGTTATAAAACATAAAAAACATTGTGTCACACTATAACTACCATTATCATATTACCATGGGATATCAATCCCTCATCACATAATGCCATTTCCTCTCAAGGCTTCATCATCATGGGATATCAATCCCTCATATCTAACTAAAGGATAACATCTCAATCAGGCACTTAGCCTTTATCTGGTCACCAGACCTTTCTCATCATACTGACAATACATGTTATCTCATCAATAAGGCGTATCATTATTCAGTGTTATACAAAACACATATACCTTCATAACTCTTACCTAGCTATGAATTCTTTTGATAACACCTGCATGGTTAGTATGCATATCAAGAGAGATAACTTGATCACCAAACATAGATCTTTAGAGAACATGTTATGATTATCACGCCATCAAGATTTAGGGTGCATATGATTTGAAACAACATTCATCATATTGAACACATGAAGCATAAAGTTGTAGAAGGTAAACCAATCAACTCATATTAAAGTTACCAAACTGTGAGCATCCACTATGCCCTATCTCTTATGACATCATGAACACAACCACCCCTAAGGATATATCCTTAAAGGTTACACAACTATGATCTTATCACCTCACTTAACATCAACCTTAGGTAACAAACATGTCACTGGTCACAACCCATCTATCATATCTCAACATTATAACCAAAGACGAGGATCAAGATAACAAGCTCACCAACTAGGGTTCCCAGGATAGACGCATCCCTCACCAAAGGTATCGCCTATCCTCACTAAAGGTGTCCTGGGTAGCACTATCCCTCACCCAAGGGATATCGGGTAGGGTCATATCCCTCACCCAAAACGCTATCGGTCATCACAGACCCTAGGGCGCCAAGCCACACATATCGACCACAAGCATAACGTGCACCCAAGCACAAGGGGGAGGTATCAAGAAGACTAGAACCAAAGGTGCATCATGCAACCAAGTGCAGGGTGTATCGTACAACCATGAACCAAGAGGATATTGGGCATCTAGGTATAAGAGTGTATCGGGCATCACCTTCACCCTATCGGCCAAGACACCCTATCTCCTAAGCTAGGGTTAGGGTTTCCATACCGGGCAACCATCAAGACCATGCCACTCATAGCCATAATGCCCAAGGTCAAAACCCTAACGCCCAAGCTGCATCTTGCTCCAGGCAAGATAGCCACTAGGGCACCATGTCAGACGGCACAACTAGGGGAGTGTCGTGCAAGGTACAAACCATAACGCCAAACACAAGGTCTGCCTACCACACTCATATCGGTCAAGGGAACCAACCACTATATCGCCCATCCAGGGTTACATCAACCAAGAGTCCATATCGGGCAGCACCATGTCGGCCAAGGGATTGGAGCTCACCTCACAACTCAAGGAAGGATGGGTGTTGCTCAACCGACAAGGCATGGCCTAACCATTTTGCCCAAGGCACTAAAGAAGGGATGTCAACCAAACATTATATCGGCCAAAGGCATAACACCCAAGAACACCATCTAGGGTAAGGGTCCATATCGGTCAAAGGGTCAACAAAACACCACTTGGCATATCGCCCAAGGCTCATCCCTAGAAGAGGGATATTGGGCAGAACACATCAAAGGGGTATCGTGCAAGGGTTCAAAGACCATGACAGGTTGGTCATCTTAAACCTCAAGACTGCCACCAAGAAGCCCTAAAAGTTAAAGAGAGTTGGCTCACCTCTCAAGAAAATTAAGTGAGAGAGGGGTATTACATAACTTCCATCATCTATCAGGCGACAAAGAGTTCCATCATATCATAGCGGCCAACCAACCAAAACTCAACTCACCATTGGATTTGGAGACCCTAAGCTCACCTCTCAACAACTAAGTGAGAGGGGTTTTGCCCAAGGAACTCCACATCCATGGTTCGTCCAACCCAAGGCAACCCAAGATAACCATCTCCACAAAGTCTAGGGTACATCTAAAGCAGGCTTATAACCATTAAATAAGAAACATAGCTAAAAGATGACATGGCCGATCAAGATAGCACATATATCATGCAACATGAAAAAGAAGTAGTATAGCTAGGGTTAGGAGTTATGTGACCCGCCTCAAGCTCCAAGCTTCTAGCACCAAGCTCCAAGCTCCAAGGTACCACCTTCGGCCGAAGAGAAGGAAGAAGAAGAAGATGCCAAGGAAAGGGAGAGATACCTACCACAAGAGAAGGAAAGGGACAAGCTATCAAGGTGTGTCGCCCAACACACCAACAGTATCAGCCACCACTTGCTCCACTCTACTCCTAGCTCGGCCACCAAAGGAAAGGAAGCAACTAAAGGAACCAAAGAGCCTAGAAAGTGAAGGAGGGGTTTGTTTATATACTATGGGGTGAAGGGGGAAAGCAAGGCAAGGTTGCACCCACCCTTAGCACACTTGTCCAAGGGTTATGCCACATGCTAGCACCCCAAACCACTTGTCCACGAGTTGCCACCCACTAAGCAAAGCAACGACCACTTGTCCAAATATGGTGACACAAACGAGGCTAAGGTGGAGGGTGTGTGTCGCCCAAGATGGAAACCCCACACACCATGGCCGATACAACTCCCTGCCCAACACAACAACACTCCTTGGCCGATACACCAAGGCACCAAGCTCTCCCTTTCCCGACACACTCAAGCAAGGAGGAAGGGCTTCAAGCCCAACAATAAGCCCACGCTTAAACAAGCTCAAACGAGGCCCAAAACAACTCAAGCAAGGCACCCAACCCATCCTCTCAACCCTAGAGGATGTAAGGAGAGAGAAACACATCTCTCAAGGTGACAAACTTGCACACCAACCCTAAAACTTGGGTAATTTGCAAGTTGCACCTCAACCTCTCAACAAAGCACAAACAAACCCTAATCACAACTTTAGGTGATTAGCAAGCATCTCAACACAAGGTTTAGGCAAAGCAAATAGGGTAAGCCCAAAATGAAGGTCAGGGTCCTTACAAGACATAAACATCTACAAAGGAATTTTTCCCCCAAAATCCAAAGAGAAAAATGAGGGATACTTCCTCCTCATCTCTTCCCCGAGCTCCCACGTGGCTTCCTTAATGCCACGATGATGCCAAAGAACCTTCACAAGCACCAGGTCCTTCCTTTTCAACTTCTTTACTCTTATGTCAAGGATCATCACTGGACCTTCTTTGTTGGTCACATCTTCATCCAGCTCAACCTCAACCGGCTGTATCACTGTCTCTGTGCCTGGATGACTTTTCTTCAGCATACTGACATGGAACACCAGATGTAGCCTGTGCAGCTCTGGAGGTAGTTCTAACTCATAAGCTACCTTGCTAACACATGCTATTACCAGATATGGCCCCATATACCTGGGTGCAAACTTGCCTTTCCGGCCAAACCTCAACATGTCTTTCCATGGTGAGACCTTGAGATACACCTTGTCTCCCACCTGGAAATCTAGAGGTTGTCACCAATTATCTACATATGACTTCTGTTTGTCATGTGCCGCTTTCAATTGTTGCTATATCACTTTGATCTTTTCTATTGTCTACTGCACTAACTCAGGACCCAAAAGATGATACTCACCACACTCATACCAACATAGAGGAAATCTGCACTTCCTGCCATATAAAGCCTCATAAGGTGCCATGTCGATACTCCATTGGTAACTATTGTTGTAGGAAAACTCTATCAAACTGAGATGCACGTCCCAACTGCCTAGGAACTGTAAAACACAAGCTCAGAGAAGATCTTCTAAAATTTGAATAGTCCTTTCAGACTGTCCATCTATCTTTGGGTGGAAAGCGGTACTGAACCTCAACTGCGTTCCCAATGCTTTGTGCAACTGTTCCCAAAAATGACTTGTGAACTGAGGACCTCGGTTAGAGACTATCATTGTGAGCACACCATGCAAATGCACAATCTCATCCACATACACCCGAGCAAGCTTTTCTACTGTATATGTTGTCTTCACAGGTATGAAATGAGCAGACTTTGTCAACCTGTCCACTATCACCCAAATGGAATCATGATTCCTAGCTGTCCTCGACAGACCAACTACAAAATACATCATTATATGATCCCATTTCCACTGTGGTATCGGCATGGGTTGCAACGTACTTGCCGACTTCTGATGCTCAGCCTTGACCTGCTGGCATACCACACACTTAGCTACAAACTCAGCCACGTCTCTCTTCAAACTAATCCACCAATACAGATCCTTTAGATTATGATAAATCTTGGTGACACCTGGATGCATAACATACATTGGCGTGTGCGCTTCCTCAAGCACTAACTTCCTCAGATCATCAACATCGAGAACCATCATCCTATTATGATAACAAACTAGTCCATCCTCAGACTCATGGAAGCCATCATGCTTCTCGCTGCCAAGCTCTGATCTGATCAACTATACTGTAGTATCTACCTGTTGTGCTTCTTTGATATGTTGCCTCAGCATAGGCTTCACTTGCATCTATGCCAACAGTCCTGCCAACAAGGACACTTCCAACTATACATTCATCTACCACAACAAGATGAACATTTCCCACCTATGGCATATCAAAGAACTCAACTGTGCCTTCTTTGTAGGAACAGAAGAAGACTTCCTGCTAAGCACATCAGCTACCACGTTTGCCTTACCAGGATGATACTCGATGGTGCAATCATAATCAATGATCAACTCCATCCAGCGACGCTGTCGCATGTTCAGCTCACTCTGTGAGAAGATATACTTCAGATTCTTATGATCCGTAAAGATCTGACACACTTCCCCATAAAGATAGTGTATCCAAATATTTAACGCATGGACCACCACTACTAGCTCCAAATCATGTATCAGATAACTCTCCTCATATTTCTTAAGCTGTCGCGAAGCAAAAGAAACCACATGATTTTCTTGCATCAACACACAACCTAAGCCTTTCTTGGAAGCATCATAGAAAAAAACATAGCCCTTCCCAGGATTTAGCAACACCAACACTGGAGCACTAGTCAGCTTCGTCAATGACAACATGATTACACTAAAGTCCTTTATAAACATCCGGTAGTATCCTTCTAGACCCAGAAAACTACAAACTCCAGTAAGCATTTTTGCTTGCTCCCACTCCACAACTAACTCCACCTTCTTGGGGTCCACTTTGACTCCCTCTACAGATATCACATGACCCAAGAAAGTCACTTCCTTCAACCAGAACTCGCACTTACTAAACTTGGCATACAACTGATGCTGGCGAAGGAGAGTCAACACCTGTCAAAGATGTCGTTCATGCTCTTGACTGTCCTGACTGTAGATCAAGATGTCGTCTATGAAGACTACAACAAACTGATCTAGGAACAGATGGAACACCCTATTCATCATATCCATAAAAGCAGCAGGTGCATTGGTTAGCCTGAACGACATAACCACAAACTCAAAGTGACCATACCTCCTCCTAATAGCTAACTTTGGTATGTCATCTGCCTTGATCCTCAACTAATGATATCCAGATCATAGATTGATCTTTGAGAACACTATAGCACCACACAACTGATCAAACAGATCGTCTATCCTCGGCAAAGGATACTTGTTCTTAATCATAACTTTTTTTAGATGTCGATAATATATGCACAGATGCATCGATCCATCCTTCTTCTTTACGAATAGAACTGGAGCACCCCACGACGATGTGCTCGGTCTGATGAAACCTTTATCCAACAACTCCTGTAACTACTTCTTTAGCTCTGCCATCTCAGCTGGATCCATCCTGTATGGTGTCTGAGCAACTGGCTGTGTCCCTGGCACTAGATTGATCTCAAAGTCAATCTCTCGAGGTGGGGGAACACCAGGAAACTCATCGGGAAACACATCCTCAAACTCTCTGACAAATGTTACGTCTGGAAGACTCAGACCTTTTGCCTCGGTATCCACAACATGAACTAAGAATGCCTTACATCCTTTCTGCAACAACTTCTCTGCCACCATGGCTGATACTAAACACGTCGGAAGAATCTTCCTATCTCCTTGGAAGATCCACTTCTCACCATCATCAACAAACACTGCTTGCTTGGAACCACAGTCCAACACAACCTTATACCTCTCTAGGGTATCCATCCCAAGGATTACATCGAATCCATACATATCAAGTGGTATAAGATCCACTTGTACCTTGTGTCCCGAAAAGGATAGGATACAAGATGGACACACCTCTCGAAGAATCGAGGAACCATCAAGAGGGGTTTCTAACAACAAGCTATCTCTCTTACAACTAACAGGTAAAAGACAACTTTCAAGCATACTATGATCCATAAAAGAGTGTGTAGCACCTGGGTCAACCAAAATAGATACAAAGCAAGAAGAAGACAAATCAAAATGAAATAACTCCATCTGACCTACCACCACTCACGGGTCGACTATCGCCTCCGGCTAACTCATAGCATAGAATCGAGCTAGTGCTTGCTGTCCACGTCCTTTGCTTCCTTGAGGAGACGATCCTGCTTGCGACACTTGGCCGCGTCCTTGCCCTATGGAACCACTAGACTACTGTCTATCTGGACCTTGTTGAATCTGTCTCAATTGCTGCATCACTTCGACATCTCTCCTTGGGCAATTCAACTTCAAATGCCCTATCTGTCCACAAATATAGCATGACATTCCTCTAACTGTGGCCTAGATGGCCCTATCACTGTTACTGAAGCTGTGATGTACACTCTGGATGGCGAATAACCACACCCTCTTCCTTTACTTGGTGACCACTGCGATGGTGCACTAGAACCTTGCCTCATAAAAGGTGCAGAAAACCTCGACTTCTTGTGGCTGTCAAACCTCTATTTCTGAATCTGAGCATGCCTTTTCTTGGTCATAGCCTCTCTCTTCTCTCAGATTGACTGTTCAATCCTTCAGATAGACTTCACAAATGTGGCAAACCTCTCTTGGTTTTCTAAAGCAACAACATGCGTCGACAATTCAACACTCAGACCTTTCTCTAACCGTATGATTCTCTCATCATCTATTGCCGCCATGTGAGGAAAAAACCTCAACATGTCCATAAAATTGGCTTCATACTCGGTAATGCTCATCGATCCTTGGTGCAGATGCTCAAACTGGTTGATCTTCTCGTCCAGATAGGTCTTCGGGAAGTATCGACCCACAAACTCCCGCTGGAAGATGTCCCAATAGATCACCTCATCAGGTCACTTCTCCTCCTTGATGGCCCACCAGTGGCCAGCACTACCTTTCAAAAGGTAGACAACATGCTTGACTTTGTTTGCTTTAGGGATGTCAAGGATCCGGAAGGCCTTCTCAAGACTTGTCAGCCACAGATCTGCATCCTCTGGATCAGCCATTCCAGCATAATCTGAAGCTCTGACTCGGCGAAGCTACTCAAAGGTCTTCCCAATACCCAAAGATTCACCATGGGGAGACTGTTCTCTTGGCGGAGGCACTGACAATCTATCCACCATGTGATTCATCGTAGCTATTACCTGTCCCATGAGGTGCTGGTAGATAGGGTTCTCAATAATGACTGGGTCGATTTGGGGGACCTCAGGCACCCGATCTTCATGTGCCTACACACTCACTCCATCAACTGATGCAGCGGCACTGCTCTCAGCAGCATGTTCTTCATGACTTCCAGACATCTTTAAGCTCTTATATGCTTTATCTCATGAATCCAAGTATATATACTTCACCATTCACCAACTTATGAAAGTTTACGATCCTCATAACCACTACCCTTGGAGATATCATGCAAAGACCCTTAGTTATCGTGCAAAGCAGCTCAAGGAGCTAGGAGATCTCGAGCACTAAGCTTTAGGTAAGGCTTTGGTCACCTTCAACCTTTGTTGAAGTAGGATATCGGGTTATGGATATTCTTTTCTTTCCTTCTTCACCAAATGCTTAACTATGATGATCTCTTCTCCATGGAGGAGTTGTGAATGAGCCCTGGACCTTGGAGAAGTTCTTCTTCAACCTTAGGACGTGAAGATTTGGAGCTTGGAGCCTTGAAGCTGATCACAATGCGGCTTATATAACTTGAACCCTATCATGTTATTATTCATCACCTAAATTGCTATGCTTAAATGAACTACTTTTAATTCCAAAATCTTCTGAAATAATTGATGAAATTATGAGTTCTAGTAGTTTCCTAGACCTGTTTCCATGAACTTTAACTATTATAACGGAGGTCTAGAGCTTGAAGGAGATGGTATCACTTTATAAAGTGATATCGGGTTCAAGCTTACACACAAGTAGCTATAACCTGATATGGGTATGTGTAGATTTTTCTTTCCCGTTATGTTTACATGATATGCTTGCACGACATGCTTGCATGATATGGAGTCAAGAATAGACTCTTTGCATGATATAAGGTTTAAAGTATACTTGAAAGCCGATATGAAACCCTAATTTGGGTAACTCGATATGAGTAAAGAATAGCAAGTGCTCTTGCACAATATGATCATGTAAGGTATATTTGGTACATGATACCTTGAAGTACACACATCTGATGCATAATATGAATGCTTAAGTAAACCCTAATGTACAATACAAGGTATGGATTCAAGAACAAAATGTAACCCGATATGGCTGGAATACATCCATTCGATATGAAACCCTAGATAGGGTTAATCCGATATGAAGATGGATGCTAGCTCATACACGATATAAGTCATGCTTGTTGCATGATATGAGAGATACCCCACTTATCCTTATGCATGATAAAAGTCTAGACTACACCTCTTACACAATATAGGGGCACTGAACACTCTAATCAACATAGAGTTGGAAACCCAAGATGACATGAGCACTTAAACTCTAATCCCCATCTCTGATAGTCCTAGACACACCGATCAAACCACTATTCCATTATCTACGTGCCTTGTAATACTATTAAACCTAGATAAAATCTCTAGATGGGGGTAGGATGGGGTGAATAGAGAGAATCTAAATTTTATGCAACTTTAAAATACAAGGTTGGTTAACTGTAACTTGTTTAAAATATATTGCAGTGGAAAGAGTAAATAAAATAATGGGAAAGATAGGCGACCACAGGAGGAACAAGATATAGAGTGATTTTGACCAGAATGTTTTCACTTGTCAGCCTATTACCAAGTTGTTTCTAACCAGTTTTGCCAACATTTTATATATCGATACAAAATACAAGTACATGTGTCTTTTGTGGCTCAAGACCAATGTCCATTTTAGCTCAAGGATAACTATAATTTTCATTGTAGGATGCTGGTAGACCACCCTCTTTGGAAAAGATTATAATATACCTCTACCACCTTTGGACACAACCTTATCATAAGAAGTATCTCTAAAGAACTTCATTGCAACCTTCTCACTAATGAATATCTCTAAAGAAGTAACACAAAGTACCAACAAAATATGGAATAAGAAGGAAATTACAACTCAATCTCACAATATATACAATTAAATCACTAATGAACAAGTGATGATAAACTCCATATAGTTTTAGAAAAGGATATATTTGGTGGAGTAGGACACAAAGGCTAAGATAAAGCTTAGGCTAGCTTGAAGGAAGCTAGAGATAACAACATAATAATCTAAGCTTGAAAGGATAATATGTAGTTGGCTTGCTTAAGTGTGCTTTGGGTGGCCATATATCACTCATATATACAAAGAATACTTAGAGATATACATGATAATTGTTGGGAGTTCTTAGGATGTGGTTAGTGGACACTAGCCATTATAGCAAATCAAGTGGGATGAAAATGGATAATTGTGTGCTAGTTGTTTTTAATGCGGAATGACCCTCGGTTGAAAAGAAGTTCGACCGAGATGCATATCAGTTGAAAATAAGTTCAACTTAAATATTATCGAGATCTCCTTTGGACTAACGATCATGTCTTGGTTGATCTAAAGTTTGATCTGAATGCATTTTGATCACAAAGAAGTTTGACCAAAAAATCATTTTGTCCTAGTAAAATTTTAGAAAATTGATTAAATGAATATGGAAAAAATATCTACCTATCCTAAAGGTTGTATACAAGTATAAAACTAGGTTTATGGTGTTTTTTAGCCAATCATTCCTATCTAATTATACAATTGGCACCTATACAAAGCAACATCTAGGTACAACTTGATGTACAAGTATACAAACACACATATGATTGCACATTCCTTGATGTTATATATTTTTTAAGTTCCTTGATCACCTAAAATATTTAATTCACACATTAGTAACACAAATGTAAATATTTGTATCATCAAAATTATAGTGTGGCATATCCAAAAAGCCAACAATCTTCCTTTTTATGATGACAAATATTTCCATAAGATAACATTTTAGATAGCCAAAATAAAAGCACCATACCTTTGATGTGTTGTATAAAGAAAATCTATCCAAAATAAAAGCATCATACCTTTTATGTGTCGTATAAATCAAATCTATCACATGGTTTTTCTCCCCCTTTGTCAAATTCAAAAAGGTAGGAAAACTTACCAAACTCCTCTCGGGGAGTTTCCCCTACCCCCTCCCCCCAAAACAAAATAAGATAATCATATGGAGCGGAGGCCTTATACTCATATCTCAAAATGAAAATATCAAATGAAATTAACAATTTAAATAATAGGGCATTATATACAAAAATCCACAATTCAACCAAGAAACATGTGTAGATATGTCTTAATATCAATGAGAGGAATATAAAGTCCTTCATGATAAAGAGATGTCAGAAAACAATCAAAGAATCTCTGGACCAAAATGATATAGAGAATCCATCAAGAACATAATCTAACAAAGATAGCAAGATAAATCATATTATGTGAGCTCCTGCTTAATTTCATATTCATGAAAATGATCTCAAACAAAGAGACTAACTATTAAGATAACGATATCAATTTGAAGAACTAAAATCATACTTACAACATGTAAAATAAATCATTTCAGGCCCTAAAGATCATAGAAACATGTTGCAAACTGTCTCCAAATACCAGCTGCAAGATAGACAAATTAAAACTTCACAGTCAGTATTTTGATCAAACAATATAACTATCCATACAGTAAAGATAAACTAACTGAGAGATGTGATAGTATTTTAAGATCAAATAGATATCCAATGAGGCTTGTGATCAAGAAAATCCTCATTGAGAGAGATTCTTAATACCCAAATTGTACTGTTCTTACTTTTTCTCTTAAAAAGTCATGAGAAAGAATAGTGACCAAATATCATGTAATGCTTAGACCCATGTCCAAGGCTCTAATAGATTTTAGAATGACAAATGGCCCCATACACCACCACTAGCCTTAACACTGCACTTTCTCCTCACTCACACACAACACGAGATCAACTTCCTGACTTATTACCCATCTTAATACTACTCTAAGACGAGCACGCTTAACTTTAGAGGTCTTGGTGATGGTCGACCTGAAGAGGAAGTACGCCTTGGTGATATGGGTAGTCCAATCATTCCTTTTAGGACCATTTTATCTGAGACCTCAAATCCTAGGACGTTACAATCTCACCCACTTAAATTCTTGACGTACTTGTCAAGGCTCAATTATATGGCCTTGTAAAATTTCCCCATATCAGTACAAATCCAGAATGGCCCATGGACACCCTGCTTCCTATCATGACTACTAGTACAAGGGTAGATACATCACCATGCAAAACCCTTCTCAACATGCCTAGAATGCACAAATCAAGACTAGCATGCCATATTCCCATGTTGTCCCATGTACAGGAGGGGCTTAGGCTCTGATACGATTTATAACATTCGAGCCCACTGCCCAAGGCTCTAGTAGAGTTTCAAGAATGATGATTGGTCGCATAGACCACCACTAGCCTTAATAGTGTGCTTTGGCCTCACTCATGCACAACATGGGATTAACGTTTTGACTAGTCACCCATCCTAGTACTGCTCTAAGGTGAGAACGCTTAACTTTAGAGTTCTTAGTGATCAACTTTCTAAAAAGGAGGTGCACCATGGTGATATTGATACCCCAATCATTCTTTTTAAGGTCATTTTATCTAAGGCCTCAAATCTTTGGATTCTATATCTCCTACAAGCAAAGAATGTAACATGGTTAGTGGGGAAAGAATATCCAACATTTGATTTTACAAACATCGATCATTGCTTCTTTTTCCTATATTCATTTCATGAAATATAAACAAGACCACTTGTACCTAAATGGCCATCATGAAATTGCAATATATTTTATAACATATCTCAAATGTTTGAAAACTCATCTAAAGATCTCTTAAGAGTTTCATTTTCATTGGCAAGCATAAATGAGTTTTTAGTAGTAGTATTAAGTGTCTCCTAATATTAAGAATGTTATCTTCAAGCATATCAATTTCATTATTAACTCATCATTCGCTTCAAGGATAAGATCATAATACAAGTATGATCGATGAATAATTTGTTTATCCATATTATTCAATTTATCTAAAAGAGTAGAAAATTGAGTTTTCAAGGAGGTATTTTGCGAAATAAGCTCATCTATTCTTTTCTTCTCGCTAGCATAATAGCCATTTAACTCACTAAATTCTACATTTAAAGAATCAACAATATTAGAAAATGTGTTTCTCTTTTTATTATATTTTTGACCTTTTTCGATGTAATTTAAACAAGTTCAATAAGTTCCATATTTTGAAAGGTAGAAAGAGATACCTCCCTATCATCATTGTGAGAACCTTTTTCCTCTTCTTTATCATTTTCATAATTTTCAGCGATTAGGCATTCAACTACATGGTGGAAAACTTCATCCTCATCATTTGATCCCATATTTGAGGAGGAATCCTAAGAAGAATGCATGCCATCTTCTTTTTGTCCTCAAAATTCTTCTTCTTCTCTTCTTTTTAAGCTACACGAATTCATCCTTCTAATGTTCTTCTTCCCTACAAGCACAACATCTAGTAGAGAATGATCTACAATTTTTATTAGAAGAAAATTTTAACTTCTTACCTTTGAAATTCTTTTCTTCCTCACTACTAGATGAGACACTTGATGAAGAAGATAATTTTTGACACACTTGATTTGAGGGTTGTTCCCTTTTTTAGAATGATTTTCTTTTTCGCCTTCCATCTCACATTCTTGGAGCTTGACTTCATAAGTCTCTAAGTTACCAATAAGTTATTCAACCTACAAAGTAGAAAGATTTGAAGATTATTCAATGGAAGTAACTTTATTTCATACTTATATGTTAGAGGACACAAAATTTTAGTAACAAGTTGACAATCTTCTACATTCTTTCCAAGGGAGTTTGTGACATCGATATTGTAAGTAAGTCTATAGTACATTTTAGAAATACATATTTTTTCATGCAAAACAACTCTAGTCTATGATTAAGCATATTTATTTTAGTATCCTTTATTGTCTTGGTTCCTTCATGAGTAACAGACAGTTTTCTCAAAATATCGTAAGCAGATTCATAGAAGAGATTTTATTAAACACACTAGGAGTTCAAAAAGAATATAAAATACTTATGGCTCGCATTCGATGTACCTTTTATTACCATATCCATATTTCATTTCTCAGGCTCTTTTGTTAGAGGCATCTATGGTAGGATGACCATCTTCCAGATATCAAAGCTAGTACCTTGAATGAAGAACTACATGCACCTCTTCCAATATGTGTGGTTGGAGTCATCAAATAGAGTTGGTCCATTGACATTCACACCTTCAAGTTTGAGTTGGCCCAAGAGATTGTTTCCCATGTTCAAGACTTGTTAATTTATTTGAAGCCTTTCTCTAATACCAATTGAAAGCTATAGAGGGGGTGAATTGAGAAAATCTGAATTTTATGCAATTTTAAAATAAAAGTTTGTTTAGTTTCGACTTGCTTAAAATATGTTGCAATAAAAAAATAAAGTAAGTAATGGATGAGATATGCAACCAAAAGATACACAAGATGTAGGGTGGTTTTGGCATAAATGTTGTTAGTCCATTACCTAGTTATTTATAACTAGGATTTCTCAAAAAATATTTTATTACCTTTTCTGTACCGATAGAAAATACAATTACCAGTTGTCTTTTGTAACTCAAGGCCAACCTCCTTCTCGCCTCTTGGATAACTATTTTCTTATAAGTGAGATGTTAGAAAACCACCCTTTTGTTAGAAGATCACAATCTACCCCCATCACTTTTGGATATAGTCTTCTTGCAGGAAATAGCTCTAAAGAACCTTGCCACGACCTTCTTGTAAGAAGCATCATGAAGCACAAAACCAAATAGGGAACAAGAAGAGAAGAATGGAATTATAACTCAATATCACAAACTATAAAATTGAAATCACTGATGAGTAGGTAATTATCAACTCCAAATTGGTTTAGGCAAGACTATATTTGGTGAAGTAGAACACTAAAGCTAAGCTAAATCTTAGGTTAGCTTGAAGGCAACTAGAGATAGCAATATGATCATTTAAGCTTGAATGAATAGCATTTAAGTGGCTTTCTCAAGTTACTTAGGGTGTCCAGATATCACTCCTATATATAGGGAACACTTAGGAAAATTTAAGTTAGTTGTTGGGAGTGTTTAGGATGGGTTTAGGGGGAAACTATCCATTACATGATACCTAGTGGGATTCAAATGGCTAATTGCACACTAGCATATTTTTACTATAGAATTATTGTCAATTGAAAAGAAGTATGATTGAGAGGCATCTCTGTCAGAAAGAAGTTTGACCAAAACACTACAAAGACCTTATTTGTCCTAACAATAATGTCCTGATTGATCTAAAGTTTGAGGAAAATGCATTTTTGACCAAAAAACAATATGTCCCAATAAGTCCTAAATTTTGAAAAATGACTTAGATGAATATGGAAAAATATATACCTATCCTAAATGGTGTATACATGTATAACACTAGTTTTTGGATGGTTTTGAGTTGATCTTCACTTGTTCTTACACCATTCCTATCAAGTTGTACAATTTGCATATATACAAAGCATCAACTAGGTGTACAAGTATCCAAACACACATATGATTGCACATTATTTGATATTCGATCTTGTATAAGCTCCTTTATCACCTAAAACACTTAATTCACTCATTAGTAACACAAATGGGAAACAATTCTGGAGTGTTGCATATCCAAAAATCAAACACTAACTTATCCTCCTAGCTAGATTTTTTTATCAATAACCCTCTGCCTTACATCTTGTTCCTATATTAAGCCAAAAACTAGGAGGGAACAAGGAACTAAATATCACTATACTCCTAAAACACCTTTGAGTCACCCCAAAACCCAATCTCCAGAGTTCTATCCAGTTGCACAACAACATAGTTCTGGCCAAGCTCTTGGTGGACCTCTAGATGCGGCAATGAGCTCCAAAGATTTTGGGGTGCAAAACTTCTTCAACCATGCACCCAAGATGCCAAGTATATATGACCATCACCCTTCTCTTTCAGTCACCTTTGATCTTATCTCACAACCTAGCTCCTAGACTCCCTCACCCTTGGCTACCACATACCTTCGAAAACCTTAGACTAAGTCTGACGAGGTCGTGTAAGGTTTCTTGGACCTCTACTTGGTCCCATGAAGGCTGGAAGAAGGGAAGTCACACGTTGTTGTCTCACCCATGGAAAGGGTTAGATCCTATGCAAGGAAGGTGATGACCCAGGGTTAAATGACTAGAAAGCCCTGACAACATGTGTAGAATGTTGGGGTACTAGGGTCTTTTACCCTGGCTCCAAGACGGCCCAACTATAGAAAGGAAAGGGATTCTTTTGGTTAATGTGGCACCATTACATTTGTCTATAGATGTTAAATTTGCATTAAATTTATAGAATAGACCATAGGTTAGATAGTAGAAAAAGTGTATACTAAAATGTTCAAAAAAATGTGTAGATTTTGAATAAAATGATTTCAATGCCTGATTGTGGTTGTATCTTAAAATGTATAGGTCATATCATGTTTTGATAATCATGACTATATAAAAGTAATAGATTTCAAGATAAAAATTATATCATGTTTAGTGGATGAAAATGATCTATTATGATGATAAAGAGTATGATATGTTTAATTTCTAAGTTAGGATTACACTAAATGCTCAACTTGGGTTTCTAAGCCTTATGACTCATAATATGATAGAATTAGGATTGTAACTCTTAACCTTAATCCAACCCGATGTTGATAAATAGTGTGCTAAACTGAGATGATATTGATGAAAAATAGTAAGGTCACGAGAGATTGGAATGATAATGATGTACATTTGGGGTTTCTAAATCATATGAGATGTATATATGGAAATTAGAGTTTTGAGACTAACCCTAATATCAACCCTAGATTGTAGAATCAACCTTTTTGGAATCATATGAATACATGGTGACACCTGAGTGCTATGTATACTTCTAGATCATGTTGATTGCTTATATCTACACTATTTTTGGTTTGAATCCAACTTAAGTGTACTTCAAGTATAGCAACATGTGTTCTTTGATGAAGATATGTGGTTATTAATGAATACTCAATTATATCAATTGTCGATGAATTTTCTAATGATTTCCAAAGTATTGATTCAAATAATAAACTACTTGTATATTTATTTAATTCTAGGTAATAATGCCTCAGTGTATCATACATCAAAAACTATGATATTCTAAACCTAAGGTTAGACCTACTAAGAGGTAGTTCAACTACGTCCAATAACAGATAGGGAAGTGATTACACTTGAGGTAGTATGACATACATAAGTTATATTATCTAATTGGATCCACAAGTTCAAATGTACAATTATTTGATTGATGTGAAATATATCTTGATATATGTACATGCACACTTTTGTCTGCACCCATGTACACAATGTAGAAATATAATAGTATGTTCTTTGTTTATAAAAATTTTAGGTGACTAGATTACATGAAGATATCATGACTTCGAGATTCAAATGATTACATATAAGTTCAAAAAGTTCATGACATAAGGGGATTAAGTAGTTAGTAATTCATGATATCTTCTTCCTTGTAGTTATCATGTTTCCTCTCATGTAATATCTTCACATTGGAAAGTTATATAAACTTCTTTGAGGAGAAATAGTATCCTTTCTATCAAACAATGTTTATCAATGAAATTACTTTTTATTTATTAAGTCTACATTTTATAAATGAGATTACAATCCTTGTCTCAATGATCTTCCTTCAATGGTGGGTAATTGGGGGAGCGATTGTAACAAGTGTGTTGCTTTTTTTAAGGTATTGTTAGTTTTCTAAAAAAAGAACTTCAAAGACTTCGGACCACATCTACCACCTATTGTGTTATCACTTGAGTGCCCTCCTGATCCTGAACTCAAACCTTTACCACCTCATCTAGAATACATATTTATTTCTATAAAAGATAAGTTGCATGAGGTGATGTTTTCATCATTGATCATGTTAGAAGAACAACAATGGATGATAGTACTAAAGAGCCACCAAGAACATTTTTGTGGTCTATTGCAATTACAAAAGAAATATCTCCAATCATGTGTTAGTAGAAAATATGCATGGAGTAGGGAGCAAAACATATGGCACAAACCCAAAGGAGATTGAACCCATCATGACTGAGGTAGTCAGAAAAGGAGTAATTATTATTGTCTATAGGAAGTACATATGCAATTTCTGGTTCAAATTGGACAATTCCTACTCATAGTAACTAAGAAAGGGGGATAAATGTTACTACCAGTGTTGTGAATGAATTGGTTACCACTGCATTGGTGATTGGATTGTGGGTGTGTATACTTAGCGTCATTTCAATGTTGCCACATTAAGATACCACTTTTCTTTTCCATTCATTGACGAGAGTTTTGAACTGATCTTGATCCTTCTCATTTTTCTTTTTGATGGGTATTTGAGTTATAATTAGATTCCTATCAAGCCCAAGGATCAAGCATGGTTTACCTTCATTTGACCTTATGCACTTTTGCCTATTGATTTCCCTTTGGTCTTTTTAACGCACATGCCACTTTCCAATGGTGCATGCTTTCCATCTTCTCAGATATGGTAGAGAATTGTCTCAAAAAAAGTATGGATGGTTTTTAGTGTATTGGGAGTGGCTTTTAGATTGCTTGAATAATTTAGGCAAGGTCTTGCAAAGGTGTAAGGATACACAATTATTTCTCAATTTAGTAAAAATGTCATATGATGGTTAATGAGGGTATAGTGTTGGGAAATGGTGTCCAATACAAACATGGAGGTATATCGGTCAAAATAGAAATCATTTCCAAACCTCATCCACCGTCATTGGTGAAGGTAGTGACTCGATTGTCTGGCCATGTTGATTTTATTGGGTATTCATCAGGGATTTTTCTAAGATCACAAAATCACTTTCAGAACTTCTCAAACAATGTAAATTTGATTTTAATGATCGACGTTTGAATGTTTTTAACATTATCATGGAAAATATAGTTTTCAACACCTAATGTGGTGGCCCTTGATTGGAACCATCCATTCTAGCTCATGGCCAATGCATCCTATTTTGTAGTTGAAGCTATTTCGGGACATCAGAAGGATCATGCGTTGTCTGTTATTTATTATGCTTATCACACAATGGGTGACGTCCAATTAAATTACACAACCACTAAAAAGAATTTTGTAGAAGTTGTGTTTTCTTTTGATAAATTTCCGCCATATTTCATTGGGACTAAACTCATTCTCTAGACAAATAATGCTATAATAAAATATCCATTATAGAAGAAAGAGGCTAAGTCTAGGCTTGTTTTATGGATCTTTAACTTGCAAGAGTTTGAGATAAAGATTAGAGATAAGGATGACATTGAAAATGTTGTCATGGCAATCGTCTCTTGAAGTAAAAAGAGAGCAGAAGAAAAGGGACTAGAAATCATATCCATGAGACTTCTCTGATGATTGATTATTAGCTGTGAAAATAGTCAACCCATGGTATGTCGACATTTTTAATTTCTTACCTAGTAGGATAATGCCTAGGGACAAGAACTATTAGGAGAGAGGGAAAATTTTATATCTTTGATATACTATATTTGGTATGATCCTATTTTGTCAAAGAAATGTATGGATGAATTTTGAGAAGATGTGTAACTGAGTGGAAGGTTGAGATCGTCCTGACTCATTGCAAATCCCTACCCACTAGGGGACACCAAGATAGTTGTAGAACTATTGCAAAGGTTTTAGACAGTGAATTTCATCGACCATCCTTATTTAAGAATGCATACAGTTTTGTGTGACAAGAAATGCAAATGAAGGTATTTCATGAAGTTGATGTTTTTGATGTTTAGGGCATTTATTTTATGGGTCCCCTTTGTTTCATGCCATTCATGTTTCTATATTCCCTTAGAAGTTGACTATGTGTATAAACGAGTTGAAGCAATTCCAATCATACCAATGATGTCCAAATAGTGTGTAGATTTGTTAAGGATAATACTCTTCAAGTTCTAAGTGGCCTATTTGATAGTTAGTGATGGTGGATCTTGTTTCAACAACTATAAAGTTGGGGTCTTTTGAAGAAATATGGACCAACTCATTATGTAGGTAGCCACTATCATCCACAAACACAAGGACAAATGGAATTGTCCTATTGAGAAATAAACTTGATCTTAGAGAAAATTGTTGTACTAGTTGGAGTATTAAATTGAATGATACCTTGTGGGCATATAGGACTACTTTGAAAACTATGAATGTTACTACACCATGCATACTCATTTATGGTAGGGTATGTCACCTCCCAATAGAGCTGGAACACAGAACCATATGGGCTTTGAAAATGTTAAATTTTGATATGAATCCAGCATGTACAATGAGAAAAGTAGAACTTCATAAACTTCAAGAGATATGTATAAATGCCTATAAGAATTCTAATCTTTATAAATAAATAGCTAACCATTTTTGTGATAGACACATTCTTCATATAGATATCCACACAAGGTATCAAGTGTTTTTATTCAATTCTAGGATGAGGCTATACCCATGTAAACTTAAGTTTAGATGTAGTGTCCTATACCAAGTTGTGGAGGTTCATCCACATGGATAGCTTGACATTAGTGACAGTTCTATTGTATTTACAACCAATGGCTAGAGATTGATTATTAATTTTTGGGTGATATAGTGCATGATCATGAATAGCTCGAGCTCTTGACCACCTTTATGTGAAATCCTTTGATTCGAGCCTACAATGTTAAACAAGGGTGCTTCTAGGAGGCAACCCACGTTTTATTCTTTGCTTTTTGAATTTTATAGCAGTTAGATAGGTTTTCTTCATCATTATTTTATTTTGAAATTAAGTGTTTTGATGAAGATAAGGGTGCCTTGATTTATGTGTTGGATGTGCAGATACATGTCAACTCATTCTGACAACATAGTCGATAGAATCAAGTAATTGTGACAATAAAGAATACCCTATAGGAAAATTTCTGTAGCATCAAACTTCATGTCAGTACCACATAATCTTTAACGGCCACTTCACCAATTATCATAGAGAATCTACATGAAACAATTGGTACCAACGACACACAAAAGAAACTTCCCTATTGATTTAACACTTCAACTTGGTATTACCAAGAATCCTCTTGTGATACTGATGGCTTTGATGAAAATAATTACATTCTACATGAAATTGTAAGTACTACTAAAACCACTCTCAATATCACTAAGTCGGATTGAGATAAAAAGTTTCTAAGTGCCAAATTTCATCCTGCTATCACCGAGTTGTAACTCGATGGCACTGAGTTAGGGGATCGGTAACCCACAGACACGATGAAGTTAGTACCAAGTCCACTCCTAGTACTACCAGAAATGGCCAATGCTACAATCTGAGAGGCTGGACCCAACGTTCATACGAGCATTGATCAAATGAAAATGATGCAAGATCCATGGATCCCCCCTCCCCATCATCAGTAGCACTGACCTCAACTTGATAACACCAATTCGAGAATTTGTGACTTGATACATCAATGCCTCAAGACTCTCAGTATCAATGATACTTACCGAGAGACATAGAGATTTTATACAAATGAGTACCATCGACTTCCAATTTGGTGGCACTGAGTCTACATGACCATGCCAACTTTTTTCTATGAAAAGGAAGGGGAGTCTGGATCAATATTTCATGCTTAAGCACTCCATCTCTTTGTGTTTTTACACCAACAACTTTGTGCTTCATCATACGACAATAGCAAGAAGAATTCTTCACTTATCTCTTTCTCATCCTCTCTCTCATGGCACCTACATATCCACTAAGACTCAAGTTGGTACCTACTTATGGTTTTAGTGGTCTGCATGACTGAGATCAACACCTACATAGCCACTAAGATTGAAGTTGTTACTACCGACAATATCTTGATGGCACTGACACATGATGATAAATGAAGATATTATTTGCCTTGGATAGAGTATTGAGGAGGTGTTTCTTTCCATCGTCATCTAAAATCTTCAACCACAAACCTCTAGATGCTATCGCTGATGTCAACTGCCATTTCACATAGTTTGAGATTTTCCTTTTACAAACAGTCATTTCGATGTGAACAAATTGTTGGGTGGCTAGGCAAAATATTGTTTCAAACCTATTTAGCAGCATTCTTCTAGATGAGTGTGTGGAAGATTTCAAAAAGTTAAAGGAATATTCATCACCAAGCTCACACATTTTTGGGGAACAAATGCACATGCATCTCTCTCCACACTATGGGTTGTCTCTTCATTGAAGCATATTGCTACCTTCGTTCCATTTCAATTCCTTTGTTTCTTACACAGAGGAAAATGACAAATTTAAGCATGGGAGGTAACAAAATGGTGCTTCTATCCTTATCACTAAATCTTTTCTTTTCATCATCCGTTTCCAATATTTTTCATTTAAGAAAGTTAGGTTCATTTATTTTTAGACTCTACTTTTGTCTAGAGTAATTGTGGTTCATAACAAAATAATTAGTTAATATATTCATTCTTTGATGACATGGTATCCATTTTGAATTTGAAAAACTCTATTTTTTTTGCTCTTACAGATATCATGTAAGCATTTTGCTGGTTTAAGAGTGTAAAATTTAGGATTTTTTGGACCAATCATATACAAGATGTGTAATGACCATCATCAAACTGACAAACAAATCATTACTAATTAAGTGGAATAATCATAAGCAACGTATTAACAAAAATCACTAAAATTTAAAACCATTTTGCAAGGAGATCCTTTTCCAGAAAACTCTTACTGAAAAGATCCAAAACTCTTACATATCATGATTTACATTGTACAACATTGTTTCATCTCATCTCATGGACGACATATAATGGTTGCTCTATCAAAATACATATTGGAGCAACATAAAACCTCGAGGCATACAAGACAAAATCTCATATTGTTCATAAAACCATTACGAACCAACTCCAAGGACCTGAGAGTACAGAGACGACACACATGACTTCTATCTACAAGACATAGCAGACAATACACTCAACCTGAGTTGTCACTGCTGCCTCAGCTGTTGTTCCTCTTCTGCAGAAAGATCTCCACGCTTCGTGTTTGTCCACCTAAAAATTGTGGATCCCACGGGGTGAGATAATTTTCCCAGTGAGAGATATAACTCTCTGCCGACCATATTATTATTGATGATAAACATTATAAAAACTGAGCAGGGGTTCTTTTATGTTAACAAATAGGATTAATCATTGTATGAACAAAATAAGATAATCTCCTTTCTCAAGGAGAACACTGCATCTACCCATGGTAGAGTCATAATTCATCTATCTGCTTTGCAAGGAATGTAAAGAATCATAAATAACATCTATCAACTAAAATGTATAAGTAAATTGCACATCAATCAATGTTTTCCATAATCGATCCTTAAGTAGATATGCTACACGGATGAACATATTTTAACAATCACGCTTATGCCCTGAGGAGATGAAGCATACCCCGTTCATCTCCAACCGACCACAAACTTCTCACAAGTCAGTACCATACAAGGTCAATAGGAGAGTCAGTTTCCATGACCTCACTTGTCTCGGTCAGTACGAGACCACTTAGGCTTAGCAGGACATCTTGTGTCGGCTGCAAATAGTTGTACTAGGGTACATAGGCATCCTTGCTTAGAGATATAGTGTCAACTGTGCTCTCTTAGGGGAACATCTACAACAACCGTCCCCAGTTATTGAGTTATGGTCACACAGGAACTGTACCTTGAGCTATGGTCACATAGGCACCATGCTCTTTAGCCATGGTCACAAGGGCACCATACTCTGATCCATGGGTCAATTCACCGTGCTCTTATTGAGACATTCTTATGACATTATTGAGTCATGGTCACTAACGCACCATGCTCCACATATTCAAAAATATGCATTCCGGGTTATGCTGCGGGGAACCCGTTTCACCATTTAGCAAATTCTGACACTGATGGATCTATGGTTAGGGCAACATTTTATAGTTCCTAATGATGTATTACATGTATTACAACATCCTTTTATCATCAAACAAGTCATCATTATTAATCACAACAAATGCTACAAAGAAAGGTGTAATACAACTATTCAAGTCTTTAAAACACATTTATATACTTGGTACTTGGGATCTCATCCCATTATCACATTACTGGGGATCCTCATCCCTTCATATCATTATCATCATGATTACTGGATCTGGGTATTCAAACCCCTATATCATCACACAACATTGTTATCTCTATAACAAATAATCATTACCTCTAGGTCCTCAGACCCAAATATTCATTTTACTTGTTGTATAAGTATTCCATATGGCTCACAAGGCCATTACACATATTGTCACCTCTCACTAGGCAACAACTTATTCATATGGCTCACAAGGACATTACCCATCTTGTCACCTCTCATTAGGCAACAACTTATTCATATGGCTCATAAGGCCATTACACATCTTGTCACCTCTCACTAGGCAACAACTTATTCATATGGCTCACAAGGCCATTAATTGTCTTGTCACCTCTCACTAGGCAACAACTTATTCATATGGCTCACAAGGCCATTAATCGGTATACTTGTTATATAAGTATTTAACATGCCTCACAAGGCTTATGTAATAAGAGAAATACAACCTTCCCATCATTAGGGTTAGGGTTTCCCTTTATATCCGGATAGGGTATCATGTTCATATTATTAATCCAAACCCTAATTCATTGCTCCACACATCTAGGATCATACATTGATATCATAAGTATTCAATCATACTTATATATTTTCTCATCATTTATCATTAAATGATTAACAACACAAGCATGTGTTTCTCTCTTCATCCTTACTAGGATATGAAATACATCATACTTTTGATTCAATCCTCCTCTTTGAGGAATATTAGTCCATCATTAACAATTCACATTATATTTCATTTAACACCACGTTCAACATATGTCACTCAATCAATCACACATGATTGAAGTGTCACTTCCATATTGGTATCAAGATGTGTGTGTTATCATATTATACTTTAAACACATCCTTTACTTTATGTCATACATTCACATCGGCATGTGGTATAACCACATCACCATGTCTTGGTATAAAGAGTGAAAATGAAAAGGGACTCATCTTGATAGGATTCATTTATGGGAAGGGAATTGTCTTCTTCGATCCTTATTCATGATAGATGATCAGCTATCACATTGTCTAATCCCTTTTGTCAATTATCTTTTGATCAAACTCCTACAACAGAAGAGCCCACTGGAGTAGTCAAGGTTTGGCATCATTCTTTTGCATAAGATACTTGATCGCATCATGATCAGTATATATTATCACTTTTCCTCCTAAAAGATACAACCTAAACTTGTCAAAAGCATATTCAATAGCCAACATCTCTTTTTTGGTGGTTGTATAAAATCACCTGAGCTTCATCGAGAGTTTTACTAGCATAGTATATGACATGGTATTTCTTGTCCTTTTTCTATCCCAAAACTACCCAACAACATAGTCACTTACGTCGCACAATAGCTTAAAAGGAAGATCCCAATCCGAAGCTTGCATGATGGGAGCGGTGGTGAGGGAATTCTTCAATGTATCAAAAGCCTTCAGACAATCCTCGTCAAAGATGAATGGTGTATCTATGATTAGAAGCCTGGAAAGAGGTTTTCCTATCATTGAGAAGTCTTTAATGAACCATCGATAATACCCAGCGTGTCCTAAGAAACTACAAATAGGATAAATCGACGAAGGAGGCGGGAGTTTAGAAACTGTCTCTATCTTGCTCTTATCGACCTCTAAACCTGCCTCAGAGACTTGTGCCCTAAAATGATTCCTTCTCGTACCATAAAATGGCACTTCTCCCAATTGTCTACTGGTTGTTTTTCTTCGCACCTTAGGAGAGAAAATGATAGATTCTTCATACAATCTTCAAAGGATGTCTCATAGATCGAGAAGTCATCCACAAAAACACCCATAATCTCTTCTATTAGATCAAAGAAAATGGCTAACTTACACCTCTAAAATATAGCTGGTGCATTACATAGACCGAAAGGCATGTGAAAAAAAGCATATGTCCCATTTAGATAGGTAAACGTGGTTTTCTCATGATTTTATGGATGTATAGGTACCTGATAGAATCCATAGTACCCATCCAAATAGAAGAAATGTGAATGATGCGCCTATCTTTCCAAAACTTGGTCGATGAACGGGAGGGGAAAGTGATCCTTTCACGTGGTTGCATTTAGCAATCTATAGTCGACGCACATATGCCATCCAATCACTATGTGGGTGGCTAATTCTTTTCTATCACTATGCTTTAATACGGTCATGCCTCCTTTCTTTGGTACCACATGTACTAGGCTCACACAATTCCTATCACTAATGGCATATATTATACCTAAATCGATAAGCTTTATGCCTTCCTTGCATAATACCTCTCACATTTTGTCATTAAGCTTCCTTTAACCTTGCACATGTGGCTTAACACTTTCAATTAGGTTAATTCTATGCATACAAATTGTTGGACTCAGACCTTTGATATCATCAATGCAGTATCCAAGAGCTTTCTTGCTAGCCCTAGTTTCAGACAAAAGTAGTAGTTGTTGTTGTTTAAGAGACATTTGTGTGTTGATTATCATTGGGTTCCTCTTCTCGTCATCCAAAAATTCGTATTTGAAACCTTTGGGAAGGGGTTTGAGTTTTGGTGGAGGTCTTGTGATGGACGCATGCTTTGGTTCTCACTGGAGGGATACATACTTTGTCATTTTAATGGTCCCTTGAAATTCTTTTTCTTCTGCACCCTCTAAGTATGCCAATGTCTCCTCAAATTTGGGATCTTCAATCCCTGAACTAGGATTTGTCAAAGCTCTCATTAAAGGATCGACTATAGCATTGTGCTCCTGAATCTCCGCAAAAAGATGGTTGCAACAATCGGCAAAATAGCTGGTCTCCACTGGCGAAGGGACTTTCATGTGGCTGAGAATGTGAAAATCAAAAGATTCATCTCTGACTCTTATGGTGATCAATCCATCTACAATGTCTATCAAAGTGGGTGTTGTTAAAAGGAAGGGCTGCCCAAATGTCATTGAGCAAGTAAGGTCTTCTACCAAATTGATTATAACAACATCACAAGGAATAAAGAAGTATTTGATCCTAATCGGGACATCCTCCACGATCCCAACTAGTTTGGTATAGGAATTATCAGCCAACTGAATTCACATATTAGATTTAATGATGTCTGTCAGTCCCAACCCGGTGGCCAAACTATAAGGCTCGAGGCTGATGCTAGCCCCCAAGTATGCAAGACCATATCGTTCTGACTTATCTCCAATAAGGAAAGTTATAGTGAAAGCTCCAAGGTCCTTTTTCTTTATAGACATTGTAACATACTAAAATCTAGAACCTTACCCTATTCTAAGGTTAAGAGGTTAGAGACCTTAGTTCTTTGAACTTAGCTAAACAAGGTTGAGGATATATTTAATATTTTTGTTCTTGAAATTATATTCTCTCTCCTAAGTTAACTAAAATATTTAAGATTTTCCAAATTAGTTCAAAATTTATCTATAGAACAATTTTGGCATGTAGGTTTCGAATTTGAGATTTATTTTCTCTTTTGGAATCATTTAATAATTTATTTAATATATTTGACCCTTATTCTTATTTTCTTTCCTAGTTAAAATAAAAATAGTTATTATTATGCAAATAATGTGAAACTTCACTCTCAAGCAAACTAAAACATATGAAACATGAATTGGTCATTGATTTTATCTCTTGGTACTATTTATTATATTATTTAATATTTTGGAATTTTGCATACTTTCTCTCTCCTAATCTACACATGTATATTAAATATTATCCAAATTATACGAAAATTCACCCAAAGGCTATTTTTAATGCGTAGATTATGGATCTAAGATTATTTTTTATCTCTTATTTTGAAAGAAAATCACCTTTTCTTTTCTAAATAAAATTGATATAATTATTATTATCGCAAATTTGTGAAACTTGGCCTCAAGCCATATCATATCCAAAGAAAATGAATATGAAGTTATTCTTATCCAATTAGTCTTCCTTTTATCAATTTTAGCCCATTATTCATTATTAATATTGTTTCACATATTAAATAATTCAATATCACATTATATTGTTTAGGGAGTTATTATTTATTTCTTTTTCTCATTTCTTATTCCAAAAAAATCATAGAAAAATCTAGATCATTATTATATTATCATTATTATTATCATTCTTCCAATTGTGTCCCATATCTACATATTACAACCAAAATGATTATATATTATATTTATGATTTATCTCATGTGACATATTTTATGTATCAATTATTGGTCTTATGATTAATATGAGGGTATTATGTCATGGTGGACATTTCAGTTTGTTTAAGGAAAATTGTTTATTTGGTTCAGGAATTTTGATCAATGGTTTATATTAAATTTTTCTTGATAATACATTTTCTGAATCTCTTCTTGTTACCTTGCACCCTAAAGTGGGTTTGAAATGAAGTAGGATGAGTGAAAGTTCTGCATTCTTGTGGCATAAGAGACTGGGTCACATATCCAGAGAAAGAGTTAACCGATTGGTAAAAGATGAGATTCTTCTGAGTCTTGATTTATTGATTTGGGTGTTTGTGTGGATTGCATTAAGGGTAAGCAAACCAAACAGACTAAGAAAGGAGCCACAAGAAGTACCGAACTTCTCGAAATTATACATACAGACATATGCGGACCTTTCGATGTTTCATCTTTTGGTGGAGAAAAATATTTCATTACCTTTATAGATGATTATTCACGTTACTGTTATCTTTACCTTTTGCATGATAAATCTCAATCTGTGAATGTTGTTCAAATTTACATTACTGAAGTTGAGAGGCAACTAGGTAAAAAGGTGAAAATTATTAGGTCCGATAGAGGTGGTGAGTATTACAGAAAATATGATGAATCAGGACAACGTCCTGGTCCTTTTGCTAAACTCTTAGAAAAATTAGGGATTGTCCCTCAGTACACAATGCCCGGTTCCCCATGGATGAATGGTGTAGCTGAGAGACATAATCGTACACTTCTAGAAATGGTTAGGAGCATGATGTGTCATTCTAATCTACCCATATCATTGTGGATGCATGCCCTTATGACCGCTGTGTATATCTTGAATCGGGTTCCCAACAAAGCTGTTCCTAAAACACCTTTTGAGTTGTGGAAGGGATGGAAACCTAGTTTAAGACATTTACACGTATGGGGATGTCCAGCAGAGGCACGCATTTATAATCCACATGAGAAAAACTCGATCCAAAAACCATTAGTGGTTTTTTCATTGGGTATCCAAAATGATCAAAGGGGTTCAGATTTTACTGTCCTAATCATACTACTAGAATTGTAGAAACCGCTAATGCTAAATTCCTTAAGAATGGCACAATAAGTGGGAGTGATAAAGTTAGAGAAGTGATCATTCGAGAAATAAGGGCACCAATACCAATTCCCTTGCCCTCAATTCTGACTGACATTGTTCCAACTAATGTTGTTGATCCAATCAATAATCTAGAACAAAATGTCAATGATCATGCACTCCATAATGAGCATGTTGTCGCCATTGAACCGAATGTAAATGCAACACCTGTAGTAGAATTAAGAAGGTCTACAAGAAATAGGAAATCAGCTATTTTAGATGATTATTTGTTGTATTTACACGAATACAAATTTAACATAGGGATGGATAAAGATCCGGTTACGTATTCACAAGCCATGAAATCTGAAAATTCTGAGAAATGGATCGATTCCATGTGTGATGAGATAAACTCTATGGCTACAAACAAAGTTTGGGAGTTGGCCAATTTACCAGAAGGACATAAGAAAGTTGGTTGTAAGCGGGTCTATAAGACCAAACAAGACTCTCATGGTAAAATCGAACGACATAAAGCCAGACTTGTAGCTAAAGGTTTTAATCAAGAAGAGGGCATTGATTATAATGAAACATTTTCTCAAGTTTCTAAAAAGGATTCTTTACGAATCATTATGGATTAGTAGCTCATTTTGACTTAGAGTTACATCAGATGGATGTGAAAATGGCTTTTCTGAATAGGATTTTAGAAGAAGAAGTCTACATGGCTCATCCAGAAGGCTTCATTATTGATTGAACAGAAAACATGGTCTGTTTGTTAAGGAAGTCAATATATGGATTAAAGCAAGCTTCACAACAATGGTATATTAAGTTTCACAATACCATCACTACTTCGGGTTTATTGAAAACATTTTTGATCAATGTATATACCTAAAGATCAGTGGGAGTAAGTTTGCATTCTTCGTTCTATATGTTGATGATATTCTAATTCCAAGCAACGATCTTGGTTTATTACGGGAAACCAAGGATTTTCTTTCTAAAATTTTTGAAATGAAAGATATGGGAGAGGCTTCTTATGTGATTGGGATAGAAATATTTCATGACAGGTCACGTAGGTTTTTGGGATTGTCTCAGAATGCTTATATCAAAAAAAGTTTTGGAAAGATTTAATATGGCGTCTTGTGATTCTAATGTTGTTCCAATTCATAAAGGGGATAAGTTCAGCTTAAGTCAATGTCCTCAAATTGAATTAGAGTGTCATCGAATGAAAGAAATTCCTTATGCTTCTCTTGTAGGAAGTTTGATGTATGCACATGTCTGTACTAGACCAGATATCAGTTTTGCAGTCGGTATGTTGGGCCGTTATCAAAGCAATCCAGACATTGATCATTGGAAAACTACAAAGAAAGTGTTGAGATACTTATAGGGAACAAAGAAACATATGCTCACATTCAGGCATACTGATCACCTTGAAGTGATTGGTTACACAGATTCAGACTTTGGTGGATGTGTGGATACTAGGAAAAGCACTTTTGGTTATGTGTTTGTTTTAGTTGGAGGTGCCATTTCGTGGAAGAGTACCAAACAAACCATCATTGCATCATCCACCATGGGGGCTGAATTTGTAGCATGCTTTGAGGCTACAGTTCAAGCATTATGGTTGCGTGATTTTATTTTAGGGCTTAGAGTCATGGATTCTATTGCTAGGCCGCTGAAAATTTATTGTGATAACGCCGCAGCAGTATTCTTTTCAAAGAATGATAGATATTCTAAGGGCATAAAGTACATGGAGATGAAATATCTACCAGTTAAAGAAGAAATTCAGGAGAAGAGAGTGTCAATCCAGCACATTGATATGAGTGCTAATATAGCAGATCAATTTACTAAAGGGTTGCCACCCAAGACATTTAAGCAGCATGCAGAAACAATGGGTCTTGAGGGTAACGAGTAGCTTTTCTTTTTTTTGTGGATTGCTATGTGTTTTTATAATGACATTATTTGAGTATTCAGTATTGGAACTTCTGAATTTTTCTGTTTCATATCATGACTCGTTATGTACATATTATTGTAATGTATGGTAACAGAAATAGTCTTTCCTAAGACATCAAGTGGACAATTATGATTGCTTCTCTATACAGAATTGGTTAATTTGGTTGTTGGTCAGTGGTACATGGAAGGAACTATGTTCTTTAATTAATATAGAACTGCTATGACTCTCATCAATGATTCGGGTTAATCAAAGTAATTAAGATAAACCCATTATGTATATTATTTCAGCATTTATGCGCGCCTTATGTTTTTCCTATATAACACCATAATGAAATTGTAATATGGACCAAGTGGCAGACTGTTGGAAATTTTATAACCCACAAGTCCTTATTATTATAGACTTGTGGATATTCCAAAATTCAATAAAAGCATTTATTATGTGGCCCATATAACAATCATGGTCTAAACAGGAAGTTGCTGAATTAATAGGATTGGGATTAAATTTAGAAGACTTTCTCTATTATTTAGCAACCTTGATGGACGGTTGCGATTAAAGATTATAGAGAAATCCGTCCCTCTCTCTGCCTATAAATAAAACCCAAAATCCATCTTCCGTATTCTGCACTGTCTACGGGTATGTTTTGCATTGTTTAGTGACTAGTTTATGATCAAGATCCTAAACCATAACCATGATAATGTTAATCATGCTTACGTATTAAAGAATCAGTCAACATGTGGTATTAGTCGCTTCGTTATGATGATATTCTTAGTTCTAAATCAAGACAAAATCAATTTTTATCAATGTTTCCGCCTTTTCTGAAAAAGTGTCAGAATTTGACAAAAAAATATTTTTTTTAACGAAAACGGTATTTTCTTCAAGATTTATCGCTTTGCCATAACATTTTCATATTTTAGCCTTTTTTCGCCGTTTAGACCCTCAAAATCACGTTTTAAGTGTTTTTTGGGCATATTTGGGCTTTTTTGTTATGTAAACATGATGATAGAAATTTTTTGTTTGATATTTCTGTGCCTTGATCTGTGATCCTAGAGTAAAACTCTATTATGTAGGACCAAAAAATATTTTTATTAATTATTTTGTCTATACAAATACCATATTTGCGTATAACAGATGGGAAAAATATGTCTTTAAGAGCAATATTCATATTATATTGTCTTGATAATCACCACAGTGATTTCATCTCAGTACATGAATGTTTCTCTTCTTTTGGTATGTCATTCATATTATTGGTTGAAGTTCACCACAGTGGACTCAAAGAAAGTAATGAATGTCGGACTAAATAAAAGCATTGTTGGTTGTTTACTAGCATCATATATTACCCACTGGTAGACTATGCATTAGTAGTAAAATAACCATTATGGAGTTGATTCATTTACATGATTAAGCTTGTATAGGATATCCACAAATACCATACTCATTTAATTGTTAGTTTAAATCACTCACTTATGTATAAATCTTAGTCAAATTTGTTTATATGTGTTTACAACTCAGAGATTAATTGTAGTGAGCATGTTTCTATAATGTAGTTCATCAACCTACCCAACTTAATTCCTTTGTCAACTCAGTTCCTAAACTAGATGGGACTAATTATACCGAGTGGAAAGAACATGTTGAATTTTACTTGGGTGTGCTTGAGATTGACTCAGGATTAACTATAGACAAGCCTGCCGATATTACTGCTACCTCCATAGAAAGTGAGATAAAAAACATTAACGCATGGACTAGATCTAACAAACTATGCTTGAAATTCATGCATTTAACCACTGCTAGCAACATCAAATCACCTATTCTTGAGAGTGAGGGTCAGAAAGTTAAGGAGTATTTAAGAATAATCACTGAACGCTTTAAGATTGCTGATAAAGCAATTGCTGGAAAACTCATGGCTGAACTAACGACTGCCCGTTATGATGGTATCAAGACCATGCAGAAACATGTACTTGACATGACCAATCTGGCTGCAAAATTAGATAAATTGGGCATGACTGTAGCGGATTCGTTCCTAGTCCAATTTATCCTAAACTCGTTGCCTCAGCAATATGGTCCTTTTCAGATTCACTACAACACGATTAAGGATACGTGGAATGTGAATCAACTAACCAATAAGCTGGTTCAGGAAGAGGCTTGACTGAAGCAACAAAATGGTCATGTTGCTCAGGAAAATTACATGCATGGGAATGGGAAGAACTAAGTTAGTAAGTAAAATTGGAAGGGCATCAAGAATAGTCCATCCAATCAGTCAAGCCAACCTGCACCTAAGAAAGGAAGGAAGAATGATAATTGCCACTTCTATATGAAGCATGGACACATTCAGAAAGATTGCGTGAAGCGCACAGAATGGTTCGAAAAGAAAGGTAAACCTTTGGCTTTTGTATGTTTCGAATCAAACTTTGCAGAAGCACCTTGTAATACTTGGTGGATTGATTCTGGCTCTAATGTTCATGGTTCAAACTCGATGCAGGGATTCCTTACAACCCGAAACACAAGTCCAAATGAAGCCTATCTTTACATGAGAAACAGAGTGAAAGCTCCAGTAGAAGCCATTGGCACTTTTTGTTTAGTATTAGACTCTGGTTTTCATTTAGATTTGGAGCAAGCTCTTTATGTACCTTCTACTTTCGGAATTTAGTTTCCATGTCTAAACTTGATAATGATGGCTTTTCATTAAACATTGGCGGTGGACATTTCAGTTTGTTTAAGCAAAATTGTTTATTTGGTTCAGGAATTTTGATCAATGGTTTATATCAAAATTTTCTTGATAATACATTTTTTGAATCTCTTCTTGTTACCTTGCATCCTAAAGTGGGTTTGAAATGAAGTAGGATGAGTAAAAGTTCTGCATTCTTGTGGCATAAGAGACTGGGTCACATATCCAGAGAAAGAGTTAACCGATTGGTAAAAGATGAGATTCTTCCGAGTCTTGATTTTATTGATTTTGGTGTTTGTGTGGATTGCATTAAGGGTAAGCAAACCAAACAGACTAAGAAAGGAGCCACAAGAAGTACTGAACTTCTCAAAATTATACATACAGACATATGCGGACCTTTTGATGTTCCATCTTTTGGTGGAGAAAAATAGTTCATTACCTTTATAGACTATTCACATTACTGTTATCTTTACCTTTTGTATGATAAATCTCAATCTGTGAATGATGTTCAAATTTACATTACTGAAGTTGAGAGGCAACTAGGTAAAAAGGTGAAAATCATTAGGTCTGATAGAGGTGATGAGTACTACGGAAAATATGATGAATCAGGATAACGTCCTGGTCCTTTTGCTAAACTCTTAGAAAAATTAGGGATTGTCCCTCAGTACACAATGCCCGGTTCTCCATGGATGAATGGTGTAGCTGAGAGACGTAATCGTACACTTCTAGAAATGGTGAGGAGCATGATGTGTCATTCTAATCTGCCCATGTCATTGTGGATGCATGCCCTTATGACCGCTGTGTATATCTTGAATCGGGTTCCCAGAAAAGCTATTCCTAAAACACCTTTTGAGTTGTGGAAGGGATGGAAATCCAGTTTAAGACATTTACATGTATGGGGATGTCTAGCGGAGGCACGCATTTATAATCCACATGAGAAGAAACTCGATCCAAAAACCATTAGTGGTTTTTTCATTGGGTATCCATAATGATCAAAGGGGTTCAGATTTTACTGTCCTAATCATACTACTAGAATTGTAGAAACCGCTAATGCTAAATTCCTTGAGAATGACGAAATCAGTGGGAGTGATAAAGTTAGAGAAGTGATCATTCGAGAAATAAGGGCACCAATACCAATTCCCTTGCCCTTAATTCCGACTAACATTGTTCCAGCTAATGTTGTTGATCCAATCAATAATCTAGAACAAAATGTCAATGATCATGCACTCCATAATGAGCCTGTAGTCTCCATTGAACCGAATGTAAATGCAACACCTATAGTAGAATTAAGAAGGTCTACAAGAAACAGGAAATCAACTATTTCAGATGATTATTTGTTGTATTTACAAGAATACGAATTTAACATAGGGATGGATAAAGATCCGATTACGTATTCACAAGCCATGAAATCTGAAAATTCTGAGAAATGGATCGATTCCATGTGTGATAAGATAAACTCTATGGCTACAAACAAAGTTTGGGAGTTGGCCGATTTACCAGAAGGACATAATCATGCTTACAAATTAAAGAATCAGTCAACATATATATATATATATATATATATATATATATATATATATATATATATGTGTGTGTGTGTGTGTGTGTGTGTGTGTGTGTGTATGTATATATATATATGTATATATATGTATATGTATGTGTATATCTATATATGTATGTATATGTATATATATGTATATATAGTATATATATGTATATTTATGTATATATCTATATATGTATGTGTATATATCTATATATATCTATATATATATATATTTCTATATATATATGTATGCATGTATGTATCTATATATGTATATATATGTTTATATATATATATATATATATATATATATATATATATATATATATATATATATATATATATATATATATATATATACATATATATATATATATATGTAGTCAGGCTAGAATACACTCGAGTATATTCAGAGAAGAATACACTCAAGTAGTTTTTCATGATGCAATATTTTTTCAAAAATTTAATGTGTTGATCTTCTTAAACATGTTGTGAATAGCTCATACGCAAGATTTGAGCACATTTGGCCATTTATAGGTCACATTATAAAGACCGCAAAAATTATGCATTTCAAATTAGTTTCGCACGTCGATTTTATTGCCCTTAGATGAGTGAACTCATTCAAATGGGCTCAAAATTTGTATGTAGACTAGTTATAGTATGACGGTGAAGATCAATGGTTTACATTTTGCAAAAAATAGTCTTGATATACAAACACACTTGAGTGTATTCGTGTGATCTGTACACTCGAGTGTATTCTAGCCTGACTCTCTCTCTCTCTCTCTCTATATATATATATATATATATATATATATATATATATATAGAGAGAGAGAGAGAGAGAGAGAGAGAGAGAGGCTAGTGTACACTCAAGTGTACCGGAGGCACCGTACACCTCAGTTATTTTTGAAGATGCAATAAATGTTTGAAAAATCTAAATCATTGATCTTCTTAATTATCATAAGAATATACTATATAATAAATTTTAGCTCATTTGGACACTTATAGGTCGTGCATCTAAAGGAGGTAAAAATCATGTATTTCAAATTAGTTTTGTGCGCCGATTTTGTTGTCCTTAGATGAGTGACTTACACACATCCAAATGAGCTCAAATTTTGTATATGGCCTATTATTATTGTAACCATGAAGATCAATTGATTAGATTTTGAAAAAATATGGTCTAGATAGGCAAACACCATTGGGTGTACGGCGTGATATGTACAATATTCTAGCCTGACTATATATATATGTATATATATATATATGTATATATATATACATATATATAGAGAGATAGGGAGAGAGAGAGTCAGGATAGAATACACTCGAGTGTACAGATCGCAGAGTACACTCAAGTGGTGTTTTCATATCTAGACAATTTTTTTTACAAATCAAAACCATTGATATTCGTTCCTATAATAAATACATGCTACATACAAAATTTGATCTCATTTAGAAAATTCGCAGTCACTCTTTCATGACCAACAAAACCAACACACAAAACTAATTTGAATTGTATAATTTTTGTCGCCTTTTTGTGCATGACCTATAAGTGTACAAATAAGCTCAAATTTTATATGCGGTATGTTCATATGATATTTAAGAATATCAGTGATTTAGATTTTTAAAATAAATGTTGTATGATGGAAAACGACTTGAGTGTATTTGGTCTCCAGTACACTCGAGTATATTCTAGCCTCTCTCTCTCTCTCTCTCTCTCTCTCTCTCTCTCTCTATATATATATATATATATATATATATATATATATATATATATATATATATATATATATATATATATATATATATATATATATATATATATATATATATATATATAGAGTCAGGCTAGAATACACTCGAGTGTATTCGAAGCATAATACACTCAAGTGGTTTTTCATGATGCAATATTTTTTTTGAAAATCTAATCCATTGATCTTCTTAATCATCTTGTGAATAACTCATATGAAAAATTTGAGCACATTTGGACATTTATAGGTCATGTTATAAAGACTGTAAAAATTATGCATTTTAAATTAGTTTCGTCTGTCGATTTTATTGCCCTTGGATGAGTGACTTACACTCATCCAAATGGGCTCAAAGTTTGTATGTATCCTAATTATAGCATGACAATGAAGATCAGTAGTTTACATTTTGCAAAAAATAATCTTGATATGCAAACACACTTGAGTGTATCTGTGCGATCTGTACACTTGATTGTATTCTAGCCTGACTCTCTATAGCTCATATATAATATTTGAGCCCATTTGGAAATTCGAAGGTCATTTTATAATGACAACAAAAATAATGCATTTCAAATTAGTTTCGTGGGTCCATTTTTTTGCCTATAGATGAGTGACTTACACTCGTCCAAACAGGCTCAAAATTTTTATGTAGCATAACTATAGTATGTCAATGATGATCAATCATTTACATTTTGTAAAAAGTTAGTCTTGATATGGAAACACCACTTGAGTGTACTGTATGATCTGTACACTCAAGTGTATTATAGTCTCTCTCTCTCCCTCTCTCTCTCTCCCTATATATATATATATCTGTGTGTGTCTGTGTGTATGTATATGTATATGTATATATATGTGTGTGTGTGTGTATATATATATATATATATATATATATATATATATATATATATATATATATATATATAGAGAGAGAGAGAGAGAGAGAGAGAGAGAGAGAGAGAGTCAAGCTAGAATACACTCGAGTGATTTCAGAGCAGAATACACTCAAGTTGCTTTTCATGATGTAATGTTTTTTTCAAAAATATAATCCTTTGATCTTTTTAAACATCTTGTGAATATCTTATACGCAAAATTTGAGCACATTTGGACATTTATAGGTCATGTTATGAAGACCGCAAAAATTATGCATTTCAAATTAGTTTCACGCGTCAATTTTGTTGCCCTTGGATGATTTACTTACACTCATGCAAGTGGGCTCAAAATTTGTATGTAGCCTAGTTATAGTATGACAGTTAAGATCAATGGTTTACATTTTGCAAAAAATAGTCTTGATATGCAAACACACTCAAGCTAGAATACACTCAAGTGTACAGATCGTATGAATACACTCAAGTGTGTTTTCATATGAAGACTATTTTTTACAAAATGTAAACCATTGATCTTCACCGTCATACTATAACTAGGCTACATGAAAAACCACTAGAGGGGGGGTGAATAGGGTTTTATAATTATTGTTAACAATAATTCAACTTAAGCAACCACAATTGGAACTTGAAGAAGGAGGCAAGGTGTTTAGAGTGGTTCCACCTTTAGCAAAAACTAAAGGAGTCAGTCCACTACCCAATTGTTTCCAATTGGGATTTTGAAAGTATTTAAATTTTATTACCTTGAAAGGATGTTACATAAAATTACAAATACTTTCACCACCCTTTGGACAGCCTTCACCTAAAAGTAGTCCCACCAACCTCGAAGCAGCATTCCTTGAAGTAACTTCAAGCTCCCCCTTGAAGTAGCCTTCCTCTTGAAGTAGCTTCCCGTTGAGACAACCTTCTTGAAGTAGTCCAAAGTCCTCCTTCTCCACCGAGAAGATCACACCCTCTCCAATCCGTAGCCTCTAACCCTAAGAGTAGCAAGGAGAGTACAAGCAAAAAGAAAGAATAAGAAGGGAAAATGGAAATTACAATTACCGTTGTAGCACAAGGCTTGATTTCCTATATCAAGTGTTTTGATCTCCTAACCAATGTGTATGGAAGTGGAAGTGCAGTGGGTAGAAGATGCTAGCCTATATGACACGAATTTGGAGCAATGGAAATGAATAGAAAATGTTGGAGTTGGTCAATTGCTCACAAAAGTGGATTGCCAATTGCAAGTATGTATGCTCAAGTATTGCACAAGTGTGTGTTGGGTGTCCTAAGGTATGTCCTATTTATAAGAATGGCCTATGAGTGCTAAAGGACGTTCTAGACACTTTCTAGGGGGTTCTTAGTGCTTAACTAGTTGTTAGTTGTCCACTAATTGCTTTAGCAACGGCTAGTTAATTAATTCTGAAAAGTGCAGACAGAGACAATCTCGGTCGAGAAATTGTCGACCGAGAGTCCCGTCGGTCGATGTCTTTTTCGACCGAGGGACAGTCTGGAGCAAGTATATATAACGTTCGATTCCAACTCCCAACTACCTTGCTTCTGTGTCTAATGGCTATTTGGGTCAATTCTCAGTCGAGGAGTTTGTCGACCGAGAGTGTCTTGGTCGAGAAGTTTGTCGACCGAGAATGACTATGTTTCAATGTTTTGAACTATGTACTAATTGTGTGTATCAGTGTGCAGTTGTGATACTTTTGTAGGGGATGACCTATCTAAGTGTTGTTGTGGCTAGGGAAGATCTAAACGCTTGATTTACATAATATCTAAGTACTTGTATATTTTATACTTGTACACATTTTTACATTTGATTACAATCATGAAATTAAAGTATTTTGAGCATATAGATCTTCCAAAGGTTTGTCATCCACCTTGTTCCTGCAACACTTCAAGTAGCATGTTAGATCCACAAGAATGAAATGTTTGTCATCATCAAAACAAAGGAATTATAATAATGTCCAATTTAGCCAACAATCTCCCCCTTTTTTAAGATGACAATCATTTCCAAAATATAAAATAAGGAAATATAAATCATATGAGTTTCATACCTGAAGTTTACCTATTGTAGCCATTCTCATATTTGCAAGTGTGTGCTGGCCAAGAGATTATGAAACTCATTTTACTTTATGTTACCAATTTTATATTATTTCTCCCCCTTTGTCATTTCAAAAAGATAACCAAGATAATCATCAAGTATGAATTTTATCATTCCCCTTTAAGTTTATTGCTATGCTCCCCCTTAATCAGATATTCAGTTTTAAAAGTAAGGAATTTAATATGAATGCAAACCACGTGTTGTCAAATTTAGCCACAATTTATTTCTCAATCATTTGCAAAGGATGTTAAACCTTGAAATGATATGAGATCCTTTTAGATTCATGGCATATGTATTTTGATTTCTCATCCATTATACAAGGGATGTTAAGCCCTAAAATGACTTGAGAATCCTTTAAGCTTAGAGTACATGATTGTATCTCTAACCAAATACACGGGATGTTAAGCCCAAATTTGTTTAGAGAACTCCATTAAGAACAAGGTGTATATCACATTTATGAATATTGTAGGCTCTTTTATTTTCATAGCCAAGATTACCTTAAAAATACTAAGGTCATAACTTGTTTCAAATTATCTTTAAGATATTTACAAAGTTTTTTGTGAACTCCCCCTTAATCTTATAATCAAGATAATTTAAGGATTCTAAGGTCATAATAGGCATTAGATCATAATAAGTTAACCTTTTATGAGAGCTATGCACTAAAGTCTTATTTTCAATATACTAAGATTAATTGCAAGAAAATGATTTACAAATAAGCATTTGGTCAAGCTTATTTTAGGTCGACTTTGACTTCAACGAGGGCGCCCCTCGGTCGAACTTTATTTTGACCGAGAGGCATTTTCTGCAGATTTACAGTTTAAGCATTCTCATTCAGTTACACATAAAGTCTTTATGTAAATGTATATCAATTTGAAGCACTTTGAGTGATACCTATTTTGAAGAAGTTTTATCAATTGAAAACTTAATATAGGCATCATAATGAAGTCTTTGTTCTTGATTTTCTTAGAGAAAGTTATATCATAAGCAAAATTTTAGAATATATGTTCTTCATTTTGATATCCACAGAGATTGTTCTTCTTGCAAAAAGGCAATTTAACTACATAGTAAGAATGTAACTTTCAATCATTTATTTATAAGCAAGATTATTTGCATCAATAGAAATTTCCATAAGTCATGTTGTCACCATGATGCAAAAATTATATCCTAAGAGCAATCCTGTGTAGAATTTTAAGCAATGAATTTAGTACCTTGCTCTTGAGTTGGTCATAATTGAAATAGCTCTTTATTCTAAACAAGTCTCTTATTTTAAACTTCTTTTTAGATTAACTCTTTAGAATCAGTTATCCTTGAGTATAAATTAAGAACAAGTTTTATATCTCATAGAACTCAAGTTCTTAAAATCAAGATTTTGCTTTTGATTACTTAGAACAAACAACTAGATAAGATATTAATATTCTTGTTCTAAGAAACAAACTATTCAGCTTGTCATAGTGTCATCTAGCAAAAATTATTTATTTATTACACCAGGTGATACAAGTCATGCACACGATAATCATTATCTATCATGTCAAGGTGCATTTGAGCCATAGAGTTTTACTTTTATGCAAAATGGTATTTTCAATGATAACATCATCTTTATATGTAATGAGTTGAATCACAATGGTCATTTTGAAAATAATATCCATTCATGGTTTGTATATATAGATCAAAGATTATTTTAGGCAAACCAAGTAAAAGATGAAACACAATGATCATGGCGAAACAATAAAGGCATATCCATAATTATAATGATTATGATAGAACAATAGAAGCATATCCATAATTTCATGAAATACAATGATTATGATCATTTAGAAGCAAATTTCAAGACACATGGTTTTTATATGGATAGACCAAGGAATACTTAGGACAAACCATGTGGATTATTATAAAACAGTAATTAAATTAACATGGTTCATAATTTTCAGTTTTAAGCCAAACCATGTAGGAGATTATAGCAATTAAAAATGAACTTGCAATTTATGCTACATGTTTAAAGAATTTTCTCCAAGATTCATTATTGATTTGCATATTAAATCAAACATTAATAGCAAATTGATAGCAAACTAGATCGGTTAAACATGTTCAGTAGAACTTGATTCGGTCGATCTTTTCTTCGATCGAATTTATCTCGATCGAAGATTTTCTCGACCGAGTATTCTGTTGTTTGTGTACATGTTTTATCAGATTTTTGCAAGCTTAAAAATAGTAACACGCTCGGTCGACTAATTCTCGACCGACAGTGTTCTTGGTCGAATATTTTCTCAACCGAGAATGTTTCTCTATTGTTTTTCAGTAATTATTTATAAGTAAAACATAGATCACTTCCAATTCAATTATGCAATTTAAAACTCAGTTTAGTTGAGATAAAACACTTAGGTATCAAGGTAACATTTAAGTCAAATCTCAACTAATGATATTCAAATCTCTAGGTTTTAGAAACCCAAACTAAAACAAGTTATTAAAGATGTGTCTCTACAGATTTAAAAAATGTGTATTTTCAAGTTAGAAATTTTAATTACTTGAATTAATTTGTTATCTCATTATGTTGAGTTGAGATAGACATAAAGATATACAATTTAGAGTCTTTGGTCATATCTCAACTTAATTTAATTTATTTAGTTTGGGGGTTTTGGAACCCATACCAACTCAACATCCTTTTTCTTGTAAAGACATGAGAAGGAATAATGTCCAAGATGCAAACAATAATGGCAACAAATAGAATCGATCTCATTTCTCTTTTTATGAGTTTGATCTAGATTGTTCTTGGGTACATATGTATGCTTGCCTTTAAGTACATACATAGATTGAGTCTTTGGCACTTGTGTCCTTCCCTTACTAGGTTTTTGATAGGATTTTCCTTTAGGCTTGTAACCTAGTCCTCTCCTTCCAATTTGACCATGAGAATCATTTAAGATCTTATCAAGAGCATCATTGTTTCTTAAGCTACTAACTTCTTGTTGTAACTTAGCAATCTCATCCATTCTCTTTTTGATATCTAACTTTGCTTGATCTAGATTAGATAATAAAGAATCTCTTTCTTTCACAATAGTATCATAATCTAGATGAGTGCAAAGGATAGGTTGAGTTTGAAAATCATTTAACTTTGCAGACAGTCCAACCTTTTTTGAGAAAGAATGTCATAATTTGTTTCTAGAGTAAAAATCTTCACCTTACAATCACTTAGAGATGATTTCAAAGTACTATTTTTAGAAATAATACTATCCTTTTCAAATCCAAGACCATTTAATTTAGCATACATATTTTCATTTTCAGATGTGAGAGCAAGAAGTTTAGCATGTAACTCATCATTTGCTTTATTAGATTTCTTTAATTTCTTCTTGCACTCAATACACTTATCATGTGTCTCGTGAAGGCTAGCAATCAACTCTTCTTTAGATAAATAAAAAAGGCTTACCTCTTCTTCGTCTTCACTTATTGTAGCAATAAGGCATTCTTTATGCACGTCTTCCTTCTTTAACCTCCATGGATAGCTAGGCGTTGTGTGTCTTGTTCCTAAGCACCAATTACAGCTTGTTGAAGATTGGTCCAAGCTTCTCCTTTGCTTGCGGTTGTAGTCACCATCACCCTCCATTCTTCAAGACTCGACTAGAGCTCCTTGAAGCCTGCTCTGATACCAAATGAAAAATCACTAGAGGGGGTGAATAGGATTTTATAATTATTTTAACAATAATTCAACTTAAGCAACCACAATTGGAACTTGAAGAAGGAGGCAAGGTGTTTAGAGTGGTTCCACCTTTAGCAAAAACTAAAGGAGTCAGTCCACTACCCAATTGTTTCCAATTAGGATTTTGAAAGTACTTAAATTTTATTACCTCGCAAGGATATTACATAAAATTACAAATACTTTCACCACCCTTTGGACAACCTTCACCTAGAAGTAGTCCCACTAACCTCGAAGCAGCCTTCCTTAAAGTAACTTCAAGCTCCCCCTTGAAGTAGCCTTCCTCTTGAAGTAGCTTCCCGTTGAGACAACCTTCTTGATGTAGTCCAAAGTCCTCCTTCTCCACCGAGAAGATCACACCCTCTCCAATCCACAACCTCCAACCCTAGGAGTAGCAAGGAGAGTACAAGCAATAAGAAAGAACAAGAAGGGAAAATTGAAATTACAATTACCGTTGTAGCACAAGGCTTGATTTCCTATATCAAGCATTTTGATCTCCTAACCAATGTGTATGGAAGTGGAAGTGCAGTGGGTAGGAGATGCTAGCCTATAGGACACAAATTTGGAGCAGTGGAAATGAATAGAAAATGTTGGAGTTGCTCAATTGCTCACAAGAGTGGATTGCCAATTGCAAGTATGTATGCAAGTATTGCACAAGTGTGTGTTGGGTGTCCTAAGGCATGTCATATTTATAGGAATGGCCTATGAGTGCTTAAGGACGTTCTAGATACTTTCTAGGGGGTTCTTAGTACTTAACTAGCCGTTAGTTGTCCGCTAATTACTTTAGCAACGACTAGTTAATTAATTCTGAAAAGTGCAGACAGAGACAATCTCGGTCGAGAAATTGTCGACCGAGAGTCCCGTCGGTCGAAGTCTTTGTCGACCGAGGGACAGTCTGGAGCAAGTGTATATAACGTTCGATTCCAACTCCCAACGACCTTGTTTGCTGTGTCTAACAGCTATTTGAGTCAATTCTCAGTCGATGAGTTTTTCGACCGAAAGTGTCTCGGTCGAGAAGTCTGTCAACCGAGAATGACTCTGCTTCAATGTTTTGAACTATGTACTAAGTGTGTGTATCAGTGTGCAGTTGTGATACTTTTGTAGGGGATGACCTATCTAAGTGTTGTTGTGGCTAGGAAAGATATAAACGTTTGATTTACATAATATCTAAGTACTTGTACATTTTATACTTGTACAAGTTTTTACATTTGATTACAATAATGAAATTAAAGCATTTTGAGCATATAGATATTCCAAAGATTTGTCATCCACCTTGTTCCTGCAACACTTCAAGTAGCACGTTAGATCTACAAGAATGAAATATTTGTCATCATCAAAATAAAGGGATTATAATAATGTCCAATTTAGCCAACACTACATATAAATTTTGAGCCAATTTGAATGAGCGTAAGTCACTCATCCAAGGACAAAAAAATCGATGTGAGAACTAAGTGGAAATGAATACTTTTTGCGGTCTTTAAAACATGACCTATAAATGTCCAAATGTGCTCAAATTTTGCGTATGAGCTATTCATAAGATGTTGAAGAAGATAAACGAATTAGATTTTTGAAAAAAACTTATTGCATCATGAAAAACTACTTGTGTATTCTGCTCTGAATACACTCGAGTGTATTATAGTCTCTCTCTCTCTCTCTCTCTCTCTCTCTCTCTCTCTATATATATATATATATATATATTCATTCTCGAGGAAGTACCCCTTTAACTAGTTTTTCCACTCATTTAAAAAATCTCTATTTGATGGGGCTTCTTCCTATACCTATGAATTCCATTGGACCCAGAAATGTGCCCTCCGCTCGATGAGAAAATGGGTCAGATTCTACAGGATGAAACCTATGGGACTTGAGGAATGACGGAAGGGAATCAAAAGAGAGGGAAAGAAAATCGAAATGAATATATATATATATATATATATATATATATATATATAGTTCTCCCCTTTCTCTTTTGTAGAGATCATCTTTTTCTTAATTTCCAAACCAACATTTGTCATCGGATGATCACCCCAAAAAAATATATGCATTAACCCATTTCGACCATGGGGTCTCTTTCTTCCTCCAGATCGATTCACTCATAGAGCGTCCATAGATCCATCCCGATCCAGCAAAGATCAATTGAAAGAACTGAATGATCAACCCCGCAATCAATTATTAGAATCAATAGGTGTTCAAATTGTTCATTTGAATAAATTGAATGAATTTGATTGGGAAGTTTAATGGCAAGAAGATATATATATATATATATATATATATGGCAATTATCCAGTGAGAAACATATCTTGGTGAGAGCATGAGAGGCATTTGAATAACTCTCCACAATACCAATTTTTCATAATCCAACTTTATAGATTACAAGTATACCTTAATTTTTACCTTCCTACAAAATTTCATCACCCTCCGATTTGTAGATCATTCACAGCAATAAAATACTTTTTGACGTTGTATATTGAATTTCAGGCTGACTATTGGATGTAAAAATTATTTATTGTACATATGGACATGTAAACAATGTCTGATTGCAATGATTTTTTGTGAGAAGGTAAATGAAATGATGCTTTTTCCATCTATATGGTTGGATTTAAAAAATAGTTCTGAATTTGTAACTATTCAAATGTCTCTCATGCTCTCACCGTAGGATGTTTCTCACTGGATATATATATATATATATATATATATATATATATATATATATATATATATATATATATATATATATATATATATATATATATATATATATATGAAAGAAAGAGAGATTCAGACATTTAATTTAATTATTTCACAGTGTGCCTATTTATCTTGTTATTTTTTTTATGTAAACTTCTCTCTCTTGGCTATAATATAAAGCTTAGGAGTTTTTGCGCTACCATAAAAATAGTGTTGTGGTTATGGATATATAGAACATTGTTCACCAAACTAAGTTAAATCATAATAAACTATTATTAGTTTGTGATTGATAGTAGCTTACCTATTCGTAATTTATTGTTATTTCCAAAAGGTTGTAATTTATTCTAGTACTTTATGTTAGTTCATATTTTTTGCTGTAACTCTTTGGCTCACAAATTAATACCTAGAAGTTTGAACTGGGATGATATCATCTTTAATGTTAATTACAAAATTATTGTCATAGTAATGTACAATTCAATTGTTATTAAAGTAAACCCCTTCTTGATCAGGGATCATATGTATGGACAAGACCATATTAAGTTGATAAGTTTGATCCATTAGGTTGCCTTGTGTTATGACTTTGGTCCATGCTAATTCAATTTCTTTAACATATAGTAAGAAAATCTCTTACAGTCTTACCAAAGCCAATATTCTCGTATCTTATTGTCACATATTCTTTAAAATATTTTTGTGTCCAATAATCCAAGTCCCTAAAATATATCTTTATTTCTGGCTCATAGTATCCATCTGCAATAATCTTTCTATCTCTATTCTAATCTTTACCTCTTATTAAAGGACATATGTCTCAATTCCGTGTGATGATCATACACCTAACTAGAAATATATGATTATATTATCAAAACTATGCAATTAGTAGTTGTACCACTATGTTAGCAATCACATGAGATCATACGCAAAGACAAAGCAAACTTGCTAACAGTTCCATGCAATCGGATCAAGTTTGCCCAAGAAAATCACTATAGAACACTACATGAAATGCAAAAGGTTGAATAATGATTGAAAAATGTATGTTAAAAAAGAACTCGTTTCTTCATATTCATTTATTGGTGGATAGATGGTCTAATTTTGAACTTTATGATTACAAAATGATCCATAAATCATTTTAAAATAAATCATGCATTTTATCCATATCCACTATCATACCCATGACTTATATTGTCAAAAATCATCCATATGTGTTCCTTGGAGTCCGACCAGCAGACTCAAATATTAAGAATCGTTTATAGAGGGTTTACAACAAATTAACAAAATATTTACCTGTATTGGAAAATTATTGTCTACGTAATTGTTTCTCGGTAAAATCACAACAATAAATCCCAATATGGACATTGTCCAAACAAGCAATTCTCATAGGATAGGAGACTAGGGGACGGCTCAACGGGAGATGAATCATCGGCCACCGCTAGAATTGTGTAATGAGGAGACCTTGAATCTCAGTGCTGCGTCGTTTCAGATGAAAGCAGAAAATACACCACTGAATTTTTCTCACCTACACTTCAAGCGGCGCTGGACAAGTCTTAATGAAATTTAATAACCATTCAACTACACATTCAGGGGGAGTCGATGAATTCAGTATAATTGCGTTGTTGGTTTGCCAAAACCTTGTCGCCATAATTTCTCCAGTTACAGCATTACGTCAACACCATGAAATCGGAAGGGTGTGTTTGTGGAAGGTTATCGGTCACAAACTGGAGGAGGTTGAGTGGATCCAATTCATAATCCTTGGCATCGAAACATGCACATATGACTTCCAAACTCAGATATGACATCCACCAAGCCTCCGTATCCACCAACAGCAATAAGCTGGAAAGAAAATTTTGGTGCCCCATTAGTTCCAAAATTTTACAAGCGTCAAAGAGTATTTATCTAGGTAAACTATCACTAGTAGATGGCAGCCAAGTGGCACAGTAATCAGCAAAAGATGAAGAGAACAACCGGTGAAGTCCAAAATTTAGTGAGAAAATAATAGGCAGCATTCGTCGGGGGTTGTTGGCAGATAAGGAGGATGTAAGCATGAAATGCATGAACTTAAAACAACCTGCTATAATTTCTCAAACAAAAAATAATACATGAGAAATCAGATAACAAGTTCATACGGTAGGATAGCAGTGACAAGATGAAGGCACATGCCATGCCTTTCATCATAGAATATTTGATAATTCACATAATACGTACCCCAGAAGGATGTCGGGAGATGGAAAATGCAGACTGTGGAGAACAATGTATCTGGGAGACGGGGAGCCCGTTGATGTTGTAGCGAGTAAGCATGGGTTCCGCACCCACAGTTAGGACCTACAGCAAATGTTAATAAAATGAGTTTATTTTATTTCACAAAAACAAACATAGCTTTAGTTTAGCTTCTTTCTTGGCCTTAATCCATATACAAATACTAGGGAAAGTGTCGGAATACAGAGACGAGTATAAACAGAGTATCCAGCAAAAGGGAACATTGTCCAAGGCTCACATTATCAATTAAATGATACCCAAAAGAACTAGCGTGTCGGAAAAATCCAAAGTGCAAAATCCATGTAAAAGTACGACACTTGTCCAGAATATCACTTCCGTCAAGGCTTTTCAAAATTCATGTAGAGACTGGGACATGCATCTTCTGAGGCATCCCGCCATCAAGTTGTAATTAGATTCGTTGGGTTTCTTATACTATGTGTGCTTAGCTTCATGAACGATCTACTTAGACTAGAACCGAATGTTTTAGTTTAGTAGACCTTCGCTCTCTTTTGGGACTGCAACCACCACCATCACAACCAAATGCCCTATGGCAAGACAACAAGAACCCTTCTTCAAAGCCTCCCTTCCTACACTGCTATTGCTTAACATTAGCAGTGCACACAGCATGATCATGTGGCTGCAGGAAAATAAGATATGACTAGGGGAGGAAAAAGAGAGAGGGGAGCCAGACTAGGGCAGCAGTAGAGCAAGCCCAGATGACAACACCAAATGCAGTGGTAAGAAACTCCACAGAGGCAGGAAATATACAAGATATATACCAAGATTCAAGATCAAAGAATAGAGAATCATGGCAGGAAAATTTAGTCTCATGTTTGATATATTCCCGAAGGATGTGAGATAGCAACTATGTTCATTCTTGGATCATGTTCCATCAGGTGTAGTATAGAAAAACCCAAACGAGAAAGATGATTCTTTGTACTCTTTAAGTTTAGTAGAGCATTTTATCTGGGATGAGAGGTACTTGCCCTTTTGCAACAGCTTTTTTCCCAAATATTAACCATGTAGTTGCATTCATACAGAATATGGGGACATGTCTCGCTGAGATCTACGAGCACATCAGGAAGCAAGATTGAACCCTCTAGCTTGCAGACAATCTTGGTTAATAAAGCTATTGAGAAAGACTTCACAACCCCTGAGAACAAATCATCTAGGGTTATTACTTTTCCAAAGCTAAAGCAGTCCGTTCCATGTTTCAGCATGGGATTACTAATTCTTGTCCAGCCATCCTTAAGTTTCTGTACTTCAGACTCATTAGGCGAAGAAACTTCGGGTGGAGGAGTGGGGGGCAAATATATACTTAATGGATGCAATTTGATCAAATTTATTTTTATGTACTTCCTGACTTTCTCAAGGGCACAAAAGTAAAGCCTATTTACACTAGGAAGATCCTATATACATGAGACAATGACATAATAACATTTTCTTCATCTAAATTACTACCTCTCTGTTTAGATTGTGAAGTCATAATTAATCAGTTTCATACTAAATTAGATAGCAGACTCTGTTTCAAAATGAAAGATCAAAGTATTTAAATTTTGAGGTCATGGGCCTAGATGTGGTCCAAGGAATCAATGGCAAGATAGGGCAGATCAAATTATTTGAGCCTTAACATGAGGTCGATCTTTAATACGTGTCCTTTCATAATCTAACAGGTCATCAGGTTGCATTGGCTCCAGAAAAGATTACCATCTTCTACACAGGTCTTTCTAGTATTAAAAAAAAAACAGTTAGTGATACCATGATATCTTATCAAAACTACTAGGGACCCGAAGTATGTGTTGGTTTGACTAATGGAACCTAGTTACTTTTTATTAAGTAACCGTAGATAAATAGATATGAGATGCTAAATTAGAAATAGGAAAAACATGATGCCTTGCAGGAAGATCAACTAAGTTGTAGTCAGGAAAGTGGTGATGTCCGCAGAGCAATCTGACTTTGTAGATGATAAATTAGTAAAGTTGTACAGGAAGACTGGTAAATTGGTACTTAACAATGCCTTATTGGAAGACATGACTTATCAACAGTGCGCAGTGATGGCTTATGTGCACGTTTTTAAGCCCTATTTCATACGTGCAAAAGGGAGAGGAGGGGAAAGAATTCAAAAGGTTTGGTTGGACAAACTTATGCAGAAGGGAGGGGAATGGGCAGAAGCAAAGAAATCTATGTATATTTCCTTCGGCTAAGAGTACATTATATCTATTGTTTTCATTAATTATTGCTAGGAATAAAATAAAACAATAATTTGAGATCGTCAAGTAGCTGTCCAATTTATGCTAGTTGATTGTGATCGCTCATCATACATCACCCCATGATTGACGGTTGACTCATTGTGTTTTCTTCTCATTATCATCTGTGATTGAAACATTGGCTAACTGCTTTTGTTTCCAACAAATACCCACGATTCAGGATTATTTGATGGCCTGTTGTAATTAGCACATGTGATTGTTGCTCTGTTCCAAATTATCAAACACATACTAAACGTATAGTCTGACTCTTAACAAGTATATCGTATTCTATTGACATTTCTAAATTATTGGAGGGCCGCACCCCCCCCCCCCCCCCCCCCCCCCCAATTAGTCCTTCTTGAAGAACTTGGGCTCTGGTGCGGTAGTGGATCAGATCTGAAATTGGTTAGCTGTCTCCAAATCCATGATTCAGCACAGGTTTTTCTGCAACTCCAAAAGGAATCAGCTTTCAAGTAGCAGCCATGGATCCATTTTAACCCACAGAAAGTCTTTCTAGGAAGTAAGATTCAAAATGCTTTTGGAAAGACCAGCATGTATAAGGTCATGAATTCTTTAAATCTGTCTTAATGGTAGGTTTCAGCTACCAAGAACTACATCACAAAGTGAATAAAAACAAATAATAAACTTATAGTTGTATATATTATACAACTTGACAAAAATTAACTATAGATACCTGGTTATTGTCGAACAACAAATCTTGCACAGGGGCATGGGTATCAAAGCTCCAAATGCATTCACAAGAAGGAAGAGTCCAAACTGACAAACCCTTGCTAGAACCACAAGCCTGTCAAAAATATCAACAAATATTATAATATGATCAAAATTAAATGAACAAATACTTGAGCCACCTAAATTTAAGGTCCTTTCTTGGTAGGCAAATCAACATAATCAAATCAGCATGCACTTTCATTGAGCTTATTATATTTCATGTCATCCGGTTTACATATGTTAATATATTTCATATATTCAGCAATTTATTCTATTTTGTAATTTATATATCATGCTGGACCTCTATGTAAAATTTTCAACTTCTCTTATTAATAAAAAGGGAGAAGGATCATTGCCTCTCCTCACGCTGCATTGCACGCAGCAGGCAACTCTGTTTACATGGTATCAGAACGGGTGACATAACCCTACTCTCATGTAGCCGCCGCCGTCGAGCAACCAGCAGCTGCCGGCCAGCAGCGGCCACAGCAGGCGCCGCCGGCACCAGTAGGCGCCAGCCGTCCCAGGCCCGCCGCGCCGCCAGCCCAAGGCAAGGACAGTCGCCACCGGCCCAAGGCGGGCGCAGCAGCAGCCGTCTGGAGCAGTCGCAGCCTGGAGCAGGCACATCACAACCCCTCTCTCCGGATCATCAGGTCCTTCGGTTGATCCAACATATTTCTAAATCCCAAACCGAAGGGTCCGTCTTTACGTAGGAAATACCTAATCACATCTCCTCCATGTGTGATTAGGGAACTTTTGTTTGGGAAGTGTATCAATCTGTCACTCTTGTTCTCGTTACATCATGGAGGACACCAAGGCATCTACCATCTATAGTGAGATGTCACCTATTCCCTCCATCAAGCTGAACGGGAAGAATTATCTCTTATGGATGAATGTTGTCCATACAGTGTTGGAGTCACGAGACAAGGCGAGACATGTTGATTCTGATCCTCTTGCGTCCACTGACAAAGGCTATACTGAATGGAAGCGTCATAATAGTTTGGTGAAGACATGGCTGTGGGGGAGCATGGAACCTGGGATTGCCTCTAGGTTTATGTTATACACTACTGCCAAAGAGATATGGGATGCAGTAAAGAAACATTATTCTCAAGAAAAGAATGTGCTTCGTCAATTCATGATATATGACCGCCCAATGTTCAAAATTTCGACGAAATTGTCGAAATTTTTGGCGAAATTTCTATTTCTGTGGCAATCAGACATCGAATTTGACTGATGAAACTCTCGAAACAGGCAGATCATCGATTTTTTTATTACTTTTTTATATACTATGTACTAGCTTTTTTTTGCACAATTTTGTGTTTTTAAGTCTATATATTGTGTTTGCAAACTATAATGACTTAGTTCATTGATTTTGCCATTGAAAATTGACATCACATCGAAACAGTTCAAGGTCATTCACTAAAAAATGATGAGACCCCACCCCCACATATCCAATATGACATATTATTACATATTTGAGTAGATCTACACTAGTAGATCATTCTGGTAAAATTTCATAAATTAATTCGTTTATTTTGCCGTCGAAACGCCAAGAACGCATTTATCGAAATTTCTGTCGAAATTTGTCGAAATTTCTATTTCTGTGGCCACCGAAACGACATCGAAATCGGAGATTTTCTTCCTTGTGACCGCCTCTTTGCAGAACAACAGGGAGACAAGACTTTAGAAGAATACTTTGGAGTGATCCAAGGTATTGCACAAGAGTTGAGCTTCTATCATCCAGTGACTGTCCAGGAACAAGTCAAAGACAGAGATGACTTGATTACAACAAAGTTCTTATCTGGTCTGAGTTCTTCGTGTAGTTCAGCCCGCAACATCATCCTAGCTTCTAACAAACTTCCCAGCTTGGAAGAAGCTTACTCAAGGATTTTACAGGCAAATTTTAAACTTGTTGATCCTACAACAGTCTTATCTCCTGGAGATTCCCATGCTTCTATAGCTGCTGCAGTGAGAGGAGGACGGACATGTATGGGTCGAGGACGTGGCACTCGCCCTAAGTGCACTTTCTGTGACAAACCTGGACACACAGTTGAGAAGTGTTGGAAGAAGCATGGTAGACCTGCTGCACCACCTGTGGGAGCAGCAAACTATGCTACCAATAAGCCTCCTGCTTCGAGTTCTGGTTCTTCTGGCATCACACTCACCAAGGAATATGACAGATTTATTCTGGCTATCCAGCATCTGAGTTTTGGGTCATCTTCTTCAGCCAACTTGGCGTCCACTACTGGTAATAAGGCTACCTCTTTATTGGCTTTTGGTTCTACTTCTTCATGGGTGGTTGACTCTGGAGCGTCACAACATATGACTGGTATGAGGAGGCTACTTCATTCCATTGACTCACATATTCTTCACAAATCTGTAACAATAGCAGATGGTTCAGTGAGGACAGTGTTAGCCAGTGGATCTGTTTCCCTGACTCATAAAATTGATCTTAAATCCGTACACTATGTGCTTGCATTTCCTTTTAATCTTCTCTATGTTGCTAAATTGATTGACACTGTGAAATGTACAAAAACTTTTGGACGTACCAACAGGCAACCATCTTCTGTGCTCTAAGGACGTACTCCATTCTCTATCTTACGTCCCAAAGATTAACCTTTCCTTGTTCCCCTCAGAGTGTTTGGCTGTACTTCATTTGTCCACAATTTTGATCCTAAGGCTAATAAGTTATCTCATAGGTCAAATAAGACTCTTTTTCTTGGGTACTCCAACACTAGCAAAGGGTACAAGTGTTATTGTCCAAGTCTCCATCATATTTTTGTGTCTAGGGATGTGACATTTCATGAATCCACTCCATATTTCTCTAGTGTTCCCAGTAAGGGGGAGCGATTACGTGAGAGAGTGCCACCATCAGATACCAGTGAGAGAGTTACACCACCACATCAGAGTGAGAGAGTGCCACCTATCATTCCTGACTATACTATAATTCGGGAAGAGCAGCCAGCAGATGGCCCGCTAATTCAGCAATATCCACATGTTTACAGCAGACGAGGTAGACAAGATCCAGAGGAGGTAGTGACTCCAGCCTCTGAGCCTCCCCCGTCTTCCTCTACTCAAGGGATTACTGAAGAGCCATCTGACCTTGATGTTCCCATTGTTGTTCGCAAAGGTACCCGTTCCTGTACTATAGACCTGTAAACGGATCGAATTCGAATCAAATACATCTAGTATATCTGATATTCGAATCCGGTCTTTTCTATCCGATCCGAAATCCGATTTGATATCCGTCGAATATGGAAAAGAATAATCGAATTCGAATTCGAAACTACTAATTCAAATTCGGATAATATCTGAATCCGACATCCAAATGTGGATTAGCTATTATTAAAGTTAAGATAGCATTCATATCCAATTATAGGTTCAAATCTGATGAAAACTTTCAGATTAAGTTTATCGGCGAGACTCTTCTGCATTGTTGTAGATGTGGCTGGGCTTTGAGTTGGTTTAATATATTTTAAATCAAGTCAATCACTCTTTGCTTTAGATTCATTTTTAGCATTATACGTACGGCAACCAAGTTCAGTGGTTGTTAATAGCATACGCATGCAACTTTTTTATTTCCAGGTTAAACAATGAAATTTTGAATCCTCCACAAAAGAACATTTTACTTTAATTAAAGCAACATTCACTGCTTCATCGCATATCAGCCCACATTAGAACTTACGTGGTCCTATTCACACTAACCTCATAAAACGATGACAAGAGGTTTGTAATGAATGCAGCAAAATGTTACTAAGAATTCACAAATATGTTGTTTGAACACCCAAAAAAAATAACCAACCGTATAAGCTTTATTCATATTCCAATATTACAAAAAAAAAATCAACAAGATCTCACGAGGTAATCAAATAAAGTACAAGTTAGAAACACAGAATGATAGATCTGAGTAGGTGGAAACACCCGATGGACCAAGTACAAGACAATTTGCATACTAGCAAAGTTAACTTCTCTGGTGCACTCCAATAAGATTTTCCAGAAAGCCGAATGATATGTAGTACGGGCAAATGCTATAGATCTGGAAATGCGAAAAGACCTCCTGTTTCAAGACAACAACACATGCACACTACCAAAAATATATGTTAAGAGCAAATATAAATAGTCAGCCAATGTCAAGATCATTATTGATCAAGATCATAGAAATATCTGTTAATATATATGTTTTGTTATTTATTTTGTTATTTTACAATATATGTGTACCTCTCTGTAATTGTCTCTTCAATATAAATAGAAGGGTGCATACATTGTGCAACCATAAGCTTTCCAAAATTACTGACACTGTCTCATGGTACCAAAGCTGTAGATCCAACCGCCACCAAAACCTCCCTCCCTTCTCACTTTCCGGCGCCCTCCCCCCCCTCCCCCCCCGATGCCGACTAGCCCCACCCCGCCGCTGCTAGCCCCGCCTGCCGCCCCTGCACCCCACGGCAGCGTCTGCGAGCCGACAGGCCGCCGCCCGCAACTGACGGCGCCGCCGTCGGCAGCTGCTGCGCGACAGCAGGCCGCCGGGCCCACCAGGCCGCAGGGGTCGGAGTGCCTCCGCGGCTGCTCGCCACCGGGCTGTGTCGATTTCTGAGGGTTGCGTTTTTGCCCGCAACTGTCCGGTGGCCTGATTTCTTCTTGACGTAGACCGTCAGTTTCAGTTATTTTTGCCTGCCTTCCTGTGTAGGTCGTTGCACCTCCGGGTTCTCTGTTGCGCTCCGGCGTAGCGTATATGTGAGAGGTTCCAGTCGTTGTGGATTTGTGCCTGCTACTGCCTACCTGACGACGTAGACCGTCTTCTACCTGCTCCTGCCAGCCTGTGCCTGTGTCTGAGTTTCGAGACTCTGCTACCAGTTTTTTTCTGTTGCTCTCATGGCATCTTCTGGAGATGAATCGCGCTGTCAAGTTACGACTGTTAAGCTTGACATGGAACAACTACCAACACTGGGTATGCTCCATGGTGATCTATGCTAAATCACAAGGAAAATACTCGCACTTGATCCGTGCCGGTCCGACACAACCTGCAGAGAACGCCGATTCCAAAGATGTGAAGGCGTATGATGACTGGGTAAAGGACAACTCGACTGTGATGACGTGGATTCTCAACAGCAGCGTTGAGAAAGTAAGTGTCACTCTTCTTCGACTGCCTACGGCAAAGCAGATGTGGGATCAGCTCACCAGAACATACTCGCATAGCGAGAATCCCAAGAAGGTGTTTGACATCACCAAGCATCTGGGACGTCTACACTTCACGGGGTCGGACATTGCGGATTAATTTTCTACCTTTACCGGATTGTGGGGGGAGCTGGAGTCCTACCACCCACTGTCCACAGACTTGGCCACAATGCAGCGTCAGCGAGGAGAGCTGCAGTTGGTCCAGTTTCTTTGTGGGCTGCCACAGTCCTACGCTGGTGTAGTTGATCAGATCTTGGCGAGTGATCCGCTTCCATCTCTGCAGAGTGCCTACAAGCGCCTTCAGCGCCTGCCTTCTTCGTCATCGACACTGTCTTCTGATGCTGGGGACTCCACTGCCCTAGCAGCCATGTCTGGCTGTGGCAGTGGCCGATTTTGTGACAGCCGCCCTCCCCTCGGTGCAAGACTGGGACGTGCTACTTCTGGACGTGGAGCTCCTCCTGCTGCACCTTTTGTTGTTGCGCGTCCTCAACAAGGACAACGCTTTTGTACCTTCTGTGGCCGATCCAACCATATAGAGGAAAAATGCTGGGAGAAATATGGTAAACCGGTGTGGGCCAATGCGGCCACTGACTCTACTACTGCTGCTTCTGAGGTAGCTACCCAGCCTGCTGGGTCTGATTCTTCGGGTGCGACTGCAGACTACATCCGTGTTGAGGTGGAGCGCTTGTTACTTGAGCGCACTGGCTTGTCTTCTGTTGCATCGCCTAGTAGACCCCACGCTGCCACTTATTCTGGTTGTGACACTGCCTTCCTCAGTACTCCTTCCTCTAGTGCTGGTAATACAAAATGGGTCATAGACTCGGGTGCTTCCTCTCATATTTCTGGAAACAGAGCTTTATTCAGACATTTATCTAAACCTGCTAATAATTCTTTTGGCATGCTTGTTGATGGCTCCAAATCTGCTGTTTTTGGAGTCGGAGATACTATTTGTGATTTTCTGCAGAAATCTGCTTTATATGTGCCTCGGTTTCCGCTTAATTTATTATCGATCAAAAAGATAGTGCAAAGTCTGAACTGTAGCCTGACCTTTATACCTGGTTCATGTGTTTTTCAAGACCTTCGCACGAGGATGAAGATTGGTGGGGGGCATGAAGGATCTGATGGACTCTATTATCTGGATGATTTGCCAAAAGTAGACAAAGTTGTTGTGGCTTCTGCACTATCCTCTTTCGTTTCATCTCTACAGTGGCACTATCGACTTGGGCACCCGTCTTCTGAGAAGCTGCGACATTTTGTTTCCGATGTTGGCACACATATGTTTTAGTGCGAGTCTTGTCAGTTAGGAAAGCAGACTAGGGCTGTTTATCCTAAACGTTCTCAGATTAGTAGCAAAAAGATTTTTGATTTAGTTCATTCTGATATGTGGGGTCCTTGTCATGTGCCAAGTTTGTCTGGACACAAATATTTTATTCTGTTTATTGATGACTTTTCTCAGGCCACTTGGTTGTTTATGATGAAAAGTAGGTCTGAAGTTCTGTCTATTATTAAATTCTTTTTTGCTGAGGTGAAAACTCAATATAATATGCCTGTAAAAAAATTTCGCACTAATAATGCTCTTGAGTTTGTTCAAAAAGAAGTAGCTTTATTTTACAAATCCGTTGGCACTTTACATCAGACCTCTTGTGCGTATACATCCCAGCAAAATGGAGTAGCTGAGCGAAAAAATAGACATCTGTTAGAGGTTGCCAAAACTATTATGATGCATACCCATGTACCTCGGTTGTTTTGGCCTGAGGCTATCCTGACTGCCTGTTTTCTGATAAATAGAATGCCTTCATCTGTGATTGGGAACAAAATACATGTACAAGTTCTGCACCCTGACACACCTTTATTTAATGTACCTCCTTAGATTTTTGGTTGTACATGTTTTGTGCGATTGCTTGGACCTTCTTATGATAAACTGTCTCCTCGTGCTGAGAAATGTATTTTTTTTGGGTATTCTCGTACTCAAAAAGGGTATAGATGCTATAGTCCTACTGCAAAAAAATGGTTTACCAGCAGCGATGTTGTCTTTTTTGAGGATACACCCTGCTATTCTACTGGAGGAGATAGTCTATAGTCTGATATTATTGCTCCCCCACTGCCTGTTACTACTGAGTGTGTTTCTGATAATTCTGATATTGTGATTCCTGAACATACAACTCCTCCTATCATTGTTTATCAGCGCAGGAACAGGGCACCTCCTGAACAAGAACCCCCCCAACCACACCAATCTTCACCTCCAGAAGATTCTGCTACGCCTGAGGTAACTTCTGATCTTGATTTACCCATTGCTCTCGGGAAGGGTACTCGTTCCTGCACATCTCACAATATTGCTCATTTTGTATCTACTGATAATCTGAATGTCCATGCTCGCAATTTTGTTTCTGCCTTGTCAGTTGTTACTGTTCCAAAGAATATTCATGATGCCTTAAACAGTACGGCTTGGACATCTGCTATGAAAGAGGAGATGCTTGCTCTTGCTGATAGACATACTTGGGAGTTGGTGGATCCACCTCCTCAGTGTAAGCTTGTAGGCTGCAGATGGGTGTATGCTGTGAAATACCATCCTGATGGCATTGTAGAACGTCTGAAGGCACGCCTGATTGCAAAAGGGTATACGCAAACTTATGGTATTGATTATTTCGAAACTTTCTCTCTGGTTGCCCGTCTTAATTCAGTCAGAGTTCTACTTTCTGTTGCTATTAATCTTGATTGGCCCCTGTTGTAGTTAGACGTCAAAAATGCCTTCTTGTATGGTGATTTACAAGAGGAAGTCTATATGGAGCAACCCCCTGGGTTTGTTGCTCAGGGGGAGTCACACAAAGTCTGCAGGTTGAAGAAGTCTATTTATGGGCTCAAACGGAGTCCTCGTGCCTGGTTTGATAAATTAAGCAAAAATCTGATTGACTTTGGTTTTCTGAGATCTCAGGTGGAACATTCTGTCTTCACTAAGAAGACTTCTGTTGGTATTGTTATTCTGATTGTATATGTAGATGATATTATTCTGTCTGGTAGTGACTCTCTTGGTATTCAGGCTACTAAACCCATCTTTGCAAAACTTTGCTACCAAAGATTTGGGCAAGCTTCGGTATTTTCTGGGCATAGAGGTATCTAGAAACTCTAATGCTCTAGTGTTGTCTCAGAGGAAGTATGTCTTACATCTCTTGCAGGAGACAGGTATACTTGGAGCTAGACCTGCTGACACTCCTCTAGATCCCAATGTCAATTGGGATGATGAGTCTTCTCCAGTTTTTGCTGATAATAAGAAGTACAAAAGGTTGATTGGTAAGATGATTTATTTGACTGTGACTAGAGATGACATTTCTACAACAGTGGGCCTTCTTAGCAGGTACCTAGATAAACCCAAACAGTGTCACTGGGATGCTCTATGTCATATTCTGAGATATCTGAAAAAGTCCCCTGGCAAAGGACTTCATTACAGGAAAAATGGACATTGTTCTCTCGATAGTGGTGTAAACGGTGCGGGTCTAGCCATACCCACACCCATACCCATCTAATTTAGCGGGTTTGGTTCCGGTTCTAGACCCGCATAATACAAAACATGGACCCGCACCATACCCGTACCCGCAATAATAGCGGGTATGCGGGTAAGCGGTTCTATAAAACATCATATTGTTTATATAAGAGAAATGACTATGTTATATATATTTAATACAACAAGATATTTTTATCATATAGTACATCAACATGTAATAGTTATATTATACAATGCTACATTCTATACAATAACATTAATTGAGTAATTGTTTACCTATTTGCAGTCATGATCATAATGTTTAATTTATGTAGAATGTAATGTAAATTATTAGACATTTTGATTTTAAGTTTACATATGATGTTCATTATTTAAACTAGAATAGTTAATTCTTAATTATATGACTAGTCTCACCCTTATTGTGGTTAGAGTAGGATATAATGTCAAGAATTATATTAGTTAGACTAGTAAAGTATGATATATATAACATATTATTTTAGTAGTTACTTATGTATAGCGGGTACACGGGTCTAGCGGGTCGGGGTCTAAGCATACCCATTATTGGACCCGCTTATATGCGGGTCAAGGGTATACGGGTCCAAGGGTATGCGGGTATAAAAAGTAGTCCCATGACGGGTTTCTTAAGGGTCCGGATTTGCGGGTCCGCGGGTCTACCCGAACCCATATACAACCCTATCTCTTGAGGGTTATTCTGATTCTAACTACACAGGGAACAAAGCTGACAGGAAATCCACTTCTGGTTACTGTACTTATGTTGGAGGCAATCTGGTCACATGGAGAAGCAAGAAACAAAATGTGGTTGCCAGATCTAGTGTTGAAGCCGAATACAGGGCCATGGCCCATACTGCTTGTGAACTTCTATGGGTGCGCTCTCTCTTGAAAGAACTTGGGGTCGAGTCTTCTTTTGCTATACCCATGCACTGTGACAACAAAGCTTCTATTTTCATTGCCAACAATCCTGCTTATCATGAGCGCACCAAACATATTGAGGTTGACTGCCATTTTATTCGGGGAGTCTATTCTTACTGGCAAGATCTACACTCCTTTCACTCGCTCTGAAGACCTGGTTGCTGATATCTTCACCAAGCTGCTGGCTAAGAAGCATTTCTACTCTCTGGTGGACAAGTTGGGCATGATTGACATCTATGCTCCAACTTGAGGGGGAGTGTTAATATATATGTTCTGTTATTTATTTTGTTATTTTACCATATATGTGGACCTCTCTATAATTGTCTCTTTACTATAAATAGAAGGGTGGACACATTGTGCAACCCGAAGCTTTCCGAAATTACTGACTCTGTCTCAATATCAACAATGTAGCACTAGCAACAACGAAAGGGGTGGGTAGGTATATGAGTATTAAGCAACGAGTTGTACTAATTAAGACTTCTTTTAGTTTATATACTAGTGAGAGTTGGTGATCTTTACTAAGAACAACAAAAAAATTAGACCTTGGGTCCGCTAGTTTGGTGATTTGTACTTTGAACAATTAAATTATAGAGTATGAAGCAGATCCGAAGTTAAGAGGAGAGAAGAAGTCGATGGAAGGGATAAATGTTACTAGCCGTAGAAGTCAAAGTTTTGCTCGTAACCTGTAACCTCTAGCCACGCAATCGTGCTTGATCAATGACGATTTGATCGGCATGATTTACCTCTCGACCCGCACAGAGATATACTTACCGGTGATACTTGCCCGAATCGCAGTTGTCGGTCTCGGGGCCTTACTTGTAAATGTACATGTATCACATCGGAGAACGTCTAGTTGCGCCGGCAAAATGGTACAAAGGGAAATCAGCATCACATGGCTCCACCGGCCACTCCTAGCGGTAGTGTGGTTGACTGTTCGTTAGCTAGGGTTTGTGGGTAAATAGGAAGAGAGGGGGAGGCGTGTGCGAAACCTGAGTGGGGGTGTTTTATATCTAGGGTAAGCCTTCAGAGAAATGAAAAAATGTGGTTCGTCTTGCTCAAGGCGGTGAAGGGCCGCCACGCTACGCGGAAGTTAAGTTGCAGACAACCCAACACTACAAATACTATTGGACCAAGGAATTATTTTACATAATATAAGGTGTTCAGACGGATACGAATATTTTTCGGAGCGAATATTACTATATCCGATATCCGATACAAAAGTATCTGAATATTGTATTTGATATCTGAATCCGATCCGAAAGATGTTGAATACGGATTTTTTTGGTGATTTTCGAACTCGAATGCGGATCGAATATGCGGATTTCAGATTATCATTTACAGGTCTACTGTACTATTCGGCATCCTATTGCAAATGTGTGTTGTTTGTCCAAATTATCTCAGCAGGCTCGCTCGTTTGCTCTTGGGATTGATTCTGTGGTCATTCCAAGAAATCATCTTGATGCTATGAAGGATATTGGCTGGAAACAGGCGATGAATGTTGAAATGTCTACTCTTTTACAGAACAGCACCTAGGAACTTGTTGACTTACCTCCAGATAAAAATGTTGTGGGATGCAGATGGGTATTTATAGTAAAACATAATCCAGATGGTTCGGTGGAGAGATTGAAAGCTAGACTGGTGGCAAAGGGGTACACTCAGACATATGGGGTTGATTTCTTTGAGACCTTTTCACCAGTGGCTCGTCTGAATTCTGTGCATATTCTTATTTCTCTGGCTACTACCTTTGATTGGCCTCTATTTCAGCTTGATGTCAAGAATGCCTTTCTTCATGGTGATCTGTAAGAGGAGGTATACATGGAGCAACCACCTGGTTTTGTTGCTCAGGGGGAGTGTCAAAAGGTGTGTAGATTGAAGAAAGCCATCTATGGATTGAAACAATCTTCGAGAGCTTAGTTTGACAAGTTCAGTGATGTTGTGCTAAAGATGGGCTTTTCTCGTTCTTTGACTGATCACTCCTTATTTTATTCTAGTTCTTATGGTGGATCTATTATCATTGTTGTGTATGTTGATGAAATAGTTATCATTGGCAGTGATTCTACAGGTATATCTCGTGTGAAAGAAGGCTTGCAGGGGCACTTTCATACAAAGGATCTGGGAAAACTGAGATACTTTCTGGGCATTGAAGTACTTAGATCTCATGCAGGTACCAATTTGTCTCAGAGAAAATATGTGATGGATTTGCTACAGGAAGCAGGTATAAGTGAGTCCAAGCTTGTGTCTACTCCTATGGACTATCATGTGAAGGAGATGATTGATGATCTAGATTATCCAGATCTAGGATATTATAGGAAAATTGTTGGAAAATTGATATATCTGACAGTTACACGTCATGACACATTTTCTTTGTTGTAAGAGTGGTGAGTCAGCATATGAGCTCACCACAACAGCCTCATTGGACATCAGTCTGTCGCATTCTGAGATATCTGAAAGGTGCACCTGGTAAGGGAATCACCTATTATAGGCCGAAGACTCCTATATCTACACTTTCTCTTACTGGTTATGCAGATGCAGATTGCGCTGGTAATCTGAATGATAGGAGGTCTACGTCTGGATATTGCACGTTTCTAGGAAATCATCTTATTACCTGGAAAAGCAAAAAGCAAAATGTTGTGGCAAGAGCTAGCACGGAAGCTGAGTATAGAGTAATGGCACATGCATGTTGCAAGTTGCAGTGGGTTCAATCTGTACTTTCTGAATTAAAGATTCATGTTTTGTCTCCTATAGAACTCAGATGTGACTATCAAGCTGCTATCTACATTGCCAAGAACCCAGTCTTCCATGAACGCACTAAGCACATAGAGGTTGACTGCCACTTTATTAGAGATCAGATCAAGAATAGAACTGTTGTGACTCTGCATGTCAAATCTGAAGATCAACTTGCAGATGTTCTCACAAAGCCATTGAGACCAACAACATTTCATAGTGTTTGCAACAAGCTGGGCATACACGATGTGTATGCTCCAGCTTGAGGGGGAGTGTTAATATATTTCATATATTCGGCTATTTATTCTATTTTGTAATTTATATATCCAACTTCTCTTATTAATAAAAAGGGAGAAGGCTCATTGCCTCTCCTCACGCTGCATTGCACGCAGCAGGCAACTCTGTTTACAACATACATTATGATGGTGTCTTAAAGAAACAAATTAAGCATGTAATAACAAGCATTTTCAATATTAAGCCCATAGCCATCTTTTATTTTTCTCTAAGATGTGTGTGTCAGCTACGACATCAAACAAGAATATATGCAACTACCCTATTAGAGACAAAGGAGATAGAAAACTAAAAACTTAGGCAATGCTCATGAGAATACAATAGATTATCTGCAGATAAAGAAGACAAATGATGTTTGATTGCAAATCACTACCGCAGAAGAAAACAAAATCAAGAAAAAAAAGTAAGAGAAGAAAACTGATTTATTTATATAAATATATGATAATTTTATCGTTGTTGTAATTGACTGTCATCAAGATCAAGGTATTATTAACAAACAGCTAATCAATTCAAAGAATGCATCCTAGTGAGTCAAAATCAAACCAAACCAGTTTCAACAGGAACTGGCAATCGTGGCGGTTCAATTAGGTGTGGCAGTTCAATTAGGCGTCAATCCCCAAAAAAACATCAAACTAACCAAGAACCAGTCAGTCAATTGGTTTAACAAACAAACCGTTGGACTGGTCCGGTTTTAACTTAGGCTCTGATTGGTTTGACTTTGAAGTAACTTGAGTAGAAATACCGGAAGTCAAGTTTCTTGGCCAGTTTTGTTTGATTGGTTTGGTGTCCGGAAGTTGAGTTCCCAAGTTTTCCTTGGACTTTCCGGACTACAAATAAGGTTTGATTTTTTACTTCTGTAAGAAATCGCCCAGAAAACAACTTCCTTTTTGTCCCGGCGGCACCCTTTTCTTGCGCTCCTTTTCACTCTCATCCAGCGGAGACTAGACCAGATGAATGATTAGAGGACTAGATCAGAGAAAACTCCAACCATCAGCCACAGCCTTCCGTTTTACCATTGGAGTTCCTCAAGAAATCATCTAGAAGATAACTGACGGTGATCTCCCTCTTGCGGTCTTTTTTTTCTCTCAAGTGGCGACGAGGAGCGAATTAGAAAATTATCCAACGCATCAATCATTCTACTTGGTCAATTCATATCGTCTGTTGCACAAAATTTAAGTATCATAGTTGGAATTTGGTGATACGATGAACCTGAAAGATGGTTTGATCAGCACGGAACAGTCATCTGTCTAAAAGCAAACAAGATTAGCATTGAAATATTTAGTAAATTTTTCAATCATTTTGTAATTTGTTTTTTGTGATGGAAAAAGGAAATCACATCATACGTATTGTTCTCCTTATATGACTAACATGTATATGTAGGTAAACCATTATTTACTTGAGGATCATAGGAATGTAACCACGCTGGGAATCTTTCAGTTGTATAGTATTGGAAAACACCCATTATTCATAGCTTTCGACCTATTTAGTGCTATTTTTGAAAGTGATATGTTTAAAATAGCCAATTTATTTTGAGATCATGTACTCAAGTTACAGAAAACCAAGTCCATGGAAGTCAAATTCTGTTGAAAACACATTTCAAACCAATCGAATGGAACTCAACTTCCTGGAACTCAATTTCAATTCCTGAAAAACGAGTTTCAGGAAAGTTATAGTTACACCAAACCAATCAGAGCCTTAACGGATCAGGCCAGCTGCATTGCAACTCAATCCATATATACGAGTCACGTGCAGCCGATGAAGCACACATACAAGTACAGGGACGATACAGATACTGGTACGGGTAAGGATATGGGATACTGCCAATTTTGAAAATTTAGGATACGGGTGCTGCGGTGGATACAGCGGATACAATTAATTAAAAATTAACTATATACCGATTATATGTTCATAAAAATGCAGATTAAGACCATTTCATTTCATTCAAAGATAAATATAAATGAAAAAAAAAACTTCTTGGACATGCCAGTTTGATCTTTGTTTGACCTCGTGAACATCCTGTTGCATTTGACTAAGGTGTTCTACAGTGACTTTGGGGCATATTTTGATCCCATTGCATGGATAATTTAGCAAGTGTTCTTTTGCCTTTAGTCTATGATTCCATGTACTCTTTGTTTACATAATTATAAGAACAATCACAATCGCCACCCTTAAAAGCTTCCAGCATTATAATCGCATATTTTTACAGAGGTGCATGATCATCACACTTAGCTGTGAGACGTGTGTCCTACAATAAAAGAGACAAAAATTGGATAATAGAGATGGAAAGATTAGTGCAGATCAGATACTAGAAGGCAGAAACAAAGATATAGTCCAAGGGGATGGAATATATGACTCCCATGAAAAAACAACAAAGAACTAGGCGACAAAACATCTGGGAAATTGACAAGTGTGAGACTATAAGAGATATTCTTAGCAAGCTAATATAAATTATTAAATTAGCAGTGTATTCAAATCCTAATAACAAGCATCCTATTGAATTGATATCGTAAAATTAATATAGCCGTTTTCATACATTTGACACATAGTCTAGAAGGGATTTGTTCTAATAACAACTAAGTTTAAAATATAACGCATCTATAGATTTATAATTAACATTCACCCCAATTTCAGTATAGTTTGAACTTCACTGTTTAATTTGTAAGCCAAAGAGTCATAGAAAAATTTAGAACTATGTTACCAAAACAATCTCAAGAATTTGGAACTAATAGTAGTTTACTAAACAGGTTACTAACAAGAAGTACCAATATGTTACTTTCAGCAATAATTTGATTTGAATTCCACCTCTTCCTTGTTTCTCCCGAAGCTATTCTAGCTCCTCTTCCACCTTTTTGTTATACTTCCCCCTCTTCTTCCTCGTCTCTATCCTCCTACTCTTCCACCTCTTTTCCATTCTTCTTCTTGTGCTCTTCCAACTCATCCGGTGTAACCTATAATCCATACTATTACGGTCAACTACATGGAACGCCTTTCTCGTTCGGCTCTATTTTGGTTATTTTCTAATTTAGAATCTAAATCTCTCATTATTAGTTCTCTGAGTTAGTTTAGGTTTGCCTCTTCCGCTTATGATGTTTTCAATATCAATATTTATCATTGAAGACTAGTGCATCTACTATAGGTCTTTCAATTCACGAAGTCTAGACCATCTTAGGTGGCATGATACCAACCAATTCCTTGAGCGGCGTTGATGCTCTCTCTTCTTCTCTTCCTTGGGAGTTCCACATTCCACGGATCCGAACGAAGCGGCTCCTAGATCTGGAATTATTGAATTTCGTCAGGGCGGTGGATGAGGTAGGTTAAAGCTTGAGTGTCATTTCGTTTGTCACGCTTGGAGGATGGGGGCCAATCCTTGATTTGATAGTTGGTTGTATTCACCAATCTTCGCTAAGCCACCTATTTTGGATCAACTCCCGCCCGTAATAGCAGCAGCTTGGCCTCTATCTGGTGAAGCAGTGCCCGCGTTTATGAGTAGGTGTCTAGATGTCAAGTAAGCCAAGAGGCTAGATCCCGTAATAAGGACAGTGCAATATACTGCAAGTTGTACCTGTGAACCAGCCTCCCAGTAGTTGAGTCCTATCCCTACCCCAGTGACTCTATGTCCCGATCTCTGTTCGTGCTCCCTCCCCCCTTTATCCGTCCAGCCATGTGTGTGTGTGTGTATAATATATATACATATGTATATATACATATATATATATACATATATATGTATATATATAATATATATATGTGTATATATATGTATATATATACATATATAGAAAGTCCATATAGATATAGATGAATGAGGAGGATCGGGGAGGGGATTTACCAAAGGAATTTGTCGAACCCTCTGACGTCCACCTACCTTCTTGCCAGCAAAAGCCAATTTTTTTTAGGTCGCACATTCAATGACTGCTCTAGAGCCGACTTATTCGGGCATTTCCAAACTAATGGAAGCTCAATCAAATAAATAATTGTCTCAATGTTATTTTTTCTCTATTTTTATTCTCTGAATATTCAGAAGCTAATACCATTCTAATGCTCCTTTTCGCCATGCATAAACTGAACCAACAATTAGGATAAGCACAAAAATTAAAGCCACTTTGTTCTGGGTAATCATTTCTAACACGATCTTTCATTGTTATCCGAACAACCATATCACCATTCTTGTTTTTGGCACATTCATTTCATGAAGATGGTTTTTTTCACAACAAAATATTTACTACCATACAATTTAGTTGGACATATAGTTCTATAAAATTTACGTTACAATCTAAGTGGAATCTTGTAGTTGTATGATATTCAAGTCACAATCCATTTCATACATCATTGATCCTACAAAAGATGCTCCCTTGTACTTCCCCTTCCAGATGTATAATGGACCCCAAATAACAAAATGTATCACAGTTTGGGAATCTACTCCATTTAACTTAGCTATGCCTTCCACACATCAAGATATATGGAGATCGTGATGCATATACCCTGTCCATTTCTACAATCTCATTATTTTAGATTCTAAGGCATTCCTCAATTGCTCTAATTTGTGGTTACCTACAACTTTAGTATGATCAGTATGTACAATATCATCAACCAAAAGTATACACCTAAGATACCATCATAAACATTATTTGACAAGGCATTCATAAGTAATAACGAAAACAAGGAAAAATGGACTAAGATATGGTTCTTGATACCGCTAACTATTTATAAATTTTGTTGTCTTCCCTCCTACAGTCATCTCACTGGCAATTGGGTTATTCTACACATTTTATTTGGACCGAGAGTCTTTTTTCTTCAAAATCAAAGCACTTCTCTCATTATCTAGCCATAAGCCTTTTATAAATTAAATGAATCCGTATGAATATCTTTCTTCCTTTTCTCTAAACTTCATCATAAGCCTCCTTACACAAAAAAACTACCTCATTCATATTCTCGACATAAAACCAAAATGGTTGTCTAATATGTGCTTTTAGATATATAAAACTACATTCAGTAATCCGCTTCTTGCAAATCTTCATAACACAATTTCTCCAGTCATCATTACTTTTCCCTTGTAAGGTATTAACTTTAAACTAATAACATATACAAACGTGTACAATTCTTTCTTTTTATACTTTAAATAGTATAAATTAATCTAAAATAGCATATCATTGTAACTTTAAAATTAGGAGGAGAAAGAGGTTAATTTGACTCAAAAATTATTTCAACTCAATGAACATTCAAACTATAGCTGTGGGATATTATAGACTAGAATATGTTGACCCAAAAAATTACATTGTCAATATTTTGATGAAGCCTAAACCATTCCGTTCATGTGTGTCTAATGCTTCTATTTATATTATTTCATATTATCACCCCCAAATTGACAGACCCTAAGATTGGAGATTCATGACATGTCATACACAAAGATCAAAGCTTAAAGAATTCAATACAATTTCTCTATAAGTCTTTGATGTAAATTACTTTAGTTGATATATGATTTGTAAGTAAGCTCAAATGTGTAATAGATATCATTGGAACAATCTGCGACACACTTTAGAGTATGTAGGAAAGCCCTATATAGACCACGGGGTCGATGATTTTTTTCCTGAGGAAATTTAGTCGATCGCATTGTGCAAAGATTTCCAGTGTACCTGTGTCAGCTGCATTTTCCTCTCATAAATTCATCGTACTATTAATTAGCTTGAGACAGAAGTATCAAAAGTTGAACAATCATTTTGAAAATTAAGCCCATGGACCTATTGAATGACTCCAACAGCTACCGGTCGACTGAGAATTTCCTGAGTGTGTTGTTGTTGTAGCTTTTGTTATGCACAATTAGTCATTAGTGGGGACTACAAAGTGAGAATATATATGTTAGATTGCCACCTATACTCCTAACACACCCAATCAAGTCTACTGGCTAGTAGGGACCCTCAACCATAAACAAAATTCACTTGGGAGCTTCCTAATGTTACCAAGTGACCCTTACGCTATAGTTGTGAGATTGTCTCGAACTGCCCCTAGTCACTCCCTTGAGCTTCCTTGCTTACTTCAGTTAGAATCAATATACTACATTGTAGAGAGCCATTCCTAATTGTTATCTTGTGAGGCTCTCTCTCTCTCTTCCAATCTCTTTCCCTCAATGGTTAATTAAAGCTCTTTTTTGGAGAAGGAAGGTGTAGGGAAGGCGCCCCTTGTTAAGGGTAAATAGTGTTGTTGGCTCCTTGCCCAAAAACGAAAGCTAGTTACTCTTTCTACAAGGCGGTATCAAGTAGCTAAGAAATCCTAGGGGTGACCTTTCTAGGTAGTGGAGCTACGACATTTCAAGTCAAAAGTACTATAAACACTTTTGTTCAATTGTGGTTTGTTCATCCTTCCTAATTCATGCTTGTGTACTCTTATTATGACATAATTTGAAGGTCAAACTAGTTTTTTTTTTTAGTTTTTAATAGCTCCATTCATTCCCCCATGAGCCTAGATCCTACAGATCAGAGTTATAGCAAGAAAGTAATAGAGAACTTACATCAGTTTTTTTTTTTTTTGCAAAAGGGAAAATATCACTGGAAGCATTTATAGACAAGAAAAAATCAGATGTTACAAAATATAATTCCATGGATTAACATAATGCTTCTTTTAAGCTTCGCACAACAAAAGTACACAAATTTGTATCCTCTGCTATAATTCAGATGCTTATAACCTTGAATATTATAAGTATATATAGACACATCCACACACAAGGACAGTCAGGTATACACTATAGAATAATCTCTAAGAGAAATCTTCAAATGGAAAACAAGAAGAAAGATCATGAACCTAAATACGGCATATGGTAATGCCTTTGTTTACAATACCACAAGAGCTTACCAGCCAACTTTCACTTGCATCGACTGCAACGGAGCTGATCCATGAAGAAGCATTTGGTTGGCCATTTCCAGGACGTATAACTTTGGTACATCTACCGCTTCTACTGTCTTCATAGATTAACATGAGAGAGCCACTTCATGAGTATGATACAGTTCTATCACATCTATTCTATCTTACTAAATACAAAAAGATCAGAGTCGGAATTGGAACATAGTCACAATAACAACATTTTTATTAACAGTAATGTGTAGAACAGACGTAAATACAAACAAGTGAGAATAGCAAGCATCAATACTATGTATGTCAAAGAGGCCAGAATAAACTAATGAATGAACTTTCTTTCTTTGACAATACAACAAATTGTATATTACAGCTGACTGACACTGAATGACATAATTTGAATTGCCAAACTGTCTAAATCTTTCTTTTTCTCACTGTTTTTATGGCACTACATGTAAGTTGCTGGGGCTTCACCATAGCATTGGAAAAGTGTTACAAGCTACACCACTTACAAGAAATTACGTCAACTACATGCCACCAAACTTTACTTAGCACTTGAGCTTATAATGCTTCCATACAGCATTTCACAAGTCTTTACAAAAGCAAAATGCGAAAGCTCTATGCATATAAGGTACTTCAAACAATGTTATATAGATATATACCGAGGAACTGCAGACACACACATAGAGCACAAATCCAACATGAAGTGAGGCAGTTGACATGCCAAAATCTTATATATGCACACCTGGAAACCATATTACAGTTGAAAAAGTAGAAGTCAAAGCAGCAGATCGTTCTCTTTCTGCCACTTCTATTTCCCAAGGAGCCTGTAGAACTCTTTATCCCACTCATTTGACTCAGGAAATCAGCATATATACACGAAAAAGAGATCATATGTCGGGAGTTTCCAACACCTAAATCTTGACTTTTTAGGGATGGAAATTATCACCATTAGACCCATACCCAGAGAGACTCAATTTAACTAGACCTAGACCTATACGTAATGGTCAAACTGGTATGAACTTATTACCAACGAATGAAAGTTTGCCGAAATTGGCAAAATTTTGCTCAAAATTTTGATTTCATCGCCATCAGATATGATATTCAAAGAGCATATAGATAGGAGCGCATAGTTTGGTATATGGATAGGTAAAATTGAAATTTTATAAAAATTTACCGGTACATCAACAGAATTTGCAATTTTTATGTGTCAGCTTTTCTTTATTGTTTAAGGGAAAAAGGGGGGAACAAGGGGGTTTTTGCCTGTCTTTGTTGTTTGAGAGAAAAGAGGGGAGGGAACAATAGGAATTTTGACGATTGAAGCTCAAACAAGCCTAATCCAAGGTATGTTTCAATATTTTCTACCATCTTCTCTTATAGTATATGTGCTATCAATCAGTGATGTGGTGGGTAATGGGTTGCCGCCTTGCCGGAAAGAATTGTGGAGGACAGAGAGTAGGTGGATGTAAATATGGTGGTGGTACATAGATCATGGGTGTAGTAGTGGGATGGGTGTGTAACTAATGGATAGAGTGTTGATATGGTGGTTGGTAGGGGTGAGGTTCCTCATAGGGGTGCAGAGAGTGAGGGTCAAGTTCAGAAAATGGGCCAGTGCTGCCAAAGTGATGGCATTTGGGGGCCCTCTTGGAGTGGTAGTGCGCAGATATGTATAGGAGTAGGATTAAGGGGAGTTTTGGTGTAGTTTCAAGATTTGGAGGCATGCCATACTCCATGTAAGACATTGAGGATTCACATATGTGGAGTGTGTTTGTCTGTCGAATGGCGTGAAGCTCAGTCATGATGGAGTTAACTGCTTGACCAAGTGTGTCAAGGATATACAAAGATTGTGAAGCCTTAGGGCGGCATTCAGATTGTGTTCCAAAAACTGAACCGTCATATCTAATGCTAGACATCATGATTGCACAATGAGATAAGCAAAAAACAATATGCCTCTATGAAGACTTTGTTCTACAAAAGTATAACGCAATATTCCAAGGAAATCAAATGGACAGAAAATACGGGTAAAGCGGCACACAAAATAGGATAACCTACCCAAAATGGGACTTGGTAATTTTTGTAGTAGAGGAACAACACACATCCAATTGACCCATCATGAGTGTACTAAATTCCCAGTAGATAAGCAAAAAGCACGATAAACAAAGGAAAGATCTTACTCAAAGTGAAGTTGATTTGATAGACTCCTTGCAATTGATGTGTTTTGAGGCCAATGTCTCCCTTGAAAGTGTAATGCATACCCCCTAGACCCGCAGATCCAATTTCCAGGGGTTACTTACTAGTTGTTCCAGCGGTGGTGGCTGGTGGCAACTGCGGCTGCTGGCGGCTACAGTGGTGGTTGTTGGTTGTTGCACACGGTTGCGGTTGCTAGCGATTGCAGCTGGTTGGCAGCTGGCGATGGGTGGAGGTTGGCTAAGGCAGGGGAAGGTGGTGTCTAGGTATGGCGGGACTAGGTGAAGGCTAGGTGTGGAGGGCAGGAGCAAAACCCTAAGGGCATGTTTGGTTCGCAGGAAAGGATTAGGCTGGGATATACAAGAGGATAGGATTGGTAGGTATAGGTGGAGGATGGCGGATTCGGTGATCCCATCCTATGTTTGGATGCAACGCATGATAGGACTTGTGATGACATTTCCTAGTCATTTAAATTGTTCCTATAATCTTATTTTAATGATCATCCAAATATATCTTGTATAATTATAAAAATTGTATTCAATGGCTTGCTATGAAGTTGGGAGCAACTTTCTAGTATTCACCTTTTATAACTTCAATTGTTTTGAAGTTCACGGAATGAAAACACAACCTCAATGATAATTTATGTTATTAGGAAACATGTTAACGTCACATCTGCTACTAATTCAATCCGGCATAGAATCGTTTAGTAAATTAATGGCGCATGTGTTCGATCATCATGTGGTCGTATAGTAATCGAGAAGAATAAGAAGAGATACTTGTTGGGTTATTTTGAAGCTGACGAACAGGAATCAACAATACAAAATACAAGCATGAAAGATCTTGTTTCCAGAAATATCAGGTTCCGTATACGATCAAGAGGAATATGAAGTGCTTCTAATGAAAAGTTGGCAGCAGATTCAGATTGTGATCTTCAAACACGATGCACAACAGTGCCCAACACAGATGATTAATAAAATTGTGCTTTCCTTGCCACTAGTGGACTACGCCTACGAAAGGGTTCAATCAGGCATCATGAATAGTTTCTCGTTAGATACAAAAAATGATTCAGCGTCGTGCATACGTACCTTATTCGAGTCAAGGAGACCGACGAGAAACTTTTCTCGCACGGTGTCGTGCACAACGAGGGAACGGACAGATTTTATGTCAACAAAATTGTCGAGGCAATGTTCAAAATGTCAACAAAATTGTCGAATTTTTGCCAATTTTATGTGTCACCGGCAATCGGACATCAAATGGACTGATGAAACTCTCAAAACAGGTAGATCATCGATTTTTTTCACTTTTTCATATACTATGTACTACCTAGAGCATTTTTTTTGCACAATTTGTGTCTTTAAGTCTATATATTGTGCTTGCAAACTATAATGACTTAATTCATTGATTTCATCATTGAAAATTGACATCAAAATTCCCCACCGAAATGCCCATCAAAAAAGTTTAGGGTCATTCACTCACAAATGACGAAACCCAACCCCCACATATCATGTATGAAATTTTTTTTTTATCGGATATCATGTATGAAATATTATTACATATTTGAGCAGATCTACACTAGTAGATCATTCTGGTAACATTTCATAAATGAATTCGTTTATTTTACCATCAAAACACCAGGAACGCAATTATAAAAAAATTTGTCAAAAATTGTTGAAATTTTTGTTTTCGTGACCACCAAAACAGCATTAAAATCGGACATTGTCTTCCTTGCATAGAGGCGAGGCATGTCCTAGAACAAATACTGCCTATACAAGGTTTTAAAGTGTGCAAGGTGTATTGAGTTGTTAATGTCTTGGTGAGGCATAGGCTTCAACATATTAAATTGCATGCGTTTGCAATTATATATACATATATATACATATATAAATAAATAATATAAATATATATATATATTTGTGTGTCAACATATATGTATAAATATAAATGTTTATAAATCTATACATGTATATGTAAATGTCTAGGTTGTCTAGGCGGTCCACCTGTCCCTAGGGGTGCGGAGAGCCCCAGGCGTTCCAAGGCATTTTTTCTTTTATTATTTTCAATTTTGTATGTATATTATTAAAATTGCATAGAGGCGAGGCATGTCCTAGAACAAATACTGCCTATACAAGGTTTTAAAGTGTGCAAGGTGTATTGAGTTGTTAATGTCTTGGTGAGGCATAGGCTTCAACATATTAAATTGCATGCGTTTGCAATTATATATACATATATATACATATATAAATAAATAATATAAATATATATATATATTTGTGTGTCAACATATATGTATAAATATAAATGTTTATAAATCTATACATGTATATGTAAATGTCTAGGTTGTCTAGGCGGTCCACCTGTCCCTAGGGGTGCGGAGAGCCCCAGGCGTTCCAAGGCATTTTTTCTTTTATTATTTTCAATTTTGTATGTATATTATTAAAATATGACTCAGTAGGAAGAGGAGGATATTCAAGAGGAGAAAAAATAAGAATGGGGAGCAGTAATGCAAGAGGCAATTGAAGAAACAAAAGCAAAATGCAGTAACCGTTGGGTTTTGTGGAACATATAAGGCAGCGGAAACAAAAATTTTATCTAACCACAAACCTATAACCAGTAGATCGCATCAACAACTATGCAATAGGAAAGATGGTTTAGCAAGTTATACCTGGTCCTGAGGCTGGCTCAACGACAATACCTCGCAACTAGTGCGGCCTTAAACCACCTAGTCTTCGACAGCGTTTGTGCAGCTCCTAGTCTTGACCCGGACTACGGTTGACAGTCGTCCTCTTAAGCGGCAGAAATTTCATGCCTCTATAGTTAGTCCACGCGGACCACCGGGAACTCTAGTCGTCCTGAAGGACAGACTAGAAGGAGTCGTCCCATTCTGTCGGCGTCCTAGTCACCGACACACTCTCCCACCACCAGTCGCTTTTCCAGCAGTTGTCTTTCCCTCGTTGTTCCTCCCTGGACAGGTAGAACTTACTTGGGCTCTCTAGGTTACCACAACCAGAGAGGACAACTTTGTAGAGCAACTGACGTTCTGAGTTGTGTGTTCTGAGAAGCCCCCTGTACCCCTCTATATATAGTAGAGGGCAGGGTCAGGGTTCTCAGTCTGCGCGGGAGTAGAAGGGTATGCATTTTCCACGAACTGATTGCACTTCGGCAAGCGAACCGATCGTTTCATAACACTGAACTGATCGTTTGGGCAGGTGAGCCGATCAGTTCATAACTGAACCGGTAGTTTGGGCAGGTGAGCCGATCGGTTCACCCAGTGAACCTATCGTTTCACTTCCCAGACTTGTCCACAATTGACTTTCCTTATTCGTTTCTAATTAATACAAAGATTAATTCTTGTCCCAATCGAATTGAACAAGTGAAACGAGGATCTTTCCTCACGAATCGGGAAACCCAACACATGCTCGTTTGGTCCATGTGAACCGATTGGTTCACTAGAATGAACCGGTCGTCTCACTGACCATGAGCCGATCGATTCACCCAGTGAACCGGTCGGTTGGTGGTCCAAGTTGTGCAGAACTCAGTCAATGCAGTTCTCAATCAATCTGACACTCTAATCAGTTAGTTCAACACTTGAACTTGATGATTCTGAGTCAAGTATATTGATTGAATTTTTAATTGAGTACCTAAACACTTTAGTAACCAATCTAAACATCATTCATGGATAAACTCCTCTTCTAGGTTAATCCTATGTGTGTGACCCTATAGGTTCCATTTCACGTTAGCAGTGAATGTCCATAACTAACTTATGACATCACAAGCAAAGAGTGGTGCCTAGTCGCACATCAGTGCTACCCAAGTGAAGAGGAAAGTTGGAGAACAACTTTCAACCTATAATATGTTATTGGTGTTATAGTGAATGTATAGTTCTTTTGTCACTGATATCCGGATTGAACTCAAGGAATGGACTTGTCATCCTCGACAAACGTTCAATCCATGTTTCTTGATTCAGAGTAGACTGTCTGAGATATATGTAAGCTCAATGTCATATATTGACTTACATGTGCATGGCCATGCATTTCTCAGTCTCACTTTTCAAGTGGTCAGGATATCACACTCCCTTCGGAGGGACAAATTCCATATCTATCACTCACAATCAAGTCCCCATGTGTCAAAGTCACTCAATCATCACCGTTATAACAACCCATGTTTCAGGACTGTGTTTGATGATGTCAAAGTGTACCCAACGACATGTGATGAGTGCAGTGATTTCAGGTCTAAGAACCACAGTCACCACCAATACAATAAGAGATGATCCTAACTAACCAAGTATGGTTTCCATGCATCACTCTTATGGTGGGTCTATCCGATACACTGTTCTCTAACATGTATATATGTGCTTGGTTTGATATCATATATCATGATTGATGAGATTCTGTCATCAACCAACACACTCTAGCCTTTTATGTTATTGATGTCTATGGTTATTTTCACAATAACAAACGACTAGGGACAATAGTGAGAATGTACATACTGTCAACATCCGTATGATCTCATTGTTCAAGTCACGTACTTGAAGACATATGTCATTGAGTATTGTCACTCTCTAGACATCTAACATGTTATACTATTATCTCAAAACAGTTAAAACATATAGACGGAAATTGCCTTTATTATTATCAAATCAAGTATCACATGTCTCATTGCAATCATCATATGATTGGCTCTCTGGGCATACTATACCAACAGTAGCATGAGTGTAGGCGAGATAAAAGAAGAAAACATAAAAATGGTAACATGATATAGAAGGAACGTAAAATTGAAACAGTAAGAGATTTGGAAAAATATCAGGAGGGAGTACGCAACAATAGGAAGCATGTAAGGAAGAAGAATGGAGCAGCAATATTGCTGATTGGTGGAGACAAAAGAAAGAAAAAAAATTGTGGAGGGCTTACAGAAATTATAAAAACAATACGAAAAATTCTCGATAATAGTGGGAGGTTGCTGCTTGGTAGAGGAAAAATATATAAACAGAAGAGTGAGAGGGCAAAGAACAAATAACCCACAAAAAACAGCAGCAAATTTAATGAAAAGGGTGTTTAGATAAAGAAAAAAAGATCCATTAGGCCCAAAATCGGTTCACTAGCCATATATGCGGCTTGTAAGCAACTAAGAAATCGCCCAAAAGGCCTGGTTGGGTTAGGCCCTGGGATTAGGAACCCAAAGGGCCTCCTGTACGAGTGTGTAAAGATTCGATCTTTACGATCAAATATTTACAAAATGTATCAAAAGTATAAATAAATCTTTATTACAATCATGCTTTTACATCAGAGTCATAGAATCTTTAAACATAAGATTAAAAGATTAAGAATAGACATTGATTCCTATCTAATCTTCAACAGGGGACAGCTCCTGCACGTCTCTTCTAGTCTTTTTTGGTATAACCTGTCCATGAGTTCCCAGAGGGAACGAAACTACACATGGACCCCATGAAAGGAAAATAGAGGTCAGCTAGGCTGGTACTAAATCCAATTATTGAGCTATTTTATAAATAAAGACTTAAGATAAAATCTAGGTATGATTGCTTGGTGGACTATGGGTAGTTACCATGCTAGTTTCAAAAAGGTACAATAATTCAAAGTGGTAACTAGAAAACAATAAAGAGATTCTCAAATCTAATATCAAGACTACAAAATGAAATGATTTTTCTCAAAACTAATATAAAGATGTCAAATTATTCAAAATGACAAGATTTATCCATTGGCACAATTAATCTAATATTGTCTTCGCTGGTGGTCAGGTGCCTAGCGTTCTCCCTTCTATGAGAGAACGACACTTTTTCCTGTATGGGTAACCAGCACTGGGGACCTCTAATTGTCCATTATCCACAGTGTGGGGTTGGGGGATGTGACCCACTGAATCTAGTGAGTCAAAGCTCTTTAGCCAATATTTCGAGCATAGTTTAAAATTTCGACGAAATTGTCAAAATTTCCACAATTGTTCCAATACCAATGGCCATCGGACATCGAAATGCATTGTGGAAACGCACTATTCATCGAAATTTTTCTTCTTTTTAATGTATTATGGACTGCCTAGAGCATATTTTATTTGCACATTTTTGTGTCTTTAAGCCTATACATTGTGCCTACAAACTATAATGACTTAATTCATTGATTCTACCATTGAAAATTGACATCGAAATTCTCCGTCGAAATAGTTCAGGGTCCTTCACTCACACATGAGGAGACCCCCACCCCACATATCCAGCATGAAATATTATTGCATAGTTGAGTATATCTACACTAGTAGATAATTCTGGTAAAATTTCATAAACTAATTTGTTAATTTTGCCGTCAAAACGTTAGGAACACGTTTGTCGAAATTTCCATCGAAATTTCGATAACAAATTCTGTTTTTGTGGCCAACGAAACGACATCGAAATCAGACATTTTCTACTTGATTTCAAGTTTTTGTGCCAATATCAAAATCTAACAATATTTCAATTTCTCAACAATGTTCAACATTCAAATTTAGTCGTGGTGAACTTCAACAAGGGGAAAAGGCTAATAAAATCGGTTCACCGTTTTTGTAAAGTTATATAGATGAAACTCAAGAGGGAAGTAAACAATCCTATAAAGAATCGAGGATTCAATACATGTTTCACTTGAGAATTTCCAATCAAGATGCCCACAAGAATCGAGGATGCCAATTTCTTAGAAATCTAGCAAGAGATAATGTACTAGTGTTATTTGATATTTCTTGGCTTAGAAATCACTTCTGAGGTTCTTATTAGGTGAAACTATCATTTTACCCCTTAGTGATTGATATTTAATAATCATATTTTGGTGGTTGTTATGTCTCATCATTAGGTTCATTTCTTTTATTATGGTCGTATATTCATTTATATGGTCATAATACATGTTTATTTCATAAATTATATGTATATTATCTTTAGGTTAAAGTATTCATTTAAAGAGGTGGCATCCATAAGTTTTATCCGTGTATTAATAAGGTTATAATGTGTATAGAATAATGGCACAAAGTCTATGGTATTAATTTTCCCGATTTCATATCCTATCCTGTACTAATATATAATTTTAAAGAAATTCACTCCTCTCGTTTTTCTCATATTTCATTTGTTAATATCCATAATTCTTCCTTGATTTGATGATTACCTTTTTTATATATTAATCATTAAGCAAAATATGTACAATTAGGGTCACGTACATACACTTATGAATTAGATCATGCTAATGTGAATCAAGCTAGTAAAATCCTATCACTTTATACATATATGAATGTGGTGGTATTACAACTTAAGGTATTCATTTAAATGATCCCCATTTCACCTATGTTTGTCGATGTAATTGTGCATATAATTTGTGTAGGAATGTAATGATATCAAGGACAGAAAATACCTCTTCAATGGATAGGAGAATCCATCTTCATTGCTTTTGGACCCTGGGGATGGCGTAGGTCTAGTCTGCATTAGCAAGCTCACATGAAGGGAAAGGATTCGATGAACCAGTTTTGGCTGGTCGGAGGTGTCATCTTCAACTTGGCTGAAAGCAGTAGGGGACTTCAAGGTTTTGAGGGGTCTTGGGCATTTAAGAAAGGGTGATATTGAGTCATCAGAGAATGAAAACTCGACCAGGTTCTGTAACCATGGTGGTTGGAGACAAGCGGGGTGGTTTGGGCTTTGGTGAAGGTCGTCGGGGCAGGCGGCATCGGTACTATGACCCTGCGGCGATGCTTGCAGGTCTGATGTCGTCATTGATAAGGTAGAGGAGCATGGATGTTGCTATAGGTCATTGTCAGTGATGGAAATATCCCTACTCGTCCTCTAGTTTGCAGATCCTTCTTCATTCCTTATAGAGGCGGTGACGACTGACGAGAACTGAAGGTGGTGTGGTGGTTTGCAAGGGAATCAATCGATGTTGTTGTAGGAGGGTGGTGTCGTGGTGATGGTGGCTAGCGAGGTGAGGCAGGTGGCAAGCACAGTGGTGGCTGGATTTGGTAGTGCGGCCACTAGTGGGGTGACGATCGACGACCGTGATCCGCGGTGGCATAGAATAAGTTATGGCTCAAGGTGGGTGAAGTCTGGGATTCCAAGAAGCCAAGAGGGGATCTGGGAACATGGAGAACTGGCAAAGTCGAGATGGTTGCAGGTTGTTAGGGTAGTCCACAACTGTCAGGGTCTGAAACTCGGCAGGTTGAATGGCGGCAAGATAGGTTGTGAGTCCCTCATCCCTTGCCGTCATGGGGTAGGGTTATAGGAGTGAAGACGATCGACGGGGAGAGGAGTAAAGGGCTGCTCTGTGAACGTTTGGGAAGTGTCTACTAATGAAACGGGCATTGATGTTTCTATGGCACTGAGAGGTTTCTGTCACTGGGTGATACTCATCGGGTTTCTCTGCGATTATCTCGCAATTATGGCCTGGGGCAGATAAGCAAGGAGAGGCATCATGGAAAAGAAAGGCAGGAAGGGAAAAGAAAACTTGTTGTTGTTGTTTGTAACGGGACGCAGAGTCGGGGTTAATCAGGGTTGGTTGGCGTTAGAGACGGTCAGCCCTGGTTTGCCCGTGAAATTTGGGGCTTTCATTCAATTCCTTCTCCCTAATTTCTTTCACTTCAAATATTTATCTCATAATTTACTAACCCTTTAGACCCAAAATTTCAACCATACCTTTAACTTGCATTAGTCTAAATTCTAAAAATACTAACTCCCACATTCATGATCTAGAGGTGTCTAATAAATTTATTCTCTTAATTATTATAATTGTAATTATCTAATCATGGAAATTGTATTTTTGTGTGATTTCAATGCCAACAATTCATATTTGAGTTTAGTTCTTAAATTTTGGGCCCAAATGTAATGAATATGTCAAAATGAGGAAAATTGCACTTTGGTGCTCGAATTTCAAGATAACCCAATGAGGTTCAATTATGAATGAAAAATTTGCAAAAGAGAGTTTCATTTCTAGAATATTATGTATAATAGCTCGAAATTTAATTTAGTGCCAAAATCCAATATGTTATAGAGCCCATGTACAACTATGATATATGTACATATGTATATGCATATACACACATATATAGGTATATATCATAGTTGTATAGGCATCCAGACATTACTGGGGGTAGACATCCTAGGCACCAAGGTGGAGGCCTAGGAGTTTCCATGCATTTTTTTACAATTGTAGTTTTTATATATTGTATTTTTATGTAAATTATGATTTTATGAACAAAACCAAAAAACATTATAGAACTTCAAAAATGGAAATTAACCACAAAATGTAATACAATCAAGTGGACAGTTTAAAATTCGTAGCAAAAAACTATTGTGAATGAGCAATTGAGCATCAAATATTAGGAACAAAAAATACAATGGCACATAGTAATCAATCGTGAAAAATAAGATTTGAACTCAATCATCAATGAGATTTGCCAAATCATCATCATCATCATCATCATCATCATTGTCATTCTGTGTCCACCTCTTCCTCTTCTTTGTCCTCATTAGTGTTGTCATCTTCAAACTCATCAGATTCATCTAGTAGATCTTCATTCTGAACTTTTTTCTCTTTGATGACAACACCCCTTGTTGTCTTTTCCTGTGGCAGTCTAGTTTTTAGAGGACTGTGAAGCTTTTCTCTTACGACTCTAGGTGGCAACTTTTGCTTTTCCCTTGTCAACAGTCTTAGATGTACTTGCACCCTTCTTAGGCCAAGACACCTCTTCAGATGCTCCCATGGCCTGATCTACAAGTCTCTAAGTGACCATCATGATTTGGAACTATAGCATCATCGTGAATCCCCGTCATCCACTCATTGCTCCAGTGTATCTCATCAACTACAATGGCATCAAAGTCACTTTTTCATCATTCTTCTCCCTCATTTTTTGAAACCGTCCTCCAATTTGCGATTGTGTTGAATGAACAAAAGTTTATCCAACCGCTTACTCAACAATCATTCCTTGTATTTGCGTGTGTGTACATGACAAAAGATTATGAATAATATTCTACTATAAAAGTCGTCATATTTGTTCAATAGTAATCATGGTGATAAGAAGACACTCACAAACTCAAATGTGCTCCAATTTTGCTCACAACTCGAGGAGTGCAACAAAGACTCAAACATCGCAGAGCCAACTTCTCTATGGAAGAATTCCCTATACCATATAGCTCCCACTAAGACACTATAAAATAAGAAGATATTATAATCAATTATAAAACTTGCTAAATCAGTTAAATATAATCCATTGTATAAATTTAAAAAAATATAGTTGCTTACGTGTTAACATACTGCTCCTATGGCAAATAGCTGCTAGATTCCCAAAAAATCGTGGGAATTTTAGTAAGCATCTACATCCGCAGCTACTTTGTCAAACACATACCTCCTTCCACTATTATGAAGAAACAATCCATGAAAGTTGTTGGAGTTGTATATATGTCATACTCAATTAATAGGAGCCCTAATTTTACAACAGTTCACCACCCATCTGAACTTTGTAAGAATCCCGAACGTTGTCCAAAATGGGTCCAGATTGGCTCTCATCACAGCCCAATTTTGGCTCAATCTTGTCAACTATTTTGGTAAGTGCCATGGTCATGATTCCCGTGCATGACTTAGCATCAGAATCAACCATTCTCTAGAGTTTCACAAGTGGCATTGTGGCCCTCAGAAAGCTATCCACTGCTTCATAGAACTTAAGAGACAACGTAGTCTTGGCAACCCTATCCCCAGTATTACTTTTATCCCATTTGCCTGTTGTCCACAAATCAGACAATGACAACGTGCCTAATGCATTCCTAGCATTATGCAAGCTCTAAAGAGTAAGAAAGATGTGGCAAAGCAAGTGATTGAACATCTCGCTAACTTCATCCCATTTGAAAGTTGCAGAAAAGCATTGTGAAGTGTGTGCAAGTTAAAGGGACGTGGGAGTAGCCCGGCGGTGCGGCTCAACAATCCCTAATGAAGGGACCCGAGTTCAACTATGGTTGTCTCCCTCGGGATACAACAAGGGCCCACGTTATTGAGCGCATTGTGGTGTCCCCATCGTACGCGACTGGTTTCGGGGTTTATCCTTGGTTGGGTCGGGTCCAATAGTGGCCTTGCGCAGGAGGGGTTCCTCGTCATCAAAAAAAAGTGTGAAGATAAATATAGAACGTCAGCTTCCTTACCTTTATAATTATACATGCATACTGAGGCAACCCTACAATGTCCTCCAACATGAGGTCAATGCCATGTGCAGCGAATGGTGTCCAGAATATGTGTGTCCACTTTTCCTGCAACAACTTGTCATCCAGAACAAAATTTGTGGCATAATTTGTGACAACCTGAGTTACATACTCCGATCCAATCTTCTCTATAGTGGCAGACAGGCGTTCTTAAAGAAATTCACCTTCATGGTTGTGTAGATACATCAACAGAGTACATGGAAAAAGTTCCATGAGGTGAATTGACCAAGCAATTGATTAAACTTCTTCCTCACCTGCATGACCATCCATCTGACATTAGTGTGCATCCATACTTCTACTACACCTCTTAATGCCCAACTCGTAAGTTCCCGATCTACTCATATTGGGCCTCTAGCAAACGAGTCCTTAGATCTTCTTACATGGGAGGTTTTAAGCCTCTTTCAACCTGAATTGTAGCCTCAAATGCAACCTCATACTGATCGTAGTTGGCGGCATTGAATGGAAGACCATCCTGGTAGAACCACAAGTGGCAATCCCGCAACTTAGAGCTATCACCTCACGAGGAAGAGGCATCATGTGTGCATTCATTGGGCATCGATCGGTAACCCTAGCAGCTTACCAAAAAACGGAGGCCTAGCACCAGTCATGGGAGTAGAAGTACCCACATGTTGAGAAGCAATACTAACATCCTCATGTTCACCATCGCGGCCACCACTAGGAGGAAACAAGTGCAAATCGGCAGCTAGGGTTTGAGACTTCTTCCTAGTAGTCTCCATGTAGTCAAGTATCAATTTTTTGATAGGACTTGTAGTGTTGTTGCACTTGACTACATTTGAACCCTTGCCCGTAAGATGGTCCTTCACCCTCTTGATCCCTCCATTGCACATATGGCCACACAAACCACATTGTACCCATTTCTTATAACCCAAATCATGCCAAAAAAAATACTTCCACCCAAGATCATTTGATTTTGCCTTCCATTTTGGATCCTTTACCAAAATCGAGTAGTGATTGTCCCCTACGCCACTGGTCCTAGTCAGTATGCTACTACCACCCCACTTCCTTTCGCAGGCTCATTAGACATCTTAAAACAAACAACAACCAAAACAAGATTCAATATACACAACATACAAAAACCAATTATTTGCGTAAGTAATTCAAAATGGGTAGCAAGCCACCAAAACGCATTCACCAAGCCAAGAAGCACCAATTTTATCTGTTGCTTGATGAAGACAATACAAAAATAAGACAATATAAGAATAAAAGAATTGAAAACATTGAATTCGAGGAAGGGAATTGGAATAAGGGAAAGAAGGCGGTAGAAAGAGAAGACGGTAGGGGAGTTGGAGGCATGGAATTGGAGGAAGGGAATTGGAAGAAAGGAAAGAAGACAATAAGAAGAGAAGTCAACATGGGTGTTGGAGGTATGTTATTGGAGGAAGGGAAATGGAAGAAGGGAAAGAAAATAGTAAGAGATGATGGCAGAGGAGTTGAGGGCATGGAATTGGAGGATGAAAATTGGAAGAATGGAAAGAGAAGACGATAAACAACGCAAGAAGAATACATTAGATATAAAAATAAATTGAGTGTAAATAAGAAGAACAAAGCAAGGGAATTGAAAGAAGGAAAAGTAGGGGAACAGTAGAAGAAAAAGAGAAATTAAGAAGTATGTGATGGAAGTAGGGAGGAAGAAGAGGTGGACGAGGAGGAATGAAGAAGGGAGGAGGAAAAGGAAGAAGAGAGACGGGAAGATGAAGGTGAAGAGAAGGCAAAAAGAACAAGAGGAAGAGGATGTAGGGAGGTGGAACAGTAAGCAAGAGGTTGACAGAGGAGGTGACAAGTTGTCGCAGGCTGGAGGGTGGATGATGGCGGGTTTTTGGGATACAGCTTGCTGGGGTGGCAGCTAGATGGTGGACTGATGGGAGGCGGCTAGATGGTGGGTTGTTAGGAGGTGCATTGGCGGAAGTTGATGTAGTTGACGGGGAGCTCACAGGTTGTTGAGGAAGTGGGTAGGCAAGGTGTTGGGGTGGATGTATTGGTTGGCCGGTGGACTAATGAAGATGTGTTGGAACAACAGAGGCGACAAGGTGTGTGGAGTTGATGGTTAGGCAACGAGATGATGAAGGTGTGGCGGCAGGTTGATGTGGCTCGGGGGGAGGGGGGATGGTTCCAGGGGAGATGAAGGACAAGGGCAGGTTGATGGCGTGGAGCACGAAGGGGGGAAGTAACGGGGATGAAGGGGAAGAAGGGGTTGATGGGCTGGAACAAGAAGGGGCGGGATGGGGCTAGAGTGGATGGGAGGGAGGCACCATGGTTAGAAGATTAGGGCAGATCAAAATGCTTTGATACCATGTGAATAGAATAGGATTGTATTATTGGGACAAAGAATACAAGTATAGACCCTCTCCTTACATAGGATAGGAGGAGTCAGTAAATACATAGTTTACCAATATGGGATAAAAGACAAGATATTAAGGTGCACAAAATTAAAAAATATACATGTTAACAAAGGGGAGGGAGTAAGAAGAGGAAGGAGAACAAGAGCATATAGGAAGAGGTAAAGGAAGAGCAAATAGGTGAGGTGCCAAGGTGAATAGAATAAAACGACAGAAGAGGAAAAAGAAGATGATGAAGCAGGAAGAGAGGGAAGTGTTAATAAGAGGTAGTAGGAGGACGAATAGGAGGTTGAGGGGGATAGAAAAAAAGCAAGAAATCAAAAAGATGAAGAAACTAACTTACTGTGGCAGCGGCCTCCGTGCGTCGTTGTGGGGTGTTGCGTGCATGCATCGCGTCGGTGAAGGAGATGTGAGTAACTTGAATGACAAGTTACTCATCTTTTCCACTCTCTTTTTTCGTCATTGTGGGGCAGACCCATTAACCCTCAGGCCCATCATCGCCCATTCGGGCCGCCCAAACGCCCAGTTGGGTTGGGCGCCTCGATTTTGGAGGTTAGGTGGCCGCCCAATGCGCCCTGGCACGCCCAGGCAGCTGCCAATACAACTCAAGTATATATATATATATATATATATATATATATAGAGAGAGAGAGAGAGAGAGAGAGAGTCAGGCTAGAATACACTCGAGTGTATTCGAAGCGGAATACACTCAATTAGTTTTTCATAATGTAATATTTTTTTGAAAATTTAATCCATTGATCTTCTTAAACATCTCGTGAACAACTCATACGCAAAATTTGAGCACATTTGGATATGTATAGCTCATGTTATGAAGAGTGCAAAAATTATGCATTTCAAATTAGTTTCGCGCGTTGATTTTGTTGCCCTTGGATGAGTGACTTACACTCATCCAAATGGGTTCAAAATTTGTATGTAGCCTAGTTATAGTACGACGGTGAAGATCAACGGTTTACATTTTATAAAAAATAGTCTTGATATGCAAACACACTTGAGTGTATTCGTGCGATCCGTACACTCGAGTGTATTCTAGCCTGACTATATATATATATATATATATATATATATATATATATATAGTCAGGCTAGAATACACTTTGTGTATACCGAAGATACAATACACTCAAGACTGTTTTGCAATTCTAAACGGTTGACTTCTTAAATATCTTATGAATAAGACTATATATAAAATTTGAGCTTGTTTGGGCACTTATAGGTCATGCATCTAAAGACAAGAAAAGCAATGCACTTGAAATTAGTTATACACATCAATTTTGTTGTTCTTGATTCAGTGACTCACAAGCATCCAAATGGGCTCAAATTTTTCATGTAGCCCGCATTTGTTATAACAATGAATATCAACAGTATGGATTTTCCAAAAAGACTAAAACACTATTTGAGTGTACAATGTGATTTATACACTCGAGTGCATTCTAGCCTCTCTCTCTCTCTATCTATCTATCTATCTATCTATATATATATATATATCAATATTATAAAAAATGTGAAGCGAGTGGAAAGGACCTTATAGCTGCCTAAGAGGCGGGTACCTTTTTAAAAAGCAAGTGCTTAAATTTTTAAATGTTGCTTAGCATTGTATACACATATACATGCATCACATTGAAATTTGTAAATGTTTTGCAAAGCTAAACCTATGCATTACTTTGAAAATGATACTAACAAGAAGTGTTTGAAAACAGGCCGCACGGGCCACATAAGCGGCCCGCATATGCTTAGCCGCTTATAAGGCCGATTAGTCACCGATTTTTAGATGGACATTTGTTATCTCGACTCAAACTAGATTACATATTTATTGATAACATTCTCTTAATGTACTATTTTTTTGTATGTTTTGTACATGAATCTCATGCTTATTTAAACCTCTAGAAAGGTGTGCATCTTTTTGTGTGATTTGGTTAGTCTTCATTGTTATGTACTTGTGTTGAACCATTTCTTGAGTGCTTCATTGGAGCTTATGCTTAAATGAGTTTAGAATGTATTCTAAATGGTGTTTTACTTTTTAGTGAAACTTTATATTCGAATCTATCTCAAAATTTCAGGGTCCAAATATGTAATTGTACAAATTAAATATGAAATTGTGATAAATGTATATATAATAATTAAATTATAATAAAAATACAAATTGCATATACTTCCACATATACTCCCGCATTCCGCATATACTCTATAAGGTGACCTCTCCGCACGCATAACGCATACCGCTTTTTAAAACACTGCTAACAAGCAACAACAATAAAGAAACAACTTCAACAATTCAACATACAAATATAATTATGAAGCACAAGTGCATAACAAATTTAAGTGCATAAACACTTACACCCTTATTTTGACTAGTACACAACAGTAATATAAATATAAAACACTTACATATAACTAGCAGGTAAATACCCAGTAGCTAATATTATTCCACATGTAGAATATATATAAGTTTATAAATATATACTATGTGATATTAATGTTATTAATTAAATACATTATAATATAGTACACTATACATCATACGCTATTCTAGTAGTTAAATCAAGCAGTAGCACATGTTGATATAAGTACATAATTAGTATGAAAAAAGTAGAGTAGATAGCATCAAGTATGCACTAGGAAGCATGGAAACGGACACGGATACAGACAAGTGACGCAATTAGGATACGAACATGTGCTACACACGGAGAAAAAATGCATATACAAGTGTATTGTTTTTATGTATAAAGACAAAAAAGAACAAGCACATTCAAACACAGATCTTCTCATCCACATTGTATTCAAATACATATTTAAGTTCAAACACACACTGCATATATCATGAAATCAAGCCATCAAAGACATACTATACAAACAAACCCACATTGTAATTACAATAATAGTCAACCTTACAAACAAATTATTCACAAATAACAATTTGAGTTAGATACCACAAGAACAAACTCATAATAAAATGTTTTGCATATTGAATTTTGAATAGTAAAAAATTAGTGGCGGTGGTGCACAACAAAGAAAGAAAAGGGAGGTATGTTATTATATATAGAAAAAGGAGAGTGAATATGTTCATGGCAGTGTTTCCCCTTATTAGTGTTGGGCCATATCCGGGTTATGCCCAACTCATGTCCGGGCTGTGTCCAAGTCTAATAAAAAAGTGGGATTTGGACACATTTTGGTCGTGTCCGCCATGTATCCACGTGTGTCCACTACGTATCCATGTTGGGCACGTGTCGAACACGGACGCGGCAGCCTCCAGGAAGTGTCGATGCTTCCTAGACTATACGTCACTAGAAAAAATAAAAATAAGACATGAACAGTAAATCTGTAATGAATACTGTTGTAGAAAAAAGAGGGAAAAAGAGAAAAGAAACCAATAAATAACATCATTGAGGTACAAAGAAATTACCTCTAATTAATGGCCCACTCTTGTAGCAGAAACAACCTTCTCTAATTGTAAGAAGTTCCCTTAACATGGAAAGGTGAGCAGTAGAAAAGTTGGCACCGGCTCCCTTCAAAACGACAGCAACCAAAAGGGTGGAACGGTGGAGGTCAATAACCACCTCTATCAGATGATATTGTGCCGCAAGGGTCCCTATGGTGCAACCCAATTGCAAGCTTACGGAGGGTTGGCGCTAGACACAATGGACGGAGGTTACATCCCTCAGGATTTGCGGCAAACACTGTAGTCGGGGTGACACAAGGATTGATACATGTATTACACACACACACACACACACACACACACACACACATATATATATATATATATATACACACACACACATATTGATGTACATGCATCCCAGCTGCCGCCTTGATTTACCACCCTCTCGAGCGTTCGGCCTCCGCCACGGGCATGGGAGAAGGGGAGAGAATGCCTCTCAAAATATATATATATATATATATATATATATATATATATAGAGAGAGAGAGAGAGAGAGTTAGGCTAGAATACACTCGAGTGTACAGATTACGTTGTACACCTCAATGGTGTTTGCCTATCTAGACTTTGTCTTTCTAAAATCCAATCCATTGATCCTCATGGTTACAATAATAATAGGCCACATACAAAATTTGAGCTCATTTGGATGAGTGTAAGTCACTCATCAAAGGACAACAAAATCGACGCACAAAACTAATTCGAAATGCATGATTCTTGCCTCCTTTAGATGCACGACCTATAAGTATCCAAATGAGCTAAAATTTATTATATAGTATGTTCTTAAGATATTTAAGATATATATATATATATTAAGAGAGGCATTCTCTCCCCCTCTCTCATGCCCGTGACGGAGGCCGAACCCCCGAGAGGGTGGTAAATCAAGACGGCAGCTGGGATTCGAACCCTGGTCCCTTTGTTGGGGGACACTGTGCTTGACCACTTGAGCCACTCATTGTCGGCTCACATATATATATGTATGTGTGTATGTATATATGCATCCATTGTTTGTGAGTAACTTTTCACATTATCTAGCTACATTTTTGTATCTCAAAGTTCCATTTCTACATATATACCACATTTAATGTAACATATTTGCTAGAAAAATCTAAGTACCAAAAACAAAATGTTGCCAGGTTATGTAAAAATTATACATGTGTGGGGCAATTTAGGAAGCCTTACACATAGGCTAATAGGTTCAGTGCGGATAGCAATTTTAGGTTACTCATACTACATTTCGCATATGTCGGGTTAGATTTTTTGCAAACATATTTCAATAACACTTCACGCTATCCAGCTACATTTTTGTATCTCAAAGTTCCATTTCTACACTTAATGTAACGTATCTGCAGAAAAAAGTACCAAAAACTAAATGTAGCCAGGTGTTGTAAAAATTATACATGTGAGGCGGCACATAGGAAGCCTTACACATGCTAATAGGCTCAGTGCGGATAGCAATTTTAGGTTACTCATACTACATTTCGCATATGTCAGTTAGATTTTTTGCAAACATATTTCAGTAATAGAAGAAGAGGAAGGCCTAAATTAACATGGGAAGAGCTTATAAAGAGAGATTTTGAATCTCTACATCTCAACCAGAATACGACCCATGATAAAGCTGAATGGAAAAGAAGGATCCATATAGCCGACCCCAACATAGTTGGGATTGAGGCTTAGTTGATGATGATGATGATGATGATGATGATATTTCAGTAACATTTCTTGAATGTAACATATCTGCAGAAAATGCCATGAAAAACATGAAATATAGTTAGGTAACCTGAAATCGCATAGGGAATGTATGTTTTTTCTATAATACACACATTTGTGCATTTGTGATGTGTAGCTATATACACATGTATATCTAAGTGTGTTGTATAACTATGGTACGTATGTGTATGTTTATATACATATATACAAAGTATAATGTGTGTGCATGTGTGTCATGTATGTGGATACATGGGTATATATTTAAAATATGTATGCATCTAAATGAGAAATTATTGTTACTGATTCAGGGAAATCAGCCACCTCTCTCTTCCAATTCAAAGTTGTCATATCTAACTACTAACATTGAAATGGGGAAGTTGCATAAGATTAAGAAACTAATGACCAGTCAACCATAAGCATTTCTTAATATCATTAGGTGTTAAAATGAACTTGCCATCTAAAGTAATACTAATGTTACGCTTGATAACAACAAACATGACAGGAAAAGGACTAATGAACAAATTGTCATTCTCACCCCAAAGTCGAGTTGTCCCATCCTCGGAGCCAGTTATGATCTAAGAGAAAAAACAATATGTTGAAAGTTAACACATTAAGGACAGTCTCAGTTGAAATTCAAAACTAAAAAATGATTTTCATGATGAAAAACGAAAATCGTGTAAAAATTGTGAAAATTTAAACCACAGTTTTCCACATAAAAATTAACAGTTTACATTGTGGTGTATGAGTCTGAATAAGATATTGCAGGTGAAACACCCACTCTAAGCAGCATGCAATGGGAATGGTCATGGAACTTCACAATAGTCGTATGAAAAGTATCGGGAAGACCTCGAAAGAAATTATCTCTCTCTCTCTCTCTCTCTCTCTCTCTCTCTCTCTCTCTCTCTCTCTCTCTGTGTGTGCGTGTGTGTGTGCGTGTGTGTGTCGGGAGTGAATCAGTCCGGCTTCTAGTTCTCAGTTAACCAGTACAACCATAAATATTTTTAGTAGTTGAAAATATACCTAAATAGCAAAATGATATCTAAAAGACAATCCTATATATCGAACTAATCACACGACAAAATATATTATACTTACAAAGATACAAATAAATCTACAACACTACCAATTAAAAAAAAACTGAAGTGCGAATATAACATATGTCTAACTGACCATACTAACTAGTAACTACAGATATATATTACATTATAAATGATACATGCATTATTTTTAGAAGGAAGTTCATTTTTTTTTGGCTAAGAACGACAAATCAGAGAGTTGCCAAATTTATATTTATTCTCAGTTGAACCAGTTTGACAGGTTGGTTCACAAATTCTAGACAGTTTTCAGGCACTTCGAGGGTAGCCCATACAGGTTCTCCCACCAATTTCCAATTCTACCAGCAAAACCAACCGGTCCAAATCGATTTTGACAATAATGATGACAGAAATTACAATGCCTTTAACAACATGGACTCAAGAGAGTACCCTCAGATTATCATTATTGCTTTCTTATACTTTATATTCCTTGTTTCTCATAAGAATTTCTTATGCTTGGACTCACGAGGGAACTTGTTAGTTTGTGCTTTACTCATTTAGAGCAACATGATCTCTATTAGACTGAGCATAGTTAAAAGATAATGAGGCACGGATAAATTTACTTCGGAAGAGCTCATGAGAGATTTTGAATCTTTAAATATTGATCATAATATGACCATAACTGAACCAACATGGTTGGGATTGAGGCCTAGATGATGATGATAGTAGTGATGATGATGATGATGATGATGATGATGATGATGATGATGATGGTGATGAAGAATAATTAAGAGCAGCATGATGACTGTGAAGAAGTGTATTCGTTGTATATTGATATGTACACCCCTTTCCTATATATATAGGGGAGGAGGCAATTACAAGGAAGCGGATTAAAACCCTAATGGGCCATGGGCTAACAGGCCCATGTACACAATAGACTAATTAACCTATTAACTAAATAGGCAAATATTCTAACAATGACAATTAAGATTCTTGCTTTAAGTCTTTACCATTTTCCATAGGAATGTTGACAATAGGGTAAGAGAGATTTGGAGTCATTACATCTTGATCAGAATATGAACCATATAAAAGCTGATTGCAAAAGAAGAATCCATGTATCCGACCCGACATGATTGGGATTGAGGCTTAGGTAACATTCACAATGATGATGACGATATATGATTTAAAGCAACAAGATGAACTTGAAGATTCACAGGTAAAATCTTTAGTGTTTTGCTTAGTAATGTTACCATAGAATAGCTAGGAACAAGATGTGCCATAGCTTCATGTTGATCGCTTCTTTCATGTGTATCTTTATCATAGTTTTAAAAAGTGATATGCTTACAAGTGCGGAGAGGTCACCTTATAGAGTATATGCGGTATGCGGGAGCATATATGGGAGTATATGCCTTTCTGGATTTTTTTAATAAATTAATTATGTATTGCATATAAATATACATTAAGCATAGAAATAATATACTTCATTTGTAGAACACAAAATTATGTATATTTATAAGTGTCCATGCACATATAGATGTAGAATATATTTAAATATCCACATATGTGTAAACATAAATAGCGTATGTGAAATATGTATGTGTATTATATGTAGATATATACATATTGACGTGTAAATGTAAATACAGTATGTGTATATATGGATTGTGTGTATGTAGATGCCAATATATATCATATATGCATGTCCATATAACATATATCAAAATGAATATACATAAACTAGAATATTACACATTTGACGATCTTTGTGTGATACATGTAAGTATGCCATTGATGTATTAACACAATATATATAGATGCATATAGATATTGAAAGGTATTAATACATATACATATATATATGCATATGTACATGTAGGTGTGTGGATATATAAGTAGTTTAAATAAAATTGATGCAAATTAAACTAAAGAAGAAAAAAAAATCTGCAGAACTTCTAATCAAAAAACAGCCGCATATACCCCGCTTATGCCCCACAAAGGACTGCATATGCGGCCATGGCCGCATACTGGGTCGCTTATGCATATGCGGTTTGGCAAGAGGGTCGCACCGCATAAGCGACCACATATGTCCTGAATAAAAACGCTTTTTGAAACATTGTCTTCTATATAACTGAATCACACAACAATCTGAGGAGGTAGTTAGAGGATTCTCCGTGGACTAAATGGAATTTACACAACTGTTTCCCTATAACGAAATTTCTAGTGCTACATTGATATCTGATCTACTTGTTGTCCCCAAAGAATAGCATATATATACTATTTTTTGTTGTTCTGATTTTGTCACCTCATCCAACAAGTAATGTTGTAAATCCAACTTATTCGATTAAGGCACGCTACAGCAAAGAGACAATTTTGTTGCATAGTATATCTTGATATGTGATTGGTAAATAGTTCTATCATCCTGCTCTTGACCATCTTTTCAATATCAGCCCCATCACAAAGGCAATTCATTGGGATTAAGAGAGATCCTCCCCCAAAATTTGTACCAGGGGTCAAATTGCAAGGGGGTATGAAGTCAAGAAATGTGTCTGGTAGTTCGAACCATAGAATTAAATGTCCGATTTCGATGTCGTGTCCGATGGCCCAGAAACAGATATTTTCAAAATTTTGATATTTATGACCCTAACAATTTCGACGACCAAATAAGCGAATTATATCATGAAAATTTACCAGGACGATCTAAACGCCAAGATCTACTCAAATATGCAATAATATTTCATATTGAGTAGGTGGGGTCTCCCACATTTGTAAGTGAAGGATGTTGAACAATTTCGATAGAATTTCGATGGCAATTTCGATGAAAAAATTAAGGAATTAAGTTATGAAATTTTGTAAACACAATGATTAAACATAGACACACTAGATTATATAATAAATTTATATGTTTAGAGATTAGGGTGGGATCCATGTCTTGATGAGTGAGTGCACAAATTAACAGAAATGTCAAGTCTGTTAGACATTAGACTATTACAAACTTGCAAACTTCAAGTTAACACAACTAAAGTACTAGACTTTATAACTTAGTTACAACTTACAAGTTACAATATTGTAGGTTAATATATTTATTGTATAAGTCTACTATTATTATATATTTAGGGTTACATAAGTGAATAAAAAAAAATTAGGGTTACAAGTTATGACTTACACTTAACATTTTGTATAAGGCTACTGATAATATATTTAGGGTTACACAAGTGAAAAATACAAAAATATAAGAACTTCCGTTGAAAAAGCTTTTGTAGCCATTTTTCGTATAAATACAAAATATATTGATTAGATTTTTAAAATAAGTATAGATATACGTATTACACACTATCGTTTCTTAGATTTTAAAGTTCACTTCAAGATCTTGAGAATTTGAAGAGAAATGTCACTTAGAAATTTTGGATTTTCGGGGTATTTATTAACATATGTCTAAAAGGGAGTAGAAATACAAGGAGTAGATGGGTTAGGGGGAGCGATTACATACCTTAGAATCAAGTAGAGCAGCCTTCAAGGGCAACATAGACCAAAAAAATCACTAAAAGATCAAAGTCCCAGCAAATTTAGTGGACAGAACACTGTTTTCCGAAATAGGTGTTGTATTTCACACTGATTTCGCAATACCAAGGCCCAAACTGGATTTTTTTGCCCGTTTTGCGAAATTTCGACTGTAGCTGCAAAATTGCGGGCCAATTCCTGTGTACTGACGTTTCGATGTCCGATTGCAACAAAAATGAAATCTCTTCCACGGTTCAAACTCGGGTCCCTTCGTTGGGGAATACCTGAATTCATGGAACTATGTCTGGTTTCATTGTCATACCTGATGGCCAGAAACTGAAATTTTGACCGAAATTTCAATATTATGCCTAGACGATTTTCAACCCCAAAATGAGGTTAATTAAATCACGAAAATTTACTAAGATGATATAAACATCAACATACATGTAAATATGCGATAATATTTCATATTAGATATGTGGGGGTTTCCCACATTTGTAAGTGAAGGAAGCTGAAGTGTTTCGACAGTCATTTTAATGATAATTTTGATGGTAAAAATAAAGAAATTGAATTATGAAATTTTGCAAACATAATGTTCAGGCATAAACACACTAAAGTATATAATAAATTTATAGGTTGAGAAGTCGGGGTGGGATCCATGTTTTGATGAGTGAGTGCACAAATGAACATAACTATCAAGTTTGTTAGACCGTTACAAACTTACAAACCCACAAGTTACGACTTAGAACTTAAAACTTACAATTGCAAGTTCTACACTTACAAATTACAACTAGTAGAACATATGTTACTATCTTACTGACTGGTAACCACTAGTTTAGCTTAGTAATTAGCAAGTATTAAATAGTATTAGCTAGTAACTAATAAGTAATAAGTAATAACTAACAAGTATTAAGAGAAGTAGTATTAGCTAGTAACTAATATGTAATAAGTAATAACTAACAAGTATTAAGTGTTTAAGTTTTGTTTGTAGATCGTGTGATTTTTGAAAGATACGGCACTTAGAACTTTGTAATTTTCGGAGTGTTTCCTTAGATCTCTATAAAAGACTGTAGGAATATGAGGTGTAGATGAGCTCAGGATAGAGGAAACATACCTTAGAATCGAGAAAAAAAAGCCTCTTAAAGCAAGAGATTCAAAGAAAATCGCTAAAATACCCAAGATGTAGTAGCACCAGTCCTAGGAACAACATTTCTCGAAATTACGGCCCAAAGTGGGCTTTCTGCTACAAAATTTCACAATGTTTTTGCAAACTTTCGCAGCTAGGTGTGAATTTTTTGCGAAATTACATCCCATTCCTTGCGTTTGTGCATCTCGATGTGTGAATGAAAAAAATCAAAAAATCAACCACAATTTTGATCAAATCTTGTTTCATGCATGAACTCGCCAATTGCGTTGTCCCTCGCTGGCACAAAAGCAATTCGTCATCTAGACAATTACAGATTAGACATTTAAGCCGATGAAGGAATTAATCTCGGGCCATATTATTATTGGCAAAACAACACAATAGAGCTTGGAACTTAATCCTTCAGCCTATCAATTTCCATTGGCATATTGAATATTTTACTTTAAAGAGATACCCATGTGTCACTAGCTCGTCGTTGTTGTTAATCACATATGTAGTTTCAATAATTAAGATCCATGGGGACATTAGTAAGCACCCTATCATTCTTTACCAGTGTATCAGGCTCTCTGCAAATATTTTTTTAATCCTAGAGCAACCCAAAAACTTCATGCGACAAGAGCAAAAGTAAGCACAAAGACATTAATAGTATGAAAATAGAAAACCGCCCTATTAGAGAGAACTCTTTGAGGCTATGGATCATATAAACTAAGAAGAGCCGCCAAATCAATATAAGAAGCCAAGTGGGGACATCTAGCCTGATATAAGTGCATAGCAACAGATAGGGACAAACCATGTCGATTTTCTGTCCAGGAAGATGAGGGGTGCAAATGAACAGTGATTGCTAGGTGCAGCTAAAGACACAACAATAGGGGACCACCTACAGTACAAGAGGAAGGATGTCGCAGTAGTGTATGACCCTAAGTGTGTCGTAACAGGAGAGAGCACTTACATTATGTACAACAAGAAGGGGTGATGCTAGGTTGAGATGCCCTTGAGGATCATAGCAAATAAACACCTCTTAGCACTCATAGAAAGGGGTTCAGCCCTTCAAATACCACACCGAAGGAAGAGGGAATGGTAATTGACTCAGAAAAGGGTGTTGATAGGAGCATTGACCCTTGGGAAGGGTGTCTACACTTGGAGTATGATCCTTCAGACAAGTGATGACATTGATCAAGACAGAATATTTTTTATTACAGATAGTTATCATTAGAAGATATCGACATCAATGGTTAGCAACTACCAAGGAGAGGAACTAGGAAGAAGATAAACATGCAAATAAAATAGAATTAACATGGATCAACAATATCCCATAATGACCCCTAAAACCATAGGAGGGCATATTCTAGAGTATTTCACGATCTCAAATGTTGGGTTTACATAGGTAGTCTACGAAGCACGGACACAGACATGGGACACATCAATTTTTTCAAAAATATGGGACATGGACATGGCAGTGGACACGGCAAATTTATAAATGAACACATATATTTGTAGAACAAAATATGACATATAATTGATATATGTATATCCGTAGTTTTATTGTTAGTGGAAGTAATGGTGAACAAAATTTATAGCCAAGATGAAGAAGGGGGGAGGGGTGAGGAAATATGAAGTTGTTGGTAGTGGAGGAGGTGGAAATGAAGGTGCCTTGGAGGTTGAGAGAGAAGAAAAGGAGGGGATTACATTGGAGAGCTACTTAATGAAGGGGCAAGAAAGAGGAGGGGAGATGGAAATGTAGAGAAGCAAAAAAGGAGTATACGTAGGGAGGACAATACTCTACTAATTTTTCCTGAAGGAGCAAGAAGTGTGGGGGGGAGTGGCAAGAGAATGTAGAAGGAGAAGTAGAGTACCAAAGTGAAATAAGAGGAGGGGGCGGAGAGTGGCTTCTGCCACATTCAAATTGAAAAAAGAGAAAGGGCTGGAATGAGAAGAGGGAAAAGAGGGGAAGAAGGAAAAGTAGATGAGGGAAAAGCAAAATAGAGGAGTAGGATAAAAACTTAAAACCACAATTTAATATGGGTTGGGCCAGGGTCGAGGTCAATTGTAAGGCCCCCGACCTAGCTTAACTCCTTAAATCATGTTAAAATATTATCTCATGTTTTGATGCTTGCTTAGTATGTCCTTAGGCATTGGGCTTCCTATTCGTGGACTGTTGTGCAATTACCTTCTTTGCCAAGGGCGTCCTTGTAAATTGTATACAACGTGTCAGTCGTCTTCTCTCCTTGCTTGGCTAAAGATATAGGCACTTAGGTGGTATGACTTAGCTTAGTTGTTCATCCATCATTAGAGAACCGATGAAAGTGGCATGTTCTTTCAGCAATAGAAGACTGATGGAAGTATGGTTGCATATGCATTGGTATATATGCCCAGAGAACCAGTCATATGATGATTGTAATGTGGCATCTGTACTTGATTTGATTAACAATATTGGCAATTTTGTCTATTATATTTGTTCAATTATGAGATGATTACATAGCATGATTGGTGTCTAAAGAATGATGTTACTTGATGACACGTTTTCAGGTTAAGGGCATGAATAATTAGATCATATGTATGACAAGAGTATATACATTCTTGTTATGTCCCCAGTCAGATATTATTGTGGAAGCAAAATAGACGACAATAACACAAAAGACTAGAATGTGTGTTGACTGAAGACTAGATCTCATTAGTCATGATATTGGATATCAAGTCAAGCACATAGATACTTGTTAGAGAACAGTGTACCAGACAGACTCACCTTGAGAGTGATACATGGAAGTCATGAAATGGTAGTCAGAATTAGCTCGCAAAGTGATAGTTTTGATTGTGGTTCTTAGACCTGAAGTCGCTACACTCATCACATCATTCGTTCGATGAACTTTGACACCATTCAACGTGACCTTGAATAAGGGTTTCCATACAAGTGGTACTCGGGTATGTTGTGACACATGAGAATTGAGTGTGAGTGATGTACATGGATTTGTCCCTCCTATTAGAGTTGATATCCTGGCTACTTGATAAGAGAGACTAAGAAACGCATGGCCATGCACATGTTGAGTCAATATGTGATATGTGAGCTCAAGTGCATCTCAACAGTCTGCTCTAGTTTAAAAAACATAGATTGAGTATTAAGAAGATAATGATTCCATGCCTCGCATTCAATCTAGATATCTGAGACAAAGGAACTATACGATCACAATAACACTGATCATTGATGTATGTTGAAGTTGTTCTCCAACTTTCCCATTACTTGGGTAACAAATATGTGTTGTTAGATACCGCTAATTGCTTGTGATGTCATAATCTGGTTATGGACATTCACTATCAACGTAATTTGGGACCTATAGGGTCTCACGCAAAGGATGCACTTAAAAGACAAGATTCAATTACTAAAATATTTAGGGTAGACAAAATAATGATACCGATTATCAGCCAACTGATGGAGTGTCCAGTCGACCAACTGATGTGCCAGTAGATTGATTGGAGTGGTCGAATGACCAACTTGACTGTGCTAACTCAAGCCGAAGGAACTAGCCATTCGACTGTTTGAAGTGTTCTAATCGATCAACTGATCCACATTACCACGGATGACCAGAGTAGCCCACCGGCCGATTCGAGTGTCCAATCGACCAACTGGGTCGAATCAGCAAGTTTGAATGGGTCAAACAATTAATGATTAGACAAAGAGAGACACATTAAAACCAATGTTATTGTGTTGCTAACCACAGGCCAATCAACCAACTAGATTGTCATGTCGGTCGACTGGTCGTGCGCAGCCGCCGCCCAGCCATGAGATCTGACCTTTTGTCTCCTCAGGGTATGTGGAAACCCTAGACTAGTAACTCATATATAAAAGGGGGGTGGCCAACAATCTCAAGATAACTAGACTTCTCACAATTATGGTAACATGAGAGCACAAACCATCTTACTCGTGAAAAGGAGAGATAGCAAGGGCAGAAGGAAGTCGATGCTAGCACATTGACAAATGAAGGGGCAACTCCTTTCGGTCGGCTCGGGAAGCGCAACATAGAGTTCCAAGGTTGTCAGAACCGAACCAGTCAGCGAACCGGTGATGCCTCTGGTTCTCGATTCACTGGTTCAACCAGTGGTCTAACCGGTTCAACCGATGACATCAGCATGACGTCACTAATAGTTTTAAAATATAAAAATGTCTTTGATACTCATGAAAAATAACCATGCAAAAGTTATAAAACAGGAATAATAGCACAACTACTCACAATAATTTGATAAACAGACCAAATCACAAATATTATTCTATTTATGGACATATATATACCAACATTTATATAGTATCCAAAATTAATTAACAAAAAATAGCACCAACAATATAACCAGCCGGTTGGGCTAAAATCGGACTGGTTCACCGGTTTGATGCCAATCAAACTTCATTTCTGGCTTTGGGAGGGAACCGAACCGGTAGAGTAACTGGTTCCCGGTTCAACCAATTCAACCAGTCGGTTCGGTTCTGATAACCATGTAGAGTTCTGAGTGATCCGTGTAGACTACATAGAGGCATGGAAGGTTTTGCTACTACACTAGGAGGACACCGTCAGCTGTCGTTCGTTAGATTTCTTCACCAAGAGGACGTCGTCGATTACCATCGGTCTGCTGCTTAAGAAGGAAGCGCATCAGAGTGCAAGGATAGTCGTTGGACTTGCTCCAGGACAAGGTAGATCATGAACCCTCTTTCCTAATACATCGTTCTTAATGCGATTTGTTAGTTAGGAAATATGGACAGAAATTTTTCGCTTCCGTTGTCATCTTTGTCTCCATATTTCCCAACAGACTGCTCTTCCGCAGGTTGAAGATCGATGAGGCTCCTTTGCTTGGTCATCGGTTTCTGGCATGCTTTGCTTTTTGTTGGTTGAGGATCGGCGGCATGCTTCTGCCTTTCCATCATTCGACGACCAATGGGAAGGGGATGGTTGTGACCTTTTGGGTTTTCGTTGGTTGACAACTGAGAAAATGACAAGGAGTCCATGGGAGACGATGTGGCTTCAAGTATGGTTGGAACTCAATAGCTCGGAGGGCACAGGAGCCTTGCTTTTCTTGGGAGCCACTGTAACAACATCTTGAATCTGACAGCTAGCTCGATGTGGGTGTCTGGAGCTCGATAGTCACCATTGCCTTGGTTTCAATAGCCAATAAGAGGGTAAAAACTAGTGGTATTGGAGATAAGGGTTAGAAAAGATGGAAACGGCTTGGCAAAGAGAAGAGCAGAATTACCAATTGGCGATAATTCAAGTTCCGGAGAAGCTTCGCAGCTCCATGCGGTGCTTTGGATCAGGCTACTTTTTTAGATTCACTGTCAGTTGTCAGGACAAATTTGTCATTGTCGGAAATGAAGGTGAAATGGTTTAGGAGGGTTACAAGGTTTTGCACGACAAATTGGGATAGGGTTCATGTGATGGAAGTCAAGTCAAACATATGGGGGGTCCTTATATCGGAATGAGGTCGAGGAATTAGATGCCAGAGATCAGCCCTAACCTCCTGGTTATCTAGGATTCAGTATTATCTCTATGGGAAGAGATAATGGTCAAGTCAAGGGTGAAATATTGACATGAAGACAGAATCCACCACTCCTAGCATGAGCTTTTCAGGCGGTCTATCTCTAAGATTCAGCCACACCAACTCTGGTACAGCTATTCGGTGCAAGCAAGTTGTCTATGTCAAACTCGTTCTATGGCCCTTTGTCGCAGAAGAAAATAGGGACGTCGTCAAGCGTTGTAGGTGCAAGAACAACAGCAAACACGGGAGGGTAGGTCCAGTGGATGAGTGAAAGCTTGAAAGGTGGTGACATAATGTTGGATGATCCAATCAGGAAATAAAGCTAGAACTTGGATTTCTTTTTGTGTAATGGTTATTCCTTTTCTCTCTATGTCTATAACTGTCTCTCAAAGGAGAGTGGACGTCTCCTTATAAGGAGAACCGTCTCGAGCGCGTCCCGCATTAACAACCAGCACACGTTGCGCACGTCCAATGGTTGGTCTTTCCCAACATGTGTCTTTAATGTTACATTAATGGGCAGCCTTCACGGATAATAAAGCAGATTTTTTTGTTGTCCACGGTGCACAGGTCACAAATATTGGTCTTTCCCGACGTGCTTCTTTAACAACGCATTAGTGGACGGCTTTTGAGGAAAATCAAGACGAATAATTGATGTTATCTTCTGCATTGTCAACAACTTCAAACGACATAAACAAAAAATCAAAAATCATTTCGGGATACAAAATAAATAAAAAGTTGTTTCGTAACAAGATAAATCACACATTTTATTGCTCTAAGGCAAGTAATATGGGACAAAAATTGATGACTTTAAAATTGATTTTCTGGAACAAGAATACAACAATTTTAACATTTATGTCTATTAGGTTCATGCAAACTGAATGAAATTCAGATATAAGTCGGTTGCATATTGTAATTTTGATACTTTGGGTCAGTTCTAAGTTTGGACAAGTTTATATCTGTATTTTCTGAATTAGATATTTAAAAAAATTACTAATACAAAATTAGAATTTTGACATACCTACGGTTCTAGTTTTAATGAATCTGAGTTGGATCCAAATTGAACAAAATATGTGTGTGGATTAATATCAGGTACTAAATTATACAATTGGTATGGTACTAAACTGGACAAAGTGACTGATTATAATCTATACCAATGTCGGGTCTAATTATCTAGAAAATCTAATTCGTATATTTGACCCAATGTCGGCTGAGTGCCATAATTTAAACAGCCCTATATGTATCCCTCGTTTAGAAAGTGTAATTGACAAGGAACGTTTTGGATACTTCAAATGGTCATCCACCTTCATAAGTGGAACTACTATAATCTCGTTACGTATGGGTGGTAGACAGCAAGGTTTAGATACTTTGATGATATGTATAAGAATTTAGACACTAGAGAAGGGGAAAAAGATATATATAAAATGTCTCATATAAGAGAAAGGAAAGGAAGAGACTTGAGTCAAGTAAAATGCATCAAGAATGAAGATGGTAGAGTATTGGTGAAGGACGATGATATCAAGAACCATTGGAGAAATTACTTCCATAAGCTTTTCAATGGAGATACTACATATAATGTTAGCAACTTGTGTGACATGAATATAAGAGATATCATTTACACACGACGAGTTTCACCATTTGAGGTCAAGAATGCTTTGAAAAAGATGAAAATGAAAAAGGCATGTGGACCAGACGGTATCCCCATTGATGTATGGAAGAGTATGGGGGATGAGGGAGTTACATGGTTAACAAATTTCTTTAACAAAATCATGAAGACCAAGAAGATGTCGGATGAGTAGAGAAATAGTACTATAGTTCCCATCTACAAGAACAAAGGTGACGTTCAGAGTTGCACAAACTACAGAGGTATCAAGTTGATGAGTCACACGATGAAGCTTTGGGAGAGGATTATTGAGCAGAGGTTAAGATCTATAATGCAGGTATCAAACAACCAATTTGGTTTCATGCCTGGAAGATCAACAACAGATGCTATTTTTCTGATAAGGAGGCTTATGGAGAAGTATAGACAAAGCAAAAAAGATCTTCATATGGTGTTTATCGATCTAGAAAAGGCTTATGATCGAGTACCCAGAGAAGTGTTGTGGATGGTTTTGAAGAAAAAGGGTGTGCCAATCCAATACATTGACTTGATCAAAGACATGTATGATAGCTCTACTGCTAGTGTCAAGACTCCTGGAGGAGAGACACCAACTTTTCCTATCACAGTTGGGGTACACCAAGGATCCACACTCAGCCCATATCTATTCGTTCTTGTTATGGATGAGTTGACAAAGAATGTTCAGGATGATATTCCTTGGTGTATGTTATTTGCTGATGATATTGTTTTAATTGACGAAACTAAAGATGGATTGAATGATAAAGTAGAACGTTGGAGAAAGGCATTGGAATCAAACGGATTGATGATTAGCTGGAGCAAAGCTGAGTATATGCATTGTAATTTCAGCCAATCTCGCAGTGTGAATGATGGAGCCAAGTTGGACGGAGTAGATATACCAAAATGTGATAAATTTTGTTACTTGGGTTCTATTATTCAAATAGACGAGGATGTCCAAAATGATTTTTGTCACCGGATCACTGCAGGATTGTTGAAATGGAGGAGTGCAACTGGAGCATTATGCGATCAGAAGATCCCTCTCAGTTTAAAAAGTAAGTTTTATAGAACAGCTATACGACCAGCCAAGCTCTATGGGAGTGAATGTTGGGCGGTGAAGAAACAAGGTCTCAACAAGATGAACGTGGCTGAAATGTGTATGTTGAGATGGATGTGTCGGAAGACAAGAAAAGATCGCTTGAGAAATGACTATATCAGGAATAAAGTGGGGGTGGCGAGCATTGAGGACAAGTTGCGCGAGGGTCGACTCAGATGTTGCAGACATGTGCAACGCAGACCTATTAGTACGCCTATACGAAGCAATGCTATTGAGCCAAACACTATAAATAGAAGAAGAGGAAGGCCTAAATTAACATGGGATGAGCTTATAAAGAGAGATTTTGAATCTCTACATCTCAATCAGAATATGGCCCATGATAGAGCTGAATGGAAACAAAGGATCAATGTAGCCGACCCCAACATAGTTGAGACTGAGGCTTAGATGATGATGATGATGATGATGATGAATTGCTTGTGGCAGATATATTAGAATTTTACAAAGCTTTGAGAGAAAAGCAAGAGAGGTAGTTTTGGGAGGGACGGAACTTCAAGGAAGTAAAAGATTCAAGGAAGAAAAATTAGTATAGGGAGGGATAGGGGTGGGGAAAGCGATAAAGCAAAGAAGAAAGTTGTGATGTGTCCACTTATGAAGTGTCAGTATACATGTTTAAGTAATTTAAGTTGTACAGAAGTCATCTGAAACGGTCGTTGATCTTCTTAAACATCTTGTGAATAGCTCACACGCAAAATTTGAGCACATTTGGACATTTATAGGTCATGTTACAAAGACCGCAAAAATTAAACATTTCAAATTAGTTTCACGCGTCGATTTTGTTGCCCTCGGATGAGTGACTTACACTCATCCAAATGGGCTCAAAATTTGTTTGTAGCCTAACTATAGTATGACGGTTAAGATCAATGGTTTACATCTTGCAAAAATTGTCTTGATATGCAAACACACTTGAGTGTATCCGTGTGATCTGTACACTCGAGTGTATTCTAGCCTGACTCTATATGTATGTATATATATATATATATATATATATATATATATATATATATATATATATATGTGTGTGTGTGTGTGTGTATGTATACACACACACACATATATATGTATACACACACACACACACACACACACACACACACATATATATATATATATATATATATATATATATATATATATATATATCAGTGTGTATGCGCGTGTGTGGTGTGTGTGTCTACACACACACACACACACATATATGCCCAACGTCATGTTTATGATCTATATTTTTGGCAATCGTCGTGTTATGTGCTTGTGCTTGTGTCTATATTCGTGTCCATGTCCGTACTTCCTAGGTGCCCAACGGGTTCCCATGTTTTGTTGGTCTATCTGAAGTAGGATATAGACTATTGGTGACACTTACATATATATATCATTTTCTAATTATAAACTATGCTTGTTTGATTTATGTAAAAATTGATGCAGTCGAGTAAAAGCCCCTTGATTAAGTATATTATATCAACAAAGGGTGAGTAAGAACAACACTTTATTAGGACTAGCAAAAATAAAAACATGAAATCATGCTTCGGGCTTATGCATGTCTAATGATGATGCATCTTTAGATTAAAACATTACGATATTGTAAACCTCTGCTTCATATCATAAGTCCTCCATGCAAGATATGATTATGAAGGTTCTTGTGAAGCAACCTGCATCTAGGTCGATACTATCGACACTCTGTCGATAGTATCGAGATCTGTCCAGGTTCATGTTGACGCCAGCTGCATCTCGGTCGATACTATCGACACACATGTCGATAGTATCGAGATTGGTTCAGGCGCAAAAGAATACTCCGTCGATACCATCGACACAAGTCGATGGTATCGACACTGGCACAGTAGCGGAACGGCAAACCGGCGGCTGACCTATTTTATTTATGAAATGTTGTTTTTATGCTTTTTCTCTCTTTGTACCTCATGTATTTACCCTAATATATAAATACAAGTGTGTAGGCTCAAGCCCTACTTACGTTTGCTGCACCTAGCAGCCGACATGTGATTGGTGTTCCCAGTGTTTTAAAAATCGGTGTATGCGCCCACATAAGCGGCCGCATACAAGGTGCGGTCCTCTAAAAATCCGCATAATAAAAATCGGTCCAAAAAGCGGTCCAAGCCGCATAATCGGTTGTACGGCCGCATACAAGGCCGATTATACCCCGATTTTTAGTTAGAGATATTCTGATTTCTTGTTTTATACATTTACATTGTTTAAATTTAGATTATAGTGCATGTTTGTATTTATTTAAGTTGTGATGATTGCATATTTGCATAATTGCATCCATTATTCTTGTAATTGTACTATTTAGATACACAATTGCACAAATTAAATATGTAAATCATGATTAATACATATATATATAATAATTAATTAAAAAAATCCAAAACCGCATATACTTCCGCATATACTCCCGCATACCGCATATACTCTACAAGGTGACCTCTCCGAACGCATAACGCATACCGCTTTTTGAAACACTGGGTGTTCCCATCTTCTTCCTCCTTCATTTCTTCTTACATGGTATCAGAGCGGAGATCGATCTAGGGTTTCTCCTCTCTCTCTCTCCGGAGGATCTCTCCAGGTCTCTCCTTCCTTGACGGCCGACTGCTTCCCACCCGTCTCCTTGGCGTAATCCACCTGCTGCAAAGGACCACCGTTGGCTACTATGGGTCTGCGGTAGATATCTAACTCTACCGTAGCCACTATCACAGAGCAGTTGAGGATCTCCAGGTGATCCAACGATCATCTAAAAACACCGCCGGAGAACTAGTTTCATCTCAATCATCATCCTAGTCACACCTCCTCCATGTGTGATTAGGAATATTCTTTGGAGGCTGTAAATGCGTCAGTAACGCATTTCTTCTTTCTTTTCGTCTGTGTGTGACGTGTATCTCTCCGTCACCACATCTTCTTTGACGTGTATCAATCTGTCATATATTTCGTTCTACAATGGAGGATATCAAGACACCTATGATCTACAACGAGGTGTCACCTATCGCCTCCATCAAACTCAACGGGAAAAATTATCTTCTATGGATGAACGCCATCCACACCGTCTTGGAGGCTCGTGACAGAGCAAGGCATGTTGACTCGGGTCCCAAGGCATCTACTGATGAAGGGTATGCTGAATGGAAGCGACATGATAGTCTTGTGAAGACTTGGCTGTGGAATAGTATGGAATCTGCAATCGCCGCAAGGTTCATGTTCTACTCTACGGCCAAGGAAATATGGGACGCCGTGAAGCAACATTACTCTCAAGAGAAGAATGCTCTCCGTCAGTTTATGATTTATGATCGTTTGTTTGCTGAAAAACAGGGTGACCGATCTCTTGAGGAGTATTTTGGGGCTATTCAGGCTCTTTCTCAAGAGCTAAGTTATTATCATCCTGTGACTGTTGTAGAACAGATAAAGGACAGAGATGATCTTGTTACGGCCAAATTCTTATCTGGGCTTAACTCGACTTGTAGCTCCGCTCGGAGTGTTATCTTGGCTACTGATAAACTACCTAGTCTTGTGGAGGCTTATTCAAGAATCCAACAATCACTGTTTGAGTCTGCTTCCTTTGTGCCTGATATACCTTCTGGAGAATCTCATGCTTCTGTTGCCACTGCCGCTGCAGTACGAGGAGGACGCCCTGGTATGGGTAGAGGGTGTGGGACACGTCCTAAATGTACCTTTTGTGATAGACCAGGACATACAGTGGAGAAGTGTTGGAAGAAACATGGAAGACATGTTGCACCACCTGTGGGGGCAGCACATTGTGCCACCACTACAGGACCCTCACCTTCTACAGCTGTGGGTACATCGTCTGGCACCGACATCACTCTCACTCAAGAAGAATATGATCGGTTCATTCAGGCGACACAGCATATGAGTATGGGTTCATCATCATCTTCTTCATCGGCAAATTTGGCATCTACAGCTGGTAATCAGGCTACATCTTTCATAGCATCTGGCTCATCCTCATCTTGGGTGGTTGACTCTGGCGCCTCACAGCATATGACTGGTATGAGGAGATTGCTCCACACTATTGACTCATCAATTCCTCACCAATCTGTTACATTGGAAGATGGTTTAGTAAAAAGAGTTTTAGCTAGTGGATCTGTCTCCCTAACACCCAAGATTGATCTTAAATCAGTTCACTTTGTGCCTGAATTTCCTTTTAATCTTCTTTCGGTTGCAAAACTGATTGACACTTTAAAATGTTGGGTAATATTTGGACCTTCTTGTTTTATGTTACAGGATCTCAAGAGTATGAAGACGATTGGTGGGGGGCCTAGGAAGGGTGATCTCTACCTTTTCAATGGTGACAGTCTACCTCGCCAAATGCCTGCTCCTGCTCCATCCATCCTGTTGAGTAGTTCCCCCTTACTATGGCATTGCAGATATGGACATCCTTCTTTGGAGAACCTGCGAAAGTTGGAACCAGAGTTATCCCAATTATCCTCCTTAGAGTGCCAGTCATGTCAACTGGGAAAGCACCATAGGTTATCCTATCCCAGTCGGGTCAATAAGCGGGCTTCTTGTCCCTTTGAGTTAGTGCATACTGATGTGTGGGGTCCTGTAAAAGACCAAAGTTATAATGGTTTTCGTTATTTTATATCTTTTGTTGATGATTTCTCACGCATGACATGGATCTACCTTCTTAAAAGTAGAGAGTCTGTGTTGTCCATTGTGAAACATTTTCATACTGAAATTAAAGTCCAGTTTGATTGCAATATAAAAATTCTTCAGTCTGATAATGCCTTGGAGTATGTTGAAAAGGCTATGTCTGATTTTTGTAGCTCGGTTGGTATGATTCACCGCACTTCTTGTCCTCACACCCCTCAGCAAAATGGGGTGGCAGAGAGGAAGAATCGCCATCTTCTTGATATTGCTCGATCTATTATGTTTCAATCTAATGTGCCCAAGAAGTTTTGGTCTGAAGCTCTTTTAACTGCTTGTTTCTTGATCAATAGACAACCTTCCTCTGTTCTTCAAGGACAGACTCCCTTTTCTGTTTAGCGTCCCAAGGACTCTCCCTATCCTATTCCTCTTAGAGTGTTTGGTTGCACTTCCTTTGTCCATAACTTTGACCCTAAGACCGACAAGCTGTCTCCTAGGTCCATTAAAACACTGTTCCTAGGTTACTCTACTACGAGCAAAGGATACAAGCGTTACTGTCCTAGTCTTCGCCGCATGTTTGTGTCTAGGGACGTCACTTTCCATGAGACCACTCAATATTTCTCCAATGCTATTAGCAAAGGGGAGCAGTTGAGAGAGGGAGAGCCACCAAAAATACAAAATGAGAGACTGCCACCATCAGTGCAGAGTGAGGGAGTGCCACCTATCATTCCGGATTTTACTTCTATTCCGGATGAACAAGCAGGAGATAGACCTACCATTGAGCATTACGCACATGTATATCATAGGCGAGGCAAGCAGGATCCAGAAGAAGTAGCGGCACCAGTCCCTGAGCCCTCATCATCGCCTTCTACTCAAGAGAATCCTACAGAGACATCTGATCTCAACCTTCCTATTGCTGTTCGGAAAGGTACTAGGTCCTGTACTATTAAACACCCTATTAGAAATGCATGTTGTCTGTCTCATCTGTCTAAGCAGGCCCGTGCATTCGCTATTGGGATTGATTCTGTGTCTATACCAAGAAACCATTTTGATGCAATGAAGAACAGTGGCTGGACACAGGCAATGCAACTTGAAATGTCAGCTCTCTTGAATAATGGTACTTGGGATCTGGTTGATCTTCCTGCAGGAAAGAAGGTAGTAGGCTGTAGATGGGTTTTCACTATTAAACACAATCTGGATGGATCAGTTGAAAGGTTGAAAGCCCGATTGGTTGCAAAGGGCTACACCCAAACCTATGGTGTTGACTTCTTTGAAACATTTTCTCCTGTTGCTCGCCTGAATTCTGTGCGGATCATTATTTCTCTTGCTACTACCTTTGAGTGGCCATTATTTCAGCTGGATGTAAAGAATGCATTTCTCCATGATGATCTACAGGAAGAAGTATATATGGAGCAACCTCATGGGTTTGTTGCTCAGGGGGAGTGTCAGAAAGTATGCAAATTAAAAAAGGCTATTTATGGGCTGAAACAGTCACCTAGAGCTTGGTTTGACAAGTTCAGTGAAGTTATTCTTCAGATGGGTTTTTCTCGCTCCAAGACTGATCATTCCTTATTTTACTCCAGCTCTTCCCGTGGATCCATTATTCTTCTGGTATACATTGATGACATAGTGATTACTGGCAGTGACACCATGGGAATATCTCGTGTCAAAGAGGGTTTGCAAAAACATTTCCATACAAAGGATCTGGGCAAACTAAGATACTTTCTAGGCATTGAAGTGCTTAGATCTCATGCAGGTGTCAATTTATCTCAGAGAAAGTATGTGCTTGATTTGTTACAGGCAAGGAAGCACGGACACTTCTAGACAGCCCCCGTGTCCGTGTCGGACACATTTTGGACACGGACACTTCCCGGACACGGCCCAAAACGTTTTGGACACGGCTGGGACGTATCCAGTTCAATTTAGTTTTTTTCAGTACACCGGACACAGCTGGACACTGCCCGGACACTTCCTGGACACTTCACTACAGCAGATGTTGCTGTAATTCCATATTTGACGATGCAAATATTGAATATACAGCTGTTGTTCATGTCCTATCACTGAGAAAATGTCACATAGAGCTAAGATCTGATCACAATTACAAGAAAATCTGTTGAAAGAAAAAACAATATGTAAAGTCTAAGCTCTGAATCAGATACTATGAATTAAATTATGGTCTAATAAGATGGTTAAATGAGTAATATGAATCTCATATATATAAATATTCTGTAATATACTATATTTACAAAAACTACGTGTTTAGTTTTGTTCTTCACATTATATCTACTACACACACAAAGACACACCTCTACATGCATATAAGATTATATATACATAGATACCTTAATCTGGACAAACTTAAATTTAAATTCCAGTTCATACATGATACATCCGCACATATTGATATATTAAAAAAACATTTTCCCCTCATCCAATGCCGTGTCCGTGTCCTACATTTTTGAAATTTGCCGTGTCCCGTGTCTGTATCCGTGTCAGTGTCCGTATCTAGAAACGTGTCTGTGCTTCCTTGGTTACAGGAGACAGGCATGGCTGAATCTAAACCGGTAAATACTCCAATGGATTATCACATTAAAGAGGTGGTTGATGATGTTGAGTATCCAGATCCAGAATATTATAGGAGAATAGTGGGTAAGTTGATATATCTAACTGTCACCCGACCGGATATTTCATTTGTTGTGGGCGTAGTCAGCCAATATATGCATTCTCCGCGACAATCACACTGGATAGCAGTCTGTAGAATTCTGAGGTATCTAAAAAGTGCTCCCGGTAAAGGTATCACATATTCTAGACTAAAGGCACCTCCATCTACTCTGCCTCTCACAGGATATTCCGATGTTGACTGGGTTGGTGATCATACTGATAGGAGATCTACATCAGGCTATTGTACCTTTCTAGGTGATCATCTTATCACATGGAAAAGTAAAAAGCAACATGTGGTTGCTAGATCTAGCACTGAAGCTGAGTATCGTGCTATGGCCCATGCATGCTGTGAATTAAAATGGGTCAAATCTGCTTTATCTTAATTACAATTTCCTCTTCCACCTTCTATGGAGCTCAAGTGTGACAATCAATCTGCCATGCACATCGCCAGGAATCCTATCTTTCATGAGCGTACAAAACACATAGAGGTTGATTGCCATTTTATTCGTGATTAAATAAAAGACGGCACTATTGTGACTCCATATGTTAGGTCTAAAGATCAACTAGCAGATATTCTGACAAAAGCCCTTGGGTTCAGCAATTTTTCAGAAACTCTGTGGCAAGCTGGGCATCCACGATGTGTACTCTCCAGCTTGAGGGGGAGTGTGAAGCAACCTGCATCTAGGTCGATACTATCGACACTCTGTCGATAGTATCGAGATCTGTCCAGGTTCATGTTGACGCCAGCTGCATCTCGGTCGATACTATCGACACACATGTCGATAGTATCGAGATTGGTTCAGGCGCAAGAGAATACTCCGTCGATACCATCGACACAAGTCGAAGGTATCGACACCGGCACAGTAGCGGAACGGCAAACCGACGGCTGACCTATTTTATTTATGAAATGTTGTTTTTATGCTTTTTCTCTCTTTGTACCTCATGTATTTACCCTAATATATAAATACAAGTGTGTAGGCTCAAGCCCTACTTACGTTTGCTGCACCTAGCAGCCGACATGTGATTGGTGTTCCCATCTTCTTCCTCCTTCATTTCTTCTTACAGTTCTAATTTCCAGCTTTCAAACTTGATAGTATATCACTAGGGCTTTACTAGCTAGGAAACTAGTCGAATACGAAATATTTTAATAAATCAAAACAGTTCAAATGCATTGACAAATGAGTGAATGTGCAAGCAAATAGAGAGGAAAGATGCTTATGATCCCAAACATAGACCACCCCCACCATACCAAAAGAAACAAATAGTGAATTGCATCAAGCAAGCACCCAACCCTAAATCAATTGATTATTAGAGCACTCTGAGCCTTAATTTCCATTCTAGGGGCAGATACACCTTTTCTCGTGTCTTGAATCATACAAAGTATATGCAAATCAAGCAGTTGTGAGACTAATGCCCCTCACATTGCGATTAAAAGAGATCCATGTAGCTTTTCCAAGATCCTGGCATATTGGTTGGTCCAGTTTTGACCTTCATAGTCATAGTGCTACTCATTTCGATATCAGCCACATGATACTAAGGTTGCTCTCTACTTGGATAAAACCTCCACTTCTAAGATATGTTCCTTGAGGAAAATCACCTTACTACACTCCTCGTCTGTAAGCTAAAGGAAAAATCTCAGGCAAGACAGTAGGGGTACTATAGCTTTTCAAGATCATGGCACAATGCATAATCCGGTCAAATTTATCCTTCATAGCCATTAGGGTAGTCATTTCAATACCAATCAGAATACGACCAAGATCGCTTTTCATTTATTAGCACATCCAAACTTTAATATACGCTCCTTTCAGAGTATCACCTCATTGCACTTTTGTAAATTAAAAGGCAAAAAGCTCGTGTGAGACACCATCATTATCTCCCTCAATCCTAAAAGGCCCCTTGTATTCCATTGTCCAACGGATCCCCTCCATCCCTCACAAAAGATGCATGTGCTTCTCCACTGCTAACTGTTAGAGAGTCTGTTTATTTATGTTGTTAAGTGTTTTGTATTATGGACCCAAGTACGTCTTGGCCCATTAGGGTTGTCTTATGTCTTGTACGCTTACCTGTTCTCCTATTTATAGGAGCAGGGTTTCTCCTATCTAATACAACGATTAGCCGTCTTTTCTTATCTGACATGGTATCAGAGCAGTCGTCCTAAGGACCAAAACCCTACGTGAGAGAGAGCAAGAACCAAAGGAGCGCCCCCCTTTGCGGGCGGCCGCCGCCCTTGGCGGTGCTTGGCTTCCCGCAAGGAATTCCTTCATAGTTCTCTGCCTTCTTGCTTGTTCCTTTACGCTCTTACTACCAGCCGCCGGATCTGCTGCCTATTGCCCAGCCGTCGATCACCCTACTCCATGCACGCTGTCGTGGCTACCAGCTTTGCTGCCCACTGTCGTTCTTGTCACCGCCGCCTCTAACATGTTGCTGCCCCGCGTCCGTCCCTGTCGATGTTGCCCTTTGCCGCTGATGTTGCTCCATGCACTGTCCTTGTTGTTGCTCTGTCTGCTGCCTGTTGCTGCTCTGTCGCCCTTGCCCTTGCCGACGCCAAGCAGCCTTGCTGTCGTCGTGCCGCCGGCACTGCTGGTTCCCCCCCTCATGCCGTCGCTGCCCATGCATTCTACCGTTGTCCGAGTCTGTTGTTGCCTGCTCCCTACTTGATGCGCCCAAGCCGCTCTGCCACCTTGCTACACTCGTCGTTGGTCGTCGGACTGCCTTGTTGCTGCCACAACTGGAATCTCTAACCAAGCTTGTAATTTGCAACTACTTCGTTCTGCTGGTCCATCCTTCCAGGTTGGACAAGAGTTTGTTTAAGGTATATGTGGCGACAAGTTGACATCAAATTTCTTGGACTGACTAGAGCCCCCGCGAGGGGCGGCCTCCCCCTCAACCCACACCCGCTGAGGGGCAGCGGGACTCCCTAATTGGGGGTCGCGCCCCCCAAACCCCCCGGCAATTCTGTGACTTATTATTCTGGGGAGTTTCTTTACCATTGTCCACCCCAACCACTCTTGTTTCCTTCTGTGGTTGGTGTGAGGGGGAGAAATAGAGGAAGAGATGAGATGGAGGAGTGATGAAGAAAGAGAAGAAGATATATATATATGTTGCTATCTATATGGATTTTCATGCTGCTGCTATGTGGTGCTTTCTACAGCTATCTATATGGATATTCATGCCACTTCTATTGTTGTTTTATGGATCTTCTTGTTGCTGCTATTATTGCTTATTCATCATCTACCTCGACTGCTGCTATGAAGTTACATATTCAGACGTCTTTCTTACTACTTGTGCTATGATTAGCACATTTTGTTTGCTGCTTTGTGCTTTTGCACTTTCTGTTGTCCGTGCTTTATTTGCACGTTGACTTTGTACTGTGGAACAGCACTCTCTGGACCTTGACGTCTGCTATTGTGATGGATATTGTGTAAAGAGGGAAGATGATGAAGACATTTATTGTTGACTTTACATGGAGCTTCGTCTACTGGAGTTATTTATTTGCTTGCTACTTTGTACACTGGTCTTCTATCTGCCTACGTCGTCGACTTTTGTTGTTGTGCGCCAGCACTCTCTGGCATGTATGTGCCTTGTTTGCACATCGACTCTCTACTTTTGTGTACCAGCACTCTCTGGCTTGTCCGTGCTCTATTTCGCACGTTGACCCGTCTGTACTTTATTTGTACGTTGACTACTACTGCTACTGTGATCCAGCACTCTCTGGGCTCTGCTACTCTGCCACTGTGACCCAACACTTTCTGGCTACTACGACGACGACTTTGATGAAGACCTGGTGCCTATCAGCTATTTTATCTTTTGCTCCAGATGATTGTGATGTTGCTTATTTCTACTCCAGATGATCGAGAAGCTTCTGCGACCTACCTGCTTGCTTGGAGTATCTACTTGAGGGGGAGTGTCTGAGTGTTTGAGTGTTTTAATGTAATACTGAGAGGGAGAAAAATTTTGTATGGGCTTGGTTTATCTTTTTTTGTTTTGTTTATGTGTTTGACTCTCTATTTGCAAGCTGATTTGGGATTCTCCCAACTTCAGCTTGAGGGGGAGTGTTAGAGAGTCCGTTTATTTATGTTGTTAAGTGTTTTGTATTATGGGCCCAAGTACGTCTTGGCCCATTAGGGTTGTCTTATGTCTTGTACGCTTCCCTGTTCTCCTATTTATAGGAGCAGGGTTTCTCCTATCTAATACAACGATTAGCCGTCTTTTCTTATCTGACACTAACCATTGCACCTCTCCATGATCAAGAGGGCTTTTCAGATAATTTTAATTGCCAAAATCTAAATAGCATGCATGCACATATCACACAAAAGAAGCATATATCATTTCAACAATTTAATCACTATAATATAAAATATCTCATTAGCATACTGAAAAAAGTCGACGCAGAAGGAGAGAAAACAGGATGGAAAGATACAGAAAGTTTCAATCATGAACAAATCAACAAAAACAAAAGTACCTGGCTGCTCAATCTACAAGCGACAACAGAGTGTAAGTAGCCAGAGTGCCCACGAAATGACAGCTTTCTCTTGCTTGTTTCCTGAAACAAATATGCATCGATCATGATTACTAACTATAGTGAACATGCTACAGTATTTCAAAAATAATAAGAAGCAAATTGATATATTTTTTACCTAAGAAAATGACATACCACATCCCAGCAGTAAGCACAAGCATCTCCAGCAGCTGAAAAAATTGTTCCATCCTGTTAAATTAAGAATGTCACATAAGAAAATAGCAATTAAACATTTGGTTACAATTATACATAGGAACGGTAGTAACTAGCAATCATTTGAAAAAGAACATGTACAGCTTTATTTTATGAAAAGCATGTATCATGAACAACTACAGAAACAAATACAAACAAAAAAAATTAGATTCCTATGAAAATAATCACTAGTATATCATCATGTCGTTCAAATCCTGACTCAATAGAAGTAGAAAAACTGAAGATGGTAAGAACTAAGAACCCTGACAGCTTGAAATATGGAAAGAGCACAAAGAATAAGTCCTAAGGGCAGCTTTATGAGAAGTTACAGTAAGCACAGATTAGTTGAATATTAAACACAGTATAACTACAAAAGCAGAACATTCTTATACACTTAGTGACTACAGATGAAGCTTCAGCAAACAACAGAGATTAATCTTAAATAAAGAAGTCTAGGTCCATTTACCACACATATATCCTTTTCAATTCATTTCTAGCAAAACATGAATTACAGGAAATTCCTCTTAAATCAAACACTAAGAGAAACTCAAATATTTCACCTTATATGGACAGGTAAATTAGACAAAAGAAACAAAGAAATAACAGGAAATGTAAAATAACCTGTGTATTGACATCAATGGCATTGTTTTCAGGAATGGGTGACAGAGCACCCCAAGGACCTCTGCAGAAAAAGAGTACTTAAACATGAAAATTCAGGATTTAAACTTGAACCCAGATTATTATACGTACTATTTTTCTTGGATACATGTGGGTGTGAAACTTGGGAGTGCACCGAAACTAGAGAATGACTAGTACAGTATCATTCGAGAAAAATGAAACTGCAATAATCACGCTGATTGCTCTGGTTGTTTTGTCATGCAGAAATTTAACAAATAAATTTGAATTTTTGCAGAGCAAGTTTCATATGGAAGGATAGTTTAATTCGAAAACCCACAATCTCATAATTTAAAAAAAAATGAAATCATCTTTCTTTGCTCATTTAACAGACCAGCCACAAATATCAGAAGTTCTAAATGAATACTTCATTGAGGCCTTCCCATCAACACAGTGTTAACATGAATTACATACTGTATAATTTTAATTCAAACTTGTATTGTATATCATACTTGTCTTGGTGGCTAGGCGGTTCTCCCGACCCAAGGGGCGCCTAGAACGTCTAGGTGTTCCTAACTATTTTTTATATATTTTTGTTTTGACAAATATAAAGTTAAAATCTACATACATATTTATCTATGTTCAAAAATATCCATTAGCATATACATTTATACAGGGTATCCTTAAGCTTAATCAATCATAACTTGACGTACATCTCACCTACCATGACCTGAACTAGACCTAATTGGTCCTAATTTGACCTGGCTTGATTTAATCAGGCCTAATGTTAACTTAGTCTTCCCTAATTTGGCCTAAGGCAGGCATATCTTGGCATAACATGATCTAATCAAACCTAACTTCCCCTTATCTGCCCTGTATTGACCTAAATGAGACCTAATTAGGTGAAATTAAACCTCATTTCCCCAAATCAGACCCACTTTCCACATATCAGATCTGTTTTTCCCCAAACCAGAACTAATTTGCCCAAATTAGACCTAGTTTGCCCAAAATAAGACCTATTTCTACCCTAAATTGGAACTAATTTGACCAAATTCATACCTAATTCATGCTAATTTGGCCTTTTAAGGGGCTGAATTTGAGCCTAAAGGGCCTCAGGCGCCCACTTCAATCACTCGAGGGGCCAGGCGCCCAGTTTAAGGCAGCTTACCTAGAGCATAGGGCACCCAGACGTGCCTAGGCAGATGCCTTAATAGCAACGTTATATATATCAAACTGATGCCATGTTTTACCAACATTCTAAATGAAGTTTTGCTTCTTGTTGTCTTCATATGTAACTGTTCAATGTAATATATAATTATATATGATGAATATATAAATTTATATAGATATATATTTAATCTATTAAAAAAATCCAAAACCGCATATACTCCTGCATACCACATATACTCTATTCAGTACCATGTCCGTCCGTACACCAACTACCGCTTTTCTGAATACTGCATCCAACGCTAGCAATTCATAGTTTGTCAGCACTGCATCAATTTTATGGGATGTTACCTCTACAGAAACGGATGCTTATCGTCGCTAACCTAGAGAAAAATAGAGCAATTGTGCATTGAATGCTTTAATCATGGCAGATCATGGGCCATCGCTGCAAGGCTTCTGCCGACCACATTATCCAAAACACGACATACTAGTACTTTAGTGGCAAACATGATAAGAATCATAAGATATCAAAATTTGATATCTCAATTTACAATATTTCACATGTCATGAGATATTTGTTTTAATCAGGAAATGCCATGCATTTTAACGAAACGAAGCTTTAAATATCATATCACTAGAAATTTATTTGACCTTTTAGAGGGGTTTAGCAGTTTAGTTACATTACATACAAGTGTATATAAAGCAAAGACATGTGCACATCATTTTAGATGTTATGTTCCTTTTACAAATTATTAGCGAGCACTCTAAAAATATTGGAGTAACCTACATATTTTAAAAAATGTCAGATGAATAGAGAAACAATATCATAAACCCATCCTTCGAACAAAGTTTCGAAAAATGTAAAAGCTTCAGTCAAAATTTCAAACTTTTTGGTTATCAGACATCAAAACACAAGGATTAGGGGCAACTTTGCAAACTTTTCGTTGTGGTGGGTGAAATTTCAAAAAAGGTGGTTTTTCGATGCAAAAAGCCCATTACGGGCCTTCCTATTGCGATAAGCAGCCGAAACGTGTTCACTGTTCCGTGGACTACAGTTGTACCGACTTTTCTCATTTGGCAACTTTTTAGAGATTTCTTCTCTAGGAGGTTGCTCTACTTGATTCTAAGGTATGTAACCCTCTCACAGCCCATCTACACCTCCTATCTCTACTCTCTTCTAAAAAAATTCAAGATCTAGAAGTAAAACTTGTACATCTAAGAATTAACAATAAGGAATATGTAGATCTATACTTATTCTGATATTTTAACTAATATATTTTGTATCTATACACAAAATGGCTAGAAATTTTTTTATGAAATTTCTTAGATTTATATATATTATATTGAGTAACCCTATGTAACCCTGATTAAATTATAATAGTAGACTTAAACAATAAGCATAAACCAATTTCAGTAACAGAACTGTAATTTTTTTTATACCAATTAATTAATAATTTCAGACCTAAAATAAAAATACAAAAAAAGTGATTTACTTCAGGATGTAATGACATGTGAACTCATTTTAGTAATAGAAGTATATATTTTGAATTTATACATGATTCTTAATAATTTCAGACCATCTATCAAAAAAATTAATAGACCTTAAATAAAAATAAAAATAAAAATAACTTTTTGGAAATGAAATACAGAGAATATGTTATATTTATAACATGCAATATCATATGAATTCATTCTAGTAATAGAAGTACATATTTTGATTTTATATCTAATTAGTTAAAAATTTCAAACATTAAATTTCTATAAAATATGATTAAAAAAACTTTTTGGAAATGATCTATTAAATATGTTAATACTTCTAACATGCAATATCATATGAACTCATTTCAATAATAGAAGTACTTAGTTGTACTTCGAAAAATGAAATATTAGTACTTAGTTATTATTTATACCTACATTGAATAACTTGAGTTAATGGTTTATGATTGTCTTCTATTTTTCAAGTTTGCAGTAGACGGCTTCTTCAGCTGGTGATGGTGGTGGTGGAAGGGGAAATTTTCAAACTGTTACAAAAGTTTTTGATTTTGCATGGATGCATTGAAAATAACTACTTGGAATTAGGCAACAAGTAATATGCAAATACTATGCCAAGAAAATAGGGGATGGGGGAATTACAAGATGTTAATCCCAGATTGTTGGTGATGACAAGAACGTGGCAATGTGTAAGAAATTCCTTCAAGGAGCTAGGAATGACTTCAGGGAAATGATGAGTCAAAAGAAAAAACATTGGTCGACATCAACAAGAACTGGATAAACTCTATGTTGATACCCTCTTTGACTACAAAGAGGAGGTTCTTCTGTTGAGTCTGACACGGATATAGATTATCCTGAAGGTTATGACACCCCCAACAACATCGCTTGTATGGCAGGGTGCTTAGAGATTTTGAAAAGCAAGCATGCTCGAGAGAACAATATTAGGCAAACATGAGGGGCATCAGCCCATCTATTTTTTAGCATGGCGGAGGCAGTTGTGCAATCCGTGCGGCTAGTTCCCGTTCAGGAAGATCATCCATCCCCATGGTTGACTTAGTGGATGACACTGATAGGGCAGCTACCCAAATAAAAGGAAAGAAAGTGACAATTGATAAACTATTTAGATCTCGTAGCACAACAAGAGGGAGGTTGGATGTAGATGTGGAAGAGTCAGGTATGAGAAGGCCAAAACCAGTATAGAAGTAGAAATTGTTATGTTTTCTGGTGCAAAGAACGAGGTTGGAAAAGTGGTGGGTAAATTCTTCTTTGCCCATGGGTTCCCTACACACATGGCTCTTGAGCCATATTTACGACCTCTTGAAAAAATTGTAGGGGAGGCTGGACAGGATTTTTTAAACCCTCACTACATATGAGGTTATGAATGTATACCTTTCCTAAACAAATAGATGAGATCCAAAGAAGAATTTATCAAAAATAACAATGGTAATTAAGTCTCTTTCTTTAGTGTCTTGGTCGTTGAAGAGTTTGAGTTTACAACTCTATAGTTTTATCATGTGATTTTTTCATGTTACTTTTAATTGTTGTAGGTGGGAATCTTATGGTGTGACATTAATGGCTGATGTTTGGACATTTGGAAATAAAAAACAGATCATCAACTTTCTTGCCTACTGTAATGGATCCAGCATTTTCCTTGGATGTAGATAGTTCCGCTGAGATTCAAATCACACGTCGTCTTACATATCTAAGTTGATGTCTAGATTTATCAAATAAATCGGTGTCCAAAATGCGGTTCAAACTATAACTGATACACTTCAAGAAGGCTCAAAGTCTCTGATGGATAAGTATCCAATCTATTAGACTCCTTGTGCGGCTCATTGATTTGATTCTGAAAGATATTGGGCAGCCATATATGTTTTAGTCTCATATTCCAATTTCCAAATGTAGGTGGGTTGTCATAGTGTATTGATTTGATTTCATCAACATTTGATTTCATGGTCCGATTTGTTTAAATGTTGGTGGGTTGTCGCATATGAAGAACCTGATCATTGAAGCCAGGATAATCACGGGGTTCATATATAATCACTCATTTCTTTTAGCACCTATGAGGAAGTAGTATTGTGGTGGTGACTTAATTAGGATAGGAGTCACTCGATTTGCTTGTGATTTTGGCATTGCATAATTTGAAGGCAAAGATAGCGGAGTTGAATGGAAGCTCAATGAAGGAAAGTAGGACAGCACTAGGGGCCAAGACAGAGGGCCTTGTCAACAATAGGAGCATATGTTATAAGTTGGTGGATGGATATAAATTGCAAATCATACCATACTAGTATGAAGCAATGACAATGATGGAGGCAGTATTAAAAATTTCTCCAAGGCGAGATGGCCAATACAAGAAGATTATAAAGAAGCGGTGGGAGAAAATGCCTTTACATCCTCTGCACAAAGCCGATGAGCATATCTAATACTTATTCAACAACTATGCAATACATACAATGGTACATATGATTTCATTTATTGTCAGTTCTATTTCTTGCAGCCCATTACTTGAACCCTAGATTCCAATACAAATACAATTGGGGTTCAAGGACTTCATGGAAGCTATTAAAAAAGTTGTGGAGAAACTTGTCACCACACCTAAAGAGAGGTTGATTATCATGGATTAGGTAAATCCAGTCTGAATTTATTATAAGTAGAGAATAAATTCAGATTTTATCACTCTTGACCTTGCCATGTTAATTTTGCAATTGCAATTGAGGCAATCCAGAGAAGGCATTAGATGCATTGTGCATCCAAGCGCTATTGCTGATAAAGAAAAAGCTATGCCCAACAAGTGATAATCGTGGCATGGCACAAGTTTTGATGAGCTACATCAGATTGTTGTGATAATGATGTCAGAGACTAATGTTTCAAAAAATGGCCGCATTAACCGCATATGCGGCCGCTATGCAGTTCAGTCCCTTGACCGAACCGCATATGGGAATTCAGTGGCTAAAATGGACCATGGCCGCGTAGCCGCTTATAAGGCTGATTATTCCCCAATTTTTTAATGGAAAAACTACTAAGCTGGCAATTCGTGAACATCACCCCCTATTCTTCATATAACTAAAACTATCACCTACATTTAGCCTACCATCTACTCTGATTTCCTCCTTTTTGCATTACATTCATCTACGATTGTCATATTTGCATAATTGCATCTAAAATATGTAGTTCTACAAATTATATTTGTAATTATATAATTAATGTATATTTATATATATAATAATTTTTTTTTAAAAAACCGCATATACTCTATTCAGTGACCTCTCCGAATGTACAACGCATACCCTTTTTTTAAACCATGTCAGAAACAGCTGTTGAAGGTGGCAGCCAAAGAATTCGGTCTATGTTCAATCTCATTCATAGCAAAAGACAAAGCAATCTCGGTTCACAACATCTAATTGACAGTATATGTTCACTATAATATGAGGTTGAGGTCAACAGATCTTAGAGAGCCAGATTTAGAAAAGTAGACCTCTTTTTTATCCATGATGATATTGATACTGCTTTTACCTTTAGTGGGGGTGATGACAATGTTGATCCAGAGGATAATCCTTTGCAGCAATGATGAAAAAGATTGGTGAGCCCCAGTTTTAGACAGAAATGATTGTAGAAGCAACATTTATGACTAATATTGGAGCAGATTAAGAGAAATCTACAAGAGACCGCGACCCGTACAAAGAATTGAAGAAAAAGGGCACATTCAAGATGAGATGGATATTGCATGGGTAGTTGAAAAGGTGGAATTCATTATACTAGCCACCATCCGATGATGACGATGCCGATGAATGGTGATGGCGATGGTGGTGGTGGGGGTCACCAAGGAGTTGAATAATGAAGGGTGGTCAGGATTTGTGAATGATGATGATGATTGGCGTTGTCTATCTAGCCTATGGGCTGAACCTGCACCACCTGCATCTGATGAAATCAGGATCCATTTGCTGAAAAGACATTCTAGAGAAGAAAAACTTGAGGTACAAAACAATATATAGGAGCATTAGAAGGTTCAAAATCACCAATTCTACCTCTTCCTCCAGCTCCTCAATACTAAAGTGATTATATTTCTGATTTGGTTGAATCAGTAGGGAGCATGAGCATTTCAGACAGGGATCCATCTTCTACATGTTGATTCTATTTCTGGGTATCCTCCTTTACAAACACAAAATGTAGTCACACAACCACCACAAGATCCCTCTTCCTAAGGCTATGGGTATGGCCAATGTTTTAAAAAGCTTTTAGCGATAAGCGTACGCACATCACCTTGTAATTGGTTAAGCGGTAAGCGGGCAATTTTCTATATACTTTTTGCAGAAGTACACATATATGTATATCAATAAGAAATTTTTAGGAACTTTTATGTATATTTGTTAATATGTACATATAGGGACCTACGTGTAAATGAGAAAAAATGTCAAGGACCTATGCGTAAAGTGTGTAAAGTCCCTTGTATATGGATACCCAAACACACTGACCGTGTGAGGTGAATCAAGGTTGGGGGTTTTCTCTCATTTTGCTCCAACTTCTTCATGGTATCAGAGCAACAGGGACAATTCTAGGAGAGACGTCAAACTCTTCACGGTAGCCTTCAGAGCTGTGAGTACTAAGTATTATCAAAGAAAATCACTTTGTGGTCGCTGCTACGATAGCCGCACTGTAGCACGACGGGAACGGTGGTTGCTGCTCCTCCTTCTCTGGTCGGAATTTGGAGTAGCCTCCCTGAATCCACCTTCCCCTTGGTCTTAGCCACCCTACGATGTTGGTAGTCGGCCGTTATGCCCTTGGTTGGTTCCAAATCTTCCTTCCTTAAGGAAGCCTTAAACAGAATTTTCTGCATCCAAAAGATTTGCTTCACCAGTCGCATTTGTGGGTTGTTTTCTTCCCTCCAATCTGGTCCGTAGGGGACACCAATACCCCTACTACATTGCTCTAAAAGGTCAAAGGCATCAGAGTCACGTCGAGGAGCAGTGATCCATTCTATCTCTCCCTATACCAGCCGGAGTACAGTAGCAGTACTGTTCCAGCACTATTGCAACTTGCTGATTACAGAGTACTATTTGATATTTGTGTGGGATTATTTGATTATCTTTTGCTGTCATTAGTCGGGATTTTACCAAGCAGCCTCATTGGTCTAATAGTCCGCGTGGATCACTTCATCACATGTTCATTGGAGTCAAGTCAAAGAAGGAGTTCACAAATTGGAAAAGGGAAAGTCTCTTTTGGTGAAGGAAAAGTCTGGAAGTCGGAAATTAAGGCTGATTTGCTGACCTTGATCCATTCTTTTGCCAATCTATTAAATCTTCTTCGGTTTGGTGCATTTGTGGTCAAAATGACAAACAAGGAGTTTACGGTTCAGCAATCTACTATAACGGTCCAAGATGAGTTAAGTGGATTCCCTGTGAAGTCCACCAATATGGTGGGTATTGATGACACTCCAGAGGCTACACATCATGTGTATTTGTCTAAAGAAGAATATGCTCAGTTGATGCATCTTCGATTCGAGCTTCAAAGCAGGCAATGACTTCAGTCTCTATTGCAGAAAGTTCCGATTTGTCAGCACACATTTTGCAAGCATCTAAGAACTCAATGTCAAAGTCAGATTGGGTACTTGATTCAGGTGCAACTGATCACATCACCGGGGTATCAGAGTTGTTCACCACCTACACCCATAAGCCCAACCTACCTGGTGTCACCCTTGCAAACGGATTTGTTGCTTCCGTAAAGGGATCTGGGACGGTGTCACCAACCCTACATATATCCCTTCCATCTACATTGTTCATTCCCCACTTTCCTTTTAATTTAATATCAATTAGCAAATTAACTCGTTCTCATCAAGCCTCTGTCATTAGAAGATGGGGAAGACGATTGGTGAAGGATATGAACTGGCTGGACTCTACTACTTGCAACAACTTTGTACAGCATGTGTCGTTGCATGTCCATTGGTGGTGCATAGTCTTCTTGATCATGCGTCTGTGAACAAGCTTAAGTTTTTGGTTCCAAGATTGTCCAACCAAGAAAGTCCGCAGTGTGAATCATGTCAATTGGGAAAACACACAAGGTCTGTCTTTAGGTTTAGGGAGAGTCAAACTACAAAGTCTATCTTTGAGATGGCACATTTTGATATATGGGGTCCAAGTCGTGTTACATCTAAACTTAGATTTAGATGTTTTGTTATTTTTGTCGATGATTATTCTCTTTCTACATGGCTTTATTTGATGAAGGAACGATCTAAAGTTTTGTCCATTTTTAAAAACTTTTATCAGAAGTAGAAACCCAATTCAAAAAGAAAATTTGCACTCTTCGTTCAGACAATACCAGAAGTACTTTAGTCGGGAGTTCACTCATTTCACCTCCACACATGGCATCATTCACCAATCATCTTGCTGACATACCTCACAACAAAATGGAGTGGCTGAGAGAAAATTTTGTCATCTTGTTGAGACCGCTCGAACTCTTCTCCTTGATATGCATGTTTCTAGAGAAATCTGGGGAGATGCAGTTCTCACGCCACCTACCTCATTAATCGTATGCTATTATTTGTTCTCCAAAATCGCATACATGTTCAGATCCTTCATTCTATGAAGCCATTGTACAATGTTCCACCTAGAGTGTTTGGATGTGCTTGTTTTGTCCATTCTCTTGGTCCTAGTATGGATAAATTAAGTCCAAAGTCAGTCAAATGTGCTTTCTTAGGTTACTCTTGAGTTCAAAAGGGGTACAAGTGCTACAATTCTACTTTACATCACTTCTTGTATCTACAGATGTCACCTTCTTTGAAGACACATCCTGTTTTGATGATAATTCTTCAATGACACTGGTAGTTGTGGAGGAGCTCTTGCCCCTTCTTATCATTGTCGAGTTTCCTGTTATTGAGTCTCCTAGCAGTGACGGTTCTTGTGATGTTATTCCACCTAGCTCTGCTAGACCACCGATCACTCAAGTCTACACTCGTCGTACAGGTGCAAGTGTCCGGATCAGGTATCAATGTAGGTGGAACACAGGCTCCTGCCAGTTCAACTCCTCCAAACGCCTCCCCTTCTGAAGGTCAGATAGAAACAACTCCACCTCAAGTGCAAGATCTTCCCATGCCCTGAGCAACGGTGTTCGATCTCGCACCCTCAAAAATGTTGCTTACCCTATTTCTAATTTTGTCTCGTATAACCATCTTTCACCTTCATATTATGCTTTTGTTTCTTCTATATCCTTTGTCTCTATTTGTAACATCCCTGACCTGGGTTATGATTTAACCCTAGATTGTTTTGCTTAATAAGGTTAAGTAGATTCTTAATCTTATCTTGTGAAAAGTAATTAGGGCTCATGAGAAACTTATGTTTCAATTTTGGTCATGTTTGAACAATGTTGAAGCAATGTTTGCTTATTTTGGACTAAAGTGCAAATTACCCAAGTTGAGGGGTTAACTTGCAAATTTCATATGATAAGATGTTCCTCTGATGTTGAGACATCATAAGGATGAATATGATGTAATAGTATGGTTGCCACAAGCCTGGACACCAAGATAGAGCTTGTTGGACAATGTTGTGCATTAAAACCTAGTTTTGGAGTAAAGTGCAATCAACCCAAAATCTCAACTTAACTCATTGGAATTTCAGCACTATTTTCAATTAGGGTTTGCCTAATTGATTAGTCTTCAACTCATGATCCCTTTGGAATTAACCCCTCAAATTTGGAGGGTCATTAACCAACATCATTATGAACAAAAATCTCATACGGTCAACGCTTGGTCAACGCACTCAAACGGTCTTGAGACCGTTTGCCCAAGCAGGTCAAGTTGATCAGGTTGAAAATCAGCACTTAATCCAATTAAGTTTCCCTAATTGATTAGGCTTCAACTCACGATTCCTTGGGAGTTAACCCATAAAACTTGGTGAGTCATTAGCCAACATAATTAGGATCAAAAATCTCATACGGTCAACGCTTGGTCAACGCACTCAAACGGTCTTGAGACCGTTTGCCCAAGCAGGTCAAGTTAATCAGATTGAAAATCAGCACATAATTCAATTCGATTGCCTAATTGATTGGCCTTCAACTCTCGATTCCTTTGGAGTTAATCCCTCAAATTTGGAGGGTTATCAGCCTACATAACCCTCCAAATCGTTGACCGTTTGGTAATCTCGTTCCTAGCCCAAACGGTCTCAAGACCGTTTGGGGATCACCCAAACGGTCTCAAGACCGTTTGGGGATCACCCCAAGACCGTTTGGAGGTCTGGGGTCAAGTATAGTTGACCAATTGAAGGTCCAAAGGTACCAAATCATACTGCAACTAAATGCTGATTTGTTGATCAACTCGATAGACCAATCCATGATGAATTTTCACTAGAGTCCAAAGGTTGGATGGGCAAACGGTCTCAAGACCGTTTGGAGCTCATCCAAACGGTCTCAAGACCGTTTGGTGGTCACCCAAGACCGTTTGGAGGTCTAGGGTTGAGTATAGTTCAGTGGTTGAAGGTCTAAAGATATCAAGTTGATCTGCAATAGATTGCTGATTTGGTGAGCACTTCAATGAACCAAACCCTAATTAGATTGCTTGGATTGGAGTGATATGATGGGCAAACGGTCTCAAGACCGTTTGGAGCTCATCCAAACGGTCTCAAGACCGTTTGGTGGTCACCCAAGACCGTTTGGAGGTCTAGGGTTGAGTATGGTTAGGTGTTTGAAGGTCTAAAGGTACCAAGCTGTTATACAATGCAATGCTGATTTGGTGATCAATCCAATGATCCAAACCTTAATTGGATGGCTTGGATTTGAGTGATATGATGGGCAAACGGTCTCAAGACCGTTTGGAGGTCATCCAAACGACCTCAAGACCGTTTGGGGTCAGGTCATACCCAACTTGGATGATGGTTCAATGGTTTCAAAGCAACTAGTCTTACATTGATTAGTGTTGTTGAATCATCGATTCCAAACCCTAATTCAATTGAATCAAACCCTAATTGACGACCAATTGAGGGTTAATTAAGGGTCAAATAAGTTGAAGGTTGACCTATTTAAACTCAATTGAAGTATGGGTATAGGTCCAATTGATGATTGGTTCCATGAATCCAATGATTGAAGGAATCAACATTGGAAACCCTAATTCAATTGGATACCTTATGTCATTAAAGGTCCAATGGATCAACCCTTTTTGAAAACCTAATGTGATTAGGTGGGAGATACCTTTAATGGTACTAGTCATTAATGCATAGCAAATGCATGGATCCAATACATGATGTAAACCCTAATTGAGGCCGATTTCATGTATAACCCTATTAAGAGGTTGCCTACATGTGAAATCACTAATTAGGATGAATAGTAAACCCTAATTCCTTTGGATACCTTATGTAATGGAGGTCCAATGTGATGATGAATGTACTATTGATCCAATGATGGTTAGTAATGTTAACCAATAAAGGAACAAAGGTTAAAACCCTAATAGTACCTAAGTGATTAGTGTCAATTAAGGGATGAACCCTAATTGCTGATAAGATCAATGACTTGGTACACTATGTAAATCATAGTTGTATGTACTTGATTGAAGGGTTGATATGACCTAATCAAGTTAAGAAGTTGATAGCATGAATTCATACATGAATATGAATCATGTGGTGTATAAGGGTTATGATCCTTAATCAAAGAGATCATGAAACCCTAAACATGAACATAAACCCTAATTGACAGGGTTATTGAATTCAACCCTAGTTGAGGGTGATTCCATGTGAAACCCTAGTTGAGGGTGATTCAATGTGAAACCCTAGTTGAGGGTGATTCCATGTGAAACCCTAGTTGAGGGTGATTCCAAGTGAAACCCTAATTGAGGGTGCATCCATGTGGAACCCTAGTTGAGGGTGATTTCATGAGAAACCCTAATTGGGAATGCATCCCTAATTGCTTATAGGACCAATGACTTGGTACCCTATGTTAATCATAGTTGTATGCATATGATTGAAGGGTTGATGTGACCTAATCAAGTTGAAAGGATCAAATAATAGAATTCATATATAAATATGATTCATGTGATGATCCTATGTAGCACGACCGTGCAAGGCAGCACGGCCGTGGCGACTTTACTCAGCACGACCGTGCAAGGTAGCACGGCCGTGGTAGCTTTACTTTGCACGACCGTGCAAGGTAGCACAGCCGTGGTGGCCTATGCTTGACTTAGAGCTGAATTGAAAGTGACCTAACATGGTCGTTTTGTTAATTCTCAACTTAAGGATGAGAGAGATACCCATACCTTGTGATGATAATCATTTAATGATAATTGATGAGAATAAATAAGTATGATTGAATACTTATGGTATAAATGTTGGCTCCTAGATGTGGGGAGCAATGAACTAGGGTTTGATCATTGATAATATGATCTTGAAAACCTAAATGGTTAATAATGGAAAACCCTATTCTTAATGAAGGGTAATGATATGTGAGAGAAAGCCCTAATTGATGGTAAACCCTAACCCTGGTAAGGGAATAATGGTGTTACCCTGTATTGCATGATGTGTTGTAAACCTGATAAGTCTATTATCATGTGTGACAATCATGCAGGTCTCATGAGTTGATGATCATAGCCAGGTATGAGCTATGATGTTTATTTGATAAGAATTGATTGGCCATATGTGCCATTATGTTTTTGTTACTGAGAAAGAAGTAACAAGATGAGTTGGGCTTGTAAGCCTTTGTTTAAAGTTGTTTCCTAGTGAGAGGTGACAAGATGTGAATGGCCTTGTGCGCCTTGTGAATAAAGTTGTTGCCTAGTGAGAGGTGACAAGATGTGAATGGCCTTGTGCGCCATGTGAATAAAGTTGTTGCCTAGTGAGAGGTGACAAGATGTGAATGGTTTTGTGAACCATGTGAATAAAGTTGTTGCCTAGTGAAAGGTGACAAGATGTACAGTGTTCTGATGAGCCATGTGTGATGGAAACCCAAATCCTGATAAAGGATTAAGGGTAATACCCTTGAATTATTAATACTTTGTTTTTGCATGGTATTGATAGATAATTGATGTACTGCTATTATATGTGCTAACCATGCAGGTATTATGAGATGATGAGCATAGCCAGGTATGAGCTATGATGTATTATTAGTTTGAATTGTTAATTGGGCCTTGTGTGCCATAATATACCTTGTGCCTGGTAAGAGGTGGCAGGAGAATTAATGTGCATCAAGTGCCATGATGGATGCTTGTGTAGCAAGTATCATACTTACCTTGGTCAAATGACCTAAAGGTGTTAGTTACCTGAGAAAGAGGTAATAGTGCTCAAGTGATGAACAAAGGGTTTGAATACCCAGGATTTCATGGTTATGGTATTGAAATTGAGAATGGATGAGAAGCCCCAGTGTTGAAATGAGGGATTAAGATCCCAACACCTTGTGAAAAGAGTATGGCTACGGGCCATGACTCCACAATGATAATGCCAGGCTTTAGTCATATGATCTAAGCCTGAAGAGAGTTAATGCAGTGATAATGATTCTGTAGTTTGAATAGATGTTATACATGTTCTTCATATTCATTAAAGGAATAGTAACATGTTTATTCTATCAAGTTACAGTTGCAATGCTTTTGATATAGAATAATGATTTAATCTGTTAGACATCAAAATATTTGCTGTCAAATAAATATGATTTCCCTATTCACATTTATCTTATTAAGTTGCAATAATAATGTTTCTGGCAGAGAGTTATATCTCTCGCTGGGGCAATTTTTATAATTGTCTCACCCCCGTGGGAACCACATTTTTAGGTGGACGCGGACGAGGAGACAGGAATCCTTCAGGAGGTGAAGGACATCAGCAGTAGCAGGGACAGCAGTAAAGTCTCAAGTGGAGACATTGACTGTCATGTCATGTTCAGATGTATATAGAAGTCATATGTGTCGTCTCTGTACTCTCAGGTCCTTGGAGTAGTAGTTAATGATTTTGAGATTTTGGCTTAGTGCCTCGAGGGTTTTATACTACCTGTGTACAGTTAAGACAGAGTAGTTAATGATTGTATTCCTCGAGAAGCAAAAGTACATGAGATGTACATATATGAACCAGGATGTAAAGTTTTACTTTGGTTCTGAATGAAAGAGTTTTCCTATGAATGGATCCCTTTGCAAAAAGTTTTAATTTTTAGTGATTTTCGCTAATCCGCTGCTTGATGAACGCTTCCGCATTAGTTAATCTTGTTTTCGCGAGACGGTCGTCACACTATACCTTCATTTGTTTCAGTTGCACTTGATAACCCAGGGTGGCGTCATGCTACGGATGAGGAGATGCAGCTCTTTACCAGAAGAAGACATGGTCTCTTGTTTCACGTCTGCCTAGCAAGTCTGTTGTTGCATGTCGATGGGTTTACAGTGTCAAAGTGGGTGCAGATGGTTGTGTTGATCGGCTCAAGACGTGCTTGGTAGCCAAGGGCTACACTCAGGTCTATGACGAGGATTATTTAGAGACCTTCTCTCCAGTAGCAAAGATGGCATCTATTTGCATTTTCTTGTCTCTAGTTGCTAGTCACTCTTGGCCTCTACACCAACTTGATATTAATAATGCATTCCTACATGGCGATCTAGATTGATCTGGATGAGGAGATTTATATGGAGTAACCACTTGGGTTTGTTGCTCAATGGGATTCAGATCTAGTATGTCGTCTTCACAAGTCTCTCTATGGACTGAAGCAGTCACCTCATGCCTGGTTTGGTAGATTCAGTAGTGCCCTTTCTAAGTTCTGACACCAGAGATGTATCGTAGATCATTCAATCTTCTACAGAGGATAGAGTTTTGGAAGCATTTTCTTGGCGGTGTGTGGATGATATTGTGATTGCTGGTGATGATAGGCGTGGCATTGCAAAGTTGAGTCCTTACAAGGCCAGGTTCAGACAAAGGACTTAGGTAGTCTAAAATATTTTCTGGGAAATAAAGTTGCCAAGTCCAAGTCTGGGATAGTTATCTCACAGAGGAAGTATGTCATAGATCTTCTCACTGAGACAAGGATGCTTGACACCAGACCTGCTGATACTCCAATAGATCCTAAAGCCAAATTGTCCATGGAGCAGGGGAGTTACTTGATGATCCATGGAGATTTAGACGACTTGTTGGGAAGTTGATTTATCTGATTGTCACTCGGCCTAACATTGTCTTTGCTACTAGTGATGTTAGTTAGTTCATGGATAAGTCGTGCGCTGGTCATATCGAGGTTGTGATGTGCATTTTGACTTTTGAGGTATCTTAAGAAGTCTCCTGGCAAGGGGCTTCTATATCAGAATCATGGACACCTACATGTGCAAGGTTTCTCATAGGCTAATTAGGATGGAACCAATATTGATAGAAAGTCTATTTCTGGCTATTGTGTATTTGTAGGAGGAAATCTGGTTCCTGGAAAAGCAAAAAGGAAATTGTAGTAGCAAGATCTAATGCAGAGTTTGAGTATAGAGCTACGGCCTTAGCAACATGTGAGTTCCTATGGATTCGCCACTTGTTAGAGGAGCTTGGCTTCATGGACAAAGCTCCCATGATCTTGAAGTGTGACAACCAGGTTGCTGTCCACATTGCCCAAAATCCCATCTTTCATGAGAACCTAACATATTGAAGTTGATTGTCATTTTCTACGAGAAAAGATTCAGGAGAAGTTGATATTATTGTCGCTAGTCAGATCACAAGATTAGTTAGCTGATTTGTTTACAAAGTCTCTAAATGGTTGTCGGGTTCAATACTTATGTAACAAGCTGGGCGCATATGATAAATATGCTCCGGCTTGAGGGGAGTGTTAATATGTATATATAGGGACCTACATGTAAATGTGAGAAAATGCTAGGGACCTCTGTGTAAAGTGTGTAAAGTCCCTTGTATATGGATACCCAAACAAATTGACCGTGTGAGGTGAATCAAGGTTGAGGGTTTTCTCTCATTTTGCTCCAGCTTCTTCAATATATAAGCACCTAAAGACAGTAAAAAAACCCAAATCATTTATAACACAACTACGGAATAATAATTGAACAAATACATAGAAATTACATAAATTTAAGACATTAAACAATAGACTTACAATATGCTTACATGGGTCAACATTTAACAATAGACTTATAGATACATGCTACATCAGTATTCTGATCATCCAAATCAACAATAGATTAGTATTTAATACAATAAAAGTAAAATTGTAGGTGATTGTCTAACATAAATATAGTTACACAGTACTTCAGAGCTATAACTATATAAGCATTAAATCTCGATTTACAAACTTTAGCATACATATATATAGGTAGAAAAGTTGATTAGGAACAGATTCGGTAAATTATGGGCCGTTTTGGGGCCCAGTTGGGCGTTTTTCCAAAAAAAGGGTTAAAGTAGATATGTTTGTCCCCTCTAAGCATCAGATTAATCAGGAAAATCGGGCATTAAGTGGGCAATTTAAGAAAAAGTTGTTTAATTGGTGGTTTTTAACAAAATCGAGCGGCTGGAATGTTGAGCCGCTTAAGCGACCGCTCAGGCTGATTTTCAACTCACTGGCTATGGCAATGGTGGGAGTCATGGGACTTACAAGTATGTTGGTGGTTATTCTTCTTCTTCTAGAGGTATACAACCAGACTATATATATGGATACGGTCCGGATACAACAAACCGCAATTGCAAGGTTATTCTTATACCGACTAGCATATTCATATGGAAACTAATGACGGTGGGAAAACTTGGCAAGGATACCGCAATTTTTGTATGTTTTACCATTACCTGTTGCTCCTCTAGTTGCATTGCAACCTTCTAACGACCAAGCTAAAGCATTAGGAGTTATTTCTGAAACATGGAATGGAATGATGCAATTTGTGTCTAACGAGATCTACCAAGAACATGTTGAGACATAAAACTCTGTGTTTAGAAAAGATATGACTCAGAGCATATGTTGATAAATAAATGAGCATATGTATGGCCAACAACAAGAACAACAACCACCACGGCACTCAAGCTTCAACTAGGATTGTTGGACTCCCAATCTCCTACTCTCCAAGACTTATGGAACCTCATAATGTGTAATTTTGTTACTTTGTTTTACATATTATAAATTTTAATTTGTAAGCTTGTAACCTGAAGTTAATTGTACGTTTTCAATTCTAAGATGTAACTTGAAGTTTGCAAGTTTGCAACAGTCTAACTGTCTCACAGAGTTGACATTTCCGTTCATTTGTGCACTCACTCATCAAGAAATGGATCCTACCCTGACCTCTAAACATATAATATAATCCAGTGTGTTTATGTCTAAACATTGTATTTTCTAAATTTCATAACTTAATTCCTTCATTTTCCTATCCAATTATCATCAAAATTATGTTGAAACAGTTCAGCTTCCTTCACTTCCAAATATGGGAGACCCCCCACCCATGAAATATTATTGCATATTTGAGTAGATCTGGTGGTTAGATCATCATGATAAATTTTCATGATTTTATTCGCTCCTTTTGGCGTCGAAATTATCAGGGCAGCAAATATCAAAATTTAGTGTCAAAAATTTGTAAATTTATGTTTCTAAGCCGTCGGATATGGCGTCAAAATCTGACATTTAATTATGTGTCCCCATATATGCGAACAAGGGATATGTTCAAAGCCGCATAGAGGCATCAATTTGATGCATCACTGTGTGAATCTTTGGGATCGGATTATTGAGCAAAGAGTAAGATGTATAACAAATATTGGGCAATCAGTTTGGTTTCATGTCTACAAGATTGGTAACATATGATATTTATCAAATAAGGAAGCTTATGGAGAATTATAGAAAAAACGAAAGCGATCTTTATATAATTTTCATTATTTTCAAAAAGGCTTATGATCAAGTATTATTTTCAAAAAGGCTTATAATTTTCATTATTTTCAAAAACAGAGCTATCTGGATGTGAGCGTGGAAAGTGAAACTGTAGATGAATCTGGCTCAATTTATTAAACCACGCTCGTTGGCTATGTTTTAGGCCATAAATAGCTTTCCTGAGTCTGCAGACTTTGGAACACTCCCCCTAAGTACCAAAACCGGGTGGTTACCTGGGAGGTGTTGCGATCCGACGAAGGAAAAGTTAGTTGTTGAGGGGCCATGGAGGGGAGTGTAACTTTGGGTCATCTATTGTACACCTTTATAGGAGATGGAACTTCAGTTACTTTAGTCGGATCATTTTCTACCACTTGAGTTATAGGAGTGAGATCCAATAGATCACTAGATAAAGCAGACCCCTTTTCAGAGTAGTACAGCATGTGTTCAAAAAAGACTACATCCGCACTAACAAACCATTGTCTTTTAGTAGGATCATAACACCAATATCCTTTTTGAGTTCTTGAATATCCTAGAAAAAGACATTTAGTGGAGCGAGGGTCAAGTTTAGATATTATGGGTCGGAGATTTTAACAAAACAAGTGTAAACAAAGATGCACGAAGGTACTGAAACAGAGGCGCATTGGGATACAGAAGAGAGAAAGGGACTTGATTTTTCAGTACAGAAGAAGGCATGTTGTTAATTAAGTAGAACGCAGTAGATACAGCTTCAGGCCAAAAACTTGTAGGAACATGATAGCGAAGAAGAAGAATGTGTGCTACTTTAAGAAGATGGTGATTCTTTCTCCCTGCCACGCCATTTTGTTGTGGTGTTTACAAGCAGGAAGTGTGATGGATGATACCCCGAGCAGTACAAAACAGACCAACTAATTTTGCATGAATTCTAAGGAACGCATTATCAATTCTAAAGATTTTTCACAGTTTTATTGAGTTGGGTTTAGATTTCAGTGAAAAAAGTGGTAATAGTGTTCAAAATATTATTATGATCCTTTAAGAGAAACAACCAAGTTGCCTGAGAATAGTCATCAATAAAAGTCATAAAATGGCAAATTTCTGACTGGCTAGTAACAGAAAAAGGTCCCCAAATATCAGCATAAACAATATCAAACAGATTTTCAGAACTAGTCTCTTTTTTCTTATGAAACACAACCCGAGTTTGTTTGCCAAATAGCCATGATTCACACAAAAAGGTTTAATCAGAAATCTCAAAAAATGAGCATCGCAGTTTAGCAGCAGAATTCTGACCCAGGCGGAAGTGTGTCATTGTAGGCCAGTTACTGAAGAAGAAAGCAGAGCAACAACAGATTGATGCACGTCCAGGTAGTACAGTCTGTTTGGTCCCTCATGACCCAAACCAATCGTCGTCTTCCTGTAGAGATCCTAAAACACACAATCATCGGGATCAAATGTGATTGAGCATTGAAGGCTCTTAACAGTTTTACATACCAATAAAGGATTAAGAGGATCTTGGAACATAGCACAGGTCTCAATGGCCATTTATCAAGGAGAGATATAGTTCTGATGCCATGCAATGGTGGCTGAGTTCCAACCGCCACTATCACTGGTGGAACTGTAGTTGTTTTAGATAAAGTAGAAAATAGTTCAGATCGGCCAGAGATATGGGCTGAAGTACATGAGTCAATAACCCATTTATTTTTTTCCATTAGGTGCAGGAGACGCAAGTAAGGCAAATGGACCTCCATCTTGAACAGGCAATTACGAGAAATGTAGACGAGGATGAAAAAGTTTCTTAAACTCCAAGTGGATCCACTCAACGATGGTTTCGGTAGAACGAGAGGTAGCGGCAGCTACAAAAGCATCAGAGGTGACATGGTTTTCCCATGCAGGTGCACCGTGTTTTTCCGAACAACATTCCTCATTGTGGTTCGTGCGCCCACAAATGTTGCAAAAGTGGTTGGCAGTAGGAGGATGACCTCGCCCAGATCCAGGAGGACCGCGACTCTGGCCACATCCACGTTCTCGACTAGAGTCATTCGAGCGGACCGCAAGGATCGAGTAATCAGAATAAGTAGCAGGTACAGAAGAGATAGAAGGTGTTGAATGCGCTTGAGAACATCCATCAATATCGGCAAGCTATTACAAGATAATATATGGTCTGCAACACTAGAGAAAGAATGAGGAAGTCCAGCAAAGAACTGAACCATATGAAGTTCATTGTGTCACGGTTGAACGTTGTTGAAGTCAAAAGAGAGAGGATGACATACTTCGGAATTCATCTCAGTGTCAAGCATTGGTTGTAATAGTTTCCAATAGATCCTTCAGTAGATACTCCTTTTTTGCTAGATTCTTGAAAATCTCAACCTTCATATTCTGTTGGTGAAAGTACACATGGGATAGTTGATCCCACATGGTTTTGGCATTTTGAAGGCGGAGGAGAGACTACTGATCTTCGGTTTGGCACTGTTCAGCATCCACGTCATGACTCCCGAATCATCTTTGGACCATTGAGCATAGGTTAGCTTGGCTATTTCATCATCCGAGGCATCAGGAGGGATTTTAGCAGCAGTAGAGATACGGGAATAGTGCCCTTAGGCTTTTACAAAGAGTTCAAACGACGCTGACCAAAGATGATAGTTCAATACATCAAGCTTCATGGTCGTAACACAAAGACAGAGGAGCGTCTGTAGTCGCTATTGGAAATGGAGTGATGACTTTCATAGAGAAGAATAAGCAGTAGCAGTAGTAGTAGATTTGAGAAACCCACATGGGGGCAATAGAGAGTAGCAGCAGATCTGGATTAACAGATCTGGGACACCCGCATAGGGGCAACAAAGAGCAGTAGCAGATCTGGATAAGCAGATCTGAGAAGCCCGCATAGGGGCAGCAGAGAGAAAAAGAAAGACCTACGCCGCCATAATGTGAGATTTTACTCCACCATGAGGCATAGGCAGACAAAAAGGCGATACATTTAGGTCTTCAACTTGCTATTTTTAGAAGGGGTGAAAAGGATCAAGATGAATAGATGGAGGGGTGGAATTGTGGAAGGCGTGTGGGTGGTGGTTGAAGGTGTAATGGATGGGGTGGGTTGGCGACTAGGTGTTGTGGGGTGTTGTTGTTGGGTGAGGGAGGGAAGAGGGTTGTTGGCGGTGGGAGGGGTGGTTGTTGGCAGTTGGCGGGTGAGGGAGGGATGAGGGCAGCCGGCGGCGAGATTGGAGGGGATGTGGGAAAGGTAGCGGTGGAAGGAGGCAGTGATAAGGAGGGTTGGTGGCGACAAAAAAAGGAGGGGAACAGCGGTGGTGGCTGGAAGCAGTGAGAATGAGGGGTTTAAGGCGGCGGGAAAAAAAGAGGAAGAGGAGAGGCGGTGGTGGTTGGATGGCAGGGGGGAAGAGGGGCGAGTGACGGATGAGAATGGAGGAAAAGGAGAGAGGTAGCACCAGTAGAGAGGGTAGTGAGAGAGGGTGGGGGTGGCGGCAGGGAGGGCAGCGAGTGGCGGCTTAGAGGGGGTGGGTTGGGAAGCATTAGGGTTAAGGTGGATCGCACTCGTCTGAAACCATATAGAATTAGAAAGCCTTTATTTGATGTGTCAAAAACAAATACAATAAACTCTTTTATAGGATAAGAGAGTAAGTGAGAACTAGAAGAAGGCAATATGATATAAAAGAAAAGTTAATGACAAAGAAAAGTCTAAAACATAAATAAAACATAAAGCATAAAGCATATATGCTAATAAGATTAAAATGTAAATACCGACCAAAAAAAGATTAAAATGTAAGTTCCATATAAAAGTTCTACGGCCAACCAAGTTGTATGGCAATGAATGTTAGGCAATGAAGAAACAATGAGTCAATAAAATGAATTTGGTCGAAATGCATATGCTCAGATGGATGTGTGTATCGATTGAGAAATTACTATAAAAGGAATACAGTGGGGTGGTTAGTATTAAGGGAAAGCTACATGAGAGTATCCTGAGATGGTATAGGCATGTGCAATACATACCAACAAATACTATTCAATCAAGAACTTAAAAGGAGAAGAAGCAGACCTATTTTGGGGGAGAGCTGATAAGGAGAAAAATTAGGTTAACAAAACTGGATGGAAAAGAAGGATCCACACCGCCGACCCCAGCATGGTTTGGGTTAAGCCTTAGATGATGAACCGACATGAGTTCCAGGATTCTGAACTCTTCAATGTCATTGAACGAATCTCATATCCAAATTCTTACTATTCCCATTGGAATCGTCGTTTTGATGAAATCAAGAATTTCACTCTTTTGCATAGTCCATTCATCCTACTGTTTTATACATGTCTTGTTCAGATTCTTTTTGTAATATTTACTTGAAACATTGTAGTGCAAGTATAAAACCATGTTTATAGGGAAAACAAATAAATGAACAAAATTGAAACTAAGAATTTTCTAACCATAGGAAAAATAGTTAAAAAATTACTAACTCACTTATGTTGTGGATTCACTAAATCAAGTACTGGTTTCAGTTCATGTCCTGCTCCAAATAGAAATCAGAATAGCATTAATAGAGATATAAAAAATATAAATCAAAGACAATAAGATTTAGATTTCAATCAAAGAAAGTTTCCTAAAAAATCTGCCTTCACAGGTCTAATGATGAGAAGTAATCACAAATGACCGACTCTAACAATATACAAATGGCCTACAACATAACCTTGCTGAAATCCATGTAGAAGATATACAAAGGAGCAGATAATTTTGAGATCACATATTGCTAGATGGCTCTTCCATAAATTTTATTTTTTACCTCAAAATATTACTTCAGACTGTGTTTCCTGGTGCAATTTTTGCAAATTACTTTTACACTTCTGATTACAAGATTACCAGATCAAGATGAAAGACCGCCAACCAATGTTATAAAGTGTGTGAGGCGTAATGAAGCGTTTTGGTCTCAATGAGACAGAGGCGTTTCAGGCGTAAGCCTCAAAATATGCATGAGGCGATCTTATAAATAAAATTATACATGTATGTACATATTTGCATATATAGTGATATATGTTTATATATATATATATATATATATATATATATATATATAGAGAGAGAGAGAGAGAGAGAGAGAGAGTCAGGCTAGAATACACTCGAGTGTACGGATCGCACGAATACACTCAAGTGTGTTTGCATATCAAGACTATTTTTTGCAAAATGTAAACCGTTGATCTTCACTGTCATACTATAACTAGGCTACATACAAATTTTGAACCCATTTGGATGAGTGTAAGTCACTCATCCAAGGGCAACAAAATCAACGCGCGAAACTAATTTGAAATGCATAATTTTTGCGGTCTTCATAACATGAGCTATACATATCCAAATGTGCTCAAATTTTGCGTATGAGTTGTTCACGAGATGTTTAAGAAGATCAACGGATTAGATTTTCAAAAAAAATATTGCATCATGGAAAACTACTTGAGTGTATTCCGCTCCGGATACACTCGAGCGTATTCTAGTCTGACTCTATATATATATATATATATATATATATATATATATATATATATATATATATATCTGTGTGTGCGTGTGTGTGTAACACATGTATATACAAACAAAACTAAAACAAAATAGAAATTATTTACGGAACTCAATAGGAATAAAAAGAGATTAAAAGACCACCACAATACTGAAGAATATACTTAGAAAATAATAAGATATCATTTAATTATACTATCACATCAAACTATGTAATTAACAAAGAAAAAGTAAGGGGGATAGAATTTAGAATTAATACGAACCAGGATCCAAAATTAGTTAACAATGAGATGAATTTCACCAACAGAAAAAATAAGAAGGTAGCAAGCAAAGATAAATCTAGCGATGAAGATTGAAAGACGTCACTAAGAGAATGATAATTTAAATTTTCAGAATTAAAAGAATTAAAATTAACTACAACAGGTCTGAATATTATTTACTGAATAAACGTTTCTAACTATCTTATTAGTAGAAAATCCGGTGGCAACAACAAATTATCATCCAGAATTGAGGCGTGTGCCTCGGCTAAAGCCTCAGAGTGTTACAACCCCAATTTTTGGGTTCTTTTGTTGAGAAATTTAATTTCTCCTATTAAAGATATTTGAACAAATAATGATATAATTTGTCTTGAATAAATGGATTTCGTTTACAATAGCCTTGTTGGTTGTTTTGTGGGCTTTATTGGCTATTGGGCCCAATAAAGAGGAAAAGACAAAGAAAACTCCATTATTAATAAGAAATGGAGAAAAGAAAGATGTAGAAACCTCTAGAAGGCAAAAGTATGTAATCCAAAGGTGGATTTCGTGCCTCTTGGGTTCCTTGGGGCCCAAGGAGTCCAAAGTTGCAAAGATAATGCAACAAGAAAAGAAAAGATCAATTAAATATTTCTTTATTAAGAAAGAAATTGAAAACAATGATAAATATGGGAAATAAGTGAAAATAGGTATAATTGAGTTACCCTTGGTGGATTTTGGTATCCTTAAGGATTTTTAATGTTAAAAGGGATTCCAATGAGGAAAATAAAAAGAAAGATAAAGAGAAATCCTGTAAAAGAGATATTTTAATAAGAAATAAACAAGATAATGAGAAATAATGGATATAGATGCATCTAGAAGGATAATGAATATCCACTAAAAAGGATTTCGAAATATTAGAGTTTCCCCAATGGAGAAAAAGAAAGAGAAAATATCAATAATAGAAAATAAGAGGATAATATGATGCAAAATGAATGAATTTTGTGGTATTATTAAAGAGGTGGTATTTTCTATTAAAAGAAAATATAATTTCGTGACAAATGATTAAAAGGCAAGTACAAAGAGAATGAAAGGGATAATTTTCGTATTTCTAATTATCCATGAAATAAAGAATATCACAGAGATAATGAGGAGAGAGAGAGCTTGCTTCCTAATGAAGGAATTGTTTTCCTATTAGGAAAAGTATTGTTTGGGCAAGCATTCTGGGGTGTGGATACCCTCCCCTATATAAGGGGTAGCAGCCTTGGCCGAATCCAAGAGGATTCTATGCATCCTTCTCCCTTCTTCCTTGTTTCGTCTTCAAACCCTAACCCTTGAGCGTAGCCCTAACCTGGAGCAATAAGGGGTTGGGGAGGAATTGCGAGGAAGGCTTGCCGCTTCCACGACAGCATGAGGTGCTTGGGTGAGCATTCCCTTACCCTAGTTGGTCGTGGCAGCAGCAACACGCCTGCATAGGGCGGTCGAGTTGCAGGTCTGCTTAGCCCGTTTTCCGCCACCTTGGCAATAGTTTAAGGCACCTGTAGGTGCAGCGGAGGGTGTCCGAGAGAAAGGAACCACTGTCGGTCGCCGTTGGGGTCCAGAGGAGGAGCAGGAGCCGCACTCATAGCGTCTAGGGCGGCTGCAGCGCGCCATCGAGAGGTTGAAGACGATCGACGAGCGTTGGACAAATATGCCCCTCCGCAGGCTGTATAACCGATGACTTAAACGAGGGTAGTCTCGTCATTTCGTTATGTTTTCCAAACCAGCGAGTCACGTTGCATGGAAAGGGACACTTGGCGCCCTCTGATTGGCTCAAGTAAGTAAGTTCTTACAAAATTCATAACTAATTAACGGTAGCTCGGATAGATGTGCATAATATATGAATTTTGCTCAGAAGAACACGAGGAATGCAATAAAAATATAATTGAAGCCTTTTTCTAATTGCAATTCGAAAAGTAATGGAAGTTATCAACTTTAATGCATTAATGATTAAGAAACCCTATTTTGAGATGATTAATGTAATTAGTAGAGTTTAATGAATGATTAAAGTTGATATTAACCTATTAATTGTAAAAAGGTACGTTAAGAACAAAAGGATGAACTTTGCACGTAATTGGTTAATTTAGACTGTCATGTGCATAAATATGCCTTAATGGGCCTTAAAACCCTAATATTAGTAAATGTGACTCTTAATGGCTTTAATTGTTCAATTTCATGGTTAAAGTTGAGATATGATAAATCTAAGCTATTTCGAGTATAAAAGTTCCTAATTGTGGATAAATACCTTTAATGTAGTAATTAGGGTTTTCTAATGGATAAAGGTAGAATTAATGACAAATAGAGTTCATGTGTGATTTAGATAATAATGAACTATGAATTGAGGATAAATGAGCATAATGATCTTGTCATGGATTAAAAAGGATAATGTGAAGCAACCTGCATCCCGGTCTATACTATCAACACTCTGTCGATAGTATCGAGATCAGTTCAGGTTCGAGTTGAAGCAATCGGCATCCCGGTCGATACTATCGACATTCATGTCGATGGTATCGAGATCAGTTCAGGTTCGAGATGAGGTTCTGTCAATACCATCGACATGAGTGTCGATGGTATCGACACCGGCGCAGCGGCGGCTCGTCAATCCAGCGGCGGTTTTGTTTTCTTTATAATATCTATGTTTTATTTCTTTTCTCTCTTTGTACCTCATGTACTTACCCTAATATATAAATACAAGTGAGTACGCTCAAGCCCTCTTCACGTTTGCTGCGTCTTGCAGCCGACATGTGATCGGCGTTCCTGTCTTCTTCCCTTCTTCATTTCTTCTCACATGGTATCAGAGCGGAGATCGATCTAGGGCTTCTCCTTCCTCTCTTCGGCGGATCTCTCCCTTTTTTGGCGGTGAGCTGCCTCCCACCTATCGATTTGGCGTAATCCACCGGCTGTGTAGAACCACCGTCGGCTACTCTGGGTCTGCGGTAGATATCCAACTCTACCGTAGCCTCCATCACAAAGTGTTTGGGGATCTCCGGGTGTTCCAACGATCATCTAAAAACACAACCGGAGGACTAGTTTCGTCTCAGCCATCATCCTAGTCACACCTCCTCCATGTGTGATTAGAAAGATCATTTGGAGGTTGTGAATGCGTCAGTAACGCATTTCTCCTTGTTTTTCTTCTGTGTGTGATGTGTATCTCTCTGTCACCACAATCTATTTGACGTGTATCAATCTGTCACATATTCCGTTCTACAATGGAGGATATCAAGACACCTACGATCTACAACGAAGTGTCACCTATCGCCTCCATCAAGCTCAACGGAAAAAATTATCTTCTATGGATGAATGCCATCCACATCGTCTTGGAGGCTCGTGACAGAGCGAGGCATGTTGACTCGGGTCCCAAGACATCTACTGACGAAGGGTATGCTGAATGGAAGCGTCATGACAGTCTTGTGAAGACTTGGCTGTGGAATAGTATGGAACCTGCAATCGCCGCAAGGTTCATGTTCTACTCTACGGCCAAAGAAATATGGGACGCAGTGAAGCAACGTTATTCTCAAGAGAAGAATGCTCTCTGTCAGTTTATGATCTATGATCGTTTGTTTGCTGAGAAACAGGGTGACCGATCTCTTGAGGAGTATTTTGGGGCGGTTCAGGCTCTTGCTCAAGAGCTAAGTTATTATCATCCTGTGGTTGTTGCTGAACAGATAAAGGATAGAGATGATCTTGTTACAGCCAAATTCTTGTCTGGGCTCAACTCGGCTTGTAGCTCCGCTCGGAGCGTTATTCTGGTTACTGATAAACTACCTAGTCTTGTGGAGGCTTATTCAAGGATCCAGCAATCTCTATTTGAGTCTGCTTCCTTTGTTTCTAATATACCTTTTGGAGAATCTCATGCGTATGTTGTTGTTGCGGTACGAGGAGGACGACCCGGTATGGGCAGAGGGCGTGTGACACGTCCTAAGTGTACCTTTTGTGACAGACCGTGACATACAGTGGAGAAGTGTTGGAAGAAATATGGGAGACCTGCTGCACCACCTGTGGGAGCAGCACATTGTGCCACCACCACAGGATCCTCATCCTCTACAACTGTGGGTACTACCTCTGGCACCGGCATCACTCTTACCTAAGAAGAATATGATCGGTTCATTCAGGCGACACAGCACATGAGTATGGGGTCATCATCATCTTCATCGGCAAATCTGGCATCTACAGCTGGTAATCAGGCTACATCTCTCATAGCATCTAGCTCATCCTCATCTTGGGTGGTTGACTCTGGCGCCTCACAGCATATGACTGGTATGAGGAGATTGCTCCACACTATTGACTCATCTATTCCTCACCAATCTGTTACACTGGCAGATGGTTCAGTGAAAAGAGTGCTAGCTAGTGGATCTGTCTCCCTAACACCCAAGATTGATCTTAAATCCGTTCACTTTGTGCCTGAATTTCCTTTTAATCTTCTTTCTATTGCCAAATTGATTGACACTAAAATGTTGGGTAATATTTGGATCTTCTTGTTTCATATTACAGGATCTCAAGAGTATGAAGACGATTGGTGGGGGGCCTAGGAAAGGTGATCTCTACCTTTTCAACGGTGACAGTCTGCCTCGCCAAATGCCTTCTCCTGCTCCATCCATCCTGTTGAGTGGTTCCCCTTACTATGGCATTGCAGATATGGACATCCTTCTTTGGAGAACCTGCGGAAGTTGGAACCAGAGTTGTCCCAATTATCTTCTTTAGAGTGTCAGTCATGTCAACTGGGAAAGCACCATAGGTTATCCTATCCCAGTCGAGTCAATAAGTGGGCTTCTTGTCCCTTTGAGTTAGTGCATAGTGATGTGTGGGGTCCTGGAAAAGACCAGAGTTATAATGGTTTTCGTTATTTTATCTCCTTTGTCGATGATTTCTCACGCATGACATGGATCTACCTTCTTAAAAGTAGAGAGTCTGTGTTGTCTATTGTGAAACATTTTCATACTGAAATTAAAGTCCAATTTGATTGCAATATAAAAATTCTCCAGTCTGACAATGCTTTAGAGTATGTTCAAAAGGCTATGTCTGATTTTTGCAGCTCGGTTGGTATGATTCATCGCACATCTTGTCCTCACACCCCTCAGCAAAATGGGGTGGCAGAGAGGAAGAATCGCCATCTTCTTGATATTGCTCGATCAATTATGTTTCAATCCAATGTGCCCAAGAAGTTTTGGTCTGAAGCTCTTTTAACTGCTTGTTTCTTGATTAATAGGCAACCTTCTTCTGTTCTTCAAGGACAGACTCCGTTTTCTGTACTGCGTCCCATGGACTCCCCCTTTTCTGTTCCTCTTAGAGAGTTTGGTTGCACTTCCTTTGTCCATAACTTTGACAAGCTGTCTCCTAGGTCCATTAAAACATTGTTCCTGGGTTACTCTAACACTAGCAAAGGATACAAGTGTTACTGTCCTATCCTTCGCCGCATGTTTGTGTCTAGGGACGTCACCTTCCATGAGACCACTCCATATTTCTCCAATGCTATGAGCAAGGGGGAGCAGTTGAGAGAGGGAGAGCCACCAAAAATACAGAATGAGAGACTGGCACCGTCGGTGCAGAGTGAGGGAGTGCCACCTATCATTCCGGATTTTACTTCTATTCCGGATGAACAAGCAGGAGATAGACCTACCATTGAGCATTCATTACACACATGTTTACCACAGGCGAGGCAGGCAAGATCCAGAAGAAGTAGCGACACCAGTCCCTGAGCCCTCATCATCGCCTTCTACTCAAGAGACTCCTACAGAGATATCAGACCTCGATCTTCCTATTGCTGTTCGAAAAGGTACTCGGTCCTGTACTATTAAACATCCTATTACAAATGTATGTTGCATGTCTCATCAATCTAAGCAGGCCCGTGCATTCGCTATTGGGATTGATTCTGTGACTATACCAAGAAATCATTTTGATGCTATGAAGAACAGTGGCTGGAAACAGGCTATGGAACTTGAGATGTCAGCTCTCTTAAACAATGGCAATTGGGATCTTGTTGATCTTCCTGCAGGAAAGAAAGTAGTGGGGTGTAGATGGGTTTTCACTATCAAACACAATCCGGATGGATCAGTTGAACGGTTGAAAGCCCAATTGGTCACAAAGGGCTACACCCAAACCTATGGTGTTGACTTCTTTGAAACCTTTTCTCCTGTTGCTCGCCTGAATTCTGTGTGGATCATTATTTCCCTTGCTACTACCTTTAATTGGCCTCTGTTTCAGCTGGATGTAAAAAATGCTTTTCTCCATGGTGATCTACAGGAAGAGGTATATATGGAGCAACCTCCTGGGTTTGTTGCTCAGGGGGAGTGTCAGAAAGTGTGCAAATTAAAGAAAAAGCTATATATGGGCTGAAACAGTCACCTAGAGCTTGGTTTGACAAGTTCAGTGCAGTTATTCTTCAGATGGGTTTTTCTCGCTCCATGATTGATCATTCCTTATTTTACTCCAGCTCTTCTTGTGGATCTATTATTCTTATTGTATATGTTGATGACATAGTAATTACTGGCAGTGACACCATGGGAATATCTCGTGAAAAAGAAAGTTTGCAAAAACACTTCCATACAAAGGATCTAGGCAAACTAAGATACTTTCTAGGCATTGAAGTGCTTAGATCTCATACAGGTGTCAATTTATCTCAAAGGAAATATGTGCTTGATTTACTTCAGGAGACAGGCATGGTTGAATCCAAACCGGTATCTACACCGATGGATTATCACATCAAAGAGGTGGTTGATGATGTTGAGTATCAAGATCCAGAATATTACAGGAGAATAGTGGGCAAGTTAATATATCTAACAGTCACTCGACCTGATATTTCTTTTGTTGTGGGCGTGGTCAGCCAACATATGCACTCTCTGCGACAGTCACACTGGACAGCAGTCTGCAGAATTATGAGATATCTGAAAAGTGCTCCTGGTAAGGGTATCACATATTCTAGACCAAAGGCACCTCCATCTACTCTGCCTCTCACGGGATATTCAGATGCTGACTGGGCTGGTGATCATACTGATAGGAGATCTACATCAGGTTATTGTACCTTTCTAGGTGATCATCTGATCACATGGAAAAGTAAGAAGCAACATGTGGTTGCTAGATCCAGCACTGAGGCTGAATACCGTGCTATGGCCCATGCATGTTGTGAACTAAAATGGGTCAAATCTGTTCTATCTGAATTAAAAATTTCTCTTCTACCTTCGAGCTCAAGTGTGACAATCAATCTGCTATGCATATTGCCAGGAATCCTATCTTTCATGAGCGTACAAAACACATAGAGGTTGATTGCCATTTTATTCGTGATCAAATCAAAGATAGCACTATTGTGACACCATATGTCAAATCTGAGGACCAACTAGCAGATATCCTGACAAAGCCTTTGGGTTCAGCAATCTTTCAGAGACTCTGTGGCAAGCTGGGCATACACGATGTGTACTCTCCAGCTTGAGGGGGAGTGTGAAGCAACCGACATCCCGATCGATACTATCGACACTCTGTCGATAGTATCGAGATCAGTTCAGGTTCGAGTTGAAGCAATCGGCATCCCAGTCGATACTATCGACATTTATGTCGATGGTATCGAGATCAGTTCAGGTTCGAGATGAGGTTCTGTCGATACCATCGACATGAGTGTCAATGGTATCGACCGGGATGTCGATTGCTTCAACTCGAACCTGAACTGATCTCGATACTATCGACAGAGTGTCGATAGTATCGACCGGGATGCAGGTTGCTTCATAGATAAAAATGGTAGCTTTAATGTAAAAGAGGCTTAAGGGACTTAATTGATGGTTAATTGTGCTTTTTCTGAAATTAGGGTTAAATGTTGTTAAAGGATAACCTTAATATCTTTTGTGAAGAATAGATGAGACAATTAGGGTTTATGAGTAATTGTATAAAATTAGGGTTTAAAATAGTAAAAGATAAAGGGAAACCCTAATTGCAATGGAAACCCTAAAAGTGGACTAGAAACCCTAGGAAGCGAGCTAGGTTTAATAGATTTTGATGGCATGATTAATAATAAGAAATTGTATGCATATTTCAGGATCTCATAATGTGCTTGCTTGCCTATTTGGAATTCTTGATTGGATTATTCTATCTCAAATCAGCCTGACAGGTATGTGGTTACGCTTATGGATAATCGTTTTAGTTTCACGGCGATTCCCAAACGTTTTTATCGGTTGCTTGAAAATAACTGCTTGGATGACTTTTATTTCATGCAACTATAAAGTGACTATGATTATCACTATAAATATATATATAACTGGCTTAGATCTGGGTCCTCCTCTGTGGCTTTGCAAAGGCTAAAAAAAGGGTAACCTAGAGCAAGGTCTAGGTTATCAGATTGGGCTACCTACGTGTAGTGTCATGCAACTCTTTAGCACACCATGAGTTAAGGAGTGGACTACCTACGGTTAGTGCCATGTGACTCAACCCTAGAAATTGATTCACCTGTTAGGTAGGATCATGAGGGGTTTAATGGGGATCTACCATAAGGAAGGTAGCATCCAGGTCCACTGCAGGGACAGCGCAGAGGATAGGGTATGTATGGATCGCGCAGTTATATTTAAAATGTAAAGTTGTTTGTTAAACTGTAATTGACTGCAATATGTTGTTATGGTTCATTGCACGATTTTTGTTTCCCCCAAATACCAGCATAATTCATTTATGCTGACTGACGTTTTATTTGTCGGCGTTTTAGGTTCAAATGAAAAGAACAAACAGTGAAGTGGCATATGTGGAATTAAATGCGAATTAAAGTACAAAGGAAGATTAGTTAGAATAGACTCCACATGTGGATAAAAGTAGATATCCAAGTTTTTGAAAAAGATTTGCAAAGTTAATTTTTTATTACAGCCTTTCAGTTTAGTTTAGTAGAATTTAATATTTATTATTGATTATTTGTTGAACCTTTGATCCAGAAATTGGGATAACGGCTCTGACCTCTTGGTCTCCCTTAATTGGGGGTTACTGGGAGGCGGGGTCGTTACATTTGGTATCAGAGCATAGGTTCCTCATTTAATCTGTAATAATTATTAAATTTTACAAACTCTATAGAACCCAAGGGAATTATTAGAGGAATTTCTGAAAGACAGAGGCGTCTCGAAAAGGATCACGTCCGGGGGATGGCAAGATTTTCCTCCGCACCGCTAGTCGGAATACGAGGACTCCCGGATTAGTATGACCGTTTGGCCAAAGTCTCAGGATTTGACTCGAAATAAGATACATTTAGGAATCTCATCCTGTTCATCCCTTCTCAACTCAAATGTTGTTAAGGACCTTAAGGATTAGAGTTTTTCTCTCTTTTCCTCACCCTCTTGAGGTATGGGTAAGGTTGATAAGGTTTAAGGAATCCTCCACCAAATTAATGAAAAGCATGTAAATAAGATGTCATGGACATAAGCTTAATAGATTAAGCGTAAACTAAAGTTGTCATGCCCTCAGGAGAGATCTGAGGCTAGACCTTCTTGTCAGGAGGATGAGTAGAGAGAGTTGGTCATGGAGGCAGAGATCTCCATTAAAAGTAGAGACCTGGCACATCCTCTAAGGATGATGCTAACCCTAACCCTAAGTGGTGGTTAGAGAGAGATGGCATGATGAGTTAGATGTCATTATAGACCAGGTGTGTGGACATGCTTTTGGATGCCCATGACGATATGAGCCATGAGAGGTTGGATGACCTAGTACCTTTGGCGACCCAACCGTGGGAAGGGTCGTGCATGTTTGAGTGAAGGATAGCTCATTCATTGATGAGGTTAGAGAAGAACCTATGGAAACCCCATGAGCTTATATGAGCATGGCACAGTATGCACCCAGAGTACATCAGTAGTACGAGCAGTAGGTTAAAACCGAGGCCAGAATGACATGATGGATGGCTTATGAGATAAGCATAAAGGGCCATGGATAATCTTGAGCAAAGATAAGTCTTGAACATAGGCGTCACCCACGTAGAGGTATGCTTGTGAGCTTGATCCTTCATGGAGAGAGGATAGTAAGGTTGGATGTGGAGTTAGCTTTAGAGAGAGAGAGCAGGACTCAAGCAAGAAGGTTGGAAGCCTAGACTCCGAGATATGAGGAAAAGTGGGGAGTTGAGGATGATGCGACCTAAGTGGATGATAGTGGTTGCCTCATGCTTGATCCCTGGAGGCTGATGATATCTTGGTTGCCATTAGAGGAACCAAACCCTAGAGAGAGGATGAGGCTTTTGGTACCTATGTGCCCATGGTGTAGGTGTTTACCTTCTGATATAGGAAGAAGAGTTCCTTAGACCTGGACAGGTTTAGTAACAGGTTGTGAGGCCTTGTACCTTGTTGATTGTCCTTGAGGAGGACTCAACTCTGAAGTGTTGCTCGAGTAGAAGGATGACAGGAAGTGCAGGTCATGACTTATACATGCTTGATTCGTGGTTAAGAGGTTGAGCATGCACTTTTACACCCAAAAGTGAACCTAGGGTTCCTAAGCCTAAGAGGGGAAGTGGTGTACCCAATGCTCATGATGAGATTTGAGTTTCTATAGATTCGAGCATGGTACTCCTCGTGTTTAGAGGAAAACGGAAACCCCTTAAGTTTAAGGTATGTTTGATTTGTTGGGTTTTAGGGGAGGCAGAGATGGCAGCGGAAACAAAAATTTTCGACCCCCCAAACCCGGAACAAGGAAACGCGTCAACGTCTATATAATAGGAAAGGATGGTTTGTGGAATCATACCTTGTCCCGAGACTTGCTCTGCGACAATACCTCGCGCCTTGCGCGGTCTTCAAAGCCAGTCTTGGACGGTGTCTGTGCAGCTCCTGGTCGCACCGGGACTGACGACTCCTCTCACCGGGACTGTCGGGGTTGACAGTTGTCCTTCTGAGCGGCAGAAACCTCCCGCCTCTGAAGTAGTCCACACGGACCACCTGGAACTCCAATCTCCTTGTCCCACAAGGAATTGGAAGGAGTCACACCCTCCTGTTGACGTACTAGTCGCCAACACACTGTCCTGCTGCCAGTTGCAACTGCAGTTGTCTTTCCCTTGCTGCACCTCCCTTTGCGGGTAGCGCTTGCTCGGGCTCTCTCTCGGTTACCAAAACCAGAGAGAACGACAACTTTGCAGAGCAACTGGTTGCACTGAGTTGTACTTTGAGAAGCCCCAATACCCCTATATATAGGAGGGTCATGGGACAGGGTTCTCTATCCCGGGCAATGCGGGACTAAAAAGCAGGAGTAGAAGGGTTCGAGATTTTCCACAAAACAACAAACTTGCAACCTGAACCGATCGTTTCACAACTGAAACGGTCGCTTGGGGACCTGAACCGGTCGGTTGGGACACTTCAACCGGTCGGTTCATAAGTGAACCGGTCGGTTGGTGGTCCTGGTCGGTTCTCGATTGACTTTCCTTCTTTTGTTTCTAATTGGTATCAAATATCAATCCTTGTTCCAATCAAATTGGGCAAGTGAAACGCAAGGAAAATTCTCACCAATCCTACTTTCCCAAGTTGCTCGGTTGCACCAGTTGAATCGATCGTTTCAACACTTGAAGCAATCGGTTTACCCTGATCTTGAGTTGATCGACTCAACACTTGAGCCGACCGGTTCACCCAGCTCAGCCGATCGGTTCATCACATGAGCCGATCGGTTGGGAGTGCAGATTGTGCAGAATCAGTCAATTGCGATTTCAATCAATCCGATACTCCAATCAATGTGTCCAACACCTTGAACATTATGATATTGAGCTATCAATTGATTGAGTGTTTAATTGAACTACTAAACTCCTTTTGTAATCAATCTAAACATTGTTTGTTGACAAAACTCCTCTTCCAGGTAAATCCTATGTATGTGACCCTGCAGGTACATTTCACGTTGGCAGTGAAAGTCCATAACATTTATGACTTCACAAGCAAAGAGCGGTGCCTAGTCACACATCAGTGCTACCCAAGTGAAAGTAGAAAGTTGGAGAACAACTTTCAATCCTACAATCCGTGAATGGTGTTACAGTGAATGTATAATTCCTTTGTCACTGATATCCCGAATGAACTCGAGGCATGGAACAGTCATCCTGTCAACGTTCATTCACTTTCTTGATCTCAGAGTAGATTGGAAGAGATATGTTATGACATCAGTATCACATACTGACTCACACATGCGTGCACGCTTTTCTCAATCCTACTCATCAAGTGGCCATGGATATCAAACTCCCTCAGGAGGGACAAATCTCATATCTATCACTCACCCCTCAAAAGCCCCATGTGTCAAAGCCACCCAATCATCACCTTTATAACAACCAATGTTTCAGGACTGCGTTTGATGATGTCAAAGTGTGCCCAACGACATGTGTTGAGTGCAGTGATTTCAGGTCTAAGAATCACACTCACCACCATCACTGTGAGTACTGACTGTGACTACCATGTCATGGTTCCATGTGTCAAACTCACGGTGGGTCTGTCCGGTACACTTGTTCTCTAACAAGTACCTATGTGTTTGGTTTAATATCTCTATATCATGACTAATGAGATTCTGTCATCAACTAACACCACAATCTAGTCTCGTGTCATTGTTGTCTATCTACCTTCCACAATGACATCTGACTAGGGACATAACAAGAATGTACAAACTCTTAGCATCCGTATGATCTCATCGTTCAGGTCCTCAACCTGAAAGCATACGTCATTGAGTATTGTCATTCTCTAGACATTCAATCTGTTCTATCACTATCTCATATGACTGAACCAGAAAGAATTGGAAGTTTGCCTTTGATGTTTATCAAATCAATCTTAATGTATCCCACCAATCATCCCATGATTGGCTCTCAGGGCATACATACCAACATGATGAACCCCTCACATCTAAGTTAGTGACATAGGCAGGTGACCTTGATCCAATGTTGAGGATGAGAACAAGTGTGACCTAGCATGGTTTAGCAGGTGGTCCGCTTGTGCCTTAGTAGCTTGCTAGGGTTAAGCATGCACATGTGGATGTAAACCCTAGACATAAGGACGTTTGTGACCTTTGTTATCAAGATGAAGTTTCCTCCAATCCTGGGAGAGGGACCCTTTTGTAGGGTGTACACCAGTTTTAGTTGGTTTGAGGTAACCTAAAGAGGTCTCATAGGATCTTGAGAAGATAAGTGAAAAGTACATAGTAAGAGAATGAACTTGTCGACCCATAGATAACCATCTCTAGATGCAGGTGGGTGTGTTACCATGAAGGTAACCGGTATGGGGCCTGACCAAGGTAGGCTGCCATGACCCCTATAAAAGGATGAAAGTCAGCCCAGGAATGCAGAGAGAGATGATGGAGACTTGGGTAAGGTTCTGAGTTGGACATGTACTATACCCGAATCCTCCTAGGGTCAGGTAGGGATAAGACCGATGGAAGTGGGAGTTGCCTAATTCCCTAGTTGCACATGACCATAGGGTCGGGAGGTAACAGCTATCATTGTCTGAGGGCCATGGGTTAGGAGATTGATCACCTTCATGAACTCATGGGACCCAAAGGGCAGATGAGTAGGGCACTCTCAGGATGCATGAGGGAAGAGGGGTGACCCTAAAAGTGTCAGCACCCTATAGACCTAGAGGAGATGACCAAGGGATTGTGTGTGGACCCAAGTAGGTTCGAGACCAGTTTTCCCTGGAAGTAACTTTGATATCGAGATGATTGTGATATAGAGACATAAGTTGCACGTTTCAACTTAGATTTGAAGGTGTACTGGCAATGTGGGATGTACTGTCTCTACTCTTGGAACAGGAAGAACTTTGTGTTTGGACGGCCGCCTAATGCTTATTTCCTCTTGTTATGGAAGTGAGAGATAGGATAGTACGCATGCCATACACCAAGGATAAAGATGATGTGAGTTGGAACGTTGCTATGAGGTATGAGGACAGAGATGATAACATACCCTTGTAGAGTAAACGATGTGTAGATGGTTTATAAACCTCAAGAGAATTTGAGGATGTTTTTAACATGAACTATATGGAAATTTGCAAGTGATACAATGTTGAGGTTGATAACCAAGAGAATAAGCTCAGAGTTTTCTTGATGAAGATAGACTTAGAGCTGAGATGAGATAATAAGTGGAATACATGGAGGTGTATGTCTTCAACTTTACCTAACACCTAAGGATGTGAAGTGGTGATGGATGCTCTGGATGAGATACAGCTGCCTAGTTTATATGGAGGGTAGAAGAGGTTGTTAGGTTAACCCTCAGTTGGAAAAGAGATAAGTTTGGCTAACACTCAGATGTAACAATATCGGTTGATCAAGTTAATTGTTGTTTGGTTAGCCAGCCTAGTCTTTGATGCAATAAAAGGATGGTTGTAGAACCTCAGATGCACTTCTTTGGAAAAGAAGGTGATGAAACCCGACTAGAGTGGTTTAGTGTTTCCGAGGAATCAATCTTGAGGAATCATGACATACAGGAGATCATGATTTTAAGATCCCCATACACCGTAGTACTACATAGATAGTAAGTGACAGTAGTACTTTGGATGCCTAAGACGAAGTTGCATGTGGTATGTTGCCATGCATGACAGGAGGTGAAGGACGAACACCAGTAACCCAGTGTATTGATATAGAGGATAAAGAGTCCCCAAGAGGGAATGGGATTTCATCACTATGGATGTTGTAAGTCTCCCCTAGACCAAGGAAGGTCGAGATGCAATATGGGTTATGGTGAATCGCCGTACCTAGATAACAATAGAAAGAAAGAGTAATGTCAAGGGACAGATCCGGTTGAACTACTTGTAAGAGAGAGAGATGGTTCAACTACACCATGATGTGAGTTCGAAAGTTCTTGAGTATAACCTAAAGATTCACTTCCATGTGGTGGAAGTAGATACATGAAGAACTCGATGTTAGTACAGTTTATCACCCCTAACTAATGGTTAGTGTGATCCAGACTAGAGGGTCTGATGAGAGCATGTGTGCTCGTTCAGGGTGATACATGGAGACAGTTCTTGTCTTCGGTAAGATGTGATGATAACCACCATAACCAGTATCGGGATGTAAAGAGGCTCTGCAAGGGAGGTTGTGTCGGTCACCACTTCATTAAAATGATGTTGGTGAGGAGACCTCGTGAAGGTCAAGAAAGGACCACAGTGTGTGCAGATGAAGTCGCTTTGATCGTGCAATGGCAGAAAAGAGCCCAGGGACGACATTGAGTTGTAAGCTGATGCAAGGTAGACTGACATGCAGTTCACTGTGGGGGAATATGTGATATGAAAATCCGACCCCTCTAAGTTATAGCTAAGAGAGCTGAGTCCCCGATGCATGGGTTCTTTTGACATGGTTTGGTGGAGAAGGTTAAGTTGCCCTTACCCCTCAGGATAATGTGATGTGTGATGAGTTCCATGTGTCCAATTTAGAGCACTATGTGAGGTACATGGACCATGTACAGAGCAGTGAACCTAGTGATCCCCAAGGGAGGCTAAAATCACATGAGTCACCTGTGAGGTTTATAGATGCCAAGGTGAAAGAACTCAGAGAAAAGAATATGTGATGATAAAGGTTCTTTGGAAGCGCCATGCATAGGGCAAAGCCACATAAGGGCCAATGATGGACATGGAAAAGTCTTATCCTGAATTGGTTTGTTTGCTTGATGGAATTTTGAAGACAAAATTCCTATAAGAGGGGAAGGATGTTACAACCCCAATTTTTGGGTTCTTTTGTTGAGAAATTTAATTTCTCCTATTAAAGATATTTGAGCAAATAATGATATAATTTGTCTTGAATAAATGGATTTCATTTACAATAGCCTTGTTGGTTGTTTTGTGGGCTTTATTGGCTATTGGGCCCAATGAAGAGGAAAAGATAAAGAAAACTTCATTATTAATAAAAAATGGAGAAAAGAAAGATGTTGAAACCTCTAGAAGGCAAAAGTATATAATCCAAAGGTGGATTTCGTGCCTCTTGGGTTCCTTGGGGCCCAAAGAGTCCAAAGTTGCAAATATAATGCAACAAGAAAAGAAAAGATCAATTAAATATTTCTTTATTAAGAAAGAAATTGAAAACAATGATAAAATGTGGGAAATAAGTGAAAAGAAGTATAATTGAGTTACCCTTAGTGGATTTTGGTATCCTTAAGGATTTCTAATGTTAAAAGGGATTCCAATGAGGAAAATAAAAAGAAAGATAAAGAGAAATCCTCAAAAAGAGATATTTTAATAAGAAATAAACAAGATAATGAGAAATAATGAATATAGATGCATCTAGAAGGATAATGAATATCCACTAAAAAGGATTTCGAAATATTAGAGTTTCTTGGGGTCCAAGGAACCCCAATGGAGAAAAAGAAAGAGAAAATATGAATAATAGAAAATAAGAGGATAATATTATGCATAATGAATGAATTTTGTGGTATTGTTAAAGAGGTGGTATTTTCTATTAAAAGAAAATATAATTTTGTGACAAATGATTAAAAGGCAAGTACAAAGAGAATGAAAGGGATAATTTTCGTATTTCTAATTATCCATGAAATAAAGAATATCAAAGAGATAATGAGGAGAGAGAGAGCTTGCTTCCTAATGAAGGAATTGTTTTCCTATTAGGAAAAGTATTGTTTGGGCAAGCATTCTGGGGCGTGGATACCCTCCCCTATATAAGGGGTAGCAGCCTTGGCCGAATCCAAGAGGATTCTATGCATCCTTCTCCCTTCTTCCTTGTTTCGTCTTCAAACCCTAACCCTTGAGCGTAGCCCTAACCTGGAGCAATAAGGGGATGGGGAGGAGTTGCGAGGAAGGCTTGCCGCTTCCACGACAGCATGAGGTGCTTGGGTGAGTGTTCCCTTACCCTAGTTGGCCGTGGCAGCAGCAGCACGGCTGCATAGGGCGGCCGAGTTGCAGGTCTACTCAGCCCGTTTTCTGCCACCTTGGCAATAGTTTAAGGCACTTGTAGGTGCGGCGGAGGGTGTCCGAGAGAAAGGAACCACTGTCGGTCGTCGTTGGGGTCCAGAGGAGGAGCAGGAGTCGCGCCCATGGCGTCTAGGGCGGTTGCAGCGCGCCATCGAGAGGTTGAAGATGATCGACGAGCGTTGGACAGATATGCCCCTCCGCAGGCTGTATAATCGATGACTTAAACGAGGGTAGTCTCGTCATTTCGTTATGTTTTCCAAACCAGCGAGTCACGTTGCATGGAAAGGGACACTTGGCGCCCTCTGATTGGCTCAAGTAAGTAAGTTCTTACAAAATTCATAACTAATTAACGGTAGCTCGGATAGATGCGCATAATATACGAATTTTGCTCAGAAGAACACGAGGAATGCAATAAAAATATAATTGAAGCCTTTTTCTGATTGCAATTCGAAAAGTAATGGAAGTTATCAACTTTAATGCTTTAATGATTAAGAAACCCTATTTTGAGATGATTAATGTAATTAGTAGAGTTTAATGAATGATTAAAGTTGATATTAACCTATTAATTGAAAAAAGGTACGTTAAGAACAAAAAGGATGAACTTTGCACGTAATTGGTTAATTTAGAGTGTCATGTGCATAAATATGCTTTAATGGGCCTTAAAACCCTAATATTAGTAAATGTGACTCTTAATGGCTTTAATTGTTCAATTTCATGGTTAAAGTTGAGATATGATAAATCTAAGCTATTTCGAGTATAAAAGTTCCTAATTGTGGATAAATACCCTTAATGTAGTAATGGATAAAGGTAGAATTAATGACAAATAGGGTTCGTGTGTGATTTAGACCATAATGAACTATGAATTGATGATAAATGAGCATAATGATCTTGTCATGGATTAAAAGGATAAAAATGGTAGCTTTAATGTAAAAGAGGCTTAAGGGACTTAATTGATGGTTAATTGTGCTTTTTCTGAAATTAGGGTTAAATGTTGTTAAAGGATAACCTTAATATCTTTTGTGAAGAATAGATGAGACAATTAGGGTTTATGAGTAATTGTATAAAATTAGGGTTTAAAATAGTAAAAGATGAAGGGAAACCCTAAAAGTGGACTAGAAACCCTAGGAAGCGAGCTAGGTTTAATAGATTTCGATGGCATGATTAATAATAAGAAATTGTATGCATATTTTAGGATCTCATAATGTGCTTGCTTGCCTATTTGGATTTCTTGATTGGATTATTCTATCTCAAATCAGCCTGACAGGTATGTGGTTACGCTTATGGATAATCGATTTAATTTCACGGCGATTCCCGAACGTTTTTATCAGTTGCCTGAAAATAACTGCTTGGATGACTTTTATTTCATGCAACTATAAAGTGACTATGATTATCACTATAAATATATATATAACTGACTTAGATCCGAGTCCTCCTCTGTGGCTTTGCAAAGGCTAAAAAAAGGGTAACCTAGAGCAAGGTCTAGGTTATCAAGAGTTAGGGATTGGGCTACCTACGTGTAGTGCCATGCAACTCTTTAGCGCACCATGAGTTAAGGAGTGGGCTACCTACGGGTAGTGCCATGTGAATCAACCCTAGAAATTGATTCACATGTTAGGTAGGATCATGAGGGGTTTAATGGGGATCTACCATAAGGAAGGTAGCATCCAGGTCCACTGCAGGGACAGCGTAGAGGATAGGGTATGTATGGATCGCGCAGTTATATTTAAAACGTAAAGTTGTTTGTTAAACTTTAATTGACTGCAATATGTTGTTATGGTTAATTGCACGATTTTTGTTTCCCCCACATACCAGCATAATTCATTTATGCTGACCGACGTTTTGTTTGTCAGCGTTTTAGGTTCAAGTAAAAAGAACAAACAGTAAAGTGGCATGTGGAATTAAATGGGAATTAAAGTGCAAAGGAGGATTAGTTAGAATAGACTCCAGATGTGGATAAAAGTAGATATCCAAGTTTTTGAAAAAGGTATGCAAAGTTAATTTTTTATTACAGCCTTTCAGTTTAGTTTAGTAGAATTTAATAATTACTATTGATTATTTGTTGAACCTTTGATCCAGAAATTGGGATAACGGCTCTAACCTCTTGGTCTCCCTTAATTGGGGGTTACTGGGAGGCGAGGTCGTTACACAGAGCCTTAGTGCTATGAGGCGAGCCTCAAACTTTGTGAAGCATAAGCCTCAGGCCCGGGCATCGAGGCGTAAGCCTCGAGGCGCAATTCGGATAGCCTTGAAAGCCACAAAGCGGGTAATTTGATACCATGCCGCCAACTAGACTATATTTTTCTGAACCCAGTCACACTAGTGGCCCTCTTCATTCATTGAACTTTTGGTTGTGGCCTTATTCTGGGCCAATTTTGGTTGATCTAGCTTTCTCCCCCCCCCCGCCCGATTGTCTATTGCATTAAACACAATTTCTTGTGTTTGCTCATTGGATCGATGGTTGTTTTCTTTTGCGGTTCTTGTTTCCTTTTCGTCTATGATGTTAGTATTTTCTCTTGCTCAATTCCTTGGAAGTAGCCCTTTATTACAGGTACTCCAACAATACAATCATATAATGACATTTCACATTGTTGGTTGTTGTTTAATTTTTTTATTCTTTTGCATACGTCCATGCTCCTTTTTTTTGGCTTTTATTCGTGTGATTGATTAACATTGCGATTATTGTGGGATGAGCCTGTTGTTTATTTATTCATTTGATTGCAGGCCTTGACATCCTTATTCCATTTTCCACCTGTTGAAGGTCGTATGTTACATTAATTGAATATATTAGATTACTAGATGTGTTAAAGAGTATAAGAGTATTTAGTTTATTTTGTATATGGGCTCAAGTCTATTATGCCCATTAGTGTCTGGACTCCTAGTCCATTAGGGTTTTGTCCGCTTCCTTGTACCTCCGCTCCTATATATAGGAGTTTGCCCATCTATCAATAAGAAACATAGGGGCCCATTCAGTGATGGTGACTATTCACTGATGATGACTAGCCCTAGCAAAAAGGTTATATCCATCAATCCAATGAAATGAAAAACGTTCTGTGCGGCTGCTTAAGCGGCCGCTTAATCGGTTCAGCAGCCCAGCCATTTAAAATACCCCCTAAGCGACCGATTAATTTTTTTCAAAAAAATGGGCGTTTTTTTCCCGCTTAATCAGCCGCTTAATCGGCCGCTCAGACCCGTTTTTTTAAGAAAACTGCTGCAAGCCTGTAACATTAAGTAATTTTTGAAAGTAAAATAATTATTGACTGTAATATATTGAACTTATATACAATACATGTTCTATGATAAGCCTTAGTTAATTTAATATGCATACTTTGTATGTAAGACATAGTAATCGGGTACTGCTGTATATCCAAGTAAATTACATGTAACTAATCATGACATAGATTTTAGAATGCATACTTTGGTTAAATGTACTGCTGTAATTTTTGATCAAGTGATGATATGTAAATGTAGCAATAAGTTAGTAAGGTATCTATGATAAGTCTGCTGTAATGTGATGCAAAATAGTTATTGTATCATGCATATATACTTAATACTTTTTTGTTTTATAGTTGTATAGGGTGTTTTATGTGTGACAAGTCTATTGTTTAATAGTTTAGCTATAATCATTGTTTTATAGTTGTGTTATAAAGTATTTGGGTGTTTAGTACGGTTATTTAGGGTGTTTAGATATGTATAAAGGTTCCAAAAAGTATAGTATATATATGCATACATGTGCATTTTTTTATAAAATTGTATAGAAAATCAAAACCCGTTTTTTAAAAAATCGGCCGCTTAATCGGCCGCTTACCGCTTAACCAGTTACAAGGTGCTGTCCGCACGCTTACCGCTTAACGTTTTTTAAAACATTGCATCAATCCTAGGATTACAATTTTTGGTCTATGTCTTTCAAAAGAAGGGTGTTCCACGTGGTTTGCATGGCCACACATTCGTAATGCAGGGATCAAAAGATTGAAAGAACACCTGAGTAGTAAAGGAACTAATGCTGTCAAGTGCATGGAACAGGACTTCGACTTCAATTCAACTTCGATAAGTGTGGAAGTGGAAGTCTGTGGAAACTTTGAGGATTTTTACAATTGAACTTTGACGCGGTTTCGATAAAAATTGAGCTAAAAATAGTCATTTTGCAATGAAAATCGATAGATTTCATCAAATCTAGCTAAGAAACACGACATATATTTACATACGTAGAAAAATGCACAATTACATACAGTTCTCTACGGACTACAGAGTTCATCCTGATATAATTTCTATGACAATAAACAAACTACGTAAAATAGTGTAGACCTATGGTAGATATAGTAAAGAGGGGGGTCAATCTGTTGATATTAGCTTAGAATAATAGAAATATAACATCTAAATGACCTTACCTCAAACTCCAACACTTTTCCCCCACACATCAAACTCCATAAAACACCAGAAGATTGTCGCCAACTTCGCCTGATGTCGAGGAAGTTAGGGAATTTTTAAATGGACATGGGCCAACTTCATCAATAAATGGGGAAATGTCGACAACTTCGACGAAATGTCGAGGACATTGTGGAATGAGGATGTTTACATGGATCCGACATCACCAACTATCCACATCGCCAAAATCGACAAAATTTCGCCCAATTTCAACGATTTAAATACCATGGTCAACTGTACAACAGCACTGCTGCGATTGGACAAGAAATTCTATATCATACGAAAAACACCTAGCCTGATTTGCAAAATGCATCTCTTTCCTAGTGCCTAGTGGTAGCAGTGATAATGACACTGATGGCGCACAACATGATCTAAGATGGTTGTACTGTGAAGAATATTGCTTGACGTTCATGCTCAAGAGAAAGGCTGACTTCTACAAAGCAAGGGTTACTAGAAAAGACCCCATGGATGCACACAAAGCTCCTTTACCACGTAACATTATGGCACTTAGGCAGAAAGAGCACACGAAATCATTGACATTGCCTTCAAAAGAACACTGCAGCTAGAGCTAATAAGATCACAAGGTGGTTCTATCAGCATACCCTATAATACAGCAAATAACAATTAGAATTTAATAATGGTGGATGGCATTGCTCAAGCTGGCAGAGGGTATATGCCACGCAAATTCTACGCCTTGAAAAAAGCTATCTTTTGCTACTACAAATAGTACATATCCGAGATTCTAAAAAGATTTTTCTTTTGTGTAGAAATGCCTAGAAACGCCTAGCCAGAAGAGCGTGCGTCCAGACCCACCGGCCACCGCATGGTGCCCTAACAACTTGGTGTGGACACGACACAAACATGGCATAGACAGTGTGAGCGTCGCAGGATTAAACCAAGTTATTTTGAAAGAAAAAATATATAAGCAGTGTCTCCTCCCTCCTTCCTCTCAATCCAACACACGATCTGTATGTCTCGTACCCAAGGTTATAAATTGTGAGGCGTAACGAGGCGTTTTTGTGTCGGTGAGGCGATGCGTAAGCCTCAAAATATGCACGATGCGGTCTTAATAAATAAGAGAACACATGTATAAACATATTTGCATATATATATATATATATATATATATATATATGGTGATATATATGCATGTATACATATTTACGTATATGCATGTTTGTGTAACATAAATATGTATATGAATACACAACTAAAATGAAATAGAAATTATTTATGATACTTAATAAGGATAAAAAAGATCAAAGACCACTAAAATACTGACGAATATACGTAGAAAATAATAAAATCTCAATTAATCATATTATTAGATCAAAATATGTAATTCACAAAGAGAAAGTAAGGGAGATAGAATTCAAAATTAGTAGGGACAAGGATCCAAAATTAGTTAAAAATGAGATGAAAATCACCAACATAGTAAATAAGTAGGTAGCAAACAAAGATAAATTTAGTGCTGAAGTTTGAAAGATGTCACTCAAAGAATGATAATTAAAAATTTTAGTAATCTGTAATAATCTTATTAGTAGAAAATCTGGTGGTTAACATAATACATTATCATCCAAAATCGAGGCTTGCTTCTCAGCTAAGCCTCATAGCCTCAGTGCTTTGAGGCGAGCCTCAGACATTTTGAGGTGTAAGCCGTAGTTCATGACATCGAGGCGTAAGCCTCCAGGAGCAAATGGGATAGCCTTGCCTCGAGGCGTAAGCCTCGAGAGCATCAAGGCGGGAGTTTTCAAACCATGCTCATACCCCTCCTACACGACATCGTAGTAGATATAATTTATCATCCTTGTAAGTATTGTCCTGTTTACCGACCAAAAAAAAGTATTGTCCTGTGCAAAATTATTATAATTCACCATTCTCCATTTACATTGTTTGATTTCATTTTCCATGTATTAAGTTTAATTATTGTCCATATATAGTATTTGATTCCATAATGTAAACATGCAAATGGTTTGATGTGTCTATATTTACACACACACATATGTATATATAGAGAGAGAGACGTATGTACATACATATATATAGGGTTGAATGTTGTGTATGTCCTATATTATAAGAAAAAATGTTTGTTTCATGAGTGCAAGTTTGTGTTTGTGTCGTGTCTTGTATATGTGCTTCCTGAGCAGTTGGTCAAGGTGGGAACTTGGGCTATATATGCTACATATATATAGGGCTCAATTGTGTCTGAGTCCTACATAATTAAAAATATGGTAGTTTCACGTGTCAATTTTTGTGTATGCATCGTGTCTTGCCAGGTAGTTGGTGTAGGTGGGAGATTGTGTTTTCTATTAAGGACTACACGATATAGACCACCAAGTGTGGATCATCTTTGCAAGACAAAATGTGTAGGTTTGCCTCCTCAAGACCAGATGACTCCCTTCGCAGTAGTTGTCGCTTTGAAGTCTAACAAGGAGCTTTAAGACTCCTTAATAATGGGCGTAATTAGAGGTGTTGAACCTTCTTTTGAACCTCCACTATGATGACGAGAGTGAGGAAGATGAGTTTATTTCTCTAGGTATGATGGAGCAATGGTATAACCAGTTATATGAGAGCTTTGTTGTAAAAGAATGATGGAGTAGATGGAGGAAGCATTGCGGATCTTTCCTTTGTTCAATCAAGTAGGGATTGAGGTTCCTGAGCCTGTAGCAACTAAAGATGAGTTGAAATGGAATGCACAAGCTACCATGAATTTGGATGACTAGTTGAGTTTCATTTGACCAGGATAGAAAGAGACCAAATCCTTTGTCAGATGATAAAAGCAAAAGCATTTTACACCCAAAACAATCAGCTCTAGATCCGAGAATGAGGATTGGGGAATTTAAAACCCAAGAATTACTTAATGTAAACAAATTATTGTTGTTAAATGGAGATTTTGTTTAGTTCATATTAAGAATATTTTGCTTCTCATGGCAGAGCCATAATTTATATATTTTCTCTTTATTTGTGTGTGTTTGCTTTATTCCAAAGTGAACCTTTGACTCCGTTCAAGAAGTCAAATTTATCAAACATTTTGTAGTCCGGAAAAAAAAGGCAGAAACTTAAACCGTAGAGATTTGTTATGAAGGAAAGCACCAAAGTGAAAATCTAAATTGCATGGCTATTAGCAAGGGATTAAGCTCAATACATAACTCTTTAGATGAACTGGTGTGCCTGCTGCAGGCCTGCATTATTAGATCAAATCTTCTTTTCTGACAGTGAAACAATATTAGGTTCTGTGGTTCACTAGTTTGTTGTTGAATAGCTTGTCCTTCATTAAAAAAAGGGGAAAGTACTTGTTACCCTAAAATCCTTGGATATCAAAACAGCCAGCAGTGTGAAACTGGAAAGGAGACAAAATCGTTTTACTTTGGAAATCAAAGTACTTCACACTTTTTAAGTTTGATACGTTTGCCAAGTCAAAAGAATGTTACGAAGAGAGAGCATCATCATCATCATCTCAATGAAGTCTCAATCCCAACCATGTTGGGGCGGCTACATGGATCATTCTATTCCAATCAGTTCTATTATGGGTCAAATTTGCATCAAGAGTACAAATATTCAAAATCTCTCCTTAAGAGCACATTCCATGTTAAATTAGGCCTGCCTGTTCTTTTTATTGTACTCAACTAAATTGCATTGCTTTGAAATAATGCAATTAAGAGTTTGTATTGCACATGTCCATACCATCCCAAACGATCTTCATATTTTACTTGTCATCGATACTCGCTACCCCCACTTTGTTCCTTATATAGCCATTTCTCAAACCATATTCACTTCTCTTCCCACACATCCATCTCAAGATACACATTTCGACCAAATTCATCGTGTTGGCATCTTGTTTCTTCACTTCCCCACATTTACTCCCATATAGCATGGTTAGTCGTATAATTGTTCTATAAAACTTACTTTTTGAATCTAAGTGGAGTCTTTCGTCCGGTCACATACTACAATTGCACTCCTCCATTTCAGCCATCTTGTTGCAATCTTGTGACAAACGTCAAATTGAACATCGCCATCTGTTTGGATACCGAAGCAATAAAACTTACCACATTTTGATATATCTACTTCAACCAACACGATACCACCATTCACAATTTTAAACAAGCTGAAACTGCAATGTGTATACTAAATTTTGCTTCTCGAATCTCAAATCCATTAGATTCCAATGCATTTCTCCATGGTTTAACTTTACCATTCAATCTTTCTTTAATTTCATCAATCCGCACAATTTCTTCACTCATCCATAACAAGATTGACTAGATATGGGCTCGATGTGGATCCACCAAGTGTAACAAGAAACCTTCTTGTTTCTACTTCAGGAATCCTAACACTTGAGGCAGAGGTGGCATGCATGTCTTAAATTAATTCATGGTATTGGGTCGCACACATTCTTTTCCAAATCAACAAAACCATACGAAGACCTCTGTTGTTTTCTTTGTACCTCTTCATAAGCCTCCTCATTAGAAAATTAGCATCTATAGTGGATCTACCAGGCATGAAACCAAATTGGTTGTCGAACATATGTGCTAAGGAGCTTACTCGATGTTGATTGACCCTCTCCCAAATCTTCATAGTATAACTCATCAACTTGATACCTCTGAGCTCTTTGTAGCTTTGATCATCTCCCTTGTTCTTGTACATGGAGACTATGGATCGTTTCTCCACTTATCTGACCTTTTCATGATCTTCATTTTCTTGTTAAAAAAGATCATTAACTACACAGTGCCTTTACCCCCATACTCTTCCATACATAAACAGAGAATCATCTAGCCCAAATGCCTTTCCCATTTTTACCTCTTTCAAAGCATTCTTGACCTCTGATAGTGTAACTCAACGTGTGTAAGTGATATCTGTTGTATTCATGTCAAACCCGTCTTTTACATTACTAAAAGTCAGTGTTATAAAAAGTGCCCCAGGCGCCCGCCTGGTTACAGCCTTGAGCGGCCACTCATGCGGCAGCCCATTAAGCGGCGGCCTAAACCCGCCTGGACCGCCTATTTGCCCGCCTGATTCCTTGTTTTGGGCGCCCGCTTTTGGCCGCCTAAATTTTTGGCGCTGGATTTTTGTACAATTGCTTTCTTTTTTCATTTTTTTCTAATCAAATGTTGTTGCTGCTACTATATATTGACTTTCCTAGTATCTATCTATGTGCATGAGTGACTATATTACCATGTAATATAATGTGCAATACTATAAGTCTGTAATAATGTAATACATTGCTGTTGTACATTGTTTGATATGAAACATTACTGTATAATACATTTTATAATACAATAATACATACATAAATATCTACTTATCTACTGCAAAATTGTATTTCTTTACCTTTCTACCTTATATAACTATAATGTACTAATACATTCAATAGTGTAATATATATTCTATTGTTTACTGGATATTAATGAAAAACATTATATAAATTCTATTTGTTTACTGCATAAGCTACATTAATACATTATATATCTTCTACTGCTTATTGCATTTTAGTATATATAGTTATAAATATATTCACTACAGTAAAAGTAAACAATTTGGGTATTAGTAATACCCAAATACCATATTACAACTGCGTTAAAAACTATCTGGGTGCTTTGTTTTGTTGTGTAGGCTGTAAGCTGTATAGATAAGTCTAAAACTTCTTTTTATATATATATACATACATACATACATATATATATATATATATATATATGCTTATCTTTTTATCAAATTATAGAAGAATTTCAGTATCCGCTTTTTCAAAAAGCGCCCGCCTGGCACTCGAGCGGCCACAAGGTGCTCTCCGCACGCCTCCCGCTTTCTAAAACATTGTTAAAAGTATCTTCCTGCAAAGGCCAACTTTATGATCCTATCAAAAATCCCTTACGAACACACACAATAGATATGATCCTATCACCCATCTCTATGATCTAAAGAACATCTTATCAACAATAATTCTTACGCCATTTTAATGTTTACCACACTTGTATGCCAAATTTTGTAACATGTGTCTCCAATCTCTTTGCATGTTCCATTATCCACTTAGTTTCATGCAAGCAATTTACATTGACATTTCCCCTGATCATGTTATCTGTAATCTCCAGATACTTTCTTGTCAAAGGGAGAAAGAGTCCATTCAGAAAGAGAAAGATAGCTTGAAATAAGTGTTCCTAAATCTAGAAACTTCTAAGAAAACATTCCACTCCCAAAATCTAAACAATCAAAAAAAAAATAACAAGGAAATTTAATTGGTGATATGTAGAAAATAAGGATCCTCAAGCAGGGTTGACATGCAGCCATGGTAACTATGTTTCACAAATATACTCAACCAAAAAGACTAACAGATTAAAAATTGTAAGGGTAATGCACTCATAACGCTCAAAGAGAGTAGTCGATGCCTCTTGCATACTATACCATTAGAGGGAATGGGAACAGTAGAATTCATGACATCCTTCCATCTCCAGCCCAAAATCCGCCCATCGTCTCCACAACTGTATGGATTTCGTAATGTTAGTTATGAATCTTGGCATCATGATAAATGCTTGAAATAGAGTATTTTGAGTGGAATATAATTTTAGTAATCATGCACTAATAATAGTGTTTGCAACTTCTTGATAAAGGAAAGTAATATACTTCTTTTGCAAGCCAAAGGGCTAAAGAATCCATTGTGTAAAAAAATAGCACCATGAGACGGTTGTCACTTAAAAAAACACAGGAAAGCACTGATTTCGGAAAAAATATACCAGAACTTAGAATAAGAGAAGAAATACACCTATAGAGCTATGCATCGTCATAATGCCCAGCTGCCATATAGAATTTACAGTGTTCCTCAGCATCAATTATGTTTGCGATTTTTTTCGGTCTGGTCTGAAAAATCAGTTCCCATTCTTCATTCTTGGCGGTACTGTATGCTACAAATTGTAATTGGTGTAGATGTATTCACTACTGTACTGCGCTATGCGTTTAGTAAAGTAAAGAGTTCTAAACAAACGGTTTTTAGGAAACTACTTGCTTAAGCGTGAAGATACACCTAGTTAAGCATCAAATTAGATAGGTGGGCTTATATGAAGTAAAATAGGTGTAAAAGTGTACTAATTTCCTGTGATTTGTGATTTCATAAAAGAACAAACATAATTAAGCACACCATAATTCAAAATACATGATACGAGAGGCAATTGCTAGTGGTAACTGTTGGCTCAAGGTCATATATTGCCTATGTTGATGAGTTCAAATTTCCATATCTATTGCTTTGACATTGCTATTAAGTGTGTCAGGTAAATTGGAGTCAGAAGCAGTATAAATTTGGAACTAGATCGCATATGACACATTTTATATTTTACATGCAAAATCAACAATGTAATTTCCATATAATTTAATTCTTGTAAAAGGGATAGAAGTTGTTGAGCAAACACCATTGAATCTCATAGTTCTTACCATTGTCACAAATTCGGTATTCTGGATACGTTCGGTTGAGCTGGAAAATTAGGGATTCGGAAATTATGCGGGAAATTAGGTTAAAAAACGGTCTATGTATGGTAAACATACGGTCAACGATTCGGGAAAAAATTGGGTATCATATACATATATATATGTGTGTGTGTGTGTGTGTGTGTGTATATATATATATATATATATATATATATATATATATACACACACACACACGCATATATATGTAATTGTATACATATAGTGCACATATATTAGTACACATCTATACATCTATTGCATGCATACATTACACACATACATATATATGTGTGTGTATTTAGTATGCACATATACATACATGTATATACACTCAAATTAAGTCAGAGTCTTAAATAGTATAAAAATAAGTACATGAAAAAAAATGTATAAAATGGGAAGAAAACATCAGATGCTATTAATTCGTGAATAAAGAGTATCAACGTCATCATCTAAGCCTCAATCCCAACCATGTTGCGGTCGGCTACATGGATCCTTCTTTTTCAATCAGCTCTGTTATGGGTCAATACTCTGAATAAGATGTAAAGATTCAAAATCTCTCTTTATAAGCTCTTCCCAAGTTAATTTAGGTCAGCCTCTACTTCTTTAAGTTGTGCTTGACTCAATAACCTTGCTTCGGATAGGTACATTTTGTCGGTTTACGTTGCATATGCCCATACCATCTTAGACGGCCTTCACGCAACTTGTCCTCGATGCTCACCACCCCCACTTTGTTTATGATATAGTCATTCCTCAAACGATCTTTTTTCGTCATCCCGCACATTTATCTCAACATACGCATTTCGGCCACTTCATCTTGTTGAAACCTTGTTTCTTCACTGCCCAACATTAACTCCCATACAGTATGGATAGTCGAATAGCTGTTCTATAAAACTTGCTTATTAATCTGAGAGGGATCTTCTGTCACATACTACTCCAGTTGCACTCCTCCAATTCAACCATCATGTTGTGATCTTGTGACAAACATCATCTTGAACCTCACCCTCCCTTTCAATAATAGAGCCCAAGTAACGAAGCTTATCATATATTTGTACATCCATTCCATCCAACTAGACCCCAAGATTCACAATTCTAGATTGGCTAAAATTGCAATGCATATATTCAATTTTGCTTCTACTGACCATAAATCCATCAAACTCCAATGCATTTCTTCAAAGTTCAACTTTATCATTCAATATTTCTTGTCTTTCATCAATCAACACAATATCATCAACAAATGACATGCACCAAGGGATATTATCTTGAACATGCTTTGACAACTCATCCATGACAAGAACAAATAGATAAGGGTCGAGTGTCAATCCTTGACGTACCCCAACAGTGATAGGAAAATTTTGTGTCTCTCCTCCAGGAGTCCTAACACTTGCAGTGGAGCCATCATACATGTCTATTAATTCGCAAATAATACGAGAATAAAATGTAATATTCGGGAATTGTGAGTTATTCGGCTATTTAATACGTCTATGGAAAAATTCACATTTTAAACGCGACTTTTTTAAAAATTCAAAGTATATTGTGACTATGGTTCTTACCATAGGAAGCCATAAGGTCAAAACTTTTATTGCAAAAGTAATATGAGCAAAATTAGGAAAATTGGTATGGAAACCAAAAGACTGACGTTCATTGAAATGTAAGTTCAATCGAGATAGTGGTTTGGTGAACTATAAGTTCGACTAAGATAGTGGACGGTTGAACTTTAGTTCGACCGAGATAGTGGTCAGTTCAACTTCTAGTTCGTTTAAGAATGATTTAGGACTCTAGGTTGTTAACATATATTCCTGTTTTATATATTATGTTAGTTGTTTTGTTATTTCCATATTATATGTGGACCTCTCTGTAAATGTTTCAGTGTTATATATATGAGGGTGCACACATTGTGCAACCCTACCCTCCCACCCCTCTCTCTCCTCTCAGACCCCCCCCCGCCCCCAGCCGCGGGCCGCCGCCCAGCCGTTTTTTCTGTCTTTTTGCCTGCCTGCCCGTGTAGGCCGTTGTGCCACCGGGTTCTGATCTGCGCTTCGGCGTAGACCGTATGTGAGAGGTCTTCTCTGTTGTTTTGTGCCTGCTGTGCCTGTCTGACGGCGTAGACCGTCTCCTGCCTGCTCGTGCCTGTTACTTCTGTGCCTACTGCTCACATGGCGTCCTCGAGTGATGACTACCGCCGTCAGGTTACCACTTACCACTGTGAAGCTTGATGGGCGCAACTATCCGCATTGGGTCTGCTCCATGACGATCTATGCCAGGTCCCAGGGCAAGTACTCACATCTTACCCGTGCTGGTCCGCTAGTACCCGCAGAGGACGCTGATGCTAAAGATGTGAAGGCGTATGACGACTGGGTTCGTGACGACTCCACTGTGATGACCTAGATTCTCAACAGCAACATTGAGAAGATTAGCGTCACACTTCTTCACCTGCCTACGGCGAAGCAGATGTGGGATCAGCTCGCCGGTACATACTCGCATAGTCAGAACCCCAAGAAGATGTTTGACATCACCAAGCAGCTGGGACGTCTACAGTTCACGGGAACGGACATTGCGGATTACTTCTCTGACTTCACTGGATTATGGGGTGAACTGGAATCCTATCACCCTCTCTCCACGGACCTGGCTACCATGCAGCGTCAGCGCCAGGAGTTTCAGTTAGTCCAGTTTCTTTGTGGACTGCCCGAGTCCTATGCTGGAGTTGTGGACCAGATCTTAGCCAGTGACCCTCTGTCGTCACTACAGAGTGCCTACAAACGCCTTCAGTGTTTGCCTTCGTCTTCATCGTCTCAGACTACTGATGTTGGGGACTCTTCGGCTCTTGCTACAGCTTCTGGTCGTGGCCGTGGTCGCTTTACTGACAGCCGTCCTCCCCTGGGTGGAGGACGAGGACGGGTTGCTCCTGGTCGTGGAGCCTCTTCTACTGCCCCTACTGCTGGTGCGCGTCCTCAGTCAGGACAGCGCCTTTGTACCTTCTGTGGCCGGTCCAACCATATTGAAGAAAAATGCTGGGAAAAATATGGTAAGTCAGCGTGGGCCAATGCAGCTGCTGACTCCACTACTACTGCATCAGAAGGAACGACTCAGCCTACTGACTCTGCCTCCTCGGGTGCGACTGCTGACTACATCCGTACTGAGGTGGAGCGTCTTCTTCTTGAGCAAGCTGGTGCGTCGTCTCAAGCTTCGACTAGTGGAGCTCATGCCGCAGCTTATTCTGGTTATGACACTGCCTTCCTGAGCTCTTCTTCCACTCCTGGTAATACTAAGTGGGTCATCGACTCCGGTGCCTCTTCACATATTTCTGGAAATCGATCACTGTTTCACAAATTATATAAACCTGCTCGACCCTCATCTGTTATGCTGGCTGATGGTTCCAAGTCTACGGTGTCTGGAGTAGGGGATATTGTTTCTGACTTTCTGCTGAAATCTGCCTTATATGTGCCTAGATTTCCTTTGAATCTGTTGTCTGTCAGCAAGATATTGCGAAGCCTACAGTGTAGTCTGACTTTTATTCCTGGTTCATGTGTTTTTCAAGACCTTCGCACGAGGATGAAGATTGGTGGGGGTATGAAGATGTTGATGGACTTTTCTATCTGGATCATTTGCCAAAAGCAGCTAAAGCAACTGTGACTCCTGCATTATCTACTTCAGTTTTTGCATTACAGTGGCACTACCGGCTGGGCCATCCATCATCTGAAAAGCTTCGACACTTAGTTTCTGATCTTGGCATTTGTAGTTTTCAGTGCGAGTCATGTCAACTTGGAAAGCAGACTAGAGTTGTTTATCCTAGACGCAGTCAGATTAGCAGTAAAAATATGTTTGATATAGTGCATTCTGATGTATGGGGACCTTGTCATGTGCCGAGTCTATCTGGTCATAAGTATTTTATTCTGTTTATTGATGATTTTTCAAGGACTACTTGGTCGTTTATGATGAAAAGTAGGTCCGAAGTTTTGTCTATTATCAAGTTCTTTTTTGCTGAAATAAAAACACAATATGGTGTGCCTGTCAAAATTTTTCGTACTGATAATGCACTGGAATTTGTTAAAAAAGATGTGGATGTTTTTGTAAATCTGTGGGTACAATACATCAGACCTCCTGTGCTTATACACCCCAGCAAAATGGTGTGGCTGAGCGTAAAAATAGACATGTGTTAGAGGTGGCTAGAACTATTATGATGCATGCACATGTTCCTCGCTCGTTTTGGCCTAAGGCTACATTGACTGCTTGTTTTCTGATAAATAGAATGCCATCATCTGTGATTGGAAACAAAATACCTATTCAAGTTCTTCAACCCGATATTCAACTATTTACTGTGCCTCCTCGGATCTTTGGATGTACCTGTTTTGTAAGGTTACTTGGACCTACTTCTGATAAACTGTCTCCTCGTGCTGAGAAGTGCATTTTTTTGGGATATTCTCGTACCCAGAAGGAATACAGGTGTTACAGTCCTACTGCAAGAAAATGGTATACTAGCAGTGATGTAGTTTTCTTTGAGGATACCCCCTACTATTCTACTCGTGGTGACAGTTTACAGTCTGATCTTATTGCCTCTCCTCTGCCTGTTACTACTGATTGTGTGCCTGATACTACTGATAAAGTCACTACTGAGGCTGCTAAGCCTCCTCTTATAGTTTATCAATGCAGGAACAAAGCACCTTCTACTCAAGAAACCCCCCATGAAAACCAATCTTCACCTCCAAAAGGTTCTACTACACCTGAGGTACATTCTGATCTTGATTTACCCATTGCTCTTAGAAAGGGTATTCGTTCCTGCACATCATACAGTATTGCTCAGTTTGTTTCTACTGATCATCTGAATGTTCATTCTAGCAATTTTGTATATGCCTTATCTGTTGTTGTTGTTCCAAAGAATATCCAGGATGCTCTACAGAGTACTGGATGGTTGTCTGCTATGAAGGAGGAGATGTTGGCTCTTGCTGAACGAGATACTTGGGAGTTGGTGGATCCACCTCCTCAGTGTAAACCTGTTGGTTGCAGATGGGTGTATGCTGTGAAATATCAACCTGACGGCACTGTTGAAAGGCTGAAGGCACGGTTAGTTGCTAAAGGCTACACCCAAACTTATGGTATTGACTATTTTGAGACTTTCTCTCCTGTTGCTCGTCTTAATTCTGTCAGAATTCTTCTGTCTGTTGTTGTTAATCTTGACTGGCCACTGTTGCAACTAGATGTGAAAAATGCCTTCTTGTATGGCGATTTACAAGAAGAAGTCTACATGGAGCAACCTCCTGGGTTTGTTGCTCAGGGGGAGTCTCACAAAGTTTGCAGGTTAAATAAGTCTATTTATGGGCTTAAGCAGAGTCCCCAGGCCTGGTTTGATAAATTGAGCAAAATTATGATTGATTTTGGGTTTCTGCGATCTCAGGTGGATCATTCTGTTTTCACCAAGAAGACTTCAGCTGGTATTATTATTCTGATTGTCTATGTTGATGATATTATCATATCTGGCAGTGATTCCCTTGGTATTCAGGCTACTAAATCTCATCTAGGCAAGCACTTTGCTACCAAAGATTTGGGCAAACTTAGATATTTTCTGGGCATAGAAGTTTCTAGAAACTCTAATGCTCTTGTACTGTCTCAGCGAAAATATGTCCTATATATACTGCAGGAGACTGGTATGCTGGGGGCGAGACCTGCTGATATTCCTCTGGATCTTAATGTAAATTGGGATGATGATTCTTCTCCTCTCTTTGCTGATCATAAAAAGTACAGGAGGCTGATTGGTAAACTCATTTATTTGACTGTCACCAGAGCTGACATTTCTACTGCAGTGGGTCTTCTTAGCAGGTACCTTGATAAACCCAGACAGTGTCACTGGGATGCTCTTTGTCAGATTTTACGATATTTGAAGAAGTCTCCTGGCAAGGGACTTCACTACAGGAAGCATGGACACTGTTCTCTTGAAGGGTACTCTGATTATGATTATGCAGGCAGCAGAGTTGACAGAAAATCTACTTCTGGATATTGTACGTATGTTGGAGGTAATCTTGTTACCTGGAGGAGTAAAAAACAAAATGTTGTGGCCAGGTCCAGTGCTGAAGCTGAATATAGGGCCATGGCCCATACTGCATGTGAATTGTTGTGGGTGCGCTCTCTGTTAAAAGAGTTCGGGGTTGACTCTTCTTCTGTTATACATATGCACTGTGATAATAAAGCTGATATCTTCATTGCGAATAATCCAGTTTATCATGAGCGCACTAAACACATTGAAGTAGATTGTCATTTTATTCGGGAATCTATTCTTACTGGCAAGATCTGCACTCCCTTCACTCGTTCTGAAGACCAAGTTGCTGACATCTTCACCAAGCTGTTGGCGAAGAAGCAATTCTACACACTGACGGACAAGTTGGGCATGATTGATATCTATGCTCCAACTTGAGGGGGAGTGTTAACATATATTCCTGTTTTATATATTCTGTTAGTTGTTTTGTTATTTCCATATTATATGTGGACCTCTCTGTAAATGTTTCAGTGTGATATATATGAGGGTGCACACATTGTGCAACCCTACGCTTCCCAAAACTGCTTTGTGTTTCATATGGGTCATTCTTAGTCGTAACTCTAAGTTCGATCAAGCATCATCAAAATTGAAGTATAGTTCGATTGATGACATCATCTTACAGTTTTTCAGTTAAGGAGATAGTCATTAAGTTGAATGACTCTTAATATTCACACCTTTGTCAAAGTTAAGTTTGGCTTAAGTGCATCTCGATCGAAGTCACAATTCGACCAAGTATGATTTCTGAATGCCCAGATGGTCATTTTTACCTCCTATAACGACCAGATTTTAGCTAGATGCTTCACTACGTTCATCGAGGCTAACTCTAATTCATTCTTATACATAGAAACCGCTTATGGCCATTCACCAAGACACTTAAGCAATAGAATAACCTTGAGTATTCATTGAGCTGCAAAATTCTCAGTTCCAATTTGCAATTCTACAGTGCTTAAGTTTTAAGCTTTTCCTAGTCTATACCTCGCCTAACTTTCTAGAGAAGCTCAGCAACAAATTCTAGTCCTTTGTGCTTGCAAATTGTTTAACCAGACTTCCTCGTTTCGTTGTACAATTTGAATTCGTAGCAGATCTGTTATCCTATATTAATCATAGCAGATACAGCCATCTTGTTAAGATATAGAATAACAAGCAAGGAAAATTGCCGCCATGTATTACTTAAGGTTGTGGGTGAAAAATATGGCATTTAGCAACCTCTCTACTACATATATTGAAGCACATGGAAGCAACTGAGGAAATGTAACATATATTAACAAATAGTCTCACATAGCTAAATTTGAGATTTGGTTATATGGCTACAAGTATGGTGTATAAAAACTGCTTCGAGTGACCCAAGGGTACACCTTAGAGGAGAAGCGATCACATTACACAATGAGTCTTTAGTCTCTATACTTGCTACTAACACCAATCTTGAGCACTAGTCGCATGTGAGTTGCAACTCCTCAACCTCTAAGACATCTTCTACAACCAAAGAGAAGACTGACTCAAAATGCACCTAGTATTAGAACACAGCTCACTCCACGGACTTTTGTTTGGAGTTGCATCCTGAAAAGAGACAAGACAGAGGGAAATGTGTCAGCTCTTATGGGAACAAAGGCATTGTTGTTGTCGCTACCAATGTGAAAAAAGACAATGTTCGAAATCGTATTATAGATCAGATAAAAGACATCCAGGAGTTGCTTCCTAAATTCATCCAATCAAAAGAAACTGCATCGTCCACCTCCTACGACAAGCATGCCTTATTTGGTCAAGGAAATCAAGGTGTGAACAAGTGTATATGTAGTTATTGGTTGATATGTACACCCATGTCCTATATATAGGAGAGGAGGCAATTACAAGGAAGCAGACTAAAACTTAATGGGCCATGCGCTAACAGGCCCATGTACATAATAAATTGATTAACCTATTAAATAATAGGCTAATATTCTAACACTACCCCTCAAGCTGGAGCATGGGTGAACACATGTCCAAGCTTGAAGTTACATGACTCGATTAAATGATAAATGAAAGATAGAAATGTCACTCCCCATACAAAAATTGTTACTCCACCTTAACCAATACTTCCTAGCTAAAAATATGATGACGCCTTTTTGAGATGTGTTCTGTTGGTTGGAGAAGCTCGAGCTTTGAAGGTCTGTCTTTTGGACTGCATCTAGAATGAAGAACATTTGCAGCACACAATCAAAAATACAACGACTACACCATCTTCACTGGAGAGGAATGTGTGAGTGGTTAACATATCCCACGTACATAATGTGACACGAAAGCAGAGCAATGTCGATGTAGCAGTAGAGGTGTCTTCTAATCATCCGAGAAGTGTAGCCAACTGGAATTAGCACAGAAGATCACCAACGTGCATAACGTGGCACGAACACGCTGGATGAGGTGTTGATGTACAGGGGCGGAGCCAGAGGGGGGCAAGAAGGGGCCATGGCCCCCTCAAAAAAAAATTAAAATTCCAATATATACACATTGTATTTATAAGTTGTATTGATAATATATGTACTCCATCTCGACTCCCTGTTGACCCCCTGCCTCCCTGCCTCCTTCCTTTCCTGCTACTGAAAATTGCAGCAACTGTATCCCCCTCCCTTGCAGCCACCCTTTCCCCCGTTCCCTACCTCTTTCCTCCATCTAACCAAAAAAACCTTTCCGCAATAGCCTATTGACGTGTTAACACGTGTTTCTTCTCCTCTGCCTACGCCACATGGTGGAGTAAACATATCTCACCCTGTTGTGGGTTCTTCTTGCTTTTCTCGATTTCCCCTATGTGGGTTTCTATAATACAATTGTCTGGGTTGTTTGTTGTTGTTTGTTGCTTGTGTGTTTATCACACGATGCCTACTTCTTCCTTTGTGTGCATCACTACCCCGTAACTCATGGCATCTAAGGATCTTCCCCGGCCGCTTTGTATTACCACCATGAAACTAAACTGCTCTGACTACCATCTTTGGTCGACTTTATTTGAGCTTTATGTTAAAGCCCAGGGGCGTTATTTCTTCTGATGCTCCAGCCCCTCATGATATGCCTCATTTGAGTTTTATGTTAAAGCCCATGCTCAATGGACTAAAGATGATTCCAGTGTGATGATGTGGATGGTTAACAACACTGAACCGAAGATCAGTCAGTCTCTATTGCGCCTCCAAACTGCTAAAGCCATGTGGGATCAACTCTCCCATGTGTACTCTCACCAACAAAACTCGGAGGTCTTTGAGATCTTCATGGCGAAAAAAGAATACTCAATCGATGGATAGGTAGAAGATTATTACAACCAGTGCTCGGCTCTCTGGGATGAATACGAGATGTATCATCCTTTATCTTCTGACATCAAAGAAGCTCAGCGCCAAATCAATGAACTGCGGCTAGTTCAATTTTTTGTTGGACCCCCTCGTACCTTCTCTGGCGTTGTCGATCTTATTTAGTGATCCCTTGCCTACTATACAGGATGTACTCAAGCACATCGAACGTCTTCCATTCATGTCATCTCTACCTTCTTCTTCCTCTGATAATTCTGCTCTTACGATGCTCGTTGGTGACTCTAACTGAGGCCATAGACAAGAACGTATTCGAGGTCGAGGTCATTCTTTTGGTGGTCATGGACAAGGTCCTCTGCCGCCTGGATCGGTACGTTGACAGCCTCCTAGCGGGAGTCGATTTTATAACTTTTATGGTCGCTCTAACCATACCAAAGATCGTTGTTGGGCCAAACACAGTGAACCTTCATGGACAAACAAGTTACAGTTGATGCTTTTGATGATTCATCCACTTCTTCCTCCAGTTATACCCTACCCATTGTTAAGTGAATATGCTCGAAGTTTGAGAAACTCCTTTAGGCACACCTGCCTTCGCAACTTGTTAATCAAGATAGAAGCATGTTTGCTTTACTTGTTTATCCTGCAACTTATGGTAAAAATAAGTATGTCACTAAGTTTGGTGCATCTGCTCATATAGTCTGTTGTTCTTAAATTTGTTCTGCCTTGAGTAAAACAACTAGAATTCCGTCAATTACAGTTTGATGGAGCTCAATCCCCAGTGCACGAAATTGGAACCATTTCTCTATCTCATAATCTAACCTTAAAATTTGTGTTGTATATCCCCAGATTTCCTCTAAATCTATTATTTCTAAGTAAAAAACTGTTAAGAGCCTTCAGTGCTTTATCACTTTTGATCCAGAGGGTTGTGTGTTTTAGGATCTCTGCACGAAGACGAGGATCGATTTGGGTCATGAGGGACCGATTGGACTATACTACATGGATGTACCACGATCTACTGCTACTCTACTTTCGTCTTCAACAACTAGACTACAATGGCACTATCATCTGAGGCATCCATCCATTGCTAAGCTGAAGTGTTTGTTTCCTGAGATACCAGAGAGAGTCTTTCATGGTTGAGCATGTCAGTTTGGAAAGCAAACTAGGATTGTGTTTCACAAGAAATAAGACATTAGTTCTAAAAATTTGTTTGATTCAATACATGTTGATATATGGGGACCATGTTCTATTACTAGCATCTCTAGATTTCGCTATTTTAAGACTTTCATTGATGATTACTCTCAAGCATCTTGGATATTTTTATCGAAAGATTGCGGTAACATTTTGGACGCTATTGCTACTTTCTTTGTTGATATTCAAACTCAGTTCGATAAACCTATCAAAAAAAATTGCATTGATATGCCTTGGAATTTATGTGAAAATCTGTTGGCTTGTTTTGTATAGCTAGGGGCACTATCCATCAGACTTACTGCTCCTACACACCACAACAAAATGGTATGATGGAGAGGAAAAGTTGCCATATTCTTGAGGTGGCGGGCACCATCATTCTTCACTATCATGTTCCAAAACGTTTTTGACCTGAAACGGTCTCTATTGCATGCTACTTGATTAACGTAATGCCCTCGTCGATTTTGAAAAATCAAGTCACCTACTCTCTACTCTATCTAGAATCTAGATGCACCCCTTTTTATGTACCTCCTCGCATCTTTAGCAGCACCTATATTGTTAAAAAACTTCGCCCAGGGCTCTAAGCTTGATCCCCAATCCACTAAGTGCATTTTTTTTGGGTACTCTAGAACCCAAAAAGGATGTCGGTGTTATGATCCTTCCAGTCGACAATGGTTTGTCAGTACTGATGTGATATTTGTTAATGAATGCCATACTACTCTGAAAAGGGTTTGCTTTATCTAGTGATCTACTGGATCCTACTCCACTTACCCAAGTTGTAGAAGATGTTCCTAATGAAGAAACTGAGGTTCGTGCTCTACCACTCAAAAGTATACAAGGTTACAGTTCCGTCCATGGCCCCTTAACAACCACATCCTCCTTCGTCGGCAGATCCCAACATTTCCCAAGTAACTTCTGACCTACACCTTCCCATAAGTCAAAGGAAAGGTGTTTGTTCTTGCAGTCAGCAACTTGTTAGTAATTTCTACTCTACTACCATACTTGTCTAGGCAGCTAGGTGATCCTTACTAACCAAGGGAAGCCTAGAGGGCCTAGGCGCCTAGGTGGGAACCTAGGTGTTTCTAGGCGTTCTTCGTATTTGTTTATATTTTACATATATATAAATGATTTTGTGCATACATTAGCTATATTCAAATATATACATCACTTTGTAGACTTGTATTGATTATCCCTAAGCTTAATCAATCACAACTTCACATGCATCACACCTATCATGACTTAGCTAGACCCATTCGGCCTTGATTTGACCTAACATGATCTAAATTGGACCTCATTTAACTTAGTCTACCCTAATTTGGCCTAAGTCAGGCCTATTTTGGCATAACATGACCTAATCAGACGTAACTTCCCCTAGTCTGTCCTACATTGACCTAAATAAACCCTAATTTGATAAAATCAGACCTAATCCGCCAAATAAGACATGTTTTCCCCAAATCAAATCTATTTCCCCCAAATCAAACCTAAACTACCCAAATTAGATCTGATTAGGCCTATATTAGATCTATTTTTCCCTAAAATAACTAAACTTGATCTAATTTGACCAAATCCAGACCAAATCCATGCTAATTGGTATTTAAGTGTCTTAATTGAGACTAAAAGGCCTTAGGCATCCACTTTAGTTATCTGAAAGCCTAAGTGCCCACTTTAAGGCGGTCCACCTACAGCCTAGAGGGCCTAGGCGGGAGCCTAGATAACTATGTCTATTGCTAATCTTGGTGCTAGCTTAGCCTACTTTTCTTCTGCTATCTTTGTTCTCTATGAAACAGAACAAGTGAAATGGAGAGCTTAGGGTTACACAATGTGTGTACCCTTGTATTTATAATAGCAGAACATTTACAGTGAGGTCCACATATAAAATTAAATTAACAAAACACTAAATAAAGACATATATATATATATTAACACACCCCCTCAAGTTGGAGCATAGATGTCAATCATGCCCAACTTGTCCACCAGAGAACAGAAGTGCTTCTTCGCCAGCAGCTTTGTAAATATGTCAGCAACCTGGTCTTCAGAACGGGTGAAAGGAGTGCAATTTTTCCCAGATAGAATAGCTTCCTTGATGAAGTGGCAGTCAACCTCAATATGTTTTGTGCGCTCACAGTGCATCGGAATAGCAGAAGAAGACTCAATACCAAAGTCTTTCAGAAGAGACTGCACCCCCAGGAGTTCACAGGCAGTATGGGCCATGGCCCTGTATTCAACTTCAGCACTAGATCTAGCAACAACATTTTGTTCCTTGCTGCGCCAGGTGACAAGAATACCATCTACATATGTGCAGTAGCCAGAAGTGGATTTCCTGTCAATCTTGCTCCCTGCATAGTCAGAATCAGAATAGCCTTCTAGAGAGCAGTGCCCATTTTTCCTGTAATGGAGGCCCTTGTCAGGTGACTTCTTTAGATATCGCAAAATATTACACAGAGCATCCCAGTGACACTGTCTGGGTTTATCCAAGTACCTGCTAAGAAGTCTCACAGCAGTAGATATGCCAGCTCTAGTCACTGTTAGATAGATCATCTTACCAATCAATAACTGTACTTTTTGTTATCAGCAAACAGCGGAGAAGAATCATCATCCCAATTAACATTGGGATCTAGAGGAGTGTCAGCTGACCTTGCATCAAACATACCAGTTTCCTGTAACAGATCCAGTACATATTTCCTTTGAGATAGAGCAAGAGCATTAGAAGTTCTAGACACCTCTATGCCCAGAAAATATCATAGTTTTCCCAGATCTTTAGTAGCAAATTGCTTGAAGAGATGGGCTTTAGTAGCCTGAATAGCAATAGAATCACTGCCACATAGGATGATATCATCAACGTATACTATAAGTATCACAATACCAGAGGAAGTCTTCTTTGTAAAGACAGAATGATCAACCTGCGATCTCAGAAAACCAAAGGCAGTCAAAATTTTGCTCAACTTATCAAACCAAGCCCGAGGACTCTGTTTGATCCCATAGATAGATTTCTTCAGCCGGCAGACTTTATGTGACTCCCCTTGAGCAACAAACCTAGGAGGTGGCTCCATATAAACCTCTTCTTGTAGATCACCATATAAGAAAGCATTTTTAACATCCAATTGTACTAGAGGCCAGTCAAGGTTAACAGCAACAGATAGTAGAACTCTGACAGAATTAAGACGGGCAACAGGTGAAAAGGTTTCAAAGTAATCAATACCATAAGTCTGTGTATACCCTTTAGCAACAAGGCGTGCCTTCAGACGTTCTACAGTACAATCTGGTTGATATTTGACAGCATAAACCCATCTGCAGCCTACTGGCTTACACTGAGGAGGTGGATCCACCAACTCCCAAGTCTGTCTGTCAACAAGAGCAAGCATCTCCTCCTTCATAGCAGTAGTCCAAGCTGTACTTTGCAAGGCATCCTGTACAATCTTGGGAATGGCAATCGCAGATAAAGCAGTGACAAAGTTGCTAGCATGAACTCTTAAATGATCAGTAGATACAAGGTTAGCAATATTGTGGATAGTGCAGGAACGAGTACCCTTCCTAAGAGCAATAGGTACATCTAGATCAGAGATTACCTCAGGTGATGCAGAACCTTCTGTAGGAGAAGATTGGCTTGGATTGGGGGGGTTCTTGGGCAGGTTGAGATCTGTTCCTGCGTTGATAAACAATAAGAGGAGGTGTCGGTTGTACAGGAGTAGTGGCATCAGAACCACAGTCACTAGTAATAGGCAGCGGAGAAGCAATAAGCTCAGAATGAAGACTATCTCCTTTAGTAGAGTAGTACGGTGTACCCTCAAAAAAGACAACGTCGTTGCTTGTAAACCATCTCTTTGTAGTTGGACTATAGCATCTATACCCTTTCTGTGTACGAGAATACCCCAAAAAGATACATTTTTCAGCCCGTGGAGATAGTTTATCATGAGTAGGACCAAGAAATTTTACAAAGCATGTAGAACCAAATATACGAGGTACAGCAAACAAGGGTTTATCAGGGTGCAGAATTTGTACAGGTATTTTATTTCCAATCACCGAAGAGGGCATCTGATTTATTAGAAAGCAGGCAGTCAAGATGGCTTCTGGCCAGAATAACCGAGGTACATTAGCATGCAACATAATAGTTCTAGCAACCTCTAGCAAGTGTCTATTCTTTCTTTCAGCAATGTCATTCTGCTGCAGTGTGTATGCACAAGAAGTCGGGTGTATAGTGCCAACTGATTCACACAACAACTCGACATCTTTTTGAACAAATTCAAGTGCATTATCAGTTTTAAAAAATTTCAACAGGCATAGAGTATTGTGTTTTCACCTTAGCAAAAAAGAATTTAATTGTGGACAAAACTTCAGATCGACTTTTCAGAAGAAATAACCCAGTGGTCCGAGAAAAATCATCAATACACAGAATAAAATATTTGTTGCCAGACAGACTAGGGACATGACATGGACCCCATACATCAGCATGAACAAGATCAAAAACATTTTAACTACTAATCCGAGAACCAAGGGATGAGATTTCGTCGGTATCGGCGGTATACCGCTCAAAATACCGATACCGACGGGTACCGGTACAGATACATGCAAATCTGTCGTTAGGATCGCATTTATCGGCATACCGGTAGGGCTGTCAATGGGGAGGGTATGGGGAGGGTAAGGTCTTACCCTTACCCTTACCCTCTTTGGGTAGCGGGTAAGGGTAAGGGTAATTATCCTTCTCAACAATCCCCTTACCCTCCCCTTACCCTTACCCTCTTCTCCATAGGGTAAACGGGGAGGGTAAAGGGTAAGCGGGTAATTTTAACAAAAAAGAAATTTATACACATTGTGTGTTGATTTTTAATAATTTTATAACTCATTTATTGATGACAACATATAAAACATTATATCCAATTCAAAATCATATGTTTCTCTGTGTAAAGTTAACTCAATTCACACAATAACAATTTTTATGCATAATTCATTTTTTTCCCTTTGCATAAGTATGCATAACAAATTTGTGTAACCTTTATATCATGTGTGGGTAAAAGGGTAAAAGGGTATGGATAATGTCTATACCTTACCCTCCCCTTATAGTATAGCGGGGAAATGGGGAAAGGGTAAATGGGTAAAGGGTAATAAAAATCTCTACCCTTACCCTTACCCTCCAGGGTATGGGTAAGGGTAAATGGATAATACCCTCCCCATTGACAGCCCTACATACCGGTGGGTATACCGCCAAATATCGAGGGTGCTGGTGCAAAATGCACCACTTAAGCACTGATACAGGGCGGCACGGGCGGTATACCGCCCGAGACCGATTTTTGCGAGAGTCACTCTGTTGCTGCTGTTTGAAGAAGAGAACCTTGGGGAGTTTGGGCGATTTTTGAGATTGGAGCTCAAATCAGCCTTAATTAAGGTATGTTTATTTAATTTCTTGCATTTCCCATCATTTCCAACCTCTCCCCTCTCTCTTCTCTTCTTATAATTCTATTCTCACCTAAAAAATTCACCAAATACCCCTAAAATCCTAGATCTACTCCAAAATACTTATGATTGATGTTATTTATCATTAGATCTATGATTATATTATATAGATCTACTGATTTATCACTAGATCTACCTAATTACCTCATTAATAATTAACATTAACATGTAATTTCACTAATTAATAGTAATAATACAATTAGTACCATTAATAATAGGTATTTAATTTAGGTTTAGTAGAAGAAGTTCTATCAAAAGCTAACAAGAACATATTAAACAAAAATATACCCAAAATATCTAAATAATTCGTATTTTTTATTTATAAAAATGTTGAAAATAAAAAAAAAAATCTTTAGAATTGTGTGTTAATGTTGTATAAGATGAAACTAGCATGTGGAAAGCATATCACTTGTCTTTTTAATTAGTAAATATCATGTTTTATAATTTTATAAATAATTTCAGACTTTATTTATATTAAAAAAATTATCTTCAAAAGAAAAATCTAAAAAAATCTTGTGTTTGATTCTATAATTACAAGCAAGTATCATACATTATAAAATATCGATTTTGATTCTACATTACATAAAAGAAATCGATTTTGATTCTACATTACATAAAAGAAATCGATTTTGTTCACTTAATGGCTTATTTTTATTTGATATTAGTATTGTGAATAGAGAATAGACTTAATAGTTAATACGACAATGTACATTTCTTACTAGTACTTTTTTATTAAATGCTAAGTTACTAATATCATTTGCTTTGCTTGTTTGTCTTTGTTTTTTTCAGTGTTGACTTTTGAGTTTTGAGAAGATGTCTTCTTCGTCTTCAAGTGATGCTGAGGGTGCGGCTGGTCATGCTGCATCAAAGGATGTGGATTTTGCATGGAGTCACTGCAAGCCTGTACCTGGGTCTGGGAATAGGGCAAAGATTGTCTGCAACTACGGTAAGAAAACACTTGGTGGTGGAGGAATTACTAGATTCAAGCGTCACATTACTGGTGGTGACAAGAATGTGGCAATGTGCCAGAACTGCCCTCCAAGTGTTAGGGATGACTTCAAGAAACTGATTGGTGCAAAGAGGCAAAAACAACAAAAGTTGAAGCAGGTTGAAAAGGCTTACACAGATACACTCTTTGATGTTAGGGCCACAGGTTCTTCTGCTGAATCAGATGATGATATTGCATATCCTCCAGGGTGTGATACTGCTTATACACGTCATATGTATAGGCGTGCTCTCAGAGAAACCCGCAAAAGTGAGTGGGATAGGGAGGAGGCAGCTCAGCTTATGAGGAGATATGGACCATCTGGTGCAGGTGGAGGCAGTGGGGTTGCACGTGTCCTATTTGTTGACTTAGATGATGATGATGAAGATCAGCATGCTCAATATAAAAGAAAGAAAGGCACCGCTGATACACTCTTCCGTTCTGCTAGTGCAAGATTGAAGCATTTTGATGAGCCAGGCAGTGTTTTGAAAAGCGTCCCAGGCGCCCGCCTAGGCGCCCGCCTGAGCGGCCAAGAGGCCCAACCGCCTGGTTAAGGCTTTGAGCGGCTACTCAGGCGGCAGCCCATTAAGCGGCCGCCTAAACCCGCTTTAACCCGCCTATGCGCCCGCCTGATTCCTTGTTTTGGGCGCCCGCTTTTGGCCGCCTAATTTTTGGGCGCTGGATTTTGGTATCGTTGCTTTCATTTTTTATTTTTTTGTAATCAAATGTTGTTGCTACTACTATATATTGACTTGCCTAGTATCTATGTATGTGCATGAGTGACTGTATTAGCATGTAATATAATATACAATACTATAAGTCTGTAATAATATAATACATTGCTGTTGTACATTGTTTAATATGAAATGTTACTGTATGATACATTTAATAATGCACCAATACATACATAAATATCTACTGCATATTGTATTTATGTACCCTTCTACCTTATATAATATAATGTACTAATACATTTTATCGTGTAATATATATTCTACTGTTTACTGGATATTGATAATAAAGCATTCTATATATTGTAATTGTTTACTGCATAATCTACATTAATACATTATATATCTTCTACTGCTTACTGCATTTTAGTACATATAATCAAAATATATTCACTACAGTGAAGGTAACCTATTTGGGTATTAGTAGTACCCAAATACCATATTACAACTGTGTCAAAAACTATCCGGGTGCTTTATTTTTTTGTGTAGGCTGTCTAAATAAGTATAAAAGTTCCTTATAAGTATATTACTTATATACAAATATGTATATATTTTCTATTAAATTATAGAAGAATTTAGGTACCCGCTTTTTCAAAAAGCGCCCGCCTGAGCGGCCGCCTGGCGCTCAAGCGGCCACAAGGTGCTCTCCGCACGCCTCCCGCTTCCCGCTTTCTAAAACATTGGAGCCAGGGGTTAGGAAGCCTGATGCTAGGCAAAAAACCCTAAAAACAATGTTTACTGGTGCGAAAGAGAAGGTGGGCAAGGCGGTGGGTAAGTTCTTTGCTCATTGTATACCTGCACATGTTGCAACCGAACCATATCTACAGCACATGGTGGATGTCATAGGGGAGTCGAGTAGGGCTATAAAAGCCCCCACTACTTATGAGTTGATGAACAAGTATCTTCCCCAAGAGAAGAAAGATCTACAGGTATGGATTGAAAGTCAGAAACAATTGTGGTCTGAGTATGGCGTCACACTCATGTGTGATGCGTGGACATCTGGAAATAGAAAGCAAATTATTAACTTTAAATGCTATGAGGCAATCTGAGTACTGTGGAGGTGATCTAGTTAGACCAGGGGTGACTAGATTTGCAACGAATTACTTGGCCTTGAACTCATTAAAGTCCAAAAAAGATGGACTTAGGAGGCTCTTCAATGGTGTGGAGTGGACCTCCATGAAGGAGCACAACACCTCGGTTGGCAGAAGGATTCAAGAACTAATTGCCAGTCGGGCTTTCTGGGATAAGGTTACAAAGGTGCTGCGGATAATGGAACCTGTTGTCAAAGTGTTGAGGCTGGTAGATGGTGACAAAGCCGCAACAATGCTTTACTTGTATGATGCAATGCAAGTAATGGTGTAAGGTATTAAACAAGCAGCTCCTAGGTCCCATTCACAATACTTGTCAATTGTAGACAAGCGTTGGACAGATATGCTTTTGCATCCACTACATAAAGCAGGTATATAATTTATTTCTTCTAAATTCAGATTTATGTTCTAAGTTTCTAACTCTATAACTTGCTATAAGTTAACTCAATCTAAATCTTATTTCCTTATTTAAAATTGGTGACATCTTACTATCTGAACCTGAGGTTCCAATACTCGCGAAAATTGGGCTTAGATGCGACTCTAATGTCTGCTGTGAGAGATATAACTAACAAATTTTTTACCTCTACTGAAGAGTGCACCATAGCGATGGATGAGGTATATAACTAAATATATTACATAACTTACATGAAGTCATGAACATCTTCATTCTTGTTTGATGTTTCATCATTTGATTCTGAAGTTTGAACTTCTTAAATATTTTTGCAGTTGCGACAGTTTCGTGAAGGCCTCGGTTGTTTTGGTCATCCAAATGCAGTTGCCGACCATGATCAGGGTGATCCTTGTGAGTGATGGGTATGGAATGGAACGGGTGCCCCCCATCTAAGAAAAGTGGATGTTCGTATTCTTTCTCAAACAACATCTGCAGGAGGTTGTGAAAGAAATTGGAGCACTTTCAATTTAATTCACTCAAAGAGAAGGAACAGGTTGGGGGCAGACAGGCTAAGAGATCTGGTATATGTTCACTACAACATGCGGTTGAGGGCTAGAGCAATACGAGATGCCAACTACAAAGAAGTGGATTTTGTTCTCGTCCACGATCCCATTGACACCGCATACACATTCAACCCTTCCAAGCGTAGAGGCATAGAAGAAGTTGATGATTCAGAAGATCCTTTAGAGGAATGGATGAATGAGATAGGTCGTCCCATTCTTGATAATCTAGATGGTCGTCCACATCCATACATAGAAGAGCACTTTGAAGGAGATTCTGATACTAATGTTGACCAAACTCCACCTGAAAGACTTGAGCCTGAGCCTGAGCATGAAAATGTTGATATGGAGATCAATAGAGATGTAGAAGAAGCATTGGGTAGCATAGAGTCTCCTTCAAAAAGTACAACTGGGTCAAAATCAAAATCTGATAATGATGGTGGCAATGTTGATATGCTATTTGGGCAACCATACCCATCTCACTCTCAATATGGGTATTCTGGATATCAAAATCAGCCACCACCACCTCCGCCACAACCAAAAGTAGAACGCCATGTTGGATATACCTATACAGCAAATGTCTCAGGCCCACATGGAAGTTATCAGTACAACTCCCTTGCATTTTCTGAGGATGGTGGGCAAACATGGAGTGGTGGTCATTCAGTTCTTCTTGTTTCTCCAGTCCCAATACTTCCTATGGTTGTGCCTGTAGCTATTCAACATATTCCTCAAGGAAGTGAACGTCCACTCACTCGAGCTCCTCGACCTACATCTCCAAGAAAGGCACAATATCCCAGAGATTTAGAACAACATTTTCCAAAGATTGGGATGATGCAATTTGTCAACGATATTGTCTATGAGGAGCATGTGACTACATACAACCAACTTTATAGGATGCACATGTCATGGGTGGAATATCTCAATAGTATCAACTCATTACAGTATGGACAACCTGTGCGCCACTCAACATACAACTGATGTGAGTTGGTAAGTAAATATGTTATTGATATGTTGTAAATTGTATATCGTTGCATAATTGTGTATATTTAAGTTTGTGGATTGTGCTAGTAAAATTTCATATCTTAATTCCTACATTTTGTCATCGAAATCCTTCATCGAAATCCCAACGAAACGGGACAAGTTCCTTACCTCCCATACAAGGAATGAAATATCGCCGATATCGCCGGTATACCGGTCGAAATATCGATACCGACGCCATCGGGTATCGGTTTGAGCAAGTCTACCGCTGGTATCGCAAATATCGGTATACCGGTGGACTTACTGCTAAATACCGCCACTTACCGCCGAAAACCGAGGGTTACCGCTACAAAAAGCCCAACTTACGGGCGATATAGGCGGTATGCAGCCCGACATTCCGATATTTGCGAACCTGTTGCTTGCTGCTGCTGTTTGAGTGGAGTTTCTTGGAGATTAGAGGCGATTTCTTTCCTTGGAGCTCGAATCAGCCCCGATCAAGGTATGTTTTCTAAATTTATTTCATTTCTCATCTTCTCTAACCCCTCCCCTCTCTATTTTCTTCTATTTTCACCATAGAACTTCTCCAAATTCTCTAAATACACCCAAAATCTAGATCTACTCCTAAAAACTTAGGATTAATGCTATTTAACAATAGATCTTTGATTAATTTATGTAGATATACTAATGTATCACTAGATCTACTACTATTAATTAATATTATCACATAATTTCACTAATTAATATAAAATTCGTAATAATACAATAAGTACTATTAATAATAGGTATCTAACTTAGGTTTAGTAGAAAAAGTTGTACCAAATACTAATATGAACAAATACAAACAAAAATATCATCATCATCATCATCATCTAAGCCTCAATCCCAACTATGTTGGGGTCAGCTACATGGATCCTTCGTTTCCATTCAGCTCTATCATGGGCCATATTCTGATTGAGATGTAGAGATTCAAAATCTCTCTTTATAAGCTCATCCCATGTTAATTTAGGCCTTCCTCTTCTATTTATAGTGTTTGGCTCAATAGCATTGCTTCGTATAGGCGCACTAGTAGGTCTGCGTTGCACATATAAATACAAACAAAAATATACTACAAATAAATATATTTTTCGTTTTCATTTATTAAAATGCTGAAAATTAAAAAAAATGCATTTTTTTTGTTTTGTTTTTTGTTTTTTCTACAGATTTATGTGTGTTAGTGTAATATAAGATGGAATGAGTAATTTGTAACACATCACTTGCCTTATTACTAGATAAATGACATATTTTTTATTTTTTAAAATAATTTTGCACTTTTTTTATTTATTTAACCCTTTTTTCTTGTTAATAAAAATCTTTAAAAATATTGTGTTTGCTTCTATAGATACATGTAACATTTATACAGTTAAAGTACTGTTTTTTGTTCTATAATACATAAAATAGAATAATTTCTTCATTTCTTGCAACTTAATGGGTTATTAATTTCATACACCTAATTTTTGTTTGTCTGTCTTTTTGCAGTGTTGACTTTTGATTTGAGAAGATGTCTTCAAGCGATGGTGAGGGTGTTGGGGCCGGTAATGTCGGAGCTAAGGATGTGGATTTTGCATGGAATCACTGCACGCCTGCTGAGGGGAGAAAGATAATTTGCAATTACTGCAAGAAGACACTTGGTGGAGGGGGGATTACTAGATTTAAACGTCACATTACTGGTGGTGACAAAAATGTGGCAATGTGCCAAAGGTGTCCCCAAAGTGTTAGAGATGATTTCAAGAAACTGATGGGCGCAAAGAAACAAAAACAACATAAGATGAAGGAGGTTGAAAGGGCTTATACAAATACATTATTTGATGTTACCACAGGTTCTTCTGCTGAATCTGATGATGATATTGGATATCCTCCTGAATGTGATACAGCTTATTCACGTCGACCTACTATTAGAGATTCTCGTAGAAGTGAGTGAGAAAGGGAGGAGGCAGCTCAAATTACAAGGAGGTATGGGCCATCTGGTGCAGGTGGAGGCAGTGGGACTGCACGTATTCCTGTTGTTGACCTAGATGACGACGATGAAGACCGAGCTGGTTATGGTAAAAGGAAGAAAGGAGGCATTGATACACTTTTCCGTTCTGCAAGTGTGAGATTGAGGAATGTTGATGAACCAGGGGTTAGGAAGCTTGAGGCTAGGCAAAAAAGCCTCAAAGCGATGTTTACTGGTGCAAAAGAAAAGGTTGGTAAGGCAGTGGGTAAGTTCTTCTTTTCTCATGGTATACCTGCACATGTTGCAACTGAACCCTATCTGCAGCATATGGTAGATGTGATAGGGGAGTCTGGTAGGGGCATCAAGGCCCCCAGTTCATATGAATTAATGAACAAGTATCTTCCACTAGAGAAGAAGGATCTACAAGCATGGATTTCAGACCAAAAACACATGTGGGCTGAATATGGCGTCACGCTTATGTGTGATGGGTGGACTAGTGGAAATAGAAGACAAATTATCAACTTTCTTGCATATTGTCGTGGATCCACAGTTTTTCTAGATTTTGTTGATGCTTCAGGTGAGGTCAGGAACCACAGATACCTAAAGAAATTAATGACGACATACATGAAGCAAATTGGTGTAGAGAATGTGGTGCAGATTGTTACTGATAATGCTACTGCCTTTAAGAAGGCCGGCGAGAGTTTAATGAAGAAATATCCGGTCTACTGGGCACCATGTGTTGCCCACTGCATAGATCTCATTCTGAAGGACATGGGATCAATTAATTTCATCAAATCTGTTGTCATTGATGGTAGGTTGATAACGGGATTCATCTACAACCATTCTTTTCTGCTAAATGCCATGAGGCGACCTGAGTACTGTGGTGGTGATCTTATTAGAACAGGGGCAACTATATTTGCAACAAATTTTCTTGCCTTACAATCGTTAAAGTCCAAAAAGGATGGACTTAGGAGGCTCTTCAATGGAGTGGAGTGGACCTCCATGAAGGAGCACAACACCCCTGTTGACAGAAGAATTCAGGAGTTGATTGCCATCCGACCTTTTTGGGATAAGGTTACTAGAGTGCTGAAAATAATGGAACCCATTGTCAAAGTATTGAGGCTTGTAGATGGTGACAAAACATGGGCTCCTCCTGCTTCTACAGCTACTCAACCTCAAGCTCCTCGGGCAAGGGCACCTCCACCTGCTTCTACTCAACCTCCCTCCATTTCAGCAACAAAGGAAAAATATCTAAAAGATTTGGAAGAACATTTTCTGAAGTTTCGGATGATGCAGTTTGCCAATCCTGAAGTGTATGAGGAACATGTTGTTTCATACAACAAGTTTTACAGAAGTTACATGACATGGGAGCAATATGTGGAGCATATAAACAACATATTGTATAGAGAACCAGCGCGCCACTCAACATACAACTGATGTGAGTTAGTAATTTACTACGTTGTTATATGTTTGTTGTAAATTGAATATTATTGCATAAGTGTGTTAACATGAGTTTATAGATTGTGCTAGTAAAATTTTAGATCTTAATTCTTGCATTTTGTCATCGATATCTTTCATCGAAATCTCCAAAAAACAGGACATATTCCTTAACTCACACATGATTGACCCCCCCCCACATACCCAATATAGAATTTTATTGCATAAAACGTTGCATCTAGGTGTTGAGACCACGCCTGTAAAATTTCATGATTTAATTCGTTCATTTTGGCGTCGGTATGGCCAGGATTGCATCTGTCGATATTTCCGTCGGTATACCTGTAAATATCTATACCCAAGTTGTCGAAACGGCGTCGGTATCGGTCATTTAATTCCTTGCTCCCACATGATGGACCCCCCTACCCCACATCCAATATAGAATTTTATTGCATAAAACGATGCATTTAGGTGTGGCGATTACACCTGTAAAATTTCATGAATTAATTCGTTCATTTTGGCATCATACGGCCAGGATTGCATCCGTCAGTATATCTGTCGGTATACCGATAAATACCTATTTCCAAGCTGTCGAAACGACGTCGGTATCGGTCACCTTATTCCTTGTCGAGAACGTTTAGGATAAACAGCCCTAGTCTGTTTGCCTAACTGACATGATTCACATTGAAACACATTTGTCCCTACATCAAATACAATATGGCGCAGTTTCTCAGATGATGGGTGCCCAAGTCTGTAGTGTCACTGTAAAGCCGATATTGAAGAAGATATTGCAGAAGCCAAAGCCACATCGTCCATTCTTTTCAGATTGTCCAGATAGTACAAGCCATCAGATCCTTCATGCCCCCCACCAATCTTCATCCTCGTGCGAAGGTCCTGAAAAACACATGAGCCAGGAACTAAAGTCAGGCTACAGTTCAGGCAATGCAAAGTCTTGCTAACAGATAATAAATTCAGCGGAAAACGAGGCACATAAAGAGCAGATTTCAACATGATATCACACACAATGTCTCCAATCCCAGAAACAACAGACTTGGAGCCATCAGCAAGCATAACAGACGAATTAGCAATCGGTCTAGACAAATTTCTGAACAACGACCGATTCCCAGAAATATGAGACGATGCACCCGAATCAATAACCCATTTCGTATTACTAGAACTAGAGGACGGTGCAGTGAGGAAGGCAGTGTCACAACCAGAGTACGTCGCAGCATGTGCTCCAGAGGTGGTGGTAGTAGACGATGAGCCAGTACACTCAAGCAACAAGCGCTCGACCTCAGCACGAATGAAGTCAGCAGTAGAAGTACCCTGGGCATCAGGCTGGGTAAACATTTTTGAAGAGGTAGTAGCATCAGTGGCCACATTGGCCCAAGCCGGTTTGTCGTATTTTTCCCAGCATTTCTCTTCAATATGGTTAAACCGGCCACAGAAGTTACAGAAGCGTTGGCTCGTCTGAGGGCGAGCATCAGCAGTAGTAGTAGCAGGTCCAGAAGATGCTCCACGACCTGAAGAATTCCTCCCCCTGCCAGCACCAAGGGGAGGGGGAGTGTCGTGAGACCGACCGCATCCACAGCCACGACCACAACCAGACATCGCAGCAAATGCAGTAGTATCACCAGTGTCAGTGGGTGTCTCAGATGACGATACAGGCAAGTGTTGTAGCCGCTGAAAGGCACTCTATAGAGTAGGTAGCGGATCACTAGCTAGAATTTGATCCACCACCCCAGCAAAGGAATCAGGTAAACCACAAAGAAACTGAACTACTTGCAACTCCTGGTGCAGTCGTTGCATAGTAGCCAAATCAGTAGACAAGGGATGGTAGGCTTCCAATTCCCCCCAAAGTCCCTTGAAGGCAGAGAAGTACTCTGTCAGATCAGATCCCGAGAAGCGCAGGCAGCTGAGCTGTTTGTTGATATCAAACACTTTCTTGGGGTTCTGGCTGTGTGAATAGGTGCTAGCAAGTTGATCCCACATCTGCTTTGCCGTCTGTAAGTATAATAGTGTGACACTAATCTTGGTCTCACTACTATTCAGAATCTATGTCATAACCGTAGAGTCATTTTTCACCCAGTCATCATAGGCTTTCACATCTTTTGAGTCAGCTGTTGCAGCAGGCACAGGAGGGGGATCACGCGTCAAATGAGACATTTTGCCTTGCGATTTGACATAAATTTGCATGGAGCACACCCAGTGTTGGTAGTTTCTCCCATCCAGTTTCACAGTTGTAACTTGACGGCACAGATCCTCATGCGTAGACGCCATGAGGCAGAAGTAGACCAACTCCCGAAGTAACAGGCAGTAGAAGACAGGAACAGGCAGTAGAAGGTTGCCTACGTCCTCAGGTAGGCAGCAGTAGGCACAGATCTATAGATCGGATGGACCTCTGACATACGGGCTACGCCGGAGCGTAGCAAGGAACCCGGTGACTCAACCAGTCAACACGGGCAGGCAGGTAACGTGGCCAAAAAAAATTCAGCACACGTAGGCAGCAACAATGTCGCATCTCGTTCGAAAGCGGCAGTCTGACTGAATGTGGAAGGATATTGATAAAGAGGGGTCACCGCCAATTGAGGTCTAAAAAAGGAATGAAAAGGCAAATGGTTTCCTAGCAAGGAGAAGGTGGTTGGTTGACTATATGTAGGTATTTTTGATATGTATGTATACATATGAATATGTCAAAAGGTATTCATATAAATGTACAAATGTGTGGAAATTGTTATATGTATTACATACGAATATGTCAAAAGGTCTTATGAGGATTTGGGGTTGCGAAGCTTATGTCAAGAAAATGTTTCCTGAAAAGATTGGCCCCTAAGATCTAATAAATATTGTTTTGTTGGATGTCCTAAAGAAACAAGAGGATATTACTTTCATTCCCAATCTGACAACAAAGTATTTTTTGTCAGGGATGCTACATTCCTTGAGATGGACTTCATTTCCAAAGGAATCAGTGGGAGAAAAATGGAACTCGAAGACATTTGAGACCAACAAGGAAACATTGAACCAATAGATGAACTAGAGGAACAAAGAGGTTCACAAGATGTTGTGGAATCTCAAATTCCTCGAGTGACACAGGAACCTCGTAGATCTAGTAGGACATACCTTGAGCCTGAGAGATATGGATATCTTGTGACTCAGGAAGGCAGTGAATTGGTCATAGATGATGAGCCAATTACCTATAAAGATGTTATTGAGGGACCAGAGTGAGAAATGGCTTGAGGCCATGAGATTCGAGATGGAATCCATGTATACCAACAAAGTATGGACTTTGGTGAATCCACCTGAAGGGGTAAAACCCATTGGGTGCAAGTGGGTCTTCAAGAAGAAGACTGACATGGATGGAAAAGTTCAAACCTATAAGGACATATTGGTTGCAAAGGGTTTTAGATAAGTTCAAGGTGTTGACAATGACAAAACTTTTTCTCCATTGGCCACGGTTAAGTCCATCGGGATCATGCTCGCTATTGCAGCTTATCATGACTATGAGATTTAGCAAATGGATGTTAAAACTGCATTCCTTAATGGGAATCTTGTAGAGGATGTGTATATGACACAACCTGAGGGGTTTTTAGATCCAAAGTTTGCCAATAAAGTCTGTAAGCTACAAATGTCAATCTATGGATTGAAACAAGCATCTCGAAGCTAGAAACTTTATTTTGATGAGACGGTCAAAGGGTTTGGCTTTGCTCAAAATGAAGATGAACCTTGTGTGTACAAAAAGGTTAGTGGGAGCATAGTGACATTCCTCATATTGTGTTTAGATGACATACTATTGATGGGGAATGACATTCCTACTTTACAAAAGGTAAAGACATGGCTTGGAAATACATTCTCTACGAAAGACTTGGGAGAAGCATCCTACATCTTGGGGATAAATATCTATAGAGATAGATCCATAAGGCTTCTTGGACTAAGTTAGAGCACATACATTGACAAAGTGTTGAAGTGGTTCAGCATGGAGAACTCAAAAAAAGGAAACGTGCATGTGTTGCATGCATTGTTCAGGAAAGCGGTATGCGATGTACGGACGGTGGGGGTACTGCATAGAGTATATGGCTATATGCGGTATGCGGGAGTATATGCGGTTTTGGATTTTTTTTCTCAATAAACTAATTACATAAAAAATGGTATATTGAGATTATAAATATATATAGCATGCACTTATATGTGTTTACATATAAACATACTGATATGCATATATGATGTGCTTATATATGTATACATGTCTATATATAGAATGTGTTTGTAATATATATACAAATACTAAAATGTGCATGTATCAATATAGAAATATGTGTAGAGTGTGTATAAATGTGAATAAATCAAAATGTATATACTTATGTACAAATATGTGTTTGTATATGTAGGCCTATTGTATACGTATGTATATGTTTATATCAAAAGGTATCAGTGTATTAAAAAACGGCCCAGGCGGCCGCTTAATCGGCCAAGACCCCCATCCGCTTAATTTTGCCCTTAAGCGCCCGCTTACTCGGTTTGAAGAAAAGCGCCCGCTTACTCGGTTTGAAGAAAAGCACCCGCTTTTTTCCGCTTTTTGAAAAAAATGCTGCTGTAAGCATGTAATGTTAATTAAATATATAATCCAAGTAGTATTGAGTATAATATATGAAGCTTGTATACATTAAATGTTTTATGATATACCTAGTCCTACTTTAGAATGCAAACTTTGTATGTAAGTTGTATATAATAGGGTACTGTTGTAATATATCCAAGTAAATATCGTATTACTCTACTATACTTCTAATCGTTTTACTAATTTTCTTGCAGATTTCGTTCATTACTAATTGATACTACTAGTTAGTATTACTGATTTCCTTAGAAATATATTTTTTATATACACACATGTAATTTTGTATATAAATATATAAGATTTTAAGCATCTGCTTTTTCAAAAATCACCCGCTTAATCGCCCGCCTGCCGCTTAATCAGCTACAAGGTCCCGTCCGCACGCCTCCCGCTTCACGCATTTTAAAACATTGAAAGGTATCCATATCAATGTACAAATGTGTTTGGAAATTGTTATATGTATTACAATGTATACATATAAATCAACGACTATATATATAAATTTTAATATATAATGAAATATGTGTTTATATGCATGCATGTATGTATGAAATGCATGTACATAAGTTGTGGGCTTTTCAAAAAGCGGAGTTTAATCGGCCGCTTAATCGGCCAAGCGGGAGTATATGTGGCCTATGACCGCTTAGTGGACCGATTAGCAATATGCGGTGTAGTGGGGTGACTGAATAGGTATATGCGGCCGTGCGGACTGATTTCCCGAACAGTGGTTGCATAAAGTGACCACCTCTAAGAGTCAATGTCCCAGTTCTTGTGAAGAAAGGGAACGCATGAGTGAGATTTCATATGCCTTGGCAATCGGATCAATCATGTACGCAATGTTGTGCACCCGTTCAGACGTCTCGTATGCCTTGAGCATGACGAGTAGATATCAGTTAGATCCATGTGATGCTCATTGGACAGCCGTGAAGAACATCCTCAAGTACTTGAGAAGGACTAAGGATCAGTTCTTGGTCTATGGCGGAGAGGAAGAGTTGGTTGTAAAGGGTTACACCGATGCAAGCTTCCAGACTGATCAATATGATTACAAATCACAATCAGGATTCGTAGTTTGCCTAAACAACGGAGTTGTAAGCTGGAAGAGTTCCAAACAAGAGACAGTTTTCGATTCTACAACAGAGGTTGAGTATATTGTTGTATCGTGTGTAGCAAAGGAGGTTGTATGGATAAAAAAGTTCATCACAGAACTTGGGGTTGTTGCAAGCATCAGCGATGCAATTGAGTGATATTGTGACAACAATGGAGCTATTGCACAAGCTAAGAAACCCAGATCGCATCAGCGCTCAAAGCATATACAAAGACGGTTCCATCTCATACGAGAGATTGTGCAGCGTGGAGATGTGAAGATTTGCAAAGTTCTAACTGAGAGCAATGTTGTTGATCCCTTGACAAAGGCACTTTCACAGCAGAAATGATGGTCATGTTAAATAAGGTTCGTGGGTGATTGGCTTTAAGTGCAAGTGGGAGTTTGTTTGTTATGTATGCCCAGAGAGCCAATCATGTGATGATTGTAATGGCATATTATGTAAAAACACGATTTGATTATTGATAAAAGGCAAGCTTCCAATTTATTATGTTTAATTTAGTTATGAGATAATGATGTAACATTATAAATGTCTAGAGAATTATATTACTCAATGACGTATGTGTTCAAGTTACTATCCTTGTCGATGAGATCAAACAGATGTTAAGAGTACATATGCATATTCTCATTATGTCCCTGATCGGTTGTCATTTTGGAAGGTTGATAGACAACAATGACACACAAGATCAGAGTGTAAGTTGGTTGATGACTAAATCTCATTAGTCATGATATGGCAATGTCAAACCAAGCACACAGATACATGTCAGAGAATAGTGTATCAGACAGAGCCACCGTGAGACTGACACATGGAAGACATCTTCATGGAAGTCATAGTCAGGTCTCACAGTTATAGTGGTGTTTGTGGTTCTTAGACCTGAAATCATTACACTCATCACATGTCGTTGGTTACACTTTGACATCATCAAACGCAATCCTGAAACATGGGTTGTTATAAAAGTGATGATTGGGTGACTTTGACACATCGGGATAGATTATGAATGATAGATATGGGATTTGTCCCTCCTATTGGAGTGTGATGTCCTAGGCCTCTTGATTAGCGAGACTGAGAAAAGCATGGTCATGCGCATGTGACTCAATATGTGATATTGAACTTACATGTATCTCAGACGGTATACTCTTGATTCAAGAAAAAGATTGAATAATAATGAGTGTGACTGCTCCATGCCTCTAGTTCAATCTGGACATCAATGACAAAGGAACTATACAAATACTGCAACACCATACACAGATTGTAGGTTGAAGTTATTCTCCAACTTTCCATTTACTTGGGTAGCATTGATGTGCAACTAGACACCGCTCATTGCTTGTGATGTCATAAATGTTATGGACATTCACTGCCAACGTAATATGGGACTTATAGGGTCACACACATAGGTGTTGACCTAGAAGAGGAGTTTAGATCTCAAATGGCAATTTGATTAAGTACTAAGGTATTTAGGTATTTGATTCACGCAACAAATAGGTGGACAGCACTGCCAAACGCCCATCTCAAGTGTTGAGACGGGCGTCTGGAGTGTCAAATGACCGTCTCAAGTGTTGAGACGGGTGTTAGGGTTCAGGCCTGGTTGTAAGTTGAATTTGGCTAAGAAACAAAGCAACCCAACCAAACTGGCACGACTCGGGTCACCAGAAGTCTGTCAGGGTGAATCGAGACGGCCGTCTCGCATGGGCGAGATGGTCCAGTTCGGTCGAGAAAGGTTCCAGATGTTTTCATATTCGTTTCGCTTGAACAATACTTGTTGCACAAGGAAATCAATGCCTAACATTGATGGGAATTGATTTGCCAAATTCGTGTACAACTGGGAAACTGCGACACGACCGTCTCGCAGTGCAAGACAACCATCTGGATTTGCCAAACGGCCGTTTCGGCTGTCGCAGATTGTGAAATTTCCAGAATTATTGCGAAAATTTGAGATCTTCCGGTCATTTCCACTCCGGCATATTAATCCTATACCAGATAGCAACTGGGAACCTTGACCTGGCCTCCACTGTATATAGAGGGGTACTGGGGCCTTCCCAGAGCAGAACACATACAATTTGATAATCAGATGCTCTGACAAACGTTGTCCTCTCTAGTTGTGGTAACCACGAGAGCTCAGGCAAGTCCTACTCGACTAGGGAGGGATAGCCAAAGGGAGAGAAACAACTGAGTTCATTGTCGTAGGAGAGCAGGCTGGTGACTAGTACACCAGCGGGAGGGACAACTCCTTCCTATCCGGTCCAGCAAGACGACAAGAGTTCTAGGCGGTCCGGGTGGACTTCTCTAGAAGCGGGAGGCCGTTGTCTGCCGCTAAAGAGGACATCCTCAACCAGCAGTCAGTGACAAGAGGAGTTGTTGCAGAAGACGACGAGCGAGTCTGGTGTCCTAGGAGCAGTCAGACGAGTCCCAGTGCAGCCGGAATTCAGAGTTGCGCATCTACAACAATAAGGATTGTCGTTGGACTTGCTCCAGGACCAGGTATATCCTCATAAACCATCCTTCCTGTCTTATAGTAATTGACGTGATCTGTTCGATGTGGGAATATGGTAGATAAAAATTTTGTTTCCACTGCCTATCTTGTAGTTATATATCCCTACAATATGTCTTGTTGCATTTTAACTCCTTATATCCGAACAGAAGATCAGGTTGTTGATATCTTCACAAAGTTGCTTCCAAAATCTCAATTTACTACACTGGTTGACAAAGTTGGCCAGCATGACATTTATGCTTCTGCTTGAGGGGGAGTATTGATATATATGTACTTTATATATATATATATATGTGTGTGTGTGTGTGTGTGTCTATATATATATATATGTATATATATATATATAGAGAGAGAGAGAGAGAGTCAGGCTGGAATACACTCGAGTGTACAGATCGCACGCTACACTCAAGTTGTGTTTGCATATCAAGACTATTTTTTTACAAAATGTAAACCATTGATCTTCATTGTCATACTATAATTAGGCTACATACGAATTTTGAGCTTATTTGGATGAGTGTAAGTCGCTCATCCGAGGGCAACAAAATCAACGCACGAAACTAATTTGAAATGCATAATTTTTGTGGTCTTCATAACATGACCTATAAATGTCCAAATGGGCTCAAATTTTGCATAGGAGCTATTCACAAGATGTTTAAGAAGATCAACAGATTAGATTTTTAAAAAAGATATTGCATCATGGAAAAATAATTGAGTGTATTCTGCTCCAAATACACTCGAGTGTATTTCTAGCCTGACTCTCTCTCTCTCACTCTCTCTCTCTCTCTCTCTCTCTCTCTCTCTCTATATATATATATATATATATAGAGAGAGAGAGAGAGAGAGAGAAAAGCTGGAATATACTCGAGTGTACGGGAGACTACCGAATACACTCGAGTCACTTTCCATCATACCATGTTTATTTGGAAAATCTAAACCATTGATCTTTAGAAATATCCTATGAACATACTACATATAAAATTTGAGCTCATTTGGACACTTAGAGGTCATGCAAAAAGGCGACAAAAATGTTACAACTAAAATTAGTTTAATGTGTTGATTTTGTTGGTCATGAAAGAGTAACTTAGAAGAATCCAAATAAGATCAAATTTGGCATGTAGCCTATATTTGTTGTAAGAATGAATATCAATGGTTTGCATTTTCCAAAAACATAGTTCAGATATGTAAACACTACTTGAGTGTACGGTGCGATCTGTACACTCGAGTGTATTCTAGCCTGACTCTTTCTCTCTCTCTCTCTGTATATATATATATATATATATATATATATACACACACACACACAGGGATTAAGAAGTGTGCATTAGCCCATGTACCGACCAGTAAAATGGTACATGTGGAATACATCATTGAGATTTAACCACATGGATTCAATCAAATTTGTCTAGATTAGACATCTTTAAAAATCACAACCATATCTCATTTATATCATGAGATATAGCTATATCTCATTTAATGGTTTATGCAATCTCAATAAATTACCGTTGATTAGAAAATATGCATCTCCATTCATTGCATGAACTAGGAATTGTATATTGAGGTGATTTTTTATGCACATGTTATCTAAGGGGCATATGTCACATCCATAAAGTTGGATTTCCTTATAGAGTCTTACAATCATCATTATTGAAGATGGGTACATATAAGCTACATGTACTCAGGTACACAACTCTTTTAGGCATATATATAGATAGATATATAAGCTTTAGACTTGTCTTTTGTCTTTCGCCTCTCTTTATCCATATCTACTATTTTGTTTTCCACTTACTCTATTGTTTTATAAAAGAGAGTGCCTTGTAACTGTTTTTGACACAACAAATAAAAGATTATTATTTACTATAAAAACATTGTACAGGCATATGTAGATTGCAACAATTTCATATTATATTTTAGGCTTTAATATATGTACTAAGTTTAGTAGTCTATTGTTCTTTAAATTTTCCTAAGTAATACCTAATTATCTACAATTCTAGTACATTGTCATGAATTGCTCTTTATTACTGTTTAAATGTGTACTTATTAATATTATATTGAAGTAGTATCACACTATGTGATGAATGCATATTCATCCTAGTTTTAGTTGCATTTTTAGCCTAGTTTTGCATTTAGATTTCACAATTTTCTTTAGAAGTAGCTTCCAATTAGTGTTCCTTAATTTTATGCCAATTTGTTAGTATTTAGACATAATTCCTTGATTTTCATGGCAGGTTTGAACTTCGATCTTTACACACCAGCTTAGGACGGCAGTCACGCTAATCGATCAGTGTGCCTGAAACAAAACTTGGTCTATGTTAGAGTTTTCGTCGATTTGTTGCCTCCTTGGTCTGCATTCTCTCAACCCAAAATGCAGGCCCCACGCCACTCACCAATCCCCCCTCAGATTCCCATTAGTTTGTCGTGTCATAGACCAGCATCTGCGTCAACCGATGAAGCATCAATCGATAAGGCTCCTACCCGATAGGTCGATGGCTCCACAAATCAATGACGTGTCAACCAATGACACGTCAACTAATGAGGACTCCATACATTTGTAACGGATGACGCCACAGACCGATGAACCTCACAACTGATAGCCCGACAATCAACGACAAATTTGCGCCCCGCAACCAATGAAGCCACAGACCGACGAGGTTCCTTCCTGCATCAACCGATGAGGTTCCCAACCGATGAGTATTTTGAATGACATAATTGACAGGATTCCATTCAGCGTTGGACCCCCTCGTCTTCCTCAAATCGTTGCCCCAGCACTCATGGTCGTTGATACCATTACTATCGGCAGCTGGAGGAGTTTTAAGCCCTAACTCCAGCCATTTATAAATGTCAGTCCCTGATACCATAGCAAGACATCATCTTTACTATCTGCCAAGCTACTGCACTGCATCCTCAATATCCAGTTTCATCAGTTAATTGACCCATCGACCAATGAAGAATCCACCTCCACGAAGACTTTAAGGCATTGACATCAGAAAGAAGCTAGCTCGACGATGTTTGATCTCCATCGACGATAGCTTCCATCCATTGTTCCATCTGCTTTGGCCTCACAGGGACAAGTCCAGTCTACAAAGGAGACCGACAACCAGCAAGTCCAGCTTCAAAGAACATCACAGAGTGCACCTTATTGTTTCATTAACCATCCACACAACCGCACACTATTGTCGCATATCCATCTTCTATTGTTTTGATGGCTTTGTTCCTCTCTTTTCCCGTTGAACTTGTTACTGACATGAAAAGTGAGTAGTCCCCTGGCTAGGGTGTGGGGAGTAGTCTCACTACCTGTCTTTGTTCTTTTTGTTGCATCTACTCTTGTATGAACCATGTTATTTTTTAGTCGAACATTTTATGCTTGCAAATTTAGTTTGGGCGGACTGTTTTGCATGTTTATCAGATCTTGGATGTAGAGAACTTTGATCCCAAGATCTAGGATATCATTTGTTTCATGTTAAACCCTTAATGAAAACATCAGATAGGGGTTTTCTGAGGCAATGAGTACATGATCTCTAGGTAACGCGACAGCGAGCTTAGAGTAATATATGTCTAGGTTTGTTTTTAATTCTGAAACGGTGGATTTACCTAGCCTCAACATGTTTATGCATGTTAATCATCAATGCAGTGATAGAGCGAAAGTAGGTCGCGGTTTGTTATCCACTCACCCTAGTGTTTCCATTCATTTGATATTTGGAACTTAATCTAGCCTTCTTATCATTGCAATCTTACAGTAATCAACCTTTTGTGACAAATACTAGTTCTTTCTCGGTTGCTTTGATCAGACGATTCTTAAATACATTGTCAATTGGGTTCGATCCTAAACTATTGTATAAGATCCGTCCGCTACGGGTGGGTTTGTCATACATTTGATTAAGGTAAAAAATAAGATTTTTGTATCCAAGTGAATTTGAGGGTACACAAATATTCACATCAATGTGTCAAAAATATTTCTACATGTACTAATATCTATGTACACTACTGGTTATGTTTCTTATTAAGAACTAATCACTAAGCTAGGTTGCTTAAACAGCATTAAGTATTAAAATGTGAGTAGTAACTGTGTATTATGTAACCATTATCTTTTGGTGTAGTTATTATCTATTATTGGTCTATAATACTTATAATATGGACACTTCATTTTGATCATTTATGTGGAATCACTGTCGGATGGTTGAAATGGAGGAGTGAAACTGGAGTATTATGTGATTGGAAGATCCCTCTCAGATTAAAAAGTAAGTTTTATAGAACATGTATACGGCCAGCCATGCTCTATGGGAGTGAATGTTGGGCGGTGAAGAAATAAGGCCTCAACAAGATCAACGTGGCTGAAATATGTATGCTGAGATGGATGTGTGGGAAGACATGAAAAGATCGCTTGAGAAATGCCTATCAGGAATAACGTGGGGGTGGCAAGCATTAAGGACAAGTTGTGAGAGGGCCGACTCAGATGGTATGGACATGTGCAATGCAAAATGACTAATGCGCATATAGAAATAATGCTATTGAGTCAAGCACAATTAATAGAAGAAGAGGAAGGCCTAAATTAACATGGGAAGAGCTTATATAGAGAGATTTTGAACTAGATCTCGACCAGAATATGACCCATGATAGAGCTGATTGGAAACAAAGGATCCATGTAGCCGACCCCAACATAGTTGGCATTGAGGCTTAGATGATGATGATGTAAAATCGTATAAATCTATACATTTCACTGCATGTTCACTATTTCAAAAAGTTGCCACTTATTGCGCTTCATGCTTAAGCCTTAGGGAGGGTACCACTTGCCTAATGTGTTGTGCTTTGAAAACATAGCATAGCTTAAAGCTCTGTTAGAAGAATTCGGTCTACCTTAAGAAGGTGGCTTATCTAGATATCCTATACATTTGAAATTTGTCAACATCAAAACAAATCGACCTAAGGACGCATAGTTTCATGTCTTGCAATAAGCAAAGACATGTCTAATGCAAGGTTACAGTCATTGTGCCAAACACTAAGGAACCCAATCTTCAGACCAACACGCTTCTCTCGAGTTTCATTCAAGCTTTAAAATTTATTGCCCAAATTACAATTAATAGAATCACTTGCAAGTAGGGATGGCAGTTATCCACATTATACTCATATCTACTTAGAGCCAACGTGGCAGCCCAAATATAACGGGTCAAAGGGGGTCACGACTTACTAGTGGGTGTGAATTGGGATGTCACACATAAACCTATTTTCAACAATGAGACCAACCAAGACCCATTCAAACCCATTAGCGAGTAGCCATCTATGCCCCCCCTTCATTGTCATCCCTAGCGGCATGGCGTCTCGTTGTTTAAAACCTTCCAAAAGTGAAGGCGACGCAGAGGACGCTCCGACAAGAGGTGCCATAGAGGACACTCAAACAAGGAGACATCACAGACTCTGGCAAGTAGGTGTCTCAGATGATGCTCTGACAAGAAGGCCATACAAAAGACCTGACCGATGGCAAGCCGGTGCTGCGAAGGACACTCTCACAGACACTTCATCAAGGTGTCATTGAGGACGCTCCATCATGGAGGTGTCAAAGCAGTTGTTGTATAGAACACACTATGGCCGTCACCGTCATATATATTGCTTCTCAAAGAGGTAAGAAGATCTCTTGAAAATCAAGGATCTCTATCGCCCCTCAAATCTAGGCCCTCAAGTGCTATATTTAAGGCTCCCTCATGTGTGCCTCGTGATGGAAAGTCTCTACTTCCACTCCTGATGGTGACTCGTCGATTCCCTCCCATCTCTTTGATCTCCTTTGACCTCGATTTAATCATGACCCCCAAGGTGCCACAAAAGAAGGGTAGTTTAGGAGCAGTCGCAATGTCACACACTGCGAAGAAGCATCAACTATTCCACACGAAGCAGGAGTAGCCACGCAAAGAGGTCTCGTACATCAGTAACAGGAGGCATGCATCCCCTAACCCCCTCTCTTTCCATGTGGGTGCATGAGGAGGAGCAGTACTAGCTTCTTCCTAGTTGCCTCCATCCTACCTACTCGAGTTGGTTCCTTCTCTTGTACGTAGTATTTTCTTGCTTCCTACCCCAACTGGTTCCTTCTCTTGTGCATAGTCGCTTTGCTTGCTTCCTAATTGAGTTGCTTCTTCCTGGTAGTTGGGCAGTGATGTATTTAAATGTTGGAGGGTTGCATCTGTTGGGTTTTCATGATAGTTGTATAGCTGGTAGATTAGGGAGATTTGTTGCTTTACTTCCTCCTCTCTACAGTAATGATATGTCGACTAATTGATTGGTTTCCTTACTTTCCCATTTACCTTGTGGCCTGTGTTGTACAGGTGGGCACCCAGGCAGCGCCTAGGTGGCCCAAGGCCCGCCCCAATCTGGGTGCCCAGAAGTAATACACAAACTAAACTTTTAATTTTACAGATCAGTATCAACTGATTAGTATTTACTTATCTACTGTTTTGTATTTACTTATCTACTGATTTATATTTACTTATCTACTGATTTGTATTTATGTATCTACTGATTTGAATTTACTTATCTACAGATTTGAATTTACTTATCTACTGATTTGAATTTATGTATCTACTGATTTGTATTTATGTATCTACTGATTTGTATTTACTTATCTACTGATTTGTATTTACTTATCTACTAATTGTATTTACTTATCTACGGATTTGTATTTACTTATCTACTGATTTGTATTTACTTATCTATTGATTGGTTCATCTACTGATTTTTATTCATCACATTATTTAAATTTAGGGCTTTGTATTTCTTCATCTACTTTTTAAAATTATTTAATCATCTAATGATTTATATTTGTTTATCAACTGAGTTGTACTTTTTTAACTAATGCTTTGTATTTGATTATCTACTGATTAGTATTTATTTATCTAATGCTTTGAGTTTATTTTATCTAACGCTTTGAATTTTTTTATTTACTGATTTGTATTTACTTATCTAATGCTTTATATTTATTTATGTACTGATTGGTATTTACTTATCTAATGTTTTGAATTTTTTTATCTACTGATTTGCATTTATTTATCTACTGATTAGTATTTACTTATCTACTGATTTGTATTTATTATCGACTGTTTTTTATTTATTTATCTACTGATTAGTATTAATGTACTGTTTTAACTTGTCTACTATTTGACTTTATTAATCTACTGTTTTGTTTTATACATGTACTGCCTCATGAATAGAAATACAAATATAGTTAACATTTCTGATTTATGAGTAATCACTTTGTCATTAATTCAAATCGGCATTACAAAAGCCCAATAAAGGAAAATGGCAAATATCTCCTAAAAAAGTACTATAAATTCAGATTTTTGAATGTACAAGTTTTATTATATATGCAATTTAGATATATCTATTTAATAATATATATATTAAAATTATATATATATTCTGCTCTGGATAATTTTTGTGGTCTTCATAACATGACCTATGAATTTCCAAATGAGCTCAAATTTTATATATGAGCTATTCACAAGATGCTCAAGAAGATCAACGGATTAGATTTCTAAAAAAATATTGCATCGTGAAAATCCACTTGAGTGTATTCTGCTCTGGATACACTCGAGTGTATTCTAGCCGGACTCTCTCTCTCTCTCTCTCTCTCTCTCTCTCTCTCTCTCTCTCTCTCTCTATATATATATATATATATATATATATATATATGTGTGTGTGTGTGTGTGTATATATATATATATATATATACACACACACACACACACACACACACATATATATATATATATATATATATATATATATATAAATGCATGCCCCCGGGGCGCCTAGGCTGCCTGGGAGTCCAATGGAACACCTAGTCACCTAGCCACCTATACAACCATGCACTTACCAAAATTGGCTGTAGGTGTGCAAATCTATACAAGTTAGATAGAGTTTCCAATGAAAAATAGTCTAAACATGTAATGGCGGTGTTTCCAACTTGGGGCGTCTATAAGATGATGACTATTGATTTGTGTTTAGATGGGTAATTATCTACAAATGTGTAATCTTCTTTTGTTGATCTACAGATGTATGGTAGACTTCATTAATCTATGAAGTTGTGTTTTGTTGCATGTTCTCTTGTGCATTATATCTATGTGTGTATTATATTTGTGTGTGCAATATATTTGTGTGTAAATGGGCCATGTAGTGAAATATTAACAGTGGATGGTCTACATATAAATATCTTCAGTTTAAGAGGGGTGGATATTGACTATGTGATCGTGGAGTTAATTAAAAAATTGAAAAAGATTGTTGCATATGGATAAAATTTGAAAAAGATTGTTGTAGATGAGTTATAATCTACTCTTGGTAAATCTGCAGCTGTGATTACTATTTTTTGTATACTCACATTAGCATTATAATTGTGTAAATCAGCCTTGGGAGTAGAATAATTAATGATGAAGGGTCTTTGTATAAATATTGCAAGTTTCAAAACTTAGATATTCACTATTGCGTATGTGAGTTTAAAGTTGAAAAGGGTTGTTTTACAAATAAGACATGTAGGGGTTGTGTTGCAAATTGTGTGAAGACAAATTCCATTGAAATATTTTTTTACAATTTTTACAAGTTTGAAAAATTATTTGGTATCAAGTGCCCTTTTCATTAACTATGTGAAAATAGGTTGAACTGGGTCCTCATTACCGGGGTGGTATGGGTACATATTATCATGTATTTCCTTAAAATGGGCAAGCGGTACGAATTCGGTAAAGATTTAAAAGGGTATGACGGGAATGGGTGTGGGTTGCTCATACCCACCCATTTGACATCCCTACCCGAAAATACACAAGATCAGTGCAATCTAGGGTCGTACACTAGGAGTTTGTTGTGCAACCAAGAATGGGAGTATGGTTGGTGAGTCATAGCCAATGTTTTAAAAGCACGAAGCGGGAAGCGTGCGGACGGGACCTTGTATCCGATTAATCGCCAGACAGGCGACTAAGCGGGCGCTTTTTAAAAAAGCAGATTTTAAATTCTTATAAACTTTTATGCAAAATTACATATAGATCTGTATAAATACTATATTTTTGAAACTTTTATAGATATCTAAACATTGTACAAGACAATATAAAGCACCCAAATAGTTAATAACACAACTATACAACAATGATTGTAGCTAATATAATATAGTAAACAATATACTTGTCATAGATAAAGCACCTTACAGGCTTACACATATAAAATAATAAGTGTATATACAAGATACAACAACAATTTTGTATCACATCTTTACATAGCTAAGCAGTAAACAATAGACCTATCATAGCTACCTTACAAACATATAGTTACATTAGCACATCATCAAAATAGTCATACGTTACAGCAGTAGATTTAATCAAAATATGCATTCTAACTTAGATAATAGTTACCTATGATTTACTTGAATACATTACAGAATTATCCTATCCATTACAGCTTATATACAAAGCATTCAAAATTAGAACTAGGTATATCATAGAACATTTATGTATGCTAGTTTAATATATTATAGTCAATGCTAATCGGACCATATAATATACTTAATGCTACATGCTTACATTAGTTTTTTTTTAAAGCAGGCAAAAAGCGGGAAAAAGCGGGTTAAGCGGGCAAAAAGCGGCCGCGTTTCTTCAATCCGCTTCACAGCCGCTTTAGGGGGCTTTTAGGTGGACATGACCTTGTGGCGATTAAGCGGCCGCTCAGTACGATTTTTAAAACATTGGTCGTAACCTTGAGAATTAATACAATCTAGACTCACACAACAGGTTGAGATCTAATTCTATACTAAAATAAGCAAAAAAAAAGTAAAGCCAATCTAAAATAAGCAATAAATTAGATTGGCAGGCACAAACTGATTAATTGCATGAATATTTGGATATTGGCCTAGGGTTTTGGTTACACCCTCATGATCCCCCAGTTAAGAATGACTCATTCTCATTTTAGAATGAATACTTATATTTTAATTGATTATTTTTTCTGAAAATTTGAATAAAACTAAAATCCAACTGCATCAACTCCATGTTCAAGTAATATATTTTCGACACCCTTGAAGAAAGCAATTTGAATATAAAATTACGATTGTCACTTGTAAAAATCCTTCTAAAAATGTGGAGGGGTTGCATATTCAATAATCATTAAGTTCAGACATCGGGTTTTAATCTCTCCAAATTACTATTGAGACTTGTGGACTTCCATTGTATGAAAATGCAAAGAGGTGCAAAAGAATTTTTTTTTGGTAAACAATTTAACTTTTTAGTATGTAATATTTGATTTCAAGTGTGAACCATAGATGTGTTTGCATTGTTTCCTAGCATTAGCCTTCAAGATGGGATGGTCAAAACATTCACGGTTTAGAATAAATCTTTTTATGTTCCCTATATTTATGGGCTTCCGCAACTCCTACATGTGAGGTTCCAGAGTCTCAAGCAAAAGTAGTCACATATCATGATAAGATGCTTGTCTCACTCTCTGAAACATGGCAATTGAGTTCACTATTGAGGAATAATCTAGCATAAGTAAATTTTCATATCATGGCAGTAGGACTAGGGGCCAAAAAGGATGATGGGAAGTTTTATATAAAAAAGTTGTTGGTGATATGGCAGCCATTGGAATTCTGGAAGAAAAAAAATTATGCAAACAGTGAGGTGTTGGCTGAGTGGCAGCAGCCCTGGTAGTGTTCGAGAGAGGAGAGAGGAGAGATGAGGAAGAAGAAGAGTTCTTGCTGTTATTTAGATTACTGAATGTGAAAGGAAAATGTGACGGGCTGATGATGGGCGCATTTTATTATTTTTCTTAAGGTTGAAATGTTTGAATATGGGGGCATAAGTTCAGGTATATGTACTTTGCTGCAATATTCCTTTGACGGCAGTTCCCATTTCCACTGGAACTTCTCTAACCTTCTTCAAGTTCTGTTTAGAACTTTAAACTTGGTGAAGAATTTGCATAGGCAGAAAGAGGTGATAGTAAATTGCTGGTGCACATCCACGATATGAGAAAAATATGATCAAGTGCAACTTCAGCATAGAGCAAACCTCAAAAGCAAAGCGTCTTCCCCTTCACCATAAAACTTGACATCATATGCAGGACCTTCGTGGGCTTGAATGGAGTACAGAGGTTCAGCTCGTGATATGCAACTTGCAGAGCTTGATAACAAAAAAAATGTCATTTACTAACAATATATAATAGGCAGACAATTATAGAGGGGGGAGGGGGGACTTGCATGGAAAATCCTTACAGTGGACAAAGAGTATTGGCATTCAGCACCTTCTGAAAAAGAAAAACACATACAAATCACTATAATGTATGAATGCAATGCAGGGTCGAATTATAGTCACATGATAAAAATGGAAAAGACAAGTTGAATACAAGACAAAGATAAGATATATCTGTTGAAACTTGAAAATGACACTAAAAACATAGTTAAAATCATGGTAATAAACATCCTCGACATTTGGCGATATATCCTCGATGTTACATATGTCTATGCATGTCGATGTCGAAACCTAGTAAACTTCCTCGACATGGATGTTGCCTACTTGTTGACATGTGTCAATGAATTCAGCCTACTTGGTGACGAAATTGACTTAGCTAGATCAAAGCCTCCCATCTTCTCGATGATCTTTGTAGTTATTATTATTACACACATAGTGAAGGCATAAAGAACTTGTAGGAAACCATTCTTCACATTGAGATGACTATTTCCTTGGTTTCTAGCTAAAGAGCAATGATAAGTTTATTCCTCCACTAGATTTCCACAAGTTTTGCAAAATTTGGTGTAGACCTAATAAAATTTCACCTCCTTTACTTTTTCCCCTCTTGACAAATTGATGTATTTGAAAATAAGCTCATATTTTTTAATTCTAGAATGTGATCCAATTGGGATTTCCGTAGAAACTAACACATTTATAGAACAAATCTAAGTTCTAAATATTTCACATAGAAGATTATAGACAGAGTATGTGTTTACTAAAATTTAATGTTTTATGCCAAATTCCCTCACAATCTCACTATCTTTTAGCTTATTTTGCATCGAAGTGTTAGTCCAAAACTTCCTCAAAGTTTCCTTACATGTTCCACAAACTTCCACTTCCTTGAGTGTCGAAGTCAACACTAAGGCGATGTCTTTTACATTTGCACGTGACTGTGTTTTTCTTTATATGTAAACATGTATGGATGGCTATAAATAGACATATATTTGGTTTTTAAGATAAGACTTGATGAAATCTATAAATTTTCATCATGAAATCACTATTGGAGCTTATTTTTTGTCAAAAATGTGTCGAAGTTTGGTTGTAGAAATCTTCGAAGTTTCCTCGATGTTTCCACAAACTTCCACTTCCACACCTGTCGAAGTCTTGTTCCATGGTTAAAATGAGTATATACAGATAAACCATAATTGTTTGGATCAATAGATTTAAACACGAAATCATGTTAAGGTGACAAGAAGAATGGTCAACTAATACGATAACAGATACATGTTGAAGAATGAATAACAAAATCAGTCATTTGAAGCTGGAGCATTTTGATCCCATTAGGTTTAAATCTCGGGTTTTGATCCATCTCAGACCCGTAGCCCCTAAAGATTACAAAGAGAATGAGTGATGCATAACAGAAGTGACCCACTCCTATAAGTATGTTACTTTTATTGGAAAACAGTCTATGAAACAAAAAGGATAAATCCACACTAGTAGGTCTACTGTGAAACAATTGCCAAAAGGAAAGCTGGATGGTAATCCAAGACACCCTCTACCCGAACACATTGTACAAGACCGTAGTGCCTCATCACCCCTGAAGCAAAAGCTCATAATGATAACTCACTCATCCACCCAACCTCAAGCATTCATGATCTGACACCTCTGTCTTCAGTGAAAATATCTTTGAAACTTCTCGATCACTTCCTAATTGAAGAGAGGAAAACGAAGTGTAAGACTGCACACCATCAAGAAGACACTCCACAACAAATGCCACGCGCTGACGATATTTGGATACCTTTTTTCCTCTTAAGAGTTCAACCTTGCTTAGAGTCTAGTGGCAGTGCAATAGGAGAATAACTAGCATAAAAAACATCATAGGTGTGTAGGCATAGAGCAGATCTATTGTATCTTTAATGATATGTTTCATGAGGATGTAGATCATTCATTCCGGAGGAATCGGATCTTCCATTTCTTGTGGCAAACCCTCCTAATGGACTATGACATCTGTGCGCGGAGAGATGCAATAGATTGGGTGTTGATGAGATTTTTAGTAATTGATGATATAGAGATATGTTGTGTTTTGTTGAGTGTCATGTGCATAGCATGTGCCTCACTTATGTTTTTACTTCAGTAGTTTAGTCCCATATTGCTCATCTATGTTTTAGTCTCTAATCTCGTCTGTTATATAAGAGATTGTATTGTACACTTGTTAATTCATTCAATAAGCAATTCTCAGTTTCTCTATATGGTATCAAGAGCAGGTCTAGTTCCCCGAGTTTTACTTTCCCACTGTGCCCCTATGCCCTAGGCTTTCAGCCCCCCCGGCCCACTGCCACCTGCTCCTGCCCGCCGCCACCTCACCCCACCATCTCCACCCGCCGCCGCCCACCCCTCCTCTTGTTGTCCTCCTCTCTTGCTTCCTCCCACTCCTTCCTGCATGTGCAACCTTCCGGACAGCCATAGCCATCACATGCTGAGAGTCTCCTATCTCTCTAGTTTTTTCTGCCTGCGCCTCATGATGGAATGTTGATCTCCCTCATAACGGCGTAGGTTCCTTTATCAGTCTTTCTGCCTGACGCGGGTCTCTTCTGACCTGATGCGTCAGATCTCTGCTGCTGTTGCTGCCCCATAGAGGGTTCTTTATCCACTACATGTTGTTGCGCCACCTCTTCACTGTTGCCTTGCCTCTGCTCATCATGGCTTTGGTTGAGCCTCCTCACTCGCTGTGTGTTACCACCGTCAAGCTCGATGGCTCTAATTACCATCTGTGGTCGGCGTCCGTCGTCCTCTATGTCAAGGCCCAAGGCCGGTACTCACATCTTACCACTGATCCTCCTGCTGCCCCTGTTGCTACCGCTGATGAAAAAAGCAAGCAAACTTATGCTCAATGGTCCAAAGACGACTCTGGTGTTATGTCCTGGCTTCTTAATAGCACCGAGCCGCGGATCAGTCAGTCATTGTTATGCATTCATGATGCTAAGACAATGTGGGACCAGCTCTCCCATGTCTACTCCCATCAGCAAAATCCTAAACGTGTTTTTAAAATTTTCAAAAACCTAGCCAAGGAGTTTTCTTCTGACACTTCAATCGAGGACTTCTACAACCAGTGCTCTGCTCTCTGGAATGAGTATGAAATCTACCATCCTTTAACAGCCGACATCAAAGAAGCCCAGAAGCAGCGCAATGAACTACAACTAGTCCAATTTATGGCTGCCCTTCCTGCTTCTTTCTCCGGCGTGGTCGACCAGATTTTGTCGAGTGACCCTCTGTCTACTCTTCGAGACGTCCTTAAGCAAGTTCAAAGACTACCGTCGGTGACCTCCAATCCTGTTATTGAGCATCCTGCTTTAGCTATTCACATTGCTGACTCTGGACGTGGTCGCGGTCACGGCCGCAGTCGTGGCGGACGTCTACCTCCCACTGGTGGACACGGCTCCTCTACTGCTCATGGACGAGGTCAAGCTACTGGCCCTCGCTTCTACAACTGGTGTGGTCGTGATAATCACAATGAAGATAGGTGTTGGATCAAGCACGGTAAACCCGCATGGGCTAACCAAGCCTCTATAGAAACCACCACTGATACTGCATTCGACCAACCGACTGCTCTGCCATCTACTGAATGGCTTCGCTCAGAGTTCGAGAAGTTTTTCCAGGAGCGCATGACTCAACTACCGTCGACATCTGTTGTTGGCTCCTCAGCCATGCTTGCCTCTCCCTGCTGGTAACAATAAATGGTGCACTGATTCTGGTGCATCTGTCCATATGGCTGGCGACATCCAATTATTTTCTGCTCTGACTAAAACCTCTAATATTCCATCTGTCAGTGTTGAAAATGGCTTTAAGACTCATGTTCATGGCATTAGCATTGTTCCTCTATCTCGCAAGTTGCATCTCCAATCTGTTTTATACATACCACAATTTCCTGTTAATTTATTATCTGTCAGTAAAACTGTAAAACAGCTTCAGTGCTCTATTAAATTTGATCCCTCTGGTTGTGTTTTGAAAGATCTCCGCACGAAGACAAGGATTGGTTCGGGCCATGAAGGACCAAATGGACTATACTATTTGGATGGACCGCCTGCAGCATCTGCTCTTCTGTCTACATCAGTCACAAGACTTCAGTGGAACCTCCGACTGGGTCATCTGTATGCTGCAAAATTGAAGCATTTATTTCCTGCATTATCTGAGAACACTTTTTTCTTGTACATCTTATGTTTTGGGAAAACAAACGTGGTCTGTATTTCCCGCTAAAAAGGAAATTGGTTCTAAGGCACCTTTTGATATTGTTCATGCAGACATCTGGGGTCCATGCTCGGTTCTGAGTCACTCTGGTGTTAAATATATTCTGACATTTATTGATGATTATTCCCGTACTACTTGGTTGTTTTTGCTCAAAGATCGTGGCACTGTTTTGGACAATATCTGTATCTTCTTTGCTGAAATACAGACCCAGTTCAATAAACCCCTTACAATTTTCCGTACCAATAATGCCCTAGAATTTATGCAAAAGTCTATCACATCTTTTTGTTTTGAACGTGGCACTATCCAATATCCATCAAACCACTTGCCCGTATACCCCACAACAGAACGGTGTTGTTGAACGGAAAAATCGCCACTTATTAGAGGTTGCTTGCACTCTTCTTCTTCATTATAAAGTCCCTCACCGTTTTTGGCCTGAGGCGATTTCTACGACCTGCTATCTTATAAACCGTATGCCATCCTCTGTTTTACAGAATCGTATCCCTTACTCCATTCTATTTCCCGATGCACCTTTGTTCTCTGTCCCTCGTATTTTTGGGTGTACCTGCTTTGTTAAAAATTTACGCCCAGGAATGACAAAACTTGATCCTCGCTCCACTAAATGCATCTTTTTGGGATATTCTAGAACCCAGAAAGGTTACCGCTGCTTTGATCCGGTACTCAAACAATGCTTTGTCAGTGCGGATGTGATCTTTGTTTAGCATATGCCCTACTTTTCTGATGACGGAGCAACACTATCAAGTGATATGTTGGCTCCCACACCTCTACCAGATATTGTTGAGGACTTGCCTTCTTCTAACCAGCCTAAAGGTCGCCCTTTGTGAGTGTACAAACGTCGGTCAAAGACAAGCGCTCCATTACATGGCCCCTCCACAACCAATTCCTTAGTCTGCAGATGATCAAACAAACACTGAGGTAACTTCTGACTTGCACCTTCCTATCAGTCTGCGCAAAGGTGTTCGCTCCTGCACTAAACATCCTATCAGTCATTACTGCTCTTCTGCTAATCTGCATAACAGTTTTGTATGCTTCACTTCTGCTATTTCTGCTATCACTATTCCAGAAACTGTTGTAGAAGCTCTAGTTATTCCTGCGTGGAAACAAGCAATGGATCAGGAAATGCAGGCGCTATATGATAGCAAGACATGGGAACTTGTAGATCGCCCTCCTTCATGTCCTACAGTTGGTTGTCACTGGGTCTTCACCATTATATATCAACCTGATGGTACAATTGAACGCCTGAAAGCTAGGCTTGTGGAAAAAGGGTACACACAAACATATGGTGTTGACTACTTTGAGACCTTCTCTCCTGTTGCACGATTAAATTCTGTTCAAATTCTGATTTATGTTGTTGCTAACAAAGACTGGTCCCTCTTTCAGTTAGATGTGAAAAATGCATTCCTTTATGGAGATCTATAGGAGGAAGACTACATGGAGCAACCACACGGTATTGTTGCTCAGGGGGAGTCTGTCTTGAAAGTTTGCAAACTGAAAAATGCCATCTACGGTCTCAAACAAAGCTCACGTGCTTGGTTCGACAAGCTCAGTCAGATTTTAGTCACTTTTGGCTTGGGTCGCTCTCACTCTGATCATTCGGTCTTTATCCGTAAAACAGTGGCTGGACTTGTTATTCTTATTGTTTATGTTGATGATATTATTTTATCTGCCAGTAATACCGTGGGTATACAAGCAGCTAAAACTTACTTAGAATAACATTTTGTCACTAAAGATGTCGGAAAGCTGAGATATTTCTTAGGCATTGAGGTTTCCAGATCATCTGCAGGGTTGTATCTCTCTCAAAGGAAATATGTACTTGATCTCTTACAGGAAACCGGTATGTTGGGTTGCAAACCAGCCAACACTCCCCTTGACCCAAATATGGATTGGGACGATGAAAATTCTCCTCCCTACGTTGATCATCACCAGTTTAGAAGACCGGTAGGCAAGTTTATTTATCTGACGATCACAAGAGTTGACCTCACTGCTGCCGTAGGATTCATCAGCAGGTATCTTGATAAACCCCGGCAGTGTCATTGCGATGCTATATGTCACATTCTGCGGTAGCTTAAAAGCTCTCCAGGAAAAGGCTTGTTGTATAAGAAGCATAACACTGCAATCTATTTGGTTTCTCAGACTCTGACTATGCAAGAAGTCGTTCTGATCGTAAGTCAGCATCAGGATATTGTACATTTGTCGGCGGAAATCTTGTCACCTGGCGAAGCAAATAGCATACTGTTGTAGCCAAATCCAGTGCAGAGGCAGAATACCGAGCTATGGCTCATACTGCATGTGAACTTCTGTGGGTCCAGAGTCTCCTCCAGGAGTTCGACATATCCTATTCCAGCCCTATACCGATGTTTTGTGACAACAAGGCCTCCATTTTTATTGCGAGCAACCCCACTTTTCATGAGCAGACTAAACATATTGAGGTCGAGTGTCACTTCGTTCGAGAAACAATCCTTTCTAGCCGGATTTGCACTCCATATCTCAGCACCGAAAAGCAAGTTGCGGACATCTTCACCAAGATACTTCCTAAAGCTCGTTTTCAGACTCTAGTGGACTCTTTTGTAATTTTAGCAGTTGTGTTATTAATAAAAGGAGAGCTAACACATTGCTCCTCTCACGCGCTACACATCACAACACCCTAATTCTCAATTCTCGTACATGGTACCAGAGCAGTCCGCTCCGAGGGACGTGTAGCCGCCGACCCTAACCAGCAACAGCGCCGCCGGCCTCCAAGGCCAGTCGAGCCGCCGCTACCGACCGCCGCCAGGGCAACAGTCACACGGGACAGGCCATCGTTGGGGCAAGCAGCACCAGCCGCCGTAGGGGGGCAACCGCGGCCAATTCTTTGACCAAGAGTCGGGGGCGTCTTCGGATCTTTCCGACGGTGTTCTGAAACTCCTAATCGAGCGGTCCGCGCCTACGAAGAGGTTTCCTAATCACATCTCCTCCATGTGTGATTAGGAAATATTCACTTGGAGGTTGTAGATGTGTCAGAAACGCATCTCGTCTTTTGTGAAGTGGCGTGTATCTCTCCGTCATTCCTCTTTTCATCATGACATGTATCTCTCTGTCACATATTTTATCAACGGGACGTGTATCTCTCTGTCACCGTCATATCATCACAAACTTGAAGAGCCTTATATCACAGCTGAGATATAGAGGACAATAAAACTTTTGTTGTCTACAACGAGGTGTCACCAATTCCCACCATCAAGTTGAATGGGAAGAATTTTCTGTTGTGGATAAATGGTGTCCATACCGTGCTAGAATATAGAGACAAGGCAAAGCACGTTGATTTTGATCCTCCAACCGCCACTGGCAAGGGATATGCAGAGTGGAAGCGTAGTAACAGCCTGGTGAAGACATGGTTGTGGGGGAGTATGGAGCCTGGTATTGTTGCTAGGTTCATGTTCTACTCCACTACGAAGGAAATCTGGGATACTGTTAAGAAGCACTGCTCTCAAGAGAAGAATGTCCTGCGTCAGTTTATGATATATGATTGTCTTTTTGCAAAAAGACAGGGAGACAAATCATTAAAGGAATACTTTGGGACAATTCAGTCTATTGCCCAAGAGCTGAGTTTTTATCACCCTGTGACTATTCAAGAGCAGATTAAAGATAGAGATGACATGGTTACAGCCATGGTTCTAAATGTCATTGACATTGGGCGATGTGTCGCCGAAAGTGTCGATGTCGACAGTGGGCGACGTCGAATGCATGTAAACATCTTTTTTCTACAGAGTCGTCGACATATTGGGCCGGTTCGACGACATGGGCCCAAAAGTCGCCGAAACAGGCCCGGCCCAGTGCAAATATTCCAATAAGTCGCCGAACCGGGCGACAAGGCGACATATTCGCCCGACGTTGTTGCGATTTTGACGACTGCTGACTGAAGAAGAGAAAAAAGGTGGAGCTTGGAGCAAGGTAATTTTGATTTTTTTTTTTGCTTAATCTTAGTTAATAATAGTAGATCTACCCTTTCACTACTAGATCTACCCCTTCTCTACTAGATCTACCACAAATTTATCATAAATTCGTATTTTCTTCTAGTTTGCTTCCCAAATTCGTATTTTTTGAAATCTACTCACTATTGTTAGTATTTAACAACTAAAATTGGTAGATCTACTCCCTCTCTACTAGATCTAACATATATTTATGAAATTTTTGTAGATCTACCACATTTTCCTCTCCTACCCCTCCTAAACTCGTTTTTTTTAATATTCTCATTTTTTTTTGGGATTTTACATATAATATAAGTTAAATTTATATAATTACACTCTTATATAGTTATACACTACTAAAAAGGAAAAATATACTTAAAGTTGATTATAATCTACTGTTTATTACGGAATTTTGTATTAAATATTCATTAATAAGCTGAAAATTTATGAATAAATATTAAAAACTTATGAATAATTCTAATATGTATTAGAAAAATTAGTATAATAATTGCAGCATACATTAGCTTAATTTGAGGTCTGATTTGTTTAGTAAATGTGAAATCTTTTGAACATAAAATTCTAATCTTGATATCACATACACGTACTATGTTCATAACTTCATATTATGTATATGGGTCATTAAATTAACAACTGATACACTTATATAGGTCTGAAATTAAAGATAAGTATATTTTTTGTTGCATTTGAAGAACGTTTACTATTTACATGTGTTTTGTAAAGTATTAAATATTAACCCTTGTATATGTCTTTTAATTTCAGGCTACGAAAGTGTGATTTAAGATGTCTACTTCATTCCCTGGTTCTGAATCTGAGGGTGGTAGGATGAGCCATGATGGGAGTGGGAGGGAGGAACGTGGTGGTGGTGGTGGTAGATCTAATAATGGGGGCAAAACTGATCCAGGATGGGAGCATTGCCAAATGGTTGATGGCACTAAGCAGAAGACAAAATGCAACTATTGCAAAAGGTGATTGGTAGTGGAGGTATTTCTAGGTTTAAAAAGCATCTGACATGAGGGGACAAGAATGTGAAAGTCTGTGGGAGATGTCCCACTGAAGTGAAGAAATACTTTAAAGGTTTGGCAAATCAAAAGAATATGAAGAGAGTTGATGACACAATTAGAGATAACAGATTCAAAGAAGTATTGTTTGGTCCTAGTGTCATCCGTGTAGATGATAGTGACGATGATGATGATGATGATGATGATGATGATGACATTGTGTACCCTAGTGATATTGACACACTGACCAAAAGAAAAGCATGGAGGGCAATCATGAAAGAATATGTGATGGAAAGGCATAAGAGACATGACATTAGACAATTCATGGAAACCCGGAAAGGGTTTGGTTCTTCTACTTATGAAGCTGGGGGTGGATCTGGTGTACCTCAATCCACAAGAAGTCAAATCTTGAGCCCTACAATGGAGAATTTCATATCCCATAGCATGAAATTCACATCTTCTGAGCCTATTTTCCGCAGGAAGGATGCAAAGCAGAAAACAATAACTGGCATTTGGAAAAATGCCAAAGAGATTGTAGGTCAAGCTATTGGAAAAATTATTTTTGCAACATGGTATTGCTCCCAATGTGGCGTCTGGCCCATATATGCAACACATGATTGATGTATGTGCACAACATGGAAAGGGAACTGAGGCCCCAACTCCACATGAGTTGATGAACAAGTACTTACCTGTTGAGAAGAAGGAAATAGACGAATGGATAGATGAGCAGAGAAAAAAGACTTGGCCTATCTTCGGTGTTACTCTGATGTGTAATGGTTGGACAAGTGGCACAAAGCGGCAAATTATAAATTTTCTAGCATTTAATGAGGGAGTGACCTACTTTCTAAAGTCTGTTGATGCATTTGCACATATCAAGGACCACAAATATCTTGCCAAGTTAATGGAGAGTGCAATTGCAGATATAGGAAAAGAGGTTGTGGTTCAGATTGTGACGGACAATGGTGGCAATTTCAAGAAAGTTGGTAAACTTCTTGAAGATTCTAAAAAATATTCTCTTTATTGGACTTCTTGTGCAGCACATTCTGTTGATTTGATTCTTAAAGACTTTAGAAAAACTACTTTATTCAATGAAGTAATGGTTAGTGCGAGGAGGGTCACCAACTTCATATATAACCGCTCTTTTCTTCTAGCAATGATGAGAAGCAAGGAGTATTGTGATGGAGATTTGGTACGTCCTGGAATTACTCGCTTTGCTAGTAATTTCATTGCAATGCAAAGTATAAAAGATAAGAAACAAGGGCTTCTTAGGATGTTTATATCTGAACAATGGGCTCGTCATCCAGATAGTAAATCTAAGCAGGCAACAACAGTAAGGAAAATTCTTAATGATGACAATTTTTGGAGAAGGCTATCAAGGTGTTTGAAGATAATGAGCCCACTTGTGCATGTTCTCCGAATGGTGGATGGCGACAAAAAAGCCACCTTGCCTTATGTCTATGAGGCTATGCGCATGATGAGAGAACGTGTAGAGGAGGCAGCGGGACCAAAATCTTGTAAACAATTCCTCGAATCAATTGATAAGAGATGGAAGAAAATGCTTAGTCATCCCCTTCACAAAGTTGGTAGAGATTATGAATTAACTTTCAAGTTACAAATTACATTATAAATTTGACTATTTTGTCTTATCACTCACTTCAATTATTTTTCGTACCCAGCTTATTACCTCAATCCTAGGTTCCAATACAGTCTTGATCTAGGGCTAAAAGCAGACCTACAAATGGCGGTACATACAGTGATTGACAAGTACAGCGGCAATGACAGCAACAAGGCATTGCTAGCTGTGGCGCAAGTAAGTTATAACTTAATAATTTACTATGAAGTATTAATAAGAATAACTTGATCATGTAGCATATCTTGACCTATAAATTTATGTTATCTTCCCTTGAACCGATGAAGAGATTTAGGGAAGCACAAGGCGTCTTTGGGATGAAAGGTGTTGTATATGCAAGGGATAAGATGGCACTTGGTATTCGAAGTTACATACTTAGTACTTACATTCTTATTACAGACCTATGAATTATCATGTATGGTTATTAACTTTATATATTCTTTCATATGCAGCTGAATGGTGGGTCAAATATGGAATTGACTGTGAAGAGTTAAGAAGTATAGCTATTAAAGTGTTGTCCCAAACGGTTGTTGCAGGGGGTGCGAGAGAAATTGGAGCACCTTTAACTTAATTCATACAAAAAGAAGGAACAGGCTAGGGGCAAAACGATTGCACACTTTGGTATATGTGCATTACAACATAAGGTTGAAGGAAAAATATCTTCATGAAAGATTCAGCAAGCCAACTAAAGACTTCATGACTAAAGATCCATTGGATTGGGCTTACATTTATCATGACAGAGACAATGATGATGACCCCATGCAGGCTTGGTTGAATGAGGAAACTTATACTCATGTTTTAGATGTAGGTAGATCAGGTGGTAACCCTGATCCTACAATTGCAAGTCAGATGGGTATTAATGTAGAACAATATAATCAAGAAGAGGGAATTCAAGCAAACTCTGCAATCAACCGACTTGAGAAAGATCTGGATGATCCAGGTGATTTCTTTGGCCCTCTACATGTAGATGAAAGTGAAGCATCCTCAGGGTCAACCATACCATCTGGTGGAGGATACATTGATAAGTCTACATCTGGTGATTCTTCTACTACTGCTCCATCAGATGGATCACACATCAGAGTACGAACTCCACCACCTCCAAGTCCTCCTGTTGATTCATCAAGGTTTAAAAGGACTGGAAAAGAAGCAGATCTTCCTCCTAGGCCTGCATCTATAAAACAATACCAAAGAAAAGGAAAGGATAACTCTAGCCAGCCACAACCACAGCCTGAGCAACAACAACAATTGCCCTGCTTGCCCCCACCACAAACTTATGTTCCTTATGGCTATGATCAAAGTTATGGTTATGAATCTTATGATCCTTATGGACAATATGGTTATGGAAAACAAGGACAAGTTCAAGTGCCAGAACAACCATTCGTTGATAACTTAACTAAATCTATGGGATCTTGGCATATTAGTGGTCCTAGTACTGGTAATGTAGAAGGATCTAGTATCATGGATGATTTATTCGAAATGGGCAGTGGTGGATATAGCGTTGCACCTACTCATTATCAATTTCCAGAGAAGAAAACTGATATTGATAGTGTGTGGTCATTGTGGGAGTGGTCATTATACTTCTAGTGGATCCCATGGGACAAGTATTCAAAGCACACTACATTATCCATTTAATAGCTCTATGGTGAATCCAACTAATGATCATGAAAGATCTCAAGGGCAGACCTATGATCCTTTTATTCTCTCTAGTCATGAGCCCTCCTGCACACATTCTGAACATGAAAGATCATCTACACCTTTGTCACATGATTCTGACGCTCTTCCCAGATTAAAATCATATAGAGTTGTTGATCTTTCTTCTTATGCTCGACTTGGATGTCTTGTGGACCTTTCTAATTCCGATTTTGCGGCATTTGTAGTTGACTATGAGCTAAACCACAAAGAAAATATAACATGGATGCAATATGCTTTAAGAGTGGATAACCAGATAGCTGGCTCTAGGCATATTGGTCAATATGAAGAGCATGCAAGACATTCGGCATGGTATTAGTCTTAGTTGGCACTCATCATACTCGACTCAAGTGGGTACTTCAATTTGTATTATTAGTATTTTTGTTAAATTACTTAGTTGTTTTCTACTTGTGTTATGCTAGTACTTGTAATTTGTAATCTTTTAAGTTGTCTATTTGCCATAAATCTAAATATCTTGAAGAAATCCCTAGTTGCACAACTTGCACTTGCATCACACACTGGCATGTAACCGTGTGTTTTTCTACGTTTGCAAATCTACATGGATGGTTATATGCTTATAGTTATATGTAAACATATTGTGTTTTTAAGCTAGATTTGATGAAATCTATCAATTTTCATCACAAATTCAGTATTGTTTTGCTTAATTTTTTTCGAAGTTGCCTCGAAGTTTGGTTGTAAAAATCCTCAACATTTCCTCGACATTTTCACAAACTTCGATGTCTACAACTGTCGAAGTCGAAGTCATGTTCCATGGTTACAACCAAGTTCTAATCTGGGCCAAACCCGTCTTTCAATTCTGGACGGAGTGTTATTCTGGTTGCTGATAAGCTTCCTAGCTTGGAGGAGGCATACTCCAAAATTCTACAATCCAACATTGAACATGTGCAATCCACTGCGACTCCTTCCTTTGGTAAATCTCAGATATCCATTGTTGCTGCAGTTAGAGGATGACGTACAGGTGTTGGACGAGGAGGGTCCACCAAGCCCAAGTGTTGGAAGAAACATGGAAGACATGTTGCTCCACCTGCTGGGACAGCCCATTTGACTGTAGGCAATGAGTTATCTGAGTCTAATGCTGCTACACCTACTTTTGCTTCTACTTCTGGAGCCCGCGATATCACTCTCACCAAGGAAGAATATGATAGATTTATTCTGGCCACTCAGCATCTGAACATGGGAGCATCTTTTTTCAGCTCACTTGGCTTCTACCACTGGTAATCCAGCTTCTTTTGTGGCTTCCAGTTCTTCTCCTTCTTAGGTGGTTGATTCTGGAGCTTCGCAACATATGACTGGTATGAGGAGACTGCTTCACTCTATTGACTCATATATCCCACATCAGCCTATGACATTTTTAATGGATCAGTGCGGAAAGTATTAGCCAGTGGATATGTTTCTCTTACTCCTAAGATTGACCTTAGATTTGTAACATTATGTGCCTGAATTTCCATTCAATCTTCTTTCTATTGCAAAATTATTTGATATTGTGAAATGTACAGTGATGTTCGGTCCTTGTTTTGTATTCAGGATCTCAAGAGTATGAGGACGATTGGTGGGGGGGCTAGGAAAGGTGATCTCTACCTCTTTCATGATGCAAGTCTGCCTCATCAAGTTTCTGTTGCCCCGGCTCCTGTTATCCTTTTGAGTGATTCTCCCTTACTATGGCACTATAGACATGGTAGAACCAAAGGTGTCACAGGTGTTCTCTTTAGAGTGTCAGTCATGTCAGTTTGGGAAACATCACAGGATGTCTTACCCTAGTCGCGTCAATAAGAGAGCTCTCCGCCCCTTCGATTTAGTTCACAGTGATGTTTGGGGTCCTGTAAAAGAAAGCAGTTATAATGGTTTTCGATACTTTATTTCCTTTGTAGATGATTTTTCTCGTATGACATGGATCTGTCTGTTGAAGAGTCGAGAGTTTGTGTTGTCCATTGTCAAACATTTTCAACAAGAAATAAAAGTCCAATTTGATTGCAATATTAAAATTCACCAGTCTGAATGCCTCGGAATATGTTCAACATGTTATGGTTAATTTTTGTAGCTCTATTGGAATGGTACATCGTACACCCTGTCCTCACACCCCTCAACAAAATGGGGTGGATGAGAGGAAAAATCATTATCATCTTGATATTACCAGGATGAGCATGTTCCAATCCAATGTTCCTAAGAGATTTTGGTCGGCTGCTTTACTGACTGCCTGTTTTCTTATTAATAGGCAACCTTCTTATGTTCTTCAAGGAAGCACTCCTTTCTCTGTTTTATGTCCTAATGATCAGCCATTTCTTGCTCCTCTTAGGATGTTTGGTTATACCTCTTTTGTTCACAATTTGGATCCTAAAGCTGACAAATTGTCTCCCAGGTCTGTTAAGACTCTTTTTCTTGGATATTCCAACATCAGTAAGGGTTACAAGTTTTATTGTCCTAGTCTTCATCGCATGTTTGTGTCTAGGGATGTCATTTTCTATGAGTCCAGTCCATATTTCTCTAGTGTTCCCAGTAAGGGGGAGCAATTGTGTGAAAGTGAGGAAGTGCCACCATCACAAATCAGTGAGGGAGCGTTACCACCACAATATAGTGAGAGAGTGCCACCTATAATTCCTTAAGAAGAGCCATATGGAGATGTTCCTTTAATCCAGCAACAATCACAAGTGTATCACAGACGAAGCAGACCAGATCGGGATGAGGTAGCGACTCTAGTCCATGAGCCTTTCCCATCTTCCTCTGCTCAAGAGAATCCTAAAGATCCATCAGATTTCAATGTTTCCATTGATGTCCGCAAAGGTATTCGCACGTGTACTATTCAACATCCTATTGCGGGTGTTTGGTGTTTGTCCAATTTATCTAAGTACGCTCGCACCTTTTCTCTTGGGATTGATTCTGTGATAATTCAAAAGAGCCATGTCGATGCTATGAGGGATGTTGGTTGGTTACAGGCTATGAATTCTGAAATGTCTGCACTTATTCAGAATGAAACATGGGAGCTTACTGATTTACCTGCAGACAAGAATACTGTGAGTTACAAATGGGTATTCACTGTCAAACATAATCCAGATGGTTCCATAGAGAGATTGAAAGCTAGACTGGTGGCGAAAGGATATACTCAGACATATGGGGTTGATTTCTTTAAAACCTTCTCACATGTGGCTCGTCTTAATTCTATGAGGATTCTTATCTCTCTAGCTACCATCTTTGACTGACCACTATTTCAGCTCGATGTCAAAAATGCCTTCCTACGTGGTGATCTACAGGAAGTATACATGGAGCAATCTCTTGGATTTGTTGCTTAGGGGGAGTGTCAGAAGGTGTGTAGGTTGAAGAAAGCCATTTATAGGTTGAAACAGTCTCCACGAGCTTGGTTTGACAAATTCAGTGCTATTGTATTACAAATGGGCTTCTCACATTCTGTGACCAATCATTCCTTACTCTATTCTACTTCTGTTGGATCTATTATTATTGCAGTATATGTTGATGATATTGTTATCACTGTTAGTGATTTTGTAGGCATATCCAATGTGAAGGAAGGATTGCAGAAGCACTTTCATACAAAGGATCTAGGAAAATTGAGGTATTTTCTGGGCATTGAAGTACTTCGATCTCATACAGGTACTAATTTATCTCAAAGAAAATATATTCTGGATCTACTTCATGAGACGGGAAGGAGTGAATCCAAATATGTCTACTCCTATGGACTATCATGTAAAGGAAAAAGCTGATGAAGTTGATTTTTCATATCTAGGGTATTATAGGAAGATTGTTGCCTTGTAGGTAAGATGATATATTTGACAGTGACTTGTCCAGACATTTCCTTTGATGTATGAGTGGTAAGTCAGCATATGAGCTCACCAAAGACTCACATTGAACAGCAGTCTGTCGCATTCTGAGGTATCTAAAAGGAGCTCCTGGAAAAGGGATCAACCACTATAACCCTGAGACTCCTCGGTCTACTCTTATTCTTACTGGATATGCAGATGCAGATTAGGCTGGTAATCTGAATGAGAGGAGGTCTACATCTGGGTATTGCACCTTTCTAGGAAATCATCTTATCACCTGGAAAAACAAGAAGCAGAATGTTGTAGCTCGTGCTTGTTGTGAGTTACATTGGTCCAATCCGTGCTTTTTGAATTGCAAATTCATGTGATGTCTCATGTAGAGCTCAAATGTGATAATCAAGCTGCAATCTATATTGCCAAAAATCCAGTTTTCCATGAAGGCACTAAACATATAGAAGTTGATTGTCATTTTATCAAGAGATCAAATCAAGAATGGGAAAGTGGTGACTCCTCATGTCAGATCTAAAGACCAACTTGCTGGTGTTCTTACAAAGCCACTGGGTCCAGCAATATTTCAGAGTCTTAGTCACAAGTTGGGCATACATGATGTGTACGCTCCAGCTTGAGGGGGTGTTAATATAGTTGTTTTATATTCCTAGTATTTCATTATGTTATTTATCTTTAATGTTGGATTCTTATGTTAATTTTCCCAGTTGTGTTATTACTAAAAGGAGAGGTAGCGCATTGCTCCTCTCACACGCTGCACATTGTAGCACCCTAATTCTCAATTCTCGTACACCTTCGTTGGAGTGAAGTACATAGCAAAGAGAATAATACATATTGATCGATACTTAAACAAAGAATCCTTCTTACTTTAGTTAGTAGGATAATTAGTTTGGATTTTATTCCATTTATTTCAACTAGCTTTTTCCTATTTGTTGGATTAGATAGTTGTTAAGTTGCAAGTCTTTTAGGCCCAATTTTCATGGGATTTAAGATTCAGTTAGAAATGCTAAATTAGGATTTGCCCTTATTTTAATCATGCTATGTTGTAAATATGGAAGCATAGTGTTGAGAACGATATAATGGGAAAATCCCTTGTGTTTATTATTGATAGAAGGGCAGCCCCCCTCTCCTATTAATAGGATAAGGGGGGGAGCATACAAACTCGAGTAAAACCCTAATGGGCCAAAACACAATTGAGCCCATATACCTATAAACTCAATACTTAATTTACTAAAATGAATAGACTCTCTAACACTCCCCCTCAAGTTGGAACTTGGGAGAATCTCGAGTCAGCTTGCTCATAGAGAGATAGACTCAAAGCAAGAAAGCAAAATTAAAAAGACTAATCAAGCTCGTACAAGAACATTTCTCCCCCCTCAATATTACAATAAAGCACTCAACACTCAAGTCTCCCCCCCCCCCGAGCATATAATTTGTGGCAGGTACAAAGGAGCTTCTCAATCTCGAAGTTGCATCTGGAGCAACAAACAGCAATAGGTAAGCATCAGGGTCTTCATCACAATTGCTAGCGTCACAAACCAGTAAATGTTGGATCATAGTCCCCAGAGAGTTATGGGTCACATGAGCAATAGTTGGCATGTAAATAGAGCAGCCAGAGAGTGTTGGAACACAGCAACAAAAAATTGATGTGCAAACAAAGCACAGACAAATAACGGAATAGTAGAGACGACGTAGTTGGATAGAAGACCATAAGCCAAAAGTATGCAGAAACAATATAGTAGCAGATGAAGATGAACAGGCGCCACAAACTATGTATGATGAACAGATAACAGCAGTAGGAGAATGATCAGCAAGCTATACATCAACATACAGATCCACAAAGATAGCAATATGTAGTGGTAAGAAGATCCATAAAGATAGCAGTAGACATAAAAATCTTTCTCTTTATCTTCTCTCCTCCATTTCATCTCTTCCCTCTACTCATCATCCTATGATCTCCCCCTCACACCAACCACAAAAGAATGAAGAGAATGGTTGAGGTGGAAAGTTAAAAACAATGGCAGAGGTAATGTATATGTAGGCAAAAAGGTGGAAGATGGAATCAATAGCTCGAGTCGATTTGCAACATGACCCGATTAGACATGTGCGGGTAGAAAACTAAATAGATCTGTGCGGACCGGAAAAGGCACATTGGACCAGCCCTTAGGCAGCAGATGTAGGGGGTGTGGGGGTGAAGCCCCCACAATATGGATTAGATTAAAAAAAGATTTGATTGAGGATCCAATTAGCGGTAGGCATAGTGTGTATTGGGGTCCACAAGTATTGAGGGAGATAAAGGCTGTGTGCATGCTGGTGGGATCAAAAAAGCAAGAGAATGTGCCTAACACTCGCTTTATTTTGAAAAGAACTCTTTTTTTATCTAACATTGCTCCTACTATAATTTATGTAGATATAGGACATATATGTATTAGACAAACATCGATTTTAAGTGTTTCATGTGGAACGTGCATGGATCATACTTTTTCAGCAAAACTTATGTTTATGGTTGAATTCCCTCATAATATCATTACTTTTTTTGTTATCTTAAATCAAGTTTTTACTAAGCAACTTCCCCAAAGATTACATAAGCTTCCGCTTCCACACCTATCGAACTCAACATGAATAGGATGCCATGTATCATGGTTAGAATAGGTATAGCACAGCAATAGTTGTTCATATGTATGTGTGTCGGGTTTAGTCCCACCTCGTTCAAATGGGATATTAGCTACTTGTCATACTTACATACATAAATAAGCCCATGTCCACAATACAATATTTTGACTTCCATACATCTATCTTCATCGTCTAAAGAGGTCCCTTGTTGCATGGAGTAGATGTCATGAAATGTGATGAGTTTATTTACTTGGGTTCTATATAATCGAATGGATTGTGATGTTCAAGATAACGTTTGTCACATAATCATAACACGAAGAATAAAATGAAGGATTGCAACTGAAATAGTTTGCAGTCGGAAGATCCCACTCAGATTAAAATAAAGTTCTAAAAAGAATAATATGACGAACAATATCGTATGGGAGTGAATGTTGGGCAGTGAAGAAATAAGGTGTCAACATGAATTCGGTAAAATAGATGTGTGGGAAAGACAGAGATAAATCGTTTGAGAAATAACTATATAACAGATAAAGTGCCAAATAGCAAGACATCTTTGGATTACCTATGATGGTATGGATTTAGTGGAACAAAAACGTACAAATGCATCAATTAAGCAATGATATTTCATTCAACATAGTTAAAAGGAGAAGAGACATGTGCTAGGAGAGATTTAGAGAGAAAAAAATATCCATGTAGTTGATCCAGCATGGTTGGGATTAAGGTTTTAGATGGTGGTGATGATGATGATGATGATGGTGGTGATGATGATGATGATGACGATGACGACGATGGTCCCCTAATAGGCCTAGGGAACCACAAAAAGGATCTGGGGTGACAAATAACTTAATGCATATGGTAAGGCGCGTGCTTTAGAGCTCCTAGTAACCTTGGTGCATGATGGTAAATAAGATTTGAGACAAACAATGTCAAAAGTGCAAACCTTCACATAGAAGAACTTGTGGGAAAGGTGATACCAGATCACAATACATCAGAGGACATTTTTCAGATATACAGGAAAGACACTGTCTGGTGACAGAAGAACACGTACCAGAGCACAAACAATGCCAATCAGAGAACCAGAAAGCAAAGAGTACCCATTTCTTCGACAATACAAGAAGGAAAGGTTCTTGTATTTAAGTATTCATCAACTCATAAAATACCTAAGATCTGCATCACTCTGAGATATTGATATAATAGTCAAACTGTTGTCGTTGGAGCTGAGATATCAAACATATATTGATGTCCATACCATGTTATTATCTGCCATTATTCTCTCAAATGGCAATACACTTGCGTGTAATTTATTTTTGTTCAAAAATAAGACGTGGCATGGACTGTAATTCAGTTCCTGCGGAGTCTAAATAAAGTCGTTACTCCGATATAAACGTCAGATTATAAACAGAACAGCATGTACTCTCATGAGATTCGAAGGAGCGGCTACAGTCAGCTTGTACCTACAAAAAGTAAAAGACAGATAGTATTAAGCAACTCTTCTATTACTTGTGTTAACGCCTAAGAGAAGGCATGTGAGATTCGTACTATAGTAACCATTCAGTGCCAAGAGCAGGCATGATGAGTAACCTTGAAAGAGGAGACGCAAGATGAAATCGAATAGCCAGATACAGAACCGTTGCTGGCGGCTACAGCGAGAACATCGGCTTTAGGGTTGTCCGTTGCCGCGTAAGGGGCGAATGCGGCGCGGAAGAGAGTTCCACACTGGAGCTCTCTCTCACTGAAAATGAATTCCCTGTAGTCCTCCTCGTCCCAGTCCCTCAAGTCGGCGAGTCCCTTTTTCATCGGAGAGAGTCCCTCAAGGCTGCGCTATTGCGGGTAAGGGGCAGCCAGCGTCGGCGACGGGTCGGCTACGACCAATGGCGGGAGAAAATTGAAGAGGGTGGCGACGTTTTCCAGTTTTGATATAACACCTACAGTTGAAATCATAAGGCCTGTTTTCTATGAAGTAATAGTGTGATTTTTTTTTTGGGAGTAAAAACCAAAATAGGACAGTTTAATATAAATATTTACCCTAATAACATGAAGCCAATCTTATTCCCGAAAATAGCACACTTTCCTTAGAAAACGCCTAACTTCCTGGCGTTTTTAGTGCTGTGGACCCAAAAGCGCCTATTTTCTGGCGTTTTCACACAAAAGCGCCAATGTTCTGGCGTTTTCACCCAAAAGCGCGGCGCCAACTTTCAGGCATTTACGACCCTTTGGAGATCCTCTTGATCGCAACCTCGGCGTCCAAGGAACCGGCCGGAAGCACCCCCTTGTATACCGCTCTGAACCCGCCCTGTCCCAACCGCCCTTCCTCGATGAAGTTGTTCGTGGCCCGTGCTAGCTCCTTGTACGTGAACCTCTTCGGCCCCATCCCGCTCTGGAAGTCGCCACCAAACGAGTGATCTTCCACGGCGATACCGCTCTTACCGGACTTTCCAGTATTCTTCTTCCCGCCTCCGACGGTGCCGGAGGCTGACTTTCTCCTCCTCCCAGCTACAAAACGAACAGCTACAACCATGAACGCCACGACCGTAACAGCTCCGGCAACGCCAAGACCAATCGCCAACCCGGCTATAGCCTTGCGCTTGCCGTTCTGGACATCAAGCGTCGAGTTGAAATCCCACGAGAGGATCTTGTGAACCTCAAAGGATGATCCCGTTGAGGCGGAAAACCCAACAACGACCTGCTCGGAAAGGTGCTCCCGGAGGTTCACAGGGAAGGTGAGACTAGAGCTTCCGTTGAACGACGGGTTGTCGGCGTAAGTGAGGAACACACTGAGGTTTTGGGTGAAAACGCCAGAAAATAGGAGCTTTTGGGTGAAAACGCCAGAAAATAGGCGCTTTTGGGTGAAAACGTCAGAAAATAGGCGCTTTCGGGTAAAAACACCAAACATGATGGCGCCTTCTGTCCCACAGCACTAAAAATGCCAGGAAGTTGGCGCTTTCTAAGGAAAGTGTGCTATTTTTGGGAATAAGATTGATTTTATGCTATTAGGGTAAATATTTATATTAAACTGTGCTATTTTGGTTTTTACTCTTTTTTTTTAGTTACCCCTCCTTCAAATAGTGTCAGGATAATCTAAGCTCTCTTTGGTTCGAGATCCTATTCGATTTAGGGCGTGTCTTTTTGTGCCAGGTAAGCAAAACCCGATCCCCGTTGACGAGGAAACATATTTAATTCGTCGTCCGGAAACGTCTCCGTTTTGGGTTTCCGTTATCCCCAAATCCCGGGATTAGGTTACAATCGCGACTCCCTCCCCCGACTTTCCCGTCTCCCTCGTCTCGAGTCTCGCCCCTCTACCGCTCCCTCTCCCTTCCCGCCCTCGTGACTTTCGCCCGTCTCACACTCTGTCGTCTTCTCATGCCGCACAGAGGACGTGAATGTTCTTTCGTGATAAAGGCGTGCTTCTTCCGAAGAATGGAAGCTATTTGTCTACCACAGTCTTCCAGGTCACAGGCAAGGGAATCAATTCCCTATACCATCGTCGGACTACAAGCGGTGGCTAATCTTCGCTAAACTAGGTCACAAGCAATGTTTGTATTGTTTGATTATGTGATGTCCTATCATTTCCCCTCTTCCCCAAGAAATTGACCCCTTCTTCCCCGTCTGCTCCTCTTGCGTTGTGCTTTCTTGTCGATGAACAGACGTAGCAGAAACCCTACCTTGAGGTCCTCCTCCTCCAACTTCCCAACGGTCTTTATATCACTCTATTTCTTGCTTGAGTTCATCCCCCTACATCTGTGTATCATCCACCAAGTCTTCGGTGAAACTGCTGCAAGTGATATGTGTTACTCAGAGCTGCAATCATTTAGAAGAGGTAATCAGTCAGCTCATTTGATTTTAACTTTTATCCAAAATATTTTCTCCTTTCATTTGACCGTTATACTCATCATTTTCCTCTGTATTGCTTTTTTCCCCATTTCATGCGACTGTTATACTCATCTTGTGTCGCTGTTTCGCCTTTTTTGTCTGATATTCGTGGTGGGATTGTCGGTTGATGTTTGTGGTTCGTCTCAAATTGTTGGTGCTACCTTGGCAACTACTAGGTATTTTGAATCTATCATCCCTATTGTGACATAAAGCACTATGTATTTGTTTCAGGTCTTCCTGTATTTCAAATATGTCATCCCTACTGTGGTATAAACATGTGTGTGTACTTGTTACTGGTATTCATTGTTATTGTGTATTTGTTGTAAAACCCAGAGAACAATTTGTATGGTATTTGAAATCCATGTTCCCTCTAGTGTGATTTAATATCTAGGAAGCAAATGCACGCCAACATAATTTGATAAGCATTTGGTTCATAATAATTTAGTCCTCCATTTGGATAGTACACATTTAATAAGCATTTGATTCATAATAATTTAGTCCTTCATTTGGAGAGTACACATTTGATAAGCATTTGATTCATATCCATTTGATTGGAATGTTTGTTGTTATTTCACGGCATATTCCACTCAACACATTTATAAGAACGGAAATACACACGGTACATATATATAGTACACAAATTATGATTCACCAATATACACAAATTGAATTCTTCAATAAATTATGGTACAAATTTATACAAACAAAACTACATTAAATATTCATGTTAGTACACAAACAAGACATAGAGTACATACCATTAATAATTAATATATAGTTGGAAATCAAGTTTCTTGTGTATTTATTATAGCACATTTGATATTTAGTAGGCTTGTGCTACTTTTGAATATCATGTAGTGTACACTTTATTTTTTCTTTTCATCTTGATTGGATAAGTATTTCAACCCTCATTGCTGTTATAAAACTTAACTAACTAAATATAGTATTTTAGTAGCTTCTAATTTGGGAAATATACACCAATTGTATTACATTGAGGTTAACCTAGAGGCAATTTACATATCTAGTTGCTTGTATAATTTTGTTTGTAATTCACTATGATGTTGTGCCTAAAATGTAGGCATAGAAAGTAAATTTATAATTTCATATATTTTCATCACTGATGTTATGCAGACACTAAAAGAAAACAAAAATGAAGTCCACAAACAACTACTCAAGTCTGCAAAAGAAAAATTAGATAGTATAGCTACTAGTACATGGACAAACTAATTTTAGTGACATCATAATCGATTAAGCATGATATTCTAAAATTATTTACTAGTTTGGTTGGACAATGTTGACTGCATTTGCTTAATATGTAAGAAGCAGGGAACATAACATGTTTGAATGACCTATACAGAATATGATATTATTTTATTTTGAAATCTGATAATAAACTCAGTCCTTAGTCCAATTATAGCAATTTGTATCCATTCTTTAATGTAGTTTCCACCTGTAATGTTAAGTTGAAAAGAGGTGAGTTATGTCCAGGTTCTTGAATAGTGATAATATTGATTTGTTTCCTTTGAAAACATTATGATATTCCTGCTTGTATTAGCACGAGACGCACCATAAACATCTATGTTGCAATAGCCATAAATGACAGTAGATATAACTATGTACGAGCAGAAGAAATTGATAAAACAAAAAAATTATGTTATGGTGAGGTTAATGATGTTACAAAGTCTTTGGTTGTGCCATCCTAGATTGCAGTCAAGTCCATGAGTGTTATATCGGTGTGTACAAGTGAGTCAAATTTTATAACAAAAACTACAGTGATGGCAGTGAATTCCGATGCATTATCCCTTGAAGCTATATGTTACAGATACTATTACCTCTTTCTTCAGTACAAAAGAAATTTCTCTTTTCTTGTACTTCTACTGTTCTCTCCATGCCAATTTGTACTGGGTTTGTGTGATCATCCTTTAACTTTGGATTTTTTTCTTCATATGGGGTTATTTATGTTGAGTTGCTCTGTGATTATTGATATGAGGACCTCTGCCATCTATCTAACTTATTTATTTAGTGGTCATATATATATGTCCGGTGTAGGGTCATGGTCATTATTATTTGAGTGAGGAAGAGGGAGGTTGTATGTGAATGGGTTGTTTAGTAGTGGTTCTGATTGTGTTCATCAAAATTGTTTTGCTTTAGATGGTGCCCTCTTTTTTCTGTGGTGATGTGGTATGTACGTGGATGAATATGACATAATTTTCACAAGAAATATTTGTTGTTTGGGTATTCCCTATGGTTTTCTATGTTTATTTATGTTTTACAAAAATAATCTTCTATCTAAAATCCAACTGTTGAACATAAAATATTCTTCAGTCTAAAATCCAACTTTGTCAGGGACATCCTGAAATGAATTGAATTGAAATTAAACCTAGTCAACTTGAACCTAATTTTTCACAACAAACTTATGCTATTTGGGTATTCCCTATGATTTTTCTATATTTAATTATGTTATACCTAAATAGGTATCAGTCTGAATTCCAACTATTGTACAAAAACTATTCTTCAGTATGAAATCCAACTTTTGCAGGAAAATGCTACAATAAAATGAACTGAAATGAAACCTAGTCAAATTGAACCGGGTTTAACACACACAAAATATGGTATTGGTGTATTTCTTATTATTTCCTATGTTGAATTATGTTAGATGACAATATTCTTCAGTTTGAAACCATACTCTATGAAATCCAACTCCTCCACATAAAATATGCATCAGTCTGACCACTTTACATTAGCAATCCAATATCCTGGCCCATCATCTATATTTGTATCATATGACATAGTTATTGTCATGGTTCTAACTATTGACTGTTAACGTGGTTGTACTGTGACGTCCCCGGATTTTGATTTCTCCAAACCCTATTGGGAATGAGATGTCAGAATCCGAAAACATCATCCAATCATATCAGAAAGCGATGCGGAAGCATAATACGCATACATGAACATACAACCATAACATATTCAACATTCAACATGCATATTTATACAAAATGAATTATTACAAAATGATTTACAGTTACATATTGAATGAAAATTCTACAAGTCTGAACATGTATGCTAACAGGATGTTAGACAATAGGTACAACCTGTACAACTGCTCACTTCCCATCTTTTATCCCAAGCTATCTCTGAACCTAAAACATACGTGAAACAACGAATCAACACACAAGGTGTTGTGCACGTGGGTAGAAAGATACATATATTTATGGCTTTCATAATTTTGAAAAAAAATTGCAGAAGGAAAGAAAATCATAGAAAACACTTCTTTATTAAGCAAAATACGCCAATTTAAGTCATTTTCCTAGATGAATTGCATTATCAAGGTGGACTAGTACCAAAACATAAATATTGGGCCCATCCCTGTGTACCAAGTACTCTAGGGAAACTCCCCGTACACCGTGTGCTCTAGGGAGGTGTACTAGCCAACATTAATCCATTCCCTTGTAAGGGGGATAATGAACACCTTAAATAACTACAAAGAATCTACTTATCATTTATGTTTACAAGTGATAAAACATCGAGTACTATATAGTGCTACTACATCCAATATTTGCAAATAGAAGAGAGCATACGTACATATCATGATTGCAAGCAAGAAAACCATAGTCATATACTTAAATAAAAACCCACGTACCTGAGTTCAGAGAATCATAGCTATCCTTGATCATCTAGACAATCTGGTCATCACCTGATTAATAATAAAATCATATACTATCATCAGGTTCTCATCATCATTAACCCTGTTTATATCTATTTTAGGGTTTGCCTATCTCATTAAAATATCCTCATGATTACTTGTATTCTTGCCTTATATTTATCTTACTGATGTCATGTTCTAGATTATAGTTCATTATCTGAACATTAGGTTCCATATCTTTTTTTTGTGCACATATTAACCCTAGTTTATATACATTATTCAATTTAGGGGTACAACCCATGTATTAAGGGTCATCTTCATATAACATGAATTCTATGCATATAACTGATCTCAGATTTATATATTATATTCAAGTTACAGATATGAGGGTTTTCTGTAAATCTCATCATTTATTGAGCATGTATGCATTTAATACATTATTTTTAGTGTTATTAGCCCTAATTATCCATATTAATCAAAGTATATGGTTTCGTACATCAACATGACCATATCTAACATCATATGCATTCTATACATAATTATAGACTTACTGATATTTTTCCATGATTTAGTGTCATCATTTTCTATTTATTACTCATGAACTAAGCATTTTACAACTAATAAGATATCACTGCTGCTAGTGCATCAAAAGCCTGATATTATGATTTCATATTGTTCTACGCATTTTTCTGAGAATTTAGGTACCTTATTTGCATTTTTCTGATCATTGTGCTATATTCTGCAAATTATATGAGAACTGGATATTTATTGAATTATTTACCTGATCGGGCCAATCAAAATCGGCCATGTGTCTTCTAGGTGGCGCGGCTCCTTTGCTTTACTGGGGTCCGTCCGGTTTAAGGGTTTTGAACCCGATTTAAGATGATTCGGTCGGTTCATTGTTTTCGCCCCTCACCCTTCTTCTCACGCCCTACGCGATCGGAACGCAGAGTCTGTGGGACTCTGTCTCGCGGCCGACTGCTTCAGGTTCCATCCTCGGCGAGAGATCGTCCAAGGTATCCTCCTCCTCGCCAGACTTCGAACACCTTCAAGACCTCAGTGGCAGTAGCAGGTGCCCTCTTCTTGTGCCCGTCGTCGCTTCAAGGATCTCGGCGCCGCCGCTTGGCTTCGCCGGTCTGCCGCTCCTCACTGGGCGTGAGCATCGCCAGGTCAGATTCCAGCGAGCCACCAACTGAGCCTCCATTGTGCTCCCTTGCACAGGCCGCCGCCTTGTTGTGCACCTCCGGCGAGCATGAAACCTCACTGGGATGCTCCTAGATAGCTCCATTAGCTACGCACGGTCCTTCCTGATCTTCTTGGTAGCACGATCTCCAGGTTTCGGCTTTAGATCTCATTCTCTGTGAGGTCACTGTCGCCTGCATCACGAGCTCCGGTGACGGGATCCACCCCCATCACCTCCTCCTCGTCACAACCCACTGCTTCGAGGAGCTTCGAGCTCCATCCCTCTACGTCGCCGACCTGGTGCCTCGGTGCCAGAGTCTTCCCTCAGTGCCAGGTTAGCACGTCGTCACCTGCATCCTTGCTGTGCGTCGCCAACCCAGTGCCTCCATTCAGGGTGGCTTCTCTTGATCACCACGGGTCGCAAGAGGGTCTGCTCGAGGTTCTCCGTTAAGGTCTCAACCTAGACCTACAGGTTACAGGTGTCGGTGTCCAGGCCTCACCATCTTCTGCCACAAGCAAGATCGTAGGTGGTTTCTGAGGTTGAAGAGGGTTCTTGGTTTCAATGGGGAGGGTCAAAGTGGTGCTCCTCTGGTCCGCCTACCCTACAGTACAAGAGTGGAGAAACGACAAGATGAGAGGGGTTACTTCACTCCCCACAAGACTGTAACCCCTACTACATTTGTTGCTCTGATCCGAGAGGTACGGTGGCTCTGAGGGAAACGGAGGTGAAAGACAAAGTCTTCACCATCCGATCTAATCCTGGGACTAGGAAGGACCCTCCGAAAGAAAAGGAGGATGCGTGACAGGGTTATATACCCCTCGCCTAAGTCATATCATGATATTTGGAACCCATATCATTCAACCATGCTTAAATCATTGAATCAATATGCAAGCCTTTATATCTCTCAAACGGTTAATCAAAAAGACATATAATTTGAAGTATTAGTTCTCCAACACGTAATCTAACTCCTGTTCAAGTTTGACATCCAAAGTCCAACATTTGTTTATTAATTTATTTCCTCAATTAAATAATTGTACAAACCTTGCATACGATTCGACTATTCATTGAATCTTAATAAAATGAGTTCAACCTACATCATTTGACAAATTGAAACCTCAAGGTCCATCATTTAACCAGTCTATTCCATGTATGTCAACAATGATATTTTGTATATCAAGTTCCAAAATTTAGGGCCATCACATTCACCCCACCTAATATGGAATTTCGTCCTCAAAATTCAGCTAATCTCATTCTTAAGAGGCTATTTAGGAGTTCAACTTCATATACATCATCATTGCTTAGGTTCTAAGACCACCATAATTGCATGCACTCTAAGTTGTCAGCTTAGGGTCTAGATGTCACGCCCCAATCTCACATTAACCACAAACCACGAGATTAAGACGCGACAGGATGGGATTTACACATAAGCCAGCCACTCTTCACTTTTTAAAACCTTTTAAAGAGATTAATAGGATAATCCGATTTATGCTGTAAAATGAAACTAAACAAATTTGCGGAAGCATCTTTATTAACTGAATAGCAATATACGCAGAATCTACAACATATTACATTGTTTGACATAAATAAAGCATAACAGAATATTTACATCTTTAAAGACATTCTCTCTCTCACTCACACCTTGTCCCGAGGATCGAGGGGAATGGACTAAGAGACCTCTAACTACCAACTACGAACCTTCTATCGACTAGGCGTAAGGATAAATCGATCCTTCTGATTTCCTGCTGCTGATGATAACCTGAAAATGTTTTGAGTAGAGGTATGAGCCTACTCGCTCAGTGAATAGCATTTCACTTAGCTATCAATAAACAACTCATCATGTTTATAAATTGAAATTAACATAAATGCAGAACTAAGCAAGGCAATTCTAAATACATAACAAATATACAGTTAATAACCACATTCTAAATCATCAACAGGTAATTCAGGTAAATGAACAGTTATATAAATTTACTGTGAACCTACATGATTATTTATTCATTTTATTATTATGCCCCAAACATATGCAGTGCACTCTGCATATGAAGATCTGTAGCGAACTACGATCCCACCGTACAAGACTTAGCGACACACCCGGGAAATGCTAAGTCTGACTTCTCGTCCTGGTCTGCACAGGACTCTCAGGCTCACAAGGCCTCACTGCACTAACTCTGAGTGCTCTGGACTCCTCCGCAACCTGTAGTGCACAGTGGAGGGTCTCTAAGTCTCCGATGCCTGGGCGTATCCCCAGAACTGATCGGGACTTCTCCGATGCCTGGGCGTATCCCCAGAACTGACCGGAACTTTCTCTTGGATCTCCGATGCCTGGGCGTATCCCCAGAACTGACCGGAATCCTACCACTCAGACTACGTGTCACCGAGACAATCGGTATTTGTTGGACACGAGTCTCCGATGCCTGGGCGTATCCCTAGGACTGACCGTTTCACCCCAAAGGTACAGACCGCGCAATGGGGTTCTACGGTGTTGGGGCACCTAAGTCTATTAATTGACTAGCATATAACCAATCAAAGTAGGAATATCACATTTCATGCAAATTGCACAATTTAAACATCACAAGAAGCACATATATATCCTTTAACATAATTAAACATGATTCAGTATTATTTATCCAGTTTCAATGCTAGACATCTATTTTGAAATCAGTAAATACATTGCAACTATAATACAGAAAATTTCATCATTTTCATTAAACATATTATGTAGTTCAATTCTAATGAATCTAACATACACTATTGTATGAACTATACTGTTTAAAAGTTATATCAATTGATACAGAAGCAATTAAACATTTAAATTGAGTTAAATATTGATTTCTAAATGAACTACTACTCACCCACTTCGGTGTGTTCGTATACATCGGAAAACGTCCACAACCATGCCTAATTCTTCCCTTTACAGCAGAGTGCACGCCGTGCACCTGGGCTGCACGCCGTGCACCTGGGCAGAAACTCGTTCTGCTATCTGTAACTTTGCACGCCGTGCACCTGCGCAGAAACGGAAAACTTATTGAAGATAAACTCGATTCTAAAGCTATGTCTTGGACTTAATCTACGGAATCTAATCCTATCCTCAAAACCGAACTGCGTGTTGGTCTTACCTTGCTCTATTGTGTATCAATCGAGCTCCGGTTTGGATCTATTCAATCCAACAGTAGCTTTCTTCTCGTACTGGTTGAGGAAACAAGCTACAGATGTAGCTAGGTGCTTCTCGGGGCTGAGGGGGCTGCGGATTCATGCTCGAGGCACTAGGCTGAGCTCGTTGGCACTGCTTGGTGCAGCTCCTCGCGCTCAAGAAGGATTCTGGCCGGACCTGCTGCAAATAGCAGCTCTACACACATACAAGAAGGAGAGGGGGAGTTGGTTGGATTGCTGCTCGCAGCTAGGGCTGCGGTTTTGGACATGGACCACCAAGTCGGAGTCGAGGCAGCATTTCTGAGGTGCTGGCCGCGCCCAAGACGGCTCCTAGCTGCTGCTTGAACACGGCCGGCGCTGCTGCTAGTTGTAGGTTGGAGGCGCCGCCCAAGCACTTCGAGGTGCGATTAGGATGAGGAAGAGGGAAGAGGAAGGAGATAGAAGGAGAAGGGGGAAGGTGGGCGCTGCTGGACGGGGCTACTAGGTCCTTGATCGACCGCTGGGTGGCTGCTTTGGGCGCCGCTTAGCGGTTGCCCTGTTCTATCGGGCGAAAGAAGAAGAGATAGGGGTCGGTTCGCGGAGGGGCCGTAATGCAAATTGCCCAATTATTTCCGATAATTACAACTAGGTCCCTAAACATTCAAAAGTCCGTATCTTTTAACTCGGAAGTCGGTTTCGGGTGATTTTTCTTGCAACGGTTTAAGCACAGAATTCTCTATCATTCCAGGGCATAAAATCATGTTAACTAGCTTGTCACATCAGGTCAAAACACTAATTGCATATTGGCATTTAACTTATTCAACAATCAACCTTGAAATTGTCATAGTTACTTCAGATGATTCAATCTCAACCCTTGCTTCACATATTAGCTTATTTTGATTACCCATGATATTTAATTTGATGTTCAACACTAATTGCGGTGTTTTACGTAATTCGAGGTATTTATTAGTTAATCAGGAAGTGGGTCATAACAACCTTTTCCCCTTCAAAGAATTTCGTCCCGAAATTCCTAAAAGAGAAAGGAGACTTGTTATGCATCTCAAACTCAAGTTCTCACATGGTTTCTTCTAAATTAAGATTGCTCTACAAAACTATCACTAATGGTACCTCACAATTCGTGAGTTTCTTGATCCTCTGATCAACCATCTGCTTAGGTCCCTTAATCTAGGACACATCTGATCTGATTCCAGATCAACCAACGAGACATTGTCTTTTCGGAACTGTTATAACAGTATCCCAACTTATGGTAATTACCAAGAAATTATCATATTATTCATGCAAACAAACTAAAATTCTTAAATAAATAGAATGCATGTCAACTTGGTACTAAAATTAAATCATGCAATTTAACTGTTAAATATCACTACATCTGATACTGAGAATTGATATCAAAATACTTGATTCATCGTACACCCTATCCTTAGGGCTTCATTTGCCTTATTCATTCATCACATGCCAACACCCTACTCTTAGGGTTTCCTCATTCAGTAATCACATGGCAACACCCTACTCTTAGGGTTTCCATTATCTCATCGGTTTGATTGCAATTCAAATCACAATACGGTATCATTCTACAACTGGCAGAACAGTATATTTCAAAATCATTGTAATTACTGAGTAATGTTTATATCATGCATGCAGACAGATTAAAAATTCATAAATATTTCAAACTCAAATCAATTTTTGGCACATACATACTGAATTCATGTAATTGAACATCTTGCGACACCAATAAAAGGAATTTTCTCCACTAATAAGAAACCATCTGTAATATTTATCAATTGTCTGAAATTTCTCGAAGTACGTGCATGTCAACCAAATTCCTGGTTTGTGCATCACATAACTCAATTAAGAGTTGCTTACATATCATAACACAAATAATTAATAGTACTTGAGAATTTCTAATGATATCTCAGAGAAACGTGTCAATTCATGAAAATGTTAAGTCATACCCATTAACATAACAGGAAGCATGCACTAGGTTTATTTACATATTTTAATGCTATCTTACTATCTTGAAATCATGCACCTAATGGTTTACCAAATTTGTATTGTCTGGGTTTTATAGTCAAACTGTACCATTACCAGTTGTGTATTTCTAATCTCAACATTCACATTAAGTAAACTCTATAAGACTTAAATGTTCTTCCCATTTCCACTGAAAAGCAAAACACATGCTCTCAGCATGTTCTCAAGAGTCTGAATGGTTCTCTCAAACTAACCATCCGTCTGCGGATGAAAAGGTTGTATCGAATCTTAACTTTGTGCCCGAAGCACAAAGCAACTGTTTCCACAACCTAGATGTGAACTTAGGTTCTCAAAATGACATGATTGAATCTGGATTACCAAGCAACCTAATTATTTTATCCACGTATCTTAGTCAAGTTTCGAGACATCAAAGGTCGACTTAATATGAAGAAAGCGAGCAGACTAAATTAATCTGTCCACAATCATTCATATCAAATCACAACCTCTAGGTGTCCTGGGAAATCTTACCACAAAATCCATTGTGATAAATTCCCATTCCCATTCAGGCATAGAAAAAGATTACAAGGTAGTTATAGATTTCTAGGGTTCAGCCTTAACCTACTGGTACACACTACTTCTAACCATATACTCAACTGCATCCTTCTGCATATCTGACAATCCATTTCAACTTCTTGGGATTCATATTCATCTTAGTTTTTCCTGAAAGCATAACATACATCAATTCATACACTTCCATAAGAATCTTTTCTTTCAGCTTTTCCCCTTAAATAATTTTACACTATCTTGAGATACACACAACATGTCATGTTAATATAACACCTTATCATCATAAAAACTTAAACTGTAGTCTCTTTTCCTCCTATTATGTCATGCATAGTCTGGTTTAACTCACTATCACCCTATTGTAGTTTCTTGATCTGATCATAAGAAATAAGCTTAACTTACATCTATACAATCAAATCACTCTATGTTATTACCCCTAAGTCTAAGTCCAACTCTCACATTTCTACTAACATGTCTCTATTGAAACCTGTCATAGAGAATGCATTTAGTTGTTGAACTTGACTTTCTGCTGAAAACATCATTCACCACATTCTCTTCACCATGGTGGTAATCTATTGTCACATCATAAAGATAATGACACCATGTCTTAAAATCATGAACTACATTAACTATCTTCAGATCATATCTCGGGTAATACTCCGATTTCCATGCCACCTTCTTATAGTTACATTTCAGTTTTATGTTTTACTCTTTTCTCTAAGTCATTTCATGTTGTTCATGTACCGATCAGATTATCTACTTCAAAACCCTAGATCACTATCAAAACCAGTTTACTTTTCATAGAACATATCTCAAGATCTTATTTTACAAAGTTACTAGTATTCAAGGTTACATCACTAATGATATCCCTTAAACTACTACAACTTTAATCATTCTAGGGTTTGATCCTTTATTAATAGCATAGCATTATTGTGTGTGTGTGGTTGATTATATAAATCAAATTGAGTTGCTTGGGTCAATAACATATTAACCCAACACTCAACTTTAATTACATTAGCTGAAAATTCAGTTTTCACAATAGTTTCTGTAATTCGTTTATTAAACTGCTAACAGAAATTCCAAAAATTTTGAAAATTTTATATGTTGTGCCTAATAAAGTTTTAGACCTACAGTAAAAATTTGAGATCATTTCAAGTTACCAATAATTAATTAAAAATCAAACAGTGCGCTGCTATATAGCAGTCTGCAGCAGGTTCGGTCGAGTTGCAATTCGACCGACACCTTACTGTAGAGATCAAAAGTCATCCAAAAATTACGCCAAATTAATAGAGTGTCTAAAATTTGTGATTTTCTAACATAGTTAAAATTTAAGATCAATTGGACGTACCAATAAAAAGATAAAATTCGATTACAACACTGCTATATAAATCTGAAAATGTGATCGGTCGAGTTTGCAACTCGGCCGATAAACAAGTCAGAGCATTATTCAAAAATTCTAATATCTTCCAATGTTGTTCACATTTTATATATCCAAATCATATCCCAATTTTAGCCAAATTAGAGTTACATATAAGATACTAAAAATCATTTAGTGAGACATTCTATTTATCAAATTCTGTATTCATGCGTTATTTGAATCCTAATTTGGGCCAATTAGGGTCTATGCTTCTCAAGCCCTAATTCTCAAGATTAAGAACATTTATACTTCTATTCTTATGTTACTTGTTAATAGGAGTCATTAGATCTCAGTAACGCATCCTGCCAGCCGGACCAGGCCGAACCTGTAGTCCTGAAGCCAAGAGCTACTCGGGATTAATCAACCCCTATTAATCTAAAACATGTGGAAAGAATATCCACTTAGGGCAAACTCAATTAAATATAATTTCGGGTCTACTTTAATACAAAGAAAACAAACATTAAACAATTCACTTCATGTCACAACAATATAAAAGAATCATACTCATTGTACAAACTGAAAATCTAAATTCATGCATATAAGAGCATTTCTAATGATCTTTAAACAATAAGCAATATAAAGTAGGAGTTATATCACATCCTATATTTAATCTCTTACTCCTACATTAATTTCTGATCTCTTAACCCTAAGATTTCTAGGGTTTTCTCTCTAGCCTATCCTTCCTCTGCATACCTGGCCAGGGCATATAGAGAAGAACAGACAGAGTAGCTTGATACTGGTCAATCTAAGTATTCAGACACCTGGCCAGGGTATCTAAACACTCAGACTTTCCAGAGCTAAAACACATCAACTATTGTTTGCCTTACTTATAACTTTATCTTTTGATCTTAATGATTCTTATCGACTCAACTTAAGCTCATTACTTGATTCTCGTGACCACATCCTCTTCCTGCTATCTGCAATAGTATAACAGAACATTTCCTGTTATAAAATCACAGTTAGAAGAAAGACACCTAAGTCCTAATCCTATTGGTCTCTTATCGTCCCCTGACCTTGAGTAACTATGTACTCAAACCAAAGCTCTGATACCAAGAGTTGTCACGCCCCAATCTCACATTAACCACAAACCACGAGATTAAGACGCGACAGAATAGGATTTACACATAAGCCAGCCACTCTTCACTTTTTAAAACCTTTTAAAGAGATTAATAGGATAATCCGATTTATGCTGTAAAATGAAACTAAACAAATTTGCGGAAGCATCTTTATTAACTGAATAGCAATATACGCAGAATCTACAACATATTACATTGTTTGACATAAATAAAGCATAACAGAATATTTACATCTTTAAAGACATTCTCTCTCTCACTCACACCTTGTCCCGAGGATCGAGGGGAATGGACTAAGAGACCTCTAACTACCAACTACGAACCTTCTATCGACTAGGCGTAAGGATAAATCGATCCTTCTGATTTCCTGCTGCTGATGATAACCTGAAAATGTTTTGAGTAGAGGTATGAGCCTACTCGCTCAGTGAATAGCATTTCACTTAGCTATCAATAAACAACTCATCAGGTTTATAAATTGAAATTAACATAAATGCAGAACTAAGCAAGGCAATTCTAAATACATAACAAATATACAGTTAATAACCACATTCTAAATCATCAACAGGTAATTCAGGTAAATGAACAGTTATATAAATTTACTGTGAACCTACATGATTATTTATTCATTTTATTATTATGCCCCAAACATATGCAGTGCACTCTGCATATGAAGATCTGTAGCGAACTACGATCCCACCGTACAAGACTTAGCGACACACCCGGGAAATGCTAAGTCTGACTTCTCGTCCTGGTCTGCACAGGACTCTCAGGCTCACAAGGCCTCACTGCACTAACTCTGAGTGCTCTGGACTCCTCCGCAACCTGTAGTGCACAGTGGAGGGTCTCTAAGTCTCCGATGCCTGGGCGTATCCCCAGAACTGATCGGGACTTCTCCGATGCCTGGGCGTATCCCCAGAACTGACCGGAACTTTCTCTTGGATCTCCGATGCCTGGGCGTATCCCCAGAACTGACCGGAATCCTACCACTCAGACTACGTGTCACCGAGACAATCGGTATTTGTTGGACACGAGTCTCCGATGCCTGGGCGTATCCCCAGGACTGACCGTTTCACCCCAAAGGTACAGACCGCGCAATGGGGTTCTACGGTGTTGGGGCACCTAAGTCTATTAATTGACTAGCATATAACCAATCAAAGTAGGAATATCACATTTCATGCAAATTGCACAATTTAAACATCACAAGAAGCACATATATATCCTTTAACATAATTAAACATGATTCAGTATTATTTATCCAGTTTCATTGCTAGACATCTATTTTGAAATCAGTAAATACATTGCAACTATAATACAGAAAATTTCATCATTTTCATTAAACATATTGTGTAGTTCAATTATAATGAATCTAACATACACTATTGTATGAACTATACTGTTTAGAAGTTATATCAATTGATACAGAAGCAATTAAACATTTAAATTGAGTTAAATATTGATTTCTAAATGAACTACTACTCACCCACTTCGGTGTGTTCGTATACACCGAAAAACGTCCACAACCATGCCTAATTCTTCCCTTTACAGCAGAGTGCACGCCGTGCACCTGGGCTGCACGCCGTGCACCTGGGCAGAAACTCGTTCTGCTATCTGTAACTTTGCACGTCGTGCAAACTGATTTGCACGCCGTGCACCTGCGCAGAAACGGAAAACTTATTGAAGATAAACTCGATTCTAAAGCTATGTCTTGGACTTAATCTACGGAATCTAATCCTATCCTCAAAACCGAACTGCGTGTTGGTCTTACCTTGCTCTATTGTGTATCAATCGAGCTCCGGTTTGGATCTATTCAATCCAACAGTAGCTTTCTTCTCGTACTGGTTGAGGAAACAAGCTACAGATGTAGCTAGGTGCTTCTCGGGGCTGAGGGGGCTGCGGATTCATGCTCGAGGCACTAGGCTGAGCTCGTTGGCACTGCTTGGTGCAGCTCCTCGCGCTCAAGAAGGATTCTGGCCGGACCTGCTACAAATAGCAGCTCTACACACATACAAGAAGGAGAGGGGGAGTTGGTTGGATTGCTGCTCGCAGCTAGGGCTGCGGTTTTGGACATGGACCACCAAGTCGGAGTCGAGGCAGCATTTCTGAGGTGCTGGCCGCGCCCAAGACGGCTCCTAGCTGCTGCTTGAACACGGCCGGCGCTGCTGCTAGTTGTAGGTTGGAGGCGCCGCCCAAGCACTCCGAGGTGCGATTAGGATGAGGAAGAGGGAAGAGGAAGGAGATAGAAGGAGAAGGGGGAAGGTGGGCGCTGCTGGACGGGGCTACTAGGTCCTTGATCGACCGCTGGGTGGCTGCTTTGGGCGCCGCTTAGCGGTTGCCCTGTTCTATCGGGCGAAAGAAGAAGAGATAGGGGTCGGTTCGCGGAGGGGCCGTAATGCAAATTGCCCAATTATTTCCGATAATTACAACTAGGTCCCTAAACATTCAAAAGTCCGTATCTTTTAACTCGGAAGTCAGTTTCGGGTGATTTTTCTTGCAACGGTTTAAGCACAGAATTCTCTATCATTCCAGGGCATAAAATCATGTTAACTAGCTTGTCACATCAGGTCAAAACACTAATTGCATATTGGCATTTAACTTATTCAACAATCAACCTTGAAATTGTCATAGTTACTTCAGATGATTCAATCTCAACCCTTGCTTCACATATTAGCTTATTTTGATTACCCATGATATTTAATTTGATGTTCAACACTAATTGCGGTGTTTTACGTAATTCGAGGTATTTATTAGTTAATCAGGAAGTGGGTCATAACACTAGAGATTCTTGGGTGTGTCCACCCCACCTTATATATGTGGAAGCATCACTTAATGTCTTAGCCGTAACATGGCATTATGATATCTTAGGATTACATCACCCCTAAGGATACAGTTTTGTTCATACTTTTAAAGTTCAAGAGAAATTGGTTTATATGTCATGGTATTCAGATCATTTAAATCTAACATCATTAACATCTTACAATGATTTTAGCATTAAAGGAGATTTATCTTCATCCCTGATATTAGAATTTTTCTACTTAAGAAGGGCTTGTGTAACATGCTTGACCATTAATGTTTCACCCTATGGTGTGATATTCATACCCAACTTAGAAGCATACATTGAGAAGGATCAAGGTTACAAACTATATTTCTGATCATATATCCTATGATCCAAAAATATATTTATATCACGTTCATGAGTTCAAATTTTTTTTAATGTTTTGCATGTATTATGTAAGGGAAAAAGAGAATATACTAAGTTTATCCCATGATCTCAACATCATAATTACTGATATCAAATGGATTATGTGTGAATATGCAAAATATCATAATTACCTGATATCATAATCTCAACTTGTGATGGCCCTGGATTTTGGAACTTGATATACAAAATATCATTGTTGACATACATGGAATAGAATGGTTAAATGATGGACCTTGAGGTTTCAATTTGTCAAATGATGTAGGTTGAACTCATTTTATTAAGATTCAATGAATAGTCGAATCGTATGTAAGGTTTATACAATTATTTAATTGAGGAAATAAATTAATAAACAAATGTTGGACTTTGGATGTCAAACTTGAACAAGAGTTAGATTACGTGTTGGAGAACTAATACTTCAAATTATATGGCTTTTTGATTAACCGTTTGAGAGATATAGAGGCTTGAATATTGATTCAATGATTTAAGCATGGTTGAATGATATGGGTTCCAAATATCATGATATGACTTAGGTGAGGGGTATATAACCATGTCACGCATCCTCCTTTTCTTTCGGCGGGTCCTTCCTAGTCCCAGGATTAGATCGGATGGTGAAGACTTTGTCTTTCACCTCCGTTTCCCTCGGAGCCACCGTACCTCTCGGATTAGAGCAACAAATGCAGCAGGGGTTACAGTATTGTGGGGAGTGAAGTAACCCCTCTCATCTTGCCGTTTCTCCACTCTTGTACTGTAGGGTAGGCGGACCAGGGGAGCACCCCTTTGACCCTCCCCATTGAAACCAAGAACCCTCTTCAACCTCAGAAACCACCTACGATCTTGCTTGTGGCAGAAGATGGTGAGGCCTGGACACTGACACCTGTAACCTGTAGGTCTAGGTTGAGACCTTAATGGAGAACCTCGAGCAGACCCTCTTGTGACCCATGGTGATCAAGAGAAGCCACCCTGAATGGAGGCACTGGGTTGGCGGCGCACAACAAGGATGCAGGCGACGACGTGCTAACCTGGCACGGAGGGAAGACTCTGGCGCCGAGGCACCAGGTCGGCGACGCAGAGGGATGGAGCTCGAAGCTCCTCGAAGCAGTGGGTTGTGACGAGGAGGAGGCGATGGGGGTGGATCTCGTCGCTGGAGCTCGTGACGCAGGCGACAGTGACCTCACAAAGAATGAGATCTGAAGCTGAAACCTGGAGATCGTGCTACCAAGAAGATCAGGAAGGACCGTGTGTAGCTAATGGAGCTATCTAGGAGCATCCCAGTGAGGTTTCATGCTCGCCGGAGGTGCACAACAAGGCGGTGGCCTGTGCAAGGGAGCACAATGGAGGCTCAGTTGGTGGCTCACTGGAATCTGACCTGGCGATGCTCACGCCCAGTGAGGAGCGGCAGACCGGCGAATCCAAGCGGCGACGCCGAGATCCTTGAAGCGACGACGGGCACAAGAAGAGGGCACCTGCTACTGCCACTGAGGTCTTGAAGATGTTTGAAGTCTGGTGAGGAGGAGGATACCTTGGACAATCTCTCGCCGAGGATGGAACCTGAAGCAGTCGGCCGCGAGACAGAGTCCCACAGACTCTGCGTTCCGATCGTGTAGGGCGTGAGAAGAAGGGTGAGGGGCGAAAACAATGAACCGACCGAATCATCTTAAACCAGGTTCAAAACCCTTAAACCGGCCGGACCCCAGTAAAGCAAAGGAGCCGCGCCACCTAGAAGACACGTGGCCGATTTTGATTGACCCGATCAGGTAAATAATTCAGTAAATATCTAGTTCTCATATAATTTGCAGAATATAGCACAGTGATCAGAAAAATGCAAATAAGGTACCTAAATTCTCAGAAAAATGCGTAGAACAATATGAAATCATAATATCAGGCTTTTGATGCACTAATAGCAGTGATATCTTATTAGTTGTAAAATGCTTAGTTCATGATTAATAAATAGAAAATGATGACACTAAATCATGGAAAAATATCAGTAAGTCCATAATTATGTATAGAATGCATATGATGTTAGATATGGTCATGTTGATGTATGAAACCATATAATTTGATTAATATGGCTAATTAGGGCTAATAACACTAAAAATAATGTATTAAATGCATACATGTTCAATAAATGATGAGATTTACATAAAACCCTCATATCTGTAACTGGAATATAATATATAAATCTGAGATCAGTTATATGCATAGAATTCATGTTATATGAAGATGACCCTTAATACATGGGTTGTAACCCTAAATTGAATAATGTATATAAACTAGGGTTAATATGTGCACAAAAAAAAGATATGGAACCTAATGTTCAGATAATGAACTATAATCTAGAACATGACATCAGTAAGATAAATATAAGGCAAGAATACAAGTAATCATGAGGATATTTTAATGAGATAGGCAAACCCTAAAATGGATATAAATAGGGTTAATGATGATGAGAACCTGATGATAGTATATGATTTTATTATTAATCAGGTGATGACCATATTGTCTAGATGATCAAGGATAGCTATGATTCTCTGAACTCAGGTACGTGGGTTTTTATTTAAGTATATGACTATGGTTTTCTTGCTTGCAATCATGATATGTACGTATGCTCTCTTCTATTTGCAAATATTGGATGTAGTAGCACTATATAGTACTCGATGTTTTATCACTTGTAAACATAAATGATAAGTAGATGCTTTGTAGTTATTTAAGGTGTTCATTATCCCCCTTACGAGGGAATGGATTAATGTTGGCTAGTACACCTCCCTAGAGCACACAGTGTACGGGGAGTTTCCCTAGAGTACTTGGTACACAAGGATGGGCCCAATATTTATGTTTTGGTACTAGTCCACCTTGATAATGCAATTCATCTTGGTAAATGACTTAAATTGGCGTATTTTGCTTAATAAAGAAGTGTTTTCAATGATTTTCTTTCCTTCTGCAAATTTTTTTCAATATTATGAAAGCCATAAATATATGTATCTTTCTACCCACGTGCACAACACCTTGTGTGTTGATTCGTTGTTTCACGTATGTTTTAGGTTCATAGATAGCTTGGGATAAAAGATGGGAAGTGAGCAGTTGTATAGATTGTACCGATTGTCTAAGATCCTGTTAGCATACATGTTCAGAAATGTAGAATTTTCATTCAATATGTAACTGTAAACCATTTTGTAATAATTCATTTTGTATAAATATGCATGTTGAATGTTGAATATGTTATGGTTGTATGTTCATGTATGCGTATTATGCTTCCGCATCACTTTCTGATATGATTGGATGATGTTTTCAGATTCTGACATCTCATTCCCAATAGGATTTGGAGAAATCAAAATCTGGGGACGTCACAGTTGGTATCAGAGCATGAACATTAGCTACACCTGACAATTGCTCATCATAAAACATAAAACATAATTTCACCCTTCACATTAAACCCTAGAAACTTAGTAAGTTGTCTATAGGGATAAGGTTTGACTTATCCTCTAAGTTAGAACCTAGATCTTCGAGAACTAGGTTTAGACAAGTGTGTGAAACACTTTCCATATAGAGCTCATATGTATTGGGTAGCTACACTGGTCTACACGTTGTTCTCGCCATTTCACTAGGTGACATGACAGTGGACTATCTACTGTGTGTGGGACACTCAGTTTTGCTGATTTGGTTTTGTTTTCCAATCAGCTCAAGCCTCGACAGTTTTCCTCGCCGCCGTATACAAGAAACTTATCCTTAGTCCTTTACAAGTACTTGAGGATGTTGTTTACGGCTGTCCAGTGAGCATCCCCAGGATCTGACTGGTACCTTCTTGTCATGCTGAGGGCATACGAGACATCTGGGTGTATGCACAACATAGCGTACATGATGGATTCGATGGCTGATGCATATGGGATCCCATTCATACGCTCCCCCTCTTCACAAGATTGGGGACATTGAGCTCTAGAGACGGTGACTCCATGTAGCATGGGGATGTTGCCTCTCTTTGAGTTCTCCATGCTGAACCGCTTTAGCACTTTGTCAATGTACGTACTTTGACTTAGTCCGAGAAGCCTTTTAGATCTATCTCTATAGATCTTAATTCCTAGAATGTAGGATGCTTATCCTAAGTCCTTCATTAAGAAAGTATTCCCAAGCCATGTTTTTACCTTCTCTAAGGCTGAGACATCATTCCCCATCAATAGTATGTCATCCACATACAATATGAGGAATGTGGTCATGCTCCCACTAACCTTCTTATACACACAAGGTTCATCTTCATTTTGAATAAAGCCAAACACTTTGACTTCCTCATCAAATCGAAGATTCCAACTTCGAGATGCTTGCTTCAATCCATAGATTGACCTTTGTAGTTTACAGACTTTATTGGCATTCTTTGGATCTATAAAACCTTCAGGTTGTGTCATGTACACATCCTCGTTTATATTTCCATTAAGGAATGTGGTTTTAACATCCATTTGCCAAATCTCATAGTCATAGTAAGCTGCAATAGCAAGCATGATCCTGATGGACTTAATCATGGCAACTGGAGAAAAAGTTTCATCATAGTCAACACCTTGAACTTGTCAGAAACCCTTTGCAACCATTCTGCCTTTATAAGTTTGTACATTGCCATCCATGTCGGTCTTCTTCTTGAAGACCCACTTACACTCTATGGGTTTTACCCCTTCAGGTGGTTACACCAAAGTCCATACTTTGTTGGAGTACATGGATTCCATCTCGGATTTCATGGCCTCAAGCCATTTCTGAGAATCTGGTCCCTCCATAGCCTCTAGATAGGTAGTTGGATCATCATCTATGATCAACTCACCACCTTCCTAAGTCACAAGGTATCCAAACCTCTCAGGTTCAAGGTGTGTCCTACTAGATCTATGAGGTCCTTGTGTTACTTGAGGATACTGAGATTCCACAACACCTTGTAAATCTCTATGTTCCTCTTGTACATCTACTGGTTCAATGTTTTCTTGTTGGGCTTGAACCTCTTCAAGCTCTATTTTCCTCCCACTGCTTCCTTTGGAAATAAATTCCTTTTCTAGGAACACAACATCCCTGGCAACAAACACTTTGTTGTCAGTTGGGTGGTATAAGTAATATCCCTTGGTTTCCTTAGGATATCCAACAAAATAACATTTATCAGATCTAGGGCCTAGCTTGTCGGGAAACATTTTCTTGACATATACTTCACACCCCCAAATCCTCATAAAAGACATATTGGGACGCCTCCCAGTCCATATCTCATATGGTGTCTTTTGAACTGATTTAGATGGTACTCAGTTAAGTGTAAATATGGCGGTTTCAAGAGCATGACCCCAGAAGGAAATCGGAAGATCATCAAAACTCATCATTGATTGCACCATATCCAATAAAGTGTGATTCCTTCTTTCAGACACACCATTATGTTGTGGTGTTATAGGCGGAGTCCATTGTGATACAATACCACATGCTCGTAAAAGGTCCTCAAACTCCTGGCTCAAATATTCTCGGCCTCGATCAGATCGAAGTGCATTAATATTTTTACCAAGTTGGTTCTGTACTTCATTCATGAAATCCTTGAACCTTTCAATGGTTTTTGACTTATGTTTCATTAGGTACACATAGCCATACCTACTGAAGTTATCAGTGAAGGTAATGAAGTACTGATACCCATTTCTAGCATTAGTTCTAAAAGGCCCACATACATCAGTATGTATGAGTCCTAATAGATATCTATCTCTCTCACCTTTACCTGAAAAGGGAGTCTTGGTCATCTTGCCCAACAAACAAGATTCACATGTCTCTATTGATTCATAATCAAAAGAGTCTAGATAGCCATCTTTATGGATTCTAGAGATGCGCTTCTCATTTATGTGCCCTAGACGACAATGCCAAAGATATGTTTTGTTTAAGTTGTTGAGTTTTTGCCTTTTGGTGTTAACATTATATACACTTGTCTCTAGATCTATCAAGTATAGACCATAAGACATTGGGGCACTGCCATAAAAGATCCCATCTTTTGAAATGGAACACTTTCCATTCTTAATAAGAAATTCAAAACCATCCTTGTCCAAATAAGAGACGGAAATGATATTCCTATTTATGACAGGTACATAATAGTAGTTCTTCAATTCTATTATTAGCCCACTAGGTAGAATTAACTCATAGGTTCCTACAGCACTGGCGGCAACTCTTGCCCCATTGGCAACACGTAGTTCAACCTCACCTTTCCCCAAATGCCTACTTCTTTTAAGATCCTTCACATTTGAACAAATGTGAGATCCACATCCGGTATCAAGTACCCATGACAAAGAAGTAGTAAAGTTATTCTCTATAACGTATACACCAAAAGTAGAGATCTCTATCTCTTGCTTCTTCTTCCATCGTTCCCTCCATCCTCTCCATGTTTTCAGCACAGAAGATTCTGACATTGGTTTGGCAAGAGAACCCTTCTCTCCCTCACCTTTGTTCTTGGACTTTGTTCCATTGATCTCTATCAATGAACTATCCTTCTTCTTAAGCACACATAGAGTGGATTCAAAGGCTACCAGTATTTCTAGATTGTGTAGAACACTTCTCACAATCTCCAACCAGTTATGGAATTTATTCTCGATTAATTTTCCCATTTTAAAAGATGATTCTTTTGCCATTCTAGAAGAGAAAATTACATTTGTCAAAACTCCTTTTGATTTGATTTGAATAAAATTTGACAGTAGTTAATTAGGCCTTTAATTAATTACCGCTCCCACTATTTTGATTCAAATTGACAGCCCTCGCCATCAATTCGGAAGATTGTAGCATACAATCTTCTACTGGGTCAAGATTCATATTTCATCAAGTCATGAGTCAGCTTTGGCTGATCACCCACAACTTGACTATTTAGGTAGGCCATCATGCCAATTGCATCATATGCAACTCTTGATGAATGAACATGCGCAACACCTTGCCATGAACATTCTGTGCCTCTGGGCTTAGACGCTCTAAGAATCACCAGTTAAGTCTAACCCAAAAGCCGACACGGTAAACATGCACCCTACTTTAGCAGAACCTACATGTTTACCCTTCACACTTCCACGAGATAGACGGTGCACCATGCTTTGGCATAAACTACGCTTGGTAGATCAAGTTTTTCATGTGTGCCGCTAATGGAAGGTGTAAAAGACTTAATATTTAGATGAGGGATTTGGTTTTTATAGGTACATATACATATCCAATCACCACAATATATAGTATGTATCATATACATGCTATATCCCATAAAAACATATGAAACGATAAAAGCAATGATTATGGCCATCCTAATGTGATTCCTCGAGCCAAGAGGAATCACGGTCATATAGGTCCACATCACATGCAACTTGTACAAGATGAACTCTGTGCTTTGCCTTTCTGGGTTTGATCAACTCATATCCATGACTGATCTGCTCGCCATCAGGCCGGTCAGTTGGGTGCCACCAACCGATCGACTAACGCCTCCATCCGATCGGTTCACTAGTCGTCATGCATCTCCTCAGGCCGCCACCCGCTCGTCTCGCTCCTCGAATCGATCGTCAAAAGTCCGCCGTTCTTTGACATAATAGGAAATAAAAATCTATCATATTTTACATTTGAAAAAGGAAACCTCGAGTTACATTTGGGGGGAGAAAAGGTAGGAAAGAAATCTCGAGCTATCTCGAGTTACATCAGGAATAGGAGATAGGGAATTGGTGTGCAGACCGAGATTCAAGCAACCACATTCAACCAAGCACACACAAACATAGGATTTATTGGCCATAACCATGTTGTACATCCACCACAAAACTCGTTTAAGGGCGACGTGTATCGAGTGCATTCATATTACATATCATATATGTATATATGGATTTGTGGATTTAGGATTTGGACATGCATAAAGTCAATTTTATTTGCATCGCATGCAATAAATAAAGGCGACAAATCAAAATCGATCATATCGATAATCCTAAAGTATAGAGCAGTTGACGTGGCTCTGATACCACTGTTGGGTTTTAGGGGAGACAGAGAAGGCAGCGGAAACAAAAATTTCTTCTCCCAAACCCAGAATAAAGGAATTGCATCAACGTCTATATAATAGGAAGTATGGTTTGTAGATGCGTACCTTGTCCTGAGGCTTGCTCGGCGACGTTACCTCGTGACTTGTGCGGTCTTCACCTCCGATCTTAGACGGTGTCTGTGCAGCTCCTGGTCTCACCGGGATTGTCAGGATTGACAGCTGTCCTCTGAGCGGTAGAAGTCTCCCGCCTCTACAGTCATCTACACGGACTGTCTGGGACTCCGATCTCCTTGTCCCACAAGGAATCGGAAGGAGTCGCACCCTCCTATCGGCGTACTAATCATCGACACACTCTCCTGCAACTAATTGCTTTTCTACAGTTGTCTTTCCCTTACTATGCCTCCCTTATCGGGTAGCACTTGCTCGATCTCTCTCGGTTACCAAAACCAGAGAGAATGACAACTTTACAGAGCAACTGGTGCACTGAGTTGTATTCATGAGAAGCCCCCAATACCCCTATATATAGGAGGGTCATGGGATAGGGTTCTCTACCCCGGGCAATGCAGGGTTAAAGCAGGAGTAGAAGGGTTCAAAATTTTTTACAAAACAACCAACTGCGCCAGCTGAACCGATCGTTTCAACCCTGAAATGATCGTTTGGTGACCTCAACCGATCGGTTCACACATGAACCGATCGTTTGGGACACCTGAGCCGATCATTTCATCACATGAGTCGATCGGTTCGTGGTCCTGGTCCAACTCAAATTGACTTTAATATTTGTTTCCGATAATCAAATATTAATCCTTGTCCAAATCGAATTTTTACAAGTGAAACAAATTGTATTTGCAAACTTGAATTTCCAAACGATCTCCGTTGGTCACATGAGTCGACCGGTTTAACAATTGAGCTAATCATCTCATTGATACATGAGTCGATCGTCTCACCAGTTGAGCCGATCGGTTCACCAACCTAAGTCAATCGATTCATCTCATGAGCTGATCGGTTGGAAGTGCAGATTGTGCAAAATCAGTCAATCGCAGTTTCAATCCATCTGATACTCTAATCAATTAGTCTAACACCTTGAACATTATGATTTTGAGCTATCAATCAACTGAGTGTTTAATTGAACTACTAAACTCCTTTAGTAATCAATCTAAACATCATTTGTGGATAAACTCCTCTTCTAGGTTAAATCCTATGTGCGTGACTCTACAGGTCCATTTCACGTTGGCAGTGAAAGTCCATAACACTTATGACTTCACAAGCAAAGAGCGGTGCCTAGTCACACATCAGTGTTACCCAAGTGAAATAGAAAGTTGGAGAACAACTTTCAATCCTACAATCCGTGAATGGTGTTACAACGAATGTATAATTCCTTTATCACTAATGTACTGAATGAACTCAAGGCATGGTACAATCATCCTTTCAACGTTCATCCATTTCCTTGATCTCAGAGCAGACTGGGTGAGATTTGTGTGACATCAATATCTCATATTGATTCACACATGCATGCGCATGCCTTTCTCAATCCTACTCATCAAGTGGCCATGGACATTAAACTCCCTTAGGAGGGACAAATACCATATCTATCACTCACCCCTCAAAATCCCCATGTGTCAAATCCACCCAATCATCACCTTTATAACAACCCATGTTTCAGGATTGCATTTGATGATGTCAAAGTGTACCCAACGACATGTGTTGAGTGTAGTGATTTCAGGTCAAAGAATCACATTCACCACCATCACTGTGAGAGCTGACTGTGACTACCAAATCATGCTTCCATGTGTCACTCTCACGGTGGGTCTGTCTGGTACACTTGTTCTCTAACAAGTACTTATGTGCTTGGTTTGATATCACTATATCATGACTAATGAGATTTTGTCATCAACCAACACACAATCTAGTCTTTAGTGTTATTGATGTCTATGGTTATTTCCACAATAACAACTGACTAGGGACTAAACAAGAATGTATACTCTTAACATCCATATGATCTCATCATTTAGGTCCTTAACCTAAAAGCAGACGTCATTGAGTAAACCAATTATTTAGACATCTATCATGTTACACTATCATCTCAGAAATAGTTAAAACATATAGATCAAAAATTGCCTTTAATATTATTCAAATCATTTACAAAGTATCCCATTGCAATTATCACATGAATTTCTCTATGGGCATACATACCAACACTAGCAAGGTTGATTAATCGACCCTTCTACCATTGCCACAACATCGAGTTATGATGGGCGGAACATTGCTAGAGGCCACCATGCAATGTCTTCAATAGACAGACAACTAATGTCTGATGTTGCCTCCAAGGATGATGTTGTTGTCGACTTGGATACTTTTGATACTCATGTGAATATGGACAACACTAGAGTTGTTGTAGACACGACCTATTTTGGCACTCAGAGTGAGGGAGACAACTTCAGAACGGACAACCAAGGTCTTCGTACAAGGACTCCTCCTAGTCATAGGTGTAGGAAGCAAGCATCAATGACACTTGAGCGATTTATGCTAACCAGTGATGTGGTATATGAATTCACAAAGGTCTATGCAAAGGTGCACGAGTTGGGCACTGGTGTCACCAGTAGAGCCATTGAAAAGGAAGAGTTTACAATGATTTTCCAACATTTCCATAAAATTTTCCCATATGCCCCTACCCATGTTTTACTACTCTTGTTAATTTCATGAAGGAGTCAACCAACCGCAGTATCTACCTTAGCCTTCGACATACCCCATAGAAAGTTATGATCTGGTTGCAAAACTTGTGTGAAAGGTCCCACTTTGCTCATGCAACACTGCCACCTTCCATGCCCCCTCTTTTGGGCCATCTCCACAGGGATTTGCTTCACAGTCCCCCCATTGGGCTTTTAGCAACACATCAAGTATGCCATCCATGTGTCATAATGTGACTGGTGATGTTGGCACAAGCGGGACTAGCAGAGGTCACACACCATAGTTAGACTGTACATCACGGTGAAACTCTGTAGAAAACTCTTTAATAATTAATAATACCATATAGCTATTTGTTATATCATTTAATAGTTTGAAAACATTGGCTAAATTCGGTTATTGTTGTGTTGTTTAATTCTGGAGAGAACATTTAAATTTGATATTCATATATAATTTTATTTTCATATGGTCATTGTTGTAAATTTTAAATCTGTAGCGAACATTTTAATTTGTTATTCATATTAATTTGATATTCTTATTTAATTTGATATTCATATCTAACTTAATTGCAGTTTTGTTTATGCACATCATGAGTTGTTATCTTATTTTTGTTATAGAAATCATATCTTAGTTTTGTCATCCTTATAATTGTAGTCAACATGGTTGGTAATGACCACACACGTACACCAGATCTAGTTACAAATTTTTTGGATGTCGTGTCTAGGCCAGTAAATCATATTGCTAAAGGAATAGCTGACTCAATAGCGACCACCACTCTGGACAATCCCACTGATGATGGCATAATACATCCATGACCTAGGTCAGTTAGTATTAGGAGTGGTCACCAAAAGATTTTAGAAATCATACATGGACATGAACAAAGGGCATATGACCTGTACCGAATGCATCTACGTACAATTTTAGCCCTCGTAGATAAGCTTGAGAGTCATGGCTTATTACGTAGTAGTAGAGGTGTCTCATCCATTGAGACTGTATGCTACTTCCTTTAGATGGTTGGCCATGGCCATACCAATCGTGTTTTAGTTGAAGACTACATTCACTCTGGTGATACCATAAGCAAAAAGCTCAACGAAGTATTGGACGCCGTGTGTGGCTTGTGTCACGAATATATTGTGATGCAAACCACAACTACAATGCCACATAGTCGCATCTTGGAGAGCCGAAGGTTTTACCCTTACTTCAAGGTAATAGTTTTTTTACGTAAAATGGTGATTCATGGTAACATTGAAATGTTAGCTGAAAACTTAACTGTCTTATTTTAGGATGCCATTATGTCAATTGACGAGACACACATCCCAGTGTTGGTTAGACACAATAAGCAAAACCATTATCAAAATAGAAAATGGTCTATCTCACTAAATGTCATGGCTGTAGTAGACTTCTCAATGAAGTTTATGTATGTCCTGATAGGATGGAAGGGTTATGCAACAGACCTGAGGATCCTACAATCTACGCAGACCACAAGTGGTTTCAAAGTACCCATCGGAAAGTATTACTCGGTTGATGCAGACTACGTAAACACCCGCCAATTCCTAGCATCATATCGCAACACCGCATACCATATAGCTGAGTATCAGGGAAACAGACACACATACAACAACAAGAAGGAGATGTTCAACCACCAACACTCACAATTACACAATATTGTTGAAAGAGCTTCTGGTGTGTTGAAGATGATGTTTGCTTACCTAAAAAAAGGCGTGACGTACTTTGTGCATTCACAATGTCGCCTAATATAGGTGTGTTGTATTCTACACAATTTCATACAATGCCAAAATGATGGTGACGTTATGATGGATGATTTTATAGAAGACATTTTGCCAACTGACCTCCCAGTACTGGGGTCGACTTGAGTTCCCTAAAAAAAACTCAAGTCGATGCTTGGGAGGGTGATGTATTGCGTAAAAACATTTCTGGTTTAATTTGAGAAAATCGATGACCTTCCTTTGTATTTGTTGTAATTTCTGTAGTATTTTAAAACTCATTTACCACTTGACATGTGCTCTAATCCTAGTTATCTTTGTTTTGTACAATGTTTCTATAGCTCCTAATTATAAATGTCACATTGTGATTCATTAGATTGTCTTAAAATGGAGAATGGAATGCCATTGTGTCCATGTGGCCTCCAATGCACCGTACAAGTCTACATGGATGCCACAAATGTAGAAAATTAGGCGTGAGAAAATAATGGTCCATACCGCAAAACTGGACCGGACCGGTCCGGTCCATAATGAGTTCGTTCCGGTCTGCGGTCCACAAATTTTGGTGAATTCGATCTTCGGTCCGGTCCTGTCCAAAAATGGTCCGACCGTGGACCGGACCGTAGACCGACTTTTGTGTAAAATACATGCATATTTGTCGGTATATTATGTAACAAGTATAAATAAAGTACACATATAAGTTCTAGTAACATAAATATTTTCTATTAATGTTATATAATTTTTAGAAGTAACTAATATTATCTACTTTTTACAATTAAATAAGTTGTAAAAAAAAAGTAAAAAGGTTGATTACGGTCCAAACGGTCCAGTCCGGTCCGGTCCTACCTCGAAACGGTCTAGTCTACGGTCTATAAATTCTTACAAATCGGTCCTCGGTCTGGTCCGGTCCGGTTCTGGACTGATGCTCACCCCTACGGAAAATAGACAGTTTGAAGACAACAACCCCCACATGTCGTATTTTATATGTGGTAGGGGTCTTGTTCCAAAAAGATGTTGTATGATGTTGCCTACGCAGTAACTACAACCTACTGTGGCCACCTTTATTGCAATTAGAGATGCGCTGGTAACACAACTTACTTATGCACGCAACAGACGCAAGCACTGGTCTAAACTTCGACAAGGGCAGACGCTGATAGGCTAGTAGCATAAATTTCAACTTTGAGGAAGAGGCACCGATATCTTTGTGAACTACTTAACCTACCGACTGATAGTGACTCTTCAACATAGGAAAAGGGCTACAATACATCATAGTTGTAATATAGTATGATCTATCCAAATAAACTTCACTTGTATGTTAGAACAATCACCTTGTCCTATCGAAATACTCTTAAAATTAGATTTGAAATCTATGTTTTGAACTCCACATTATGTTACTAATCAACAATCATGTTTTAGATGTCAATGGATCCATCTGAAGTTCGAGGTGTCTTTTTGGTCTAGTTGCAGCATTACAGATTAACATAGAGGATGCAAGGTTATATGAAATTAACATTCTGAGTGAAAGGTCAGGTGAAATGTATTACATATGTCCTAATCGTCATGTGGGATAGTAAATCCATAAACAATCAGTTTCCCTTCCTAAGTAGATTGTGCATTCGTTGCCATAACTCAAACTTGGGGATACATTTTAGGCAAAAGACCAATACAAATACTTCCATTGGGCAATCGATCTCCCCCCAACAACCGATTCTTTGAAGACTAAGATTACGTTACTAACTGGAGAGTGCAAGTCAGTGTGGATCCAAGCGATGAACATGAAGGACTTTATTGAAATCCATCACAACTCCGAAGAAGTTTACACCTCCAAAAAGTACGAGTATGGAGTTCTACAAACCTCTGTTGAAAAGATGGAGGAAACTTGTAATCTTCTTCTGGGCATTCCTTCACCTCTGATGTCACCATAACCTTGGATTACAGTGTTAGATATAGATGGATGTTATTAACATTATAAACTTATTTAATTTTATTGTAATGTTATTTGAGTTACAATATAAGGTTGTTGATTTTTATCACAATGTTGATGAATATTTTATGTCTATATCAAATAGGGTTTTATATGTTATTTAAATATGAAATATCATATTATATCTGCATAATTGTGATATACACCCTTACATGTGAAATATATTACAAACATAATTTGTAATATGGTTGGACAACCCACGAGCGTGCTTTCTTTATGGTGTCTGGAGCACGATCAAAACCTACTTGATGCCATGAGAAGTCAGTATGACATGGGGAGACATGTTAATGGATTTTATACTCGAGAGACTTGGATGGAGACATGACATGACATTCAAAACATAACGTGGATGCATTTCATATCTTTGGACCAGTTGAAAACCCTTTGGAAGAACCTAAAGAAAAACTTTATCAAACAAAATTGTTTCCTTTTGGCACATTTATTGCCTCCTCATCCCTTAGCGCAATATGTGATCCCCCCGGGAGTTACAGAACACCTAAACAATGTTGAAAACAGCAACAATGGAGTTGTAGGAGTAGGTCGTGGGGGCAACAAATGAAGTTGCAAGAATGCCTCTTTTTAATACTTTATGTATGCTCTGTTTTTACTTCCTCCAATTGGACCCCTGAGTTTGCTTGCTGTTAAAGCTACATCACAAGCTTGATACTTTATGTATACTCTTTTTTTTTATCATAATGTTGCTTTTTTATGGCTTCACCAGATGTATACACATTAAATCTTTATATTTGAATTATCATATTATGTCCGCACCAATGTGAAATGAACCCTTACCATTGCAATATATTACATACATAATTTGTAATTATGGTTGGATAAGACACGACGTCGTATGTTATATGGTGTACAGAGTACGATATGGTCCTCAAAGGTTTGATGAGAACCCAATATGACCTAGGGAGATGTGTGAATGGAGTATATACTACACATGATTGGAGGGAGGTGTGGCGTGACTTTCGAAACATAATAGGGGTGCCTTACATATCTCTGAGCGAGGTGCAAATTCGATGGCAGTACCTCAGGAGAGAGTTTATTAGAGAAAATTATTTCCTTGTGGGAGCTTTTGTGCCTCCTCAACCATTAGTCGTGCAACACGTCATTCTACAAAAAAAAAATTAACGACTCGTCACACTTACCCCCCAGGAGTTGCAGAATACCTAAACAATATTGAAAACAAAAATGATGCAACTGTGAGATTAGGTGGTGAATGCAACGAATGAAGTTGTAAGAAATTGTTCACCACCTTAGGGACGTTCATTTTTTTTGTTTTGTATGCATTTAAAAACGTACTTGATCCAATGCTTATGAACACTAATTGCAAATTATTATGATCGTTAGTTTGTTACTATCAATATTTATTTATATTTGTTGTGAAATTATTGTAATTGTTAGTTTGTTGCAAATGAGTACTTATTTATATTCATTTGCCAACTTTTATTTTTGTAATGATTATGAACCACTACATGTTGAAGTTTATGTCAAATACACTTACTATTTATTTCAATTTCTCTTAAATATTTTCCTAGTTTGTGTAACTTATTATCATCCTTACTTTTTTGTTAACATAATTTGCCCAAAGTTGTACTTATTTATTATGTTTAGATGTCGAAGTCATTTTTGAAGTCGTGTTCAAAGTTTGAAAAATGTTGATGTTGCGTGCAAAGATAGAGAAATATGTAAACAAAAACTCATGTGCAAGCAGAAGTATTGTGAGCCTTCCCAGACTCATTTCTCAAATGTGAGCACAGAATAAAGCAACAACGGCATCACTCACCCATTTTGCATCTACAGTTGTTGTTTGATTGGCCGAAAGACGACGTCAAACAATAAGATAAGACAACGTTGTAGGAAGAGTGTCATGTGTCATGGGACGAGTACGACGAGGCCCTAAACTGGGCCAACTGGAACGAGCCTACATGGGATCAACAAAAACTTGCCTCCGCATCGAAGAATGGGTAGCATAATGGCTGGTTGCCATCTTAGACTGCTGGTGGGTTTCTAGATCTAGGCAACTGCCATGACATGTTGCCCAGGGCACACCGTTCCTTTTTTTGTTTGCTCTCCCTTGGACCATGCCACATTTGCCCAGTATGTAGACATGATATTATGTTTTTTTTCCAGAGTTTTAGTTGTGATGTAAGCTATGTCATCTCAATTTGTGTGGAACAATTACTTTTATATGTATTTGAATTAGAATATAAATATGACATGTTTGGTTTATTTTAGCACCGTTGGTTGAACAAAGTTCCTTGTATCTTACATCTAATTACATTTTATTTTATCCTTTCTTGTGCATGTATCAAGCATCAATATTATTTTAAGGCCATTTCTATCACCTAGTTTTTTGTTATCAAATACATTGGCTCCACTTTTGTCACTTATTTTGTCATCGAATACATTAGTTTGATAGTTATAAATTTATGATACAGACACTCTCGCACACAATGAATTATTTTCAATGGGATGACGAGTCAGATGCTGCACTCCGCACAGTGTTGGGTCGTCAGTACTGCTTGCGACGCTTGCGTAGTCCTCATGTACATCAAGGTTGGCGTGATGCTCTTGTAGAGTTCCATACATTAACTAGGAGGACTGACACAAACATGTCTATTTTTAAGGCAAGGTGGAAAGTGTTAAAAATTATAGATGTAGTTCCACTCACATTCTGGACCAGTTCCCGTACTTACCCACCAACAATACAACAACAACTTGATCAAGTGGGAAGCTCTCAACCATGCACAACAACCGATAATCAGAGAGACAGACAAACAACCTAATTTTGTTGGAGCTAATAATGATGCATAAAACAAGTGCAGTGAATGCATATTAGTACCTTTTCTTAAACTTTTGTATTGAAGCTTTCATTTGTAGTTTCCAAATTTAAGTTGTCTGTAGGTGCTTGAATATTGTGTAAAAGACAAAGTACCTAACACCATTTGACCTTTTTATATGTCAAATTTTGATGGTACTTGTGTGGAATTTATGTTGTATTGTGTAACAAATATTGTGTATTACAACAAATTTAAGTTGTTTGTCGCCAATTATTTTGTTACTTACCGATTTATACAAAAATGCACAAGTATGCATACATACAACAAGACATATGTCATGCATTCACACAATAGTGGTTAAAGTAACACTTACTTTAAATATATGTATAAAAGTAATAATGCTCAACTCATATTCATAACAGACTAACAAAAAAAAGAATTAATCCTGTATAAAATTATATATTTATTGTAAAATTTAATCTTATATTATACATTCAACACAATTATGTGGTCATTATTTTTAAAACTATTTTGTACAAACAAGACATGTAGTCAGATCCTGACTAGGTTGCCAAACAGAATTAGACTGGATCATGATTGGTAGCCAAACAGAATCAAACTGAATCCTGACTCAATCATGACCAGCTGACCAGAATCAGACTGGGTTGTCAAACAAAATCAGATTGGATCCAGACTATCCCAATATAGATCTAGTGACTAACCCCAACTAACCAGTCCAAACTACTGAATCCCAATCCCAAACCAAATAGGGGCTAAGGGATTGTAAATGCAATGTATAACAGGAGCTTCTGAACCTAGGCCCCCCAGGGAAAACAGATCGGACCGAACCATCTGCACTACACTGGCTGGATAATAGTGTGATTTTGTTGTAACTATGAACTCACTAAATTACATCGAATTAAATTAAATTAGAAAAAGGTAGTTGGGTGTAGTTGTGTGAGTTCGTAATATAAAAACATTTATTAGATTTTGTCATCTCCTTACATCTTACTAATGAGATCATATGTTGTGGGAACAAAAGACGAATACAGAAGATTTGAAACCCCTAATAACACACCTTCAACATATATACCTATTTTTAAAGAAAATAGATTATTGCAACATTTTATCTAGGTATCCAGGTAAAACATGAAAAGGAGCTAAGATTAGAGTTAGCATATAATTATGTTGTGAATAAGATAAGTTTAAAGGTAAAGACGTTTGTTGAAACTTGTTTTAACTAATGGTATACTGGACATTACATTAAGGAAGAAGATCACTAAAAAGATAACAAGACCAACATGCTCCACCTTTTAGCACACTCCCAACCCCAACAATCAAAGAGGACATGAAACGGTGCGGACATTGGTAGAAGTAGGCGGTGCATACAACCTTATTAGAGATCTAGGTTAGATGACCCTGTTATGAGTGTGGAAGGATGAGCAAACTCATCTCCCCTGATATATCGATATCGAGCTGGTTTTTTCATGTGATTCGAAGAAAGGGCGATTTCAGGATGATATAAAGAAAAAAAAGGTGATAGCAATAAAAACACTTTTTGTTTATCGATGGGGTTTTTCAGTTTGAAGATGTATGTGCTCTCCCCATCATTGTTCTAAAAGTCCTATTTTTAGATATATTGGGGTCTTAATCACCTCGTGACCTCCCACGAAATAGATCCCTTGAGGGTGATAAGGGTCAATGTGTAGGTTGTGCTAAAGGATGATAAGCAAGCTTGTGTTAAGAGCAACATATGATCTTAAACATATGTGATTAGTTAATTAGATAGAGTTGTTTAGTGAAAAATTAACAAACCATTAAAAGCAATTAAGAACATGGTTAGTTACTAAATAAACAACCTAATGGTGTTAACAGAGCAAATGGTTCCAGAGGAAGGATCCTCAGATCATAAACAATGTGGATAGTAAAAAAATAGGTAGTTCGATTATATGGCTTCAGGATGTTCAAAAGGGTCCCAGAATACGGTGGATATAAGAGGATATTTATAGGTGGATTTTACGGTTTAGAATTTTGGAGAGAACCTTTTGGAAGAGGTGGTGGATTGCCTTGATGCACCATGTGATGTGGCACACAAATCAAGGCAAACTACCATGTTATAAATTACAGATGGCTCGGGCCCGTTATGTAAGGCCCCTAAACTTGCTTAATGAGTTGAATAAGCTTAATTATAATAATTTAATTCTTATAACCCTAATATAACCTTATGATATGCTTTAAAATCATAATACATGATTAAGTTTCAAATTTGGTCCAATTTAGACACTGTTTGAGCAAGTTATGCAATTTTATGCACATTTTGGACTTTTATGCAATTTACCCAATTGAGAGGTTTTCTTTGCAATTTATCACTTGCATTGTGTTCCTTGGATATTTTCTCATCAGTATTGAGCCTTTTGAGCCATGGGGTACCTATTTAATCCTTGGTTTGAAGGTGTTTTCTCCAAGGGTATTTTAGGGTTTACCCCTTCATGGATGAGCTACCTTTAGTAGCTATCAACTAATGAATTATTTGTTTTGCTTGGAAATTCAATAAAATAGGGATAATCATGTATCTATGGATGGTGGGGGAGCTTCTTGTGTGTGTGCTTGTATATTCTTAATAGTTTAAGGCCATGGACACTTGGAAAGATACTAGAACTTCAACTTTTTCTTTATCTTAAAGTTTCATATACTTATCCCTAAGCACCAAAATGAGCCATTTTATCACTACCACTTCCCTCCTTCTACAAACCTCGTCCTCCCTTTGTGCATCTGTGAATTTCCTATCCAAGGAAGAAGAAAGAGGGGATCTTCTTGGAAAAAAACCTAAGGTTGCAATTGACTTCCTTTTAGGGTTTAAAAAGCTTCCTTCTAGTGATCTTGACCTAAAAGCATAAGAATCCCCTTATTTCCTCCATTTATTTCCTTTTTTATCCTTCCTTTGACCTTTGTCCAGGTTAGAACCCTACCTTTTTTGCTCCTTATGCTTAGGGTTTGCTCATTTGATGAAGAAATGTGCTAGATGGACGAGTTCACAACTTATGATTGGATTTTCTACCCTACCTGCTTGAGTTTTCTTCTATTTGGGGTTTTATATTCTACTAAGAGGCAAGTTTTATAACTTTCTCCACGTTTATTGCTTACCATAAGCTTGCTAGCTCATGTTCTTACTTTTAAATGATGATCCATGCACTAAAAAGCTATGCTTGACTTGGATTTCGATTTTTATAGTGTTCCCTGTTCTGATTTCAGTTCTATATGAACCTATGATCAGGTGTACGTTATTCCTAAGGTATAATGTGACTTGGATCAGGTTGGTTTGACAACCTATGGTGCTAAGCACCTATCAACCAACGGTCAATTTTAGGGTTTTAAGCTGATTTCTTCTATAAACACATGACCCATTGGTGGTACCATTGCAACAAATGACGGTGTTGTCTTCATGACAACTTATTATGGTGACCAAGGGTGTCAACTGACATTCACCCCTTAGGTCAAGATTTGGCCTAATTAGAATCTTAATGATCAACAACTAAGTACCCTAATGATGCTATCAATCAATGGTGACATTAGCTTGATATTTGATGGTGATTAATGAATATAGTGTTGATCTAACAACCTATGGTGACTTAATGATCACTCTGATGGTGGATCATGTCTCCAAAACCTATGGTGAGTTAATCAAGTAGTTGTAGCATCAATTAAGCCTTAAACCAAGGGTTTCTTGGTTCATTTGATGTAATGGTCGGACATATACTACAATTGATGGTTTTAATATATGAACTTGACCTAATGGTTAAGATTTAATATTTCTTCATCCAATAAATTGTAAGGATTTCTAATGTAATATGTTGGTCCTAATAAAATGATTTATATGTTTTCCTTTATGAGATCAACTTAAGAAGCACATTTATCGACATATTGTTTTAGATAAACAATCGCTTGTGGTTTTCCCCTACTCTCAATGGAACTTTTAATGTTGTTAATCAAGGGATGTCTAGGGTTAAATGGTGACTCTTTCTAGAGCACAACTCAAGGATTTCATAGGTGGTTTATACAAGGTGTTTACTTATGTAAACAACCAATGGTCATACCTTTTAAGCATCCAATGGTTATGGGTGACATAGTGGTATGGATATATGGGTTTAAAGATGATGGAACAAATGGAGGGTTACCCTTAATAAGGTAGTATTACCTATTCACTCATATGAATAGAAGGGATGATAATCATATTGTGTTGATATGTGGCCCTAATCAGGTATATCTTGTTATACCTAGCTTTAATATAACTAAATGATGGTAATTGGGTATGAATAGTCCTTGAATGACTAATACAATCATGGAGTACTATGTTATTGTTGTTGAAACCCTAGTATGCTATAACCTGATGGTTACACCTTGATTTATGTGTGGGTTCATACTTGAGAATGGTATGGAATGTGATGGTGATGCTTCACCTTATGCATCCATGATCCAATGGGGATGTCGTGAGTTAGGGTTTGGGTATAAGTGTTGATTAGTAACATTAATATGATTTATCTTGTTGAACCTAACTCTAATGCAAATAGATAAAGATGAGTATTCATGTTTAACATTCTTATATGATGTAATGATGGTGGAATAACCTCCTTAATAGGATCATAACCTTAATATGTTAATTGGTGGTTATCATAGCCACATGGTTGATACTTTCTTATGCTAAACATGTGCATTATGAATATGATGGTGTCGAATCATATCTAGATTCCTTGTATGTTGATGTGATAAAGGAATGTTCTTAATGTTAATACAACCCTGCTATGGTTGTTTATGAATATCTCTCGGCTTATTAATGCAATATTGTGCTAATATGGTGTAATATATGTAAGCGATGTTATTGAGCCTTGCTACAAGGCATGCAAAGATAATGATGATCTTGCAGGGAATAGTATGATGGTCTTAATGACCTTTGGACATGGTTGAGCCCTAAATGAGGTGTAATCCTCTTGTACTGATAAGGGTTGATACCCTATGATATTGTAAAAAGGATTTATATCCTGTGATAGTATGATGGTCCTAATGACCATTGGGCATGGTTGAGCCGTGAATGAGGTGTAATCCTCTTATGTTGATAAGGGTTGATACCCTGTGATATTTTGAAAAGTATTTATATCATGTGATAGTATGATGGTCTTAGTGACCTTTGGGCATGGTTGAGCCCTGAATGAGGTGTAATCCTCTTGTGTTGATAAGGGTTGATACCCTGTGATATTGTGAAACAGATTTATATCTTGTGATAGTATGATGACTAGTGTGGTCTCATGAGAGGCAAGTAAATAGTACATGCGATGATAAGATGAGCGATTATGTTCCATACATTTTATATCTTTTGAAAGTTGTGATATTTATATGCTTGCTAGAAGTGAATTCGGGTTTGTATGTCCACTTGTTTGATGTATCCTTTATTCACCCAGTTGGCATAACTAATCAAGTGCAACTTTAATCATGTAGTGCCATGTGCCGTAGAGCCATCTTCAGTGTCAGAACTTGCTGGATGGTGAAATGAGTATTCCTAAGGGAAACTCAGAGTGCATACTGTTGAGTATGTGGGGGTGGCAAGTTGAGGATATATCCTTGTCATCCACAATGCAGGTTGTAGAGGATGGCTATGGTCATGCCTCTTACATCTGATGTGATTGAGGACAACTGTGGTTGTACCTCGGATTAGAGGGTTTTGAATACCCTGGATGCTAGCTCTGTGACCTATACCAAGTTGGGCTAGTTACAAGACTATATGTCATTGTTTTGTAGTTTGACTGATATGTCACTACCTTTTCTCTCATACTGACTGAGGGGAATATATCTTAGGATACTGACACTTCTAGATCTTATACGGAACCAAATAGCCCTTCGCATGGGTCGGTTGGACTTTGAATGGTATGATTCAAATTCCCTAGGGCGTAATAAAAGATGTAATATAGTCGTGTAGCATATTTATTTAGGGTTATACATGACGTTTCCCATTGGATGATAACCCTTGTTTGTTATATTTACATAAAGATGATGCTTAGCACAATTAAGAGATAGTAGATATACTTATGTTGTGGATATGCTTAAGATTGTAGATGTGTACATACAATAGCTATATTTATGTTGATAACAATACTGCTACTGCTGATTATAATCATGATGCTGGATATCTCATGTTGTTAGTTATGTTTAGCATGCTTGACATGTCTTTGTTACTAGAGATGCATATACTTCTAATCATGCTTATGCAGATAGTTGTGCTTATGTCATTAGCTCTTCTTATGATGTTAATATGTTTGATCTATTAGACATGCTAATGTTGTTAGCTATGCTTATGTGGCTAGACTTATTCATAATGATAGCTATTCTATGTTACTAAATGTAAGGACCCTGACCTTCGTTTTGGGCTTACCCTATTTGCTTTGCCTAAACCTTGTGTTTAGATGCTTGCTAATCACCTCAAATGGTGATTAGGGTTTGTTTGTGCTTTGTTGAGAGTTGGAGGTGCAACTTGCAAATTGCCCAAGTTTTAGGGTTTATGTGCAAGTTTGACACCTTGAGAGATGTTTCTCTCTCTCCTTGCATCCTCTAGGGTTGAGAGGATGGGTTGGACTCGTTGTTTGAGTAGATTTGGGCTTTGTTTTGCCTTGTTGAGCCTTGTTTGGGCTTTGCCTAGCTTTGTTGGACCTTGTATTGGGCAAGGGTGAGCTTGGTGCCTTGTGTCGGCCATGGTGTATCGGCCAGGTGGTTGTGTTAGGCAAGTGGTGTGTCGCCCTTAAGGTGTATCGGCCAAGTGAACTTCTTTGAGATAGCGTGGTTTGTGTCACCCCCCTTGTGGACACTTGGTGCTTGTTGCTTGCATGTAGTAAAAGCTTTTGACATGTGGTGGTGGGCAAGATAGTAGGTGGCCTTGCCCCATGGACAAGTGTCCCTAGGTTGGGAGACACCTTGCCTTAGTCTCCCCTTCACCCTCTTCTATATATGTATCTCCTTTCTCTTTCTTTGGATCCCTTTTAGTTCCTTTGTTGCCTTCCTTTTTCCTTGGTGGACGATACCTCTCCTTGGTAGAGCTTGGTGGCCGATCTCCTTGGTGGAGTCTTCTTCTTCCTTTAGTGGTGGTTGAACCCTAGAGTGTGTCTTGCTTCTCTTCTCGTGGTGAGAATCTCCCCCTCTTTCCTTGGCACCTTCTTCTCCTTCTTGCTTGTTCTTCAGCCATGGTGGTTATGAGCTTTGTTTTTCTTCTTGTGGTGGCTGAAGGTGGTTCTTGGAGATTGGAGTTTGCTTAAGGCGGGTTACATAACTCCTAACCCTAGCTATACCACTTCTTTTCATGTTGCATGTTTATATGTCATCTTGATCGACCATGCATCTTATTAGATATGTTTCTTGCCCTTGTATGTACCCTTTTATCTTGTTATATATATAGTGGTCATGTTGTTTATGTGTTCTTAGACCTTGTGGCCAAACCTTGAGTTTAGGGTTCCTTGGGTAAAGCCCCTTTCTCTCCCATTTGGTTTTGAGAAGTGAGTTCAAGCTCTAGTGGTGTAGGCAAACACCTCTCTCTTGTTTGTTGAGAGGTGAGTCTATGCTCTAGTTGCTTGGGCAATACCCTTCTCTCACCATGGATTTGAGAGGTGAGCCTTGGTTGGACGTTGACCTAGTAAAAGTTGGAATCTTGACTGATAAGGGGATGATCCACCTTGTTGCCCGATATGTGATGGAGGTTGTGCAAAACCCCTCTCTCTTGGTTGTTGAGAGGTGAGCCAACTCTCTTGATCTATTAGGGTTTGATGATGATGATCTTGAGGTTGATGATGACCAAATCGATATGGTCCTTGTGCCTTACACGATACCCTTTTGTGGTACTTCGCATGATACCCCTCTCCTAGGATTGAGTCTTAGGCGATATGCTAAGAAGCATTCTTTGTCCCTTTTACCCGATATGAACTCCTTCCTTAGTTGGTGCTTGTGGGCGTTATGCCTTTGGCTGACATGATGTGTGGTAGAAATCTCTATTTTGTGCCTTGGGCGATATGGGTTGGTTTTGGTGTTGCCCGATATGGTGCTTGGGTGGTGGAACCCTAGTTAGGTGCCCTAGTGTTGACCGATATGTGATGACTGCCTAGTGGGGTGGTAGGTTACCTTGGGCACCATGGTGTCGTTTGTTAGTTGTGTGCTTGTTGGGCGATAAAGTGGTGACCTTGGGCATCACAGCCTTGGACTATATAGTTGTGGACGACATGACCTTACTGGTTGCCCGACATGAAACCCTAACCATAATGGGCGATAGGGGTCTTGGCCGATACGACTGTTGTGCTGCCCGATGCACCCTGCACTTGGGTGCACGATACACTTCTGGACCCAGTTGCATGATACACCCCTTGCTCCCTGGCTACATGACACAACTCTTGGATTAGGTTGCACGACACACATCAGGTCTGGTTCCCCGATATCCCTTGTGCATGGATGCACTCCATGGTTGGCCGATATGTGTGGCTAAGTGCCCTAACCGATAGGTTTTTGGTGAGGGATGTGACCTTGCCCGATACCTCCTTGGGTGAGGAGTGGCGCTACCCGCTATACCTTTGGTGAGGGTAGACGGTACCTTTGGTGAGGGTTATGCCTAGCTTGGAAGCTTAGGTTGATGAGTTTGTTATCTTGTACCCACACCTTTGTGGATGATGAGTTATGAATGATAGGTTGTGACCAGTGATATGTTTGATACCTAAAGTTGGTGCTAAGTAAGATGATAAGCTACATGTTTATGTTCATAAGATAAAGGCATAGTGGATGATCATGGTTTGATAACAATAATGTAATTTGTCTACAGATACAGCTTGTGCTTCATGTAACTATGATCATGGATGTTGTTCCAATAATGTACCTTCAACCCTAATAGCATGATAATCATAAAGATCTATGTTTGGTGATTCAGTTATCTCTCTCAATATGCATACTAACCATGCATGTGTATCAAATGAATTCATAGCCAGGTGAGAGCTATGAGGTATATGTGTTTTGAATAGCACTGAATAATGATAATCCTTGATTGATGGGATAACATGTATCACCTGTATGATGTGAAAAGGTCTGTTGACCTGATAAAGGCTGAGTGCCTAGTTGAGATAAGGGATTGCTATCCCATGGTGATGATGTAAGCCTGGAGGGGTAGTGGCATTCTGTGATGAGGGATTGAGATCCCATGGTAATAATGCAACTCAATATTGTTTATGTTTTACAACTTGGTTGCCTAAACAATCCACTTAAAATATACTAATTTATTATAGTGGAACATATCATGTAGTTTGACCTGGCCATAGATCCATCATCGTCAGTAGTTGGTAATGGTGAAATGGGTTCTCCTGTGGGTTAACCCGGAAGCGCATATTGTTGAATATGCATGGTTGCTCCTAGCCAAAAATAGGAGGATTAGAGTGCAACTTTGGTTGTAGACTCTAGAGCGCGGTTTTAGGCCCATGGCTCAATATAAAAGAGCATGGTGAATAGGCCCATGGCTCAGGATGTGTAATAAGAGCATGGTGAACAAGCCCATGGCTCAATGATTATGGAGCACGGTGAACATGCCTGTAGCTCGGATCACTAGCGTCGATGCCTGTACCAAGGTGGGCTAGGTAGAGGGTGTCCTGACCCTGTGTGGTTGGGGCCACCTAAGCATGAGACTACGGTCCTACTTGTTAAGCACACATGTACTGACCACGTGGTGGTGAGGTCGTGGAGTCCAACTCTTCCATTGACCTTGTATGGCACCGGCTTTGAGCTTCGCAACCGATGGTTGGATTTGAGCGGTACGACTCACTTCCTCAGGGCATGATAATACATAATCCAGCCGAATAGTATATACTGCTTAGGGCAAAACATGAAACATTGATTGAGGCCTTGCTTGTAAAGTTGATCTAGTTATACCTTGAAGTTATTTGTACGATCTTTATATTTTGTGATACGTTCTTATAAAGCTTATCTTGTCAATCATGTTCCATAAAGAATATCTGGTCATATGCCTCCTGGATAACCTGGTAAGATTGTTAATAAAATAAGTTCTGCTCAGGATGCTGCTCTTATGATCTGCTGATATTAGTTATCTACTTTACCTGCTTTTTCTGAAGTTTTATAGTTTCGGCAGGGAGTTATGTTTCTCGCTGGGACTGTTTGTCTCACCCCGTTAATTTACAACCTTTTTAGGTGATCGTTCTAGATGTGGTGGTGGTCGTGAGGTTGTGGCCGAGTAGCAAGAAGAGCAGTAGGAGGCAAGAGATGGATATGTTGTTGTTTTGGTTGTTTTGTAGTAGAGTCCTAGAGTCATCCCTATACTCTCAGGTCCTCAGAGGTGTTTTGACGATGTTTAGCTGATGTAGATTTGTATATCCTGCTGCTGGCCTGATGTGGCCGTTATGTATGTATAAACAGGTGATGAACTCTTTATGCCTATGTAACAACTGGTTCCTATAAGCTGTGGATACGCATCAAGGTTTATGTATGTTTATATAACATGTTTCCTTGCAATATAAAGATATGGATGTAATAGTTCTCTTTTATCTGCTTTCCGCAATTGATTTTAATTAACCTGTGTTTTTGGTAATATGTGGTTTATGGAAGTTCCACACATTTTCGCGTGGCATTTCATTATCTGTGTGATAGAGGGATGTCACAGTAGGTTTTGGTATCAGAGCTCTAGGTTCGTTGAGTCTACAGGGATCTAGGACTAGGGTTGTATCTGTTCTTGTGAGTTTTCCAGATTTTCTTACAATAACCTTCTACCCTCAGCGGAAGATAAAGCTTAATGATGTCTGAAAACCATAAAGAACATGCTGCCGAGAGCAGTGATGCTGCATCAGTTGATGGAGCATGAGTGCAGGCATATGAAGATCGGGTGCCTGAGGTTCCCCAACTTGACCCAGCCATTCTTGAAAATCCTGCCTATCAACATCTTATGGGGCAGTTAATGGCTACGATGAATCTCATGGTGGAAAGGTTGCCAGTGCCTCCGCCAAGAGCACATGCTCCCCATGGTGAACCATCAGGTATTGGGAAGACCTTTGAGCGGCTTCGTCCAGTCAGAGCTTCAAATTATGCTGGAACGGCTGATCCAGTGGATGCAAATTTGTGGCTGATAGGTCTCGAGAAGGTCTTCCGGATCCTCGACATCCCCGAAGCAGACAAAGTTAAGCATGTTGCCTAACTTCTGAAGGGTAGTGCTGGCCACTGGTGGGCCATCGAGGAAGAGAAGCGACCCGATGAGGTGATCTATTGGGATGTTTTCCGGCAGGAGTTCATCAGTTGATACTTCCCGAAGACGTATCTGGATGAGAAGATCAACCAATTTGAGCATCTATGCTAAGGATCGATGAGCATCACCGAGTATGAAGCTAAGTTTATGTAACCTACTGAGGTTTTGTCCTCACATGGTGACGACAGATGACGAGAGAATCAAACAGTTTGAGAAAGGTTTAAGCACTGAGTTGACAACACCTGTTGCTGCTTTGGAGAACCGAGAGCAGTTCTCCATGTTTCTGGAGTCTGTTCGAAGGATAGAACGGTCTGTCAAGGAGAATAGATAGTCCATGACCAAGAAAAGGCATGCTCAGTTCCCGAGACAGAGGTTTGATGGCTTTAAGAAGCCAAGGTTTTCAGCACCTTCTATGATACAAGGTTCCAGTGCGCCGTCATAGTGGTCTCTGAGTAATGGAAGAGGGTGTGGATTTTTGCCATCCAAAGCCCACAGTACAGCTTCAGTGGCAGTAACAGGGCCGTCTAGGCCACAATAGAGAGACCGGTCATGTCATCTTTGTGGTCAAGTTGGGCATTTCAGGATAAATTGCCCAAAGAGATATGTTGAAGTGACACAACAACCGAGGTAGAATCAACAAGGGTCAGATAGACAACAATCTAGTGGTAGCAGAGGGCGAGTATGTGGTCAAGTGTCGCAAGTGGGATAGTCTTCCCAGGGAAGCAGAGGATGTGGATGACAACAAGCAATGACTCGATTCTATGCTATGAGTCAGTCAGAGGCGATAGTCAACCCACGAGTGGTGATAGGTCATATGGAGTTATTTCATTCTGATTTCTCTTCTTCTTGCTTTATATCTATTCTGGTTGACCCGGGTGCTACATACTCTTTTATCGCACATAGTACACTTGATAGTTGTCTTTTATCTATTAGATGTAAGAGAGATAGTCTGTTGTTAGAAACCCCTCTTGTTGGACCCACGTTGCTTTGAGAGGAGTTTCCATCTTGTGTTTTATCCTTTTCGGGACACAATATACAAGTGGATCTTATACCCCTTGATATGCATGGATTTGACGTGATCCTTGGAATGGATACCTTAGAAAATTATAAGGTTGTGTTGGACTGTGGTTCCAAGCAAGCAGTGTTTGATGATGATAGTGAGAAGTGGATCTTCCAGGGAGATAGAGAGATCCTTCTGACATGTTTAGTATCAACTATGGTGGCAGAGAAGTTGTTGCGGCAAGGATGTAAGGCGTTCTTAGCTCACATTATGGATACCAAGGTGAAAGGTCCTAGCCTTGAGGAGGTGCCTGTTATCTGAGAGTTTGCGGATGTGTTTCCCGATGAGTTCTCCGGTGTTCCCCCACCTCGAGAGATTGACTTTGAGATCAATCTGGTGCGAGGAACACAACCAGTTGCTCAGACACCGTACAAGATGGCTCCAGCCAAGATGATAGAGCTGAAAAAGCAGTTACATGAGTTGCTGGATAAAGGTTTCATCAGACCGAGCACATCGCCGTGGGGTGCTCCGGTCCTATTCATAAAGAAGAAGGATGTATCGATGTGTTTGTCAATAGATTATCGACAGTTGAACAAAGTTACGATCAAGAACAAGTACCCTATACTGAGGATAGACGATCTGTTTGATCAATTATGTGGTGCTATAGTGTTCTCAAAGATCGATCTACGATATGGATATCATCAGTTAATAATTAAGGATGAGGACATACCCAAGTCAGCTTTTAGGACAAGGTATGGTCACTTTGAGTTTGTGGTTATGCCGTTTGGGCTAACCAATGCGCCTACTGCTTTCATGGATCTGATGAACGGGGTGTTCCGTCCATTTCTAGATCAGTTTGTTGTGGTTTTTATAGATGGCATCTTAATCTACAGTCGGGATAGTAGAGAGCATGAACATCATCTTCGACAAGCGTTGACTCTTCTTCACCAACACGAATTGTATGCCAAGTTTAGTAAGTACGAGTTTTGGTTGAAGGAAGTGACTTTCTTGGGTCATGTGATATCTGCAGAAGGAGTCAGAGTGGACCCTAAGAAGGTGGAATCAGTTGCAGACTGGGAGCAACCAAAGACGCCGACAGAAGTTTGTAGTTTTTTGGGTTTAGTAGCATACTACCGGAAGTTTATAAGAAACTTCAGTATGATCGCGTTGTCATTGACAAAGTTGACCAGAAAGGGTGTACCTTTTGTTTGGGATGATCGTTGACAACAAGCTTTCCAAATTTTGAAGGAGAAGCTGACTAGTTGTTATGACCCACTCCATGATTAACTAGTAAGTATCATGATTAGTGCATAATTAAGTTAATTGAGATAAGTTAAGTGCTCATGTGGTGACTAGTGCATCATCAAGTTAATTAATCTAAGCTAAGTTCTTAAATGTGATTAGTGTTTTGATTAGCTGAGACAAGCTAAATAGCATGATTTCTTGCACTGAGAGTGTAGAGGATCTCACGTTTAAAATTTTGCAAGAGAAATCACTTCAATCGGACACTCGAGGCGAGAGCTACAACATTTTCTAGAACTTTGGGTTTAAGATGCAAAATTTCCAGTTTCTGGCCTTTTATTTCTTTTCTTTTTCCTTTCTCCCTTATCTTTTCTTCCCCAGCCGATCGATGCCCAGAAAAAACATAGAGCGGCGTCCGCAGGGCAGGTCGGCTGCAATTTGGGCGATCTTGGGTGCGATCTTTGTTGGCTCTAGCTCTGATTTAACTTGGCGCCCTTCCACCCTTCTTCTTCCTCCACTCCTCCTTCCTTCCCCTCTCCTTTCCTTGCCCGACCGCGACCAACAACTAGGGCGCCGGCCAGCAGCAGTTGCAAGTGCTGCGCCCAGTAGCATTGTCGACCAGTAGAGGAGCAGCGACAACTTTGGGCCCATGAAGGCCGAACCAGTGGCACCAACCTCCCTCCTTACCCCTATTGCGGCCACCCGCCTCCATTTGTGCCCACCTGCAAGGGAAGTGCCCATCAAGTAGGAAGCAACAACTACTTCTAGAAGTGACGGCCAGAGGCCCTTTTGGGCGCAACTAGCACCTCCAACGATGCTCTTTAGGTCCGACCTTGAAGTCCCGGTGAGTTTCCGCAGCTCCCAGCTCTGTTTGAGCATCCTAGTCGAGTTCTTCCGCCAACCTGTTGTGTGTGTGAAGCTACAGATCCTTAACAGGACAATTCCAAGGTAGAAGACAACCGAATTTGCCCGGAAACTGGTCTCTAGACACAATTCCAGACAAATCCGGACATCCCGAACCACTGTGAGTAGGATTTCACTCATTTAGCTCTGTAAATCGGAAATTTTTGATAAATTATGCGTTTTTTGCTCATAACAGACGTTGGGCAGTATTTGGCGTCGTCTGACTTTTTATTTTATAAATCGTTTCTTTATGCTTTAATATGATTTGGATTAGCATCTCATCAGTATGGATTAGACCAGTGAATTTACATGGTTCATCAGAACCTAAATTGCTCAGTGTGAATGTTGAAATTAGTAATACACGATCGATAATGGTACGGTTTGGGTATAAACTCAGGAAATATAGATTTTGTAAATTATCAGATGCACGATTTAAAAGAAAGTACGATAACATAAAAATATGCAATAAAACCCTAGATGCATGCTTCCTGTTATGTTACTGTGTATGAATTAACATTTACATGAATTGGCACATTTCCCTGAGATATTACTAGAAATTCTTAAGTATAGTTAATAATTTGTGTTATGATACGTAAGGAACTCTTAATTGAGTTATGTGATCCACAAACTAGGATTAGGGTTAATGTGCACGTTCTTTGAGAAATTTCAGATAATTGATAAATACTACAGATGATTTCTTATATGTGAAGTAAATTACTTTTATCAGTGCAATAAGATGTTCAATTGCATGAATTCAGAATGTATGTGCTAAATTAACATGAGTTTGGGTTAATTATGAATTTTCAATCTGCATGCATGCATGATATACAAATTACTCAGTATTTACAATGATTTTGAGTATATTACTCTGTCAGTTTTGGAATGATATCGTATTGTGATTTGAACTACAATCAAATAGATGGGGTAACTGAAACCCTAAGGATAGGGTGTTGCCATGTGATAAGTGAATGAGGAAACGGAAATATTAAGGATAGGGTGTTTCCATGTGATAAGTGAATGAGGTATCTGAAACCCTAAGGATATGGTGTTCAATGATTCAAGTATTTTGATATCAAAATTCTCAGTATGAGATGTGGTGATGCTTAACAGTTCAATTGCATGATTTTAGTGTATAAAGTGCCAAATTGACATGCATTCTATTTATTTAAGAATTTTAGTCTGCCTGCATGTATAATATGATGATTATTCAACATATTATAGTGTTTTGAATATGCTACTCTGTCAAATTTAGAATGATATTCATGTCGTGTTGTAAAGTTTAAGTAAATAGACTCGGTACCATAGAGATACCAAAGTCCAGAACAAGTAAGAGAGAGATGTAATGTAGTAAGAGCTTTTTTATAGTAATAAAATATTAGATTAAGCGTCCTGACACCGTAGAACCCCTTTGAGAGGTCTGTACCCTAGGGGTGAAATGACCTAACCCTGGCGGTGCGTCCAGTATGGTCGGATCTTGTGTCCAACACTAACCAGAGACAGGATCCTGGTGGCATGAGAGTACAGTTTGTAGTGTCTAACATCAACCAGAGACAGGATCCTGGTGGCACTAGAGTATAGAAAAGCATGTCCAACACTAACCAGACGTCCTGGTGGCATGACTTGACTCTCTGCCCATGTACTCAACTAGAGGAGTCCAGTTTATAGCACCATAGGATGCCAAGGCCAGAGAGCTAGAGTTCCTGTAGCAGACCAAGACAACAGTCAGACTTAGCTATCCCGGGGTGTCGGCTAAGTCTTGTACGGTGGGATCGTAGTTCGCTACGAGTCTTCATATGTAGAGTACACTGCATATGATCAGGGCATAAGATAAAATATGTTCATATAGGTTCACAAAGTTTTTATAAGTTAAAGAGTTACGAAAGATATGAGTTAGCTTCACAACAGTTGTTCTTTAAGTGGAATTTAAGTATTTTATGTTAAATAATTGTATCTACAGCTTTGCATAAATTGTTATCATAATGAAATGTTGACATCTTCTGTTGTTTAAATTAAATTTCTTAGACCTGCTCAGTGTAGTATTTCTTGCATATTATTCCAAATAATAAACGTAAATGAGTTATCTGTGATGGTTGGTGAAATTCTATTCACTGAGCCAGTAGCTCACCAACCTACTGAAACATTTTTCAGGTCAATGTCAGCACGAGGAGGCTGAAGGATCGTATCACCCGAGTACATAAAGGTAGTTAGTAGTTAGTTAGATGTCTCTTAGTCCTTTCCCCTCGGTCCTTGGGCATGTGGTGGGTTAGAGAGAGAATGTGGTGAAATATGTAATTAGTTTTCAATTATCTCTGCATTTTATAGTCTCCATGAGAAATGTAATATGTCATGTAAACTTGTTTTTATTCTTAGTAAGGTTAATGGAAAATCGCTTCCACAGTTTTATTATAATTCGATGTTATTCAAGTTTTATGGTTTTCATTTAAGTTAATCTAAGTGATCAAGAAAAGAAAAAGTTAAGAGTGGTTTACCAAGGGTGACTCCCTGATCTTCGGGGTCATTAGAGATGGCACGGAGGTCGGGGCATCACAACAACTTTGGTATCAGAGCATATGTTTAGTACATAGATACTCTAATTCAATGTTAGGGGACGACAAGAGACCAATAGGATTAGGACTTAGGTGTCTTCCTTCTAACTGTAATTTTTCTAACAGGAAGTGTTATGTTATACTATTGTAGATGACAGGAAGAGGACGTGGTCACGAGAACCAAGTAGGGAGCTTAGACTGAGTCGTTAGGAACCATTAGGATAGAAAGATAGAGTTATAAAGTGAGGTAGATAAGAAGTGATGTGTCTTTAGCTCTCGGAAATCTGAGTATTTAGGTACCCTGGCCAGGTATCTGAGTACTTAGATTGACCAGTATCAAGCTACTATGTCCATTCTTCTCTGGATGCCCTGGCCAAGTATGCAGAGGAAGAATGGTCTAGAGAGAAACACTAGAAATCTTAGGGTTAAGAAACTGGAAATAACTGTAGGAGTAAGAGATTAAACATAGGATGTGATACAACTCTTGCTTTATATTGTTTATTTGATTGGAAATCACTAGAAATGTTCTTATATGTATGAATTTAGATTTTCATTTTGTAGAATATAAATGATTCTTTTATATTGTTGTGTGTCATGAAGTGATTTATTTATTGTTTATATTCTTTGTATTAAGTAGAGCAGAAGTTATGTTTAAATGAGTTTTCCCTAAGTGGATATTTTTTCCAAATGTTTGAGATTAATAGGAGTTGGTTAATCCTGAGTAGCTCTTAGCTTTAGGACTACAGGTTCGGCCTGGTCTGGCTGGCAGGATGCGTTACTGGGATCTAATGACTCATATTAAAAATATAATAAAAGTAGACTCTGGATAATTTAGGCCCGCATCATAGTGAGAATGTACATACACTAAGACGTTGAGATATAATGGAAAGATTAGAACAACTAAGAATAAGTTGGAACTGATATCGGAGACCCAACGTTGGAGTCTCATATGAGCAATCCTTAATTGGAAATAAAGGAACACGATATAAGGTTCAGATTAAATTTAATGATTAGTATTATATGAACTCTAAATATGAGAATATGGAAAAGATATGAGAAAAGTATGTAAGGGCTAAGATAGTAAGAATCAACTATGGAATGGATCATGTAATAAAATAAAATACTTTTATGTACTTCAAAGCAAAGGGAAAATAGAAGAAAAGAGTTAAGTATACAATAAGTACATAGAAATAAAGAGCCTTATGTAAATCATAAGACCATGATAAGAAATTTAGTTGAATCAAGAGAAATGTTAGAAATGATGATCTTGATTAAGGAATGAGGATTACATGACATAATTGAGAGTATGGAATGTATATCTTTATTATAAAGTTTAATACATTCATACATACTACCTTTGTATTCTAAGTCTCTATAGACTAACAAACTAGTTCCTAAAATAAAGAATAAATGTGTAATTTAGAAAATGAATGAATCATATATGATGCATAACTACCATGGTAGAGACATCTAAGTGAATGAAATAATGACACACAATATGATAATGAAACCCTAGCAAGGTAAATTGAGAATGTAATTTACATGAATGTCCAAATAAGAGAAAGGAAATTCCAGTGATAAGATAAGCAAGACTTTAGTAAAACTTATGAGATCCAAAGTTTGAATTTCAAACTAAGGGAGCAAGGCACATCACAATAACGCTATGTTGCTGATAAAGACCAAACCCTAGAATGTTTAGAGTTGAAATAGTTCAAGGGATGCCACTAGCAATTTGACCTTGAATACTAGAATCTCTATAAAACAAAATCATGAGATTTGCACTGTGAAAAGTAAACTAGTATTGATAGTAATCCAGTGTATAAAGGTAGCTAATCTGAAGGGTAGATAAATAATATGGAAATGATTCAGAGCAAGGGATAAGAAATAAATTTGAAATGTAACAAGTGTGTTTTGAACAAAAGGAGAAATATAATATAAAGTGAAGTGTGTTATGAAATAAATTCTTATAGTAATAACAAGAATGAGGAATAATCTATTCTTACCTTGTGTGTTTCAATTTTTGGGATGTTTATTCTATATGATCAAAATGAGAAGGATAAGCAACAAAAAGTAAGTAGCATAGAATGAGGAGAATTACTCGTCACATGATCTGGAATTAGTTGTTGTAGTTCATGCTCATAAGACACGGCGTTACTATCTTTATGGTGAGGCGTGCCAGGTGTTTATAGATCATAAGAGCTTGAAATATATCTTCACCCAGAAGGATCTGAATCTTAGATAGTGGAGATGGTTAGAATTGATCAAGGATTATGAAGTGACAATGGATTATCATTCTGGTAAGTCGAATGTGGTAGAAGATGCTCTGAACAGGAAGTCAAGTTCAACAACGGATGTATTCTCTATGGCATGTTTCAAGAGAGACTTGCTAGTAGAGATGCAGAAGTTGAACTTAGACTTAGGGGTGACTGAACAAAGTGGTTTGATTGCACAGATGCAAGTCAAGCCTACTTTTTATGATCAAATCAAGGAACTTCAGTAGAATGATAGTGAGTTACAGCAGATCATGCAGGATATGACAAAGGGAAAAAGACCAGAGTTTAGGTTTTCAGATAATGGTGTGTTGTATCAGCATGACAGGTTGCGTGTACCTCGAGACAGTGATTTGAAAGAATAGATTTTTGAGGAAGCACATGCATCGATGTACGTTATGTATCCAGGCAACACTAAGATGTAAAAAAATCTTAAGGAGTTGTATTGGTGGTCTGGTATGCAGAAGGATGTAGCTGAGTATGTGGCTAGGTGCAGCTTGTGTCAGTAGGTTAAGGCTGAACACTAGAAACCTATAGGTACCTTGCAATCTCTTCCTACACCAGAGTGGAAATGGGAGCATATCACAATGGATTTTGTGGTAGGGTTGCCCAGGACACCTAAAGGTTGTGACTCAATATGGGTGATTGTGGATAGACTAACTAAGTCTGCTCACTTTCTTCCTGTTAAGTCAACCTTTGATGTCTTGAAGTTGGGAAGAACACTTGAGCCTTATAGAGTTTGCATATAACAATAGTCACCATTCCAGTCTTGGTATGGCCCCGTATAAAGCTATGTATGGTAGAAAGTGTAGATCACCCATATGTTTGTATGAGGTAGGTGAAAAGCAGATTATTGGTCCAGAGATAGTGGATTTGACCACTGAAAATATTATAGTGATCAGAGAACAGTTGAAAGCTGCACATGACAGGCAGAAGAGTTAAGCTGAGAAGAGACGTATACCTCTTAAGTTTGAGGTTGGTGATGAAGTGTATCTGAAGGTTTCACCATGGAAAGGAGTGCTGAGGTTTGGTAAGAGAGGCAAACTGACTCCTATGGGCTCGTATCCTATCATTGAGAGAATTGGACCTGTAGCATATAGGTTGGAATTGCCATCCGAATTGGCTAATTTACATGATGTGTTTCATGTATCGATGCTAAAGAAATGTTATCCTGTTACAGAGAAGATAATGGACCCATAACCTGCACAGCTCAGACCAGATGTGTCCTATGTTGAGGGACCAATACAGATAGTTGATCGGAGGATCAAGAAACTCAAGAATCACGAGATACCATTAGTGAAAGTTTTGTGGAGGAATCATAACCTAGAGGAAGCTACGTGGGAGCTTGAATCTGAGATGCGTAACAAGTTTCCTTTTCTCTTTTAGGAATTTCGGGACGAAATTCTTATAAGGGAGGGAGATTTTTATGACCCACTCCATGATTAACTAGTAAGTATCATGATTAGTTCATAATTAAGTTAATTGAGATAAGTTAAGTGCTCATGTGGTGACTAGTGCATCATCAAGTTAATTAAGCTAAGCTAAGTGCTTAAATGTGATTAGTGTTTTGATTAGCTGAGACAAGCTAAATAGCATGATTTCTTGCACTGAGAGTGTATAAGATGTCACACTTAAAATTTTTCAAGAGAAATCACTTCAATTGGACACTCGAGGCGAGAGCTACAACATTTTCTAGAACTTTGGGTTTAAGATGCAAATTTTCCAGTTTTTGGCCTTTTATTTCTTTTCTTTTTCCTTTCTCCCTTATCTTTTCTTCCCCAACCGACTGATGCCTAGAAAAAACACAGAGCGGTGCCTGCAGGGCAGGTCGACTGTGATTTGGGCGATCTTGGGTGCGATCTTTGTTGGCTCTAGCTCTGATTAGCTTGGCGCCCTTCCACCCTTCTTCTTCCTCCACTCCTCCTTCCTTCCCCTCTCCTTTCCTTGCCCAGCCGTGACCAGCAGCTAGGGCGCCGACCAACAACAGTTGCAAGTGCTGCGCCCAGTAGCATTGTCGACCAGTAGAGGAGCAGCGACAACTTTGGGCCCATGAAGGCCGAACTAGTGGCGCCAACCTCCCTCCTTACCCCTATTGCGGCCACCCACCTCCATTTGTGCCCACCTGCAAGGGTAGCACCCATCAAGTAGGAAGTAGCAACTACTGCTAGAAGTGATGGCCAGAGGCCCTTTTGGGCACAACTAGCACCTCCAACGGTGCTCTTTAGGTCCGACCTTGAGGTCCCAGTGAGTTTCCGCAGCTCCCAGCTGCGTTTGAGCATCCTAGTCGAGTTCTTCCACCAACCTGTTGTGTGCGTGAAGCTACAAATCATTAACAAGACAATTCCAAGGTAGAAAACAACCGAATTTGCCCAGAAACTGGTCTCTAGACGCATTTCTAGACAAATCTGGACATCCCGAACCACTATGAGTAGGATTTCACTCATTTAACTCTGCAAATCGGAAATTTTTGAAAAATTACGCGTTTTTCACTAATAACAGGCGTTGGGTAGTATTTGGCGTCGCCTGACTTTTTATTTCATAAATCGTTTCTTTATGCTTTAATATGATTTGGATTAGCATCTCATTAGTGTGGATTAGACCATTGAATTTACATGGTTCATCGGAACCTAAATTGCTCAGTGTGAATGTTGAAATTAGTAATACACGATCGATAATGGTACGGTTTGGGTATAAACTCAGGCAATATAGATTTTGTAAATTATCAGATGCACGATTTAAAAGAAAGTACGATAACATAAAAATATGCAATAAAACCCTAGTTGCATGCTTCCTGTTATGTTACTGTGTGTGAATTAACATTTACATGAATTGGCACATTTCCCTGAGATATTACTAGAAATTCTTAAGTATTGTTATAATTTGTGTTATGATACGTAAGTAACTCTTAATTGAGTTATGTGATGCACAAACCAGGATTAGGGTTAATGTGCACGTTCTTCGAGAAATTTTATGTAAGGACTCTGACCTACGTTTAGGGTTTACCCTGTTTGTTTTGCTTAACCTTGGTGGTTTGATGCTTGCTAATCACATTTGAGTGGTGATTAGGGTTTGGTTGTGCTTTGTTGAGAGTTCGAGGGGCTACTTGCAAATAACCCAAGTCTAGGGTTTTGTGTGCAAGTTTGCCATCTTGTGAGATGTTTTCCCCTCTTTGCTTCCTCTAGGGTTAAGAGGAAGGCTTGGGCTTGTTGGTTGAGTTCTCTGGGCCTTGGTTGAGCTTGTTTGGGCCTTGAGGTGCCTTGTTTGGGCTTGCTTGAGCCTTGTGTCGGCCAAGACCAGCTTGTGTCGCCCTAGGTTGGCTTGTGTCGACCTGGAGTGTTGTGTGTCGCCCAGTAGAGTTGCTGCTTGTGTCGCCCGTGTTGCTTAGTCCAACCTTGACCATGTTTGGTGGACACTTGGTGTGTATCTTTGACAAGTGTCTCTTGGTGTGCTAGTGTGTTGGCTTGAACCCTAGGAAAAGTGTCCCTTGGGTGGACGACACATAGCATGGTTGTACCTTGGTTTCTCCTCCCCTTCTTTCTATATAGGTAGCTCTTCTCCTTGCCTTAGTTTCCTTTGCTCTTTTGGTCTCCCCTCCACCTTGAGTGCACGATATCCCTCTCCATCTTGCTTGTGTTAGCCGATACACTCCCTTGGAGTTGAAGTGGTGGCCGATACCCTCTCTTGGAGCAGCTTTGGTGGACGACATCCCTTGGAGCTTGAAGTGCATCTTCTTCCTTGGAATCTTGGAGCTTAAGGCGGGCTGCATAATTTCTAACCCTAACTTCATTACCTTTTGTTCTTGTTCTTGTTGATAGTGTAGTAGCTTAGACTTGTACCTTGCTTGAGTTTCCTTTGGTGGCCGATATCCCCTTAGGGTTTAGGGTTTCTAGTGTACCTTGTGATATAGGGTTTGGGTTCCCTTGAGTTGGAGGTTGATGGTGACCTAGGGTTGGACGATATCCTTTCTTTGTTGGTGTGTTGGACGATATCCTTTGAGTTGGACGACATGGCACCTTTGTTGGACGATATGTATACCTTGGTGGACGACATGATGTGTTCTTGAGGTTGGCCGATACCCTTACCCATGTGTTGGGCGATAGGGTGAGTTAGGGTCATGTTGGCCGATATGTTGGTGACATGGGTGAATGATAGATGAGCAATGCTCTTGTTCTTCTCTTGGATGACAGGTCTTTGTTTTTTGATGGGCTACATGGTGAGCATGATGGTCGAGATGGTCCTTCTTGTGTTGAGAGACATCCTCTTCCTCATGGTGGACGATATACCTAAGTTTCTTGGAGGTTTGTTGGTGCTGGCCGATAGCCATGCATGGTGTGCTGGTCGACACCCATGCTGGCCGACACCCATGATGGCCGATAGCCATGTTGGGCGACAGCCTTGGGTGGTGATGGCCGATAGGGTTGGTGTGTGTGTGTCGGCCGATAGGCCATGATAGGTTTTAGTGAGGGATGATGAGAGTCTTGTAATCATATAGTAACGACCCTTGGTGATGAAGAAGTGGTTAGCTATGCACCAATAAATGATGGTGGTGTCTTGTTAGTAATAACAACAGTGAGTATGATGCCTTGCAATAATTACAGTACTAATACTAGTAATGATGCCAATACTAATAATGTGAGTAATGATGATAATGGTAGTAGTGATGGTAATGAGGAAGGTAATGATAATAAGATGCATGATGTGATTCTTATGCTTATTTGTTAATAATAAAGAAGATGATAGTAATAATGTTGATCATAACAATGATGACAATAATGATAGTTATGTTATGCATGAAGTAATCCTTGTACTTAATTGTTAAATGAGAATGGTGATAGTTACACTAGTAGCTTGCATAATGATAATAATGATATGGTAATAATGATGATAGTGGATGGTGACATAATGGTAGTGGTAACAATAGTACTTGTTCTGTATGTTTGAACATCTTGATTATTCACATAGTTCTGAGATAAGGATAAGTATAGATATGGCTTGTTGATAATGTACTTTATACACTTGATTAGCAAATAGAGTAAGAATGATAAGTAGAAGTATCTTGAGTGGCATTTCATGATGATAGCATATTCCTTATGATTGAATCTACGATTATTGTGTACTCTAACCATGCAGGTGATGATTAGCCATGAAAAGGCTATGAGACATATGTGATGAGTAACATCACTTGGTAATTACTCTGATTAATGAGATGATATGTATAATGTGTTTAGTTCCATGATGATGATGTGAGCCTTGAGAGGCATTGACAGTACATGATGAAGGATTGAGATCCCATGGTATGTGATGATCCTCGAGATGGATCTGGATGGTTGGCAAGAGGCCAAGTGGTAACATGTGATGTTGGATCCTTGTGATGGACCAGGTTGATGTGATTAAATAATAACATAATGTTGTTTACTTTCCATTATATCTTTCATGTTATACAACTTGGTTGAATCCTGCAATCCATCTAAAAGATACTAATTAATCACAGTGAAATATATCATGTAGTTTGCCCTGGCCATAGATCCATCATCGTCAGGACTTGGTGATGGTGAAACAGGTTCTCCTACGGATTAACCTGGAAGCGCATATTGTTGAATATGTGTAGGTTGCTCCTAGCCTGAAAATGAGGAGGTAAGAGTGTAACTTCGATTACAGACTCAGATACATATGAAGAGCATGGTGAACAGGCCCATGGATCAGGATATGTGATGTGTAGAGCATGAATGTGTTCATGGCTCAAAGCACGGTGAACAGGCCCGTGGCTCAGTTTTACTAGCGCCGAGACCTGTACCAAGGCGGGCTAGAGTGAGGGTAGCCTAAGGAGCTGACCCTGTGGCTTAGACCACTTCAGCATGTGACTGCGGTCCTGCTTGTGTTGTACTCGTGTACTGACCACGAGGTGGGAGGTCGTGGAGTCCGGCTCTTCCATTGACCTTGTATGGCACCGGCTTGGGTTTCGTAACCGAAGGTTGGATTTGAACGGTACGGTTCAAATCCTCAGGGCATAATAATACATAATATATCCATTTAATACTTATTGCTTAGGATAAACACGAAACATTGGTTGAGGCCTTGTTTGTGTAATATCTTTGTTATATCTTGCAGGTTATGTGATAATATGTCTAATCTTGATAAGCAGGTTATGTGACATTATATCTTGTTCTGATAATCATGTCGTATAGTGATATATCATATCTTTCTAATCATATTCCTTGAGAGATATCCGGTGATATGCTTTCGTATAGCGGGTAAGCTTGTCGGTAAGAATAGCTTTACTTTATATAGACTGCTCTTGTTATATCTGTTGATTAGTTATCTGCTGTTATAGTTTATCTTGCTAAGGTTCTATAGTTGCGGTGGGGAGTTATGTTTCCCGTTGGGAAAATTGTTCAATTGTCTCACCCCGCTGGTTTAACCCCTTTTTAGGTGGTCGAGGTAGGCGTGGTCGTGGTCGTGGTGTTGCGGCCGAGAAGCTTGAGGAGCAGTAGAAGGCAAGCGTTGGATGTGTTGCTGTTTTGGATGTTTTGTAGTAGAGTCTAGAGTCATCCCTATACTCTCAGGTCCTTGGCAGTGTTTTGACGTTGTTTCACGATGATCGATCGATGATGCTTGTATATCCTGATGTTGGCCGGATGTGGGCCTTTACTGTATATGAACAGGTGGTGAACTCATGTGATGGATGAACATATGTTTCTGAGCTGTGGACACGTATCAGATCTCGTGTATGTATATATATATATATATATATATATATATATATATATATATATATATATATATATGTGTGTGTGTGACATGTTTCTGTGCAGGATGAGGACTAAAAAGTAATAGCTTCACAGTTTATCAGTTTTCCGCAATCGGTTTTAATTAACCTGTGTTTTCATAATCTGTGGTTATGGTGATTTCCACACGTTTTCGCGTAACACCTCGTTATCTGTGTGATAATGGGATGTGTTGTCACAAGTTTTGGTATCAGAGATTTAGGTTCGCTGAGTCTATAGGGACTTAGGACTAGGTTGAGTTGTTCTTATGAGTTTTCCAGGTTTTCTTACAAATATCTTCTGCCCTTAGCGGAAGAAAAGTCAAGATGTCTGGAAACCATGAAGAACACTCTGCTGAGTATAGTGATGCTGCATCGGTTGATGGAGCAGATGGACAGGCACATGAAGATCGGGTGCCTGAGGTGCCCATGGCTCAGGATGTGTGATAAGAGCATGGTGAACAGGCCCATGGCTCAATGATTATGGAGCACGGTGAATAGGCATGTAGCTCAGATCACTAGAGCCAATACCTGTACCAAGGTGGGATAGGAAGAGGGTAGCCTGACCCTTTGTGGCTGCGACCACCTAAGCATGAGACTGCGGTCGTGCTTGTTAAGCACTCATGCACTGACCACAAGGTGGTGAGGTCGTGGAGTTCGACTCTTCCATTGACCTTGTATGGCACCGACTTTGGGCTTCACAGCCGATGGTTGGATTTGAGCGGTACGACTCACTTCCTCAGGGCATGATAATATGTAATCCAGCCAAATAATATATACTGCTTAGGGCAAAACATGGAACATTGATTGAGGCCTTGCTTGTATAGTTGATCTAGTTATACCTTGTAGTTATTTGTATGATCCTTATATTTTGAAATAAGTTCTTATAAAGCTTATCTTGTCAATCATGTTCCATAAAGAATATCTAGTCATATGCCTCCTGGATACCCTGGTAAGATTGTTAATAAAATAAGTTCTGCTCAGGATGCTGCTCTTATGATCTGCTGATATCAGTTATCTGCTTTACCTATTTTTTCTAAAGTTTTATAGTTTCAGCGGGGAGTTATTTTTCTCGCTGGGACTGTGTGTCTCACCCCGCTGGTTTATAACCTTTTTAGGTGATCGTGCTAGACGTGGTGGTGGTCGTGAGGTTGTGGTTGGGAAGTAAGAAGAGCAGTAGGAGGCAAGAGATGGATATGCTGATGTTTTGGTTGTTTTGTAGTAGATTCCTAGAGTCATCCCTGTACTCTCAGGTCCTCGGAGGTGTTTTGATGATGTTTTATGATGTTTAGATGATGTAGCTTTGTATATCCTACTGCTGGCCTGATGTGGCCGTTATGTATGTATAAACATGTGATGAACTCTTTGTGCCTATGTAACAGCTGGTTCCTATAAGCTGTGGACACGCATCAAGGTTTATGTCTGTTTATATAACATGTTTCCTTGCAGGATAAAGATCTGGATGTAATAGTTCTCTTTTATATGCTTTCCACAATCCATTTTAATTAACCCGTGTTTTTGGTAATATGTGGTTTATGGAAGTTCTGCACATTTTTGCGTGGCATTTCGTTGTATGTGTGATAGCGGGATGTCACACTAAACTTTCTCATGATGCTAGATATGCATATGATACTGAATTGATTATATTGTCAACAAGATAAAGGGTGATAGTCTGGCTAATGATGATAATTATTATCTACTCCTTTATGTCTTTTGTCAATCATCCCTGCTATTGGGCCTATTTGTTATATCTGATTAAACTGCTTAAACTATTTAATTACTTAAAATGTTGTAATCAATAAGCGTTGTTGGAGGTTATATCTCTTGTTGGGACATGGGTCTCAACCTTGTGGTTCGCCACATCTTTTTAGGTAATCGGTAGTGATGGCAACAAAATTGTGGAAGTAAAGAGGAGCTATAATAATGAATCTTTGAGAAAGTTGATTAGATGTCTAGTGTGTCCTAGAGTCATCCCTGTACTCTCAGGTCCGGGCAGGAAAAGTTTGTATATGGTGTTTCAAACGAATCAAAATTTTATTAGCATGTCAATGCTTATTTGTGTGACATATACAAATATTGTTATCCTATGTATATATGTTGTGGCTAAGGTGATAGAATAATTTGTATCAAATTATTGTTATAGTATGGATAAAAGAAAGATGTTCGACTCTTATACAAATGTTTCTGAGTAGGTGCTGACGTTGAAGTCGGTTTTAATTTACCCATATTTTTGGGTATGTGGTTAATTGGTGATTCTATTTTATGTTTTGAGTAATCTCATTTAGTGTAATGGGTTCTCACAAGTTGGTATCAGAGCTTTAGGTTCACTGAGTCTATAGGGACACTAGGACTTAAGACTAGGATGATGTCTAAGTTAGGAACGTGACACAAAAACATGGTGCATACTACCTAATCTCAGTACTTGGATGCCCTGACCAGGTATTCAATTATTGAAGAAAGGTAAGTATGGAACTCTTAGATTGTTATCTTTCTGATCAATCTGATCAAGTAGTCATTTTAAGACAGTCTAAAGAGCATAATGAATAAGAAATCATGGTGTGAATATCTCAATCCTACCTTAAAGAAGATGATAATTGCATCATAATCTATCAAAACTTGAATGTTTGGCAGCCAAAGAGAAAGACACGAAACCAAGAAATCTAAATCCAAATACAAATAAGCAAAAGAGAAGTTCTTAAAGATGTGATTCAAGAAGATAATAAAGTAAAAGACAAATAAGTCTATGCTTATAAGGTGATTCAAGGTATGAAATCCACATAAGATGGAGAGAACCCCAATGATAAGTATATAATGAGAAGATAAATGAGAACAATGACAAAGGAATAAGGTGGAACCTGAGTTAATCTCAGACCAACCTATGTGTGTAAGAAAGTGTTAATGTAAAATCAACATGGCATGTGAAAGAAATTAAGGGAGATGATCCCTGTTTAATGAAGAAAATGAAGAATATGATGATTTACCCGTTGATAAGTGGTTGAAAAACATAATAAAATAAGAGAACATACACTAGTGGGATAAATAGTCATCAAGGAAGGAGTAATGAGATATGTTAATCATGATGATTCCTATGCTAATAGAAAGGAACCCGAAATGAAAAAGGTAAACTGATACATTAGAAGTTGTAACCTGCATAATGAAAATAGAATTGGTTACCTTTTTGCTAGTGACCCTTAAAAAACACTACTATGGTATGGGAAGTGTGTTTCACTTTGTGTATTTCCTTTCTAGGGCACAACTTTCAAGTGGATCATTACCACTTGGTACGTGTGGATTCGCTGCAAACATGAGGGTGGATAATTTATTATAGCATAAGGTTGCTTGGACTATGGTTCCAAGATCATAAATTTTGTGATGATTTTACTTTTGAGCCTTCCAATAATTTGGGAGACTCCTCTTATATGTTTTGAAATTTATTATGTTGGTAAAAGTAGATGAGATAAGGATGTGAGTTCCTTATAGCACATGAGGTGGATACCAAAGTACTGAATCCTAGTATCCACGATGTATTAATAGTATGGGAAGTATGTGAAGGTTGGAGATGTTTATTAAATGAACATATCAAGTATTCCTCCCCCTTAAAGAGAGGGATAGAGAGTTGATGATGACCCTCTAAATGTTGTTTGGAAGGAAAACCAAAAGTGATTCTATAATGTTGTGTATGGTTCAGTGATAGTTGGGTAAGACCACTATCAAGGATAGATGGTTTGTTGGTCAATAGATATGTGATACCGTGTTCCTTTAAGATAAATCTATGATCAAATATCAATGCATAAGAGTTAAATTGGATGACATAATTCACATGACCATGATGAGTTTAGAGTTATGTCCTATAGACTAACCAATGTAAAAATAGAATTTATGAATAGGAGGAACAGAGTGTTCCAGTCATGTCATACAAGTTATATCAAGCTTTGAATGATGACATATCAAATTATTTCAAATATGGTAAAAAATATGATCAATATTTCTTAAAAAACCGTAGGGTTGCTGAAGCAAAAATAGCTATGAGACAAGTTGAACAAGATTGAGATGGGGTTGATTAAATGTCTTTATGGGATCATGATATGTCTTCTAAGTAGGTTGTGTAAATCCTAGTAATGTGAATATAGTGTTGTTGTTTCACCCCTAACAAGGTTTACTAGTAATGATGTTTCCTTGTATGGAATGATAGGTGCTAGTGTCAACATTTCTTTTGATGCTGAAAAAGAACTAACGAGTGTTCTAGTGTCAGTGTATCTAGAAAAAAAAAGGATGGATACATCACCTTTTTTATGCTTCAAGGAATGGTATGGGACACATGGCATGATTGGTAAAAAAAGCAAGCAAGTATGAATTTTGAGTAATGTGTTGATATAATAGATATACTTTTAGGATGATAGCTAGAATTTAAAGTTGAACATTACTACTAGAGTTGTACAAATGACACAATAAGTTTCTACATTCCATATTGAGAATGTATTCTTAGGTGGGGGGTTTTGTGTTGACCTAAGATGAGATATGTATGAATGATGTGACATCACCATGATATGAAAGTAACCATGTGAAGGTAATAGGATGAGGTGCAAAGGAAGTACCCATCTTTGTTTACCTTGGATTTCGGGGGCGAAATCCCTGTCAGGGGTTTATAGTTGTAAGGCCCCTAAACTTACTTAATGAGTTGAATATGCTTAATTATCATAATTAAATTCTCATAACCCTAATATAAACTTGTTATATGCTTTTAAATCATAAGACAAGCTTAAGTTTCAAATTTGGTCCAATTTGGACACTGTTTGAGCAAGTTATGCAATTTTATGCACATTTTGGATTTTTCTACAATATACCCAATTGATAGGATTTCTTTGCAATTTATCACTTGAATTATGTTCCTTGGATATCATCTCATCATTCTTGAGCTTTTTGAGCCATGGGGAACCTATTTAATCCTTGGTTTGAAGGTCTTTTCTCCAAGGGTATTTTAAGGTTTACCCCTTCATGGATGAGCTACCTTTAGTAGCTATCAACTAATGAATTATTTGTTTTGCTTGGAAATTCAAGAAACGAGGGATAAGAATGTCTCTATGGATGATGGGGGAGCTTCTTGTGTGTGTTCTTGTATATTCTTAATAGTTTAAGGCCATGGACACTTGGAAAGATACTAGAACTTCAACTTTTTTCTTTCTTTATCTTAAGGTTTCATATAGTTATCCCTAAGCACCAAAACGAGCCATTTTCTCTCCACCACTTCCATCATTCTACAAAACTTGTCCTACCTTTGTGCTTCTATGAATTTCCTTTCCAAGGGAGAAGAAAGAGGGGATCTTCTTGGAAAAAGAATCTAGGGTTGCAATTGACTTCCTTTTAGGGTTTAAAAAGCTTCCTTCTAGTGATTTTGACCTAAAAGAGTAAGAATCCCCTTATTTCCTCCTTTTATTTCTTTTTATCCTTCCTCCTACCTTTCTCCAAGTTGTAACCTTGTTGTTCCATGGTATAAATTTCTCTAAAGCTCTAAAACCCTACCTTTCTTGCTCCTTATGCTTAGGGTTTGCTCATTTGGTGAAGAAAGGTGCTAGATGGACGAGTTCACAAGTTATGCTTGGATTTTCTACCCTACCTGCTCGAGTTTTCTTCTATTTGGGGTTGAATCTTCTAATTATAGGCAACTTTTATTACTTTCTCCACGTTTATTGCTTACCATAAGCTTGCTAGCTCATGTTCTTGCTTATAAATGATGATCCATGCACTAAAAAGCTATGCTTGACTTGGATTTCAATTTTTATAGTGTTCCCTATTCTGATTTCAGTACTAGATGAACCTGTGATCATGTATACATTATTCATAAGGTATAATATAACTTGGATCAGGTTGGTTTGACAACCTATGGTGCTAAGCACCTATCAACCAATGGTCAATTTTAGGGGTTTAAGTTGATTTATTCTATAAACACATGACCCATTGGTGGTACCATTGCAACAAATGATGGTGTTGTCTTCATGAAAACTGATTTTGGTTATTAAGGGTGTCAACTTACGTTCACCCCTTAGGTCATGTGTTGGCCTAATTAGAATCTTAATGATCAACAACTAAGTACCCTAATTATGCTATCAATCAATGGTGACATTAGCTTGATATTCGATGGTGATTAATGAATATAGTGTTGATCTAACAACCTATGGTGACTTAATGGTAATTACTGATGGTGGATCAGGTCTACAAAACCTATGGTGAGTTAAGCATGTAGTTGTAGCATCAATTAATCCTTAAACTAAGGGTTTCTTGGTTCATTTGATGCAATGGTCGGACCTATACTACAATTGATGGTTTTAATATATGAACTTGACCTGATGGTTAAGATTCAATGTTTCTTCATACAATAAATTGGAAGGGTGCCTAATGTAATATGTTAGTCCTAATAAAGTGATTTATATGTTTTCCTTTATGAGATCAACTTAAGAAGCTCATTTATTGACGAATTATTTTAAATAAACAATCACTTATGGTTTTACCCTACTCTCAATGGAACTTTTAATGTTGTTAATCAAGGGATGTCTAGGGTTAAATGGTGACTCTTTCTAGAGAACAACTCAATGATTTAATAGGTGGTTTATCCAAGGTGTTTACTTATGTAAACAACCAATGGTCTTACCTTTTAAACATCTAATGGTTCTGGGTGACATATTGGTATGGAGATATGGGTTGAAAGATGATGGAACAAATGGAGGGTTATCCTTAATAAGGTATTCTTACCTATTCACTCATATAAATAGAAGGGATGATAACCATATTGTTTTGATATGTAACCCTAATGAGGTATAACTTGTTATACCTAGCTTTAATATAACTAAATGATGGTAATTGGGTATGAATAGTCCTTGAATGACTAATACAATCATGGAGTACTCTGTTATTGTGGTTGAAACCCTAGTATGCTATAACCCGATGGTTACACCTTGATTTATGTGTGGGTTCATACTTGATTATGGTATGGAATGTGATGGTGATGCTTCACCTTACCCATACATGATCCAATGGGGATGTCGTGAGTTAGGGTTTGGGTATAAGTGTTGATTAGTAACACTAATATGATTTATCTTGTCGAACCTAACTCTAATGCAAATGAATAAAGATGAGTATTCATGTTTAACATTCTTATATGATGGAATGATGGTGGAATAACCTCCTTAATATGATCATAACCTTAATATGTTAATTGGTGGTTATCATAACCACATGGTTGATACTTTCTTATGCTAAACATGTGCATTATGAATATGATGAAGGTTAATCATATCTAGATTCCTTGCATGTTGATGTGATAAAGAAATGTACTTAATATTAATATAACCCTGCTATGATTGTTTATGAATGTCTGGCCATAGTAGCCCGGGTGGTAAGATCTCGGTAAGTCCCAATGAAGGACCCAGGTTCAAACCTCACCGAAGGCACTTTGCGAATGACAATTCACACTGATTAGGCATGGGAGGTTGACCGAACCACACCCTCTCATGCCTCAAGAGTTTACCATGTCGGCTTCGCCCGGGATGGGTTCTCTCGGTCACCAAAAAAAGATTATTTATGAATATCTCCCATCTTATTAATGCAATATTGTGGTGATACGGTGTAATATATGTAAGTGATGTTGTTGAGCCTTGCTACAAGGCATGCAAAGATAATGATGATCTTATAGGGAATAGTATTATGGTCTTAATGACCTTTTGTCATGGTTGATCCCTAAATGAGGTGTAATCCTCTTGTGTTGATACCCTGTGATATTGTGAAAAGGATTTATATCCTGTTATAGTATGATGGTCTTAATGACCTTTGGGCATGGTTGAGCCCTGAATGAGGTGTAATCCTCTTGCATTGATAAGGGTTGATACCCTGTGATATTATGGAAAGGATTTATATCCTGTGATAGTATGATGGTCTTAATGACCTTTGGGCATGGTTGAGCCCTGAATGAGGTGTAATCCTTTTGTGGTGATAAGGGTTGATACCTTGTGGTATTGTGAAAAGGATTTATATCTTGTGATAGTATGATGACTAGTGTGGTCTCACGAATGGCAAGTGAATAGTACCATGTGATGATAAGATGAGCAATTATGTTCCACACATTTATATCTTTTAAAAGTTGTGATATTTATATGCTTGCTAGAAGTGAATTCGGGTTTGTATGTCCACTTGTTTGATGCTACCTTAATTCACCCAGTTGGCATAACTAATCAAGTCCAACTCTAATCATGTAGTGCCCTGTGCCGTAGAGCCATCTTCAGTGTCAGAACTTGTTGGATGGTGAAATGAGTAATCCTAAGGGAAACTCGAAGCACATACTATAGAGTATGTGGGGGTGGCAAGTTGAGGATATATCCTTGTCATCCACAATGAAGTTGTGGAGGATGGCTATGGTCATGCCTCATACATCTGATATGATTGAGGACAACTGTGGTTGTACCTCAGATTAGAGGGTTTTAAATACCCTGGATGCTAGCGCCATGACCTGTACCGAGGTTGGCTAGTTACATGAATATATGTCATTGTTTTGCAATTTGATTGACATGTCACTGCCTTTTTACTCGTAGTGACCGAGGGGAAGAGATCTTAGGATACCAGCACTCCTAGATCTTGTATGGAATAGCCCTTCACAGGGGTCGGTTGGACTTTGAATGGTACGATTCAAATTCCCTAGGGCGTAATAAAAGATGTAATACAATCGTGTAGTATATTTGTTTAGGGTTATACACGACGTTTCACATTGGATGATAACCCTTGTTTGTTATCTTTACATAAAGACGATGCTTAGTGAAATTAAGAGATAGTTGATATGCTTATGTTATGGATATGCTTAAGATTGTAGATGTGTACATAAAGTAGTCATGTTTATGTTGATAACTATACTGCTACTGCTGATTGTAATCATGATGCTGGATATCTCATGTTGTTAGTTACATTTAGCATGCTAGCCATGCCTTTACTACTAGAGATGCATATACTGCTAATCATGCTTATGTAGATAGTTGTGCTTATGTTGTTAGATCTACTTATGATGTTAATATGTTCAACCTATTAGACATGCTAATGTTTTTAGCTATGCTTATGTGGCTAGAGTTATTCATAATGATAGAGATTCTATGTTATGAGACTTGCTCATAATGCTAGATATGCATATGCTATTAAATTGCTTATATTGTCAACAAGATAAAGGGTGATAGTTTGTCTAATGATGATAATTATTATTTGCTCCTTTATGTCTTTTGTCAATCATCCTTGCTATTGAGCCTATTTGTTATATCTGATTAAACTACTTAAACTATTTAATTACTTAAAATGTTGTAATCAATAAGCGTTGTTGGAGGTTATATCTCTTGCTGGGACATGGGTCTCACCCTTGTGGTTCGCCACATCTCTTTAGGTAATCGACAGTGATGGAAATAGAATCATGGAAGTAAAGAAGAGCTGTAGTAATGAATCTTTGAGAAAGTTGATTAGATGTCTAGTGTATCCTAGAGTCGTCCCTGTACTCTCAGGTCTGGGCAGGAAAAGTTTGAATATGGTGTTTCAAACGAATCATAATTTTATTAGCATGTTAATGCTTATTTGTGTGGCATATACAAATCTTATTATCCTGTGTATATATGTTGTGGCTAAGGTGATACAACAATTTGTATCAAATTCTTGCCATAGTATGGATAGAAGAAAGATGTTGGGCTCTTATGCAAATGTTTCTAAGCAGGTCCTGACATTGAAATCGGTTTTAATTTACCCATATTTTTGGGTATGTGGTTGACTGGTGATTGATTGTGTTTTATGTTTTGAGTAATCTCGTTTAGTGTAACGGGTTGTCACACGTTAGGTCTCCTTGGTTTATTAAATTCAATTCTTGATTTTCTAGTAATTTTATAAATGTTTTGGAGAAATCGAAGAAAATTAAAAAGAGAGATAATTCAAGATTATCCCTAAGATATATCAAGAAAAAGCAATTAAATATCCTTAGGATAAAAGAGAATACATTGTTCAAGATAATTTAATGAATCAATTTATGAAAAAGGCTTGCAAAAGCGTAATTGAAGATTAAATTGTACTTTGAGTTTAGAAAAAAAGTTTCTTTTAGAAAGCCTCAAAGTATATTAAAATGGGTGAAGATGTTTGTATTAAATAGGTGAAAATATCAAGAAAAAAAGATACATATGGAAGTTTTGTGGAATGGACTCCACCATTAGCTAGAGACTAACCTCGATTGTGTATTTATGGTGAGTGAGCAAAAATTGGGTACCAACAGTTTGCCCTTCTCTAGACAAAGTTTGAGATAACAGTGAGAACTGTAGTTTTGAGCCAAGTCTGACCCCTCATTTTTTATTGAGAAAGGAAAAAAAAGTTGGACTCGTGAAGGATGTTCTGAAAAACCTTGTGGATGGTGGAAAACTAGGGCAATGTCTCTTCTTTCTATGTATGAATTAATTAAAAAGTCATTCATATCAAAAATAAGATTGGACGTGAATCTTCAGAGTAAGGGTAGCCTCCATCGGAGGCATGTTATCCACATATGATCAATCATTCATTCTCCTGGAGTGTTGATGAGCCATTCAAGGTTTATTGGTTGTAAAAGTGAGTCGAATTGTTGCTTCCAGTTTCTTCCGTCAGCATGTCCGATTCTCTTACTAACTCATGCCTTTGTGAGAAAAAGGTTGATGTGAAAAGTGGATAGGGTTGATGGTTTCACAGAAGTCATTAAGATCAAGAGTCAATGATCATGAAAAATTGCGGCAACTGTTTGACTGTAATAAGATCTTTGAGAAAAAATTACCATCTCTTTTCATCCTACACATTTTCCATTTTTTATTTTTTAGTGGGGTAGTTTATGGGTTAGGACCAGAACCCTCTAGAGGGAAAAATGTAGGGAGTATGCCTATCTAGGATAGGGCTTTGATTCTTCTAGATTGGTATTCTAGTATCAAATAAGTTCTTAGATTTAAGGTGACCTTCTGGCTGATGATTGTATAAGTTAACTATCTACCCTCTTAGAGTACTGACAATACTTAAAAACAAGTTGCGCCTGGGTTTCAGAGGATTATCTAGTAAAAAGGTGGTCTCTGGGATGTGTTCCTTTACAGATTTATCATCCATTTCTATTAGATTGTCAATAATTGATTATCCCCGATTTTCTAGTTGTCACCTAGTTTGAGGATGATTATCAATATTGGAGATTGAATAATGATTCAGGATCATAAAAAGGTTCTCACGATTCGGTTCATTTTTAAGTCATGATCCGGAATTGTCAAAATATTTGAGAATTTGTAGTGCGAGGTTGGTTAAACTTTGAATTATAGGCTAGGACCATCAAAAATATGAGAGTGGAAGTAGGGTAATGGCCCAATTTTAGGTTGTGGTCCAGGACCGTCAAAAGATTTGTGTTAAATCAATGAGTTATTTCTTTTGTCAGATAGGGAAGTTTTTAGCTTTCAAGTCAATAATTGTGATCTTCATAGTTTTTGTATTTTATTTGTATTTTTTTTCTTTTTTTTGTGATTCTTTATGATTTTTAGAAGGATTTTTGGAAATTATGTTAAAATTCTAGGGGCATGTTTGCATTTTTTTGAAAAAGTTTTTGTTTTCAAAAGGAGGGGACATAAGAGTGGGTCGAGCATCCTTCTCACTTCTTCTTCTGCCGAGTTATGGAAGTGCAAGGAGAATTAGCTTGAGCAAGCAACAACTATGATCATGGAGAGGAGAGAGAAGACTAGGCCAATGGATTGCAACGATCTGCCACACTTGACTTGGAGGATCACAGTGTTTCACCAACCAGCCTCAATGGCGCAACTAGTAGCACGTCTATGCCAGTTGGAGGCTTCATGTCGCCCATGTTGGTGACATTTTTGTGCAAATTTCAGCTATATTCATCTCTAAGGAGGTATAGCTTTCACTTTTGCATTTAGTTTGGCCATTTTAACGATGGGTAGAGAAATATAAATTTTGGTATCCCTATGGTCTTCCTAGTATGGTGGTTTAAGATGACTCTAACTCACATTCTGATTTGACATTCAACTAATTTCATAATTTTGTTGTTTTCTTGGTCATCTAATGTTTGATTGAGTTGATTTCAATTGTTATGGAAAGTTTATATTGTCATGGTTGTGATCTTACAGATGGAAACTTGTGACTAGCATGAGGAGGTCCCCATCATGGATGAGCAAGATGTGGGTGATGATGTTGGTACCGAGGTGTACCCACAATATGCATTGTGGCTTCGCCTATTGAGTCATATCTAAATATGAAGGATATACATTTGCTCTAGGCAGACATCATGGTAGTGTGAGCAGGATCATCGAGGATCTGCTCCTAGTTGAGAGGTATGTGGTTCATTCGGGTATGTTTTAGATGAATTTGCACCATAAAAGTCATTGAGAGAGTGATGAGATATAACTTGGAAACTTTGCTCCATGTTATTTTCTTTGTGTTTTTCGAGCTTGAATCATGATTTTCACTTGTAGCAATGAGTTTTGACGTTGTCTTCCGTCCCTTCTTTTTAGGGTCTTAGATTTCCAAACGTGCTTCTGTAGACATGTTGGATTGGGCTAGGATTACTATGTCATGGTGTATTTGTTGAAGAGTTAGATTTTCTTGAGGGAAACGATTTTGGTAGTATTTATTGGTGCATGATAGTTGATAAGTACTACCTCCTCTCTTTGATTGAGCACTTATGCCTTGAGACTAACACGTTTTATTTTGCTTTTGGCAATCTAGACATACCCCCTAGTGAGTTCCTAGGAATCATTGGGTTGGGGTTTTGTCAAATCCCCATTCGTTCTTTACTTGACTGACGGGAGGGGGTCCTTCACTGTCTGGCTGGGATTTTGGAGGTGAACCCTTGTGATGCTGGGATGGCCTCCCGATATGAGGTCAAGTTTACTTGGATGAGAGCCACCTTCTTTTGTGAGGGTGAGAGGCTGTAATATCCTCAATTTTGATAAAATTGAATTATATAAATATAAGCCATGAATTGATAAGTAAATTCTCTGATGATATTATTTGTAGAATGAAAATGTTGCTTATGAGATCATTTACATTGCAAATATGTCCTTGGAACACAAGACAAAGGAATAAGAGTTTTTGTGTACAAATAAATATTAATGGCTTTGCAGATTATTGGATAATAGAAATATACGAAAACATGCAAATTTCTAAAAGAAAATAAGATCTGTGGTGATTTAGATAATTAAAAAGGTAATTATCTAGCCAGTTTGGCAACACATTTTGAGTCATCAATTAGTATTATTTTTGTATACTTGAAAATAAGGATGTTTCATGAGATAATGATAATTGTTTTATATAATGTTTAAAAGAGAAAGTTTGGTATGGGAAAGGTATCTCATTAGATCCCACACATTGAATATACATTGGGAAAGGTATTAGTGGGTTTCCTTGAAGTAAGGTTAATTATTGAAGGAATATAACAAAGAGAGATAGAGGAATATTTGAAGTAGACAATAAAGTGACATATGTTTTCATTTATGGCTTTTTGTGTGAAGTTGATATTTTAAGTAAGGGAATACTTTAAGGACATGTATGGATATATATATATATCTATAAGTCACCACATTGGAAATCAATTAAATGCTCTCTTTTTGACAACTAAAAGTACTTTCCATTGTTTGCACTCCATAACCATGATAAAAGCAAAGTAATCCAATAAAAGGCAAGAAAAAGGGGATACTTCAATCTTGTACATGTATAATGAAAATATAAGGGCAGTTATATGTTTATATAATGCAAAGAGAAAGAGAGAAGATAGATGAGGAAGTATCTATATATATGAGACTTGATGGATACATGACCGTTCTAGACTTCTCAATGTCCAAACCTTCTTTTCCCTTACTCATCTAACCTTACGATGCATAATGCACCCTGGCTCCTTCCCGAGTCCATCGTAGAATCAAATCTTCTACCTGGTTCGAGGACGCAATGACGGTCCCGACATATGCAGCCACCCTATGCGGCGGTCTCTCAAACACCTATATCTCCCTCCCTGTTCTTTTGTGGGCATGGGAGGGCACCATCAACTCTGTTATAGATATAGCCTTCCAGTAGACTCGAGTTGTTGTCAACATCACCTCTAGGTAGGAAACTTCACCCTCACTATACGTTATGTAATCTAGGGCGGACCACAACTCATAGAGCCTGGTTTCTTATGACCCTAGCTGTCGCCACCTCATGGTTATGAACCTACCAAGTCTAAGAAGAGAGGGTGAGGGTGCAAGGAGCCTATCTTATCCCTCAGAGGATGAGGAGGGGGTGAGTCTAACTGGCGGTTGCCTCCGCTTGGGCATGACCTCACTGTCATCGCGGGGCTAGGGAAGGGTCTGAGTCGAAAGACTTGTATGCCCCAATCTATGCATGTGATCAATAAGGGATTTATGATCTTTAACCACTGTCTAAAGAGGATGCTCCAATTATATTCAAGATTATTAGTTTGTTGATGTGTCAGCTATGCATTGGCCCAATTATCTTTATTTTATGAAAATCATAGCTAGTTATAGGTAAGTTGGATTGAGGCGAGTCTTACATGAAAATTAAGCAACCAAATGAGAGGAATGCAAATAAAATATCAGTAATCCTAAATATGATCCCAATTATAAAAGTGCAAACATGTGGTAAAATGGTGATTAATGCACCTAAATCCTAGTTCTTGATGAATAGGTTGTTAAACATGTTAAATGTGTTTCCTTGAGATGTAAATTGCTATTGTGAGACACAACGATGATTTAACATGTTCATGATCATAATAATGTAGAATTAGGGTTTCTAATGTGAATAGCCATGCATATGAAGCATTAGGATTTTGAAATTAAAGATGATAACTTTAATGAACTTGGACTAATCCAAGTAATCATGATGAAAGGATGTGTTGGATATAATAATTCGAGTTTCAAAGCATGACTCGAATGATAAATTGCTAACAAGGAAACCTAAATCCTAGAGTAGGACCTGAGTAGGATTTTATCTAAAATAATGTGATGGTGACACTTTAAGATTTACATACATGTAGATTGAATGATGATTGCTTGTTTTATTTGTTTGACAGGATAATATGCGTAAAGTATGACTGCAAGATCTGCATGGTTCCACAAGAGGCACATGGTTACACTTATGACTACCCGCATTAGTTTGTCAATGTTTGCCGAGTGTTTCTCAAATATTGAACAACTAAACTGTTGGATGTTTATTTACATTCTGTTCAATTATAATGCCATTATAAGTATCACATAAATATGAGATTAACTGAAGAAAATGCTAGTTCTTACTTGCAATCAATTGATTGATTATATGTTGTTATGTACTTGCACACTTCTGCATGTACCCCATGTACACAGTATAGCAATATACTAATTCGTGCTTCTGGTTTCACGACATTTTAGGTACATGCTAAATATAAAGATAGCAAGATATGATGAACAGATCAAATTACTTGAAGATATTAAAGGTAACTTGTAAGGAGTCATGTAACTCCTTAGATGAGCATTTTGTAAATAATATTTGAATTAATGGAAATTATTTGCTATTATTTATTATTTGGTTGAATTTGGATCTTGGGAAATTGGGTCTTTCCTTAATTGGGGACGCTAAAAAGTGTGGTTGTTACATTTGGTACCAGAGCCCCATATTTTTTGAATACTATTTAATAGTTTATCATTTCAAGTAATATGTAGTAAAATGAGGGAATTATTAGGGCATTAACTAAATATGATGGTGTCTAGAAGGGACCACAACCCGGGCGCTGGCAAAACTTTCCTCCGTATTGCTAGTCAACTTACAAGGACTCACTGGCATGTGCATCTTGCATGGCCAAAATCCAAAGATTTTGCCTAAAGTTAAAATACATGTAGGTTTTCTTCTCATCTTGATTCATCCGCTTGCTCAATAAACCAAAAAAAAGGAACTTACCTCCTCATCTCAAGTTAGGATTTTTGAGAATAAGTAGAACTAAGGCATCCTCTGCCAATTAGTGTACATGTAATGTGGAAATAAGAATGCACGTGTAATGTGGAACTAATGATAAAGAAAAGAAAAAATATTTTATAGGTTTTTACATGTGAGGGTAACCTTGGAGGGAACAAGGGTTGGTTCGGGAAAACCCTAGTGGGTCAAGGGACATAGAAACCCTAAGATGTAGGGTGTAGGTTGAGTATATCTCTAATCCTAACCGAAAATCCTAATTTTCAGAAATGGGAGTAGTGTGGGTAATAGAGTAACCCTACCCATATGAACCCTAATTAGGGTGAAAAGGAATAATAAAGATAAAAACCAGTTAGGGGACTCAGTCTCCCATGCATATGTGCATGTGGAGCAAGGAATTAATTAGAAAAGTGTTAAGAAGCATGAGAAACTTATGAACAACTCATTTTATGGATATAACTTGCTTGAACCCTAAATGAAATACCTTTTGCAAGTTAAAGATCATGGGGTGAAAGAAAGTCATTATGGGAATGATGGGTTATCAAGCCGGGAAAGGAAGATCACCTCATACCAAGCCCGGGTGAGGCAAGGCCTATGAACAAAACCAAGCCAAAGTGAGGGAAGGTTTTGAGAGTCCACTATAGGGACTAAAAACCTTAGAGAGGGTTCCCCTTAAAGAGGCCCCCCTAAAGAGAGGACTCTCCATGAGAGAAAAAGGACAAGGGTTGAGAATTTGTAACTAAAAATGTACGTTAAAAAATATGAAACCCTCAATTCAACTTTTAGGGTTGGTGTCCCCACTTGGTGAGGGTCAACACAAGAGTGGGAAAAAGGACCTACAGTGGAGGCAAAACCCTAAGACCTTGGGGTCAAGTTGTAGCTAGAGAGCCTAACCTCCTCCTATGAGCCAAGAAGGCACCCTAGGTTAGGAACTTCCCTAGAATGGTGACATGATATGTCACGCTCGCATCCCATGATTACCACTAATCATGAGATTAGGGCATGAGTTTGAGGATTTTACTTAATACAAAGTTCACTCCCCACTTTTTCTTTCTTTTTCCTTTATTTCAAACTCTTTGTTTACTCGCATTCAACAACATAAACAAACTTTAAAAGAGAATTAAACTTTGATTACTCTAATATGATCTCAACATTAATGATACACATTCATATATTCATTATGTTTCTCACTCTTCCAGGTACATACAACATGATAATAAGATACATTCTCTCTTATTAAGGAAACAAAGATACAAAACATCATTTACAACTCTCTCACATCTATACAAGGACCTAGAGTGACAGGGACTGACTGAAATTAACTAATCTCATACTTAACTCATGTGGTAGATCTACTCTGATGCTTTGACCTTCTTCCAGTCCTTGTGGTTTCCCTAAAAATTGTGAGTAGAGGGGTGAGCCTACTCGCTCAGTGAATGAGTACTTCAAAGAAATAGTTTAAAACACTTATATAATTGTAGATATATTGTCGAGCAACTGATATCAATTATAAAAGTTGTAAGCTTTAAAGAGACTAATCGTTCACAAACATAAATATGGCACAATACTCTAGACATCTACAGGAGTGAATCAATATATGAACATGCTTGATTGATTATAAAGAGGTCTAATAACTCAAAAACATACAAAGAATAATTGAATAACTGCACACACTTGTTTAACCTCTCATTCATCTTATTATGCCCTAAACCCACATGAGGTGCACCACAACATGTTAAAGAATCATAGCAAGCTACGATCTCACTATACAAGGCTTAGAAGCATGCCTAGGTTCCTAAGCCTATCTCTTGAGTAAGACCCCGTCTGGAGCGGGCCTCGACACGTCTGCCTCTCAACAGCTAATAATAGCGGTCGGATATCTCAAACTCCACCTCTCAACCTGGGTACTCAGGCGATGAGTCAAAGCCCTCAGGCTTATTGTGCATCAATGGACCTACTAACCACTAATCACTCGGCATGTAACATAGGTACCACCGGCATCCTAGGTTTGTGTTGGGTACCACACAAGTGTAAGGAGTCTTCCCTACTGGTCAAGACCCCCACACCCTATTGGTGCTCTCTGGATTACCTCGATCTGGACTACCCCAAGTCGGGAAACCGTTTCCTCCTCACAACGCATGCCTCATCCTGTGAGGATTCTACAGTGTTCAGGGCATCTACATGTCTAATTCACTCTTTAAATTCACAATTCAATCATCACAACAATGTATCTTTGTTCATCTTTATAAACCGTTCATTTCATAAAACATCTGATAACATATACAACAACTGAACTGTTAAGAATCACCATATCTCAAGCTGATAAACATTGAAATCACAATACTTATTTCACTAAACACCCTATCATTAGGGTTTCATTTACCTCATTCACTTATCACATAACTTGCATAAGGATTGAATACATCATAGCATCATTCAATAAGAATTACTCTCAGTTGTTCATCTATAATCGAATATATATATATGAAACCCTATAATAAACTGAACTAGGGTTTCCATGCCAAATGAAATGCAAGATCTTATCTGACATATATATAATACACATACAAATAAAACAATCATTCATAACCAAGGAGATTCAACTAGGCAACTTATTTATTCAATTATACAACAATTTCAGTCATAGTCAAAAATCTTAGATTTCAGTATATTCATGTAACCTCTACAATTACTTAAAAATTCTCATTTATATGGATTGCAATCATTTCTAATGTAATTTCATAATCTTAAATTCATCACAATAGAGAAATAATCCATTTCATATCATCTTGCAAAAGCTAGATCAAAAAGGTAACTTATGGTTTGTACTCGCATACTAAGAAATTGAATATATTTGATGATTTAACTCATTTTCATGAAATCTACTATTTAAATGAAGTACCCACTCACCCTAAGGTGTGAAAACACGCTAAGATGTGAAAACACCCTAAAAACGTAGCCTATCTCTAAAGATCTTAAATCAATAGCAAAACTCTATCAAAATCCACAGTTTCTTCTTCCTTTTAGCCCTAAACAAGGTCTGCTGAAGGTAGAAGACGAAGGTCACAGGTTAATCCAAACCTCAAGATCACTGGATCAAGGGTTCCGATCAAGGGGAAATGAATATAAGGAGGAATCCACAGTCAAAACTACATACTAAGTCGAATCTATAATGTTCCTTTTGGATTTCTTCCGTTCTTCACGTTCTTCCCCAAATATTGCCCCAAAAATCACCTTCTAGGTTTCCCTCTCATTGAGAAAGATGTTTGGGATGATAGAGGATTGAATTTCGGTTCCAACACACTTTATTTTGTTGAAAACAGATAAGTATAGCTTGAGATAAGATCATTTTATGATTTGCTATCCTGGGCGGCATTGGTCGCAGCCGCGGTGTCGACGCATTGTCAGTCTCGATCCTAGCATCACGGGTCATGATGTTGACATAGCGTCACGGTCGCGGTGTCGACCGCAGTTGCAGTGCTCTGTATATGTTTACTAAAAAGGGCATACCTCTCTTATTTTAACTCCTATTTGGTTCATTCCTTTTTTTGGATTCCTAATTGAATGCTCTACAATTCTACAATATTATTTTGATAATATTCTCAAATGAAAAATCATTTATTAATTATTTCCTCCAATGTCATTAACTCTCTTCTTGCACACATGTATGTGTTAGTGCTATATTAACTCCAACTCAGATCTTTATAGTATGCTTAAGTGATGATTATGAGTTGCCCAAATAAGTATTTAAGGTTACCAAAGTTAAGACAAAGCACAACATAGAATATTACTAACAAAAGTATGCCAAGCATTAAAATTATCCTAAAACTCTAGGATTACCAGTAAAGCTAGGAACGGATTGTAACATGATAAATCAATTTAAATATTGAGGTAGTCTTAAATGACACCTAAAGTGTAAAGAATTAAGTATACAAAATATGAGAGGACATATATTGAGTATAAGTCTTTGAACCCAAGTATGCCATCTCTGAGGAGCATGAGGAAAAGTAACTATGGAAGTGGCTGACAATATGAGACCTAGCCCGAAAGGGTGGGTCTCCATGAGCCCAATGAGGGGATATAAAGTGAATAATGAGAACCATAAGAGACAGAGGAAATCTTACTTAAAGAATTACATATGAATATAATGTGCCCTCGATAAAGCCTTGGGAAGGGTAGAGACATGAGTCAGCTCTAGGGTCAAGAGAGGAGTATTAAAGGCACATAAGACCGATGAGATTAGGAGATTATTGTGCCTTGAATGCATAAGATCGTAGGGTCAGAGGTAACAACTATGTTTGTCTAAGGCCCATGACGTAGGAGATTGGTCACCTTCATGAGTTCATGAGGCCCGAGGGGTGAATGTGAGAGGCACTCCTTAGATGTATAAGGATGAGATCACTCCAAAAGTACTTCTACCCCTAGAGACCTCGAGGAAGTGGCTAAGGCTAGTAATACATGAGATGCAAATATAAAAGATACAAGAAGTCATGTAATAACTAAATGAGTTGTGTACAAATTAAAGAGTGAAAAAGGCATTTGAATTCATGAAATATAAAAATATTGTGGAATTAAAAAGTATTCATAGTTTAGAATTATGGTTAAATATGATTCAACCTAAGATGTGAAATTTTGAGATCATGTGTGGGTACACCATCTCTGCTCTTAGAATGGGGTGAACTTTGTATTTGGGCTGTAACCAAGTGCTTATTTCATCTCATTATGAGTGAGAGAGATTGTGGGTAGACACATGTTGTACTTAAGATTGACACATGATAATGAATACCTTAACTTGAACTTAATGACATTACCTAGGGTTGAGGTGTTAGCTCAAATTTATGAGGGAAATGAATGAATACAAGGTGAAAAGATAGTCACCAGGTGAAATTGAAATCATAATGCAAAATGTACTCACTAAAAGATGGTATCATGTAAATACTAAGGATGGGGATATACCTTGAATCGAATTCAAGTACCAATATCAGTCGAAATTTGTGGGATTTTTGTATCAATAAAAGTTGTTAAAAATATCTAAGTAGGGTTGCTAGCCCTCAGTTGTGACATAAGATGAGTTATCATTTACCTAAACCTTACTAGGTTTGATTTTTGGGGACACAATTCTTTTTAATGAGGGGTGAATCTAATATCCTCAATTTTGGTACAATTAAGTTATATAAATTTAAGCCATGAATTGATAAGTAAATTCTCCAATGCTATTATTGGTAGAATGATAATATTGATTATGAGATTATTTTCATTGCAAATATTTCATTGGAACACAAGACATAGGAATAAGAGTTTTTGTGTACAAATAAATATCAATGGGTTTGTGATTTACCAAATATTGGAAATATAAGATATTATGCAAGATTCCAAAAGAAAATAAGGTGTGTGGTGTTTTAGATAATTAAAAGGGCAATTATATAACTATTTTGGCAACACATGTTTTGAGTCACCAATTAGTATTATTTTGAATACTTGAAAATAAGAAATTTCCATGAGATAATCATAATTGTTTTAGATAATGTTTAAAAGGAGCAAGTTTAGTATGGGAAAGATATCCCATTAGATCCCACACATTGAATATACATTGGGAAAGGTATTAGTGGGGTTCCTTGAAGTAAGGCTAATTAATTGAAGGAATATATCAGAGAGAGAGAGAGAGAGAGAGAGAGAGGAATAATATAAGTAGCTAATAAAGCACCATATGTTTTCCTTTAAGAATTTTTGTATGAAGTTGATATTTTAAGTAAAGGAATACTTGAAGGACATGTATACTTATAAGTCACCATATTGACAATCTATTAAATTCTCTCTTTTTGACAACTAAAAGTACTTTTCCCACGAATGCACTCCATAACCATGAGAAAAGGGAAGCAGGCCAATTAAAGGCAAGAAAAAGGGGATACTTTAATTGTGTACATGTATAATGAAAATAGAAGGGCGATTATATGTTTGTAGAATGCAAGGAGAAAGAGAGAAGAGAGGTGAGGAAGTATCTATATATATGAGACTCGATGAACACACAACCAGTCTATACTTATTGTTGTCCAAACCTTCTTTCTACTTATTCATTCCTCTAACCTTTCGATGCACAATGCATCATGGATCCTTCCCGAGTCCATTGTAGGATCACATCTGCTCCCTGGGTTGAGGATGCAACAACGGCCATTACATATGCATCCACCGTATGCGGTGATCTATTTGACACCTATCTATCCCTCCCTATTCTTCTGTGGGCATGGGAGGACATCAACAACTCTTTTGCAGATATAGCCCACCGGTAGACTCAAGCCACCGTCAACGATACCTCCAGGTAGGAAGCTTCACCCTTGATATACCTTTTGTAATCTAGGGCAGACCAAAACTCATAGAGCCTAGTTTCACGCGGCCCTAGATGTCACCACCTCATGGCTAGGGACCTTCCGTGTCCAAGAAAAAAAGGCAGGGGTGTAGGAAGCCTATCTTGTCCCTTAGAGGACAGAAAGGGCACGATCTGAACCGACAGTTGCCTCCACCTCGGCAGGACCTTGCTATCATTGTGGGGTTAGGGAAGGGTCTGAATCAAAAGACTTGTATGAACCATCCTATGCACATGGTCAATAAGGGTATTATGGTCTTTAACAGATAACGAAAGAGGTTGACCGAATTATATTCAAGATAATTAGTTTGTTGATGTGTCAATGCCACATGGGCCCAATTATCTTTATTTTGCAAAAATCATAACTAGTTATAAGTAACTCAGATTGAGACAAGTATTATATGAAAATTGATCAACAAAGTGACATGAATGTAAATAAAATTTTAGTGATGCCTAAATATGATCCGAATTCTAAAAGTAGTGCAAACATGCGGTAAAATGGTGATTAATTGACCTAAACTCTGGTTTTTGATGAACATGTTGTTAAACATGTTAAATTGTTTCCTTGAGGTGTAAACTGCTATTGTGGGACATAATGATGATTTAACATGTTCATGATCACACCGATGTAGAATTAGGGTTTCTAACGTGAATAGCCATGCATATGAAGAATTAGGGTTTTGAAATTAAAAATGATAACTTTAATGAACTCAGACTAATTCAAGTAATCATGATGAGAAGATGTGTTGGATATAGTAATTAGGGTTTCAAAGTATGACTCAAATAATAACTTGATAACAAGAAAATATAAGCCCTAGATTAGGACTCGAATAGGGTTTTATCTAAATTAATGTAATGGTGACACTTTAGGATTTACATACGTGCAAAGTATAAGATGATTGCTTGTTTTGCTTGACTGATTGGATAATATGCTTAAAGTATGACTGCATGATCTGCTTGGTTCTACAAGATGTACGTGGTTATGCTTATGACTACCTGTATTAGTTTGTCGGTGTTTGTCAAACATTTCTTGAAGATTGAACAACTAAAGTGTTGGATGTTTATCTACATTATGTTCAATTATAATGTCGTTATGAGTATCACATAAAGATGAGATTAAATGAAGAAAACGCCAGATCTTGTTTGCAAGAAATTGATTGAATATACATTGTTATGTACTTTCACACTTTTGCATCCTCCCCATGTACATAGTATAGCAATATACTAATTCATGTGTTTGGTTTCATGATGTTTTGGGCACAAGCTAAATATGAAGATAGCAATATATGATGGACATATCAAATTATTTGAAGATAGTAAAGCTAACTTGTAAGAAGGATTAAATAGTTACTTCTTCTCATATGTACAATTATGATGATAGAAATTCATGTAACTCCTTAAAGGAGCATTTTGTAAACAATATTCGAATTAATAGTAATTATTTTCTATTGTTTATTATTTGGTTAAATCTGGATCTTGGAAAATTTTGGGTAATGGCTCTCAACTTTTTGGGTCTTTCCTTAATTGGGAGATGTTGAAAAGTGAGGTCATTATAGAGGCTGGGTGCCAATGATCCTTTCTATGCCACCTTGAGGGCCATGGTATTCTTATTTGTGTTGATTACCAGTTGCTGATTTAAAAGCAATGAAGGAAATAGGGGATAAATTGTCTAGTTCTCCTTACTTCTTGATCTGGAAATGGTCCTTTCCTTCAATTGGGGTGGAGGCGTGTATGCCCACTTGTTGACAAATTTGAGGAGGTGAAGGAAATTCCATGAGGTAGATGGTCCAGGATACAAAGGGTTGTAGCGGCTTCCAGACTTAATTGTGGTAAGTCTTTACCTGTTATTTTGTGTTCATACTTTGAAATACCTGCTGATTTTTCCATTTGTTCCTTATATATGTGGGGCTATAAGCACGTTCGTTTTCACAAGCTTGTCACTAAGAGTGGTCTGAAAGTTTATCTATATGCCTCCCTCCCTACCTATCACCACTGGGCCAAGTGCAGTAATAGGGTACAATATAGGCAATGGAGGGGCAAATGGGAAATAATGACCACAATCAAGGTATGTCTGGTACTTTTGAACATTATATTATCCTATGTGTGCAATTTAGCTGACTTCAATCACTATTGCATCCCAAATCTGATTTAATTAGGCTCTTCTCCAGGTTCCAATGTGGCAAGGCAACCACATTTTTTGTGGCCTACTTTTGGATGTTGTCTAGATGCTTATTGGATCCAGTTTGAGTCGCACTCCAGGAGTGTCTTATACATGGGTGAGCGTGCCACATGTTAGTGGGTGGATGGGTGGCACGTCCCCTTTAACCCTATATGTGGGTTGGTTCTTCCTGGTCTCGGGATCTATGAGGCTACAAGGGAGCCGATGTGGGGTTAAGTGATGCATGACAAGTACCTTGAGTGGTACTATGGACATGGTGGCACATCTCCTTTAAACCTATATGTAAGTTGGTTCTTCCTAGTATTGGAATTTGGGAGGCTACACAAGAGATTATGTGGGGTCAAGTGACGCATAACGAGTACCTTGAGTGGTACTATGCACATGGTTAGTCAATACTTTTCTTCAAAGAGGCGTATAATCATCTTCAAAATCCTATATTGGTACATGTTTTGATTCTAGTTTATCTTCATTTATTTGCATTGTCTTGACATGCGTGTTCTGTAGGTGATTCACTATGACTCTAGTTAGTACCATGATGCAGATATGAGTTCCATCATTCTCCTCCTCCTGAGGTAGTTCTTCCTCGTGAACCTCCACCTTCCTTTCCCGAATGATGCTCGTGGCTTAGATGAGTTTCTTGGGTTGAGGTCACACTGAGACTTTGGCGTTGGAGGTTCGTGTCACTTCCCAGGCAACTTTGGTTGGACTTCCTCCTTCTAGGGAGTTGATGCAGATGTGGGTGCGACAGGTGGACTCTTGGATCGAGCATCCCACCTGAATACATGCATAGTTAGCATTTTGAGGAACCACTAGTACAAATGACCTTCATTTGGAGGTCCCAGTTTAGATCATGGTTTCTTCATTGTTAGGCATTGGAGTAGATTCCTCCCATCATAGGGATGTTTCTTTAGTCATGGAGGTGCTGCTTAGTAGTTCTTCTCCAGGTCACTGGTGGCACACCAATGATATTAGTTGTAATGTGAGTAGGAAGTGCTAGTCCTATGGGTCATCTTCTATTGATCACCAGTCTTGGTGAAATGCTTGATGGGTTGGCTAAAGAAGAAATTGAAGATGTAACATATGTATTAGCACTTCTAGCTCATTTTCATGCAAGGAAAATAATGTATTAGTTGTGTTTGTATTTATAAGACTTTCAATTTTGGAATAAAAATCTAAATTTGAGTCAAATCGGATTGCAATTTTTTTCTTCAAATCGAAGTCAAAATTTAGAAGTTTTTATCCTTAGAAGATCTCAAGTAGGCCTGGAGGATTGTCTCGATCTGTGTTGCAACCTAAGGTGGTGGATGGCCACAATCTATCAGTTAGTGAGACACATAGTTTTATTATCTTGGGAAACATGTCTGTGTTGATGTGACATCTATGACTGACTGTGTCATTCCACTGGGAAAAAGGACAAAGAGTGCTCTTGTATCTACAAGGAAAATTTGTCATGTTGAAGCCTATAAGTAATATTATGTGTTTTTTCTATTTTGCACATCTTGGTTTTTATGATTCCCAGCCATGGGGGAGCAGGTGATAAGTGAGATCTCGCTTCTAAGGTGCCCTCCCATGAATTTGTCCATGCTGTATAATTGCATTACCAATCTCATTGAGACTAAGGAATTTGAGTTGGCAAGTTTTGGCATGACTCATCATATTTGTCATATGGCCTATGTCCCTATTGCAAACGAGATAATGTTGACAGTGATCCCATTATGGGATCCTCTCAGTCACTCCTTCTGCTTTGGAGATGTCATTCTGACTCTATCTTGGAAGTTGTGTCTAGAATCACTCAAATTTCTCTTCATCATTGCTGGCTTGTCCTACTAAAGAAGTCGAGTTGGGTTTTTAGACCGGCAAGTCTTCCAGGCATGAAGAAGTTCCAAGCTACTTGATAGTTGACTAATGATGGTCGCTTCATTCATATGACCTCCTTGTGGGAGTTGTTTAAGAGCAAAGTGTGACATGGTGTTGGTTTTCCTGATATGCCATGTTTGTAGCATATTCCTTGATCATCCTCGATGAGTTTTTCTTCGAAGAGACCTTTGGGAAAGTGACATATGTTTCTTCTGGAGTTGTTTCTATCATCTATAAGAAAGAATCATCATTCATTTGATATTAAATGAGCTATATGAGTGCTTGCACAAAGCCTAATTGACTAGGAGGATGAGGAGACTCTTCAAGGTCCTACATATTTATCTAACAATGTGAATAAGCCCTGCTAGGTTGGTGGAGTCTTTAAAACCTTACTATAGTGTGGAGAAAGAGTTCTTGTTGAAATATATTCAGGATGGTGAGTCTTTTTAGCTGTGTGGTGATCTAGTTGGGTGGCTTTCTGGTCTGACATCCACAAACATGTGTTGGGGATGGATGCAGTTACACCTTAAATACTTAAGTTGTAGAGTTGTCATGCTTGGATTTCAATGAATGTTATCCTACTAGGTATGGAGAGTTGTCTTGCATACTACCCAATGTCAATGATGAGGTAGTTTAACCATCATCAATGCTCATACCAAGTTGAAGTGCTTCTTCCTTTTTTCAAGATGTTGGTGATTGATTTCCAAAAGGCTCATGAGATAATGGTGAAAATGTGGCCGAACTGGAGGAAGATGGCCCACGATTCATTCCCTATATGATGGAACTGCTCTCCCAGGTACCTGGAGTGGCTTGCATTGACACCCTCAGTTCAAGTAGCATGCAATACTTCTAGACAACTAGAATGATACTTGCTTTTTTATTCTTTGAATGTTATCTTTTTATTCGATAGCATGAGGAGTGAAGATATTTGTAATATATTTATTTCTTTAAATAAATAATTTCATTCATGACATGTGGCACCGATTATGGGTACTCCCTCCATGATGTTTGAAATGCATATTTAGACTTAGGTCCTTATTGATTTTTTAGGTCCATATCACTATGAGTCTTCTCCTGACAAATCAAGCGATCAAGATCAATCTAGACCTCTTGCTTATGCATTTAACACATCAAGGATGGTTATAGGTTTACTTTTTGCAAATGAAATATCATATGTCAGAGTCAAAAAACTTTTCATCCACTTTTCTTTATGAGGCTAGAAAGTTGATACCCCAAGCATTTTTAAGCCACCACTCCTATCAGTCTCCTAATCATAGATGGTCATTCCCTCTGGTTGTTCATAGGTCATTTTCTACGAGGGGGAGTAGACATGGGTGTCATGCTAAGTGATAAATTCATGCCATGTAATAGGTGTATCAACGACAATTCCCTACCTAGTTGGGTCAAGGCGCCAGGTGTTAGAGACACCCTTGTAGGCTTCACTCCCAACACACTTTAGTGGAGTGATCCATCACAAGCATGTGCCTACCTAGTTGATAGATTATTTGGTGATTTTTTGTGAGGTGTCCACCTGTTGTGGGTCTTTTCATTGAAGATCTTGAATGGACATTGATGCCCAGGGGTCTTTGTATGAGATCTTATGGTTTCATAAGGAACAAGTGGGGTTTACCTAGTTATGGTGTCTACCTTGTGGATCTTGGGATGGTCCTTGTGGAGGTTGGTTTCACCTCTTATCAAAATATGAGGTGTGGATTGAACTTCTATTTTCACCCTCCTGTCATTCTCCTCTTAGGTCAACCCCAACAAATGATAGTATTATGGAATTCACATAGATATAGATGTCAAGGATAATTGATTGTGAGGATCAGATCTAGCTCACCTCTCATAGTTTTTTTTCACATACTCATGTGATATTAATCATGGGGTTCCACCTTGTCTATGCCACAATCATGATTGTTATTGAGTTATGTTATTACCCTCATCCTATTTTAAGGAGTTAGTTTTAGGTTTGAGAACATTGGGTCCTCTGGATAACATTCATTCTCCTTCCATCCTAGGTTCTACTTTGACCTTTCCACTCCAGGATGCACGGGGGTATACATCCAACTACTTCATTAGATTTCAGCTGCATATTAGAGGGCGGGAGCTTTTGGATCCCTTACAAGTCTATTTGTTGGAGGTTTGCATACACTAAAGGTTTCTTGTCAACAATAGTAGCACTTGATGAAATTGGCATTTGTGTGGTGAAGATGAATATCTCCATCCATATCCTTTAGGCACAGGCCACCCCAGTCGTAGATGTCTTGAATGATGTAGGGTTAAAGTTGACCCTGGAAAAAACATTGTGGATGTCACTTATCTCCATGTCACCGTTCTAGAAATTGTGGGGTCGAACCTTCTTGTTGAATGCTTGAATTGTCCTTGTATGGTAACATTGTGTGTGATGTAGAGCTCTTGTTCACATTTGTACAAGTGTATTGAGGCAATAGATTTGTTCTTGAAGCCACTCTGCCTCAAGAGTATCCACCTCTTATTGTATACAGTACAAAGGGATCCAAACCTCAACTAGCAAAATCACCTCCATCTTGTATACCAATGAATATGGTGTTTCTCCTATGAAAATTTTAATAGAAGTTTGATATTCCCAGAGACCCATTGGGAGGTGTTCATGCCAGTTGGAGATGATTGTCTTCTTTAAAATTGTTATCATGTTTTTGTTGGTAGCTTCCATGGCTCCATTTATCTAGGGTAGGTAAGGCAATATCTAATGGTGCTTGACCCCCATAGATCTCATATACTCTTTGATGGTTTTAGCGATTAAGTTTGTACCATTGTTGGAGATAATATCATAAAATATCATGTACCAAATTATGATGTTGTTTTTGAATAAGTTGATGACCTGTTGAGCAAAAGTATTGGTGATGGACACTACTTCCACCCATTTTTTGAAGTAGTCTATTGCAACCAGAATGAAGCAATTCCCGTTTTACACCTTTGGATTAATTTTCCCGATCATATCAATTCTCCAAGATAAGAATGGACAAAGCATGGCCATATTGTATAGCTGATTAGTAGATGCATGAATGTAGTCACCATGAATCTGGAAAGCTCGTCATTTGTAGACATACTAGCAATAGTTTGTCTCTGTGTTCCAAGAGTACCCTAAGAGTTGTATTTTCTTGGCCAACATGACTCTGCCCATATGTGTACCACATGATCTCTATGAATTTCCTTTATGATAGTTTCTTCTTCTGTCTTTTTGACACATTGGAGGAGAGTGTGGTTGTCTTCCCCTATGACACATTGCATGTCTTGTCACTTGAGTGTCTATTCCTCTATCCAATAGAGGCTTCTAGGGATGTCTTAACTTTCTAGATATGCTTCGATGTCATGGAACCAAGAATTTTCTTCATTATTAGGTGTGATGTTGATGACCATGAAGTAGGCAGGCTAAGAGAGTGTCTGTGTACCAAAAGAGAACATTTAGTCCCCTTGGATGTCGATAAAAAAAGAAAGGGTATCCAAGGCATCATTGAACACAATATGTTCTCTCCTAATGAATTGAAATGATATATGCTCAAAGTCTCAATCCAAATAGAACATGTGTTCTTGATATGAACTATGTTCTAATGGTGTGTCTTTTAGTTGTTTTGAACCTAAGATATCATGAGAAGGGATTCCCCATAGACCTATTGTCGATGAGCCCCTTGTTGTCTAGATATCTATAGTCCTAGGATGAAAGCTTCATACTCAATCAAATTTTAGTGGCGTTGAACTCCAACCATATTTCTACTAACAATTTTTCTCCATGGGGGTTTTGAAGGATCACTCATATACTATCTCCTTTGCGATTGAATGCTCTATCAAAGAAGATCATCATATATGAGGCTCTAAGAGGGTAACCATGTCAGGTAGGTTGATCATCCCTATGTCTTTGTCTGGGTATTTGTACTCATGTGTTGCTTCCTCTTTGAGTAGGTAATCTGCTAGCCGGATGCCTACATTTTGACTACCTTCATCGGTAGATAGGCGATGTCAAACTAACACAACATTACCTGCCATTTTGTGCATTGTCTAGTGAGGGTAGGGTGTCACACAAATAGCGGAGGAGGCCGTGATTGGAAATCAATTGTAGTGGATACAACACCAAGTAATAGTGCAACTTCCTTGTTACATGTATCAAGGCCAACCAATGCTTCTCAATTATAGTGTAGTGGGCCTCAATATCATTGAACTTATTGGGTAGTTAGTAGATAGCTCGCTCTCCATCAATTATCGATTGACTCAGGACTCCTTCCATCAATCTTTTCCAAATTGGTAATTGAAGAATGAGAGGGTACCCTGGCTGTACCGGCTTCAACACGGGCGGATTGGCGAGGTAATCTTTAAGATTATAGAGCGCCTCCTTGCATTGCTCGTTCCATATCGAATCATAGTTCTTCTTGAGTAGCTTGAAATTGGGATCATATATGGGTCTAAGATTGGCGATGAAGCAAGTAATATATTGAAGTCCGCCTAGAAGAGCTCATATCTCCTTCTCTGTTCTGGGGGAGGGCATTTCTCAAATGGCTCAAGCCTTCCTAGGGCTGACTTTGATTCCCCTCTAACTAACAATGTACTCAAGTAGGTTACCAGACGTAACCCCAAAGGTGCACTTGTCTGGATTGAGGCATAGAGAAAACTGTCTTAGTTGTTGAAGCAACTTCTCCAGATTGTCAATGTGGTCTTATGGACTTTTGAACTTGGATATCATGTCATCCACATATACATCAACCTTCTTATGCATCATGTTGTGGAATCGAGCAACAAATACTCTTTGATATGTAGCTCCAGCGTTGTTTAGACCAAATGCCATGACTTGATAACATAATATCCCATTCTGTGATGACGAATGTCTTCTCTTTATCTTCCCGTGCCATATTGAACTATTTTATAGTCGGCAAATCGTCCATGAAACTGAGGATTGCATGGTCAGTTGTATTGCCAAGAGTACGTCTATGTGTGGTAGTGAAAACCCATCTTTACAGGGTGTTTTATTGAATACATGATATTCCATACACATCCATACTTTTCCATCCTTCTTGGTTACATGTACAATGTTGGTGAATCATGCACGATAGTTTATTAGATCCAATAAACCAATAGTGTGTTGCTTCTAAACTTCTTCCCTAATTTTAAGGCTCCATTCTAGCCCAACTGCCTATAGCCTTCTTATTGATAGTGAGATTGTCAAGAATAATGGGCAGTCATTGAACCATGATTTCCTCATCCAACCCAGGCATGTTGGATTAGCTCCATGCAAACATGTCAATGTAACGACATCTAATCTCTATCAACTAGTTTTTAATATTTGAGGTAGATACATACTTATTTTGACGTGGCTATGCTTGAGGCCTGAGTAGATATTTACTGTCTTCATCTTGTTTTCAATATAAAAAAGATTGATGCTCCTTCCTCATATACTCCAAGACAAGGAAATATTCAAACTTGGCATCTTCGTAGTTGTAGATTTCTAGACGTATTCAAACTTGGCATTTTCGTAGTTGTAGATTTCTGCTACTTCAATAAAATAGTTAGCAAACTCTTAGGAGTCTTCTCATCTTTGGATACTTTTATGTTTTCTAAATTTGTATTTTTTTTTAGAATTTTTGGATTTTGCCAATTTTTAGGATTTTGTGGGGGAGATCAAATATGTGGTAGAGCATGACTAAACATGCTCTCTAGAATATCTACCACATTAGGGTGTCGTTCCTCTAACGATATTTTTTTTGGGTGGGAGGGGACCTGGTCCTTAAGACATCGTGGTTGTCTTCTGATCTCCTTCAGTATTCCACACAAGGCAAATGAGGGCTTGTGAGTCATTTATAGATTTAGTGCAAAGATGATATTGACCCCCAATCCTTTGATTGTGTCATAGATATCATTATACTCATTCCACACAACTCCATAATCTTCCTCCATGTCTTTGGGACCTGTGGTTTTAGAGTCATCTTGTCTAGGCTAGCCTAGGAAAATCCAGAGTGGATCATAGCCAGACGAGTCAGATGGTTCCACGATTCCTCCCAGTGTTGTGTTGGCAATTTCCCAGTTTTGTGTTGGCAATTTTTGCCTTGCCAACGTGATCATCTTGGTAATGTCTGATGCTTTCTCTACCGTATGGGTGCTCCGAGCATGACTGGTCGACTGTAGGAGTTGGCATGAGTTGGATTGCTTCCTCATTTGGAGGGATGATCTTGTCTTCAAATTGTGTTGTTCTGTGTGGTCCAGATGCTCTGGTTGTCTTCAATGATGAGTAAGGTCTCCCCTATTCTGGTTGTAAACCCAATATACTAATCTTGGTTCAAAGTTTTCATTTTCTTTAGTTGCAACTACAATGCATGGGAAGTGCAGATGGTGACCCTTATCTCAGGGTCGAGGTCTCTTTGATACAATAACCTGAGTTGATGTTCTTCATCTAGACAAATGCATCTAGCTTCTCTACTCAGATGCGAGTAAGTGGCAGACATTTGAGATAGCCTCTCATGGTCAAGTCCATTGTATTGGGCCACAACATTGTGGGCTTCCAATACGACATCCACTTTTTGATTTGAGGTCATTCATAGGATGGGCCATCGAATCCTAGGCCCACCCCATTTTGTCTTGGAGAAATCTTCATGATATATGTATGTCCCTGATGTCTGGGTCCCAAACCTTAGTTTGGATACATGTGTATCTCCTTTATACATTGGGCAAATAGCAGTCCTATAGGAGATGGTAAGACCATATTTTTTGTGGTGGCATCCAGCTAATTTTGGCAATATGCAACATCTTGAAGTGAAATTGAAGGTTGCATTCTTCAATGCAAGATATGGTTCCAAAACTATCATCCTGGGCTATGGTGATGGCATGTCCCCACCAATACTTTGGTCTTTGATGCAATAATGAGTGAACCACCTATTGAATCCATGGCCTTCGTAGGAGAAGGTTAAACGATGGACACACATCTATGACCATGAACAATACTATGAAGTTTATGGTCTAATTTGTAGCTCAAGAATGATCTCCCCTAGGGTGTCTTTGATTACCTATAAAAAGAGGTTGCTTTCTTTATTGTTGGTTGCAAGTTGGAGGGATCCTATCCCAAGCTGATGAACATTTTTAAGGGATACACACTGAGACAAGTGTCATTGTTGACAAAACAGGAAGGGATTTTGAGGCCGTTTTAGATTGTCGTGATTAGAAAGGCTTCTTGTGACTTCCTCTGGTGGGTATCACATCTTCAAAAAATGATATCATAAGTAGGTCGTGATTAACTTGGTGGTGATCGTAAGTGCACCCAATTTGATTTCCTTGGAGATGTAAGTCCCTTAAATCATCTTCATAACTACTTTGTGGTGTGCTAGGGGACTTTACATCACTTTAGCTAGTGGCACTTCCACTTCAGTCTCTTCTTGAAACCAAATTATGTATGATCCTTCTGGACTAGTTTCTACACTAAGCTTGAGAGTGGGTGACACTTTCTTGGTATTGACTATTGGAATGGATACCTTGTTAATCTCCTATAGTGTGCTAGTAGTGACTTCTACATATGTAATTACATTCCATTTACCCTTTTTAAGATTTGAAGGTGCTTCTGATGAGACAACGTATTAGACCTTTTATGGTGTGGTTGGCTTGGATATTGCAGATCATACCACAATTATAAGATGAGGAACCACCATATGCTAAGCCTCTATCAAGATAGAAACTTTAGGAACTAACATTGTATGTCCTTTTTTCCCATAGGAGTGAGTGGTATGATGATGGGCTTCTTGGTTATTATGGGGATCACCGACTTCCTTTCTTGAATAGAAGCAATGACTATAGGGAATATGACATTAGACATGCAGTAGAAACAAAAAATCTTGTCTACCGTATTCCCCATAAAGAGAAGACCGCGTCAAAAAATATGTAATGGGAAGGATCTTTAACGAGTTCATACGTGGTCTTGGAGTAAATCCAATGACGATTCCTCATTACAATAATGCAAATTTCTTCTATTTGCTCTTGAACGACATCTACAATAGTTCCTAGTCTCCACCACAGCCAATAGGATGACGTTGCCCTCCTAGTGGGAAAGGTATTTACGCCTCTATGGTAGTTCACATGGACCGTGTAGAATTACTGTCGTTCTACTAGAATAGATAGGAAGGAGTTGTACCTCCCGTTTGTGTACTAGTCACCAAATTGCTCTCCCGCAATTGTTCTCGCTTGATATCCCTCCCTTTCTTGGGTAGGACTTGCTCATGCTATCTATAGTCTACAACAACAGAGAGGATAAAAATTATCAGAGGCAATTGTGAGTTGTGTCTGAGAAGCCCCCAGTACCCCTCTATTTATAAGAGGGTCAGGGTCAGGGTTCCCAATTTGAGTGGGAGCGGAAGGGATCATAATTTCACAAATTTTGCAACCTGTGACAAGAAAAACGGCCAGTTCATGAGCGAACCAATTGGTTGACACGCAAGTCGATCAGCTCACCCAGTGAATCAGTCATTTCATCATGTTACCCAATCACAATTATATTGGCAATTATGATCCAATGAATGTACAACATGACGTTAGCACTAATCCTTGGTGCAATCAAATTGCTCCACAAACCAGATGTTCATTGGTGACCTCAAGATGGTTGGTTCACTAGTTGAACTAGTCAGTTCATGCCCCAGTTCATGTAGGACTCAACTAATGCAATTTTCAATCCACCTAACACTCCAACCGGTCAGTTCAACACTTGAGCCAGTCGGTTGGGAGTTCACTCAGTTGATTTGTTGCTTAAATTGAATACCTAACACTTTAGCAATCAGTTTAAGTATCATTCATGATTAAATTCCTATTCTAGATGTGTCCTATGTGTGTGACCCCATAGGTTACTATTTATGTTGGCAGTGAATGTCCATAACCTATTTATGACATCACAAGCAAAAAGCAGTGTCTAGTCACACATCATTGCTACCCAAATAATCATTGAAGTTGGAGAACAACTTCAACCTATGATCTGTGTTAGGTGTTACAATGATTGTCTAATCCCTTTGTTTCTAATATCTGGAATGAACTCAAGCCATGAAATCTTCATCCTCTCAATGTTCAATCCCTGTCCCTTGATCGAAAGATGATTGTCTATATATATGTAACCTCAATATCATATATTGATTCAAATGTGCATGTGCATGACTTTTTTTCAGTCTCACTTATCAAGTGTCCTAGATATAAAACTCTAGTAGGAGGGAAAAATCCCATCTACATCACTCACAGTCATCCCCATGTTTCATTGCACATCTGATCATCACCTTTATGACAACCCTTATTCAAGATCATGTTGGATGATGTCAAAACATACCAAATGACATGTGATGAGTGTAATAACTTCAAGTCTCAGAACCACAATCACCACCTTCACTATGAGAGATGATCATGACCACCAATTATGGTTTCCATGTTTCACTCTCAAGGTGGGTCTGTCTGATACACTATTCTTCAAAAAGTATCTATGTGCTTGGTTGATATCACATATATCATGACTGATGAGATTTTGTCATCAACCAACACACACTATAGTCTTTAGTGTCATCACTATCTATCTGTCTTCTACAACAACATTCGACAAGGGACATAATAAGAATGTACATACTCTTAGCATCCATATGATCTCGTTGTTCAAGTCACGTATTTGAAGGCATGCCTCATTGAGTAGTGTCATTATTTAGACATTCATTATGTTTCATCATTATCTCATAACTGAGTGAAACAAAATGAATTGGGAGCTTGCCTTTATTAATCAAATCTTTTTATATTATATGCCATCATGACCATCGTATGATTGGCTCTATGGGCATACATACCAACAGACTCCCACTTACACTTAGAGCCAATGTGACAACTTGGGTTTCTCTCTCTCCTATTATACCCCTTCCTATCTCATCAAGTGCCCTTCTTACTCGATTAGCTATAATTTCATGGTTTGAGTGGGGTGACACCCTAATTTGATCACCTCAATGACCAATTTCATATGATGTAGCTCTAATTGGGAAATTGAACTGAGTATCATGCTATATCATATCACCATCTTGTGAGGTAAATTGAAGCTTTATGTACGATCTTTTTACTCTACAATGTATTCCACGTTAATCTAATAGTGAAAAAATCATCACAATCGGACCTTCCTAGCTCAAGTAATGATATTTCAAATTTCTCTTTGATTTGCCTTGATTTAATTCGATTTCTACCCCATCATCTGCTAACTGGGCCGACCACCTTGGGTCCATGAGAGGGTGCATGGCCCATTTGCCTCCACTCCCTCACAAACCCTAATTGATGCATCTAATCTCAATCATTGATTGAATAAATCAGAGATCCAAAGGCCACTAACTTGTATTGTTCGTACGTACGCCGCACCGACACCAATTGTGATGCACACCCCAACTACTCGTCGACACCACCCTAAACCCCCCATCTTGCCTCTTTTTCAGTGTTTGAAACCCCCAACCACCTCGTTTCTCCTTCTTCGTTGTTGTTTGCCTCTTTCCCTCTCTTCCCCCCCTATGGAACCAATTTCTACACCTTCATCCTCCTAAAACACCTGGGCGCCACCGCTGGGCCTAGTTTGGGTGTCTTCCCTCCAACCTCTTCCACACTAGTCTGAGGTCACTCCCGACCTTGCGGGGTTCTTCCAGTCTTGGCCGGCCACCTTGGGTTCTTTCACGACCCATTCTTTGGCTCCATCTAGGTAGCTCTAGCGAGTCCAACTGCCAGGTGGGCTGTTGTGCAAACCAGACAAACTGTCGGAGAAAGACAACACACTGACCCTCTATCGTCCATATGACAACTCGAATGTTCACGAGCCACATGCTTCTCCCTCCTTCTCTTGGTCTCCTGATCCGATCAACCCTAGTGGCTACCACTAGAAGCACAATAGGTGGAGGTTGAGCCGAGGTCAAGCCCAATCAAGGGCGACCCACAGTGACAACCAGCGATCAACAAGGATTGTGGAAAGCTGGAACAATGACGAATAACTGTAGGCGGTGAGCACAGGCGATGGAGGATCGCTGGAGGAACCCCATGGGGTGGTGGGTAGTGTTTCTAAACCACACATGCATGAGGCACATGGGCCGCTTGATCTAGAGTCGATGGCTCAACTGCTTCATCATATTAATGTAACACCCTACCCCCTTTCTCTATAGTTCTTGACACAAATGTTCTTAAATACATAACTTGCTCATCCTAAGGCCAAAATATATGAAACTATATATCAAATTTATCCTCTCAAAAAGATCTATAACATTGAATTTCTTAGAACTAACATATACATATGAGAGGAAATACAAAAATATCTAGCTAATCCTCCTTGACTTACTTTTAATATATTCAAGAATTCTTGATTCTTCATGTCTTCAATTAATAGAATAAGGTAAGCATATTTCTAGACTTTGAATGCTCTTCATATTCTCTTGTGTTGCTAAATATGCAATCTTTGACCATGTGGACTTTATTTAATGCATGATTGTGATAAAGTATGGACCTTTGATACACCTCTTCCTATCTAATGATCATATCTTTATCTTTTATGCACTTTTGAACTAATTGAGGGTCATAATCACCCAATTTTCCTTGAATGTCCCTAATTGCATAAAGTGACTTACTTTTGGGACTAATGATTCTTTTTGCTCTAAAATGATAACCTTACCTCCTAATGACACAAAATGCTTGATCAATCTATAAATCATTAATCTACGTCCCTCCTTTATGTTAATAACAACCCCTAATCCCTTTCTTGCTATATTTGTCCACACGGCTTATGATGCTTTGAATATGACCCCTTCATGTTGATGCTTGGATGTGCTTAATTCAAATGTTATGTTTGACCTACCTTTTGCATTACACTCCTTCCTATCCTTGAAATTAGTAGTACCATGATGTTTTTAGACCCTATGACTAAGTTTCATCCCATTTTTGGATATGGTAGTGGAGGTGACCCTAAGTTCACTAGCGATGACCTAGTGTAACACTTATGAATGGCTTGTTTGTCTTCCTTGTGACCCAATCTTGATGTGATTCATTTTTTATTCTATCCCCTCTCAATAATATTTTATTATCTTATTATTGACCCCTATGATGTGGATATATCACTTAGGTCATGTGTTGGACCCTAATGGCATACATGTTATACATTGGATATTGAATGCATATTGATGATGTCTAATTGATGCCAAGACCACAAGGGTATCCACCTAACCTTGAATATTATTCTTAATTCCTAAATTTGATCATCTAATCCATCTTTTATGATTGGTCCTCTTTACTTGATGGACTATGCACCTTCTTGCCCTATTATGAGTCATTAGACCTTGAAATGTAAGTAAATGACTTGAATCTTGTAATGAGCATAGAAAATAAATGGAACATCAAAATGAGATGAAACTTGAACCCAACCTTCATGATGAACTCTAAATTAGTAAAGGACAATAAAACATGTAATTAATAAACTTTGAACCTAACTCATCCAAAATCCCTAAAACGAATCTCCTTAGGGTTAATGATGGGAATCTAATACATGTATGCAATCTTATGCTTTATCAGGTGTTGCTTGAGATCTACATGGTCATGGATAGGTTTTGAAATATCGAAAACTAGGTACAAGCTTTAATAATTATATGATCATGTATTTCTTGATTGAAATGTGATACATATGTATGCTTGTCTACTTCCTTAAATATTGCCTTGTAGTACTCTAGTATTGTACTCGGTGGTTGTCTCATGTTGCATTTTATAACTTGCAAACATAATATAGAAACTCCATTATACAAACCTCATGCACCTACCTAAATTTTTGGGGTAAGGACATGAGTATGAGCATCCTACTTGAGTTATAAAGATAGGGTGGATCATTGATAAAAGGGTTAGCTAATCTTGAGCACCCTCATAGACTCTTCTAGTGAGAAATTATCCATAAACGGCCTTATAAATACATGATATTGATGAATGCACGAAATAATGTTATAATTGAAGTGAAATGACATAAAACACATATTCTCATTTTTCTAAACACTTAACTATTTATTTCTTCGTTTACTTCTGCAAATATTTTCAAATTATGCAAAGCTTATGTATATGTATCTTTCAAGCTTTGTACTCAGAACCTCGTGTGCTTGACCCACCTTGTTTCACATATTTTATAAGTTCAGAGATGGCTAACAGTTGATGGTCTTGGTGATCTATGTCAAGTGTTCTTGTTGTAAGATCCCTATTATACATGAACAATCTTGTAAATTATACTCTTGAATATGTAACTGAAAGCTTATAATAAAAGGATGTTGCTTAATAATATTATTGGATGTTGAGATATTGTTGGTGCCTTTATCTTGTTATTCGTTCATGTATGCTAAGCTTACACTTCCTCATCTGTGCTTTGTTAATACCATTCTAGGGATGAATGCCTAGGTCCGTTTGCCATTGATTGAATAGTCATTTAGAGTTAGGATTTGGGTAACAAACGGCTCCGTGACAAATGGTATCAGAGCATGAACAAACACTACACTAAGAATTTCTCAAATGAAACACAAACTAAATTCAACCTTACATCTCAACCTTAAAAACTTAATGAGTTGTCCTTTGTGTACTAAGTTGACTTAGCCTCTAGGTTAGAACCTAAATGTTCTAGAACTAGGTGTAGGCTTGTGCAATCCATAGAACCCTTTATTTTCTCCTCCTTCTGTCCTGTAGTATGGGATATAGGTTCAGGAGGGTGAGAAAAAGGATATCTTATTACAACCCTAGACATATGTTCACAGTGTTGGTATATATGCCCATAGAGCCATCCCAAGCGATTGCATGGAGTCGGATATTAATTAATCAATTAATGCGATTATTTGGTTAATTAATGAATTCCAGAATATTCTAATTAATCCATGAGTGTTTTAATTAATGCAGTGTTTCTGTTTACCGATGGGTTTAGGAAACCCTACTTCTCTTCGTCTCCTATTTAAAGAAGGTTGACGACCGATATCTATATAATATATTCAGAGAGGTTTTTTAGTTTACGCTCACATACGTAAACCCTAGTCGTCACCGTCCTCAGGAGAAAAAGGAGAGCACCACGACACTAGCACGCTGCTGCACAGAGACAACTCCTTCCCATCAGATTAGGAAGCGCGACGTGGAGTTCCAGTCCATCCGTGTGGACGAGGTAGAGACACAGACGCTGAGATGCCTGCGTTCAGAGGACATCTATGACTACCCGTACACGCTATGAGCGGTGTACAACACCACACAAAGAAACGTCGCCGGATCTTCCTACGACGTGATTGATGAACGGGAGAGAAGTTCCATCCATGTAGGCCAGTAGTGTTGCACACCGTCGTGTAGCGGGACATCGTCGGACTTGCTCCACGATAAGGTATATCCCACAAACACTCCTTCTGAATACAATGTTGTCGATGAGATCATGTATCGGTTTGCGTGGATTTTTGTTACTTCCGCCGCGCATGTTTTCTCCACAAAACCCTACAGTGATATCAGAGCAACGTCGATATACAGTGTATTTGGATTCGTTTCGATATGTGATCGAATCACTGTATATTGTTTTCTATGTTGCATACGATGCGAATTAAAATTGCTAATGTGCAAATCTAAACCTAATTCCACATATGCCGCAGGCTTCTATTTTTGACGTTTTGGATGGGGTCGACTATGGAAAATACTGATTTTCCTAAGTGCATAAAAGTAAAATTCCATAGAGCTTTTAGGGGCTCTGCCCCTGAGACCTCACGAGGGGCGGACTCCCCTCAACCCCCGCCCGCTGACCGGGATCCCCACACAGGGGCGCTACCCCTGTGTACCCCACATAGTCTATGTGGGATCCAAAAATTTATTTAATGGGGAATGTCCCACATTAAAAGTACTGCATTTTTAATATGTATATACATATATGTAGATATACCTATGATAACATACACATCACCGTTAAAATTTTGTTTTATGTGGTGAGTGCATGCACGGTTATGGCCTAGTATCCCCTTTTGTGAATGTTGTGAATGAATGTGGATGTCAATCTTGTAGATATTTTTGTTTGTGAATGCTATGGATGTATAATGGTTGCATATGGATCCTTTGTATAAAGTATTCAGCTTGCATGTCGAGCCTCATCTCTTATTTCAAAGTGTAATTAATTCTTTCCCTTTATATTTGTACTCATATGATGTAATAGAGATAATATTAGCTTTAGTCTTTGTAAACTTGATGTAAGGCGGCCACTTGAAGATCCAACACCAAAGAGTGTCCATGGAGAAGCACCATGAAGATCTAATTCCAAGAAGCAACCTGAATATCCAACTCCAAGGAGCGTCCATGGAGAAGCAACAAGAAGATCCAATTCTAAGAAGCAACTTGAAGTTCCAACCTCTTGAAGCATCCATGAAGTTGTTCATTGTAATGTTGATCATTACAAGCTTACAGGTTGATTCACAGCTGTTGCATGAGATGCATAAGACCATAGGTGGACCGTAATCCTTTGTTGCTCCAAAGGATTGCAATAGTATGGCCATAACCGATGTATTTGTGTTTGTGATTGCATGTTTATCATTTGTGGTTGTGAATATAGTAGTATATGATACGTACTATAAGTATGTCGTGTTTGGATATGTATATGTATTAATAAAACCCCTCAATTAATAATATTAAGTTTTAGTTGCCTTCCATAAAGCAACACACATGAAAAACTTGATCGATTATGTGTGGGCACGCCTCCGCGTGGTACACTGTCTATCTCGTGGAAGTGTGATGGTGGGTGTGTGGGTCTGCCTCTGCAGGGTGCACACTCATCGTGTTGGCTTATGGGTTGGACTTAACTAGGGAACCTTGATAGGATCAAGTACCTAGAGGTACACAGATGCATCATGGCAAGGTGTTGTGCATGATCATCTATCTAAGAGTTGCATATGATGCAATTGGCAAAAGTTGCCTACCTTAGTATTTGGTCTTTGACGCCGGCGTTGGCTGGGCATTGATCCAATTATTTTAGAATTTGTCTCACTAGAAGTTTGTGCGTTGCAATATTCTGAGTTGATAGTGAGGGCTATCAATTTGAATAAAATAGTGGGAGCATAATTAATTAAAGGCCTAATTAATCTCATTTATCAAATCTTTACAAGTCAAAATGTTTTGGACTAAATGCAAAATTTTCTTTTGTAGCAATCAAATGCCAAACAACACTAACACTTTCTCATTGTGATCGGTCCTTGAGAAGGACAAACTTACTGGAACCAACTTTCAAAATTGGTTTAGGATGCTGAGAATTATTCTCACACATGAGTGTAAGCTCTATGTCCTTGAAACACCAGAGCCAGTGGAACCCACCGTAAATGCGCCCAAGGCTGAAAAGGATACTTACAAGAAGCACCTTGATGATGTCATGGATGTCAAATGCCTAATGTTGTGCTCAATGAACTATGAGTTGCAAGAGCAGCATGAAAACATGAATGTCATGGAGATGGTAACACAACTCAAGAACATGTATCAACATCAAGAAAGACAGGAGAGATATGATGTCTCAAAGGCTTTGTTCAGAAGCAAGATGAAAGAGGGAGACTCAGTTGGCACCCATATACTCACTTTGATTGGGTACGTGGAAATCCTATCCAAGATGGGATTTCCCCTAGGTCAAGAGTTGGCCACTGATATGATATAAAATCGTTTCCTGAATCATATAGTCATTTTGTCATGAACTACAACATGAACAATCTTGACAAGCCGTTGTCAGAATTGTTGGGCATGTTGAGGACAGCTAAAGCACAAATGAAGAAAGACAAGCCCAAGTCTATGATGATGATTAGTAAGATAAAGGAAAAGTCAAATGAAGCCAAAGTCATCCATGCTCAAATCTAAAGGTGGGATCTCCAAAGAAGGCAGTTGTCACCATTGTCACCAGGATGGACATTAGAAAACAAACTATCCTCTCTACCTGGAGGAACTGAGGAAGAAGAAGTAGGGGATAGAGATCTCCACTTCCGGTATATACATTATTGAGATAAACTTAAATACTTTGTCATCATGGGTACTGGATACCGGATGTGGATCTCATATATGTTCTAATATACATGATCTGATAAGAAGTAAGACTTTACGAAAGGGCCAAGTTGAGTTGCGGGTCGCTAATGGAGCAAGAGTTGCTGCCACCGTAGTTGGAGTTATTAGTTTATCTTTTCCTACAGGCCTTGTAATAGAATTAGAGAATTGCTATTATGTACTTACCATTAATAGAAATATAATTTATGTATCTTGTATGGACAAGAGTGGATTTGAATTTCACATTAAGAATGGAATTATTTCTATTTCTAAAGATGAGATCTTTTATGGAAATGCCCCAATGTCTTGTGGTATCTACTAATTAGAACTTGAGACTAGCATATACAACGTAAATACTAAAAGGTTAAAACTTGACAACTCAAACAAAACATTCTTATGGCATTGTCGTCTTGGGCACATAAACGAGAAGTGCATATCTAGACTCCATAAGGATGGTTATCTAGACTCTTTTGATTTTGAATCATTGGAGACATGTGAGGCATGTTTATTAGGGAAGATGACCAAGACTCCTTTCACTGGACACAGTGAGAGAGCTAGTGATCTGCTAGGGCTCATACATACTGATGTATGTGGACCTTTTAGATCAAATTCTAGAGGAGGCTATCAATACTTCATTACCTTCACTGATGACCTCAGTAGGTATGGCTATGTATATCTTATAAAACACAAGTCATAAACTCTTGAAATGTTCAAGACTTTCATGAATTAAGTAGAGAAGCAACTTGGTAAGAGTATTAAAGCACTCCATTCAGATTGAGGTGGTGAATACTTAAGCCAAGAGTTTGAGCACCTTCTGAGAGACCATGGTATTGTATCACAATGGACTCCACCTGGTACACCACAACATAATGGTGTGTCAGAAAGAAGGAATCGTACATTATTAGACATGGTATGATTAATGATGAGTTTAGCCGAACTTCCAATATCATTCTGGGGATATGCTCTTGAAACTGCAGTGTTTACACTTAACCGTGTACCTTCCAAATCAATTCAAAAGACACCATATGAGATATGGAATGGGAATCGTCCCAATTTGTCTATGTTAAAGATTTGGGGATGTGAAGCTTATGTTAGGAAACAATTTCCTGAAAAGCTTGGACCCAAATCAGAAAAATGTTATTTTGTTGGATACCCAAGGAAACTCGGGGATACTACTTCTACACACCAACTGACAACAAAGTGTTTGTTGCTAGGACTATTGTATTTTTTGAAAAGGAATTTATTTCCAAAGGAATTAGTGGGAGGAATGTAGAGCTCGAAGAAGTTTGAGACTAACAAGAGAGCAGAGAACCTGAGGAGGTATATATGGAACATAAAGACTCACAAATTATTGTGTAATTTTAAGTTCCAAATGTAACACAGGAACCTCGTAGGTCTAGTAGGACACAACTTGATCCTGAGAGATTTGGATTTCTTGTGACTCAAGACAGTGATGAATTGGGCATAGAAGATGAGCGAACTTCCTATCTAGAAGTTACTAAGGGACCGGAATATGAGAAATGGCTCAAAGCCATGAGATCTGAGATGTAATCCATGTACACCAACAAGGTATGGACCTTGGTGGATCCACCCGAAGGGGTAAAACCCATAGGGTGCAAGTGGGTCTTCAAGAAGAAGACTAACATGGATGGAAATGTTCAAACCTATAAAGATAAATTGGTTGCGAAAGGATTTCGTCAAATTCAAGGTGTTAATTATGACGAGACCTTCTCACCAGTTGCCATGGTTAAATCCATCAGGATCATGCTTGCCATTACAGCTTATCATGACTATGAGATTCGGTAGATGGATGTTAAAACAACATTCCTTAATGGGAATTTACTTAAGGATGTGTACATGACACAACCTGAGGGTTTTTTCGATCCAAAGGAAGCCAATAAAGTTTGTAAGCTACAAAGGTCAATCTATGGATTGAAGCAAGCATCTCAGAGCTGGAATTTACGTTTTGATGAAGTAGTCAAAAAGTTTGGCTTTAGTCAAAATGAAGATGAACCTTGTGTTTACAAAAGGGTTAGTGGGAGCATAATCATATTTCTAATATTGTATGTGGATGACATACTATTGATGGGAAATGACATCCCTACTCTTCAAACATTAAAAGGTTGGCTAGGGAAGACCTTCTCTATGAAGGATTTAGGTGAAGCATCCTATATAACAGGGATTAAGATCTATAGAGATAGATCTAGAAGGCTTCTAGGCCTAAGCCAGAGCACATACATTGACAAGGTTCTAAAGAGGTTTAGCATGGAGGGTTATAAGAGAGGTAACTTTCCCATGTCCCATGGGGTTATGATATCTAAAGCCCAATGTCCTAGTTCATGTGATGAATGGGCATGTATGAGTAAGATTCCATATGCATGAGCAATTGGATCTATCATGTACACAATGTTATGTACTCATCTTGATGTGTCGTATGCTTTGAGCATGACGAGCCGGTATCATTCAGATCCAAGTGAATGTCACTGGATAGCCGTAAAGAACATCCTAAATTACTTGAGAAGGACTAAGGATTAATTCTTGATATACGGTGGTGAGGAAGAGCTTGTGGTAAAGGGTTACACCGATGCTAGCTTCCAAACTGACAAAGATGACTACAGATTGCAATCTGGATTTGTGTTTTGCCTGAACAATGGAGCTGTGAGCTGGAAGAGTTCAAGTAAGAGATGGTTGGGGATTCTGCAATAGAGGCTGAATATATTGCCACATCTAATGCTGCAAAGGAAGCTGTGTGGATCAAGAAGTTCATTTCTGAACTTGGAGTGGTTCCAAGCGCTAGTGATGCAATTGAGTTGTTTTGCGACAACAACGAAGAAATTGCACAGGCTAAAGAACCTAGATCACACCAACGTTCCAAACATATTCTACGGCAGTTCCATCTCATACGAGAGATCATACAATGAGGAGATGTGAATATTTGTAGAGTACCTACAGAAAGCAATGTGGCTGACCCGCTCACAAAAGCACTTTCACAGTAGAAACATGACGGACATGTTTGATCACTTGGATTGAGATTCATGAGTGATTGGGTATAAGTGTAAGTGGGAATCTGTTGGTATGTATGCCCATAGAGACTATCATTTGATAATGGTAATGGGATACTATGTAAACGATTTGTAATACTACATTGATCATATCAATAAAGGCAAGTTTCGAATCTATATGTTTGTATTTTATATTATGAGATGACCATAAAACTTATAGATGTCTATAGAATAAAATACTCAATGACATATGTCTTTGGGTTGATGACCTTAATAGTGAGATCATATGTATGCTAAGAGTATGTATTCTTGTTTTGTCCATAATCGGTTGTTATTATGGAAATATCCATAGACATCAATAACACATAAGATTAGAATGTATGTTGATTGATGGAAGAATCTCATTATCCATGATATGGAGATATCAAACCAAATACATAGATACTTGTTAGAGAATAGTGTATCAGATAGACCCGTCTTGAGAGTGACACATGGATACCATGATTGGTAGTTAGAGTCACATCTCATAATGATGGTGGTGATTGTGGTTCATAGACCTAAAGTCACTACACTTATCACATGTCATTCAATGTACTTTGATATCATCTACCGTGGTCCCAAATAAGGATTGCCATAAAGATGGTGCTTGGGTGCACTGTGACACATGGGGATGACTATGAGTGATGTAGATGAATTTGTCCTTCCTACGAGAGTTTGATATTCTGTCCACTTGATAAGCGAGACAGAGAAATGCATGGCCATGTTTATGTGAGTCAATATGTGATACTGAGCTTACATATATCTCAGATAGTCTGATCTAGTTCAAGGAACATGGATTGAATGTTGAAAAGGATAATAATTCCATGACTTGAGTTCAATCCAGATATCAGCGACAAAGGAACTATACAATCACTGTAACACCAATCATGAATGATAGGTTAAGTTGTTCTCCAACTTCTCCAATTACTTGGGTGGCAATGAAGTCTTGATAGATACCAATCATTGCTTGTGAAATCATAATATGATCATGGATATCACTGCCAATGTAATTTGGAGCCTATCGGGTCACACACATAGGATGTGTTAGAATAGGAGTATAATTATGGATTTGATTGGAATTGCTCCGAATCACATTGATTACTAAAATGTTTATGTAATCGATTAGAATAATATTGGAGTGACTGACTCTAAGTGCAAGTGAGAGTCTGTTGGTATATATGCCCATAGAGCCATCCCAAGCAATTGCATGGAGTTGGATATTAATTAATCAATTAATGCGATTATTGGTTAATTAATAAATTCCAGAATATTCTAATTAATCCACGAGCATTTTAATTAACGCAATGTTTCTTTTTACCGATGGGTTAGGAAACCCTACTTCCCTTCGTCTCCTATTTAAAGGAGGTTGATGGCCAATCTCTATATAAGATATTGAGAGAGGTTTTTCAGTTTATGCTCACGTACGTAAACCTTAGCTGTCACCATCCTCAGGAGAGAAAGGAGAGCACCGCGACGCTAGAACGCCACCGCACAGAGACGACTCCTTCCCGTTGGCTTAGGAAGCGCGACGTGGAGTTCCAGTCCATCCGTGTGGATGAAGTAGAGATGCAGACACTGAGACGCCTGCGTTCAGAGGACATCTATGACTATCCGTACATGCTACGAGTGGCGTACATCACTGCACAAAGAAATGTCGTCGGATCTTCCTATGATGTGATTGATGAACGGGAGAGAAGTTCCGTCTGTGTAGGCCAGCAACGTTGCACACCGTCGTGCAGTGGGACGTCATCAGACTTGCTTTGCGATAAGGTATATCCCACAAACACTCCTTCTGAATACACTGTTGTCGACGAGATCCTGTATCGGGTTGCATGGATTTTTGTTGCTTCCGCCGCACATGTTTTCTCCACAAAACCCTACACACAGAATTTTCTTAGGGTAGCTACATAGGTGTGCACCATGTTCTTGTTATTTCTCTAGGTTTCATGGTACTAGAGTGCCTAATGAGTGTGGTAACTCATTTTAGTTTTGGTTTTATTCAAATGGAGTATGGTGGTTTTCATCGCTCATTTCAACGTTGGAGAAAACATATTTCAAGTATTAGTATATGTACATATTAAAATGTTACCACACCCAGAAAGGCAGTGAGTGTCCATGTAACCTTAGAGAAAGAGATGTAACATCAAGTCTAGATGAGAGTGTTTAGATTATAGATGTAGTATCTAGAGTTTTCTAGATCCATGAAAAAGGTTATGCTAGTGAGTATCCTAGATAACCTAAGATTATGATGATGATGATGATGAGGAGGAGGAGGAGGAGGAGGATGATGTTGATGTGGATATGACCCAAGTTTGTTTTGAGAGGGTCAAGTATGTTTGAAAATATGAAATGATTTTAACCACACAACCCTATATAAACCTAGCACTTTGTATGATACATATGACTTGGTTGATGTGCTAAACATAGCTAGTGGGTTGGCATGCTTGCTTATGCCCAATCTTGTATGTGTTGAGATATAATATGTGATGTATGATTTGAGACCAACACGGGCTTCACTATCTTTACAAAGGAGGACCTCTAGCATGTGACATATGAAAAGGATGACCTCTTGATATGATTCGACCCGCCATGGGAGAAGGCCAGAGTACCTAAACTCCAAAATATGTGAAATGTTGAAAAATATGCATGATGAAATACATGATGATGAGTACCAAGATAGACTACTTCTAAGTATGTGAGTTGAGTCACCTAGTGTGTGGTTCCCTCGACAATGTTGAACCCTAGATTTAATATAAGAAGATCTAACCCTAGAGGAAGATGAAATTGAATATATGATGTTTGCTATATAGGTGAGGGAGGTGTCCCAAGACCCTAAGATGATGAACATGATGTGATCTCCATGACGAGCCCCATACTCAGATTAGTGGTGTGATGTAAAGGGATATAATGATTGATCTTGTTTGGTATGTTGGGTAGACATTTGGTATGGGTAGATGTTGGTGGTTAGCATGTCTTGTTGGACATAAATAGGTCTTCACTTGAGTGGCATGAGCTTATGGAGCTCCTTTGAGATATAAGTGAGACGATTACGAATCATCGATGTTTATATTAATGTTTCCCCTTAGATGATGCATGATACATGAAAATATCTCACTTATGTTATATTTGAATATGTACTATAAATCACTCCCACAAACTAGACCTAATAGGAAGTCATACCATACATGAAAATGTAGTTTTGAAATCATGATCTTGATGTGATGATGCTTAGAGATTTTAGCTTGAATAATCATGGGTAACATGCCTGATCTCATACCCAAATGAACTAAGACTAACTTGAGGTGACGATGCTCTTGGGGTCATAAATTGAATAAACATGATGAATAAATTGCTTAATTTCAGACCCAAAATGAGAAATGATGAACATAATTGGGGATAGTTGGAAGAATTTTGGGGGAGAACTAAAACATGCATGAAAACTAGTATAATGATGAAACATACACATTCAATGATAATCTCATTTGAAACTTGTGATTATGAACATGTTTGATTGAGGCATTGATAACATAAACGTTGGGGTAACACACCATGTGCTTGAATGAAGACATGAACAAAACCCTAGTGGTAGGGGTAATGGGATGTGAAAACCCTAATTTCAAGATGATGCCATAACATGGGGGAATCTTAAGTTCTAAAAAATGTATTATATATTGGAATGGGTATATCCTTGATGATGACTAACTATGTGTACATCCCATGATAGGAATACCTTGGCACCTAAAATCTGACACCTAGATGTGATGGATATAGAGTTCGACTCTTGAGCATGATCTTGGATGAATTTCGAGGATGAAGTTTATTTTAAGGAGGGAAGGATGTGGAAATATGGGTTTTTCTCTCTCCCATTGCACCCATTTCTATCTCATCAAGTGCCCTTATTACTCGATTTGCTATCAATTTCATGGTTCGAGTGGGGGGACACCCCAATTTGATCACCTTGATGACCGATTTCATATGGTGTAGCTCTAATTTGGGGAATTGAACTATGTATCATGCTATATCATATCACTATCTTATGAAGTAAATTGAAGATTAAATGTATGATCTTTTTACTCTACAATGTATTCCATGTTATAGATTTTGCAATTTTGAATCTAGCGGGCACAAAGATCATCACAATCAGACCTTCCCAGCTCAAGTAATGAGATTTTGAAATTCTCTTTGATTCACCTTGAATTAATTTGATTTTTACTCAATTAGCTGCTAACTGGGCCAACCACCTTGGGCCCATGAGAGGGTGCTTGGTCCAGCCACCATGACTCCCTCAAAAACCCAAATTGATGCATCTAATCTCGACTGTTGATTGAATGGATCGGAGATCCAAATTCCACAAACTTGTCTTATTTGTCCGTATGACGTACCAACGCTAATGGCGCTACACACCCCAACTATCCATTGGCACCACCCTAACCCCCGATATTGCCTTTTTTCTAGTGTTTGAAACCCCCAACCACCTCATTTCTCCTTCCTCATTGTTTTTCGCCTCTGTCCCTCTCTTTTACGCCCTATAGCACTAGTTTCTACACCTTTGTCCTCCTCCGATGTAAGACCCTGACTTGTTTTCTGGGTTAATCCTATTTGTTTTGGCTTGATTAAGTGCTTAGAACCTTGATTTAATCCTTTGGGATGCTTTAGATCTTGTGGAGCGCTTAAGTTTCCAGTTTGATCTTGTTTGAATGGTGTTTGTGTTTTATGTGTTTGTTTTGGGTCAAATTGCAATTTACCCATTTCTAAGGGTTATCTTGAAATTTACCATATCTAGTGTGTACCTTATCTTTCTTGGATTCATGAGAGAGAATGTGATGCTTTGGTGCACCTTAGTTGAGCCTTCGATGAGTGGTGGCATCACTAGATGTGATTAGGGTTTTGGTTGATTTCAACCTTGATGGGTTTTGTTGAGAGTCTTGACCCTTGTCTCAACCTTGTGATATGTTTTGAGAGTGTCTCGACAAAAACACGTTCTCTAGATGGTTTTGTCTCGACCATGTTGGTCTCAGAGTGGTTGGGTCGAGACAATTTGTCCTTTTGTGGTATGTATCAACCTTGAGTGTCTTTGTGACCTTTTGTCTCGACTAGGATGTATATGGTGCTCTTTGTTTTGACCTCCTTGACGTGTTGCGACTGATACAAATGTGTTGGGTACATGCAAGGTTTAAGTGGTTGAATGTGTGTTTCTTGGGTGGACAAGTGTCCCTTTTGTGCCTTTAGGTGTTGACACATCACCCTCATCCTCCTTCTCTCCTCCTTTGGTATATAACCCCTTTTCTCTCCATGCAAGTAAACCTTTCAGCCTTCCTTCTTCATCCCTCTCTTTTGTCCACCCTTGGGGCTAGTGGATCAAGGAGATCTGATCCTTGGAGCTTTGGTGATCGGATCCCTTACATGTGGTGATTCTTGCTCGTCTTCAACCTTGGTAAGTGTATGCCTTTCTTTTGTGACATTTTACTTGGATCTTCTACTCCATCTCCTTCACTTTTCTGGGCCTTAGACCATGGACCATCCATGGTGGTAGTTTTGGAGAGAAACCCCTCATCCTAAGGGTCACAGACCATGTTTTGACAAGGTGGTACCGAATTGAGAGGGAGTTTCTTCTCTCTTTATCCCCTTTTCCTTTGGTTTATCCAAGGGTTCCTTCCCCCTATTTTCTTGAGCAATCTTTGACCTTGGTATCTTCTTATTCTTGAAGTGATCTTGTGTCTGAGATTATAGCCTTTAGTGGAGGTTCATCATCCATGGTGATCGTGTGCTTGGAGCTTGTGATCCTTGGAGTTGATCTTCCTTAAGGTAGGTTATATAACTCTCTACCCTCTCTATTATTTCACTTTTCTTTGCTTGCACGTTTCTATTTATCTCTCTAAATCATGATACTAACATTCTAATAGATGATACCGTACTATAGAACTTGAATGATAGTGGTTATCATGCTTGGTTTGGTTAGATTCCAAAACCTTAATTTCATATGGTACCCGTTTTTGTGATGATGGTGAGATGGATGGTTCTTTCCTATCTTTTGATCTTGGTTTTGAGAACATGCATGAGGTTTGTGTACCTTGGTGTAACATGGAGTTTAGATTCTATTTTGGATGCTTTGAACATGAGCTTATCTCTCCTACATAAGGTTTTCAATGGTGATTCTCATGGTGCATGTTTTAGGGTTTTTGGTGACCAATTTATGAGAAGTTTTCCTCCTTGTTGATGGTGGTTTTCTATGATGATTATCTACTATTTTGGACGTGTTTATCTTCTGTTTTGATTGAGGTTCATCCCTATTCTGATGGTGGTCCTTTGCCTTGGTGGTAGTATGACCTTAGTGGTCGATAGATCGTGTTTTCCCTTGGGTTGAGACACTTTCGTACTTGGTGTTTTGGTCGAGATGCTGTTGTTGTTTTGGATCGAGACACATGCCTTGTGATTGTCGTGAGTCTTGCTTAGTTTCGATTGAGACAATTCGAGTTTTGAGGTCGAGACAACTCTTGTTTTTGAGGTTGACTCAACTCTTATTTTTGAGGTCGAGACATGCTTTGCTTTGGGGTCGAAACATGTTTTGTATGTGATGGTCGAGATATGTGATGTTGTTGGGGTTGAGACACATAGTGGTTGAAGTTGAGACACCTTGTATGAAGGGTGGTCGAGACACTGGATCATGAGTGGTCGAGACACCTATGTGATGGGTGGTCAAGACACATACATAATCATATAATCAATACATGTATGAGACAGAAATATGTGAATATAGTGTTGTTTGGATGATTGATTAATCAACCCTAATCATGTTCCTCAACCCTAATATGCTCCAATCAAGTGGGAGATGGTGTACCTATGGTTTGGTGATTGAATGAAACTATAAAACCCTAATCGGTTATACATGTAACCTTAGCCCTAATGTTGGGAACTATGATGTGTTGCTTGTTTCACTTAGATTGATTATCATATTATACTGATTTCTCTCTCTTATTTATGAGCCCTAACCATGCAGGTGAAATGAATACCATGGCTTGTGTATGCTATGGTGATTATTGTGTGATACATGATGATGGCTAAGCCTTGATGATATATGATGATATCACATTGATGTGATGGGTCCTATGAGCTGGTGAAGGCTTGATGCCTATTGTGAGGTGACATCCTCTAGTGATCTGATTGAGGGATTGATATTCCATAGTGATGTGACATTGGTGATGGCCTTGTGAATGGTAGTGCTACAAGTATCATGTGGTGATGATGTAACTAGTTGACATCATATACATGTTATATCTTCTAGAGTTGTACTATTCCCTTATATTTATAAAGTATGTTTTGGGTTTGTACGTCGTAACTTGAATGATGCTAAAATATTTACCATTTCAGTGTCAATCTTAGTGTTGGATGGTGAAACAAGTCATTCCTATAGGAATTTTGGAATATGTGGGAGTGCAAGTCGAATATCTCCTTGTGTCCACAGTTACAGGTGGTGTGAGATAGCCATGCGTGAGCTACTCTCCTTGTGATATGGATGGCCATGTGTGAGCCAATCCTTCTTTTCAGAACGGCCATGCGTGAGCCTGTTCTTCTAGCATCGTACCTATATCAAGGTGGTCTAGGTGTGATTATATATATATATGCATGTATGTATGTATGTATATACATATGGATGGCCATGCGTGAGCCAATCCTTTATCTTGACTATATGTCATTGTTGTAGTTGACTGATACGTCTCTGTGGTGTTTTCTCTTTTGCTGGCCAAGAGGTGTTGGGGAGGTCGTGGATTCTGGCTCTTCCATTGACCTTGTATGGCACCAATTTTGACATAATAGTGGTCAGTTGGATTTGGGTGGTACCCGACTCAAATCCTCTAGGCAATAATAAAAGACATAATATAGTCATGTAGTGTATTTTTCCTAGGGTCAAATGTGAATAACATTGGTTGAGCTCTTTGCCTTGTCTTTGTACTGATTTCTTGAATTATGAGGCAATCAGAGAAGTCAACTGTTATACATGTTCTTCATATTTCTTCTTAGAATATTAATTATTCTACCGCAAGTGGTAATTTCTTAATTTTGCATAATATGCTTTATTTGTTGGATACATATTTGTTTAGTTGAATCCACTCATCCTACTTAATACTTCTATCAACCTATTTAGTTATATGTGCTTTAATAGACGTTGGCGGATAGTTATATCTCTCACTGGGATGTTTCGTCTCACCCTATGGGTTTCCACATCTTTTAGGTGGTCATGTACGAAGAAGTAGAAATCGTACAACTAAGGAAGAGTAGTAGCTGATAAGGTTGGATGTGCTACTAGTCTTTTGGTGGTAGAGTCCTAGATTTTGTCCCTATACACTCAGGTCTTTGAGGGTGTACTCGTTGTGTTTTGTGGACATGTTATTGATGTGAGGTTTTTGGCCTGTGAGCCATGGTTGTATAGATATGTCATGTGTATATGTATGTATGTGGAATAGGTACCTCATATAACATGTTGATGATAGGAACGATGATGCACATTGATGTAAGCACCTTGTGATATGATATGTAATGCATGTGACATGCTTGATGACTTATATGTGACAAGTTTTTGGCTTATGGTGCTTTTACTAAATCAGTTTTAATTTCTAGAAATTTTTGGTAATAACGCTTGCTTAGTTATAATTCCACGTTTGGTTTTGAGTAATTCTTGATGTGATCTTGTGTCTGAGAGTAGATCCTTTAGTGGAGGTTCATCATCCATGGTGATCGTGTGCTTGGAGCTTGTGATCCTTAGAGTTGATCTTCCTTAAGGTAGGTTATATAACTCTCTACCCTCTCTATTATTTCACTTTTCTTTGCTTGTACGTTGCTATTTATCTCTCTAAATCATGATACTAACATGCTAATAGATGATACTGTACTCTAGAACTTGAATGATAGTGTTTATCATGCTTGGTTTGGTTACATTCTGAAACCTTAATTTCATATGGTACCCATTTTTGTGATGATGGTGAGAGGGATGGTTCTTTCCCATCTTTTGATCTTGGTTTTGAGCACATGCATGAGGTTTGTGTACCTTGGTGTAACATGGAGTTTAGATTCTGTTCTGGATGCTTTGAACATGAGCTTATCTCTCCTACATAAGGTTTTCCATGGTGATTCTCATGGTGCATGTTTTAGGGTTTTTGGTGACCGGTTTATGAGAAGTTTTCCTCCATGTTGATGGTGATTTTCTATGACGATTATCTACTATTTTGGACGTGTTTATCTTCTGTTTTGATTGAGGTTCATCCCTATTCTGATGGTGATCCTTTGCCTTGGTGGTAGTATGACCTTAGTGGTCGATACACCATGTTTTCCCTTGGGTTGAGACACTTTCGTACTTGGTGTTTTGGTCGAGATGCTATTGTTGCTTTGGGTCGAGACACATGCCTTGTGATAGTCGTGACTCTTGCTTAGTTTCGATTGAGACAAGTTGAGTTTTGAGGTCGAGACAACTCTTTTTTTTGAGGTTGAGTCAACTCTTGTTTTTGAGGTCGAGCCATGCTTTGCTTTGGGGCCGAAACATGTTTTGTATGTGATGGTCGAGATATGTGATGTTGTTGGGGTTGAGACACATAGTGGTTGCGGTTGAGACACCTTGTATGAAGGGTGGTCGAGACACTGGATCATGAGTGGCCGAGACACCTATGTGATGGGTGGTCAAGACACATACTTAATCATATAATCAATACATGTATGAGAAAGAAAGATATGAATATAGTGTTGTTTGGATGATTGCTTAATCAACCCTAATCACGTTCCTCAACCCTAATATGCTCCAATGAAGTGGGAGATGGTGTACCTATGGATTGGTGATTGAATGCAACTATAAAACCCTAATCGGCTATACATGTAACCTTAGCCCTAATGTTGGGAACTATGATGTGTTGCTTGTTTCAGTTAGATTGATTATCATATTATAATGATTTCTCTCTCTTATTTATGAGCCCTAACCATGCAGGTGAAATGAATACCATGGCTTGTGTATGCTATGGTGATTATTGTGTGATACAGGGTGATGGCTAAGCCTTGATGATATATGATGATATCACATTGATGTGATGGGTCTTATGAGATGGTGAAGGCTTGATGCCTATTGTGAGGTGGCATCCTCTAGTGATCTGATTGAGGGATTGATATCCCATAGTGATGTGACATTGGTGATGGCCTTGTGAATGGTAGTGCTACAAGTAACATGTGGTGATGATGTAACTAGTTGACACCTTATACATTTTATATCTTCTGTAGTTGTACTATTCCCTTATCTTTATAAAGTATGTTTTGGGTTTGTACGTCGTAACTTGAATGATGCTAAAATATTCACCATTTCAGTGTCAGTCTTAGTGTTGGATGGTGAAAAAAGTCATTCCTATAGGAATTTTGGAGCGCATATTTTGGAATATGTGGGGGGTGCAAGTCGAATATCTCCTTGTGTCCACAGTTACAGGTGGTGTGAGACAGCCATGCGTGAGCTGCTATCCTTGTGATATGGATGGCCATGTGTGAGCCAATCCTTCTTTTCATAATAGCCATGCGTGAGCCTGTTCTTCTAGCATCGTACCTATACCAAGGTGGGCTAGGTGTGATTATATATATATATATATATATATATATATATATAATACACTCGAGTGTATCCGGAGAAGAATACACTCAAGTAGTTTTTCATGATGCAATATATTTTTTAAAAATATAATCTGTTGATCTTATTAAACATCTCGTGAATAACTCATACATGAAATTTGAGCACATTTGGATATGTATAGCTCATGTTATGAAGACCGCAAAAATTATGCATTTCAAATTAGTTTCGTGCGTCGATTTTGTTGCCCTTGGATGAGTGACTTACACTCATCCAAATGGGATCAAAATTTGTATGTAGCCTAGTTATAGTATGACGGTGAAGATCAATGGTTTACATTTTGCAAAAAAATAGTCTTGATATGCAAACGCACTTGAGTGTATTCGTGCGATCCGTACACTCGAGTGTATTCTAGCCCGACTCATATATATATATATATATATATATATATATATATATATATATATATATATATATATATATATATATATATATATATATATATATATATATATATAGACACACATATGGATGGCCATGCGTGAGCCAATCCATTATCTTGACTATATGTCATTGTTGTAGTTGACTGATATGTCTCTGTGGTGTTTTCTCTTTTGTTGGCCAAGAGGTGTTGGGGAGGTCGTGGATTCTGGCTCTTCCATTAACCTTGTATGGCACCGTTTTTGACTTAATAGTGGTCAGTTGGATTTGGGTGGTACCCGACTCAAATCCTCTGGGCAATAATAAAAGACATAATATAGCCGTGTAGTGTATTTTGCCTAGGGTCAAATGTGAATAACATTGGTTAAGCTCTTTGCCTTATCTTTGTACTGATTTCTTGAATTATGAGGCAGTCAGAGAAGTCAACTGTTATACATGTTCTTCATATTTCTTCTTAGAATATTAATTATTCTACCGCTAGTGGTAATTTCCTAGTTTTGCATAATCTACTTTATTTGTTGGATACATATTTGTTTAGTTGAATCTACTCATCCTACTTAATACTTATATCTACCTATCTAGTTATCTATGCTTTAATAGACATTGGCGGAGAATTATATCTCTCCCTGGGATGTTTCGTCTCACCCCATGGGTTTCCACATCTTTTCGGTGGTCGTGCACGAAGAAGTAGAGATCGTGTAGCTAAGGAAGAGTAGTAGCTGATAAGGTTGGATGTGCTACTAGTCTTTTAGTGGTAGAGTCCTAGACTTTGTCCCTATACACTCATGTCTTTGAGGGTGTACTCGTTGTGTTTTGTGGACATGTTATTGATGTGAGGTTTTTGGCCTGTGAGCCATGGTTGTATAGATATGTCATGTGTATATGTATGTATGTGGAATAGGTACCTCATATAACATGTTGATGACAAGAACGATGATGCACAATGATGTAGGCACCTTGTGATATGATATGTAATGCATGTGACATGCTTGATGACTTATATGTGACAAGTTTTTGGCTTATGGTTCTTTTACTAAATCAGTTTTAATTTCTAAATTTTTTTGGTAATAACGCTTGCTTAGTTATAATTCCACGTTTGGTTTTGAGTAATTCTTGAGGTGATCTTGTGTCTGAGAGTAGAGCCTTTAGTGGAGGTTCATCATCCATGGTGATCGTGTTCTTGGAGCTTGTGATCCTTGGAGTTGATCTTCCTTAAGGTAGGTTATATAACTATCTACCCTCTCTATTATTTCACTTTTATTTGCTTGCACGTTGCTATTTATCTCTCTAAATCATGATACTAACATGCTAATAGATGATACCGTACTATAGAACTTGAATGATAGTGTTTATCATGCTTGGTTTGATTAGATTCTGAAACCTTAATTTCATATGGTACCCGTTTTTGTGATGATGGTGAGATGGATGGTTCTTTCCTATCTTTTGATCTTGGTTTTGAGAACATGCATGAGGTTTGTGTACCTTGGTGTAACATGGAGTTTAGATTATATTCTGGATGCTTTGAACATGAGCTTATCTCTCCTACATAAGGTTTTCCATGGTGATTCTCATGGTGCATGTTTTAGGGTTTTTGGTGACCGATTTATGAGAAGTTTTCCTCCTTGTTGATGGTGGTTTTCTATGACGATTATATACTATTTTGGATGTGTTTATCTTCTATTTTGATTGAGGTTCATCCCTATTTTGATGGTGGTCCTTTGCCTTGGTGGTAGTATGACCTTAGTGGTCGATACACCATGTTTTCCCTTGGGTTGAGACACTTTCGTACTTGGTGTTTTGGTCGAGATGTTGTTGTTGTTTTGGGTCGAGACACATGCCTTGTGATGTTTGTGACTCTTGCTTAGTTTCGATTGAGACAAGTCGAGTTTTGAGGTCGAGACAACTCTTGTTTTTGAGGTTGAGTCAACTCTTATTTTTGAGGTCGAGAGATGCTTTGCTTTGGGGTCGAAACATGTTTTGTATGTGATGGTCGAGATATGTGATGTTGTTGGGGTTGAGACACATAGTGGTTGCGGTTGAGACATCTTGTATGAAGGGTGGTTGGGTTGAGACACTGGATCATGAGTGGTTGAGACACCTATGTGATGGGTGGTCAAGACACATACTTAATCATATAATCAATACATGTATGAGAAAGAAAGATATGAATATAGTGTTGTTTGGATGATTGCTTAATCAACCCTAATCATGTTCCTCAACCCTAATATGCTCCAATCAAGTGGGAGATGGTGTACTTATGGTTTGGTGATTGAATGCAACAATAAAACCCTAATCAACTATACATGTAACCTTAGCCCTAATGTTGGGAACTATGATGTGTTGCTTGTTCCACTTAGATTGATTATCATATTATAATGATTTCTCTCTCTTATTTATGATCCCTAACCATGCAGGTGAAATTAATACCATGGCTTGTGTATGCTATGGTGATTATTGTGTGATACAAGGTGATGGCTAAGTCTTAATGATATATGATGATATCACATTGATGTGATGGGTCCTATGAGCTGGTGAAGGCTTGATGCCTATTGTGAGGTGACATCCTCTAGTGATCTGATTGAGGGATTGATATCCCATAGTGATGTGACATTGGTGATGGCCTTGTGAATGGTAGTGCTACAAGTATCATGTGGTGATGATGTAACTAGTTGACACCTTATACATTTTATATCTTTTGGAGTTGTACTATTCCCTTATCTTTACAAAGTATGTTTTGGGTTTGTACGTCGTAACTTGAATGATGCTAAAATATTCAGCATTTTAGTGTCAGTCTTAGTGTTGGATGGTGAAACAAGTCATTCCTATAGGAATTTTAGAGCGCATATTTTGGAATATGTGGGGGTGCAAGTCGAATATCTCCTTGTGTCCACAATTACAGGTGGTGTGAGACAGCCATGCGTGAGCTGCTCTCCTTATGATATTAATGGCCATGTGTGAGCCAATCCTTCTTTTCAAAACAGCCATGCGTTAGCCTGCTCTTCTAGCATCGTACCTATACCAAGGTGGGCTAGGTGTGATTATATATATATATATATATATATATATATATATATATATATATATATATATATATACATGGCCATGCGTGAGCCAATCCTTTATCTTGACTATATGTCATTGTTGTAGTTGACTGATATGTCTCTGTGGTGTTTTCTCTTTTGCTGGCCAAGAGGTGTTGGGGAGGTCGTGGATTCTGGCTCTTCCATTGACCTTATATGACACCAATTTTGACTTAATAGTGGTCAGTTTGATTTGAGTGGTACCCGACTCAAATCCTCTGGGCAATAATAAAAGACATAATATAGTCGTGTAGTGTATTTTGTCTAGGGTCAAATGCGAATAATATTGGTTGAGCTCTTTGCCTTATCTTTGTAATGATTTCTTGAATTATGAGGCAGTCAGAGAAGTCAAATTTTATACACGTTCTTCATATTTCTTCTTAGAATATTAATTATTCTCCCGCTAGTGGTAATTTCCTGGTTTTGCATAATCTGCTTTATTTGTTGGGTACAAATTTGTTTAGTTGAATCTACTCATCCTACTTAATACTTATATCTACCTATTTAGTTATCTGTGCTTTAATAGACGTTGGCGGAGAGTTATATCTCTCACTGGGATGTTTCGTCTCACCCCATGGGTTTCCACATCTTTTAGGTGGTCGTGCAAGAAGAAGTAGAGATCGTGCAGCTAAGGAAGAGTAGTAGCTGATAAGGTTGGATGTGCTACTAGTCTTTTGGTGGTAGAGTCCTAGATTTTGTCCCTATACACTCAGGTCTTTGAGGGTGTACTCGTTGTGTTTTGTGGACATGATGTGAGGTTTTTGGCCTAAGAGCCATGGTTGTATAGATATGTCATGTGTATATGTATGTATGTGGAATAAGTACATCATATAACATGTTGATGATAGGAACGATGATGCACAGTGATGTAAGAACCTTGTGATATGATATGTAATGCATGTGACATGCTTGATGACTTATATGTGACAAGTTTTTGGCTTATGGTGCTTTTACTAAATCAATTTTAATTTCTAGAAATTTTTGGTAATAACGCTTGCTTAGTTATAATTCCACATTTGGTTTTGAGTAATCTCATTTGTGACGCATCGAGGCGTCACATCCGACACATGGGCACTACCGCCGGGCTTGGTTTGGGCATCTTCCCTCCAGCCTCTTCTGCATTGGTCTGAGGTCACCCCCGACCTCGTGGGGTCCGTCTGATCTTGGCCGGCCTCCCTGGGTTTCTTAGTGCCCCCTTCTTGGGATCCATATAGGTAGCTCCGACGAGCCCTACTGCCACTGCGAGATGATGTGTGAACCAAAAGTACCGTGGGAGAGAGACGACACGCTGGCCCTCAATCGTCCATCCGACGACTCGAATCTTCACAAGCCACATACTTCCCACACCTTCTCTTGGTCTCCTGACCCAATCGGCCCTAGTGGCCACCACTAGCAGCGTGGCACGTGGAGGAAGAGCTGGGCTCAAGCCCAGTCCAGGGTGACTCGCTGCGACAACCGGTGATCAACAAGGATCGTGGGAAGTTGGAGCAGCGACGAATAGCTGTAGGCGGTGAGCACAGACGATGGAGGATCCTCGCGGGGCAGTGGGTAGCCTTTTTGAACTGCAGATGCACGAGGCACATGGGCCGCTCAATCCATGATCAATGTCTTGGCTGCTTCGTCATATTAAGTAACTCCCTACTCCCCTTTCTCTATAGTTCTTGATGCAAATGTTCTAAAATACATAACCTGCTCATCCTAAGGCCAAAATATATGAATTTATATATCAAATTGATCCTCTCGAAATGATCTACAACATGAACATATTTTCCGACCTGAATCCTCTTCCTATTCTCCAATTTTTCTAAATATGTGATCTTTGACCATGTTGACTTCATATAATGCATGATTGTGATAAAGTCTGGACCTTTGATGCACCTCTACCTATCTAATGATCATATATGTATCTTTTATACATTTTTGAACTGATTGAGGGTCATAATCACCCAATTGCCCTTGAATGTCCCTAATTGCATAAAGTGACTTGCTTTTGGGACTAATGATGTTTTTTGCCCTAAGGGTCTGACTGGTATGATGTAACTGTAGTTTTCTTGGAACTCATTTTCCCAGAAGTGAAATGAAGTTTCTAAAAATTGAGTTAATGAGTACTAGATGATTGGTTTGTTGTAAATGTAGATGTAATTTTTTAGAAATAAAGGGTATTCTACATAGAAACAATTTATAAAATCTTAACGTAATAATAATCATACTTTCAATACATTTCGTATTGAAGAGAATGTTGGAAGTTAAACAATTCGTCATGATTTCTTAATCCATTTATGTAAAAGAAATCTTTAAGATGACATCGTCTATCATGATGTGGAGTAACAAATCAAGAACGAAACTTCCAATATATTATTAAAAATAAATTCACATTAGAATCAAAATCATTTTTTGTTTTTCTTTGGAAAAGTCAGAGGGTATTTTTATTCACCTCGTCCCTCTCATGCAAACTAAACCAACAAGATCAATACAATCAAAATTATTGAAACAGAAGTAAACTTGGTAGTACTGCTACCATTACATACGTCTATGTTGATCATATCAACAAGGTTACTAAGTGGACTCCTATAATAATAAGAGCCACAATTGTTTTTAATATGAAACTTTGCCAACTAGGTCTGCAACCTTATTCCCCTCTCTTTTGATATGCGAGCAGGACCAACCCCGTTTTAACATCTTCTTTGCAGCTGTTACCCATCTAGCTAGCTTCTGGTAGTCAGACACCTTGTCTACCATGGCCTCCTTGGCCTTCATGGAGTCAGTTTCAATGCATATCTTATGGCAGTTCAAACCCTACCCAACTTCCACGACTAATTCAATAGCTCGGACCTAGCCTCCAGAACGCTATCAGCTTTGATAATCCTTCCCCAATCCCCACGCCAACTGTCCCCCGTCGTCTCGACAGACGATTACAATAACATATCGATGGGTAGTAGAATTAAACGTAGCATCAATATTCAGTTTCAGCGCTCCACGCTGTGGTTTGTTCTAGCATACGTGAGTCTCTGCTCTGTGTATTCAACTCATATGCATTCCACGCCTTCATACTAAGCAACACCTCCTTGGAAATTAGAGCTCGCATTTGGCTAATATTTAACTTCTTCTTCATCTGCATTCCACGCCTTCTATTTTACAGTTGGTTCAACGGCTAGTGGAGCTTCTCCCTTGGATGAGGTCAGCGGGTTCGATACCCCATGTGCACATATGCGTTTTATTTAACTCTGCCTATGTTTTCATTTTTGTGTGTAAATGTAGCCGGTCCCAAGCCCAGGTAAAGGAGGAGGGTTGGTGGTAGGTTGATAGCCAACCTATAAAAACGTTGTCACTCTTTCTATGACATGGATCCTTATAAGAATATCGTTGGAGCGTCCCTACCTAGCGACGCGCTGCACCGGCACCCGGGTGCAGTGATAAATATGCAAGGGGTTTCGACACAACGACGCCCGGTTGTGTTGAAGGATAAACAAGGGTTTCCACATCTTGGACGGGTGTGGGTAAAGAAGCTAGTCCCGCCACATCATCGCCCGGATGTAGTGAAAAATGTGCAAGGGTTTCCACATCTTGGACGGGTGTGGGTAAAGAAGCTAGTCCCGCCGCATCATTGCCCAGATGCAGTGAAAAATGTGCAGGGGCAACATTTTCGACGAAGGCAAGTAAAGAAGCAAGTTCAATAAAAAAGGTTTAGAGTTGGATCTTGGAATATTGGCTCTTTGACAGGGAAATATTTGAAGATAGTAGATACCATGATGAGAAGAAAAGTCAATATAGCTTGCTTGCAGGAAACTAAGTGGACAGGGGATCGCTGTAGAGAGATTGGAGACATAGGATACAAAATCTGGTATACATGTATTGATAAACATAGAAATGGCATAGGTATTATCGTTGATAAGATGTTGAAGGATGACGTCGTCAAGATTACAAGGATGGGTGATGGAATCATAGCTATCAAGGTTGTTCTTGGGGGAAATATTTTTAACATTATTAGCGCTTATGCCCCCCAAGTTGGCCTTAGCGAGGATGTGAAGAAGGATTTTTGGGATGACATTGATGAATTGATGCAAGGAATACCGATCGAGGAGAAGATTATTATTGGGATCGATTTAAATGGCCATGTGAGGAGTGGTAATGCTGGAGTTGAGAGAGTTTATGGTGGTTTTGGATATGGCAACAGGAACGGAGAAGGAGAGAGGATATTATATTTTACAGTTGCATATGATATGATTTTGGCAAACACCCATTTCAAGAAAAGAGAATCTCATAAGATTACTTTCAAGAGTGGGCACAACTGTAGCCAAATTGATTACCTCCTTACAAGGCGGGTGGATCGTAACATATGCAAGGATTGTAAAGTGATTCCTGGCGAAGAACTCACGACCCAACATAGGTTGGTAGTTTTGGATATTAACATGAAGATCAATAAAGGCAAACATAACGGAAACCAAGATAGCAAGATCAAGTGGTGGAATCTTAAAGGAGAAAAGAAATTGACTTTTCATGATAAACTCATCAAGGAGGTACCTTGGAACTTGGAGTCTGATGTTAACACTATGTGGAATAACATGAGCTCCTGCATAACAAAAATTTCCAAAGAGGTTTTGGGGGAGTCTAAAGGTTTTGGACCTCCACAGAAGGAGACTTGGTGGTGGAATGATGAAGTACAAAAGGCTATTAAACTGAAAAGGGAGATCTATAGGAGCTTGCCCAAATCTGGAGATGATGCAACGTTCCAAAGATACAAGCAAACAAAGAAAGAAGCTAAAAAGGTGGTTCGGGAGGCAAGGTCTAGATACTTTGATGATATGTATAAGAAGCTGGACACTAGAGAAGGGGAAAAAGATATATATAAAATGGCTCGTATAAGAGAAAGGAAAGGAAGTGACTTGAGTCAAGTAAAATGCATAAAGAATGAAGATGGTAGAGTATTGGTGAAGGATGATGATATAAAAAACTAGTGGAGAAATTACTTCCATAAGCTTTTCAATGGAGATACTACATATAATGTTAGCAACTCGTGTGACATGAATACGAGAGATATCATTTACACACGACGAGTTTCACCATTTGAGGTCAAGACTGCTTTGAAAAAGATGAAAATGAGAAAGGCATGCGGACCAGACAATATTCCCATTGATGTATGGAAGAGTATGGGGGATGAGGGAGTTACATGGTTAACAAATTTCTTTAACAAGATTATGAAGACCAAGAAGATGTCGGATGAGTGGAGAAATAGTATTATAGTCCCAATCTACAAGAACAAAGGTGACGTTCAGAGTTGTACAAACTATAGAGGTATCAAGCTGATGAGTCACACGATGAAGCTTTGGGAGAGGATTATTGAGCAGAGGTTAAGATCTATAACACATGTATCAAACAACCAATTTGGTTTCATGCCTGGAAGATCAACAACAGAGGCTATTTTTCTGATAAGGAGGCTTATGGAGAAGTATAGACAAAGCAAAAGAGATCTTCATATGGTGTTTATCGATCTAGAGAAGGCTTATGATCGAGTACCCAGAGAAGTGTTATGGATGATTTTGGAGAAAAAGGGTGTGCCTATCCAATACATTGACTTGATCAAAGACATGTATGATAGCTCTACTGCAAGTGTCAAGACTCCTGGAGGAGAGACACCAACTTTTCCTATTACAGTTGGGGTACACCAATGATCCACACTCAGCCCATATCTATTCGTTCTGGTTATGGATGAGTTAACAAAGAATGTTCAGGATGATATTCCTTGGTGTATGTTATTTGCTGATGATATTGTTTTGATTGACAAAACAAAAGATGGATTGAATGATAAAGTTGAATGTTGGAGAAAGGCATTGGAATCAAATGGATTGATGATTAGCAGGAGCAAAACTGAGTATATGCATTGCAATTTCAGCCAATCTCGCAGTGTGAATGATGGAGCCAAGTTGGACGGAGTAGATATACCAAAATGTGACAAATTTCGTTACTTAGGTTCTATTATTCAAATAGACGGGGATGTCCAAAATGATGTTTGTCACCGGATCACTGCAGGATGGTTGAAATGGAGGAGTGCAACTGGAGTTTTATGCGATCAGAAGATCCCTCTCAGGTTAAAAAGTAAGTTTTATAGAACAGCTATACGACCAGCCATGTTCTATGGGAGTGAATGTTGGGCGGTGAAGAAACAATGTCTCAACAAGATGAACGTGGCTGAAATGTGTATGCTGAGATGGATGTGTGGGAAGACAAGAAAAGATCGTTTGAGAAATGACTATATCAGGAATAAAGTGGGGGTGACGAGCATTGAGGCAAGTTGTGTGAGGGCCGACTCAGATGGTACGGACATGTCCAACGCAGACCTACTAGTGCACCTATACGAAGCAATGCTATTGAGCCAAACACTATAAATAGAAGAAGAAGAAGGCCTAAATTAACATGGGATGAGCTTATAAAGAGAGATTTTGAATCTCTAGATCATAATCAGAATATGACCCATGATAGAGCTGAATGGAAAAGAAGGATCCATGTAGCCGACCCCAACATAGTTGGGATTGAGGCTTAGATGATGATGATGATGATATTCTCAAACTCTTGCAGGTTTCTGTGCTTCCACAACTGCCAACAGCCCACCGCAAATTGTAAGCTATGAGCGCCGGGTGCAGACAAATCGTTGTAGAGCCAGTTCCAGATGTTAGTTTCTCCAAAGAAGGAGCCCCAAAGGCTTTGGTTTATAACATCTTTCCACACACATGACGCCTGATTACCGTCTCTCAGGGCTTGTACCTCATCTAACTCACATATCGGACAGAGATTATTAGTAGCAAGGTTTCGTGCCACCCTCCTGTTAGTGAGAATAGCGTTATGATCCAGGAGCCAAAGAGAGTATTTAATCTTCATACCTACTTTTATCTTCCAAATTGTATCTCATTTACCCTCCGTTTTGATGTCCTTCTCCGACCTGAGAACGTCATATGCACTTCTAGTCGTGAATATGCAAAAGAATCAAAATCATTTCTACTCTTGTACTAGTGGTGAAGTATATTTAGATATTCTATGTACAAAAGCGGAAACCATCGAGAATGGAACTAGCATTCTATTATCAAAATCAGTTCTGTACCCAATCGAAGGTATTCTTTTTGGCAGATTAAGCTAAGCTCGCTGCCGGAGACAAATGGAAGTTGCGAGCAGTTAGATCAGTAACATGTGTAACTGTTTGCCATCTGAAACCACCGCCGAAGAACAGTCCGCGCGGCGCTGCTAAAACCAGAATTGATAGGGCGCTGAGCTTATATTCATTGATTTTTAAACTAACACACCAACCATGGATACCATCGGCTTTGTTAATTGAGAAGAAAACATAGCAATTCCAGGACTTAGACGAGGCGGCAGCTAGGTCAGAAAGTTTTTGAGGCGGCGCGGGACCAAGGCAAAGTAGGGCAGACGAAAGCGGGACTGCGACTACTGCCGGAAGTTGTTTTCCTGGCAGTTAAGTCTGGAAATGAGTTCTATTTATAAGTTCGAAAGTCACTGAAACGTTTAGAAAGTGAAGTTCTACACTTTCGTCAAACCAATCGGACAAAAATTAATTGGTAAGTGGATTCCCTTGATTTCCAAATTAGTCACTTCAAACCAATCAGACCCTAAAGTGCTAACCTTGCTTCCTAATGACACAAAATATTTGATCAACCTGGAAATCAGTAATCTAGGTTCCTCGTTGACGCTTATAAAGCCCCTAATCCCTTTCTTTCTATGTTTGTCCACACGACTTATAATGCTTTGAATATGACCACTTTATGTTGATGCTTGGATATGCTTAATTCAAATGTTATGTTTGACCTACCTTGTGCATTACACTCCTTCCTATCCTTGAAATCAGTAGTACCATGATGTTTTGAGACCCTGCGACTAAGTTTCACCCCATGTTTTGATATGGTGTGGATGTGTCCCTAAGTTCATGATGACCTAGTGTAACACTTATGGATTGCTTGTTTGTCTTCCTTGTGCCCCAATCTTGATGTGATTTATTTGTTATTCTATCCCCTCTGAATCATATTTTCTTCTCTTATTCTTGACCCCTATGATGTGGATGTCCCACTTAGGTCATATGTTGGACCCTAACGGCATACATGTTATACATTGGATATCGAATGCATATTGATGATGTCTAATTGATGCCAAGACCATAGGGACATCCACCTAACCTTGAATATAATTTTTAAGTCCTAAATTTTCTGATCTAATCCATATTTTATGCTTGGGCCACTTGACTTGATGGACTATGCACCTTTTTGCCCTATTATGAGTCATTAGACCTTGAAATGTAAGTAAATGACTTGAATCTTGTAATAAGCATAGAAAATGAATGGAACATAAAAATGACATGGAACTTGAATCCAACCTTCATGATGACCTATAAATCAGTAAGGACAATCAAACATGAAATTAAGCAACTTGGAACCTAACTCGGCTAAAATCCCTAAAATGAATCTAATTAGGGTTAATGATAAGAATCTAATATATGTATGCAATCTTATGCTTTATCAGGTGTTGCTTGAGATCTACATGGTCGAGGATAGGTTATGAAATCTCTAAAATCAGGTAGGAGCTTTAATAATTATATAACTATGGCTTTCTTACTTGAAATTTGATACATATGTATACTTGTCTACTTGCTCAAATATGCCTTGTAGTACTCTAGTATTGTACACGATGTTTGTCTCGTGCCACATTTTATAACTTGCAAACATAATATAGAAACTCAATTATACAAACCTCATGCACCTACCTAAAGTTTTTGGGTAAGGACATGAGGATGGACGTCCAACTTGAGTTATCAAGATAGGACAGATGTTTGATAAAATGGCTAGCTAATCTTGAGCACCCTCATAGACTCTTCCAGTGAGAAGTTGTCCATAAAAGGCCTTACGAATACATGATATTGATGAATTCACCAAATGATGGTATAGTTGGAGTGAAACAACATAAAACGCAGGCTCTCATTTTTCTAAACACTTAACTTGTTTAGTTCTTGTTCATTTATTTATGCAAGCTTATGTATATGTATCTTTCAAGCCCTATACTCAGCACCTCGTGTGCTTGACCCACCTTGTTTTATGTATTTTATAGGTTCAAAGATGGCTAGCAGTTGATGGGCTTGGTGAACTATGTCAGGTGTTCTTCTTGTAAGATCCCTAGTATACATGAGCAATCTTGTAAAATTATACTCTTGAATATGTAATTGAAAGCTTGTAATGAAAGGATATTGCTTAATAATATTATTGAATGTTGAGATATTGTTGGTGCCTTTATGTTGTTATTTTTTCATGTATACTAATCTTACAGTTTTGCATCCGTGCTTTGTTAATACCATGTTAGGGACGGACGCCTATGTCCTTTCGCCATTGATTGCTTAGTCATTTAGAGTTAGGATTTGGGTAACAAATGGTTCTGTGATAGACAATTACCCACAAATCTTATACTTAGTGATCTAAATATGTCCATCATGTTTCTGCTATGTAGGTGCTAATCCAACGAGTTAGCAACATTTTGTTGTAGTCAGTATATTGCATGTTTCACATCTCTTTGTTGTATGTTATCTCGTATGAGATGGAATTCTCGTAATATGCTATCTGATATTCCTTGCTTAACCGGTAGCTCCTTGTTGACATAGTATTTCTACAGTGTCATCAATGGTTGGAACATCCATAAGTTCACCCATATGAATATCTAGATCCATATAACATCCACTCTTGTGTTCTCAACACAAGGTACTCGACTTCTGTTGTAGAATTTTAGAATAATGGTCTGTTAGTTCGACACTCTTTTCAATTCACAACTCTTTTCTTAAAATTAAACACATTTTATATCGCGGCCACTTTCTATCATTTTGGAAGCTTGCATCGGTGTAACCCCTTACACCCAACTCTTCCTTATTACCGTAGTGCAACAACTATTACTTTAGTGCTTCTCAAGTACTGATAGATGTTGTTTATGGCATTCCAATGAACTTCATCGGTTATGACTAATATATTCTTGTCATGTCCAATACATACAAGATGATGGGATGAGTACACTATATTCAGATAGATCCAAATGCGGATGCATATGTCATCTCTTCCATTCTTCACAAGAATTGGAACATTGGATTTTTTGAGAAACCAATCCCTTCTTCATGGATAGATTCTCTCACTAAACCCTAGATGCTAAACCCTTTCAACATTGTTTTCAATATATCTCGTATTTAGGTTAAGAAACTTTCCAGGATTATCTTTATAGAGCTTAGTTCCTATCAAGTAGGACATTTCACCTAATCCTTCACGCTGAAGGAAATTTCCATGCCAGGTTTCATTAATTAGTATTGAAATGTTATTCCTCATCAATATGTGGAATATCTATATATATGCTCTCACTAAATCTTTTGTAATCATGAATTTCATCTTCTATCTTAACTCAAGTCAAACTCTTTGACTATCTTGTCAAATCAAAGATTCCAATTCTGAGATGCTTGTTTCAATCTCTAAATTGAACATTGTAGCTTATAGACTTTATTTGCATTAATGGAGTTATAAAACCTTTGGGTTGTGTCACATACACATCCTCTTATTTATTCCTATTCAGGAATGCAGTTTTAAGCTTCACATGCCAAATCACATAGTCTCAACAAGCTACAATAATAAGCATGTTCATTGATAAAAAGATTTCATCATGTTCAACATTTTGAATTGATTTGGAAAACCTTTCATCTAATCTATTCTTTCATGTTATCCATGTTGATCTTACTTATGAAAAACCGAACTGTACCTGTTGGGTTTCATCCCTCTAGGTGGTACCATCAAGGTCATACCTTGTTGGTGTTTATGGATTCCATTCTGGATATAATGACCTCAAAATTTTTCTTAGACTCAGCTCCCTCAATAGTTCTTAGTTGATTAATGGCTCATCATCTTATGACCAAGTCATAAAATTTATCTAAGTTACATGATTCATAATCTTTTAATCTCATATGTGTTAAATTAGAACTATGAGTTTTGTGTGTTACATAAAGAACTTGAGATTCCACAACCACTTGTGACTCTTTTTGTTCTCATTGTGCCTCCTATGGTTCAAATGTTTTATTTGTTGAATTGCAACTTTTTGAGGTGTACTTTACTCCCACTGATTGCAATGGAACTCAGTCATCCAACAACAAACACTTTTGTTATTGGTTTGAGATAAGTAGTGTTCAACAAATTATGATTTGTTGATATACCTTTTTGAAGAAACTACTTTATTCATATAGGTTTTGATCCTTAAGACATATCTGGCCATTCCCATATCATATCTCATATGATGTCTTTAAAACCATTTTTGACGGTACATTGTTTTAGTGCAAAGCATGTTTCTAAAGGAAGTTGAAGATTACATTAAATGATACTCATATCATGACTCGTCAGGATGTGATTCCTTCATTCTGATACATCATCATGTTCAAGTGGACTTAATTGTGATACACTATCACATTCTCTCTAGAAGGGCCTCAAACTATTCATGTAAACTATTTCAACATTTGATCATATCAAAGTATCATAATACCTTTAAGGAGGTTGTATACTTCATACATGTAATCTTCTTGAACACTTCAAGAGATTTATATTTTACTGAGTACATATCACCATATTATCTGTAAATATAATGAAGTACAAATAATTGTCTGTAGCATTTATTCCAAAGGTCTTTGCACATCATTATGTACATGTCCTTGTATTATTCTCCTGCTACACCTAGTCAGAGGTGGTTTGTCATGTTGCTCATATATAAGACTTGCATGTCTCTTATTGACTCAATAACCAAAAGAGTCTAGATAAATATCAATATGAATATGAATTCTAGATATGCATTTCTTATATGTGTGCTCTAGATGACAAAGCTATAGATATTGGTTGTTTAATTTATCTAATTGCAATACTTTGGTATTTATGTTATGAACATTTATATTTATATCCTAAAGATCATAAGATATTTAGGTATTGCTACATTAGATCACATCTTTGAACTATAACATTAACTATTTTATTCAGAATCATCCTTTTCATTACAAGAAGGGCATAATGAAATAGTAGTTCACCTAAGTCTATTACATGCCATTTGGGCTAAGATAAAATCTAAATTTACACTGTAGCTTTAGAAAGTCTTGCTTCTGCAGTCCATCACTGCCCTTTCGTAAAGGTCTACTTCTTATTAGATCCTGCATATCAAATATATGTAAGATCTATATCTGGTGTCACATGCTAGTGACGAAGAAGTAATTTAGAATTATCTTATAATGTATATATTTTAAGTGGAGATCTCTATATCCTCCTCCTTCTTCTTTAGTTTCTCCAGGTAGAGGGGGCAATTCCTCTTCCAGTGTCCATCCCAATGACACTGGTGACACTTGCCTCCCTTCTTTACTCCTCCCTTTGCCTTGATATCTGAAGACTTACGCTTTTGGCTAGATTTAGAAATCCTCTTAGATTTTCCTTTTCCCTTAGACTTTCCCTTTATCTTGCTAATCATCATCACATACTTGAGCATGTCTTTCTTCATTTGTGCCTCATCTGTTCTCAACATGCCTAGTAACTCAGTCAACAGCTTGTTAAAGTCAGTCATGTTGTAGTTCATGACAAACTAATGTAGGATTTTGGCAGAAACTGCAGTATCCAACTCTTGACCCAAGGGGAATCCCAGTCTAGAAAGGTTCTCCCCATACCCAATGAGTTTGAGCACATGAGTACCTACTAGATCTCCTTCTGCCATGTTACATTTGAACAACACCTTTGAGACATCATATCTCTCTTATCTTGCCTGATCTTGGAACATGTTCTTAAGATGTGTGACCATCTTAACAACATCCATGCTCTCACGCTATCTTTATTAATAATAGTTCATATAAAAAAATATTAGGCATTTTATCATCAACAAATCTTCAATATGTTTCTTGTAAGCATTCCTGTCACCCTTAGGTGCAGCAGGAAGAGGTTCATCTGGATTTGGTGTCTCTAGGACATAGAGCTTGTGCTCCTATGTGTGAACAATTCTCAACATTCTGAAAAATTGTGAAAAATATTTCCATTTAACTTGCCCTTCTTAAGGACTGATCACAGAGAAAAGGTGTTGTTGTGTGCTGCCATTCGATTCTACAACAAAATTTGCAATTTTTAAAAATAATTTTGATTTGATTTGATTTGTATAAAATTTGATGATGTTTATTAGGTCTTTAATTAATTATCGCTCCCACTATTTTATTCAAATTGATATCCCTCAAATATCAATTTGGAAGATTGCAGTGTACAACCTTCTAGTGAGCTAAGATCCAAAATAATTCAACCATTACCCAGCTAATGCCAGCGTCCATAGTCAATTATTAAGGTAGGCAATTTTTGCCAATTGAATCATATGCAGTTATTGAATATATGATATGCTCAACACTTTGCCATAGTTATATGCATGCCTCTGGTGCTTAATCTCATTAAGGACACATAGTTAATCCTGACCTGAAAGCCAACACGATAATAATGCACCCTGCTTGGAACACCTACATTATTACCATCACACTTCCATTAGATAGACAACACACCACCCTTGGGGTGCCCACACTTAGTCGATCAAGATTTTCATGTGTGTTGCTTATGGAAAGTGTCTAAGACTTATATTATTTGAGGAAGTTTGTATTTATAAATACATATACTTTATTTAATCACCACATATATATAGTTTGTATCATATACATGCCATATCCCGCAATGTAAACATGGAATATAAAACATTAGCGATGGTTATGGTCATACTACTGTAATTCCCTGGAGCCATAAGGAATTATTACCACCTAGGTCAACATCACATGTATGAACTTGTTGTTGGTGTAGATCTATGCTTTCCAATTTGGGTTGATAGGTTCAACCCTTGAACCAGTCAACTTACCTCTTGATCGATCGGTTGGTTGTCTAAAGCGGTCATCTGGCCTTATGTCCAACCAATGTTTGGATGCCTCCAAATGGTTGGTTGGGTCCACCAGTCATTTGGTTCACTCTCCTATTTTCTTCCCTCCTCGATCCTCCTCCCGGTCAGCTCGTCACATGAAACGCTTGGCTCGCCTAATGCTTGATCATCATCTTCATCATTGCAAGAAAATAAAACTATCCTATTGATATTAAACTTATTACATGGTAGTGAGAAACCTTGAGTTACATTAGAGGGGAGAAAAGGTAGGAAATAATAGTACATATACATTGGGAAGAAGAAGGTAGAGGCCGGTATATATGTAAACCAAGATAAAACATGAACAAAAGAAACCATCCAACCACACATAGATATTTGGGTTATTGGCCATAACTATGCTACACATCCACCATCAAAACTCACTTTTAGGGTGACGTGTGTAAATTGTATATATATAAGTTTGGGATCATATGTCATCTTTAATTGGATATGCATATTTAGTAGTTTAAGTATTCACACCGTATGTAATAAATAAATGATTAAAACAAAAAATCCGATCATATCGATTATCCCAAAACATAGTAAATTGATGCGGCTCAAATACCACTATAGGGAAATATGGCATCAGATAGGTAGTAAAAAAAAATATTTTTATTTTCCATATTCCCCATAAACAGAAGATCATGTAAACAATTGTGTAATGAGAATGATGGTTTAACGAGTTCATACCTATAGTATTCGAGAAAGTCTAGCGACTATTGCTCATTGTAGTAGTGCATCTCTCTTCTAGTTGCACTCAGACAACATCTACATCAACTCCTAGTATCCACCATGGACAGTAGGGTAACGTTGCTCTCCTAGCAGAAAAGGTATCCACGCCTCTATGGTAGTCCACACCGATCGCCTAGAACTCCTATCATTCAACTAGAATAGATAGTAAGGAGTTGTACCACCCGTTGGTACTAGTCACCAACTTGCTCTCCCATAATTATTCTCCCTTGCTATCCCTCCCTTTATCGGGTAGGACTTGCTTGATTTCTCTATTGGTTACTACAACTAGATAGGAAAACAATTTTCATAGGCAATTGAGTTGTGTCTAAGAAGCCCCTAGTACCCCTCTATTTATAGGAGAGTTAGGGTTAGGGTTCCCAATCTGAGTGGGAGCGGAAGGGACCAGAATTTCACAAACTTTGCAACATGTGATAGGCAAAACGGTTTGTTGGTATGTATTCCCAGAGATCCAATCATATGATGATTGCAATGGGACATTAGATACTTGATTTGATAATAATAAAGGTAATTTCGTCCATTATGTTTGTCTCAACATGTGATGGTGATACAGACATAGTATATGTCTAAAGAATGATGTTACCTAATGACATATGTCTTTAGGTTGAGGACCTGAACAATGAGATCAGATGTATGATAAGAGTACATACATTCTTGTTATGTCCCGTGGAATAAAAATAGACAACAATATTACATAAGACTAGAGTGTGTGTTGACTGATGACATAGTCTCATTAGTCATGATATGTGATATCAAGTCAATCACATAGGTAAATGTTAAAAAATAATGTATCTGACAGACCCACCATGAGAGTGATACATGAATGCCATAAAATGGTAGTCAGAATTAGCTCTCACAGTGATAGTGGTGATTGTGGTTCTTAAACATGAAGTCACTACATTCATCACATGTCATTCATGTACTTTGACATCATCCACTTTGATCCTGAATAAGGTTTTCCATAATGGTGGTGCTTGGGTGCATTGTGACACATGGGGATTGAGTGTGAGTGATGTACATGGGATTTGTCCCTCCTACAAGAGATTGATATTCATGTACTTTTGATAAGAGAGACCGAGAAATGTATGGCCATAATCATGTGACTGAATATGTGATATGTGAGATCGCGTGCATCTCAGGCAGTCTGCTCTAGTTTAAGGAACACAGACTGAACATTGAAAGGATGACCGATTCCATGCCTTGAGCTTAATCCAAATATCAGAGACAAAGGAACTATACAATCACAATAATACTCATCACATATTGTAGGTTGAAGTTGTTCTCCAACTTTCTGAATTACTTGGATAGCAATGATGTGTTTCTAGGTGCCACTCCTTGCTTGTGATGTCATAATTGGTTATGAACATTCACTGCCAACATAATTCTAGACCTATATACATGATATAATTGGAATAGGAGTATATTCACAAATGATGTTTAGTTTGATTACTAAAGGTGTTTAGGTATTCAATTAAACTATTTAGGTTCAAAGTTGATTGACTGGACTCTGAACTGATTGGTTCAAGTATTGAACCAATCGGTTGGAGTGTCAGGTCAATTGGAATCAATATTGCTTGAACTCTGCCTGAACTGGACATGTGAAATGACCATTTCACTTGTGAAATGATCATTTCACTTTGTGAACTGACTAGTTCACCATCTGGGTCGCTCAGTTCAATTGCCAATTCGATTGGAATAAGGATTGATGTTGATGTCATGTTTAGCATTAATCGGGCATTGATTACCAATTTGATTCAGAACAAGAAACTACATGAAATGACCAGTTCGCTATGCAAACTGACTGGTTGACACATGAATCTACCAATTGGCTATGTGAAATGATCGGTTCACTGTGTGTAGGTTCCAAAAAATTTGTGAATTTATATCTTTTGGCTCCCACACATATTGGGAACCCTAACCCCCACCTCTCCTATAAATAGAGGAATGTTGGAGGCTTCTTAGACACAACAATTGCTCTGACAATTGTTCTCCTCTTTGGTTGTAGTAACCAATAGAGATCCCGAGCAAGTCCTACCCGATGAAGGGAGGGATAGCAAGGGAGAGACTATTGTGAGAGAGCAGACCAACTCTACTAGGTTGACATTCAAAAGGGACAACTCCTTCCTGTTGGCTCTAGTAGCGTAATGTGGAGTTCCCGATGGTCTACATGGATTACTCTAGAGGTGAGAGACTGTTGTCTACCGCTAGGAGAACACCATCAACCACTATATATGGTGCCAGAACAGGAGGCCATTGCTGACGACTGTGTGAGTGTTGTTGAAGAAGAAGCATAATACTACATCAAGAGTTATTGTTGGACTTGCTCCAGGACCATGTATAACTCTTATTACTTTCCTTCCTAAATACAATGTTGTTGATGCGATCTTGTTGTTAAGGGAAATTGAGCTTTAAATTTTTGTTTCTGCTACCTTATCTATCACCCTGATCTCCCTACAGTGCTATCAGAGCATGCCAATTTATGGTGTATCTTGATTTATATAAATATGATCAGATTTATTTTATTGCATACGATGTGAACATTATACTAGTTGAAGTGTACATATGACTAAATTCCACACACACACACACAGATATATATATATATATATATATATATATATATATATATATATATATATAAGCTGCAATTTCACCTCTACCGTCAATTGGTTTAGACAAAGCATTTATAACACGACCCAAATTAGCCTCACTCACAGGTATCTGAGCAATTCTTCCTATTGCTTTTACGGAACTTCCTTCTTGGATCAGCAAACCATCACCCATCAATACAACACCAACATTATTTTGATTCCAAATTTAGAGCAATATGTACTATACCCTCTTCAAATTCTACTAACTCACCCGCCATTACTTCATCAAGACCATGAATACGGGCAATGCCATCACCCACCTGAAGTATGATACCTGTATTCACAATCTTTACTTCTCTATTATATTGTTCAATACGTTCACGGATAATATTACTAATTTCTTCGACTCGAATTGTTACCATTAGTGTCTCTAAACTTTTGGAAGCATAGGAAAAAAATCATACCTAAATTCTAAACTAAAGTAGAAAGGATAAATATGAAGTCTCATATTTGACTCTTGTAGTAGAACGATAGAGACTATATTTAATTTATTAACTTAGTTTAATCTAGGCCGAGAGCAGACCTACATCAAGGTAAATCCCTTCTTCTGGTAACCATGTATGTAGGGGTATAATCGGTGATTTGACAACATAAGCAATAAGAAAGCCAATATATATATATATGTAATTTACACGTGTCACCCTATAATTATTTTGATGATGGATGTTCAACATGGTTATGACCAACAACCCTAGATCTGTGTGTGCATGGTTTTGGTTGTTTATTCCTATTTATATCTTGGTTTGCATATTAAGCCTCTCTCTCCTTTCCAAATGTAAATTGATGCTCTTCTTCCTATTTCTCCTCAAATGTAACTTGAGGTTTTCCCTTATACAATGTAATAAAAAATAGGATTGTTTTAATTTATGTTTTGTTGTGAGAAGATGTTCTGTACAAGATGAATTGGCCAGTTCATAAGATGAAATGATCGAGTGGAGGGTCGAGGAGGCCATGTTATAGGAGGATGAACCAATCAACTATTGGCCCAACCGATCGGTTGGAGGAGTCCAGACATCAATTGAACTTGAGACCAGACGACGGTTTCAAGAGCTCAACCAAACATCCAGGAGGTGAGCCAACCGGTTCAAATGTTGAATTAATCAATCTAGATTGGTTCGAGCATATATCTTCATCAACAATAGGTTTCATATGATGTGGACCCTAGGTAGTAGTAATTCCTTGTGGCTCTAAGGAATTACAATAGTATGGCCATAAGCATCACATGTGTGTTTTATAATTGCATGTTGTCACTGTAGTTATAATATGTATATGATACGTACTATAAGTATGTGGTGATTGGATATGTATAATTATTTATATATAAAATCCCTCAATACAATATTAAGTCTAGGATGCTTTCCATAAGCAAACACACATGAAAATCTTGATTGTCCAAGTGTAGGTTACGCCAGAGCTTGGTGCGCCGTCTATCTCGTGGAAGTTTGATGGTAGGTGTGTTATTTGACAAAGTAGGGCAAATACTCCATCTTGTTGGCTTTTGGGTCAGTCTTAACTGGTTGTCCTTAATGAGATTAAGCACCTGGAAGCATACATATGGATTATGGCAAGGAGTTGTGCATACCAGCTATCCAAGAGTTGCATGTGATGTAATTAACAAACTGTCTACCTAAATAGTCAAGTTGTGGGTGATCAGCCAAAGTCGAGTCATGATTTGATGAAATATGGATCTTGGCTCACTAGAAGATTGTACGCTACATTCTTCCAAATTGATACATTTTAGGTTATCAATTTGAACAAAATAGTGGGAGAGATAATTAATTAAATGCCTATTAATGTCATAACGTATCAAATCAAACAAATAAAAAATGTTATGAAAAGTTGCAATTTTTTTTATAGAATCTAATAACAAACACAATCGTGATCAGTCCTTGAGTAGGACAAAGTAAACGAGATTTTACTTCCACATCTGGTTTAGGATTTTGAGAAGTGTTCTCATAAATGAGTGAAAGTTCTATCTCCTTGAAAGGCCATAGCTACATGAACCCGCTCCAAATATGCCTAAGTCTAGAATGGATGCTTACTTGAAGCATGCCAATGATGCCGCAGACATCAAAGACTTTATACTATGTTGTATGAACTATGAGTTGCATGAACAACATGAAGAACATGGACATTCTCAATATGGTAACACATCATAAGAATCATGTAAACCAAGTAAGGTATAATGTCTTCAAAGTGTTGTTTGAGTGCAAACTGACAGAGGGAGATCCAATAGAGACCCATCTGCTCAGTATGATTGGGCATGTGGAGAGATAGGGATTTAAGAGTTGACCACAAATATGAATCTATAGATGATTGTATGAATCAAACAACAAGTTTATAAAGTGTTCCTACTTGATTAACTTGGTTAAACTACTGTCAGAACTACTTGGCATGTTGATGCCAAAGTCAGAATGAAGAAGGAAAAATTTGTGATGGTGATTAGCATAAGTGAGTCTGTGGCAAAGGCAAGGCCAAGAAGGGTTCTGAGGCTATGCTAAAGTCCATGTCATCAACACTCAAGATAAGGAGAAGGGTAAGAAGAACAAAGATAGAGATCTCTATTTTAGGACCGAATAAAGAAGTAATCTAGAACTATATAAAGTAAGAATTGTTGCCATTACAATTGAAATCTGTCATTCATAGGCATGTAATACAATTAGTGAATTGCTATTATATACATGCCATTGATGAAAACATCATGTATCTTGTATGGAAAAGAATTGATGTTTCATTGCAATGCCCTATGTCTCACAAACTATACCTGATAGTTAAAGAGACAAATGTGTATGACACATATATTGAATGACTTGATGACTCAAACAATGAATACCTATAGCATTGTCATCTAGAGCACATAAATGAGAAATGCATTTCTAGAATCCATAATGATGGTTATATAGAATCTTTTGGTTATTAAACCAATAGAGACATGTAAGTATTATGGAAATATGACAAAAGAATCTTCACTAGATGAAGTGGAAGAGCGATTGTTCTATTTGGGATATTACATACTAATGTATATATACCTTTTAGAAATAACTGATTAAGGAATTTACCAATACCTCATTATATTTATTGATGCTATCGGCAGAAATGGAAATTTGTATTTAATGAAATACAAGCATGAATCTCTTGAAGTGTTCAAGGAGACCATGAATGAAGTATGTAACTAACTTGGTAAAATTATTTTGACACAACGATATGATCAATGTTGAAATATTTTAAACCAAGAGTTTGCAGAACTTCTAGGAGAGACGGTGATAGTGTATCACAAAGAACTCCACCTGAAACATAATGATGTATCAGAAAGAAGGAATCACATCCTAATTAAATCAGGGTGTGATTATCAATAAAACTAGCTGATCTTCCATTTCCTTTTGGGAACATGCTTTACACTAAAACAATGTACCGTCTAAAATGGTTTAAAAGATTCCATATGAGATATGGCTTGGGAGGTGTCCCGATATGTCTTCTATAATGATTAGGATTGAAATCTTATTTGAGAAAATAGTTTCTTGAAAAGCTTTATTCACAAATCACGTAAATGTTATTTTGTTAAAATACTACTCTTATCCCAATCCAATAACAAAGTTGCTTGTTGATCTAGATGGCTATAAAAGTAGAACTCGAAATGTTCAAGACAAAGAACTTAAGTTCAAAGAATCAGTGGGAGTAAAAGTAGAACTCAAAATGTTCGAGATAAAGAAGAAAATAGTGAACCTAAAGAGGTATAGTCGGAACAAGGAGAATCATAAGCTATTGTGGAATCTCAAGTTCCTTATGTAACATACAAGACTCATAGTTCTAGTAGAACACACATTGAGCTTGAAAGATTATGACATATTATGGCTCAAAAGGTGGTGAGTTGGTCATATATGATGAGTCAACAACCCACCTAGAAGCTATTGAGGGACCAAATTCTGAAGCATGGCTTGATGCCATAAGATCCAAGATGAACTCCATGTGAACCAACAAGCTATGACCTTGGTGTATCCACTTGAAGGGGTAAAACCCATTGGGTAAATTTGGGTCTTTAATAAAATACCAACATGGATAGTAGTATACAAACCTATAAGAATAGACTAGTTCACTAGTTGCCATGGTTCAATCCATCATGATCATGCTTGTGGTTGCAGCTTATTATGACTAATGAGATTTGGCATATGGATGTTAAAACTGCATTCCTTAACTGGAATAATAATGAGGATGTGTACATGACACAACCTAGAGGTTTTGTAAATCCATTAATGCAAATAAAGTCTATAAGATACAAAGGTCAATCTTTGAATTGAAGCAAGCATCTCACAGCTGGAATCTTCTATTTGACAAGACAGTCAAAGAGTTTGACTGGAGTTAGAATGAAGATGAAATATGTGATTACAAAAGATTTAGTGGGAGAATAATTTTATTCCACATAATGACGGGGAATGATGTCTTATCTTGCATGTATTAAAACTTAGCAAAGAAAGTACCTTTTTTGGAAGGGTTTAGGTGAAGCATCCTATGTGATAGGAATTGAGATCTATAGAAATAGATTTGGAAAGCTTCTTAACCTAATGAAGAGCACATACATTGGTAAGATGCTGAAAGGGTTCAACATGAAAGACTTAATGAGAGGAAACTTGTCCATGATTATGTGGAGTTAGTCTCTCAGGAGCCTAGTGTCCCAATTCTTATGAAGAATAGGGACACATTGGATAGATACTGTAACACCCCTGACCTGGGTTATGAACTAACCCTGGAAGTTTTGCCTAAATATGTAATTAATATACTTGTGAACACTCCCTGGCATGTAATTAAGTTCCTCAGGAACATTTATTTTCAATATTGCTCCTTTTTGTATAAAGTTGTAGCATTGTGTTGTATGCAGGGACCTATGTGCAAATTACCCAGTTTAAGGGTTGAACTTGCAAAATTCACAAGATGAGATGTATCTCTGATGTTGAAACATCATGAGTATGTCTATGATGAAGTTTGAGGGATCTCCCAAGCTTGAGCACCAAGGTGCAGCTGTGGAAGCAATCCCCATGCTTAGAAACCCTAATTTGGGGTAAAGTGCAATTTACCCAAATTGAGGGGTTCAACTTGTAATTTTCACCATCTAGAACATCTTGTATGACTCTGGTCATCATTTAGAGTAGAAATGATGAAAGGGATACATCATTTAATAATCAGATGAGAAAAATGGTCTTTGTGATAGAAATCACCTAAAATGGGTATGAGATCCTTTCATGTATGTACCCTAGCTGAAGGTTAGATTTCTTTACCATTAGATCTTGAGATTTCATGATATTTGCATAAGGATAGATAAGTTTGGACGTGCCTTTGAGCAAGGAGGGACCTAGATGTGATTTCCAATCTTGTAAAGGTCCTTAGGGTGTAAAAGGGGCTAAAGTATATAAACCACCTCTTTACAAGATAAGTGAACGATCTTTCCTTTACTTCATTCTCATCTCTTCTTGCTCAAACGGCCAAGGATAGCTTTGGAGCTCAGGGGGACGACCAACCTGTTCTAGGTAAGAGAACCCCACCTTCTAGCTCGAATTCATGGAAGAATTCACTTTCTAAGGTTGGTTTTGTGGTTAGCTTACTTAGTTTTCTTGTTCTAGCCAACCAAACCAACGTTTCCTTGGAGATTTCACCCCTGACCAAGTTGTGGAAGCTCAAGGACGCCATTAAAGCTTGGAGCTTGAAGGCTTGGAGCTCTAGGATCAACCTTTAGGCGGGTTTTATAACTCTAAACTTATGCTTTATATGTATGCTCAATTCTTGCAATTTACTTGGTAAATTCTCTTTCTACCACCCTTCTTCCTTGCACGTTTGTAAGCAAATCAGTGGAGAAACCGACCTTGCTAGAGGTTGAAGATGAGGGGCGTGGTTCCCTATGTTACTTTTTCAAATGACCATGGACCCTTTTTGGTCCAAACGGTTGCAAACCGTTTGGGTTCAAACGGTTTCAAACCGTTTGCTCTCAAACGGTCTTGCAAGACCGTTTGGATTGAAACGGTCTCAAGACCGTTTGAAAGAGTTGACCAAGGGACGACCGTTTGAGGGTCTGTTCCTAACATATTGATTTTCATCTCTGCAAAGAATCAAAGTCTAAATCTTAACCGATTGAGAGTTGAAGGCACTTCAACATGAAACCCTAATCGGGTGAAAAAGTGCTGATTTAACATATAGATCTTGTTGAGTTTTGGGTTGAAGGACCCAAACGGTCTCAAGACCGTTTGGGGATTCCTCCAAACGGTCCTAAGACCGTTTGGGCACAACTCAAGACCGTTTTAAGGTCTAGGGTTGAGTTAATCTAATGGTTTGAGGGTCCAATTGTAGGAAATTGATGAATTGATGAAAATTGCTGATTTTGACCTAATTGGACTTCAACCTTAGTCAAAACGACTTGGATTTTGGTCAAACTTTGGGCAAACGGTCTCAAGACCGTTTGGATGATGTCCAAACGACCTCAAGACCGTTTGGGTCAAGTTTGAGCCCAATTGGAGGTCAATTGATAGGTTCAACCTTGAATTGATTCACATTGTTGAACATTGATGACCAATCGATTTGAAAACCCTAAATGAGGAGGATTGAACCCTAATTGGCTTGAAATTGAGGGTCAATTTGATGTCTAAGTGGCTAAGGCTAACCCTAATTGACTCAATTTATAAGTGGTTAGCATAGCTTTAACCAATTGAGGGCTTCAACACACATATCCATGAACATTGGTGACCTTTGAACCCCTTTGGAGGTCCAAACGGTTTGAGCCCATTTGGACCAAACGGTCTCAAGACCATTTGGATCCAAACGGTCTCAAGACCGTTTGAGACCAAACGGTCTCAAGACCGTTTGGGGCCAAATGGTCTCAAGACCGTTTGGGCTCAAACGACCTCAAGATCGTTTGGTCCAATCGATCTCAAGCAAGTTTGATCAAACGGTTTCAAACCGTTTGAAGCTCCAAACGGTTTGGAAGTCAACCCTTCCAAACGGTCTTCACCTCCAAACGGTCTCAAGACCGTTTGAGTGGTTGAAACCGTTTGAAGGTTGAAACCGTTTGGAGATTTGTGATGGTTTGTACTTAACCATTTGATGATGTAATTAGTTCAATGGTGATCCAATTTAAACCCTAATGGTAACCTAGATCATTAAGGGGCTATGTGATTAGTGAGTTAACCCATGATGGTGATCATGTGGCAATTTACCAAAATACCCTTGAGGGGTCTAAAGGGGTAAAACCTTGTTCTAATCAAACCCTAATCACATGATGTTGATGTTTTGGCCTATGTTAGTCAATGGAGACTTATCTCAACCTGATCTAGAGTGGTGTTGCCACCATCTACTAGTGAGAGGAGAGAGGAAGTATTTCTAGAGAGAGAAAGTATCCTAGAGAGAGAAAGTACCCTTTTTAGGTGGGAACTCTAGTGAGATACTTCAATTACACATGAATGTGCATGATTAGGGAATGACCCACCTATGTGAGGTCATAGAAACCCTAATTATGATATCTAATGGATCTTAATCTTAATTAAGAACCTTAATGATGATGTTTCTCTTACATGATGATGTAATGAGTACAATTCACCATGGAGTGAATAGTAAACCCTAATTTTAGGGTGATGACATGAAAGATGAATAGTAAACCCTAATTGTTGAATTGTTTACTATTATCTGTTGAATTAACCATGCAGATTATTATGAGGTGATGGTCACACCCAGGTATGGAATACCATGTTATATTCATTGAAAGCATGTCTTAATCTTTATGAATAGTGAACCATCTTGATGCACTGCTAAGTGACATCTATTGTGAATTATGGGCTGTAAGAGCCATAAACACCATCAAGGTCATGCTTGACAGATGACTTGTGATGAGATAACTGAGAACTGGTGATTGAAATGAGTTAGGCCTGCTACATTTTAGTATTCTCATATATAGCTGTGATGCTAATGTTTTGTATGATGTTATGAATACTGAATGTACCTAACTAATCAAGTGAAATGTAGAACCCTGATCATAGATCCATCATTGTCAGAGTCTAAATGATGGTGAAGCAGGTTTTCCCCAGGGAACTCCTGGATCATATACTTTTGAGTATATGGGGTACATGGATGTGTAGAACCTTACATCCTAGTGTAAGTACTTGATGTAGATGCTTGTAGTCCGTCATACCTTCACTAAAAGAGAAAAGGTGAGAGGATTTGATGTAGATTCATGTAGTCCATCATTCCCCACCACACAGTCCAAAAGGTGAGATGTATCCCTACACTCCCTTAAAAACATAATCAACAGCATAGTATATCTGTTAGAGTTATCTACGAGTTATTTGATTGATGTTACCATGAATAGTATAGATGTTCTCATATCTTAATATTGATTGAACTCTTGCTTATCATCAAAACTGCTAGTGAATATCTTGAAGGCTTTTATTGCTTTAGTTATTCCTTGCTTTGCTTATAAAGCCTAGTGGAGAGTTATAACTCTCGCTGGGGCAATTATGTATAATTGTCTCACCCCGTAGACTTCTACTTTTTAGGTGGTCGTCGAAGATGGGGAAACAAGAACACAGGTGACCAATCCCAGCAACAGCAGCATCAGGAGCAGTAAATATATCAGGTGGAGATCTAGCCTGCTTCATGGTGTAGTTAGAGTCAAGTCCTATGTGTCCTCTGTACTCTCAGGTCCTGGAGTGTTTTGAGTATGAATTCTTGAGAAGTTTCGTATCATGTGTATATAATTACTCAAGAAGTAATTGTCAGAGATGTAAACAGTTAAATCCTTTTTCTATGGAAAAGGTTTGTGGTTTCAAGCTCTTGTCTCAAAAAGTTTTAATTTCCCGTGATTTTTGTCTCCCGTTGTTTACCGATTGCTTCCGCTCATGTTTAAATCGGGATTAATTCGTGGTTTGGAGATCAGAGCCCACAATTAAGTGGTATCAGAGCGAGGTTCGCCGAGTCTACAGAGGCATAGGACATAGGAAGTCGAGTCTATCTTTAGTATTCCTTCCTTATCTAATAGAGTCTTCTACTCCTCAGGAGAAGAAGATACTTAAGATGTCAGAGCCACATGATGAGTATGTGGGAGAAAGTAGTGTCAGTGCACCTCAAGGTAGTGCAGGAGTACCAGAGGTGGAACAGCCTGTACCAGAACAACTTAGAGAGCCACCCCAGTTTGACCCAGCTGATATGGGTAACCCAGCAGTCCAGACTATGTTTGGGCATTTTATGACTGCCATGACACATATAACCGACAGGTTGCCTATGCCTGCACCTAGGGCACCTGTCCAACCAGAGGGGCAAGGTATCGGAAAGACGTTCGAGCGACTACGTCGTGTCGGAGCTACCGAGTACCATGGGACTGCTGACCCCGCAGATGCTGATCTGTGGTTGACAGAGCTGGGGAAGGCTTTCAGGATCCTCAACATCCCTGAAGTTGAGAAGGTTAGACATGCTGTCTATCTTCTCAAAGGAAGTGCTGGTGACTGGTGGACCATGGAAGAGCAGAAGAGACCTGGAATAGAAATCTCGTGGGAAGACTTTCGGCGGGAATTTGTCCAAAGATTTTTCCCGAAGACCTTCCTAGACGAGAAGATCTCTCAGTTTGAGAAACTGAGACAGGTTATGATGAACATTAGCGAGTACGAAGCTAAGTTCATGGAGCTGTTGCGGTTTTGTCCTCAAATGGCAGTTAATGATGAGGAAAGAATTCGGCGCTTTGAGAAGGGGTTGAACGCTGAACTGACCACTCCTGTGTCTGCTTTAGAGAACAGGGAGAGGTTTGCCATTTTTGTGGAATCAGTAAGGAGGATAGAGAGGTCTGAAATTGAGAAACGACAGACTAGTAGCAAGAAGGTGTACTCTCAGACTCAAAAACAAAGGTCTGAAAGTTTTAAGAAGCCGAGATTTTCTGCATCGACAGCATCATTAAGATCCCAAACCCAAACACAATGGATGCCAAGTAGGGATAGGGATCTTAGTTATATTCCAAATAAGGCCTCCAATATAGCATCAACATCGGTGTCTGGACCTCACCGACCTTATACTATACCTAGAATCTGTTATCAATGCAGACAACCGGGACATCTGGTAAAAGATTGTCCAGACGGGAATCCAATGATGACTCAACCTCAGGGGCAGAGTCAGCAAGGATCACAAAGGAGGCAGTGTTCTAGTAACAATAGAGGACGTGGACAGACGTCCCGGGCAGGTCAGAGGAAATAAAGTCATTCTGATATTTCATTTTCATGTTTCTATGTGTTAAGGATATGAAAAGTGAGGAATGAGACAGTATGTAAGTGCATACTACTTGATCTCAGTATTTGTAAACCCTGGCCAGGTATACAACTATTGATGATAAAGTTGTATGGAAAGTCCTAGATTGATATCTTTTTGATTGCCCTGATCAAGCAATCATTCTAATACAATCTAATGAGTATCATGAAATAAGAAATATGGAACAAACAAAAAGGGAAGAGCTATGTGTCATTCCCAAACAAACAAAAAGGGGAAAGCTATGTGTCATCCCCAACAAAAAGGGAAGAGCTATGTGTCATTCCCAAACAAAAAGGGGAAAGCTATGTGTCATCCCCAACAAAAAGGGAAGAGCTATGTGTCATTCCCAATTAAAAAGGGGAAAGCTATGTGTCATCCCCAACAAAAAGGGAAGAGCTATGTGTCATTCCCAAACAAACAAAAAGGGAAGAGCTATGTGTCATTCCCAAAACAAACAAAAAGAGAAGAGCTATGTGTCATTCCAAATTAAAAATGGAAGAGCTATGTGTCATTCCCAATAAAAAAGGGGGAAAAGCTATGTGGCATTTCCAATTAATAAGAAGAACTATGTGAAATATCCCAATTACATAGAGTTGTAAGGGATTACTGAGTAAATTATCCTTGTTAGATATATATGTTGTTCCTTTTGATAAATATTCTTGGGTGATGATAGAAGTATGTTCTTTTATGCCTCTTCTTTCCAATAATATGGACATCATATGTTAGGGGTTTATGCTCTGCATAAACATTCGTAAGGTTGAATTAGTGAAAGGAGCCTTGTGTGGAATTGCAGAATTCATGATACCTCCATGATATTAAGATAATATGTGGAGACTTGAGGGCATGATTAATGAATACTCTGTTTCTCCTTTTGTCTGAGATTTCGGGGACGAAATCCTTGTCAGGGGTTTATGATTTGTAACACCCCTGACCTGGGTTATGAACTAACCCTGGAAGTTTTGCCTAAATATGTAATTAATATACTTGTGAACACTCCCTGGCATGTAATTAAGTTCCTCAGGAACATTTATTTTCAATATTGCTCCTTTTTGTATAAAGTTGTAGCATTGTGTTGTATGCAGGGACCTATGTGCAAATTACCCAGTTTAAGGGTTGAACTTGCAAAATTCACAAGATGAGATGTATCTCTGATGTTGAAACATCATGAGGATGTCTATGATGAAGTTTGAGGGATCTCCCAAGCTTGAGCACCAAGGTGCAACTGTGGAAGCAATCCCCATGCTTAGAAACCCTAATTTGGGGTAAAGTGCAATTTACCCAAATTGAGGGGTCCAACTTGTAATTTTCACCATCTAGAACATCTTGTATGACTCTTGTCATCATTTAGAGTAGAAATGATGAAAGGGATACATCATTTAATAATCAGATGAGAAAAATGGTCTTTGTGATAGAAATCACCTAAAATGGGTATGAGATCCTTTCATGTATGTACCCTAGCTGAAGGTTAGATTTCTTTACCATTAGATCTTGAGATTTCATGAGATTTGCATAAGGATAGATAAGTTTGGACGTGCCTTTGAGCAAGGAGGGACCTAGATGTGATTTCCAATCTTGTAAAGGTCCTTAGGGTGTAAAAGGGGCTAAAGTATATAAACCACCTCTTTACAAGATAAGTGAACGATCTTTCCTTTACTTCATTCTCATCTCTTCTTTCTCAAACGGCCAAGGATAGCTCTGGAGCTCAGGGGGACGACCAACCTATTCTAGGTAAGAGAACCCCACCTTCTAGCTCGAATTCATGGAAGAATTCACTTTCTAAGGTTGGTTTTGTGGTTAGCTTACTTAGTTTTCTTGTTCTAGCCAACCAAACCAACGTTTCCTTGGAGATTTCACCCCTGACCAAGTTGTGGAAGCTCAAGGACGCCATTAAAGCTTGGATCTTGAAGGCTTGGAGCTCTAGGATCAACCTTTAGGCGGGTTTTATAACTCTAAACTTATGCTTTATATGTATGCTCAATTCTTGCAATTTACTTGGTAAATTCTCCTTCTACCACCCTTCTTCCTTGCACGTTTGCAAGCAAATCAGTGGAGAAACCGACCTTGCTAGAGGTTGAAGATGAGAGGCGTGGTTCCCTATGTTACTTTTTCAAACGACCATGGACCCTTTTTGGTCCAAACGGTTGCAAACCGTTTGGGTTCAAACGGTTTCAAACCGTTTGCTCTCAAACGGTCTCGCAAGACCGTTTGGATTGAAACGGTCTCAAGGCCGTTTGAAAGAGTTGACCAAGGGACGACCGTTTGAGGGTCTGTTCCTAACATATTGATTTTCATCTCTGCAAAGAATCAAAGTCTAAATCTTAACCGATTGAGAGTTGAAGGCACTTCAACATGAAACCCTAATCGGGTGAAAAAGTGCTGATTTAACATATAGATCTTGTTGAGTTTTGGGTTGAAGGACCCAAACGGTCTCAAGACCGTTTGGGGATTCCTCCAAACGGTCCTAAGACCGTTTGGGCACAACTCAAGACCGTTTTAAGGTCTAGGGTTGAGTTAATCTAATGGTTTGAGGGTCCAATTGTAGGAAATTGATGAATTGATGAAAATTGCTGATTTTGACCTAATTGGACTTCAACCTTAGTCAAAACGACTTGGATTTTGGTCAAACTTTGGGCAAACGGTCTCAAGACCGTTTGGATGATGTACAAACGACCTCAAGACCTTTTGGGTCAAGTTTGAGCCCAATTGGAGGTCAATTGATAGGTTCAACCTTGAATTGATTCACATTGTTGAACATTGATGACCAATCGATTTGAAAACCCTAAATGAGGAGGATTGAACCCTAATTGGCTTGCAATTGAGGGTCAATTTGATGTCTAAGTGGCTAAGGCTAACCCTAATTGACTCAATTTATAAGTGGTTAGCATAGCTTTAACCAATTGAGGGCTTCAACACACATATCCATGAACATTGGTGACCTTTGAACCCCTTTGGAGGTCCAAACGGTTTGAGCCCATTTGGACCAAACGGTCTCAAGACCGTTTGGATCCAAATGGTCTCAAGACCATTTGAGACCAAATGGTCTCAAGACCGTTTGGGTCCAAACGGTCTCAAGACCGTTTGGGCTCAAACGACCTCAAGATCGTTTGGTCCAATCGATCTCAAGCAAGTTTGATCAAACGGTTTCAAACCGTTTGAAGCTCCAAACGGTTTGGAAGTCAACCCTTCCAAACGGTCTTCACCTCCAAACGGTCTCAAGACCGTTTGGATCCAAACGGTCTCAAGACCGTTTGGGGCCAAACGGTCTCAAGACTGTTTGAGTGGTTGAAACCGTTTGAAGGTTGAAACCGTTTGGAGATTTGTGATGGTTTGTACTTAACCATTTGATGATGTAATTAGTTCAATGGTGATCCAATTTAAACCCTAATGGTAACCTAGGTCATTAAGGGGCTATGTGATTAGTGATTTAACCCATGATGGTGATCATGTGGCAATTTACCAAAATACCCTTGAGGGGTCTAAAGGGGTAAAACCTTGTTCTAATCAAACCCTAATCACATGATGTTGATGTTTTGGCCTATGTTAGTCAATGGAGACTTATCTCAACCTGATCTAGAGTGGTGTTGCCACCATCTACTAGTGAGAGGAGAGAGGAAGTATTTCTAGAGAGAGAAAGTATCCTAGAGAGAGAAAGTACCCTTTTTAGGTGGGAACTCTAGTGAGATGCTTCAATTACACATGAATGTGCATGATTAGGGAATGACCCACCTATGTGAGGTCATAGAAACCCTAATTATGATATCTAATGGATCTTAATCTTAATTAAGAACCTTAATGATGATGTTTCTCTTACATGATGATGTAATGAGTACAATTCACCATGGAGTGAATAGTAAACCCTAATTTTAGGGTGATGACATGAAAGATGAATAGTAAACCCTAATTGTTGAATTGTTTACTATTATCTGTTGAATTAACCATGCACATTATTATGAGGTGATGGTCACACCCAGGTATGGAATACCATGTTATATTCATTGAAAGCATGTCTTAAGCTTTATGAATAGTGAACCATCTTGATGCACTGCTAAGTGACATCTATTGTGAATTATGGGCTGTAAGAGCCATAAACACCATCAAGGTCATGCTTGACAGATGACTTGTGATGAGATAACTGAGAACTGGTGATTGAAATGAGTTAGGCCTGCTACATTTTAGTATTCTCATATATAGCTGTGATGCTAATGTTTTGTATGATGTTATGAATACTGAATGTACCTAACTAATCAAGTGAAATGTAGAACCCTGATCATAGATCCATCATTGTCAGAGTCTAAATGATGGTGAAGCAGGTTTTCCCCAGGGAACTCCTGGATCATATACTTTTGAGTATATGGGGTACATGGATGTGTAGAACCTTACATCCTAGTGTAAGTACTTGATGTAGATGCTTGTAGTCCGTCATACCTTCACTAAAAGAGAAAAGGTGAGAGGATTTGATGTAGATTCATGTAGTCCATCATTCCCCACCACACAGTCCAAAAGGTGAGATGTATCCCTACACTCCCTTAAAAACATAATCAACAGCATAGTATATCTGTTAGAGTTATCTACGAGTTATTTGATTGATGTTACCATGAATAGTATAGATGTTCTCATATCTTAATATTGATTGAACTCTTGCTTATCATCAAAACTGCTAGTGAATATCTTGAAGGCTTTTATTGCTTTAGTTATTCCTTGCTTTGCTTATAAAGCCTAGTGGAGATTTATAACTCTCGCTGGGGCAATTATGTATAATTGTCTCACCCCGTAGACTTCTACTTTTTAGGTGGTCGTCGAAGACGGGGAAACAAGAACAGAAGTGACCAATCCCAGCAACAACAGCATCAGGAGCAGTAAATATATCAGGTGGAGATCTAGCCTGCTTCATGGTGTAGTTAGAGTCAAGTCCTATGTGTCCTCTGTACTCTCAGGTCCTGGAGAGTTTTGAGTATGAATTCTTGAGAAGTTTCGTATCATGTGTATATAATTACTCAAGAAGTAATTGTCAGATATGTAAACAGTTAAATCCTTTTTCTATGGAAAAGGTTTGTGGTTTCAAGCTCTTGTCTCAAAAAGTTTTAATTTCCCGTGATTTTTGTCTCCCGTTGTTTACCGATTGCTTCCGCTCATGTTTAAATCGGGATTAATTCGTGGTTTGGAGATCAGAGCCCACAGATACCATATGCATTCAAAATTGGATCTATATGTAATGTTATGTACTCATCCCATTATTTTGTAGTTATTGGGCATGACAAGAGGATATCTAGCTATCTTGTATGTATCAAACATGATGAGTGGACATATATACTCATCCAGTTATCTTGCATGTATTGGACATGAAAAGAAGATGACTGTCAGATTCCAATGAAGGTCATTGGATTACCATAAAGAACATGCTTATGTGTTTGAGAATCACTAAAAGGATTGATCCCTAAAATATGGTAATAAGGAAGAGTTGGGTGTCAAGGGTTACACCGATGCAAGCTTCCAAAGCAACAAATAAAATTAATGATCATAATCTAAATTTGTGTTTGACCTTAAACTAAAACTATAATCTAGAAGAGTTCTGAGCAAGAGACAGTTGTTCTACAATAGAAGCAGCGTATCTTGGTGTTATGTGAATAACAAAAGATATTGTTTGGATCAAGAAGTTCATAGAGATGAACTTATGGGAGGTTCCAACCATTGATGACATTGTAGAAATATTGTGACGATAATGGAGCAAGTGGGTAGGCTGGGAATCCCAGATATCATATTGCAGCACTTCCATCTCATACGAAAGGTTGCACAATGAGGAGATGTAAAACTTGCAAATACCAACTTGAAGCAAATGTTACTAACCCGCTATAGAAGTGCTTGCACAGCAAAAACATGATGGACATGTTAAGATCACTTGGAATAAGATTTGTGGGTGATTGTCTCTAAGTGCAAGTTGGAGTCTGTTGGTATGTATGCCCAGAGATCCAATCATATGATGATTGCAATGGGGCATTAGATACCTGATTTGATAATAATAAAGGTAATTTCACCTATTACGTCTGTCTCATAATGAGATGATGACACAAACATAGTATATGTCTAAAGAATTATGTTACTCGATGACTTATGTCTTTAGGTTGAGGACCTGAACAATGAGATCATATGTATGATAAGAGTACATACATTCTTGTAATGTCCCTAGTCAGATATTATTATGGAAGCTTAATAGACAATAGTAATATATAAGACTAGAGTGTGTGTTGAATGATGACAGAGTCTCATTAGTCATGATATGTGATATCAAGTCAAGTACACATGTACATGTTAGAGACTAATGTATTGCACAGACCCACCACAAGAGTGATACATGAATACCATGGAATGGTAGTCAAAATCAACTCTCATAGTAATAGTGTTGACTGTGGTTCTTAGACCTAAAGTCACTACATTCATCACATGTTGTTCATGTACTTTGACATCATCCACCATGATCATGAATAAGGATTTCCGTAAAGGTGGTTCTTGGGTACATTGTGACACATGGGGATTGAGTGTGAGTGATGTAGATGGGATTTGTACCTCCTATAGGAGATTGATAGCTAGGGCCTCTTAATAAGCGAGATTGAGAAACACATGGCCATACTCATGTGACTCAATATGTGATATGTGAGCTTGTAGGCATCTCAGATAGTTTGCTCTTGTTCAAGGAACATGGATTGAACATTGAGAGGATGACGATTTCATGCCTTGAGTTCAATCTGGATATCAGAGACAAAGGAACTATACGATCATGGTAACACTGATCACAGATTGTAGGTTGAAGTTGTTCTCCAACTTTCCAAATTACTTGGGTATAAATGATGTATTTCTAGATGCCACTCTTTGCTTGTGATGTCATAATTGGTTATGAACATTCACTACCAACGTAATTTGGGTCCTATAGGGTCACACACATAGGATACAATTGGAATAGGAGTATATTCATGAATAATGTTTAATTTTATTACTAAAGGTGTTTAAGTATTGGATTAAACTATTGAGGTTCAAAATTGACTAGCTGAACTCTAAACCGACTGGTTCAAGTGTTCAACTGATCGGTTGGAGTGTTAGGTCAATTGGAATCAATATTTCTTGAACTCTGTCTGAACTAGACATGTGAAATGACCATTTCACTTATGAAACGAACGTTTCACTTTGTGAACTGACCAGTTCATCATCTGGGTCGCTCGATTCAGTTGCCAATATGATTGGAATAAGGTTTGACGCTGATGTCATGTTTAGAATTAATTGGGCATTGATTATCAATTTGATTTAGAATAGGAAACTGCACGAAATGATTGTTTTACTATTCGAACCGACTGTTTCATGCACGATCCGACCAGTTGGCTATGTGAAATGACCAGTTTGCCATGCACATGTTCTAGGAAATTCATGAATCCATTTCTTTTGACTCCTGCATAGATTGTGAACTCTGATCTTGGCCTCTCCTATAAATAGAGGGGTATTGGGGGCTTCTCAGACACAACAGTTGCTCTGGAAATTGTTGTCCTCTCTGGTTGTGGTAGCCAATAGAGAGTTCAAACAAGTCTAACCCAATAAAGGGAAGGATAGCAAGGGAGAGACAATTGTGGGAGAGCGAATCAACTCTAGTTGTTTGATGTTTGAAAGAGACAATTCATTCCCGTTGGCTCTGGTAGTGCAACGTGGAGTTCTCAATTGTCCACGTAGACTACTCTAGAGTTGGGAGGCCATTGTCTGTCACTAGAAGAATACCACCAACTTCTATTTGTGGTGCTAGTCCAGGAGGCCATTGTTGACGACTATTCAAGTGTTGCTGAAGAAGAAGCAAGTTGTTGTTTGGAGAAGAAGCACACTACTACATTAAGAGTTGTCACTGGAGTTTCTCCAGGACCAGATATAACTCTTATTACTTTTATTTCTATATGCATTGTTGTTGATGCGATCTTATTGTTAAGTGGAATCATGCTTTAAATTTTTATTTCTGTTGTGTTATTTGTCCTCTCGATTTCCCTACAATGATATCAGAGCCACGTCAATCTACATTATATTTAGATTTAAATCGAGATGATTAGATTTATTTTATTGCATATGATGCAAATATTAAACTGGATAAAGTGTGTATCCGATTAAATTCTACATATGACTCCACAAAACTAATATATATATATATGTGTATATATGTGTGTATGCATATATAATTTACACGCATCGCCCTAAAATTGATTTTGACGGTGGATGTTTGAGCATGGTTACAGACAATAACCCTAGATATGTGTGTGCACAGTGGTGGTTGTTTATTCTCATTTATATCTCGATTTGCATACTAAGCCTCTCTATCCTTTCCAAATATAAATTAATGCCCTCCTTCCTATTTCCCCTCCAATGTAACTCAACATTTTCCATTATACAATGTAATAAGAAATGTTATAGTTTTAATTTATGTTTCGTCGTGACAAGACGTTCTACATTATATGAACCCACAAATGATTCAAGAACAATTCTTTATGGATTGTTCCAAAGGGATGATATTCCCATGCACTGGCTCTTTTAGTGATGATATGACAACTGTGATGTTGAAAGATGATGGCATCTCCTCTAATGTGATTGTGCTGACCTCATCAGATTTTATTAAGTCATGTAATGCATGATTGAGTGCTAGGCATGAATCAATCTTGTATCCCTTAGCCCGTTGAAAGTCATAGAAGGCGTTGGTATTATAACTCTTGAGCAAGGGGTTAGGAGGTTCCTTGATGGCAAGAAACTTTATCAGATGCTTGATATGTGGAAACATGATGCTAAGGGAAGATCCCAATGGAGTGAACTTCCCTTTTGTCTTGGAAGGTTGTTCTACTGCTGGAGTTGAGGCTGCTTGCTCGGCTTGAGGAGTTAGATTTCTCATTATAAGAGGGGTGCTTGTCACTACTTGTTTCACCGGTGGTTGAAATGATACTGGTACATATCCATAGTAGTTGTTTGGAAGCCACAAATACTGTGGAGGCATGTATAGAGGCTGATAGTTGGATTGTGTTGTTTGAGCCTGCTGCTGCTGTGGCACCATGACATTGGTTGCCTAACCCGTTAGAGCATGAATCAGAAAAATCTAGATGGTTGGATGTTGTTTCTGATGTTTCCAGTCGTGATTAATACAACTTCCACTGTTGAATCTGCTGCCTTATCTTTTATCCAGTTGGACTTCTAATTATTCATTGTAGAGGTGGACTGTGGCTGAAATCCTACTTGTATTAATTATATGAAGGTATTATACCTTTTCAAGGATGACATGGACGTGAGGGTTAGTGTGGTAGTTCTGATCACCATGTTTAGGGTATCTTTATCTATAATCTTGAATTCTACCTGGGCGACCAACTTTGTCCATCGTCTGACGTACTCACAAAAGCTTTCCTTTTCCTTGTTTTTTAACACCTCCAAGTCCTTGGTGGGGACTTGGTCTAGATACCAAGCATTCTGATCTACAAACATTTTGTCCATCTTGGCCCAGATGATTATGGTTGCATGTCTTGCTCATTTTAGCACGCTTAAGTGAGAACTGTCAAGGTCCACACAAAGCATCAAATTAGTATTTGTCATTGCCTTTCACTTCTACCATGTCTGAGAAGTATGCCTTGAAACGAGCCATTGGGTCCCCCTTTTGGGAGTATTCGTGGAGCTTGGGCATGTTGAAGTTGTACAATAGTATTGCATATGGAAAATGGTAGAAGTCGCTAAAAGTTTTCTACATGCCCTTCTCCGTTCTAGATATTTGATTTTCTATATAATCTTGAGAAGGAGATCGTCTATATATGTTCTGGGATACGGGCTTCCTGACAGGAAGCCACCTCCGATATCAATGTCATATAGTCCTCCCACATACAACTTATACTAGGAGTATGACAGTGGATAATGGGAATGTAGACTGGGGATGGGTCCTCAATTATTCATGTGTTGTGATTGAACTTCTATTATGGTGCTGACCTTCTCATCCTCATTAGGATCTTCCTTTATGGCCTCAACTTCTTCCTCCTTTTTCCCCTCTGTCTCACCTTCAAGAATCAAGATGGATGTAGTCACTTTTGAAGCTATCAGGACTGCCCCAGTGTTCACAAATGGTGGACCCTGGTAGGTCCATGGTTGGAACATTTATGGTTGAGGCTGGTGAGGAGTCCACACACCATATGGGAAGAATGAAATTGTAGAACTAGCATATGAATCTACTTGTCTGGTGAATTCTGAATAATTCCACCCTCATGCATATCTAGTGCTTGGTGGAGGTATAAAGGGAACATTACCTAGCTCCTCCGATGTGCATTGCTGAGGGCCTTCCTCATAGATAGAATCTTCAAGTATCATCATGGTTTATTTTTGCTTCTCCCTTCTTTCTGGCTTATCTTGCTTGTTGTTTCCGACATCCCCTTTGTCATTGTTATAAGATTGTTGGTCTGCATTGCTTCTTCTGGCTATTCGGGTCGATATGAGATCCTTGATCTTTCCATGATGCCTGAAATTCAGATAAGATTGAATCAAAAGCAGAGTGTAACATAAAATGAGAGGATATTTTGTGTTTAGACATGAATCCCTCTACACACATTCTAAGAAGTTTGGTTGACTCCCCCTTTGTATGGGAAATTCTAAAAGTGCGCCTCTTGCTTTTTTATGATCTCTTCATGATGAAAGACACTTGTGATAGTTTATCTTTTATTTTTATGATTTATTTTAAGTGATAGCACCTACCCGTAGCTTGGTCAAAATAAATAGGCTATTCAATTTAGCACAAGATGTACTCACCAATGCCATTTCAAGACAAACTAAAGATGGTGGACCATGGGATAATATGTTGTTAAGTGAGGTAAGATGTTCCTTAGGGAAGTGTCCTGAGAGGGTTATTCAAAAGAGGGGGAAGGTGGGGGTTCGAGTGGTTGATCATGATTAATGTATCATGTTATAGACTAGTGAATGTGCTCTATCAATCACTTTTGTTCCTAGGGTGCCCTCTTCCAGTGGAATTCCCAAACTGAACATCCATGACACCCTTATTTCCCTATTGGTTTGAGGAGTTTTTCTTGGGGGTTCTTTCCCCTTGGAAGGAACAAGAAATCAACAAGGAGGAAACCTCGACTTGGAATCTCTCAATTAATCACAAAACTTGGTATAGGGTGTGGTCAAGTTTTGGGTTGTAGTCTAGGACCGTAAATGTGAGAATGAAAAGTGCAAGATGGTCTAGTTTAAGGTCGTATTTCAGTACCATACATGTAAGTATGAAAGGAGCTAGGTGGTCCAGTTTTAGGGTAAGGAGTGGGACCGAAGAGGGGATCCATTCCTCACTAAAATTTGAGGAATAAACCCATCTAATTCAAACACACCGAAAATGTATGATGGAATAGGTGTATTTTTTCATTTATCAAATAATGGTATATATACAAGACCAATTGTTTAGAAACAGAAAATAAAGATCTAACTATTACAGTGCTTGTTTATATCATCATACTTCAACACACAAGATGATATAAAAGGAAACTAAAACTATAGCATAGGATCAACAAAGAGTTATCTAACCACCTAGAATCTATCTCCCAAGAAGGCTTAGCTACTCTTAAAGTTGTCTTGGTCAACCTTGGTTCTCTCTTCCTTGCTCTCTACCTAGGGTTTGGAAGCATACCCCACAAGAGAAGACAAAGATGGAAATTATCAACATAAAAGATGTCATGAGCATATTAATTGGGGATTGAGCAACATCAGGAAAAAAGACATCAAATATAACAAGGCTTGCCATTTAAAAGGAAAGTACTATCTAAATGTATATCAATAGAATATGAATTGCAGTAAGATGATAATCAAGAAACACACTTGCCATTATTAAAACATAAGAGGTGCCATTAAAGCATATATAAAGAATTTAGGGAACAAAATCCATTATAATAATAATCGACCCGCATGATGTGAGAAATAGTACTAGTAATATATAAATAATAATGGTGGCTAAGGCCCACAACCTTAAAACTTGATAGAGTATGGAAAATAACAAACTTTCAAATGTATAAGGTGGACACAAAATACAATAATGTGGGCACATATATGGAGTATGGGAAACATACCCTCCATCCAAAAGCATAAAGGACACATAACCCCATTAAACTAATGCACTTATACATCCCTAGGGATACTGAATCACAAAGTATGCAAAATGTAGAGGCAAGTGAAAGTTCATTCATATAAATAGAATTAATGAGATTTCCATCACATATGTAGACAATATAAAACATCCACCTCAAGAGCAGACAAAATTTGGGTTCCATCTCACAATAAGGAACAATCTGGTTCAATTCCACAATTAGGGCATGTTTGGTTGGGTGTAAAATGAAAAAGTGGAATTTTAATGTGATACTTTTTACTTTTATTTTTATCTCGTAGGGTGTAACAGGATAGTTGGGTGAATTGTAAGTACATCTGACTCCTCGATTTGTCCTAAAAGCATTGAATATGTATTGTGCCATTTTAGGGAGCGGTTAGGTGTAGTTGGCTGGCTACCTCTCATGCAATTTATGCTTTTTTACTGTTGCCATGTATCGCTGCTATAGATGAAGTGAATGCGGGCATCTCTATGTCTGTAGAACGTGGGCGTCTCTGTGTCTATAGAATGTGGGCATCTCTCTCTCTCTCATCATGAGAATGATTTAGGATCATGGACCTGAAGATTGATTAGCAATGCCAGCAATAGGACTGCTTCATTTTTCCCTAAATATCCTCCATAGTATTGTAAAACTAGTAATATGAGTAAATAGAAATATTAGTGATACTTGTGTTTATCAAGCTCTATAATTATTTATCTATGGTATTAGACAAAATTAAATTATTTTTTAATACTTTTATACCAAAACCAAATGGATGTAAGAGTTCCAACTATATCCAACCAAACAAAACACTCATAGATTAAACCCCATGCTTTTAATCTCCATACATTCTGAAACACTCTTTGTACCCCAACTACACCCTATCAAACATGCCCTTAGAGTTTCATCCTAAAGTAAAATGCAATATAGAGTCTAACATGGATCAAGAATGTGAAACCAATAATATTAGACCCAAATAGGTCATCAAGTACAAAAAGAGACAATTCATTATCAAATACCTCAAAGTGGCTCAAGAGAGAGAAGATAATTAGTTGCTCAATATAGGATTTAGAGTATGAAACATGCATCAAAAGAGAGAAATTAGAAATTCCTCAATATGATTTAGAGATGCAACATACATTGAGAGAGAGAAATAAGAAATTACACAATATGATTTGGAAATACAACATACATCTAGAGAGAGAAATCATAAATCACTCAATATGATTTGGAGATGCAACATACCTCAAGAGAGAGATAATTCAGGTGTTTGCTCAATATAACTCATAAAGAGATGCAACATACCTCTAGATGTTTGTAAACTTGTCAAAGTCCAATCCTAGATCCATGTCAGGTTCCCAATGTTTGAAACTCCGATGTTGAAAAAGATCACCATATGAATTGCTTCATGAGATTACAAGGATTTGATGGATCACCAAGGGACTTGAGTAGGAGGATAAGGGAGAAGGTTAGGAGTCATGTCCTATTGGTCAAGTTCTGTATGTGTGTGAAGGCCATGGAGAGGGGTCTACATATAGAGCTATTATACTTGAGTAGAAAGAAACTTATCTATTTTTGTTCACTAGGGAAAATATGTAATGCACATTGTAGAAAGAGAAAAGTTAAGCATTAGTTAACACATAATAGGAAAAAATAAATACAAAAATGTCATATCCTTTCATTTCTTTATGTCTATGTTTTATAATATATTTCACTTTTTATTCAATAAACTGGTCATAAAAATATTGATTACTACATTCTACAATAACGAGACTTCTATATATCTCTATGTAATTATTTACTCAATATAAACCCAGTATACTCTCAAGGGAAGCAAATGCTACTCTGATGTGTGGATCAACTCTTGAGTATGGGAAAGCAGATACAATGACAACTGATATATTTTAATGTACAATTGTATAGGACATACTTATTGAATTCCTTTTTTTTATAATTACATTTATAAACCTCTTATATACACTTATTCGTCCCATTACAAAATAACTTATTCACAATGTTTATCTTCTCAAGTTAGAGTCATTCAAAACATGTATAAAGTTTTTATTTTATAAAAAATATATATAATTAATATTAAGATAGATACAAGATTCCAAATTTGAGGCAACCATATATATCACTAATATATTTTACATTAATTATTTGCAAAGGAGATGGGTGCTAATAAATTCACTTTCCAAAACTAAATATTATATACACATGAATTTCAAATTAAAAAGGTGAAAACATTATACAATTGAACCATTTTCTATTTCTCCTTGTTGTTAATAATTTTAGGAGGTAATAAAGAAGGTTTACTAAGGAAATCATTTATTCCAAATTATTATTATTTTTTATTTGGATTAAGTAATTGATTATATAAATTTGGGAATGCTTATTTGTTTCCAAACAAATATATAATCGAGTTAAAATATTTGTTTCCTTTGAAATATGTTAACATGATTGCTTGCATTATTTTTATACATTAAGGAGAGAGAATTAGTTCATGCATGTTTCTTCTAATTTAATAAAAAAATCTAATGCATTCCACATTTTTGTAATTATCTCATACTATATTTCAAAGTAACTCTATTTTAATATTTTCTACCATGATAAGATTCTATAGATTTAACATACATGTACAACATTGTTTCCCTTTATGTTATACCATAATTTCATTTATTACAACTTCACCTAAATTATATATGTACAAGTCATACAAGTTGGTTTATACTATTTATTTAATATATTAGATTTTTTAATAATTAATTTAATGCTTTTTGTCCTTATATTACATTTCATTTTCTTAATAAATTAGGATAGCTATATTTGGTCAAATAAGGTGTAATTTGGCTCCCAAGGTAATTGGGACCCAAGGAACACATTTTTACCATTATATTTGGGTTTGAATATTCCTTTGACGACTTTTAATACAATTAGAGTTTTGGGCTCATCACCATTATATTATTATAGCATTACATCATTACCATCATAATTTATTATTTAGAGTCCCACAATTTTCACATTATTATCAAAAGTATTATTATGAACAAATTCTAAAATTTCTTATTTATCATATTGAGCCCACTAATTCAAAATTTATTTAGATAATGGTACATCATTCATATTTATGGACATGAAAACACCAATTGTTATTCCAAAGCATATTATATCTCTAATTAAATATATTTTAGCCATTATTTGCATATTAGTTAGCAAAAGAACCATGTGTCATGCTTAATTAATTTACTTACATGTTAGCACTTAATTAAATTATTATGTTAATATGAGTGCATTTTGATATGTGATGTTGATTATATAACTTAATGCCATTTAATATGTTATATACATTTTCAGGCCTAAACATGTTATAGGTTACTATTGAGTTATTCATGTTATATGCATCAACAATATACATTAAGGCATAACTTTATCCTTGTTTGGTCAAATATTGGGAACCAAGCTTACCAACCTTCTAATCATGGAATAAGTAAAATTCTAGGTTTTGATATGTTGCATTAGGTGTAGTCTAGGATCTTATACGTGAAAATTAAAATCACGATGATCTAGTTTAAGGTCACTAGTCCAAGACCATAGATGTTAGCGTGAAAGGAACTAGGTGGTCCAATTTTAGGTCATAGTCTGAGATGATGTTTATGGGCAGACTCAACATTGACAAATGAAGTCTAAGTCATATATGAAGAATTGTCTGGGTCGATAGTTTTGAAGCAAGCTACTTTGAAAGAAAGTCATTTAATCCCTTAAAGACTACTCCAAATCTTTTGAAAAAGTCCATTTTAACTTTATGGTGGTTATTAATCCTTGAAAGGATTGTTGAATTTGGAAAGATCGAGGAGTATTGTTTAATTTGAAAGATGGTTAATCTTCAAAAAGATTTTGGAAGATGGTTACTATTTTAAAAGATTGTTTGATTGGGAGGATTTTTAATCTTTAAAAAGATTATTTGATTTGAAAAGATTTTAATCTTTAAAAATATTGTTTTGTTTTGAAAAGATTATCTAATACTTAAAAATGGTTATTTGATCTTGAAAGATCATTAATACTTAAACAAATTATTTGATTTTTTTGAAAATATTGTTAATCTTTAAAAATATTATTTGATTATAAAAAGATTGTCAATATTTAAAAAATTGTTCAGTTTTGAAAAGATTGTTAGTCTTTAAAATTTTATTTGATTTTGAAAAGGTTGTTAGTTTTTAAAAAGATTATTTGATTTTGATAAGATTGTAAAAAGATTGTTTGATTTTGAAAATATTGTTAATCTTTAAAAAGGTTATTTGATTTTGAAAAGATGGTATCTTTAAAAAAGATTATTTGATTTTGAAAAAGTTGTAAATCTTTCAAAACATTGTTCTCTTTTCAAAACATGTTAATCTTTAAAAATACTAATTGATTTTAACAAAATTGTTAATCTATAAAAAGATTTTTTGAATTTGAAAATATTATTAATATATAAAAAGATATATTAGTTTTGTAAAGATTATTAATCATTACAAAATTATTGGATTTTGAAAATATTGTTAATATTGGAAAGGATTTGATTTTGAAGGATTGTTGATCTTTAAAAAGATTATTCAGTTTAGAAAAGATTATTAGTCTTTAGAAAGATTATTTGATTTTGAAAAGATTTTTAATCTTTAAAAATATTTTAGATTTTAAAAATTGGTTAATCCTTAAAAATATTATTTGATTTTGAAAAGATTGTCCATCTTTAAAAGGATTATTTGATTCTAAAATGATTGTTAATCTTTATAAAGATTGTTTGACTTTGAAAATATTATTCATCTTTACGAAGAATATTTGGTTTCGAAAAGATTGTTAATCTTCATGAAAACGGTCAACAACAATCTCAAACTTTCCAATAAAAACACAAGATAAATGCATAGGAAGAAAATAAACCTCACCCTTTTAGCCCATGAGTTTCGATCCATCTTACATCCTTACTCAAACATGACCTGCATAGGAGGGGTTGGTCCTTAATTTCTCCATAGAAACATGACACTCCTCAAAAGGGGTAACATGGGTTCAACGAACATGGGTAAGCTTCCAATATACCTTGTGACTATGAATGCCATAATCAATCATGAGTGCTAGGAAAGGAGGGGTGTTTTCATGCTCTTTGAATCCATCTTAATGTTGTGTCGATACCTTTACTAGCACTCCACATCACTTCAAGGATCCAACATGAGGTTGGCACCCATTCCATGATGTATAGTTTTGTAGGAGTGTAGAGTGCAAGTACAAAACTTTAACATTTTCTGAAGTGGTCCTATAAGGAATGAAAGCAAATCACAAACAACAACAAAACAATGGCACTTTTATTCAAGAAAGAACATATATTGTTTCAAATCCAAATATGCTACTCATCCTTCCTTGATTTGTTGTATTTTATATTCATTCATTCATTTATTATTATTTGAATAAAATAAAAGAAAAAAATGACGTACGAGAAGAAATAAAACCCTAGAAAAAAGCATACTTGAAATCCTCAAATAATAGGAGAAAGGAAAAAATGGAAAAAACCTTGAAAATAATAGGGAAAATGAGGATCATCCATAAGTGCAAAGGACAAAAAGGTAGGAGGGCTAGTGGGTCACATCAATCCATGTGTCAGTGGCCTACAAATTAGGATGATGCACAGTCCATCACAAAACCAAATAGGAAAAAGAAAAAAGGCTAGAAAAGGAAAATAGAGACATAATTAGACAAAATAAAACATGTTCAAAGCTCTTAATCTTTACAATAAAAAGGGGTATTGGATTCAGATCGACATGACGATCCCCAAATTAGTCACTAATCTTTCACACTTTTTTCAAAAAATTATGATGTGATTCCTATTCTTTTGAACTGAAACTTAGTTTGACAGTCACTAGGAAAATAAAGAAAAGTTGTTTGTATTTTCCAACCCATTTTATATAGATAAAACAAAAAACAACATTAACCATCGTGATTCTATGATGGAAAATTGATCTGGCATCCAATCTAGATAATAGAAAATAAAAAACAAACAAACTAGAAATTTCAGTCTGATGATCTTATTATGAGTGCTGAAGGATGAACTTTCCCATCTCACATGATAAATTGATATTGAGCCATTCTTTTTGATGCAATTTGGATAAAGGTGCGATTTTCATTGATAAAAAGAAATAAGGCAATAACAACAAAAACAAACTTTTTATTTATGGACAACCTTTTAGGGATGGAGATATCCACATCCTTCCCATCATTTCCCTAAAAGTCATATGTAGGTATATTAGGAATGATAATAAGGTGTGAGTTAAGAACAATATCATGCCTTAAAAATATGAATAGTTAAAGTAGATAGAGCAGTTTAATGTAGAATCAAAGAGTATTATAAGTAGTTAAGAACTCAGTTAGAATAATGTTTCAATAATCTAATGATGTTAATAGAGTAGGCGGTGTCACATGAAGTTCCTCTGATCATGAATAATGGGGAAAGTAAAGAGAGAGGTAATTTGACTGTAAGATCCACAAATTTGTTAAATTTATATCCTATGATTATGAATTTGATGATAATGTAATGAGATCCACTTTAAGACAATCAGAGTAACGTTAGAATGATGGGATGGACAATATGAATTTGATTGATTTGGGTTGATGTATTTAATCTCTAGAGTTTAGAGTAAGTCTTCAATGAAAGTAAATAATGAAATCTTCGACAAACATATTATAAGAGGATTCGATTGAGTAATTACGATAAGAACAGCCTTATTTTTGTGATTAATGTGATAATTAGGCATGTGGACCCATTGGAAGGCCTAAGTATGAATCATGGGCCTTGGGATCCGATTCAGACCCAATTGGGCTATTTGAGTGACAAATAGGTTCATGGGATCTATGATAAAGAAGTTGAAACTTCATGAATAAATAAGATGCCAAAAATATTGTGAGTTGATTGATAAACTCATTATGAGAAAGTTAGAAAGTTTCTAGAAGATTCTAAGAGGACAAGGGACCTATATAATTAAAGGAGAAATTGTCTAGTCCTTTCTTAGATTCTAAGTATCTGGGTATCAAAAAATCATCATATGATCTAATACTTGGTCCAATATGAGATAATGACTACATGAAGATAAATCCAAGTTTTGGGATAATTACATCATTATCTGTGACCTAGGTAATCAAATTTAGAAAATACTTGAATATCAAGACAATGATGTCCATCATTAGTATTGTGATCCCAATCTTTCCCTAATCCAAGGTTATTCTAATGCAAAGATAATATCCAATTTTGGGGTAATTTGGTTGCTTCTAGAAGCATGTGGAATTTTTGAAAGTTTTTATTAATTCTAATAAGGTTAAGGGTTTGATTTAAAATTATTGGATAATAACTATCAAACCCAAAATCCAAATAATCTGGGACCTTGGGGGCTTGACACAAAGTATGGAATCTAATCACAGTCGTGATTGAAGGATCCAATGACTATTAAAGCATCTCCTACCTCACACTTAGGATCCATGCAAACTAGACAGAGGTGCAATCCTGATTCCTCTCACTCCTTCTCCTTTGACCACCATTGGCTTCAAAGCTTAACCCATTGACTTTGGATAAAGAAACAAACCCAAACAACCCTACGATCAAATTTATCATGAAGAGATTCAATAACACCCAAATCTTGTGTGGGACTTTTAATTGTAGTGTATTATTGAACCCTGAAACCTATATAAGCATATGAGTTGTACACTCGCGACTCACCGACCTCTAACCTTTTTTTTAATTACACCAAGTGAGACCCACAAAAACCTCCAACATCCTTACTCCTATCCCTCCATCCAGCTTGTGGATAGTGCTGCCTCGACCACCACACTTCACTGGAGATGTGTTGAGCTAGAGGGTCTGAGGGAATATTTATGTAGCATCTGTTTCCTCACGACAACTTGGGAGCAAAGAGTCAATACATAGTTGATTTCCGCATAGTGCAAGGGTGTCTAGTCTTGTGAATGAGAGGAAGAAGATGAAGCCTGACAAAATGACCTTCCAACCCATGGGTATAACACTGCGAGATGATGTTGATTGATTGTGGATTTCTTGACTTAACACTTGATGATTGTATTGCATCCTTAAATATTTGATGTATAATTGCATGAAAGTAAATGCATGGTGACTACAATGATGTATGTGGTTATTTATGAACAATCACATTTCAAATTCCAAACTTTTTGGTGATTTTTTAAAGTTTGATGAAATAACGTGTTGGGTGTTTATTTACTTCACGTCCATTATAATGCCACTACTTGTGCCACATAAAAAAACCTAGGATATGTTGAATCATAGATTGAACTTATCAAGGGGTAATACACCTAAGTCCAAGAGTGGACAATCATTACACCAAGATAGCATACCAAGAATGGGTTGGAATATTGAATGAAAATATAAGTTCATGTGAAATAATTGGGTTATGAAAATTATATGTTGTTATTATACTTGCACTCATTTTGGTTAATGATATAGCAATATACTAATCAATGTATTTATTTGTCTACATTTTAGGTAACTATTGTGTATAAAGATATGAAGATATGAAAATTTAGAAGGATACCTTGAAGATGATAATGATAAGTCACAATGAGAATTGGTTAGTTAGATAGTCTTAGTATTTATTCTCATGTATATTCTAGTTTCTTTTGATAAACTCATGTAACTCCTCAGACGAGCATCATTATACATCTTGTAAACAATCTTTGTTCAATTAATGGAAATTGTTGTTTTTTTTATAATTTTAAATAAGGATCCTAGAAATTTTATCTAATGACTCATGACATGATGGTCTCTCTTAATTAGGGGATACTTATAAGTGGGGGTCGTTAAATTTGGTACCTACGCCTAGGTTTTTCAAATAAAATTTCATAGTTGGTAATTTCAAATAATCAATAAAATTATAATGAAAATTATTAGTGTATGCTCTAATGGTAGTGGTGTCTAGAAAGGATCGACTTTGGAGGATGGAAATATTTTTCTCTACACCATTAAGTTGGAATTCATGGACATTCTGAGCCAATGTGATACCTTCCTGGCCAAAACCTAGGGTTTTCTTGAAATAATATTTCCCTAAGTTTCCTCATCTCTAGTTTCATCCACTTCTCAACTTCTTGCTTGATTAACCCTAAAATTCATTTCTCTCCTCATATTGAATTAGGGTTTTAGGAAAAATTATGATTAAGGCATCCTTTGTCAATTATAGCACATAAAATTTTAATTAGAGAACTCGATGTGAAAGATGTGAAATGGTGAGGATAAAAATACATAGGGATGGATTGGAATACCCCAATACTAAATGAAGGACTTGATATGAGATAATTCAATAATGAATGAAAACCTTAGTGGGTTAAAGGAATCATAAAACCCTAAAATATAAAGTGTGGCCCCTAACCCTAACTAAGCCCTAATCATGGGTAATATGAGTAGTGCGGGTGAAATAACAACCCCACCCAAACATCGCTTAAATATGGTCAGTTAAAGAAAATAGGAAATCGAAATGGGTTTGGTAATCTGGTTCTAGTACTACAAATTAGATACCTTAATTTCCTGTGCATACAAGTACGTAGAGTAATGTATGCACGATACATGTCAAGGGTTTTGAATATAGAGGAAATGTAGGAAACCAATTACATAATGAAAATATAAGACCCTCAACTCAGTTTTAGGGGTGGTGTTCTGATATGGGGTGGGTCAAAATAAGAATGTAAGAAGACCTATGGGGGGAGGCATACACATAAACTTATGGGGTCAGGTTGTGACTAGAAAGTCTAACCTTATCTTGTAAGGCAATAAGGCACCATAGATTAGGACCTTCCCTAGAAGGGTGAATTGACCAACCTCATTTTAATATTTAAGGTAACCCTTTACGTCCTCAAAGGACCTAACCCTAAAGGAATTGGATGTGATGGAATGGCATGTGCACAAGACACGAGAGCACATCACCCTACCTAGTCATAATAAGTTATCCTTAATAATTGAAAAGCAATTACCACATAATTGAATGTGAAAATTTTGGTTAGAGAATAATCACAGGGTAAATATGTGATGGCAAGTAAGTAAATCGAAAGAAATGTAATAATAGTGCATCTAAGGTCTATAAGCCCTACTGTCACCAACTATAGAAAAGAAGGGTGTGCCTTTGACTTGATTGCTCTATATGCATAAATATATGAAACTTTGGTTAGTCATAGACTCTCCTTGATCTGTATGAGTCATGAGATGTAAAAAATAATCAAATTAGAGACTCTTATCCTAAAAACAAGATGTAACTAATAAGAGAGATGAAATAAAGTAATGACATACCAATAAATCAAATGCAGGGTAGAGCCCTAAGTAAATTTTAGGGTCAAATAGGGCTGCTTATAGGTACATAAGACCGACCCAAAAGAAACTAGAATTCTAAGATAATGTGATGATACACTATTTCTACACATGAAAATAATGAACTTTGTATTTGGATTACAACCAAATGTTTGTTCCATCTTATTATGGGTGTGAGAGATGGGGTAGCTACACATGATACATAAAATTTACATGTGAAGATGGATACCCTAAGTTAAAATTTATGACATAATTTAGGGTATGGAGGTATTACCTCCTCAAATCATGAATATAATTGAATAATGATTAGTAGGTTCAAAACCTAGGTGAAAATGTAATCACCAAGTGGAAAATGAAAGTAAAAAGTGGAAATGTAATCAACAAGTGATAAAATCATGCCATGAATGAGGATGTGGAAATACCCTCAGATAAAATTATGAATTCAACCTCATAACATAGATAATTTTCATGCCAATAAAAGCTCTTGAGGATAACCTGGCCAGAAACCTATCTAAGAAAGGTAGACAACCCTAATGTTTGAAGTTGTTATGAGTTACCATTCACCTCAATATGATTTAGTTTTAATTTTAGAGACAAAATTCCTTTTTTTTGGGGGGCGGTGGGGGTCAATGTAAGATCCTCAAATTTAGTAAATTTAGGTTCTATGATTATGAATTCAATAATAATGTATTGAGATTTACTTTAAGACAATAAAAGTAATGTTAGAATGATGAGATCGATAGTATGACTATGATTGATTTGGGTTGATGTATTTAAGCTCTATACTTAATGATAAGTCTTCAATGAAAGTAACAAATGAAATATTGAGTAAATATATTAACACGAGACTTCAATTAAGTAATTATGATAAAAAAATCCTTAATTTAGTGATCAATATTATAATTAGACATGTGGACCCATTGGATGGCCTAAGTATGAATCATGGGCCTTGGGATCCAATTCAGGCCCAATTGGGCTATTGGAGTGATGAATAGGTTCATGGTAGCTGTGAGAAAGAAATTTATTTTTAGTGCATACATAAGATGCCAATAATAGTGTGGTTTGATTGATAAACTCATTATGAGACTATTAGCAAGTTTCTAAAAGATTCTAAGAGGAAAAATGATCTAGATAATTAAAAGAGAAATTATCTAGTCTTTCTTAGGTTCTAAGTATTCGATTATCAAATAATCATCATATAATATAATACTTGGTCCACTATGAGATGATGACAAAATGAAGATAAATCCAAGCTTTGGGATAATTACATCATTATCTATGACCTAGGTAATCAAATTTATAAAATACTTGAATAATAAGAAAATGATGTTTATCTTTAGTATTGTGATCCCAATCTTTCCCTAATCCAAGATTATGCTAATGCAAAGACAATCTCCAAATTTTGGTTATTTGGTTGCTTCTAAAATCCTGTAAAACTTTTGGAAGTTTGTGCTAATTCTAATAAGGTTAAGGGCATGCCTAAAGTATGGATAATCCTAGACCTTGAGGGCTTAACACTAAATACAGAATCTAGTCACAACTATTATTGATGGAGCACACAGCTAGTATAGCGCCTACCTCATGCTCAGGAGCCATGTAGGATGGATGCAGATGTGATCCTCATCCCCCTTTCTCCCTTTCCTCTGACCACCATTGGTTGTGAATCTATCCATTGACTTTGAGATAAAAAATGAACCCAAACAACCCTAGGATTGACATTATCATGGAGATTTGACAATACCTAAATCTTAGGTGGGTTGATTCTCTGGGACTTTGGATTGTAGTGGCCTCTCAAACCCTCATGCCTATATAATCATATCTATAATACCTCTATAATTTGGCAACCTCTAGCATACCATCAATTGCACCCAATGACACTCCCATCAAGCTCCCACATTCTTACTCATATTCCTCCATCAAAATTGTGAATATCCACCTTGCCACCACACTTCACACAAGGACACATCGAGCAAGATCGGAGGGGTCTCAGGGAAGATATCTACAACATCAATTTCCTCGCCACAACTTGGGAGCAAGTAGTCAACTATGGATTTGACCACCATATAGTGCAAGGGTGTCTGGTTGTGTGAATGAGAGGAAGAAGATGAAGCCCAGCATAATGACCTTCCTACCCCTAGAGCTAACACTATGAGGTTATGGGCACTCCTATCTTTGCTTCCCTTCATTGACCGCATCCATGCAAGCTTAGGATGCCAAGTTTGCCAAAGCCCATTGACTCAGACCCATCCCCCTCAACCAGAGTGGATAAGGTATAGATGTTGACATGTCATTCTATGAGTGGCCCGTTAATGATTATTTTAGAATAATTCTAGTATATTATTGGTAGGTCGTACAATTGTGAACCTATATATGAAATTCCTCAAGAAAATGAATAGAATCTATATAAAATATAATTGAGGGCTAGGCCTAGTTATGATTCTAGGTTTCAAAATATAGCTAATGAACATAGAGTGAGTAATACATGTAAACCCAAGATCTGATGAATAACATGTTGTAAGTATTAAATATGTTTATTTTGTGAATATAATGCTATTATAAGATAACGATGATGATGTATATTAGGGTTTCTAAATTAGTATATCCATATACAAGAAAATTAGGGTTTGAAACCAATTTTTATAACATGTTATGATCTTAATTCACGTAATGTGACCTATGTATTCATAACAACATGATAGATTCTATTTATGAATTGGGGTTACACCTATTGGTTAATTAGGGTTTCTAATGCTTAGAAATATAGATTTGATGGAAGTAGGGTTTGATACCCTTAGTCCTTATCTGATCCTGAGGTAACCCTAAACCCTAGTTTAGCACCAAGTTAGGTTTAATTAGTGTCATATGGATACAATGGTGATACATTGGTATGTATCTTTCAGATGACGTTGATTGATTGTGGATTGCCTGAATAAACACTTGATGATTTTATTGCAGTATTAAAGTACTCAAAGTATAATTGCATGTAAATATATGCATGGTGACTACAACAAGGTATGTGGTATATACAAATAACCACATTATCAAATGCTTAAGTTTTCCATGGATTTTTTAAGTTTGATGAAATAAATGTTGGATGTTTATTTACTTCTTGTTCATTTTGATGCCACTATGAGTATTACATAATGAAACATAGGATATTATGAACTCTGGGTTACAGTTATTAAGGGATAATAAACCTTAGTCCAAGGATGGAGAGTGATTAAACCAGAGATAGCATACCAAGAATGGGTTAGAATATCTAATGAAAATATAAGTTCATATGTGTAGATATTTGGTTATGAACCATATATGTTGTTATTATACCTACATTCATTTTGGTTGCACCACATAACAAAGAATATTTGTTTGTCAACATTTTAGGCAATTGACATGCATAAAGATATGAAGATATGAAAATTTAAAAGGCTACCTTGAAGATGATAGAGATAAATCACAAGGAGGCTTAGTTGAATAGATAGTGTTAGTAATTATTCTCATGTATTTGCTAGTTTCTTTTGATAAATTCATGTAACTCCTTAGAGGAGCATCATTCTATAACTTGTAAACAATATTTGTTCAACTAACAAAAATTATTGATTATTATTTGTTATTTACTAAATCTGGATCTTGGATATTTTAGGTTAATGACTTTCAACTTTAGGTCTCTCTTAATTGAGGGGTACTTGAAAGTGGGGGTCATTGCATCATCCTATGGATTTGGAGTTTGAAAAGGGACCCAGATTACAGTGGATATAGGGGAATATTTGTAGGTGGATTTTATGGTTTAGGGTTCTAGACAAAATCTTATGGAAAAGGCATCAGATTGCCTTGATGCATCATATGATGTGGCACACAGATCAAGGAAACACACCATGTGGCACATGGTGGATGGCTCATATCCATCAATGTCTCGAGTTGGAGAAAATTTGTTTCTCGATATTCTAGTAATTTTAGAAATCTTTTGGAGAAAACGGAAGAAAATCGTGAAAAGAGATAGTTCACCATTATCTTTTAGATTTATAAGGAAAAAGTAATTGAATATTCATGGGGAAAGAGGGCATATTTTATCAAGGATAATTCAACTGGTAATTTATGAAAAAGGCTTGCAAAAAATAGATTTGAAGAGAAAATTGCACTTTGAGTCTAAAAAGAAGATTTCTTCACAAAAAACCTAGATTTGGGTAAAAGTGAGTGAAGATTGGTGAATTAAATAGGAAGAAAATAGGGGAAAATATGGAAAAAGGATAGATGTGGAAAATATGGAATGGACTCCATCATTATCCATAGAATTGACCTCAATTATGAATTTATTGTGAGTGAGAAGAAATGGTGTCAACATATATAGTCAGACAAGCATCAATCTATATTTAAACAAGTAACGTCTAAAATTATGTCCGATATCTCCCATTGTCTTTCATATATCTATATTAGAATACATAAGGACCAATTTGTAAAAAAAGATAAATTTCATCCAAATATTTGATACTCCTAGATGACTTTTTTTATTAAAATAAAGATAATTTTGTGACTAGAAACATACAAAAAAATTTGTGTAATGCCTCCCATACTCTTCCTTATTTAATATAGATTAGCATGCAAGGACTAAACCGGGTAGAGTTGGCCCAATGGATCATCTTAAGGGTTGACTTGGGTTCAATCCCTGGGTTCAAAATGATTTATCTCCCCACCACTCATCTCATGATTTGGGTGGTCTAAGCGACAGTAGGGGGGTTATCCCCTTCTATTACTCCTTTTTCAGTATACAAGGAATACTTTGTAATTTAAAATAGAAGAAAAATTGCAAAAAGAACCTCTACTAACTTACCAAAAAATACAATGCCTACCATACGCTTTCTTATATAATATAGATTAGGGTACACAGATCACTTTATAGTTCAAAAAAATAATAGAGACAAATACATCAAAAATCATCCACATGCTTTCATGTATAATATAGATATTAATAAAACAAAGCTCGTGGATGCTTTTGAATGCAATTTTTTCATTTATTTTTATGAACTACAAACCAATCCATGTATTGGTAAAATTTCAAAGAGAAAAACCATGTCCCCTTCTCATAAGTTGAATAAATGTAGGCATATTGGGTTCTAAGATGTAACAAAAAAGTTTCTTATAACTACACCAAGAAAAAATGCTTAAAACATGAATAAATTGTTATTTATTGATGTTACCAACCTTCAAGTTAACAAAACACATTGATGTTTTCTTTTCTTTTATAAAAATTGTATGTTATCTATAGATCACGTTATGTTGATTGATGGATACATGCATTATTCTAGTCATGTGTGTCACATGTCACAAGATGTTTTACATTATTGGCACAACATGGGCCAATATATGACTATTGATTGAATACGTAATAGATTCAAAGATTTTAAAAATGTATAAAATCAAATCATGTCAATTGCCTTTATAGCTAACAAAAAATTTGGGGGTTTCAAGTTAGGTACATTGTCTCTCTAGGTTTGGTAGTTACTTGAACTCCACTATTCATGGGAGATTAAGTGTATTAAGATTCATCTCTTGTAATGTAGATATATTAGTCCAGACCACTGATTACTTTGGAGTGGACTAGGCATCTCTATAGATGTGTATATGTTATTCCATAGCGGTGGATCGAATCTATTTGGTTCTAGATCGATTACCGTTTTGATTTGATCCCTAGTCCAATATTTTCTAAAATTGTGGTCCTTGGTCAAGTTTGATTCAAAACCAACATGGAACATTTAATCTGAATAGTAGAAATATTTTTAACATGTAAGAAACAAATAGAATAAATGTTTCACTACTAATATTTATGCAGGGCCATCGAGAGTGGATTGCATGATGTCTAAATCTATAAACTAGAACTTTTATATCACTTATTAAATTATTACTACTCAAGACTTAGAAGTAAATATTTTCTTGACTTTGACATGTGCTCAAGTCACATTGGTGTATAAATGACTAAGTCACACTTCACTTTCATGTGAAAAAAAATCTTAGTATAAATGTTTAGATTTTTTTTAAAATTCTATAATGATATGCTTTTGGATAAAACTATTGTATAGAAAATATGGAGTTATCTACATATTGTAAGGCTTAAAAGCACCCAAATAAATTGCTTTAGTTATATTTTGTCAAATACTCAATCCAATATTATATCAAAATCGAACGACTGCTCAAACTAATACATGGTTCTTTTATATATACAAGTACCAAGAATCTTATTTATTCAACCCGATCTTAGTCTGGTTGATGTTTTGCTTTGGTCCTCAATGCAAGAAATTTCTTTTGTTTAGGTTTCAACACAATATGGTACAGTCTGGATCATTCTGGGTTTGAACTGATGATCAATCATGTTCGTCACATAATGACATTTGTATTTGCAAAATGATGGAATACAATAAAAATTTAGCACTATAATCAAAGTCCACTCAGATTGAAAGAATGATTTATAAAATCACATACATCATGTATTTGTCTGCTGGTGAATATTGGTTGATAAAAAATAAAGTTCAAATCATAATACTAGCACATATGTGTAGAATGACTCAATAGGATCATAATGGATGTAAAAATATGGTATGTAAATAATGATGGAAATCTATTGTCATATAACTAGGCATGTGCGATTTACTTTAGTAAGTGCATGCTAGGATAACACAATTGAGCCTTTACTATATATAAAAGGTGCAAGATGTGTTGTATTTTTTTTATTTTCCCAAATGTAAAAATGTTCCTTATATCCTAATAATTCATTTGTGTTGCATAGATATGTATGAAAGGGTGGGAGAAGGCTTGTATGTGATTTCTATTTATGTTTTTATTTAGAATATAATCATTATATTCTAATTTGGAATTTGTGTATTGTATGGATTGATAATTGTGTGGGGGTGGTGGATGCAAATTCTATATTTATTATTTTAAAATATAATTTTGCATTGTGTATTCTAATAATATTGCAAGCTAGCTCCTATCAGTCCCCGCACCACATTACACTATTTTTGAAACTTCTAGGGTTTCTAGTGGGGGGGGCCAAGATCGGTGGAAATGAGAATGCATTCTTTCTAAATCACATGGAAAATATACGTACAATTGCATTGTTAATGCCAAGTAGTAGCAATTTCTATCTTAGGTGTGTTAGGGTAAAATTATCCCTTTATTCTCTATTTACAGAACCACTTCTCTATCTTCCTTGACACTATCTTTTACAACATTGTCCAACATTTTCATCACTTCAGAGTACCAACTACCCTTCTTTTATGCAAGAGAAGGTCAACCTGATTATCCAAGTGGGAAATCTAAAAAAATTAACAATGTAATGTGCATCAAATTATGTGTTTGAGGTAACATAATATTCTCACATTTGTATTTTATAAATTGTATTGATTTCTAATCTAATGAAGCATTTTCAATGTGTTTATGCCTAGTTATATTATAAACTTGATAAAGAATGCTACATCACATGTCTGGAAAGAGACTTGTAAGGAGTGAGACTCGAGAGAGAATCTACATCTACCTGATTGGGAAATAAACACATTATATATGATCAATTTAAATAAGGCAATTTGGAACTAATGTGTCTAAAATAAATACAAGACACTCACTTTTATAGGATGATAGAGAGGCATTGAATAGAAATAAATATATCACTGGTATATATATCACCTTTAGCGTCGGTTAAAAAGTCCTATAACGTTGGTATTTTCTACAGACACCTAAGTGGGCGATACTACAACTAAGAATCTTCTATGTTAGATTTTTGGAAATAGTTAAACAAACGACATAGATCCAACATCAATTGTTGTAAAAAAAAACTAACATCTCAACCGACGACTCAAAGCAATATCAATGTCGTGGAATTGCTCTGTGTCATCAGTTCCCGACAAGAAACTGACGCTATAGTCGAAATGTGTTGATTTTAGTCTGAAAAACTGACGACCTAGAGTAGCACAACCATATTACAGTCTGGTAGCACTACCATGCTATTTGGCACACCCATTTTACTATAAGGTAGATGTGTCGTCGGTTTTGACAAAAAAACCCAACAACATAGATACACAATATTGACTTTTTTAAAATAACTAATGCCACATAAGATCTTTGTCATCAGTTCTATCACCAAAACTGATGTTGTAGTCCATATCAGGTAAAATTTTAAGTGATAAGGGTAGATGGGTCATCAATTTTTGTTATAAAACTGACGAGATAGATTTACAACGTTGATTTTTTTTATAATAATGGCTACACAATTATATTTTTAAAAATAGTAGTTCTACAGACCTACTGTCAATTGTTCAACATGATCTAAAACCTAAAGTGTATTAAAACTACAACTTCAATCATGTATTCAGCTTTACAACATGTCAACACACCTGCAAAACCTACAATAACAAACTCATACACACAATTCATCCACCCACATACATTTTCATTCTTCAAATCCATTTTTTCCAACACTAAATTCCATTCTCATGCACATACACAATTCAGAAAACATACATATGATACAAATTCCATTCTCCAATTATATTCTCATAATATGTACAAATACAATTCTCATTATATTCATTCACACACATTCATATATACAGACATCATTCCATATGCATCAATAATTCACTTGCATCAAATTCAAAGTTGCAAAGAGCATAACCACCACATGTATATAGAAATAATGACATCAAACTTTAGAAAACTCATATTTTATCCCAATTATATTCAAATTTGACTTCCTTAATGAAGGCATGTACCCACCTCTTCTCATATCTCATCTATCTCCTTATTTGTATAGGACTTTGTCGTGTCAAGCAATTACAAAGAGAATGTTATAATTCAAGACTTTGATTTGGTTTTTTCATTTTTATTGGGTGATTGAGAGAACCCACCTCAGGAAAGCCTGGCATGGTAGACTCTCAAGGAATGAGAGGGTATGGTCCGGTCACCCCCTCCCGTGTCAAATCATTGTGGGTTGTCGTTTGCAGAGTGCCTTTTGTGTGGTTTAAACCTGGATCCTTCATTGGGACTTACTGAGCTCTTACCACCCGAGCTACTCTATCCTGACTATTTTTTTCATATCATCAAACAAGACTATATACTTATAATTTGATCAAGCATATATAGATTACCTTCGTATACAATGTCTAGTGCCGTCAGTATGACAAGCAGGTCCATATACCGCATGACATAGTATATGCATGCCCAATCATTGTCTTATATAGGGCAGTATATTTACAATAATGCAAAATGCTAATAAGTAGAAGTAAGCATAACTGGCATATATATCCATTAGACTCAAAAAACTACCTCAACATTCATCCAACTTAATGATTTCTTTTTTTATCTACCTTTCCTATGTCTTTTTGAATTCTTTTATAGCCCTATAAGTTAGAGTAACACATTTAAACGAATTAATTTATAGTCATGTAATTAATGATGCATGCATTAAAATATGCTACGTGTGTAAAAATTACTACATAAATATTGTCTTTTTTATTGCTTACCCCACCCGAAGGGTCTAGATAATACACAGTTAGCATTTCAAGGACAACTAACAACAACACCTAATCATTATTACTGAGTGAAAAGAAGGAAAATAAAAGAAAACTCAAAATCCACAATGAAATGTAGATCATAAGTCAAAATTATAAGCAAAGTGCCTGAAACTTGTCCAATATTGAAAGGAGCTATAAACACAGTATTTCTAACATTATGAAATTTATTAAATGTGGTAGAACAATAATCACTAATAGATTTTGGGTCTTTGTCTACACGACTAATCAATAATGGAACTAGAAATTCCATACTGGTTAGTAGAAACTCTCCGTACACCCTATATAAGTGGTGGAAAAATGTATATATATATATGCATTAATATATAATAAAATAGATCAAGATATATTTTCAAATATATAGAATGAGGTATTTAGTCATAAGATCTCACCATATCCAAAGTTCTATATAGTTGTATCCAATCAAGTATAAGTAAACAACTTCACAACATGTTGCAAGAATACACTAGTATCGCGAGCTCAACCTACAACTTCCTCCTTAATATAGACCATCATAGTTGAACCTTCTTCTAAGTCACTTACCCATAGTTCTGAACCCCTATAATTAGGAGCTAGCGAGTTGAATAGGTCATTTACAATCCAAGCAAATAATTGAATATCTGGAGTATGAAGTGGAGGACAGATTTTAGGGGGTTTCTTAGGTGTTGCAATCTGCATATATATATATATATATATATAATATGTATATATGGGCATTCATTCAATGTTCGCGCAGGTAGCTACCCGCTCCTATTTTAGTTACTTTTTTGGGGGTTTCTTACTTTTGACATGTAGAAGGTTATTTTACCTTGCAAACTATTACTTTTTATGCATAGATAATTACATTTGTACCAGCTATAACAAATCTACAATTATATATTTATTTCATAATTTTTGCTGTGTATTTTACACGGGTTTACTTTTTGAGTCGAATAGTTACTTTTTGGTCAATATAGTTACTTTTCTGTCGAGTGAGTTACTTTTTCGACCAAATAGTTACTTTTTTGGATGCACGGGTAGAAAATTCCAGGCTACCCGCGTGGGTATTAAAGATAAACCTTATATATATATATATATATATATATATATATATATATATATATATATATATATATACATACATACATACATATATATATATACATATATATATATCAATTTCCAATTATATACACAAGAAGAAATGAATCACAAATACAAATTCAATAAAAAGTTAACGTTCATCGATATAGATAACTCTTTCTTTGATCCACACAACCACGTAACCTTCTGCATCACCTATTGTCTCATGGTCTGGGGTGGGCATGTGGCAGTGGTGTCTGTTTCCATGCATTGTAGACAAGCTTGATAGACACATGACTGCATTGAAGGGCATTGGATGACCATGAATCATGTCACATGGAAGAGTTGGGTAAGCCCTACCCAGTGCAACAACATATTCTTCTAGTAAAAGATGGTATGACCTCAACCCCTATAAATTTATATATAGAATTATATATACCTAAACACAAATATATTATAAATTCACTTGAAAGTATATTATGTCACAAAAAGACTTGCACTGGGTGTTATAGCATGTGTGTCCATGGGATTACTCCCAACCAACTCTAAGGTAGGGGGTCCACCTCGTATGAAGAGTTGGGAAACACATGTACTGTCTAATGAGGTCGAGAATGAGAAGCATGGTATTGTCTCATTATGTCCTCTATTACTATTTCAATAATGACTTGCACATGCTCTTGTAACCAGATTCCTTTCTTGATAGATTTGCACTTCTCTGATAACCCAAAAAAGGATCTTATATAGGCACTAGTCCCAATGGCCCTAACACAGTTAGGATGCTTGGAGTTCCTAGAGCGATTGTTAATTCATCCCTTTGGCCCTTAGGGATGAACTTTCCTTCTCTTCTTTGTTCGTAGAGCTCCTGCTAATCATTGTCAATAGTGATTGGTTAGTAAAATATAATAATCAAGGTACAAAATGAACATGCACTCTGAGAGTTGAATTTTACCATTTTTGTAACCACCTCAGTAGTTGTGGGGTTGGGTATTTCTCCAGATCAGTTTGTCATGTCAGCTATCCACTCCTCATGGTGAAGTAAAGGTGCATGAGTAGTAGAAAACTCAACATACCCAAGATTCGACTGCTCAGAAGAAGATGCTTCCAGTCTCTTTTGCCTCTGCATTATGTTGCCACCTGGACCCAAGTTGTGGTCATGCACATTCTTTGTATGCCTTTCTTTTTTAGAATCATGTAATGCCTGGTTAATATAAACCATATGTTAAATATGTAATACATTTAAATCATAAAAATTGTTTTCAAATATATAATACATTGAATCCATCTGATTAACCATAAGAAAATATGTACAAATAAAGGAGGATTAATACCTTGAATTCATCTATTTGTCATGAAGCAACAAAAACTTCCCACACCTTCATATAAAGATAGGCCCATTGCTTAGTGGTAGACTTCTTCTTGTTGCTCATTATATATTTCTTCTTAGATTTGTCCTATAATTCCTTAATAGCCTCCCATAGTGTTGCATCACCTTTTATGATGTAGTTTTCTATCAAGGTCAAAGATGCTCTATAAGATTTTATATACTGAATTGCATATTTATAAAAATAAAATTGTGAATATCTTTAAAAATTAGAATATCTCACACATAAGTCCTTCCATGTGTAGTCTTTTGTGTAAGGATCAACTTTATGCCAAGATTTTATTGTTATCTTCACCTTGTGAGTAATAACCCCTAGATATTGTGTGAAACTAGTGTGATTCTTCCCAATATGATTTACTACATCATTAAAATCAAAACGCAGATTTGATCCTTTACTACTTTGCACTACTAACTTGTTCATCAAGGTGATGCCTCTTTTACATGCACAATCATGATGTTCCTATGCAAAATCAGCAAGATCCTCAGGGTGCACGTCCTCAAGACGCTCATCCTAAAATTGTCAACAAACACATATAAGTGAGAGAGAATGTAAAATGCACATCTTTGTAAGAACTGTGATAGAAAATGTAAAATGCACATCTATATCATAAAAGAGTACAACTTATGTTGTCATGGTGCTCGTCCTCACGATGCACATCATCAAGGTGCTCATCCTCACAGTCATACACCATCTAAAAATGCCATATTGAAAATATTCAAAGAATAAAATATAAGTGATAAAGAATGTAAAATATACATTTCACATCTGAAATATATGTAATTATAATAAATAATGTAATATGCACATCTAGTATTTAAAAAATCAAATGCATTCCTATACATGAAGTATCATAGGTCATCACACATTCTCCTCAGAGTTTCTTTAATTCATCAATTACAGGTTCAAGAAAAACATCAACATCATTGTCAAGTTATTTGGGTCCTAATATCAAAAAGGAAAACATGACGTACTTAATTTTCATACACAAACAGGGAGAAATATAGTATATAACAATCATAACATGCCAAGTACTATATTGGATGCTTGATGTGTTGTGTGGATTCATCCAATCGGTACAAAACCCAATACTTCAATTCTTGACTTGTTCGCCAAAATTTGGATACAATAAATTAATTTTCTTCTATTGTGGGGAATCATATGCATGTCGTAGGATCCCATCATTATTTTTCTTTGCCTCTACATGCCAAGATAAATAATTTGCACCCACGGTATTGGCAAACAAGTATTAAAATTGTGGTATTATATATAGATACCACATCACCTTGGCAGGAGAGCCAGTTTTGGACTTAACCGAAGTCGTCACTTTGTACCTTGACACCCCACACTTTGAACTGTGATGCCCCATGCCACATAAAGTGATATTACTCAAACTCAAATGCGGAAACAAAATTAAACAAACATATTACTAAAAAATGTTGAAAAATTAAAACCAAATTCGTTGAGAACCAAAGCAACAAAAACCTTTACATATAGGTCCTCAAAGAACACTTGTATCGGATATCATATATCACAATATGCTTACATCAACATGTTCACATCATGTATGTCATTAACTTGTACTAGAAATAGTTGTCCATATGTATATACATACATATTTGAACATCAGCTACATCAGGACATCAAAGGGCACACAAGCCCAAACACGCCCAAAACCATCCCAAAGACCTGAGTGTACAAGGATGACTCTAGGACTCGTACACCAAAAGATAGCAGCAACACTCCCAACCTTATCAGCTAGTGGCCTTCCTACTGTTGCTCTGCATCAGCTGTACGATCTCTGCCACCTCGTGCACGTCCACCTAAAAGATGTGGGAAACCCACGGGATGAGATCCAAATCTCAGTGGGAGATATAACTCTCCACCAACGCTATTATTAACACATATATGGATAACTTAAAGTACAAAAGTAAAGCTACAATTATGATAAGTAGGTTCAATTACATGATATATTTAGGCAGAACTGTATAAGCAATTGCAACTGAATTATGGAAAATCTTATCATCATAAAAGGAATATGAAGAACATGTATATCCACTATCAACCATATTGTACTAGAACAAGCAGGGCCTCATCCAATGTTTTCATATTGGATTCCTAAGCAAGTGTATTACACAGCTGACTATGTATTTTATTATTCCCTGAGGATTTGATTGGTACCACCCAAATCCAACTGACCACTTCTAGGTTGAAATTAGTGCACAAGGTCAGTGGAAGAGCCAGAATTCACGACCTCACCAAACCTTGTGGTCATACACAAGTACATCGCAGAGACATACCAGTCAACTGCAACCAGTGACATATGGTCAAGTTGTGAAAATCCTAGCCCGCCTTGGTATAGGTCACGGTGCTAGTGAAACTAAGCTATGAACCATGACCACACTCCTGCCAGGATATGGCCCACAACTAATCCTATAAAATCTCATAAATATCATATCACTGAGCTACTGCCCATTGCCGCACTCCTTCGAGGGTATGGCCTGCAGCCAATCATGTGAGTGTATATACTCAACAGTATGTGACTCCAAGCCTTCTCTATGGAAATCTCGTTTCACCATCCAGTAAGTGTTGACACTGAGATGGATCTATGGAATAGGGCAAAACTACATGGATTATGTTCCACCGGATTAGCTAAGTCGATTAAGTGTCTTTTAGCATCAATCAAGTTACAATGTATAAAGTCATAGAAAACTCTACAAAGATAAGGGTATAATATAGTTATAGAAGATAAAAACATATAAGGTGTGAACTTATCACATCATCATCACATAATACATGTATCACTGCCATTCACAATATCATCATCATCAAGGCCATATGCCATAGGATATCAATCCCTCAGCTCGTCATAAGGAAAGTAACCTCATGCTGAGTAATAAGTCATTGACAGGTCATGGAACTTATTTACTTGATTCTTGAAGTACAAGTGCCTCAACATACCTTATGAAGGCTCATTCAACCTGTATCATATCATAATTACTATAGCTTTCACTTAGCTATGCACATCAACTTGCAGCACCTGCATAGTTAGGAATTTCATAAATAAAGAAGATAACATTCTATCACCATAGCCATTCCATAAAGAAGAGACAATCTAGTTACATTGCACATTATCAGGGTAAGACTCTTTCTTAGTGGATTAGGGTACACCCAACTAGGTTCAACAACCAACCCCCAAGATCATTTCCTCCCATTATCTTGGAGTACATTAGGTTCAAGGAATAACTTGAAGACTCATTAAATACTATTCTAAGCAGCAATCTACATGGCTTATACCTTGATTATACAAGTGTATCTTTGAGTGTCCAGCTTACCCTTCAACTATCAACATAATCATGTATCAACCTACCATCCACCTGGTGTATCGGCCTATCATTATCAAAGTACATCAGCTTAACATCAACATAATGTATCGCCCTAGTCTCAACATAGTGTGATGGCCTTCCAACAACATGATATGTCAGTTTAGCAACAACATAATATGTCAGTTCTAACACCAGCATGGAGTATTAGTTTTCCAAAATCAAGGTGTTTCGACCTAATGTCAACATAGGTATATCAATATAACACCCCCATGATGTATCAGTTTAACACCAATAAAAGTGTGTCGGCCTATCATCACCAAGGGTGTATCGGTTCTATCATCAACAAGGTATATCGGCCATCAACCATCACAATTTACAACTATGGTTAGCTAGGTTATCAGTCATAAGCCATCATGAGTTACAACTAAGGTTAGGGTGTCGCCCATGGGCCGTCATGGGTTGTCTCTATGGCTAGGACATCGATCTAACATCAACAAAGTATCTCAATCTATCAACAACTTGATATGTTGACTTTGTCATGACAAAGGTATCAGTTTTAGCATCCACCATGATATCAGCCTGTTACCAACAAAGTATAATGGGTCTAACACCATCCTATAGTGTCCACCTAATGTCGTCATAGCATGTCAAGCAAACGTCAACTTAGGATAACATCATATTAGTCATGTAGGGTGTGTCGATCACTAACCATCACGGGTTACCTCTCATGATTAGGATATTGTCTATAAGCTATTATGGGTTACAACCATGGCTTAGTTAGGGTGCCAGGCACAACACTACATGGCTAAGATCATCACCAACATGACCAAGGTCAATATATGAAATGGAAAGATCTTGAATAACAAGAAACTCTATCATTACCAAGGTGAAAACTCCACTAGATAGACACATAACCTTGTTTCAAGAAAGTGTCATATTCAAGGATGAAAGTTCATACTCTACATGCCCCAAAAACATCAAGCTAGGTTAGAGTTTTTTGTTTCTTCCAACCAAGAAAGACTTCCATTCTTAAAGCAGTTCGTAAGTTCATCATCAAGTGTTAACATATAGGGAGATCGATTTTAAGGAAAAGAAACAAATGCATTCATAAGTAAGGAGTGTAATAATAGAGAGGTTAAGAGTTATATAACCCACCTTTGATAAGTCTTTCACCAAAGACGCGACCTACAAGCTCAAAGCTCCTTGAACCCAGTCCAAAGGTTGAAAATGATCCACCAAAGGTCCCAAACTTGATTACAACAACACCTCCAAGATAAAAGAAGATACCAAGGTCAAAAAGGGGAAGAAAGGTAGCCCTAGTTGTTTTAAAGAAGAGGAAGAAACAAAAGGATGAGGCAACTTCATCTTGACATGCCTCAACAACAGCCTTCATACCAAGACGTGATCCATAGCTGGGAGAGGGGGAGGATGGAGAAGAGATACTAAGGAGATCGTCATAAAAGCACAACCCACCAAGGTATGAATATCAGCAAGAACCACCACAAGCTAAGGATCCGATCACCAAACTTCCAAGGAGGCTCCTTCTTGATCCTATAAGCTCCAAGATCATCCACAAGTAAGGGGAAACAAGAATGGCTGAAAGGTTTACTAGAGTGAAGAGGAAAGAAACTATATGCTTGTGGGATGAGAGAAAGGTCAAAGGAGAGGTGTCATCACCTTAATCCATCTAGGAGACATTTGTCCATGCAAAAAGATCCACATGCAACCACTCTTTCCTAGAATGAAATATGTTTTGATGCACTCTAGGTGGGGGTCTTGACCTCTTGGCCACCCACTAAGGGTGCGGCCCTTCTAGCCCAAGGCAACACACCATACACATTCCAAGGTTAAAGCACACATAACCCATAGAAGCCTTAAACATCACTAAGGATGCCACCACTCATCCAAGATGCAAAAAATGTGCCCACCTCTATATATCTCCTCTAGATTATCTCAAGATACAAAAGGTTCACTCTAGAGGTGACAAATTGCACATTGACTCCCTACTTTGGGTAAATTGCAATTTACACCAAAATTGTCATACAAAGCACAAACATCATCCAAACAGGTTCAAACTTGGAGATTATGCTCTCCACAAGACCTAATTTCATTTAAAAATATTAGATCAAGATTATAAACAACTTATTCAAGCAAAAGAAATAGGGTCACCCCAAAACTTGGGTCAGGGGTCTTACATTGAATAATCTTCCAAATTGATATAGTCCTTTTGAAATAATATACAATTCTTCAGGCATGCATGATCTTCTTAGCCTCCATTGCCATTGGGCACAAAAAATATTATTTTGTATGTTGAGATTGGAAGTTTTTTGCCTTCAAAAATAATTTCTTTCAATAAAGACCACATAAATAGAAGCTTTTGTCGCTTTGTCTATTGTTAGCCTTCAGAGTATACAATCTCAACACAACACTCAACTTTGTAAACTTAGTACAACCTAAGTATAATGATTTCTCACCATCGTGCACATTAGATCAGTAATATTTACCCCACAACTAACTAGCATAGAATTAACTATGTTTATCAAAATTGGTTCGTTCACATCTACATCATCTTCGACAATTTCTTCTTCAACACAAGTACTACTATCAACTACTACTTATTTCACGGTAAGAATCTCTCCATGTCGGTACCATTATGTATACCTTGTACAATCTCATTGCACATGAAATAACTTTTAATTTCATCAACAATGTCGACTTTTAAGTTATTACTACAATTTCTACATGGACAATGAACATGTCTCCAGGTTATTTCCTTTGTTCCTCCATAAATCTTATAAATTGATCAAGACCAATATTAAACTCCAGAGTGCAAAAATTTGGAATGGAAATTCATGATCAATCTATTATATGATCAGATGGGAGATGACTATTAAATCAGGTGTTATCTAATAAGTCAACTTTAGAATTAAATATTTTTGAATTGAACCCTACTTAGTTATTGTCACTTATGTTAATGAATGTGTACCACCTATCCCATTCTTGAGCACTTAATATCACTAGTAAGTGTATAATATGTATTTAATTTCAAGACATTTCAGTAACATTTCCTCATAGTTCTCCAAGTACACCGATGTAGATGGGAAAATACCCACCCACATATGTAACTAGAGAACAAAAGGGGAAATATTGCCAATTTTTTAAAATAAAAAACACATTATACACTTACATCCTAAGTGAGACAAAGTGTTCAGGAATAGTCCCAAATCGAGGACTATCTAAGGTTTAAGAGTTAACCTTGGACGGGTTTCTAGGCCAAGGGACTATAGGGTTAGGGTTTATAAAATTGGGTTTACTATTTAGAAGTTTAAGATTTAGGGTTAACTAGGTAGATTTGTATCACTTTTTAATGTAAATCTAGATAAGTTAGAGCAATTCATATCAACTTCAGTGTATTAATTCCAATGTGTGATTATTTATCCATACTAACATTTGAATTGTTGACGATAAACAATGCATTTAACATAGATAATAAAGAAAGATTCATCACAATTTCATACTAAACAATGCACTTATTTATTCATACTAACATTCAAATTGGTAACAATAATCAATGCACTTAGCATAGATGATAAAGGAAGATTCATCACAATTTTTTTATATACAACAATGTAATTATTTATCCATATTAACATTCATCACATTTTTCATTGTAATTGAGAAGAAATTGAGCAGGAGGAGGAGAGGGGAAAGGATGATAGGGGAAGGAGGAGGAAAGGGATAAAGGGGTAAGGTGGAGGAGACACCTCTTCTTCTAGCAACTAAGGAAGTAGTGATAATGGCTGAGGAGTAGGAGAGGTAGTAGTGATGATGGTGGTGGCAGAGGCAACAACAACATCAAAGGAACAGGAGGAGCAACGACAAAGATAGCAACACGTTAGAGGAGTAGGAGGAGCATCAGAGGAGGAGCACTGATGTCAGTGGCGGTAGGGGTTGTGGAGTAGTAGTAGAGGGGTGACAAAGGAAGAGGAATTGCCAAAGGATGACAAAGGGGTTCTTTTGTGATGAAACAGAGAATGGGAGAAATAAAATGTCACAGATTTAGTTAAGTGGTCACTGATTGTTATAAAAAACCAGGGTCTAAAACTTTAGTTATCATTTACAGGGGGAAATCAACGTCATAGCTCAATCTATGTCATCAGTTACCCGTCTAAAAACTTACACTACATGTACTCATCACTAATAAAAAATACTAACCTCTCTAAGACTTTAGTCATCAGTTGTTGAGAACAAACTGACATCATAGCTCTATATATGTCATCAGTTACTCACCCAAAAACTGATACCACATATTCTTATCTCTAGTAAAAAATACCAACCTCATTATGACTTTAGTTGTTAGTTATCAAAAACAAACCAACATCATAGCTCTATCTATGTCATTGGTTACTCATCAAAACACAGGACTCCACATGTACTTATCCCTAATAAAAATGCCAACCTCACTAAGACCTGTGTAGTCATTTTCTTGAAAATAACTGATGACATAATCAAATTTAGGATGAAATAATTTTTTACAGGGCATGTATCAGGAACCTATTGCGTTGGTTATTTTACAGAAAATCAACACTAGATGGTTTTTGGAGGAAACAATTCTACAGTGGGCGTGATCTACGACGTCATTTTTTTGGAGTGAAACTCAATGACATAGATTTCTAGAGGCAAAGCTTATTTCAGGGAAGGACTTCATCAATGTTTTTTCCAAAATCGATGTAACGAACCTATATAAAAAATGTCCTCTAAAAAATAAAATACAGGCTAGTTGAGATGTCCTTTCTTCACAAACATATCGACAGTAAAATAAAAGTGGTTCCCATATTTTTCCTTAATCAGCAAGACTTGACCAATATTGATGTTAGTGTTATGCCAACTAACACTATCATCCTGTAGTGTTGGGTTCCTCTAAAAATCTACGTTAAGGAAAGTGACATCAAAGGTTAAAATGTACTAGTGTACGGGATAAAAGGAAAAGTAAAAACAAAAGCAAGAATAAAGCATAAAGGGCACATATATCATCCGTCAAGCTAGAGCATATATGTCTTACATGTCTAATTTGTCCACCAAGTTAGAAAATCTAGATTTTGAAAGTAGTTTGGTAAATATATAAGTGATATGATCTTCTATCTTGATATAAGGGGTGGAGATGTAGTCTGGTGTAATATATTCCCTAAAAAGGTGACAATCCACATCAATGTGCTTAGTATGCTCATGATAGGTTAGTCTGTTAGCAATGAAGATGGAGGATTTATTGTTGCAACACACAAGAATAGGTTTTGGATCACAAATTTCAATTTTTTTTAGAATCCCATGAACCCACATTAATTTGCATGTGGTATGAGCCATGGCTCTATACTCAGCTTCAGCACTAGAAAGAGCAACAACTTTCTATTTCTTATTGTGCCATGTGACAATATTTCATGTAACAAGTTTGTAGTAGAAAGAAGTGGACTTTCTATCACTTCTACTTCTAGCACAATCAAAATTAGAGTTTCTAGTGAGTTTATGTCCATGCTGCTGTATAGTAGTGCTTTCCCTAGAGAATCATATAGATATTGGAAAATGTGGCAGAAAACATCCCAACTTGTTTTAATATTGTCGATGTTAATCTAGATACATGCTGAAAAGTCCTACGGTAGAAGTAATATCAACTCAAGTGACAGTGAGATAAATTATCTTACCAACCAATCTTCCATTTTAGCAATTTTCAATATAGGGAGGAGATGATTCATCATCCCAGCTTGTATTAATATCAAGTGGGGTACTAGTTAGATTAATATCTAACATGTCTATTTATTTTTACACATCAAGATGATACTTGAATTTGTGAGAGACATATGCCAAAAGAGGAGCAAGAAACTTCAAAACCCCCCAAAACCCTTAGTTTCCCTAAATCTTTGGTAAAAAAATGTTTATAATATATTCTTTAGTATCATGAATACCCTACATGTGACTTCTAGTTAGAATAATAACATCCACACATACAACTAGGATGATGAGGCTAGAATTGGTCTTATTTATGAAAATAGAGTGATCCGTGAGAGTGTCTAAAGTTAGATTTAATAAGAATGTGGCTCAACTGTTAAACCATGCTATCGGGCTTTGCTTCAAGCCATATATGAATTTATGAATTTTGTAAACTTTAGAACAGTCTCCTCGAGAAAAAAGATATAGGAGGTTACTCCATATATACTCATTTGTGCATGTCTTTACACAAAACAAGAATTATTCACATCAAGGTAATAAAGAGTCCAGTCATGATTGACAATAATAGAGATAATAACTTGAAACAAATTCATCCAAGTGACATGAGAAAAGGTTTCAAAATAGTCCACACCATATGTTTGAGTATACTCCTTGTCAACCAAATGAGCTTTTATCCATTCAATTGTACCACCTTACTGGTACTTAATAGTAAATATCCATTGACATCCATTAGTAGAGGAACGATGATGAAGCCAACTGGGTCCCATGTATGTTGATCACAAAGTGCATCCATTTTACCTTCTGTATCTGACACCATGTAGGATGTTGAAATGCTTGAATGACATTTTTAGGGGAAAAAATAGCATATATAGAAGATGTAAAGCATGCAAATATAGTACCATGATTATCAAAATAGAAAAAATTATTGATAGGATGCATGGTAAATGAACGACCACCTTTTTGTAAAATAATCAGGAGGTCCAAAGTAGGAGTTACTTGGGAAGTGTTGATATCTGCCGACGAAGAAGTATTGGGTTGTTGAGGGGACGTAGGGGAATTGTAACCTTGGGTCTTCTTTTTTATACTTTATAAGGAAAGTGATAATAGTTATTTACTCATGGGGTTCATCTTCAGTATGCTGGGGTAGCAGGGTATTATGATGTAGATCAAGAGATAAAGAAGATCCACTGCCAAAATTATATGAATTATATTTAAATAGGATTACATTAAGACTCAAAAACCACTACCTAGTAGATGAGTCATAGCATCGATACCATTTCTGATTTCTAGAGTACCTCAAAAATGCATTTATTGGATCTGCGATCTAGCTTTGTTAACCCTCAATGAAGTTTTTTTACAAATCATGTATTGCCAAAAATGCACTTGGCGGATAGAGAAGAGAGGTGCATCATGATATATAAGGGTATAGGGAACTTGATTTTGTATAACATATGAAGGCATTTGATCAAACAAGTAATAAGGAGTAGAGACAACCTAAGGGGACATGATAGTGAAGAAGGATGGTATAAAAAAATTTCATAGGGTGAGAGTTTTTCCTCTATGTAACACTATTTATTGTGGTGTAGGAGTAGGAAGTTTGATGAATGTTGCCCAAATTTGTACGAAATTGGCTAACCGACTTTTCCATAGACTCTAAGGCGTTATTGGTGCAAAAAAAATTTGTGGATTTATCGAATTGGATTTTAATTTCAGAAGAAAAAACTAGTAATATAATTTAGAATATTAGTATAATAATAAAAACAACCATGTTTCTCAAGAGTAATCATCAATGAATGTCATAAAGTATCTAAACAATGAGATACTAGTTATTGAACATGGTCCCCAGATATGAGCATGCACTACATTAAATGAATTCATAGAACTAATGGTATTTTGTTAGAATAAAATGACTGAGTTAATTTGCCAAATTGACACACTTCATAGTGAAAAACTTTATCCAAGAGTGTAGGAAATAAACAATTAGGCTTTATAATAGAAGGATAGCCTAGACAATAGTACCATTATAATCCAATCACCAAGGATTACAATATAGCAATAGTAGTAGCTTGTGGTGTGTCTAGGTAATATAGCCCATGTAGTCCCCCATGGTCTGAACCAATCCTCATAGTCATGCATAGATCCTAAAACATACAACCCCCAGGATCAAAGGTTATAGAGCAATGAAGTCTATTAACAATTTTACTCACAAATAGAAAATTGTGAGAGTCTTGGAACATATGATACATATATCAAAGTTAAATTGGTGGGTGTATAAACATTTACAACTCCATTCACAAGAACTATGACTGGTGGAACTATAGTGAATTTAGTTAGGTCAGAAAATAAGTCAGAGTTTTTAAATATATGAGAAGAGGACCCACAATCATCACTCATTTATTTTTGGGAAGAAGAAGAAGCAAGTAAGACATAAGTACCTCATCCTAAGTAGTAGGTTGAGAAGGAAGACATGCTTCAAGAAGTTTCTGAAACTTAGAGTACATTCACTCAATAGTGGGAAGAGTAGAACTTGAAGAAACAAACAAGGTGGACGAAGTATTGTTAGTGTGGTTGGTACAACCACAAAAGTTACATAATCTCTTTCCTGGAGAGGGATGTCCATTTCTAGGTCTAGAGGGAGGTGGACCACATCCATGACCTCTAGAAGAATGATAATGGATACGTTCACATCCTTAGACACGAGCGCGTCTAGAGTCTCCAAACCAACAAAAAGTGTAGAATTATAAGGTTCATGGAGTAGAGATGTCATTGATGGCCACCATTGAAATCATTTGAGAACATCTTGTAGTTAATCAAGGGGTCGCTAGATAAGTTATAATCAACTACACTTAAAAGTAAAATTAGACCAACAAGGAGTTGAACTAATTGAAGTTCATTGTTCTGGAACTATACTTATTTGATATCAATAGAGAGAGGGTGATAAACCTCATATTCATCCTAAAGAGAAGAACATTGGGTCTAATAATCCTCAATGAAGACATGAATGGAGTATTCTTTTGTTATTGAGGTTAGATCTCAAACACTTTCTTGGTATTTTGTTGGTGAGAGCATACAAGTGCAAGTTGACCTCAAATGATTTTGATAGTCTAGAGACAAAGTAGTGACTGGTTGATTTTAGGTTCTGCAAGGTTAGTCATCCAAGTCATCGCTCAAGTGTCATCCTTGGTCAATGAGCATGTGCTTGCTTGGCTTAATCATCATCTACATGATCAGGGGTGTGGGGGAATCAGAAATGAGATGATAATACTACCCTTGGGATTTGACATAAAGTTTGAAAGAGGAAAACTATATATTATAATTGGAGGTATCCAATTTCATAGTAATGATGCATAACGACCTGGTGGAAACAGTAGATGTCATGGGAAAGAAAGTACATATATGTAACACACAACAATAGAAGGCGTAATAATGTGACTCCACACACAAAACAACAATAGAAGATAAATCATCCACTCATGGGCAAAAAAACCTACGTCTCTAAGACATAATCACATGACCATGGGATTTAGGCATGCATAAAAGGGGTCTAGCCCCAAAATCCTTAATGAGAGTAGATGATTAGTCCTCAAAGAATCAAAATATATGTCAGGAATTAAGCTAATTTTTAGTGACATTGGCATCCTGCAACTATAGGAATGAGATAGGTAGAGGTAGTAGGAGGGAAAGGAGAGGAGGAGGGGATTTAGGCGGCAATAGGAGGGGATATGGTGGTCAGAGGAGGGGTGGCATCAACAGGGAGGCAGGGGGGATGATAACGATTGGAGGATGGGATGCATTAATAGTAGGGAGGTTGGTGGAGTGAAGTGGGGTGGGGGTTTCAAGGAGGCGATAGGTAGGTGGGTAGGGGAGGTTGGAGATAGGAGGGGAAGGGTTGGTAGGTCAGAAGGGTGATAGGTGGGTAGTGTGGGTTGGTGGGTGAGTAGGTAGGGATGGGGTCAAAAGGAGGGGAGAAAGGGGGAGGAAGGTAGGGATGAAGAGGGGTGGAAACTAGGAGAGAGGGGTGGCTTAGGAGAAAGGGTGGAAGGCAGTAATAACGTTAGGGTGATAGTGGGAGGGGTGAAGAAATTAGGGGATTGTAACCGTCTCTCATACCATGTAAATAAGGCAATATTGAATTGATTTGACTAAAACAAATGCAAGGCACTCTCTGTTATAGGATAAGAGAGGAGGTATCAAATAGAAATAAGAGATATAAGTAAAAGGAAAAGTAAAAGAAAAAGCAAGACTAAAGTATAAAGAGCATATATATCAATAAATGAAAAGATGTACTTTCGTTTCTCAAACATGATATATTTATAGCAGCTAAAAATTTAACTTTTTCAACATTATTCTCATTACATAATTCCTCACCCCAAGGGCAGTATTACAAAAGATAAGGGTACATCTAATTATTACAACAGACTAGTGTGTAGGGCAACTTGTCCATACCAAGTACTCAAGTTTATTTTCTTAGTACAAGGTCTCCAAAGTCATCATCCTCTAAAACACCTTTGTTTGGGTGATTTGGGAATAATACCTAGAAGAGAAAGAAACAAAAAAGGTAAGTGTTAGTAAAATACTAGGTATGTGCATAAATACAAATATTTAGGTATTACAAGTAGTTTTATTAAAAGGATGGTGCTCACATACAAGCATCAATTATATGTTGTAAGTCCAAGAGAACATATCTCAAGAATACGAATATCAAAAATGAGGCAATGATTTTTATGAGAATAATATGGCCATTTTGAAGATCATTTCCAATAAATCATTTCCGCAAGCAACAACTACAATAAAATTGCATTCAAGTTAGACTAAGCCATCTATTTTAGGTCCAAAACACCATAGGATCCCAAGCCATGGAAAAGGGGGCCTAAGAACTTGATAACCTAAGGGCAAGGGGAAAAAACCATGGTATCCAAAATGTATAAAGTGGAACACATGCCAATATATATGATTCACATAACTACTACTACTCTAGATTGACTAGTTTAATAATCAAACATGCATAATTGTGTGGCAAGATAAAATGGCCCAATCATGAACACATTCAATGGTATATAAGGTATTTTAAAGTAAAAATAGCATGTGGGGTCATATACCCAATTCAAGAAATTAATTTAACAATCAAGATAAATCATATAATTTCAAAGTATTAAATAAGGAATTTTAACTTAGGTATAAAAAAGGATTCATATCCAATAAAGTGCCTCATTGTAGGAAATTAGGGTAATAGTCATATGCATGCACAAATTAAAATAGATATATAGGATTGAAATCAAACATTTCTCAATTTGACTTATTTAAGGTTAGATTTTATATATAGGATTATTATCCAATGTAACTAATATACCATATCCAAACTAGGGTTTTAGGACTATATTAGTTCTAAGATCCATATCTAGTCACATAACTTTAGATATGTATAGGTTACATGTCAGTGTAGGTTATAATATGCACTCCTCCAATCTAAGTATCGTAATATTATTCTCTCTCTTTCCATCCATATATATTAGCATTGATATATGTGTATCGTATATACACATATGTTGTGAAATTAATATTTATTGTATAGCTTATGCTTCTAATGTTCTTCTCGTTGTCTGTTACATAAGATACTATTTATTGGACTATTAGAGATTATATTACACATGTATTCACATATGAAATATATTATTACTTCTTATGTTATTGATTAGATTCTAGTAGTCTTTCATATGAATGACAATAATATAGTTCAAATTAACATGTCAAATATGAATAAGTATGCATCTAGTAGTATTGTTGGATCTAGGGCTCTAGAGGGGGTGAATAGAGCTTCAAAATCTCACAAGATAAGTTAGACATTCAAATTATATCAATCAAAACAATAGCTTAATAACAATTTGAAGTCCTGTCTAAGCAAGCATATCAAGGATGAGAGAAACTAAAACATGCACTCGGACAATGTGGTTTAGAGTGGTTCCAATCTCCAAACTAGGAGATAGTCAATCCACTACCTAGAGAGGTCAACCTCTAAGACTTTGCAATTTGTGTATACTGATATTCATTCATAAGAGATACAAGGAGACCACCATACTTCCAAGGACTTACCTACTCAAGACAAGAGTCTTCCACCTACACAAGGACTTACCCACTTGATCAAGATGTCTTCAGCCTTAATTAAGGACTTACCCACACTTGCATCAAGTCTTTGGCTTTAAAGTATTTGCCCACTCTTCTTGAATCTTGGACTTACCCTTCTCCTTCACCTATAGAATATCTTAACCTCTTCTTCAACATTGAAGATGACTAGAAACAACTTCACCTTCACTCAGAGTAGCTTGCTTCAACCATTTCTCTTTGAGAAAGGGGTAGGGAAGATGGATGGAATGAGAGATTTACAAGCACATGGAGGTAGCTCTCTTACAAATTGTTTAACTCACTCATAATCACAAAATGCTTTGTAAATGAGAGAGAGAAAGGGGCTCAAAGGGTTGCAACACACTCAACTATAGCAAGGACTTAGATAGCATGAATGAGCAAATTTGAAATGAACTCCAAGGGGTCCTATTTATAGATGGGGATGTTCCCTTGAGTGTGGGATCACTTAAGGATGAAATATAGCCATTTTACAAGTTACAACGGATCTATTTTCACTCAAAACAACTCTCTAACGGTTATAATCACTTTTTTTGCATTTTCTGTACAGTCTATTCGGTTGAGTTTCAATAAAGGTAACTCAACCGATCCACTAAATAACAAAGCCAATTTTCAAACGACCAGTCAAGTTTGTTCTTAGAAACTCGACCGATAAGTCAAAATAAATTTTGCTTAGTTGATCGACCGATCGAGTTCTATGAGTGTGCAACTTGACCGATTGGTCATTTCAGAAATCCATCACTAGATTGGTTGAGTTTCCAACCCGACCGATAAAGAGCTTGTGACAAATTTTCTAATTTGACTTTTGAGTGACCAAACGTTGCAATTAAGTGTCCCTAATTTTTTCTCATCTTAGTTACAAGTCATATCATCAATACAAGTGATTAAAAAATTAATCTAAGGTCATTAGGGGTGATTTCCCAAAACGAACACTTGCATTGCTTTTGACTTGAACTTGAACAAGCTAGAGCTTGTGTAATTTTATCCTTTTCATGTACCTAAAGCCTGAAATCAATCTTGAACAAACATATTAGATACATAGGAATGGAATGGTTAAGTCATTATAAAAATATGGGCAATGTATAACTCTCAAGTCAACATTTTCCCCTATTTGAGAATGACAATCCATTCCTCAATCATATTGAAAAGGATATGTAAGGTTATACCTTTGCCTTGTGAATTGTAGGGGGATTCATGATTTTAACAATGTGAATTTCTCCCCCTCAATCTATGCTTACTCTTACTTGCATAGTTAGTCTTTCTACAACAAAATAATATAACATGTATACTATATGGTCCTTTAGCAAGTCACATGATAAAGCATATAATAAACAAGAAAAGCATCACATAGACAATAAAAGAAATATTTTTGAGATTCAAAACATTGAACTTCTATCCCCCTTTTGACATTATAAAAAAGTAAGGGGGTAGAAGAGCACAAAAAATAGGTCTTCTCTTTACACAACCACAACATACATCCAGAACAATAAACATGCAATCTCAAAGCATACAACAAATAGAGATGAGAGAGAAACAAGTAATCCAAGTCATAATCAAAATACAGTAAACATGGCACCAACTCATGAGATACATAAATCAAAGATTAAGTGTACATATGATTAAGATTACAACACATAGAGCATGTCCTCAAAAGAAAATACAAGCAAAAATGATGAAAACAACATGATGATAAATAGTACATCTCAGATAACGTGCCTAGATGTTTTTAGTACAAAATAGTCTAGAAAGATATATAGGATGAGCATCTACATACTATAACTAAAACATCTAAACATCTAGGTCATCTATGTCCACAACATCATCATCATCAACATCATCAATAGAGGCTTCTGGCTCATAGTCATCATCTCCGTCTGAAGGTGCAGCAGAGACAACAACATCACCTTCATCACCAGAACCACCAAAAGAGCCATCAGAACCATCATCACCACCATCCTCAGATGTCTCCTCATCAACAACAGCATCTTCCTCATCAGCCTGATATGGAATCTTCTCATCGATATAGGAACTGAAACCATGACCGAGCCACCTGGCATTCTGCTCAACCCTAGACATAGCAAGGTCATGTAACTCATGGGCTTGAGGATAAGAAGGAGCATAAGTGCCAAGTCCTGCAAACAAGGTAGCTATAGGACCAACAGGAAGAGGTAGTAAAACATGGGTAGATCCACCAACAACAGAGGGTGTAGCAGCAAAAGCAGCAGGTGGATGGGCAGGGTAAAAGTGATCATATGCATAGGATGTATAGTCACCTCCTGGGTAGGGCTGGTAGGTAGGATAAGGATGTACACAAGAGAGGTTCATGGTAGACATGATAGCACAGAGATCCCGATGCATATGCTCTTAAGCCTGAAGGTTATATGCCTACTGATGCATCGCATAGCCCATGAGGGTTTCATTTGATACATGGAAAGAGGTGTGGGCAGGTCGAGATGACTGAGGTGGTAGAGGTGCTTGGGTGGAGGTGGAGGCTCCGGGTGTGGTAGAGGAAGGGGTAGGAACACTCTTCTGAAGTGTGGTCTCACATATGCAAACCCCTTTCTGGGCAGGTTTGTAATGAAGGTCATGGAAAAGAGATTTTCTAGTGGCAGTCTGAAAAGACCACAAATCAAGGCTAGGTAGGGAGGGTGGGTTCCACGGGTGTTCTTACTAGAGTCAAAGCAGGTCATGTGGTGGACAAGTCTTTCCCACTTGACTTTGATGTTCTTTAAGATACAAAACATTATCACTGCAGTGTTCTCTACAATTTCAGTCTTATTTTTCTTTGGATGAATATTACAGTTGACAATTAGGGCAAGTATGTGGTTCTTGAGGTCTAAGGCCGAGGAGGGAAGAGTACACTTCTTCCTATAGAGAAAATGAGGCTTCTTAAAGAATTTATGAATTTAGGAAGAGTGAGATTATATTGCTTGTAGAAAATCTCAGGGTCAATAAGGTCAAAATGCTCAGGTTAATCCTTCCTCTAGGTGTCAGTCACCTCAGTACCCAAGAAAAAGATATTCAGGATATCCTTAGAGACTTAGAATTTCTTCCCGGCTATAATGGAAGTAAGAACTACTTGAGAATTAGGCAGGGGTACGAGAGTGTCATAATTCCATTGTAAATTAGCATAGAATTCATAGACGGCTTTGGTGATTGTGATGGAATTGTGGTAGCTCGTGCATTCAACACTCAAGGCGGAGAGGTGGTGGTCGTACAACAACTCAGCTACTTGATCAATAATCTTTTATCTACGTAGGCTTGGCTCAAAAAGGGCATGAAAAGGAAAGGGGCTCCTAGGAAGGAGCTCCTTGTACCTATTTAGAGCATCATTGGAGACAAAGAAGGTACCATTAAAGGGTATAAGGTGTGAGTTGGAGGAGGAGGATGGTGTTCTAGCATGGGCAACTCTGTTTCTACTATTTGACACAATGGAGACAAAATAAGAAGGATTAAGAGAACAAAAATGATGGAAACACCACAACAAACCATCCACATACCTAGGGTTGATGGGAAAGAGGTAAATGGAGGTCGATCTAGGTCGAACTAGGGCTAGGGAGAGGATGGTCGAGGCTAGGGTTGAGAGCCTGAGGGACCTGGAGGTTGGATCGGTCAATTTTTCTCTAGTTGAGAGGGGGAAAAGTCGGTCGAATCTAACTTAAGTTTGCTCCAGACCAGCCATCGGTCGAGTTCTATGACTGGGAAACTCGGCCAAATGGCTCTTTAAAAAATCCCTCGACCACTGATTGGTTGAGTTGGAAACTCGAGTGATGGTCAACCTAAATCAACTTTAGAAATTTTAATTTCTAGCTATTAGAGTTCTAATTTAAAAAAAAATCAAGTCCATTTTGTATTTAAAACATACTTAGACGCATGTCACTCAACATTGGGTACTATTTTGCGATAAAACAAGCATTTGCAAAAAAATACCCAACAACAAGAAAAAAGAACATGAAAAACTGAGTTTAGCATATTAGCAAGCAAGGGTGATCAAGACATAAACAATATAGGATAGATGAAAACTAGCTAGAAGGCATATCAGATTCATTCAAAGTAGTTATGAGCAATTTAGATCTAATGAAATTAAATTGCTCTCTAGCTAGAGGTTTAGTGAAAATTTCCGCCAACTGATTTTTTGTGTCCACGGGCATGATATAGATATCCTTTTTGGCAATGTGATCATAAAGAAAATGATGACGAACCTCTATGTGCTTGGCTCTACTATGCAATATAGGAATGTAAGACAAATTCATTGCACTAGTATTATCACAATAGATAGGAGAAGCATCAAAATGAATATTAAAGTCTTGGAGCATTTGCTTCATTCATAGGACATGGGCACAACAACTCCCGGCTGCAATGTATTCATCTGCAGTGATTTATAATGTCATTGTGCTCTGTTTCTTGGAGAAGCAAGACACCAAGAATGGTCCTAGAAGAAAGCAAGTGCCACTTGTGCACTTTCTATCAATCAAGCATCCTACATAATTCATATCATATAAGTCGTAAGAGTAAAGTCCCTTGACTAGGGATACCACAGTCCAAAATTTGGAGTTTGGTTGAGTACCTTAAAATCCTCTTAACAACTATAAGATGTGATTTCTTGAGATTGGATTGAAAATGAGCACACGATCCAACACTAAACATTATATCAGGTCTAGAGGTAGTTAAATAAAGTAAACTTCCAATCATGCATCTATAGAGCTTCTCATCTACCTTCTCACCTTCTTCATCTTTATCAAGTTTGGTAGTGTTAGACATGGGCGTGTCCATCGGCTTGGTGTTCTCCATCCCAAAGAACTTAAAAATCTCAGTTGTGTACTTGCCTTGGTTTATGAAGTTCCCATCTTTAGTTTGCTTGATTTGAAAGCTAAGAAAGAATGTAAGTTCACCCATCATGCTCATCTCAAACTCACTCTACATAAGATCACTAAACTCCTTGCAAAGATCAAGATTAGTTTCACCAAAAATGATATCATCAACATATATTTGAATGATAAGAAAATTATTAGAAGTGTGTTTGAGAAACAAGGTAGAATCTACTTTGCCCATGATATACCCATGATCTAACAAAAAGTTCTTTAATTTCTCATACCAATCTCGAGGTGCTTGTTTGAGTCCATAGAGAGCTTTTTGCAACAAATAAACACGGTTAGGTAAACTGTCATGTTCAAAGCCTGGGGGTTGTGCAACATACACTTCCTCCTCAATTGTACCATTCAAAAATGCACTTTTAACATCCATTTGATAAAGAATAAAGTTTTTATAACTAAAAAAAGAAAGCAACATAAAAATGGACTCAAGTCTAGCTACAGGTGCATATGTTTCATCAAAATCTATACCAACATGTTGATTGTATCTTTGAGCCACTAACCTTGCCTTGTTCCTTACCACTTTTTTGCTTTCATCTAGCTTGTTGCGGTAGACCCACTTGGTGCCAATGATCTTTCTATCACTTGGTCTTGGAACTAGGGTCCATACTTATTCTTTTAAAATTACTCCAACTCTTCTTTCATGTCTAGGATCCATTCATCATCCCCAAGAGCTTCTTTGACGTTCTTTGGCTCTGAGTTGTGAGATGAAGGCGTTGTTGGCTTGTTCTTTGTTGAAGGCAGCCCACGTCTTCACTCTTTTAAATGGGTCACCTAAGATCGTCTCTTTTGTATGATTCTTTGCAAAGTGGAGGGTTGGATCCTTCTTCTCTTCATCTTTTTCTTCTTTTTGAGTGACTGCCTCTTTTCCCTTTTGGGTGATGTTGAGTTCTTTTAAGATAGGAATCACCTCACCTGCAACATCATTATTTGGAACAATATATTTGGGAATAGAGGGGTTAGTATCAATAAACTTAACATTAATGGATTCTTCTACTTTAGCAAGATCAACATTAAATACTCTATAAGCCTTGCTAGTAGTGCTATAGCCAAGAAAGAAAGCCTTGTAAGATTTTGGATCAAACTTGTGGAGAGAATCTTTTCTATTCAAAACAAAACAATGACATCCAAAAACATAGAAATACTTTGTAGAAGGCTTCCTACCATGCCATAGCTCATAGGGGTTTTATTCAAAGAAAGATGTGTAAAAACCTAATTTTACACAAAACATGAGGTACTAACGGCTTCGGCCCAAAACTTATATGGAGTGTCATACTCTAAAAGCATGGTTCTAACCATCTCCTATAGTGACCTATTCTTCCTCCCTACAACCCTATTTTGTTGAGGTGTTTGAGTTGAAGAGAAGTTATGTGCATACCCAAATTCTTCACAAAAATGTTCAAAAGATCATTTTCAAATTCTCCCCCATGATCACTACGGATGGAAACAATCCTACAAGAAGCTTCATTCTCAAATCATTTACAAAACCTAGAGAAAACATCAAGTGTATCACTTTTGGAAATGAAAAAGAAGGTCCAAGTATATCTAGAGAAATCATCAACAATGACAAGGCAATACTTCGAACCATGAAGTGATTGAGTTCCCATTGGTCCAAATAGATCAATATGAAGAAGTTCAAGAGCTCTCTTGGTACTAAGGACTCCTTTGGATTTGAAGGAGGACTTGGTTTGCTTTCTTTGGGTACAAGGTTGGCATTCCTCATCCTTTTCAAAATCCAATTTAGGAAGTCCCTTGACCAAGTCCTTTTTGCTCAACTTCTTCAATTGATGCATATTTACATGACCAAGCCGATGATGCCAAAGATAAATATCATTCAAGTTGACTACTGGGCATCTACCAACAATAGGCTTAATAGATTCAAGCACAATTACATAAAGATTACCACTTCTAGTTCCCTTGTATATGACTTGATAGGTGAGGGAATCTAGAATCAAGCATTCAAAAGAAGTAAATAGCACAAGGTAACCATTATCACGTAATTGACTTACACTTATTAAATTGTGATGTAGGACATCCACAAAGAGAACATTCTTGATACACAAGGATTCACCTACATCATTACCTTACCTTCTTGTTTTCCCCAAAGGTAATCGAACCTCCTTTCTTGTTAGTGAAGTTGTTAAAATGGCTTATATCACCTGTAATGTTCTTAGTGCAGACACTATCAACAATCCATCTACCTTTCACTTGCAACAAAGGAGATTGTCAGTTCCCAATTCAAACTTTGGGATCTTGAGTTAGCTTGAGGACCCATTTCATATTTGGGTTGGTCCCTTTAGGCTTGTAAGAATAATAAGTAGAATAATGATCATCACATTTGCAATGAGAACAAATCATAGGGTTCTTAGTGCCAGGAGACTCTCCAATGAAAAAGAAGGTTTCCTTACTCTTTTTCTTACATTTGTCTTTATTCTTGCCCTTAGGTGCTCCCCCTACAAATTCCAAACCACTAGTACCACTTTGTTTGGTAGAATGTTCAAGGATTTCATTTAGGGAGTTTTTCCCTTTGAGGAAAATCTGCAGAGAGGCTCTAAGTCTATGATTGTCATCATTAAGAGATATAATAGTAGAAGATAATTCAGCAAGATCATCTCTAGCATGAACAAGATCGGCCTCTAAATAGAGGCATTTAGCCAAATAAGAATCTTTTTTTAAGAGAAATAGAAGCAACATCATTACTAGGCAAAATAGGTCTAGAAGACAAATCATTAACTTGGCTAAGCAACCTAGAATTTTTAGATTTAAGCACTTAAATTTCCTTAAGATAAACATCACTCTCATCCCTACGAGCATCAATAATGAGCTTAAATTTAGCAGTTTCAGTTTTAAGAATTTCAAGCTCATTTAGGCACTTTTAGTTATCTTCCTTAAGAGTTTCAATGTTCTTAAGGTAAACACCATTCTCTACCTCAACTCCATTGTATTGGACTCAAGATCAAGAAATTGTCCTTGCAAGTTACCAATGCTCTCAAGATGAGTTTTCTCATTTTGCTCAAGAATCTCAAGTTTAGCATACAAATCATCAATAATTTTTCCTAACCTTTTTATTTTAGGTTTAGATTTAGCAAAAGAAGAACATGTAGAAACAAGAATATCAATAAAAGTTTCTTTAGATAACTCATGCAAGCTTACCTCACTTACCTCACCAATTTCTTCACTTGTAGAGGCCATGAGTGCAAGGCGGCACTCTCCATCTTCTTCAGAGCTAGAGCCACTTGAGGATGATTCTTTCCAAGTTGCATGAGCTACATTCTTGTATCTTTTCCCCTTCTTTTCCTCCCTCTTGTACTTGCTCTCCTTCTTGTACTCTTCCTCCATCTTGGAGCTTCCCTTATGGTGTGACTTTCCTGATTTAGGACATTCACTCTTGTAGTTTCCCTTTTGGCCACACTGGTAGCATCTAGGAGTATAGTAGGAGGATTGCTTTCCCTTGAAGTGTTTTTTCTTGGTGTAGTTGTCTTCATGCTCACTAGGGCCATCATCTTCACTAGAGGAGGAGGGAGAGGTCTGGAAAGCAAGTTGTTGTTGAAGGATGACAACAACCACTTGAGCTTTGAAGGCACTATTTTTTATCCTTTTTGCTTCCTTCTCTTCTTGCTTGGCTTCTTATTCTTGCTTGTCAAGCCTTGTCTCATGAGTTTTAGATTTCCAATGAGCTCTTTGGTTGGAATGTCACCAAGGATTTTCACTTCTTCAATGGAGGTCACCTTTGACTCTCATCTCTTTGGTAGAGTCCTCAAGATCTTAGAGTTGATTATACCTCTATCCAAAGTGTGTCCAAAGTAGCTAGGCCATTGATGATGACGTTGAGGCTAGAGTACATCTCAACAATCCCTTCTTTCTTGCCAATCTTGAAGTTCTCTAGAAGGTTTTTCAACATTTAGATCTTAGCCTCCTTAGCTTACTTTGTCCCCTCATAGGTAATGCACAACTTATCCCAAATCTCATAGGTTGTATCCCATGAGGAGATGTGGTTGAACTTTGTTGGAGTAAGGGTTGCATAGAGGAAGCTTATGGCTTTGGCATTGAGTTGGGATTCTTTTAGTATAGCTTCATTCTATGTTGACACAGCTTATGTTGGCTCCTTGTATGGAGTGACCATCACCTTACACATATCAAAGTTCATCCCTTAAATGTAGAACTAGATACACATGTAGAACTGGATACGCCTCTTCTAATAGAGGAAGTTCATGTCGTCAAAGATCGGAGGATGCATGGAGAAGCCTCCCTCTAGGTTGAGTGAACCAAGTAGGTTGTCGCCCATCTTCTCATCTCATGGGAGATTGTTGGAGAAGATCCTTAGCTCTGATACCACTTGTTGGATCTAGGGCTCTAGAGGGGGTGAATAGAGCTTTAAAATTCTCACAATATAAGTTAGACCTTCAAATTATATCAATCAAAACAATAGCTTAAGAACAATTTGAAGTCCTGTATAAGTAATCATATCAAGGATGAGAGAAATTGAAATACACACTTGAACAAGGTGGTTTAGAGTGGTTCCAATTTCCAAACTAGGAGATAGTCAATCCATTACTTAGAGAGGTCAACTTCTAGGACTTTGTAATACGTGTATACTTATATTCATTCATAATAGATATAAGGAGACCACCATACATCCAAGGACTTACCTACTCAAGACAAGAGTCTTTCACCTACACAAGGACTTACCCACTTGATCAAGATGTCTTCAGACTGCAACAAGGACTTACCCACACTTGCATCAAGTCCTTGCCCTTAAAGGATTTACCCACTCTTCTTGAATCTTGGCCTTGACCTTCTCCTTCACCTGGAAAAGATCTTCACCTCTTCTTCAACCTTGAAGAATACCATCAATAGCTTCACCTTCACTCGGAGTATCTTTCTTCAATCTTTTCTCTTTGAGAAAGGGGGTAGGGAAGATGGAAGGAATAAGATCTTTACAAGCACATGAAGGTATCTCTCTTACAACTTGCCTAACTCACTCATAATCATGAAATGCTTTGTAAACGAGAGAGAGAAAGGGGCTCAAAGAGTTGCAACACACTCAACTATAGCAAGGACTTAGAATAGCATGAATGAGCAAACTTGGAATGAACTCCAAAGGGTCCTATTCATAGATGGGGGTGCTCCCTTGAGTGTGGGATCACTTAAGGATGAAATATATCCATTTTACAAGTTACAATGGATCTATTTTTGCTCACAACAACTCTCCATTGATTATAATCACTTTTTCTACATTTTTCGTATAGTACATAGATTGATGAGTTTTATGAGTTTGAAATGACCAATCAATTGAGTTGCACACTCACATTTTTCGCATAAGCCTATCAGTTTTGCTTAGTTGATCAATCGATCGAGTTTTATGAGTGTGCAACTCAATTGATTGGTCATTTCAGAAAATCCATCACTGGATCAGTCAAGTTTCCAACTCGACCAATAAACAGCCTGTGACAAATTTTCTAATTTGACTTTTAAGTAACCGAATGTTGGGATTAAGTGTCCTCAATTTTTTCCCATCTTAGTTACAAGTCATGTCATCAATACAAGTGATTACAAAATTAATCTAAGGTCATTTGGAGTGATTTTCCAAAATGCACATTTGCATTGCTTTTGACTTGAACTTGAACAAGCTAGGGCTTGTGTAATTTTATCCTTTTCATGTACCTAAAGCCTGAAATCAATCTTAAACAAACATATTAGATACATAGGAATGGAATGGTTAAGTCATTATCAAAATATGGGCTATGTATAACTCTCAAGTCAACAAGTATTTCATATGAATGAGAAAAATAGAGTTCAAATAATAATTTCAAATATGATTAAGTTAATTTAAATATAAAATCACGCATACTTGTATTGATTAAAACAATATTTTATGCATATTCTCTTTGCTTACCATCATCAATGCACCAAAAATATATTAGTGTGATATTAGCAGGTGTTACAAACAAAAATACCCTAATTCTTAATGCTTTATATCCATAAGATCATTGTTATCTTATAAAGTATTATGTATTATGTCTATACTAATCGGTTTTTTAACATTAAAATTTTCCAAGATTTATTATTTGCTAGACAATGTACTAATATGTATGTTGCATGTATGACAATATGGAATTGATAGTTTTGCTTGACTAACCTGGTATACTACATAGATTGGTTTCAAGCATCTTGATTTAAAAATAATATCTAGTATACTTAATAATTGACTTGTAAAGATAGAGCTTGCACTAAACGTCAGTATCAATCCTACATGTTGTCTATTAATAGGATGAATTGATATGTGTATGCTTAGATATTAATCAATTGATGCATCTAGATAATTATTATAGCTAGATATAGTACTCAAGACATCCTACCTAATCCTTTACCTAAAATTTCATATACTATGTTTTTGAATTAAATGACTCCCAGTAACAAGGAACTAAACAACACAATGACTAATCTATATATCATTGATTCTGGTTGGTCTCTGAGGATCTTATTCTAATTGAGTTGTCATTGTGCTTGTAACACCCAAATTTTTATATCACATGAGCGGAAGCAAAAAAAAAAATTGGGAGTGTCACAAACATGATAACCATTGCAATAAAAGTAAATGAAACACTTTGCAAAACTGTAAAACTGATTCATACATAGCTTTTTGTCAACATAAAACTACATCATGTTTATGCATAAGTTCATAATAAAAAGATGTCAATACTCAGGATCATCTAGGTAGATGGCACCCCACTAGGCAAGCTTGAAAGTCTCTTAGGCCTTTGCTGGTCCCTTTGTTCTTCAACCTCTCCAAAAACCTACGAACATCACGTCCCCAACCATGTATTGGGAAAAACAGACGTTAGAGTAAGTGGCATGAGTATTTTAAAATATACATTGCTATAGAACTGAAATATTATAAAAGATTCTTGAACATCATAAATATGAAATGAACATTTAACTCTGATTAAATCTAGAAACATATTATCTCTCATTTCTTAAACTCTTATTCTCTATTCTATCTTTTCTAGAGACCTATAATCTAGGTCTCATGGCCAACACCAAAGTGTCTGGATCATAAATTTATTATCTAAATTTCTCTCATCACACTCGTGATGAGATTATTGACATGTTCTAATCTTAAGTATCTTTTACTTATGATTTTTATCTATTTGTGGCCACCATTATACAATAAGTCCTCCTCTGTTGACACCGAAGTGTCCTCTATGGTGCAACGCACCCTCTGTTGGCACTATGTGCCCTCTGTTGACACCAAAGTGTCGTGTATGGTGCAACGCACCCTCTGTTGGCACAACGTGTCCTCTGTTGACACCGAAGTGTCTTCTATGGTGCAACGCACCCTCTGTTGGCATAAATGCCCTCTGTGACACCCGCAATGTCTGGCGTAGTGTGCCCTCTGAATCATCCCGGGACTCTCTGGTGAGGACTTATTATATAATGTATTATGTGAAGGTTTTGAATTAATTATCTTAAGTCTATCTTTACTAAACTCTGAATCTGAACTTATCTGAAACTGAGTACTAAACATGTACTTAGTTTTGAATCTGAAATCTGAAATATGAATCTGAATCTTTACTCTTTCAAATCTAAACTGAATCTGTTATGGAATTTGAATATGTATTTCAATTTACAACATAATTGAGATTGGGTCTATAACCCATATCATGTACCTTTATTCAAAAATTAGGCTACTCACACGGTGAGTAGTCTAAGTTTGAATCTAAATCTCTTATTCTTAAATTCTAAACTGAATTCATTACTGGATTTGAACATGTATCTCATTATCTGGGTAAAACTTATTCTAAAACTCTTATTTGGTAAGATTACTTCATTATACCAATTATATCATAAATGAGTCTAATGTATTTGAGAAAGGATCTGAAATGAATACAGAAATGCTAAGTGTACAAAGAATCATAAGTCAAGCTTATAAAAGTATGATAAGTACAACATATCTAAAAATATCAATTCTGACAAGATGGTTCAATCCTTATTATGAAATATGATGTTACCCTAAAACTTTGCATATGGACTTACATATTAAATCTTAAATATCAAAATAGAAATCTTATAAAATATTGTATTGCAACCTAATCATAACTTAATGTGTCTTTATCTTATAATGCCATCATGAACTCATGTTTACAATACATTGTGATCCCAAAAGTACCTTTATTTCTAAAAAATAGACCATGTCTTAATATTCTAAAAATTCATATTCTTATATTGTAATTAAATTCTAGATATTATTCATTCTAAGGAATCTAGTGGTTATATCTATACATAGGTATGAAATCTTAATGGCATATTTCTACTTGAAATCGTAATAGATAGTTATGCCTATAAATATGAGAAATCCTGACAACATATGTGTACTTAAATTCTCAATACAAAACTATCCCAAATCACCAACTAAGTATGGCTACATTACTTGCATATCTTATCTTACAATCTTATTCATTAATTTTGAACATTTCTAAGAAATCTTGTAGGAACATGATTCTCTAACTTTCTCATGGACTTGGTCCATGGGTCACAACTATTTTGAGCAACATGTCTCTATTTGAGATTTTAGATATCTGAACTTACATAATGATAGAGATACGAGAATATTCTTATTTGCATTAAAATCTTAGAACATTGAACCATATAAATTATAAAAGTCTTATCAGGAGACATGTAAACATACTGAACTTAAAACATGAGTACTCATGGGCATGGACCACTTACCTCTTGTATAGATGGCATCGATAAGGAAGTATCAATTCTAAGTTCCATAACTTTAATAACATGGATATCATCATAGTTTTATCAGTCCAAGCCTATATTCCCCCTTTCTATTTCTAAATCTCAAAACTCCATCTTCCTAACTACATATACCAACTTAGGGTTCTTATTTAGACTAAACATAACTTTAATCTAAAATCACCATAAAATCTTAGCATTGAAATAAAATAAAACTCATACTATATAATTAGTATTATCTTTATACTCAAATAAGACATAAATCGTCTTATGCACTAATATGAACATATACTTCATATAATGAGAATAATTCTAAAAAAATATTCACATATTGTAAACTTACTGACTCAATCAAGAAATCAAAGTAGAATACCATCATATTAATAATATCATGCCTAATTGGCCATACATATATCACTTATAGTGTCAGGATAATCATTTATTATTCTTTCATAATGGCTACTCATCTAAAACTAATAACTAATATAATAGCACAAGAAACTTCATCAAATCACCATAAAAGTATTCATATAATGTAGGAGTAATCATGTATTAAAATATAAGGTCATTTAAAAATCAGATCATGGGTGAAATACCAACAATATCCTTATTAGGGTTTACATTAAAAACCTTATTCAAACTTTATATCAAAATGGTCAAGCTTTGAAATTATTTTAAATACATCAATATATATTTATTATTAAATTTTCAAGAATTTATGAAGTTGTTTCCTATTTTTAATATCCAAAACATTGAAATCTCCTATATCTTGAAAATCAAATTATACTAATTATCAAACGTCTGAAAAACCCTTTGCAACCATTTTTATAAGATACTAGACATCATAAGCTTTCCACAGACACCTTATTTGGTAAAATTCGAGTTTCCTAGCCCAAGATATAAATTTTTGAAAATACCTAAACTTGAATTGATCTCTGTCATTGGTTCGAGATCTGAGGATTCAGACTAGTGGGTGCCCCCCTTCCTTTTGCCTGTTCACGGATCCCCAGATGGGTCCAGCTTCTTGTTGACCCAGGTGCATGAGAAGCACCCCCGACTCCTTCCTACGGGAGCACCGCTGGGACTACCAAGTCCGGTGAGCAACTGCACCCCAGAAGCTCATCCCACCGCCGACGAAGGGTGCCCAAAATCTCTACCTTCCCCATTTGTTCTTGAGTGTTCAACTCCTTGGCCCCATCTTGGTCTCTGTATCACTTGTTGATCTAGGGGAAAGGTGCCATGTTTCACGCCTAAAACAGAGCAGCAACACTTTGACCTCTGCGGCCGGTGTCTGGGCGATCTCTATGCGAGGTGGAGCCTTTGTTGGTTATGACTTGGCCATCCTGTATGAGCGGCGCCACAATGTTTGATAATGGTAGTGATTGAAGGTCCAAGCTAGAAGAACTCCAAGCCGTCAGCCAATCCTTCCCTGTTTTACCTGTAACATTGTCGCCTCAACTCAGTTGCCTCCGACGACATTGATATCGGTGCTCAGGCCATCACAACTCATGTCTAGACCTCAATCAACTTCTTCCAATCTCCATGGTTTGGCCGGTGTCGTCACCGAGCACTAGTAGGATGAGAATAGAGACTCCTTGCCCCTACCCTTGCACAGCTATCATGGCTCCCTCTTCGTATTTTCTTCTTCATGTATTCTTTGTCTCTCTCAAATCAAGCCAAAACCCTAACTTCATATTCGTAACGCCATGTACTTGTTAGAATAGAGACTTTTATAGCCTTCCTGTTTGAGATCTCACCCATTAAAACCCCCTCTCATTCGGACTCCGTTTGAGTCATGTTTCACCTATGTGTTCTGGAGGCGGCAAGTCTGAACATCATTATTATTTGTTTATATAGTTTTGCATAAAAGTCTAGTTTCTATAAATGATTATATATTCTATACTATGAGCCTGTTTAGTCTCAAATTTTAGAATTAACATTATATTTTCATTACCTTTCCTTTGACAAAAGTCTACATCAAGGCTAATAAGATAGACACTCCAAAAGTACCTTTTAAGTAAAATTGGATAATTACTAATTTAATCACCTAGGTCACTAGATAAATTAAAAAAAACATCTAAATTTTCTCCCTTGATCTTATATATCAATTATCCATCTATCAAAATTACATTGAATATTTATTATGAACATGAAATGCTAAATTATCAAATTTATACTCCAAGGACCCATATGTGAATCTTCATTGGCACAATCAGTACTGAATAAGGTTCTAGGGCCCCTAGACCGTTCCCTGATCTCTCAAAAGGTCCATCATCTATTCTCGGTTATGGAACTAAAGCATGGATCAATATTCCCTCAACGGAGGCTTCCATATGATACATTAGGTCAACATTACTTTACTTCATTAATAATGAGACCTAAGTTTGTCTAGAGCTCAAAACAGTAACTCAAGTCTTCATATTATATATATTCGTCACATTATTGTTCATAGGAATAATTCATTTATATTCATCTACACTCGACTACAATCATTTAAACCATTATTTGTGTATTGGTTGACAAGATGACTTGTATTACAAATTTTGTGAACTTAATTATATACCTAGCCATGTTAAGTTCATTAGGTCACTTGGTATACACTTACTAGAAAACTCCATCTTAAAGACTTACATTAGTTATGAAACTGAGGATGTTACAATTCTACCCACCTTAAAATAAATTTTATCCTCGAAATTTCTCTAGGATACTACCCACCTTAGGGTTCTGCTTACCTCTTCGTTTATTAATAATTAACATATTAAGGTACAATCATGTTCAATTTTTTGTATGCAAAGAGATATGTAATGTATTTTCATAAAATATTTATGTGAGAATTATCTATTACGTTGGTCTATTTCTTAACTCATACTTAGAGTTTATAAAACTAAACTTGGCTCTATACTTCGGGCATCTACCTCAACATTTTCATGACTTTCTAACATTAGGTGTACATGATTATCTAATCTTAGGTTCTTTAGGTAACTCCTACATTCCTAGATATGTGGTGATCAGGCATATATCCAGTGATGTGGGATCCTAACATACTACCTCTCACTAACCTACTAATACATGTGTCACATACCACATGCACTAGTAAGAAAGGATATATGCATCAAAGCCTAATGCTTATGACATCCCTCTTCCATTTTCAATTGGCTGGCCATAACCATTGATAATGTAGATGCTATCTCATTAGCTAGGTTTAGGTTGCTACTTGAGACCTAGAATAGGTAAACATCTATCTCGTACATCTCTATTTCTTCTAAAGTGAAAACTATTAGTCATTCAAGGTCATAGTATCTTTCTTTGGGAATCTATCCCTAAACCCTAATCTCTTATCTTCATCCTAGGGTGACTATGAGAATCATATTTGCCTAGTGGCCATTTACCAAATTGCTCTGATACCATATTGTAACACCCAGATTTTTATATCACATGAGCGGAAGCAAAACAAAATCTGGGAGTGTCACAAACATGATAACCATTGCAATAAAAGTAAATGAAACACTTTGCAAAACTATAAAACTGATTCATACATAGCTTTTTGTCAACATAAAACTACATCATGTTTATGCATAAGTTCATAATAAAAATATGTCAATACTCAAGATCATCTAGGTAGATGGCACCCCACTAGGCAAGCTTGAAAGTCTCTTAGGCCTTTAATGGTCCCTTTGTTCTTCAATTGCTCTAAAAACCTGCGGACATCGCGTCCCCAGCCATGCATTGGGAAAAATAGACGTTAGAGTAAGTGACATGAGTATTCTAAAATATACATTGCTATAGAACTGAAATATTACAAAAGATTCTTGAACATAATAAATATGAAACGAACATTTAACTCGGATTAAATCTAGAAACATATTATCTCTCATTTCTTAAACTCTTATTTTCTATTCTATCTTTTCTGGAGACCTATAATCTAGGTCTCATGGCCTACACCAAAGTGTTTGGATCATAAATTTATTATCTAAATTTCTCCCATCACACTCATGATGAGATTATTGACATGCTCTAATCTTAAGTATCTTTTACTTATGATTTTTATCTGTTTGTGGCTACCATTATACAATAAGTCCTCCTCTGTTGAAACTGAAGTGTCCTCTATGGTGCAATGCACCCTCAGTTGGCACTATGTTCCCTCTGTTGACACCAAAGTGTCCTGTATGGTGCAACACACCCTATGTTGGCACAACGTGCCCTATGTTGACATTGAAGTGTCTTTTATGGTGCAACGTGCCCTCTGTTGACACTGAAGTGTCTTTTATGGTGCAACACACCCTCTGTTGGCATAAATGCCCTCAGTGACACCTGCAGTGTCTGGCGCAGTGCGCCCTCTGAATCATCCTAGGACTCTCTGGTGAGGACTTATTATATAATGTATTATGTGAAGGTTTTGAATTAATTATCTTAAGTCCATCTTTACTAAACTCTGAAAATGAACTTATATGAAACTGAGTACTGAACATGTACTTAGTTTTGAATCTGAAATCTGAAATCCGAATCTGAATCTTTGCTCTTTCAAATCTGAACTGAATCTATTATGGAATTTGAATATGTATTTCAATTTACAACATAATTGAGATTGGGTCTATAACCCATATCATGTACCTTTATTCAAAAATTTGGCTACTCACACGGTGAGTAGTCTAAGTCTGAATCTAAATCTCTTATTCTTAAATTATAAATTGAATTCATTACTAGATTTAAAAATGTATCTCATTATCTGGGTAAACCTTATTCTAAAACTCTTATTTGGTAAGATTACTTCATTATACCAATTATATCATAAATGAGTCTAATGTCTTATGAGAAAGGATCTGACATGAATGTAGAAATGCTAAGTGTACAAAGTATCATAAGTCAAGCTTATGAAAGTATGATAAGTACAACATATCTAAAAATATCAATTCTGACAAGATGGTTCAATCCTTATTATAAAATATGATGTTACCCTAAAACTTTTCATATGAACTTACATATTAAACCATAAATATCAAAATTGAAATCTTATAAAATATTGTATTGCAACCTAATCATAACTTAAAGTATCATTATCTTATAATGTCATCATGAGCTCATTTTTACAATACATTGTGATCCCAAAAGTACCTTTATTTCTAAAAATATACCATGTCTTAATATTCTAAAAATTCATATTCTTATATTGTAATTAAATTCTAGATATTATTCATTCAAGGAATCTAGTGGTTATATCTATACATATGTATGAAATATTAATGGCATGTTTCTACTTGAAATCATAATACATAGTTATGCCTATAAATATGAGAAATCCTGACAACATATGTGAACTTAAAGTCTCAATACAAAGCTATCCCAAATCACCAACTAAGTATGGATACATTACTTGCATATCTTATCTTACAATCTTATTCATTAATTTTGAACATTTCTAAGAAATCTTGTAGGAACATGATTCTTAAACTTTGTCATGGACTTGGTCCCTGGTCAAAAATGTTTTAAGCAACATGTATCTATTTGAGATTTTGGATATATGAACTTACATAATGATAGAGATATGAGAATATTCTTGTTTGCATTAAAATCTTAGAACATTGAAGCATATAAATTATAAAAGTCTTATCATGAGACATGTAAACATATTGAACTTAAAACATGAGTACTCATGGGCATGGACCACTTACCTCTTGTACATATGGCATCGATAAGGAAGTCTCGATTCTATGTTTCATAACTTTAATAACCTGGATATCATCACAGTTTTATCAGTCCAAGCCTATATTCCCTCTTTCTATTTCTAAATCTCAAAACCCCATCTTCCTAACTACATATACCAACTTAGGGTTCTTATGTAGACTAAACATAACTTTAATCTAAAATCACCATAAAATCTTAGCGTTGAAATAAAATAAAACTCATACTACATAATTAGTATTATCTTTATACTCAAATAAGACATAAATTGTCTTATGCACTAATATGATCATATACTTCATATAATGAGAATAATTCTCAAAAATAGTCACATTTTATAAACTTACTAACTCAATCATGAAATCAAAGTAGAATACCATCACATTACTAATATCAGACCTAATTGGCCATACATATATCACTTATAGTGTCAGGATAATCATTTATTATTCTTTCATAATGGCTACTCATCTAAAACTAATAACTAATATAATAGCACAAGAAACTTCATCAAATCACCATAAAAGTATTCATATAAAGTAGGAGTAATCATGTATTAAAATATAAGGTCATTTAAAAATCATATCATGGGTTAAATACCAAAAATACCCTTATTAGGGTTTACGTTAAAAACCTTATTCAAATTTCATATCAAAATGATCATGCTTTGAAATTATGTTAAATACATCAATACATATTTATTACTAAATTTTCAAGAATTTATGAAGTCGTTTCCTATTTTTAATATCCAAAACATTGAAATCTCCTATATCTTGAAAATAAAATTATACTAATTATCAAACGTCTGAAAAACCCTTTGCAACCATTTTTATAAGATACTAGACATCATAAGCTTTCCACAGACACCTTATTTGGTAAAATTCGTGTTTCCTAGCCCAAGATATAAATTTTTGAAAATACCTGAACTTGAATTGATCTCAGTCGTTGGTTCGAGATCTAAGGATTCCAACTAGTGGGCGCCCCCCCCTTCCTTTTGCCTATTCACGGATCCCCATATGGGTCCGGCTTCTTGTTGACCCTGGTGATTGAGAAGAACCCCTGAATCCTTCCTGTGGGAGTGCCGCTGGGACGACCAAGTTCGGTGAGCAGCTGCACCCCAGAAGCTCGTCCCACTGCCGACGAAGGGTGCCCAAAATCTCTACCTTCCCCGTTTGTTCTTGAGCATTCAACTCCTTGGCCCCATCTTGGTCTCTGCATCACTTGATGATCTGGGGGAAAGGTGCCCTGTTTCACGCCTAAAACAGAGCCGCAACACTTTGACCTCTGCGGCCGGTGTATGGGCGATCTCTATGCAAGGTGGAGCCTTTGTTGGCTATGACTTGGCCATCTTGGATGAGCGGCGCCACAAGGTTTGATAAAGGCAGTGATTGGAGGTCCAATCCAGAAGAACTCCAAGCCGTCGACCAATCCTTCCCTATTTTACCTGCAAACATTGTCGCCTCCACTCGGTTGCCTCCGACGACATTGATATCGGCGCTCAGGCCATCACAACTCGTGTCTAGACCTCAATCAACTTCTTCCAATCTCCATGGTTTGGGTGGTGTCGTCATCGAGCACTAGTAGGATGAGAATAGAGACTCCCTGCCCCTACCCTTGCACAGCCGTCATGGCTCCCTCTTCGTATTTTCTTCTTCACATATTCTTTGTCTCTCTCAAATCAAGCCAAAACCCTAACTTCGGATTTTGAACGCCATGAACTTGTTAGAATAGAGCCTTTTATAGCCTTCATGTTCGAGATCTCACCCATTAAAACCCCCTTCTATTCGGACTCTGTTTGAGTCCTGTTTCACCTGTGTGTTCTGGAGTCAGCAAGTCTGAACATCATTATTATTTGTTTATTTAGTTTTGCATAAAAGTCTAGTTTCTATAAATAATTATATATTCTATACTATGAGATTGTTTAGTCTCAAATTTTAGAATTAACAGTATATTTTCATTACCTTTCCTTTTTTAAAAGTCTACATCAAGGCTAATGAGATAGACATTCCAAAAGTACCTTTTAAGTAAAATTGGATAATTACTAATTTCATCACCTAGGTCACTAGATAAATAAAAAAACATCTAAATTTTATCCCTTGATCTTATATATCAATTATACATCTATCAAAATTACATTGAATATTTATTATGAACACAAAATGCTAAATTATAAAATTTATACTCCAAGGACCCATATGTGAATCCTCATTGGCACAATCAGGACTGAATAAGGTTCTAGGGTCCCCAGACCATTCCCTGGTCTCTCAAAAGGTCCATTATCTATTCTCAGTTATGGAACTAAAGCATGGATCAATATTCCCTCAACGGAAGCTTCCATATGATACATTAGGTCAACATTACTTTACTTCCTTAATAATGAGACCTAAGTTGGTCTAGAGCTCAAACCAGTAACTCAAGTTGTCATATTATATATATTCATCACATTATTATTCATAAGAATAATTCATTTATATTCATCTACACTTGACTACAATCATTTAAACTATTATGTGTGTATTGGTTGACAAGATGACTTGTATTACAAATTTTGTGAACTTAATTATATACCTAGCCATGTTAAGTTCATTAGGTCACTTGGTATACACTTACTAGAAAACTCCACCTTAAAGACTTACATTATTTATGAAATTGAGGATGTTACAGTGCTAGATAGCACTTCCCCTTCTTTTTTTCTCCTTAGAACACCGCTCAAGCTATATTAGATGAATCTCGAAATGACTCAATCTCAATATCGTGGTGGCTTCTCCATTGGATCTTGTTGTTAGTATGCAAAATGTAGAATCCATGGAAGTTTGATCTATATGCTTTGAATAAGCTCCCACATGTGAGGTTTAATTCTTGCTAGTCCTAATATTTCTTGGAGGACGGCCTTAGATACTTTATGTGGGTGACTCTCTCTATGATTAGGTATTCAAAAATCTACAATTGTCATAGTTGGGTTCAATTGCAATTTGATGTGATGAGGGGAAGTTTCCTTCCATGCTTGTTGTATATCCTACTTGCTCACTAAACTCACATTTTACTCTAAACTGTGTTAAACATAAGGAAATTACATTCTACTTGGAGTCTTGATAGAATTGAGGCTGATGGCGGTGAGACCTACATATATTATCATCAATAATAGGGTTACAGGTCGAATTTATAACCTAGATCTGAAGTTGTTCATAGGAAAGTTGATGTCAAGAGGGAGATGTGGGAAGGGGGGGGCTTTGTTGAGAGGATTCTAGGTGAAGGGAATATGTTGTTGTGTGGACATTTGGTTGGCACAAGCCATCAGTGTCCACTGTAGTACATGGTGGTATTGTTGCCTTGAGACCTTGGTGGTCATGTGCTTGGTGAGAGAGGGAACAAGGTGGTCAGGGTTTTTGGGTAATGCTGGAGGAAGGAAGAAATAAGGAGAAGAGGGAAAGATAAGAGAAGTATAAGAGAAGGAGGAGGAGTATGATGGTTATAGCCAATGTTCATCTACCTTACTATGAAGAGCATAGGGTGAGGGGGACAAATGCCCTCATGGGGGGAATAATCAGACTTTGGTATTTTGGTTATTGAATGCAGTTAAACATAAATCTAAGTGTTGTGACTTGTATTAATTGAATGAGTGGTCAAATGATCCCTAGATAATATATAATTTAAAATCTAGACAGATTAGGGTCAAACTCTCTAAATAAAATAGTAGTTTTGTATTTTGTATCAATTAAGACTAAAAAAGCTAGTGTTTTGTATAATATAAGGGCTTTAGATGGATATACTAGTAAAATTCATCATTTAATATTTTTATCAAAGATAAACTTCGTAATTTATTATGCATATACAATGCATCCAAGGAATTTTTGAGTTGACAAACTTAAATGTTATGATTTATTAAATTTGTGTACATAAAATTATTTCGTACATTTTGATATAGCCAAAATGTTTTTGCCAACAAAGTTGATGAGAGAGTGTATTAGACATTATAGGACAAATAAAATAGTAATTTGTCATTTTAGGATCATCAAGGCAGTTAATTATGTTCAAGGCAATATATAAGGTTAATAAAGGAGTTATACCTCCAAATTTAAGCTAATTGTTAACATATTTATTACAATTAAGTGGTTTAACTATTTTGAAGAAATTATAACTATTTAAATTAATTTATTATCTTGCTAGAGGTTTTTGGTGTGTTCCAATCATTAATAAATATTTAAACACATTTGTATACTATTATCCAGTTTTAATTATATGTATATAGTGGAATGTATTATACACTATTTGGGATCTAGATATATACTAAGACGTGTATCAACATCTAATTTAGACCGAAGACGAACTGAAACCAAACCTAGGGGAAAAGGAACAATAAGAAAAGTGTTAGGATGGATTTTTAGGTTTCAATATGTTACAAGCCTTCTAAAGTACAAAATATGGGTGAGATTGGGAAGGGTTCATGAGAGAAAAGCCATACAAGCATAAAATAGCTTCAAATAGGAGGAACTTTTGGTTATATTCTCGAGTCTTAGGATTGTAAAGTTTGCATCGACAGAATGGAAAGTTGTCTTAACAAAATCCTCAATAAGCATGAAGAAAAGGGGATACTTCTTTTAAGTAGAGTCATAACTTGTAGGAGAAAAAATTAAAAATAGATAGTATGATAGGAAGATGTGGATCTAGAAGAACCATGTTGAGGGACAAGGGAATCATCTTCTTATTAATCATATTTCTTTTCATGGGTTGGGTAGCTAGGTTGTCAAAATGGGGAGGTGAACCTACAAGAAGAACTTGCAACACCTATAACAATAGAAAATAATTATAGAAAAAAATGTGTAAAAATGATTTAATCATAAAGATTTTGTTAACTGTTTGGAATATTGTTGTTGAAAAGCTCTTTTTTTCTCCAGCCATATGCATCATAGGCTCAAGCACAATGTCTTTTGAATGTCTAGTGTTATATAGATGATGAAGTTGATTGGGTTGTGTGTGCTTAGAGAAGAAGAGATCGATTGTGAGTATTAGGGAATGGTTATGTTTAGATAATTTCATATCTATAAGGAGTAATCGCATTATGAGAGCATGTGTATGGCAAAATTTGGGTTAACAACAAACATGCAAGTGAAGGGCCCATGTTTGATTGTGGTTTACAAGCTAGGCTCAAGAAGCAGAGCATGAGCATCATGTAAGGAGTTAGACACTACGTCTAATGTGGTGGTATAGGAACTTTTAGATAAAGGAAGTAAAGTATGCATTACTAACGGTATACTATGTATCTCAGAGCCAGGTCATAGTTGTATCATTTTGAGGATAGGCTAAGATTTTTAAGTAAGGTCTGTGTTGCATGGGATGATAGAAGATATAATATTATGAAGTTGTTTTATTTTGAGATGAGGGTATACTTTGTGAATTTTTTGAGGGTGATTTGAGGTAGGGATGAATATAGTTTTGTTCAAGAGGTAGGTTGTAACTCAAGAGCTAGGAGTCAAACCAGAAGGAAGATTTGTGTTCCTTGTCTTTTGGAATAATTGATACTCTCTAAGTACATGGACATGTGTTGTGGTGTTTTCAGATGAAGGAGTCGTCGTATTTTGGTACAACGCTCGATAAAGGTAACTCCTGTAGTATTTAGCTCTGAGCGGTACCAAGGGACTTCCTAGTTTCTTATGAGAATGAAGAGGTTTCTTATGGCATAGCATGACTCCATGGCAATGGGGTTTTAGACCCCTACATGCCTTCTATTTTTGGAAGGTGGGTAGTGTCCCAAGATACTGGGTGAATATATGTATAATTTATCATAAAAAGTTTTGTACATAGATTATGAAGAGTGAGTGTGGCTTTGTGGGGAGGGGGAGGCAAACAAGGAAGTTAGACGGAAGTTATGCCTATCAAATCAAGTTCATGAAACCCTCATGTTTTATTTCACATACTCAAATTTTCACTACTGTAAATATCAATAAAATGCACGTATTATGTAGGTGGCATGCAGTTAAGGTCTGGGGTACATATAAGGCTTTTGGTCATCTTATTGGTGCATACCACAGTGAGGTCTACGACTGGGGTGAAGTTGTAACAAGGTAGCGGTAGGGAACTTGTGGCTGGATTGAATCCTTGGCGACCTACTATACCATGTCCCAATGATATATCACACATATTTGAATAACATACATCCTATATATCGAAGAGAAAAATAATCTATATAAATATTATATTTGTATATTTTGCTAAACAATAAATGAAATAAACAAATACGTACTTTTGAAGCGAAGTATGAGTGCGTAGATAGTGCAATCAATTGATTAATATTGTATATATCTTCAATAAATTAGTAATGTTTAAATATAAATTGAAATTCCTTTTCTAGGTCATAAATACATGATAAGCAAATTTGTTTCATCAATATTGAAGAAAAGCTAAAAAATTATTCTTTGCCATGCACGTTGTTCCTCCTTAAATCTACAATGGGATAAAAATGAATATGCAAGTGATTGAATCCTTTTAGTTTACGTGTCGTCATAAAATTACCTGGTTTGATGTGGAAAGTGAATTATATTTTATATAAAAATACTACTTGGCGTTGCTACTAACCACACCATGTGACCACAATATCACTAATATGATCTTATTTTGTTAATACATTTACCATAATATGACGTATATATAAATTTAGTAGATATATATCACTTACATGCACAATTATTACAAGAATTTCTTATTGAAATATATTGTATGGTTAATTTCATTGCTAGCAATATGAATATGTTTGATTATTTATCTAATTTTATAGCACTGAATGCAAATTTTACCTAATTTTGTTTTACTACATCTATAAGTTTGATAAATAACTTTTTATAGGCCAAATTCTCCATGAATTTTGTTTATACAAATTACAACTTCGTTTTGCATATTTGTGTACGACAATGAATGTTGTAAATTGTGAATTCGTATTATAGAAGTGCAATTAAAGTATTTAATGGGATATCTAAGATAGGAGAAGGTTTACGCTTTGAATGGATAACCTAATAACATAAAATAGAGATGTAAGTCTATTGATCCTATATGTTGAGCCAAATATATAGCATACCTTAGTGTGGCACATCATACCTTTTTATATCCCTATACAAAGAGATCCTTATATGTGAATGGCATTTTGACAAAATGACTAATATTCTTTCCAACTAACATGGCATTAAAGCATTATTAGTCTAACCCGGTCGCCAACACTCTATCCAGCGCCAACCCTTTCTCTATTCTCATATGCCAACATTGGTTATCACTTCCTTTTTAACCCCGAAAAATTCTACACAACCCGCTCACCCACCTGGTTCTTAGGAATAGCTGTCAGCAGCAATTAAAGCAATAAAGGATGAGGGAAGTAGAAGAGAGAGAAAATATTTTTATCCATAACTTTCAATCCAGAGCGTATTTTTTGATGAAATAAATTGCATTAGAATCCTTGTAGAAAATACTTTCTAATGAGACTAGTGTTGACATATTTTGAAATAATGATAATACGCGAGAAATATAGTACCATATATTAGGATATCATACACATGTTCTGGGTACAAACGTACAGTACTCGTGAGTATTGTACTTTTGAATGAATGGGATCAACAGTACTCGTGAGTACTGTACTTATGGATCTATAAGTATTGTATGCACTTGTTAATACTCAAGCATAAGTACAGTACCAACCAAATTACAAAACCAAACATAATCATATAACCGATGTAGAATTATAAGTACAGTACCTACAGAATCGCATAGCAACATTAGTCATCTCGACAATTTCTTTTACAAAACGTAGACATAAGTTGAGTACCCACTTGTTAATGACCTCAAAAGTACAATGCACGTCATATCAAGAATCACCTATAAAATGCAACCATAAGTATTGTACTCACTTATTAATTTCAACTCAGTTACTAACGCATAAGTACAGTACCTAAAAAATTATAAATCAAGCATAATTGTATAACTGGTCTAGAAGCATAAGTACAGTACATGTGAATTGCCATAGCAACATTTGTCATCTGGACAAATTTTTTTTTACAAAATGCAGACATAAGTTGAATACCCATTTGTTAATGATCTCAAAAGTACAATGCACATCAGATCAAGAATCAGCTATAAAATGCAACCACAAGTACTGTACCCACTTGTTAATTTCAACTCATTTACTCAAACATAAGTACAGTACCTAACAAATTACAAAATCAAGCATAATTGTATAATTAGTCTAGAAGTAATATATCTCAATATATACAATATTCTGTTTTGGGGTATAGTACATGTGTCATGAGGTACCATACGTCAGCAAGTAAACATCCGTACAGTACCTCCAAAATAGAAGTAGTACATCTCAATATCTTAAAGTATCCCAAAATGTGAATAATATACATAACAATATACGTAATGTATCCTAAAATACAGCAATACTAGTATTTTGTTGTACGATACTCTTATTTTGAAGTTTTGTACTCTTGATACTTCTCTCATCTATTTTTTATACTTCTCTCATATTAAATTTTTCTCCAAAGTATGTCAATATTGGTCTTGTTAGAAATTATTTTTTGTGATGAATCTAGTGCTTTTTATTTCGTTCAAAAATACAGTGTAGATCAAAAGTTATGCATAAAATATGTTTCTCTCTCTTCGTTTCTATTTTTTATGTTTTCTCTGCCAGATTAGCAATCAGCAATTTTCAAAAATCGAGTGGGAGCTCGGTGGATGAGGACGGGTGTCTGCTCTTTAACCCCGGACCCCATATGATCTCCATTAACGCATGAACGCACACATAGAATTGCACACTTTTGACTTTTTTTAAAAAAAAATTGGCCATTCTATTCATCCCGTGGCCTGGGCTCGGGACCTCTCACTAACATTTTTGACTTTACCTTCTCAAAAAAAAAAAATTTGCACACTTCGGTGCCGACATATGTTTTTCTCCCGGATGTCTTAAATACGATCTAGGCAGTTAGTTGGCGAGATGGACACATGGAAGCCTCCTTTTGACCAGATTCGTGAGGGGCATTTACGAGCATAAAACTTCACTCAAGTACGCCACACCAAGACATCACTCCTCCACTTCACTTCATTGCTACATTTGACATACATGGGAGGTCGTCATTCCGCAAGAAATAGTACACGATTGACCTTTATGCCCTAATGCAATCCAGCTATTATCTTTCAGTTGTCGCTTTTATATCCTCTCGGCTTTTCCTCCTTCCCCTCCTACTGCTCAACCTCGTGTGACATATATCTTTATTGCTTCCATTGCTTCTCTCCTCCGGTGTCTTCTCAATGGCTATAGTACAACAAAACATTATGCTCCACTTCAATGGCTATGAAGCTAAGTCGCAAGCAGTATAGGGGGAGAAGGATCAGTTCTAACCGAGCAAGATAATGTGATCATTCATCCGGTGTGAGATCCGTCGAGGAGGATTAGTGAGTTTGAAATGTACACTTAAGAGTTAATTAGATTGTGCAAGTGCTCAAGGCTTATAATAGTGGTTTCTGTAGTCTCCAAGGTGATGAACCTCTTCTTACTCCATGATGATGAACCTCTTCTGCATATGCAGCTACTTCTTCTACGACGGCTTCGATAGACTTTGAGATGAGAGTCGTCAAAAATCGAAAGGGAACTATCCACTATATAACAATGTTATAGAGTCATACATCTACTATTTGAACTAGCAGAAGCTTAAGCACATCCGAAGTTGAGTAAGAAGACTTTGCCTTCCACTATATTTTATGGGGTGTAGCCTTAATACACGAACGAGGTTTCTCGTATGTTTTCAATGACACTCCCATTATGATGAACTAGTTTTCCTTTTGTTTTAGTCATTTTTTCTATATTGAGACATCCATCCTTTTTTCAGTGTCACAATTTTTGGTTTTATACTAACCCGCAATAGAAAGTGCACCCGCTGATTCCACATGGATTGTGTTTCTTGTATTTTTTTTTCTTAGGTGTTATACTATGAAAGATAGTTCTAAACATAGGAACACACATAATGGTTAAAGTATTTTCATGATTCGTGTACACAAGGATGCATGTCCTTCTTGCGTGTTTAGTGTGCACTCTTTACTCTAGTTCTTTACTTTTATATTATTCAATGCTCCCCTTCCAGATCAATTGAATTTTTCATTTTAGTTAATTGATCATTTTGGAGACAAGTACTAGCCTACAACCCTTTTGGTTGGATATTTTTAGTTCTAACTTTCATGAATTTGGATGCTAAATTTTTGCCCCCAAGTAATATTTTGAGAATTGCATCGATTGTGAGATTATGATTTACTTGGACTCATCTGAGTGTAGTTGAACTGGGGTGACTGGAACAATCAGGTTAGAAAAGCTATTGATGTCATCAAGATTAATAATAAAAAGGATGTGCATCTCCCTTAGAGTGGCAAGATACGTCAGTTTGAACATGTGCAACATATATAGATGCTACATATATGCATGTACATGCTTCATTCTTATATACGTATGTATACTTATATGTCAATAAAAGCTTTGTACATATTATTTCAAGGATAGAAAATATAACATGTAATTCTAAAAAATCATTCATACTATCACATATTTACTCTTACTAGAAATAGTAGATAGTTGCTTCCAATTGAAAAAATACAAATCCAAATTTTCAAATCTTATTATATGTTTTTATTGAATTATGTATTTACAGTTAAAAACAAAATTAACAAAATGGTGTAAAATTGAATAATGAATAGAACATAATATATAATACTAAGCACATTAGGTCATCTTACATTTAGGAATGACAAACACCTAGATTGTTGTTCTTAATGTACAATAAATTACCGAACATGTTATTTTATCATGAATTTTAGAATGTATATTTTACCATTATGGTATGCTTGAAATAGTAAGTTTGGTGACCATGGGTTAGGCGCTCATGAAATTTTGAAGACCATGTATTGAAATCTTCCTATTGATGTGTTCGTATATTCTAAAACACATGGTTAAAGTTTCTCAATTATTTGATTATAAAATAAATGCATAGATATTTTTGTACCTTCTGAGCTAGTAACACAAGGTTTAGGACTCAATCACCACATCTATTTCATTTCAGAAGTCATTTGTCAAAAATGCTCTTAGAATGTTTTTTTGTTCAATTTACCATATATATTCTAAGATAAGAAAAACATTTATGTTAATTAATAGATTTGGTGATCTAGATTTAATCGAATATCAAGTCACGTGAATCTTCATCAATGAGAGACCATTACATCAAGTAAAATTCTTCTCAAACCGGAGTGGAGTTGTGAGGAACTAACACCTTTTTGGATTATAGCAACGCATTTGAGTGCAAGGGTTTAAAGTATGATATGCCACAAATTAGACATCATGTTGCATACAATGTTTAATTGTACCATATAGGGACATGCATATAAATCTCATGGGATGCAAATGGAAAAAGCATAGGATAATACCAACCCTTGAAATATATGGGACTTGTAATCTCATCCCACGTGATACTCCTAACATTTTTCTCCTCCAAAGTGTCGATCAATTACCTACATCAATGCCAACTTCCAACATGGTAACCTTTTTGTTGCTATTGTCACCCTTGTCGTCATCATTTTCAATTCCACCACTACCATCATAACGACCACAAGGCCACTATCACCTGATGTGTTTCTGGGAGCAGTGACACGGCGTGTCAAATAAAGACATGTCATGTCTTCTATAGTTTCTGCAGAAAATAGCTTCTCGTCAGCACAGTAATAGTGATAGACATTGTCTAAGTTATTACATTCATCCATGACAAGCTTATTTATGAAACTAAAAAGTGTTCTTGACTCAAATAACAGAAAGGAAATCTATCCTAATGTGGGTTCAACTCCCACAAGGTTCTCCATTTAGAGTCTGGAGTGAGACTCTTCAATCTTTTCATCAAGTGTCTTGGAGGGAGTAAGAGGCTCCCTTTACAACTTCGTCTCCAGATGTATATAGTTTGCAACATTGTCCTTTGACTTTAAAAATGCCATCTTCACCTTGTAGTTCAACAGCTCCATATGGGAACATCTTCATTACAAGAAATGGATCAGACCACTTGGATCTCAATTTTCTAGGAAATAACTTGAGATTTGAGTTGAGTAGAAGCACTTTGTCTCCTTCCTTGAAATTTTTCCTGCAGATTCTTTTTGTCATGTCAAGCCTTTTTTCTTTCCTTGTAGATCTTTGCATTCTCATATGCAGCTAGCCAAAGTTCCTCTAGCTCTTACAGCTGCAATAGACATTTCTCACCCGTCTTCTTCATGTTAAAGTTTAGGAATTTGATAGCCCATAAAGCACGGTGTTCTAGCTCTAATGGAAGGTGACAAGATTTTCGAGTTGTGCCTATGATAGTTTTGAAAGCTGTATGATACGCCCACAATGCATCATCTATCTTTAAGGCCCAATCCTTCCTTGGGCTAAACACAGTCTTTTCTAGAATGTTCTTCAGCTATCGGTCAAAGACTTCTACTTGCCCAGAAGTTTGAGGATGGTAGGGCGTAGAGACTTTATGAGTGACTCCATACATGGATAGAAGATTGTAGAACTGCTTTTCAACAATATGTGTGCCTCCATCAGAAATCACAACTCTAGGAACTCCAAACCGGGGGAAAATGATTTTTTAGAATAGCTTGATCACATATTTTGCATCTGGTGCTTGGGTTGGAATGGCCTCAACCCATTTAGAAATGTAATTACAAGCAACTAAAATATATTGATAACCACAGGAAGATGGGAAAGGTCCCATTTAATCAACTCCCCATACATTGAATACCTCAATCTCCAATATGGAATTAAGAGGCATATCATCATGCCTTGGTATTCCTCTATACCTTTGGCATTTATTACATGCTTTGATGAAAAGGTTGACATCTTTGAATAATGTTGGCCAATCAAAACCGACTTGGAGAATCTTTGTTGTAGTCTTCTCTCCTCTAAAGTGACCTTCGTAAGGAGAAGCATGACATTCAGAAATGATTGTGGCAATTTCCTCTTCAGAAACACACCTCTAGATGAGGCCATCACTCCCATGTTTGAACAATAAGGGATCGTCCCAATAGTAGAACTTTACATCATGGAAAAACTTCTTCTTTTGTTGATATGTCAAGTCCGGGGGCAGCTATCCTGTAGTAAGAAAATTAGCAATGTCTGCAAACCATGGTGCTTGGGTGGACGATAAGGCATAGAGTTTCTCAATCGGGAAGTGGTCCTCAATAGGCAATAAATCTCTAGCATTCGTAGTCAACCTAGATAGATGATCAACAACATTGTTCTCTGTCCCCGTATTATCTCGGATCTCAAGATCAAACTCTTAAAGGAACAATATCCATCGGATGAGATGAGGTTTGGCGCCTTTCTTGTTAAGCAAATACTTAATGGCAACATGATCTATATACACAATTACTTTGGATCCTACCAAATACTGTCTGAATTTGTCAAAGGTGTACACTATAGCAAACATATCCTTCTCAGTGGTTGTATAATTGATTTGTGCCTCATCTAAAATCTTGCTTGCATAGTATATGGCATGAAGCTTCTTATCTTTCCGTTGTCCAAGAACTGCCCCTACCGCATAGTCACTCACATCACACATTAATTCGAAAGGAGCACTCCAGTCTAGTGGTTGGATGATTGGGGCTGAAACAAGAGCTTCTTTGAGCTTGTTGAAAGTTGTATGGTAGTCATCATTGAATATGAATTCAGCATCTTTTGCAAGCAAGGAACATAATGGTTTTGTAATCTTGGAGAAGTCTTTAATGAATCTCCTATAGAACCCCACATGTCCAAGGAAACTATAGATGTCCTTGACTGAAGAAGGAGCAGACATCTTCTCAATAGCTTCTACCTTAGCCTTGTCAACTTCAATACCCTTATTAGATATAATATGACCTAGTACTACATTGTATTGTACCATGAAATGGCACTTCTCCCAGTTTAGTACTAGGTTAACCTTTTTGCAACAGGCTAAAACTAGTGACAAACTGCATAAGCATTGATCAAAGGAATCTCCGTAAATGCTAAAATCATCCATGAATATTTCCATTATGTTTTTAATAAAATTAGAGAAAATAGCCATCATGCAGCGCTGAAATGTCATTGGGGCATTACAAAGACTAAAAGGCATGCGACGGTAAGCATAGGTTCCATAGGTGTATGTAAAAGTGGTTTTTTCTTGATCGCGAGGGTAGATAGGAATCTGGAAAAACCCAGAATACCCATCCAAGTAGCAAAAGTAAGAATGTTTTGCAATTTGTTCAAGCATCAAATCAATAAATGGCAAAGGAAAATGATCTTTACAAGTTGCTTTATTCAAGTGCCGGTAGTCAATGCACATGCACCAACCTGTGACTACACGTGTTTGTATTAACTCGTCATTATGTCCCTTAATGACAGTTGCACCCCCCCTCTTAGGTACCACATGAATGGCACTAACCCAGTGGCTGTCACTTATAGGATAAATGATACCGGCGTCTACCAACTTAAAATTTTCTTTTTTAACCACTTCAAGCATGTTTTGATTCAAACATCTAGGTGGTTCAACAGTAGGTTTAGCATCATCCTCCATGTTTATTATATGCATGCAAATGGAAGGATGGACACCCTTCAAATCATCAATAGAGTAACCAATGACATCTTTATACAAACGCAATTCAGCTTTATTTTCTTGTTTATTAGTTAACTCATCATTGATTATGACAGGAGAAGTAGAATTAGAGTCAAGAAATGCATACCTCAGCCCTGGTGGAAGGGCTTTGATTTCAACCTTTTTTCTAGTTGTATTCTCTTTGGCTTTATCATCAACAAGTGAAGTGTCTTCATTAATAGCATCTGATTGAGCAATAGAAAGTATCCTTGAATGTTCATATTCGTTGTTTGTAACTTCATCATCATCACAATAATTTAATATCAAATTAGCAACATCATGATTTTCCTCTATAATAGAATTAATAGAGTCTATAAAATAGAGCTCTTCTACTCGTGAGGGTGCCTTCATGGCATCATACACAGAAAACTATATGGCTTCTCCACCAACCCGGAGTGTAATTTTGCCTTCTTGGACATCAATAAGGCAGCCAGTAGTTATCAAAAAGGGTCTCCCAAAGAGAATGGGATTGGAAGGAGTTTCTACCATGTCTAACACAACAAAATCACAAGGAAATGTAGAATTTACCAATTTGCACTAATACATCCTCCACAATACCTTTGGGATATTTGATGGAATGATCGGCTAGTTCAATGGCCATCTTTGTAGGTTTCAAGTCTCCAAGATCTAGCTTCTGCCACAAGGTAGACAGAATGAGACTAATGCTAGATCTAAGGTCTATGAGGCCTTTGTCAAACGTGGTGTTTCTAATCTTGCAAGGTAGAGTAAAATCTCCCAAGTCATCTAGCTTCTTAGGGAGTCTGTTTTGAATAATTTGAACTTATTATTTCAGAAAGCATGACGGTTTCAACCTGGTTCACCTTCCTCCTCTTGGTGAGGATGTCTTTCAGAAACTTGGAATACGATGGCATCTCAGCTATAACTTCAGCAAGTAGAAGATTGACATGGAGTTTGTTTAGGATATCCATGAATTTCCTAAACTTTGAATCTTCCTTCTTATTTGCAAGTCTTTGTGGGAATGGTGCATTTGATTTGTAAGAAGGTGGTACCTCAGTTGTACCTTTTACTTTATCACCAATAGGGGTGTCAAACTTATCTTCATCAGCGACCTCCACACTCTTCTCCTTGAGTGGATAAGGTCTTTGGATTTCATCTCTACTCCTCAAGGTGATAGCATTCGCATGTTGTCTTGGATTCACCTCATGTTGGCTTGGAAGAGAAGCGGATTGAGTGTTCTTTTATTGCGTCAAGGCCTGCTGGTCAATTTGGTTCTCCAACATCCTTGTATGAGTGGAAATGCCATCCACTTTTTTGGAGAGTTGGGCAATTGTGTCCTTCAACAATTTGTCATTTCTCCTTAACTTTTCATTTTTATTCATATTAGGAGCAAAACAAGTAGAAGAAGTATGTTTGGCAAATCTGCAAGCTTCAAAAATTACGTCAACTACTTGGATCTACATGTCATCTTCTCAAACTTTTGTGTAAGGACATCAAGCTTGGCTACAATCAAACCAAATGCATCAACACTGTGTTTTCCTCCTTGCTTTTTGGTTGAAGAACCTTGTGTAGAAGATGATTGAGCTTTTCTATCTGACCCTCATTGGCAGTGGTTGAGTGTTATATCATCAATGATATCATAAGCCTCCTTGTAAGACTTATTCATTAAAGCTCCATTAGCTGCGGCATCCAATTTCATACGGATATTATAGAACAGTCCATTGTAAAATGTTTGAAGTAGCAAGCAATTTGTCAATCCATGGTGAGGGCAAAGGTGTTGTAGTTCCTTGAATGGCTCCCATGTGTCATACAAAGTTTCTCCATATGATTGGGAAAAGTTTGTGAGTTGGTTCCTCAGTTGGGCTTTTTTGCTTGGCAGAAAATACTTTGCAAGGAAAGCATTTAAAATTTGATCCCAACTTTTGATGGACTTCTTAGGAAGAGATAAAAGCCACGTCTTGGCTCTATCTCTCAAGGTATAAGGGAATAGCAGTAGCCTTATTCCATCAGCGGATACACCATTGATTTTGAAAGTGATCATGTATTCCAAGAATTCAGCTACATGAAGATTTGGATCTTCATTAACGGTACCCACAAGATGGTTTTGCTGAATCATTTGCATCATTGAAGGAGCAATATAGAAGTTGTTTTCTTCCATTGTAGGTAGCTAGATCAATGGCTCCACAAATGTTTGTGGCAACCGGCATGGTGAAGTCTTTCAAATGATGGTCATCCTCCATGGTTGTATCTTCTTGTGTGGCTTCTTCAAAAGATGAAGAAGATGGTGATGGTGATGATGGAACACCCTCTAGCAGTGGTTTCTCTAGTCTTCTTACTCTTCTTAAACTTGAAAGAGTGCACACAATTCTAGTATCTAGAAATGCAGATGGTTGAAGACCCCTCTGCGAGCGATGCATACAACCTGAAAAGTAGCAAGAGATATTGAGAACACAACTAAAAGGTATATGAAAAATTCAAAAATGGAGGTGGTGATCTAGTCTCGAATACTAGTTAGCACTTTTTACTCTAATTAGATTAACAATCAAAAATGGAGGTGGTGATCTAGTTTCAAATACTAGTTAGCACTTTTTACTCTAATTAGATTAACATTAGCTCCCCAGCAACAGTGCCAAAAACTTGTTTGATTATTACACTAACGAGTTTCAATCATATAAATGATCTTTTACTCAACTAGCCAATTCCCGCAAGTATACGGGAGTAGTTGTAGTCAAGATCAAACACAAGGAGTTTTATCAATCAATTAAATGCAAGAGTGCTAAGTTTCAACAATCTAGACCTTTTTCAAAGAAAGATTTGGTTAATTAAACTGGAATTTCAAAATTAGACTAAACAGTAAAAGGATTACTTTAAAATGTTTGATTTCATATTTAAAATAGTCTTGGACTTAGGATTTCACTAGCACATCATAACATGAAGTAGAAACATGAAATTTAAACATACTAAGCACTTGCTAAAGGAGAGTTGTATGTTATACTTCACCTCTCGGTGCAAATACAACGATCCTAACTCAATACAACACTTTCGTGTATGTATTTCGTCTTAGATCACAAACCTACTCCTCAACTCCATAATTTCCACTCTCGTGGTAAAGGAGGAGTTTCCAAGAGAGTACCTCCTTACTCTCCTACTTATATTCTCTGATCAAGCAAGAAAGCATAAAACATGTACGCCTAGTGGCCAGCCATACATGCAAGAAGTAAGAAACTGATACTCAAAAGGTAAAAAAGCAGGCATTTAGCATTTCATATGAATTTTCATGTTCCATACATGTTATGACATGGGAGTTACTCTCCCGTGTCCAAGAGAAAGAGCATACTCGTCCATAATGATGTAATGCATAAATGATACAAAAATTTTAGAGTTTAACATGGTTTAGAGAAGGAAAAGCTAAAAGAACTATAGTTGTAACCAAAGAAGAGTGGAATTCCAGCTTGGGGATGAAATTCCACTCCTAAAGCTGCTCCAAACAAGAAAAACTTCCCTCTTGAGAAGCTTGGTGGAGAGAAGAAGTTCTGTTGCACCTTCAGAGAAGAAAATGGAGAAGAAGAGAAGAAGAATGGAGGTTCTTTGGCAAAAAACTACCTTCTTCCACCCAAAATCACCCTCCTTCTATAGACCTCTTGGACGAAAAGCATTCCCAATATGACCACTCTTAACTGCTCCCTTCGTTGGTTCTCTCTTTAAAAATGAGAGGCGTCGTTTTTTTAGATTTGCTGAAATTGATAGCAACACGACGTGTCTTCCTTTGGACACGTCGTGTTCCGGTCTTCGATAGCTGATCTAAGTATAAGGCACACGGTGATGGTGTGTCTAAATTAAAACACGTCGTGTACATTACCAAAAACATATAATCGACTCTGCATTCCCAGGTACACGTCATGTATGTGGTGGACACGCCGTGTACTTTTTCTCTTCAGCTGGAAGATAGCTAACTGGAGTCCCGCATGCCGTGTCTTAATTTAGACATGTCGTGTGCGATGTTGTTTCAGCCAAATAAGGACTCTGAATGGTCTGCAAAGTGTGGAGAAACCCCAATGATATCATAGTTGAGTTGGGCCATCTCCAATTTGACATTTTTTAAGCATATCTGCAATACACATCATGTGATAAGAAAAATAACAAAAAAATGGCAAGAAGAATATAAATAGAGGCTAAATGGAAACAAAATGAACTAAATTTGTGTGTGAAATTTTGTACAAAATTGATGTGAAATGCACACAAAACAACCCCTAATACACCCTTTCATATTATAGGAGGTCAAGAGTTACATTAAGCCCAACACTATACCACAAATCATCTACAACTCATCCTTCTATCTGATATGAAGCTTGTGCTTAACACATTTACAAATTTTTACAACATTGCTCTTTGCATTAGTGACTGCACCTTGATGCCTCCTAGCATTCTGCTCCTCCCAAATATGGTAACGTCACACTTTGTTACCCTAAGTCCACACTCCTAACAACTACACATCCAAAGGCAAGTCGACCCGGGTGTCCGTCTAGAATGGATCACATAACATATGCATGAATAAAACCACATATAAGAACAAGATAAGAGATAACAATATATTAAACATAGAGATAAGAGATATGTATCCATTTCTATATTCAAGTCAAGTATACCCATTGGTGATTCATTTCCAGATCTTAGAGCTTTGAGTGCAATGGGTCTTCATTTGGCAACTAAAAATTTAATAAACACAATATAGTAATGCTAAAGCATTAAGTACGCTATGAAAAGACATGGAAACAATTCAAGAGTAGTATAAATGTTTCTTGGCTATAAATATCATAATAAGTAAGAAGTAGAAACAAGGCGTGAAACACTTAACAACATTCTTTTATATAAAGTGTGTTTTAAGTGTATTTCCATTATACTCAACAACATATTGTGGCCATTAACCAACTTCCCATTGGTAGGGTTCATAAGAGTGTTCAAGATTAGCCAACCCTTTTATAGACATGGTCTTCCTTATCTTTGCATCTCAAGTAAGACACCCAACCTTGTGCCCTTACCCCAAGAATACATGCAGGTACACAAGGTTTGTATAATGGACAAGTTCAATTATGTTCAAGGTTTGTTCAACATACTTCAAGTAAAAATACTAATCACAGGGAACAAGTGGCTCAAATAAGTATCTATCTAGCCAAGCATTCATACGAACATACATACAAACAATCCAATAACATAGTAGGGTCAAGAGATTAAGTGTACCTTGTGAGTAGAGTATAAGATTAACCATTGATTAGAAAACCATAAGTGGAAACTTTGACTAGATCTCGATAATTGGGTCAACATAGATATCCTGACATTTCAAATATGTGTAATTGGATTAACATCAGCAATATTAGGTTCATTAATCATTATCATGGGGATTGGAGGTGTCACCTAAGTCTAGGTACTCATTTTCTCCAGCCTGGTTTGACCCACTTCCCAACGTTGCTTTCAATGTCTCAAACTAGTCATGCATAGGCATTATCAAGTAACATAATGCATCATGGGTTCATTAGTACTTAGGGTGACACATTACAACTAGATAACAGATATATTATTAGAGTCCAAGATCTTAAAATAGAGCAACCATAATATTTGAGCAAGCTTAGTCAACATAAGCATCAAGATCGACATACTAGTCATTTAAGTCTTGATCATGTAAGATTATCACCATTAGAGTATAGGATAGACCAAAAAAGATTTGGCATTATGAAAATCATCAAGATAGTTAATTGAAGTCATAAAGTAACATAAATCATCATTAGATCAAGGTATATGCAACATTTTAGATGTAGTTACTAACATGTCCACTATGTCACAATTCAACTCAAGTTTAGGGAATTTGATCACATTAGGGCACAAGAATGATCCACAAGGTAGTTAGGTGCACAAAGCATGATAAGTTACTGATTTATATATACCAAAAAAGCATGGATGGTCATTATGGTGATTTTCACACAAGAGTGGAGTTTCAAAAATCACTAAGCAACATCTCATGTTTTATGTATATATTAGGTCAAAAAGGAGTACACATGTGAACAAATCCAAAATTTAGTATAGCATGTACCAAAAACTACTGATTTGGATCAAGCATAAGGTTTTAGGGTACAAAGGATCAAGGTTAGGCATCAAAGGAGTATCCTTTACCATAAAATCCCATTTTAGGTCATTTAAGCCACCTTAGATCATTCGAGGGTACAAAGATGGATCAAGTTCCAATATGTATGCATAAAGATGTATGAGGTACTGATATTAGTCTATCATCACATTTGGTGCATACAAGATCAACATCATGCATTCAAAATAGGATAAACATATTGAAAAGACTTTAGAAACATGAATTTTAGGATATAATAAGAAGAAAAAATCTGTTTAGGTTTTGGTACTAGCTCCAAATGATAGATATCATCTAGAGGATCAAAAATCATATATATGTGCCATATTTGGCCAAAAGATGAAAAAGATATTAACCTTTGAAGATCTATGCACCAACTTTAGGAATATGAGGGATGAGGCATTACATTTATTGAAGAATGAGGGTTGTGGATGCATGAACCATCACAGATCTGTCTTGATCTGAGGGCTAGTGCTTCGTGGTTCCACTCACGTGCGAGGGGGCGCTGGGTCTGGCCCTTGACTGGTCAACGCACATGAGAGGGATGGAATCTGAGAGTGGGTGGCCTCTCACCGTCCAATTATAGTCTCACCGTCCAATTATAGTCTCCAGATCCCAACTCATTCGATCAATGGCTGTTGGGTCATCCCTTTTCTAGTAGCTTCATGCACATCAAAGATGAAGCCCATCATCGCATGACTTGTCGAAAGAGGAGCAACTAATGACTGGAGACCCAAGACTTCTGTGAAGGCACTGTCTGGACCCGCCATGGTAATGTAGAGTAGAAGGGGGTCATGTCCGGTCCCAAGACGGTCTCAGGATGGAGCCATCTAGACCTGTCAAACGGGTGGGTGGGTTGGGTTTGGGTTGGGTCGTTGCGGGTTTGGGTCTCGCGGGTGCGGGTCAAAAAGATGCGATTCTAAATGGGTGGAAGAAAGATAAATCCAAACCCGACCCAGCAGGTTGCGGGTTGCCCGTGGGTGCCCATATAAAATTAAAAAAAAATATCATGCTAATGTTTGTTTACATAAGATATGGCACAAAACAATCACATTGACATGTAAACCTTTTTCATTTGTCCAAATTTTTTCTATAAGAACTAAGAAGAGCATCAAACAACAATACACCCATGAGCAGAGATGCTACATGCTAGTAAAGAAAAACCTCCGACTGGCTGAATTAATTACCAGTATTGTATAGATGCTAGAACGGCAAATATAATACATATTTTAGAAACTTAACTCAAAAGCATACATCTTTTAAATATTGAGGACCACCTATACCAAACAACTAAACATTAATTGAACAACGTATATTATGAAGGATGCATCCAAATGAGATGGGGTATAAATCGGAGAACTGAAAAAAGACTAAAACTTTGGCATGTTCCAAACAACAACTCCACATTCTTTTATTATGCAGTATGAAGATGACAACCAATAACTCGACGCCCTTTTTAATTTTCAATATGAAGATGATACAACCAACAACTCCACACCCTTTTCATTTGTAGTATGACGATGACACAACCTTATTTATGCCTCTCATTCTCACAAAATAATACAAAAGAATAAATTTTACAAACTATTTAATGAGTAAAAAATATTATAAACCAATCTATGTGTTTTGTTAACTTGGTTGTGGTTTAAAATTTGAGATAAGAGTACAAGACATATTTAATATTACCTATTACTAGACTTCAAAAAAAAAATATTACCTATTACTACCAAGTGGTAGTGGCTTGGATGCAAATGCACGCAAGTGGCAAGTTTCATATATGCAACATGTGTATATTTTTTTACTGATAACTAAATCTTATATAATTATTTTTATTAATAAAACCAATGTAATAAAGCGGGTCACCCGCGGGTGCCCGCGGATTTCCCATGAAACCCGCTAGTTAAACGGGTGGGTATGGGTCTGGGTGTTTTCCAGCGGGTGGTAAATTTTAGGACCCAAACCCAACTTAAACGGGTCGACCCATGGGCACTTGCGGATTTTGACCCAGTTTGACAGGTCTAGAGCCATTTGAGCTCATCCAGAACAACACCGGAAGACCAGAAGGGAGGGTGATGCCCAAAATCCCAGACTGTAGGGTGTCGAAAAGAGCAAAAAGGAAGGAGGGAAATAATAAGGAGGAGAACGAATTTCAAGAATAGCGTTAATTGGAGAAAAAGACAAGGAAAAGTGAGGTTGGTGAACCACAACTCCATTGCCGCTGAGCTATTGTACAATAAGGCTGAGTCAAGGTAAAAGGAAAGGAATCAGAGGCATTGATATGGGAACGATCCACATAGGCCAAATCTGAGGGCCCGAGGAGGCTGTTCAAAGAATGGGGCTTCATGATTGGGTGAGATGAGAAAACGTCGATTGCCAAGGAAGGGAAAGGGGAGGTGTTAAGTGGGTTGCGTGCCCCCAAAATTTGGCCCAACAAGGGTGTAAACTCATACTTAAATCAAATTAAATCAAGAGAAAAAGAGGTAAACTTGAAAGGCCTGTGACTTGGGCTCTGAAAGTCTGATTAAGGCGTTTCTTGTGCCATTAGAAAGATATACCACAATGTACACATATTGGAACAATGTGATCACGTTGATGAATTTCAAATTAAAAAGAAAAAGCATCATGCACTAAAGTCATCACAATATAGGTCAATACAAATTTTAAATGTCTTATAAAGGGACAGAAGAGCAAGATGATTACATTTAAGCACCAAATCACTCAAAATATATGATTGAATTCAAATTGAGTGATGTGAGTCACTAACAGAGAGATAAAGGGCATGAGGTAGAAAGATGAAGATCTATGTTATGACATCCTCCCTTCCTTAAAAGAGATTTTGTCCCCAAAATTAAATCAAGTCATCAATCGAGATTGAGTTTTCCTATTCAACACCAAAATTGCCATAGTATATTCATAAGGCATCATCATAACTTACAATATCCATCTCATTCCAAAACCAAGTAATCGAGCATCATGGCCAACATATAGTCACATAGATCATCAAAGTGGAAATAGCATCACATGAGTCACAAATTTGGGGAGATTATCCAGTATATATCACCAAATTTGGAGAGAACACATTTCAAGTCAATCGAATAGAGTTCAAGAGTAAGGCATGCTTTTCTTTCACAACATTTAGGGTTCTAGATTCTACATTGGCCTAGGTTGGGTTATAAATCCATGATTGAGATTTCATATTTTCAGAATTCAAGACATACATCATATTTTAACATCGTAATTTCATGCTCAAAATCAATGGAAGGTCCCACCCTAGTCCACATGGAGCTCATCCTTAAGTCATAAATTGAGCGAGTTAACATAATCATTCTTTCATCTTTAAAGATTTGAGGCCATGAAAGTCATCGGTCATATGTCGAGGGTGATCTCAATATCCAAATAGAATGATCATAGGATTTAAATCAAGATCATTAATCATGAGTCAAGATTTCATTATTCAATATCGAGAGTCAAGTTTGGACATCAAAGTCATAGGTCAAAACATTTCAAAGATAGGTTTAGATTCCTTTTTAGACCTAAAGGTGATCATTCATCCATATACATAAATCGAGTGACATTTATAGCATTATCAAGCAACTTTTTGAGATATAAATATTGAGTTCATTATCATGGTATTCAATGTTGATGAACAATCAGACCTAGGTCTTTCTAGGAACTCATCCACACGTTATAGTCACATTTGTCATATTTCGAGATTATCGTCCAATTAGAGATTCAAGATTGAGTATAAATATCATCATAAGTCTAACTCATTAGAGACTTAGGTCAAGAAATCACAATCGGCTGGAAGGGGTTACCATTCCAAATTCTAAATAATCAACAAGATGAAAATTTAGAGGCAGTCATAATGGGGATGTGACCTAGATTGCGGAAGTCATGAGTCAACCACCACCCCAATATAGCACAATAGTCTATGTTATTCATGGTCCATCAAGCATATCCAAATAGGGAGAGTATAATTATTGAGTTGTACTACATAGGGTCATAATATCGAAGATCAAGATCATAATAGGGAAACCATATTTCATGATTTTTGCAAGGTCAATGTCGTAATAGGGAAACCATATTTCAAGATTTTGCAATATTGTGGTCATAATCGTGTTCCCTTCCTTTCATTGTCAAGGTAAGGATATATTTTAGAAATTGAGAAGTACAATTGGGTTGTCCAAGAGTTAGAGCATGATTGGGCAAGAGAGAGATCCATGTCCATCATATTATTCTAAATAGAGATTACCAAGAGGCATAGAAATCCATCGGGAAGATGCCTCTTGTATCAAAGTCTCTCATCATGATTTTGAGAGTCCAAGAGCATAGTCATTCTAAGGAATGGTCATGGTACATATCAAATAGGGGAAATTTGCTTAATCATGTTTGAGGTTTGGTCAAGAATAGGGTACCATGGATTAAATCAAATAGGGACCTCATAAAAATGAGGTATAATGTACAATCCTCATTGTCTCATCATATCAAGATCATTATCATTTTACCTCAATCGTAGAAAGCAAGTATTCTAGATTAGTAAGGTTGAGTTAACATGATTTGAGAGGTCATACATGAGTGTTTAACTTCAAGAGTATTTTCATTAGTCATAATTGAGTTTTAAATTTTTGACCAGATCATGCAATCATTATTATGTTATCCAAATTTTACCATTTCATTCAAATTTAGTCTTTCCCCATGCATAAACTACCCATAATCGAGAGATCATGTGATTCATAGTCACGAGTAAAAGAATCACATGAGGAGATGATAAGATAACTAATCATCTAATGGGTGTCTTAGGGTTGTCCTTAAAGAAGAGATGATATTTTAGAAGACTCTCTAAGGTATGTGGGATTGGGTTTTTAAACATGCATAGATGATATGTGATTGCTCTAATACCATTTGTTGTGGAACCTTTTATTACCCTAGGTACACTCTCCTAATGGATACACTGCCAAATGAGAGTGGATCTGGGCGTCCGTCCCTAGAAAGGATCACATAACATATGCATGAATAAAACAACATATAAGAACAAGATAAGAGACAACAAGATATTAAACATGGATATAAGAGATATCTACCCATTTCTATATTCAAGTGTACCCTTTGGTGATCATTTCTAGATCTTAGAGCTTTGAGTGCAGCAGATCTTCATTTGGAAACTAAAAATTTGATAAACACAATATATTAATTCTAAAGCATTAAGTACGCTATGAAAAGGCATGGAAACAATTTATGAGTAGTATAAAAGTTGCTTGACTAGAAAAATCATAATAATCAAGAAGTAGAAAAGTCATGAAACACATAACGAAATTCTTTTATATAAAATGTGTTTTAAGTGTGTTTCCATTATACTCAACAACATATTATGGCCATTGACCGGCTTCCCATGGGAAGGGTTTGTAAGGATGCTCAAGATTAGCCAACCCTTTTATCGACATGGTCCACCTTATGTTGACATCTCAAGTAAGACGCCCAACTTGTTCCCTTACCCCGAGAATACATGTAGGTACATAAGGTTTGTATAATGGACAAGTTCAATTATGTTCTAGGTTTGTTCAATGTACTTCAAGAAAAATGAACGTACTAATCATAGGGAGAAACTCACTCTAACAAGTAATTATCTAGACAAGCATTCCTACAAGCATACATACAAATAAGCCAATAACATAGTAGGGTTAAGATATTAAGCGTACCTTGAGAGTAGAGTACAAGATTAACCATTGATTAGAAACCCATAAGTGGAAATTTTGACTAGATCTTGGCAATTGAGTCAACATAGATTTCTTGACATTAAAAATAAGTCTAACTGGATTAACATCAGTAATATTAGGTTCATTAATCATTATCATGGGGATTGGAGGTGTCACCTAAGTCTAGGTACTCTTTTCCTTCAACATTATTTTCAATGTCTCAAAATAGTCATGCACAAGCATTATCATGCAACATAGTACATCATGGGTTCATTATTACTTAGGGTGACACATAATAACTAGATCAAGGATATATTATTAGACTCCAAGATCTTAAAATAGAGCAACCATAAGATTTGAGTAGGCTTAGTCAAAATAAGCATCAACATTGGCATACTAGTCATTTGAGTCATGATCAAGCAATATTGTCATCATTAGTGTATAATATAGATCTAGTAAGATTTGGTGTTATGCAAATCATCAAGATACTTATTTGAAGTCATAAAGTATCATATATCATCATTAGATCAAGGTACATGCAATATTTGAGATCTAGTTACTAACATGTCCATTAGGTCACAGTTCAAATCAAGTTCAGGGGATTTGATCACATTAGGGCACAATAATGATCCACAAGGTATTTAGGCACACAAAGCATGATAAGTTATTGATTTATATATACAAAAAAGCATGGATGGTCATTAGGGTTATTGTAAGACCCCTAAACTTGCTTAATGAGTTGAATAAGCTTAATTATCATAATTGAATTCTTTAAACTCTAATATAACCTTTTGATATGCTTTGAAATCATAATATAAGCTTAAGTTTCAAATTTGGTCTAATTTGGACATTGTTTGAGCAAGTTATGCAATTTTATGCACATTTTGGACTTTTCTACAATTTACCCAATTGAGAGGTTTTCTTTGCAATTTATCACTTGCATTATGTTACTTGGATATTATATCATCATGATTGAGCTTTTTGAGCCAGGGGGATCCCATTTAAACCTTGGTTTGAAGGTATTTTCTCCAAAGGTATTTTAGGATTTACCCCTTCATGGATGAGCTACCTTTAGTAGCTATCAACTAGTGGGTTATTTGTTTTGCTTGGAAATTTAAGAAATGAGGGATAAGAATGTCTCTATGGATGGTGTAGGAGCTTCTTGTGTGTGTTATTATATATTCTTAATAGTTTAAGTCCATGGACACTTGGAAAGATACTAGAACTTCAACTTTTTCTTTTTCTTTATCTTAAAGTTTCATATACTTATCCCTAAACATCAAAATGAGCCATTTTCTCTCCAACCTTCCATCCTTATACAAACCTCGTTGTCCCTCTGTGCTGCTGCAAATTTCCTATCCAAGGAAGAATAAATAGGGGAGCTTCTTGGAAAAAGAATCTAGGGTTACAATTGACTTCCTTTTTGGGTTTAAAAAGCTTCCTTCTAGTGATCTTGACCTAAAAGAGTAAGAATGCCCTTCTTTCCTCCATTTATTTCTTTTTTATCCTTCCTCCTACCTTTATCCAGGTCGTAACTTTGTTGTTCCATGGTAGAAATTGCTCTAAATATCTATAACCCCTACCTTTCTTGCTCCTTATGCTTAGGGTTTGCTCATTTGATGAAGAAAGGTGCTAGATGGACGAGTTCATAGCTTATGCTTGGATTTTCTACCCTACCTGCTCGAGTTTTATTCTATGTGGGGTTTAATATTCTCATTAGAGGCAAGTTTTATAACTTTCTCCACATTTATTGCATACCATAAGCTTGCAAGCTCATGTTCTTGCTTGAAAATGATGATTCATGCACTAAAAAGTTATGCTTGACTTGGATTTCAATTTTTATAATGTTCCCTGTTCTGATTTCAGTTCTATATGAACCTATGATCATGTGTACATTATTTATAAGGTATAATATGACTTGTATCAGGTTGGTTTGACAACCTATGGTGCTAAGCACCTATCAACCAATGGTCAATTTTAGGGTTTTAAGCTGATTTCTTCTATAAACTCATGACCCGATGATGGTACCATTGCAACAATCCTATGGTGTTGTCTTCATGATAACTGAAGGTCAGGATAAAAGGTGTCAGATGATGGTGACAATCTATGGTCACCACCGTAGGTCAGGTTTTGGATCAATTAGAAGTTTAATGATCAACCATTAAGTACCCTATTGATGTTATCAATCAATGATGACATTAGCTTAATATTTGATGTTGATTAATGAATATAGTGTTGATCCAACAACCTATGGTGATTTAATGGTCACTAATGATGGTGTATCATGTCTCTACAACCTATTTTGAGTTAAGCATTGTAGTTGTGGCATCAATTAAGCCTTAGACCAATGGTTTCTTGGGTCATTTGATGCAATGGTTGGACCTATACTGTAATTGATGGTTTTAACATTTGAATTTGACAGAATGGTCAAGATCTAATGTTTACTCCTCCAATAAATTGGAGTGATGACTAATGTAATATGTTGGTCCTAATAATGTGATTTAGATGGTTTCCTTTATATGATCAACTTAAGGATCTTACTTGTTGACAATGGATGGCTTGTTTTAAATGAATAGTCGATTGTGGGTTTTACCCTACTCTCAACAGAACCCTTATTGTTGTTAACCAAAGGATGTCTAGGGTTAAATGGTGACTTTTATATATCACAACTCAATAACATTATATATGATTCATTCAAGGTGTTTACTTATGTAAACAGTCAATGGTCTTACCTTTAAAACATCCAATGGTTCTGGGTGACATTGTGGTATGGTGACATGGGTTGAATGATGATGGAACAAATGAGAGGGTTACCCTTAATAAGGTAGTCTTACCTATTCACTCATATGAATATAAGGGATTATAATCATATTGTGTTGATATGTAACCCTAATGAGGTATAGCTTGTTATACCTAGCTTTTATATAACTAAATGATGGTGATTGGGTATGAATAGTCCTTGAATGACTAATACAATCATGGGGTACTCTGTTACTATTGTTGAAACCCTAGTATGCTATAACCAGATGGTTACACCTTGATTTATGTGTGGGTTCATACTTGATAATGGTATGGAATGTGATGGTGATGCTTCACCTTATGCATCCATGAACCAATGGGGATGTCGTGAGTTAGGGTTTGGGTATGAGTGCTGATTAGCAACATTAATATAATTTATCTTGTGAACCTAACTCTAATGAAAATAGATAAAGATGAGTATTCATGTTTAACATTCTTATATGATGGAATGATGGTGGAATAAACTCCTTAATATGATCATAACCTTGATATGTTAATTGGTGGTTATCATAGCCACATGGTTGATACTTTCTTATGCTAAACATGTGCATTATGAAGATGATGAGGGTTAATCATATCTAGATTCCTTGCATTTTTATGTAATAAATGAATGTTCTTAATGTTAATATAACCCTACTATGATTGTTCATGAATATCTCATAGATCATTAATGCAATATTGTGTTGATCTGGTGTATTATATGTAAGTGATGTTGTTGAGCCTTGTTATAAGGCATGCAAAGATAATGAGGATCATGAAGGGAATAGTATGATGGTCTTAATGACCTTTGGGCATGGTTGAGCCCTAAATGAGGTGTAATCCTCTTGTGTTGATAAGGGTTGATACCCTGTGATATTGTGAAAATGATTTTATATCATGTGATAGTATGATGGTCTTAATGACCTTTGGGCATGGTTAAGCCCTGAATGAGGTGTATTCCTCTTGTGTTGATAAGGGTTGATACCCTGTGATATTGTGAAAAGGATTTATATCTTGTGATAGTATGATGACTAGTGTAGTCTCATGAATGGCAAGTAAACAGTACCATGTGATGATGATATGAGAAATTATGTTTCGCACATTTTATATATTTTGAATTTGTGATATTTGTATGCTTGCTAGAAGTGAATTAGGGTTTGTATGCCCACTTGTTTGATGCAGCCTTAATTCACCCAATTGGCATAACTAATCAAGTGAAACTCTAATCATGTAGTGTCATGTGCCATAGATCCATCTGAGTGTTAGAACTTGGCAGATGGTGAAACGAGTATTCCTAAGGGAAACTCGAAGTGTATACTGATGAGTATGTGGGGTGCTTGTCATCATGAATTCAAGTATTTAGGGAGGATGATTGCGGTCATACCTAGCCGTTAGTTTGATAATGGTTGTGGTTGTGTCTCGGTGATTATATATGTGATGAGATTGGAGGACAAATTTGGTTGTACCTCGGATGGTACGGTATGCGTACCCACATCCTTTCACTAGTGTCATGACTTGTACCAAGGACGGACTAGGTTGTTAGCAGCTTGACCTTATGTGTCATTGTGGTGGACCCATACTGATTGGGGGCAGAGAAGATCTATGGAGTCTGGCTCTTCCTAGATGTTGTATGGCACGGATTTTGACTTAGCAGTGGTCAGTTGGATTTTGAGTGGTATCCTCAAATTCCTCAGGGCATCATAAAAGATGTAAGACATTCGTGTAGCATATATGTTTAGGGTTATACACAATGCTTCATATTGGATGATAACTCTTGTTTGCTTTCTTTTCACTAAGATCATGTATAGTACAATAAGAGAATATATATTCTTATGTTGTAGTTATGATCATGTTGTAAACATGCTTATGTTGTCAAATATACTGACACTGATGGTTAAGATGTTGCTGCTAGCTATGTTTAATATTTCTAGCCATGCCTATGTAATTAGAAATGCTTAAACTGCTAATCAGGCTTATGTAGTTAATTGTGCTATGATGTTAGTTCTACGTATGATATATATTTGTTCCCTTTATTTGAGATGTCAATATTGATAGCCATGTTATGTTGACATATTCATGATGTCAGGGTTGCTTATGCTACTAGATTGCTTGTGTTGTTTGTAAGGAATATGATGATAGTCAGATTAATGATAATGATTGTTATTAGATGCAATTTGATGATATTTGAGTAGATATTTATCCAAAGAAATGGATTTATTTATTATCTATATATGCATTGATGATCATACTTGTTGCTAAGATTAATTGCTTAATTTGTTTATCATACTTGAACTGTTCAATCGATTCAATTGATTATTAAATACTCCAACTTCTTACTTATCTACTATTTAAAATGTTGTAATCAATAAGCGTTGTTGGAGGTTATATCTTCTTCTGGGACATGGGTCTCACCATTGTGGTTTGCTACATCTTTTTAGGTAATCGGAAGTGACGAAAACAAACATGTGGCAGCAAAGAGGAGCTATAGTAATGAATCTTTGAGAAAGTTGATTAGATGTCTAGTGTGTCCTAGAGTCGTCCCTGTACTCTCAGGTTCGGGCAGGAAAAGTTTGTATATTGTGTTTCAAACACATCAAAATTTTGTTAGCATGTTAATGTTTGTTGTGTGGCATATACAAATATTGTTCTCATGTGTATATATGTTGTGTCTAAGGTGATAGAACAATTTGTATCAAATTCTTGGCATAGTATGGATACAAGAAAGATATTGGGCTCTTATGCAAATGTTTCTGAGCGGGTGTTGATGTTGAAATCGGTTTTAATTTACCCATATTTTTGGGTATGTGGTTAATTGGTGATTTATTGTGTTCTATGTTTTGAGTAATCTCGTTTAGTGTAACTGGTTCTCACAAGTTGGTATCAGAGATTTAGGTTCACTGAGTCTATAGGTACACTAGGACTTAGGACTAGGATGATGTTAAAACTAGGAATATGACATAAAAATAGGGTGCATACTGCTTAATCTTAGTATTTGGGTGCTCTGGCCAGGTATTCAATTATTGAAGAAAAGGTAAGTATAGAACTCTTAGATTGTTATGTTTCTGATAACCCTGATCAAGTAATCATTTTGAGACAATCTAAAGAGCATAATGAATAAGAAATCATGGTATGAATATCTCAATCCTACCTTAAAGAATATGAGAATTGCATCATTATCTATCAAAACTTGAATGTTTGGTAACTATAAGAGAAAGATACAACACCATGAAATCTAAATCTAAATACAAATAAGGAAAAGAGGAGTTCTTGAAGATGCGATTCAAGAAGATAATAAAGTAAAAGATAGATAAGTCTGCTTATAAAGTGATTCAAGGTATGAAATCTACATAAGATGGAGAGAACTCCAATGATAAGTATAAAATGAGAAGATAAATGAGAACAATGACAAAGGAATAAGGTGGAACCTGAGTTAATCTCAGACCAACCTATGTGTGTAAGAAAGTGTTAATGTAAAATAAGCATGGCGTTTGGAAGAAATTAAGGCAGGAAATCCATGTTAAATGAAGAAAATGTGGAATATGATGATTTACCTGTTGATAAGTGGTTGAAAAATATAATAAAATAAGAGAACATACCCAAGTGTGATAAATAGTAATCAAGGAAGGAGTAATGAGATATGTTAATAATGATGATTCCTATGATAATGGCAAGGAACCCAAAATAAAAAGGGTAAAATGATACATAAGAAGATGTAACTTGCATAATGAAAATAGAATTAGTCACCTTTTTACTAGTGACCCTTGAACAATGTTGCGATGATGTGGGAAGTGTGTTTCCCTTTGTGTCTTTCCTTTCTAGGGCACAACTTTCAAGTGGATCATTTCCACTTTGTATGCGTGGATTCATTGTAAACATGAGGGTGGATAGCTTATTATATCATAAGGTTGTTTGGACTATGGTTCCAAGATCATAAATTTTGTGATGAGTTTGCTTTTGAGCCTTCCAATAATTAGGAAGATTCCTCTTATATGTCTTGAGATTTGATTATGTTGGTAAAAGTAGATGAGATAAGGATGGGAGTTCCTTATAGCACATGAGGTGGATACCAAGGTAATGAATCCTAGTATCCAAGATGTATCAATAGTATGGGAAGTATGTGAAGGTTGGAGATGTTTATTAAATGAACATTCCTAGTGTTCCTCTCCCTTATATATATAGAGAGAGAGTTGATGATGACCCTATAAATGTTGTTTGGAAGGAAAAACAAAAGTGATTCTATAATATTGTGTATGGTTCAGTGATAGTTGGGCAAGACCACTATCAAGGATAGATAGTTTGTTGATTAGTAGACATGTGCTATCGTGTTTCTTTAAGATAAAATATCCTTTATACATAAGAGTTAGAATGGATGACATAAGTTACATGACCATGATGAGTTTATAGTTATGTCCTTTAGATTAACCAATGTACAAATAGAATTTATGAATAGGAGGAACAGAGTGTTCTGGTCATGTCATACAAGTTATATCAAGCTTTGAATGATGACATGTCAAAGTATTTAAAATATGGTCAAAAATATGATCAATATTTCTTAAAAAACCTTAAGGTTTCCGAAGCACCAAATAGATATGAGATAAGTTGAACAAGAGTGAGATGGGGTTGATTAAATGACTTTATGGGATCATGATATGTATTCTAAGTAGGTTGTGTAAATCCTAGTAAGGTGAATATAGTGTTGTTGTTTCACCCCTAACAAGGTTGACTATGAATGATGTTTTCTTGTATGGAATGACAGGTTCCAGCATCAGCATTAATTTTGATGTTGAAAAGAACTGACAAGTCTTCCAGTATCAGTGCATCTAGAAGAAAAAAAGGATGGATACATCACCTTTTTTTATGCTTCAAGGAATGGTATGTGACACATGCCATGATTGGTAAAAAGATAGCAAGTATGACTTTTGAGTAATGTGTTGATACGATAAATATAATTTTTGGATGATAGCTAGAATTTAAAGTTGAACATTACTACTAGAGTTGTACAAATGACACAACAAGTTTCTATGTTCCATATTTGCAAATGTCTTCTTATGTGGGGGTTTTTGTGCTGACCCAAGATGAGATGTGTATGAATGATAATACATCACCATGATATGCAAGTAACCATGTGAAGGTAATAGGATGAGGTGAAAAGGAAGTACCCATCTTTGTTTACGTTGGATTTCGGGGGCGAAATCCCTGTCAGGGGTTTATAGTTGTAAGACCCCTAAACTTTATTAATAAGTTGAATAAGCTTAATTATCATAATTAAATTCTTAAAACTCTAATATATACTTTTTATATGCTTTTAAATTATAATACAAGCTTAAGTTTCAAATTTGGTTCAATTTGGACATTGTTTGAGCAAGTTATGCAATTTTATGCACATTTTAGAATTTTCTACAATTTACCCAATTGAGAGGTTTTATTTGCAATTTATCACTTGAATTATGTTCCTTGGATATTATCTCATCATTCTAGAGCTTGTTGATCCATGGGGTGCCCATTTAAACCTTGGTTTGAAGGTGTTTTCTCCAAGGGTATTTTAGGGTTTACCCCTTCATGGATGAGCTACATTTAGTAGCTATCAACTAGTGAGTTATTTGTTTTGCTTGGAAATTCAAGAAACAAGGGATAAGCATGTCTCCATGGACGGTGGGGGAGCTTCTTGTGTGTGTGCTTGTATATTCTTAATAGTTTAAGGCCATGGACACATGGAAAGATGCTATAACTTCAACTTTTTCTTTCTCTTTATCTTAAAGTTTCATATACTTATCCCTAGGCACATTTGCTCTCCACCACTTCCTTCCTTCTACAAACCTCATCCTCCCTCTGTGTTTCTGTGAATTTCCTGTCCAAGGAAGAAGAAAGAGGGGAGCTTCTTGGAAAAAGAATCTAGGATTACAATTGACTTCCTTTGTGGGTTTAAAAAGCTTCCTTCTAGTGATCTTGACCTAAAAGAGTATGAATATCCCTTCTTTCCTCCATTTATTTCTTGGTTATCCTTCCTCCTACCTTTCTACAGGTCGTAACCTTGTTGTTCCATGGTAGAAATTTCTCTAAAGCTCTAAAACCCTACCTTTCTTGCTCCTTATGCTTAGGGTTTGCTCATTTGATAAAGAAAGGTGCTAGGTGGACAAGTTCATAGCCTATGCTTGGATTTTCTACTCTACCTACTCGAGTTTTCTTCTGTGTGGGGTTTCATCTTCTCATTAGAGGCAAATTTTTATAACTTTCTCCGCATTTATTGTTTACCATAAGCTTGCTAGCTCATGTTCTTGCTTGAAAATGATGATGCATGCACTAAAACGTTATGCTTGACTTGGATTTCGATTTTTATAAGGTTCCCTATTCTTATTTCAGTTCTAGATGAACCTGTGATCATGTGTATGTTATTCCTAAGGTATAAAATGACTTGGATGAGGTTGGTTTGACAACCTATGGTGCTAAGCACCTATCAACCAATGGTCAATTTTAGGGTTTTAAGTTGATTTCTTATATAAACCCATGACCTGATGATGGTACCATTGCAACAACCCTATGGTGTTGTCTTCATGATAACTGACGGTCAGGATTAAAGGTGTCAGATGATGGTGACACCCTATTGTCACCCCCTTAGGTCAGGTTTTGGATCAATTAGAAGTTTAATGATCAACCATTAAGTACCCTACTGATGCTATCAATCAATGATGACATTAGCTTAATATTTGATGTTGATTAATGAATATAGTGTTGAACTAACAACATATGGGGATTCAATGGTCACTAATGATGGTGGATCAAGTCACTACAACCTATGTTGAGTTAAGCATTGTAGTTGAAGCATCAATTAGGCCTTAGACCAATGGTTTCTTGGGTCACTTGATACAATGGTCGGACCTATGCTGTAATTGATGGTTTTAACATTTGAACTTGACCCAATGGTCAATATCTAATGTTTATTCCTCCAATAAAGTGGAATTATTGCTAATGTAATATTTTGGTCCTAATAATGTGATTTATATGGTTTCCTTTATATGATCAACTTAAGGATCTTACTTGTTGACAATGGATGGCTTGTTTTAAATGAACAGTCGATTGTGGGTTTTACCCTACTCTCAACAGATTCCTTATTGTTGTTAACCAAAGGATGTCTAGGGTTAAATGGTGGATTTTATAGATCACACCTCAATAAAATTATATATGATTCATTTAAGGTGTTTACTTATGTAAACAACCAATGGTCTTACCGTTTAAACATCCAATGGTTCTGGGTGACATTATGGTATGGTGATATGGGTTGAATGATGATGGAACAAATGAGAGGGTTACCCTTAATAAGGTATTCTTACTTATTCACTCATATGAATAGAAGGTATGATGATATTATTGTGTTGATATGTAACCCTAATGAGGTATAGCTTGTTATACCTAGCTTTAATATAACTAAAAGATGGTAATTGGGTATGAATAGTCCTTGAATGACTAATATAATCATGGAGTACACTATTATTGATGTTGAAACCCTAGTATGCTATAACCTGATGGTTACACCTTGATTTATGTGTGGGTTCATACTTGATAATGGTATGGAATGTGATGGTGATGCTTCACCTTATGCATCCACGATCCAATGGAGATGTCATGAGTTAGGGTTTTGGTATGAGTGATGATTAGTAATATTAATATAATTTATCTTGTGAACCTAACTCTAATGCAAATAGATAAAGATGAGTATTCATGTTTAACATTCTTATATGATGGGATGATGGTGGAATAACCTCCTTAATATGATCATAACCTTGATATGTTAATTGGTGGTTATCATAGCCACATGGTTGATACTTTCTTATGCTAAACATGTGCATTATGAATATGATGATGGTTAATCATATCTAGATTCCTTGCATGTTGATGTAATAAGGAATGTTCTTAATGTTAATATAAGCCTGCTATGATTGTTTACGAATATATCATAGCTCATTAATGCAATATTGTGCTAATCTGGTGTATTATATGTAAGTGATGTTGTTGAGCCTTATTATAATACATGCAAAGATAATGATGATCTTGTAGGGAATAGTATGATGGTCTTAATGACCTTTGGGCATGGTTGAGCCCTAAATGAGGTGTAGTCCTCTTGTGTTGATAATGGTTGATACCCTGTGATATTGTGAAAATGATTTTATATCATGTGATAGTATGATGGTCTTAATGACCTTTGGGCATGGTTGAGCCCTAAATGAGGTGTAATCCTCTTGTGTTTATAAGGGTTGATTCCCTGTGATATTGTGAAAAGGATTTATATCTTATAATAATATGATGACTAGTGTAGCCTCATGAATGGTAAGTGAATAGTACCATGTGATGATGATATGAGAAATTATGTTTCACACATTTTATATCTTTTGAATTTGTGATATTTATATGCTTTCTAGAAGTGAATTAGGGTTTGTATGTCCACTTGTTTGATGTAGCCTTAATTCACCCAATTGGCATAACTAATTAAGTGAAACTCTAATCATGTAGTGCCCTGTGCCATAGATCCATCTGAGTGTCAAAACTTGCCAAATGGTGAAAAGAGTATTCCTAAGGGAAACTCGGAGTGCATACTAATGAGTATGCGGAGTGCTTGTCATCCTAAATTCAAATGTTTAGGGAGGATGATTGCAGTCACACCTAGCCCTTAGTTTGAGAATGGTTGCGGTCATGTTTCGGTGATTATATATGTGATGAGATTGGAGGACAACTGCAGTTGTACCTCGGATGGTAGGGTATGTGTACCCACCTCCTTTCACTAGTGCCATGACCTGTACCAAGGATGGACTAGGTTGTTAGCAGCTTGACCTTATGTGTTGCTGTGGCGGACTCGTACTGACCAGGGGTGGAGAAGATCTTAGGAGTCTGACTCTTCCTAGATCTTGTATGGCACTGATTTTGACTTAGCAGTGGTTAGTTGGATTTTGAGTGGTATCCTCAAATTCCTCAGGGAATAATAAAAGATGTAAGACATCCGTGTAGCATATCTATTTAGGGTTATACATAATATTTCATATTGGATGATAACCCTTGTTTGCTTTCTTTTCACTGAGATCATGTATAGTACAATAAGAGATAATAGATATGTTTATGTTGTAGTTATGATCATGTTGTAAACATGCTTATGTTGTCAAATATACTGACACTGATGGTTAAGATGTTGCTTCTAGCTATGTTTAATATTGCTAGCCATGCCTATGTAATTAGAAATGCTTAAACTGCTAATCATGCTTATGCAGTTAATTGTGATATGATGTTAGTTCTACGTATGATATATATTCATTCCCTTTATTTGAGATGCCAATATTGATAGCCATGTTATGTTACTAGACATATTCATGATGTCAGGGTTGCTTATGCTACTAGATTGCTTGTGATGTTAGCAAGGAATATGATGATAGTCAGATTAATGGTGATGATTGTTATTAGATGCAATTTGATGATATTTGAGTAGATATTTATCCAAAGAAATGGATTTATTTGTTATCTATATATGCATTGATGATCATACTTGTTGCTAAGATTAATTGCTTAATCTCTTTAGCATACTTGAACTGTTCAATCTGTTCAATTGATTATTAAATACTCCAACTTCTTACTTATCTAACAGTTTAAAATGTTGTAATCAATAAATGTTGCTGGAGTCTTACTAGGACATGGGTCTCACCCTTGCGGTTCGCCACATCTTTTTAGGTAATCGGAAGTGACGAAAATAAACATGTGGTAGCAAAGAGGAGCTGTAGTAATGAATCTTTGAGAAAGTTGATTAGATGTCTAGTGTGTCCTAGAGTCATCCCTGTACTCTCAGGTTCGGGCAAGAAAAGTTTGTATATGGTGTTTCAAACGCATCAAAATTTTGTTAGCATGTTAATGTTTGTTGTGTGGCATATACAAATACTATTCTCATGTGTATATATGTTGTGGCTAAAGCGATAGAACAATTTGTATCAAATTCTTGGCATAGTATGGATACAAGAAAGATATTGGGCTCTTATGCAAATGTTTCTAAAGGGGTGTTGATGTTGAAATCAGTTTTAATTTACCCATATTTTTGGGTATGTGGTTAATTGGTGATTGATTGTGTTCTATGTTTTGAGTAATCCTGTTTAGTGTAACTGGTTCTAACAGTTATCTTCATAGAGTTTCAAAAATCACTAAGCAACATATCTCATGTTTTATGTCAAGATTAGGTCAAAAAGGAGTACAAGTATGAACAAATCCGAAACTTAGTATAACATGTACCAAAAACTACTAATTTGGATCAAGCATAAGGTTTAGGGTACAAAGGATCTAGGTTAGGCATCAAAGGAGTATGTTTTGGCATGAAAGCCCATTTTAGGTCATTTAAGCCACCTTAGATCATTATAGGGTACAAAGATGGGTCAAGTTACAATATTTATGCATAAATATGTACAAGGTATTGATATTAGTCTATAATCACATTTGGGGCATAAAAGATCAACATCATGCATTCAAAATAGGATAAACATCTTAAAAAGACTTCAAAAACATGAATTTTAGGATATCATAAGAAGAACAAGTAGATTTAGGCTCTGGAACTAGCTTCAAATGATAGATCTCATCGAGAGGATCAAAAATCATATATTATGTGCCATATTTAGCAAAAAGATGAAGAATATACAACTTTTGAAGATTTATGCACCAAATTTAGGAATATGGGGGGTGAGGCGTTACATTTATTGAAGAATGAGGGTCGTGGATGCCTGACACATCATAGATCCATCCTGATCTAAGGACTAGTGCTTTGTGACTCCACTCACGCACGAGGGGGCACTCGGTCTGACCCTTGACCGGTCAACGCGAGGGAGAGGGATGGAAGATGTGATGACTAGTGTAGCCTCATGAATGGTAAGTGAATAGTACCATGTGATGACGATATGAGAAATTATGCTTCACACGTTTTATATATTTTGAATTTGTGATATTTATATGCTTGCTAGAAGTGAATCAGGGTTTGTATGTCCACTTATTTGATGCAGCCTTAATTCACCCAATTGGCATAACTAATCAAGTGAAACTCTAATCATGTAGTGCTATGTGCCATAGATCCATTTGAGTGTCAGAACTTGCCAAATGGTGAAATGAGTATTCCTAAGGGAAACTCGGAGTGCATACTGATGAGTATGCGGGGTTCTTGTCATCCTGAATTCAAATGTTTAGGGAGGATAACTGCGGTCGTACCTAGTCCTTAGTTTGAGAATGGTTGCGGTCATGTCTCGGTGATTATATATGTGACGAGATTGGAGGACAACTACAATTGTACCTCAAATGGTAGGGTATGCGTACCCACCTCCTTTCACTAGTGTCATGAACTATACCAAGGACGGACTAGGCTGTTAGCAGCTTGACCTTATGTGTCGCTGTGGCAGACCCATACTGACCGGGGGTGGAGAAGATCTTAGGAGACCGAATCTTCCTAGATCTTGTATGGAACTGATTTCAACTTAGCAGTGGTTAGTTGGATTTTGAGTGGTATCCTCAAATTCCTCAGGGCATAATAAAAGATGTAAGACATCCGTGTAGCATATCTGTTTAGGGTTATACACAATGCTTCATATTGGATGATAACCCTTGTTTGCTTTCTTTTCACTGAGATCATGTATAGTACAATAAGAGATAATAGATATGTTTATGTTGTAGTTATGATCATGTTGTAAACGTGCTTATGTTGTCAAATATACTAACACTGATGGTTAAGATGATGCTGCTAGCTATGTTTAATATTACTAGCTATGCCTATGTAATTAGAAATGCTTAAACTGCTAATCATGCTTATGCAGTTAATTATGCTATGATGTTAGTTCTACGTATGATATATATTCATTCCCTTTATTTGAGATGCCAATATTGATAGTCATGTTATGTTACTGGACATATTCATGATGTCAGGGTTGCTTATGCTACTAGATTGCTTGTGTTGTTAGCAAGGAATATGATGCTAGTCAGATTAATGATAATGATCGTTATTAGATGCAATTTGATGATATTTGAGTAGATATTTATCCAAAGAAATGGATTTATTTGTTATCTATATATGCATTGATGATCATACATGTTGCTAAGATCAATTGCTTAATCTCTTTAGCATACTTGAACTGTTCAATCTGTTCAATTGATTATTAAATACTCCAACTGCTTAGTTATCTACTATTTAAAATGTTGTAATAAATAAGTGTTGTTGGAGATTATATCTCTTACTAGGACATGGGTCTCACCCTTGCGGTTTGCCACATCTTTTTAGGTAATCAGAAGTGACGAAAACAAACATGTGGTAGCAAAGAGGAGCTATAGTAATGAATCTTTGAGAAAGTTGATTAGATGTCTAGTGTGTCCTAGAGTCGTCCTTGTACTCTCAGGTTCGGGCAAAAAAAGTTTGTATATGGTGTTTCAAACGCATCAAATTTTTGTTAGCATGTTAATGTTTGTTGTGTGGCATATACAAATATTATTCTCATGTGTATATATGTTGTGGCTAAAGTGATAGAACAATTTGTATCAAATTCTTGGCATAGTATGGATACAAGAAAGATATTGGGCTCTTATGCAAATGTTTCTAAGGGGGTGTTGATGTTGAAATCAGTTTTAATTTACCCATATTCTTGGGTATGTGGTTAATTGGTGATTGATTGTGTTCTATGTTTTGAGTAATCTTGTTTAGTGTAACTGGTTCTGACAGTTATCTTCACAGAGTTTCAAAAATCACTAAGCAACATATCTCATGTTTTATGTCAAGATTAGGTCAAAAAGGAGTACAAGTATGAACAAATCCGAAACTTAGTATAACATGTACCAAAAACTACTGATTTGGAACAAGCATAAGGTTTTAGGGTACAAAGGATCAAGGTTAGGCATCAAAGGAGTATGCTTTGGCATGAAAGCCCATTTAGGTCATTTAAGCCACCTTAGATCATTATAGGGTACAAAGATGGGTCAAGTTACAATATTTATGCATAAATATGTACACGGTACTGATATTAGTCTATCATCACATTTTGGGCATAAAAGATCAACATCATGCATTCAAAATAGGATAAAGATCTTAAAAATACTTCAAAAACATGAATTTTAGGATATCAGAAGAAGAACAAGTAGATTTAGGTTCTGGAACTAGTTCCAAATGATAGATCTCATCGAGAGGATCAAAAATCATATATTATGTGCCATATTATTTGGCAAAAAGATGAAGAATATACAACTTTTGAAGAATTATGCACCAAATTTAGGAATATGGGGGGTGAGGCATTACATTTATTGAAGAATGAGGGTCATGGATGCCTGACACATCATAGATCCATCCTGATCTAAGGACTGGTGCTTTGCGACTCCACTCACGCACGAGGGGGCGTTGGGTCCGACCCTTGACCGGTCAACATGAGGGAGAGGGATGGAAGATGAGCATAGGGCAACCTCTCACCGTCTGATCTATAGTCTCCAGAGCTTCACTCATTTAATCAGTGATCATAGGGTCATCCCTTTGCTAGCAGCTTCACACGCAGCAAGGATGAAGCCCACGGCCACAGGGCTCATTAGAAGAGGAGCAACTAATGGCTGGAGACCCCAAGACTTCTGCAAAGGCGCTGCCTGGGCCTGCCATGGTCATGTAGAGTAGAAGGGGGTCATGTTCGGTCCCAAGATGGTCTCAGGATGGAGCCATCAGATCCCATACACGACAACACCAGTGGACCAATAGGGAGGGTGAGGCCCAAAATCCCAACCTGTAGGGCGTCAAAAAGAGCAGAAAGGAAGGAGGAAATGAAGAAGCAGGGGAAAGAATTTCAAGAATGGCGTTAATTGGAGAAAAAGGCAAGGAAAAGTGAGGTTGATGAATAGCAACTCCATTGTCATTGAGCTACTGTATGGAACGAATGAGGCAAGATAAAAGGAAAGGAATCAGAGGCGTTGATCTGGGCACGATCTGCGTAGGCCGAATCCTAGGGCCCAAGGAGGTTGTTCAAAGAATCGGGCTTTGTGATTGGGTGAGATGAGTAGAGGTGTATTACCAAGGAAGGGAAAGAGGCGGGGTTAAGCGGGCCGCACGGCCCAAAATTTGGCCCAACAAGGGTGTAAACTCGAATTTAAATCAAATTAAATTAAGAGAAAAAGAGGTGAACTTGAAAGGCCCATAACTTCAACTCTGAATGTCTGATTAAGGTGTTTCTTGAGCCATCAGAAAGATAATTGAAAGATCTACCACATCGTTACACATACTGGAATAATATGATCATAGTGATGAGGTTCAAATTCAAAAGAAAAGGCATGATGCACTAAAATCATCACAACATAGGTCAATATGGATTTTAATGTCACACAGAGGGACATGAGAGAAAGGTGACTATACTTAAGCATCAAATCACTCAGAATATATGATTGAATTCAAATTAAGTGATGTGAGTCACTAATAGAGACAAAAAGGGCATAAGGTAGAGAGATAAAGATCAAGGTTATCATAGGTAGCATAGAGTAGGAAACAAGATTCACATTCTATCATAATTCCCACATCTTGACACTACTATAGATCCATCCTTTGGCGTCAGTTATTTAAGCCCTTTTAGCAACGGTTTCCAAGCGACACCTATGTGGGCGCTGCTAAAAGTCAAACACTTCGGCGTCAGTTTTCCAACCGATGCCAAAATGCTTCACGCCATCGAAAACGCGTCAGCAGAGCTCCCATAGGCGTCAGTTATATGTAACTAAACCGATGCTATAATCATCCGCGCCACAAAAAGGGCACCATCTAGGACACTATCGACGTCGGTTTTCTACTAATAACCGACGCCATATCACCTGCTGCCACAGTCATGCTGGCCAGCACGGCCGTGCTGTCTGGCAACATTAGGCGGTGTTTTTTTTCTTCTATTAACCGACGCTATAAGCCTTTGTTGTTGGTTTTAGACCAATAATCGACGCCTATTATCATACTTAACACCACAATGTCTTCGAGTGACAACCCCAAGATAATTTACAAAATTATTGCGGTTCACTCCAATTGCATTTCCTACATTATCAAACTCCACAACCAATCTGGATCCACTGCCCCTTAGCGTTGTTAACTTCTTCAGCAGAGTGATGCCCCTTTTCTTATTAAGTTTTTGGTGATGCGCATCAAGTGCCTCCAGTGCTTCAGAGGGTACATGTGCATCATCAATCTAAAATTTGACAAAATAAACACACTAAATTAGCCCAATATAGAAATATAGGATATATGACATAACTAGAAGATAATGAATTTCTATAGAAATATAGGATATGTTTTAAAAACTTACATTTGTATCCTCGTCATGCTCATCATGGACATCATGCTCATCATGGACATCACGATCATCATGCCCATGGTCAGCCATATGAAAATGTCATTAAAAAGGCAAACATTTAGCATTTGTATTAACTAGAAGATAATGAAACATTATATCTAAAAATGATATTGATATTAAAAAAGCAAACATTTAGCATTTTATATAGTTCACATATAAAAATGAAACATTGAAAAATGAAACATATTAAAAATATATAAACATGCATGCCTCTAAAATTGCGATCTTTTATCAATTAACAATCCTTCATTGTGATCTCCGCACACATATAAGTCCTCATTAGCTTCAATATTTTGTGGAGTTGGCAACCCAACTGAGAATGGACTGGAGTCATCATACTTATCACAGTACTCTTCTTCATCTATAGGATCTTCAATGAACTGTCTTTTACCATGAAGAACAACCGACCATTTATCATTTGCAGGATCATCAATATAAAATACTTGTTTCGCCTGTGATGCCAATATGAATGGTTCACCCTTCTCGCCAATCTTTTCAAAGTTCACTAAAGTGAAACCCAATTCATCCACTATAACTCCTTTGGTGTTATCAACCCAATTACATTTGAAGAGCATAATTCTACAATCTATGTAGTCAAACTCCCATATGTCTTCAATGACACCGTAATATGACATTTTAGCTTCACGTGGACTCTTATCCTTTGCACTTGCAAAATACATAGTCGACGCTTAAAGGGTGACCCCACTATTTTGGATGACACTCTTATCGTCTTGGCGCTTTGTGTAATATGTGAACCCATTAATGTCAAACCCTTCATAAGACATAACATTCGATTTTGGTTTAAAGGTGAGGCATTTGATAGTTTCCGTAATATCATCTGGTGTTTGAGATAGTTGACGTAAGACTTTATCTTCAAACCACTTAGTAAAAGTCTTGTTATGCTCTCTAGCAAGCCACATTGAACTGGCTTGAGGATGTTGTCTCTTGATGAAATTGGTATGTTCCTCGATATAAACACTCACTTTGTCCATGTTGTGTAAAATATACAAGTGACCTTGTTCCAACTGCTCATGGCTGATTACTTTCACCCATGATCCCAAAATTCCTTTACCCTCCTCAATATTCTTGTCATTAACGGGAGTGTCATTACCACTCAAAAAGTCATTGCAAAAATCCATAACCTCTCTCGCCACATAACCCTTAATAATACTCCCTTCAGGCCGATAACGGTTTCGAACATCACCTTTAAAAACGCTCATATATCGTTCAAAGGGCTACATCCAATGCAAGAAAACCGGTCCCAACATTTTCACTTCCCTAGTCAAGTAGACAATAAGATGTACCATGATATCAAAGAACAAAGGAGGGAAATACATCTCAAGCTAACATAGGGTAACAACCACTTCTCTTTGCAAATTATCGAGAGTATCAGGGTCAATAACTTTGCTGCACAGACTGTTGAAAAAGAAACAAAGTCTGGTGATTGCAAACCTTACATGCTTCGGCAATATAGATTGAATTGCCACAAGTAATATTTATTGCATTAGAGTGTGACAATCATGATATTTAAGACCTATCAACTTCAGATCTTTTATTGATACCAATCTACAGATGTTGGATGAGTAACCTTGTGGCACCTTAACATTAGCCAAGAATTCACAAAAAGCTTTCTTCTCCTTTCTCGACAATGTGTAACAAGTGGGAGGTAAGTATGTTCTTTTATTACCCATTTCATGTAATTCTGTTAATTCTGACCTTATTCCCATTTCACGTAGGTCCAATCTAGATTTTATCCCATCTTTAGTCTTACCTAGTATATTCAATAGAGTACCAATGACACTATCACAAACATTTTTCTCAACGTGCATGACATCGATACAATGCATGACTGTCAAAGAACTCCAATAAGAAAGATCCCAAAATATTGTCTTCTTCTTGAATGAAGAATTGTCACTCTGTGTGGCCATAGTACATTGTGATCTCTTACCAAATTCATTGACAATGTCTTTTACTCTTTCATAAACAACATCCCCTGGTATAGGTTTAGGTGCACTCCATTCCTCATTCCATCCATTGAATGCTTTGCGTTTCCTATGATACATATGGAATTTTGAAAGAAACCTTCGATGACTAAGATATACAGTCTTGCTGCCATGTTTTAGTCTTATTGAATTAGTGTTCTCTTCACATATAGGACACGCTTTAGCTCCTTTGACACTATATCCAGACAAATTTTTGTATGCTGGAAAGTCATTAATAGTGCAAAACAACATAGCGTGCAAATGAAATGTCTCTCTCCGTGAAGCATCATAGGTCATCACACCTTCACCCCAGAGTTTCTTTAAGTCATCAATCAGAGGTTCAAGATAAACATTGATATCATTTCCAGGTTGTTTAGGGCCCGATATCAACAACGATAGCATAACGTACTTATTTTTCATACACAACCAGGGAGGAAGATTGTATATAACAAGCATGACTGGCCAAGTGCTATGTTGGCTGCTCAATGTCCCGTATGGATTCATCTCATCTGTACAAAGCCCAAGTCTTAGATTCATGTCTTCTTCACCAAATTTGGGGTACAATAGATCAATCTTCTTTCACTTTGGGGAATAAGACGCATGTTGTAGGATCCCATCATTATTTTTCTTAACATCTGCATGCCACCTCAAATTCTTTGCATCTATCGGATTTGCAAACAAGCATTGAAACTGTGATATTATAGGTAGATACCACATCACCTTGGTAGGAGAACCAATTTTGGACTCCCCCGAAGCCGTCAATTTATACCGTGACACACCACATTTTGGACAATCTTTCAAATCCACATAGCCCTTTTGAAATAATACACAATCATTCGGGCATGCGTATATCTTCTTGGCCTCCATTCCCATTGGGCACAACAATTTCTTTACCCTGTATGTTGAGATTGACAACTCGTTTCCTTCAGGAAGCATTTCTTTCAACAAAGTCAACAATGAAGTGAAGCTTTTGTCACTCCATCTATTATTAGCTTTCAACTTATACAATCTCAACACAACACTAAGCTTTGTAAACCTAGTACAACATGTGTATAATGGTATCTCAGCATCATGCACAATGTTTCTAAAGATGGGAGGTGGATCGGTGTGCTCTACCCCACAACTATCCAGCATCACATCAATGATGTCTACTAGAACTGGTTTGTTCACATCTATATCATCAGAGACAATTTCTTCTTCCACCCAAGCACTGCTATCGACATCCACTGGTTTCGAGTTTGAAATCTCTCCATGCCAGTCCAATTCTGTATAGCCTTGTACAATCTCATTGCACATGACATGACTTTTGATTTTGTCACCAGTGCTGACTTTCAAGTTGTTACCGCAATGCCGACATGGACAGTAGAACCTATCTCCAGGTTGTTTCCTATGTACCTCAGCAAATCTAATTAATTGATTAAGACCAGATATAAACTCTGGGGTGCAGCGATTGTGAATGGACATCCGTGATCTATCCATTCTATGATCAAAGAGAAAACAAGTATATATTAGGACAAGATTAGGGTCTAGGGTTAACAAATGCATGTGATGTCATTCTTATATATAATAAATGTACATGTACCACCTATCCCATCCTTGAACACCTAATCTCACTAGTAAGTGTATAATGTGTATTGGGTTTTCAAGAAAATTTCGGCAGCATTTCCCCGCTGTTCTCCAAGTACATATGTACTTAGAGAACAAATGGGGAAATGCTACCAAATTTTATTGAAAACCCAATACACATTATACACTTACAACCTAAGTGAGATTAGGTGTTCAGGAACAGTCCCAAACCAGGGACTATCTAAGATTTACTCCTAATGAGTAAATCTTGGATGGGTTTCTAGGCCAACAAATACATGTATGTTGTCATTCCAATACCTACAATCCTAGTTTCATCATTCATATCCTAGGTTTCATGTAACATCATTTAATCTAGGTATCATATTCTATAACATTGATTTCAACATTTCAAGTGTCCATGCATGTTCATCATCTTGGATAGATATGTACATGTTAGGGTTTCATCACAATTTTAGGTATCATATAGAGTATGTAGATGTTAGGGTTTCATCATGCAATAGGGATTCATGTAGATGTTAGGGTTTCATCACAATTTATTTCATCACAAGATTTGAACATAATTGATTTCATCATATAATTGAACATAATTGATTTCATTGTATAATTGATTTCATCACAAATTCATAATTGATTTCATTTGAATATATACCCTCTTTTCTTCCTTTTTCCTACTTACCAACAGTAAGCATGGCTGTGTGGACTGGCCATGACTGTGGTTGTGTTGCCTGAGCACGACTGTGCTGGGCAGCATGGCCGTGGTCGGCCAACACAACCACGGTCATGGCCAGCCCACACGGCATGCGTGGTCGGCCAACACAACCATGACCCTAGTCCACACAGTCGTGCTTGCTGTTGGTAATGAGGAAGAAGGAAGAAGAAGAGGGGAATGGAGGAAGAAGAGGAGGGCCTACTTGTCGAGCAGCTAGCAGCGTGGAGACGAGCTTCGTCCCTATCGGCGGCGGTGACGGTGGTGTAAGGAGCAGCGGCACCGAGCATAGAAGCAGTAGGAGAAGGAGGAGGCAGCGGCAGCGAGCAGAGAGGCAGTAGGTAGCGGCAGTGAGCAGAGAAGCAGCAATAGCAGCAGGCGGCAGCGGCGACGACGCAGCAGGAAGCAAGCGCGGCGGCGGCGTCGGGAGGAGAAAGGCAGAGTCTGTTTTCATGATGAAATAAAAGAAAGGGGAAGAGTCTGCTTCTTGTGGGGGCTATTAAGTTAATAAAAGGCGTCGGTTATCTTAACAACCGACACCTAAATAGAATAAGCGTCGACTGAAAATAACAACCGACATCAATTGGACAATCCTTTACCCTAAAAAATTTGGTGGGGATGGCGCGCGAACCCTTATCCGCGTCGATTATCCCACGAAAACCGACGCCCATATGGTAAAAATTGCGTGCAATTTTTATCTTCTTTAGGCGTTAGTTATTAGGTAAAACACCGATGATGTATGTTACACTTTGGGGGTAATTTTTTTCCGCTCAAAAAATTAGATTTCGCGGGCTATTTTAGGCGTTGATTTCTTTTCTTCAGTCAACGCTGAATAAAAAGTGATACCCGTGTTTGGCTGGTCTTCAAATATAGATGTCAGTTTTCCTTAATAGTCGACGTATAATGTTTATCAGTGTCAGTTTCGTTAAAAAACCGACGCCCCGAAAAGCGACGTTGAACGTTGTTTCTGTAGTAGTGTGACAACATTCTTCTTGGGTCTTCCTCGAGCTAGATTTGCATTTGAAAATCCTTGCAAATTAGTTTCCCAACCTCTTTTATGAAGTTGTAGCCTCCCTCTAGATGGTTATGGGACCTAGCGGCCTCTTTGCAAAGCATGCACAATGTGGAGATGTCATAGTTCCACCCATGTACCCTATCAGGTGTGACGAGTACATTATGTAGAAATTTATAAATACACATACTCTATTTTGGGACATGGACACTAGTCCAAATCTACTCCATATGCATGTCTTTTGTAGCCCTCGAATACGTTTCTTCTCACGAGTTTTTCTTTGTGTCTTTGAGTCTTCATTTCCTCTTGTAACGAGGCTCAAATAAATGTCTAACTTGTTGCAATACCTCTGTCATAACATTAATAGTGTGTGAATATCCCTCCCTTGTCCTTAGATTGAAGTCCAGTCCTCTTAGATATCTCTCCCTCAACCATTTCCCCCAAGTTGAGATGCCTTCTTGATAGAAAATTCTTCTCCGTAGTGTCCCCCCCCCCACTTTTCTATGTCTCTAGGAGTTTTTAAATTCAGACCTCCTTCATATTTTAGAAGAGCCATTCTTGCATATCTCATCAGAAGGTATTCACTCACCCATATAAAATTTACCATCTTCATCTCCATTTTTCCAAGGACTGAACTAGGAATCAACCATTGTTGCACCTAAAAGATAAGAAGTCCTATATAGCAACCTTTATTAGCATTGTTCTTCCCACCATGAAAGTCTTATGTGTCAACCATTTATTAATCATTTCCTCCAATTTATCCAAGCAATCAATAAAATCCTTGACCTGTAGATTACCCCCATCCAAGGGAAATGTAAGATATTTTGTTGGGAACTTCTCTTACTCCACTCCCATTGCCTCCTTTAACCTGTCTTCCACCTGGTAGCAATTTTTGGACAAGAAAAGATGTGTTTTATTTGCATTCACACACAATCCCATCTCCTCTCCAAACATCCTAAGAAGAGTCTGTATATTCTCCATAGTATTTTGTTTGACTTCAACAAATACTAACACATCATCTAAAAATATGTCATCACCTTTGTGCTGTGAACTATATAAGGCATGATATCCTTCCTTCTTTCCACAACCCACATCTTCTGTGTAAAGTACTCCATAACAATCACAAAGAAAAGAGGAGAGAAGGGATCCCCTTGATGTAGACTGTTATTCCCTTTGAACATACATGCAAGTGTGCCATTGTCAAGCAATATACACCATTGTACAATATAGGTTGTATGTAATTTGATAAATACGTCCTTCCTATCTAAGTGAACTTTCACGATATCATTAAACTTTATTCACACTTCTTCATTTTATTAATTTGAATGTAATCTAATGAGACATACATGGTTGTAGATCGAGCTAAAGTTAGACTCGACCATACCGCAACTGATTGGTCCCAAATCTGAATAAAAGAATTTGTGTACTGGGGATTGAAAAAACATGAACCAGACTGAGACCAGACTAGATTATTAACATTCTTGATAATTATAAAATATTAAAATTCTATGTGTTTTCTTGAGCAGTAATTTGATTTTTCTATATTGCTATAGTGAGAAGTTGGAAAATATGTAAGTGAAATAATTTATTTGGATGCTTTGACATGTGGTACTTTAGATAACTTCCTTATTTTGCATCCAGACAACATCATTCATAAGCATGTCATCGTAATAATACTTTCTCTTCTGAATATTATTTCTAGGATTACCTTTTCATATGACACAACGGGGTGTAAGTTTAGTTAATTATATGACTTGAACTCTTATCATACTTTAACATATATTTATTTCTAAGCCTAGAGCAACAATACTTTATAAAGTGATGTATAAGTTGCACTTTTTAGAATTATCATTGTGTAGCCATTCCTGATGACCCTTCAAAAATATCACACTGACAGAGCATATATCCTATTTAATTCTTACATTCTAAAATGTTTTGTAGTGTCTTCTCTAACCGATCTAGATTGGTTTTGGACTTGACCGACCACCCTTATGGAATATAAGGGACCTAGGACTGGATCAAGATTGAAGTTAATCAGAATTAGATAGGTTTGGTCAATCTTCATGGACCGTATATGAACAATCCTAATGATTCCTACTCCACCTGAACCGCTCCATCGGTCAAGGCCAATATATGCACATCCTAGAGACGAATCCTAATACATTTTGTCTTATATCAATAATGGAGCTTAACTACAATATCTAACAACATACTCTAACTTTTATCCTCCAAACTTTAGATTATCTATAAAAGAAATTGATATACTTTGACTCTGTAATATTTTTGTTAATCTTAGAACATATATGTTCCCAATCTATCTCTCTTTATTGACATGCAAGGTATATGTAATGTCTTCAGGGAGAGATTTGGGTGCACAATTTACCAATTCTAGTATTTTGTCAGTCAATACATGTGCATCTATAAAGTTTCAAGGGGGCATAGGGAGATGGAGCTTCAACATGTTGTGTAAATATTTACAATAAAAAAGAAAAGAAAAGAGATGGCGGCAACTCTTAGTTCCCCCAATTTTGAGGTGAAAAAAGATGTCTATGCCTTTTGTTATGCCTATTATTATATGATATCTAAGAGAAGGAATAAAAATCGACAACACACTCCTATATTATATTATAACTATCAAGATTCTAAACGAGTTCATCTAAACTCAACCTAAATAACAATTAGAAAATGACTAGTAACAAGACAAATCATGTGATGTGAGACAAGCTTGGCTAGCATAATACCTACTTTCATAAATTAACAAAAAGTGAGGGCATAAATACCATACAACCTTTTTAGCTGGAGTAGATAATACAACTTAATATGTTTTTTTAACTTAAAAGTACTTCAAATTGTAAAAAGGAACTTCAAATTTATCCTCGGTGTGCATTTCATGTTATAAGGATCTATTCAGTTTTCTATCTTAGAAATAAAATGCCTTAAAATAATTAAACCTATGAGAATGGAACATATTTTTTCTTTAGATTTTACCAATAAAAGGTCTGGTTTGTTATTTAAAAAATTGAAAGAAAAAGTACACCCAAAACCCTGCACGTGTTTCTCATCTCTATCATATAAGAAAGGCCATGAGAGATTTTCTCTACAATTTTGTCTTCCATTCTTTTGAACTACAAAGTAGTCCATGTAACCTAATTTATATTATATAAGAAAGAGTGTGGGGGTATTGTATACAATTTCTTTTTATGTTTACTTTTATTCTGATAAGGGAGCACTACTACAGAAATAGCATTCAGTGTCACTTTTCTGGGCGTCGGTTATTAAGGAAAACCGACGCCTAACATTTAAGGCGTCGGTTGTTCAAGCAACCCGACGTCTATATTCGAAGACCATCCAGACACGGGTACCGCTTTGTATTAAGCGTCGGTTGTTTATAACAAACCGACGCGTAAAGTCGCCCGCGAAATCCATATTTCGATCAAAAAAAATAGTGTCATTTTCAGCGTCGGTTATATACGTAGAAACCGACGCCTATGTGCGATGAAAATTTGCGCGAAAAGTGTCACTTTCAGCGTCGGTTATCCTTGTATAACCGACGTTGAAAGTGGTTCCCGCCAAATAATTTCATGAAAATATCGTCCAATTGGACGTCGGTTTTTTCAAACAACCGACGCTAAAGATGTTTAGGCGTCGGTTGTTTTAAACAACCGACGCTATTTGGAAACTTCATTACCCTCGATCGCCCGACTCTTCCCCTTTCTCCTGTTTCATTGCGAGCGATTTCCCTATTTCTCTGCTGCTGCCGATTTCTCTCTGGCGATTTCTTCTTCAGCTCCCCTTCTTCGGCGCCCCCTTCTCCGCCACCACTCCTGCTCGCCGCCGCTCCTGCCACCGTTGGACTCCTGCTCGCCGCCGCTCCTGCTCGCCGACGATCCTACTCCTGTTGTTGCTCTGCGTCGCCGCCACCGCCGCCGCCTGCTCGCCGACGATCCTGCTCCTGCTGCTGCTCTGCGTCGTCGCCGCCGCCGCCCGCTCCTTCCTCCTTGTTGCTGCTCTGCGTCTCCTTGCTCACGCCCTAACTCTGCTGCTCACAAGGTACTAGCATCAAACCCTTCCTCTGCCATTCTTTCCATTCAGTAACAGTCTCATCTCCTCGTTCCACAACATAACTTGGCTGATGTCAAGCCCATGCTCAAAAACATCTACCTATTCTCATCCATTCGTTCCATATGGTGAGTTTTACTGTAGTAGGGTAGGTCTATTGCAGGGTTTGTTGATGTGGTCTTCTAGCTAGTGGCCTGAGCACTCTTTATAGGATGTTTTAATGCTAGTGTCAGGGCTATCTATCTAGGTTGATGTATGAGCTATCCCCTGTATTTTTTTTCCTGCTCTCTTTGTGTGTATGAGCCTATTCCTTGGTTGTGTATGGTCTTGCTGTTTGGAGATGTTTTGATCCCCTGTGTGGGATACTTTCTCCTTTTGTTCTTTACGTTTGGTCAGGTGTGTTGTCTGTAAATGCCCAAAGTTTTTTTGGTATCAATAGTTGAGTGTTTTTCACAAAAAAAAAGATGGATAAGTTAAATGGATACAACTCTGTACATAGGTAGGTGTAGTTCTCTAGCTAATTACAATAAGAACATGACAATATGATAATAAACATCTACAACCTAATGCCACCTACCAAGACAGATACTAATACCACCTCCTCACCTATCAAAATCTTAAGGTTAGACATATAAAGGAGGAAGAGTTGTGAAACATGTGTACATGAATCTGAAGCCACTATACAAACTCTGTTTGAGTGTTTAAGTATCAAGCATCGTTAGTCCAATACATAAGTACTAGAAGTATCCATGGGTTAAATAAGGTGAACTAGCTGTGTAATGTTAGGGTTTCTGTAGTAGTGGGTGCGCCTACTACATTTGGGGGTGCGCCTTATACTATTTGAAATCCTTGATTTTATCTTCTATCCTAAATAAAATTAAGGGACCCATGATTAGAAAACAATTCCAAACTTGGCACCCACACTAATTGGAAGGAAATAAAATATGATTATTGAAATGCACATTTGTGATGTGATACCTTTTTTAGGATGCATATATTAGATTCAACCTTTGAGACATCCTTTTATGAGTTACAATACAATTAGGGTTTCATTTCATTGCCATTGTATGTATTATAATATTACATCTTTCACATAAAAATTAATTAAATTGAATCCTATTGGAACCCTAATTTAAATCCTAATTTGATTTAAACTTGTCCATTCTAGCATCCTAATTTGATTTGATTAAACCCTAACATTGTTTAAACCCTAACATCAATTGTGATGAAACCCTAACATGTACATATCTATTATTGTGTTTGTTGGCCTAGAAACCCGTCCAAGATTGACTCATTAGGAGTAAATCTTGGATAGTCTCCGGTTTGAGACTGTTCTTGAACACCTAATCTCACTTAGGATGTAAGTGTATAATGTGTATTGGGTTTTCGAGAAAATTTTGGTAGCATTTCCTCGTTTGTTCTCTAAGTACATATGTACTTAGAGAACAGCGGGGAAATGCTGCCGAAATTTTCTTGAAAACCCAATACACATTATACACTTACTAGTGAGATTAGGTGTTCAAGGATGGGATAGGTGGTACACATTTATTATATATAAGAATGACATCACATGTGTTTGTTGGCGTAGAATGTGAACAATCATTGTTTTTTATATTACTTGTACATTGGTATAAATTAGAATGAACAATCACTAAATTATATACTGTTTGTATGGAGTCCGGCTTCATTGTAGATATCTATTATTGTGTTTGTTGGCCTAGAAACCCGTCCAAGATTGACTTATTAGGAGTAAATCTTGGATAGTCCCCGGTTTGGGACTGTTCTTGAACACCTAATCTCACTTAGGATGTAAGTGTATAATGTGTATTGGGTTTTCGAGAAAATTTTGGTAGCATTTCCCCGTTTGTTCTCTAAGTACATATGTACTTAGAGAACAGTGGGGAAATGCTGCCGAAATTTTCTCGAAAACCCAATACACATTATACACTTACTAGTGAGATTAGGTGTTCAAGGATGGGATAGGTGGTACACATTTATTATATATAAGAATGACATCACATGTGTTTGTTGGCCTAGAATGTGAACAATCATTGTTTTTTATATTACTTGTACATTGGTATAAATTAGAATGAACAATCACTAAATTATATACTGTTTGTATGGAGTCCGGCTTCATTGTAGATATCTATTATTGTGTTTGTTGGCCTAGAAACCCGTCCAAGATTGACTCATTAGGAGTAAATCTTGGATAGTCCCCGGTTTGGGACTGTTCTTGAACACCTAATCTCACTTAGGATGTAAGTGTATAATGTGTATTGGGTTTTCGAGAAAATTTTGGTAGCATTTCCCCGTTTGTTCTCTAAGTACATATGTACTTAGAGAACAGCGGGGAAATGCTGCCGAAATTTTCTCGAAAACCCAATACACATTATACACTTACTAGTGAGATTAGGTGTTCAAGGATGGGATAGGTGGTACACATTTATTATATATAAGAATGACATCACATGTGTTTGTTAGCCTAGAATGTGAACAATCATTGTTTTTTATATTACTTGTACATTGGTATAAATTAGAATGAACAATCACTAAATTATATACTGTTTGTATGGAGTCCGGCTTCATTGTAGATATCTATTATTGTGTTTGTTGGCCTAGAAACCCGTCCAAGATTGACTCATTAGGAGTAAATCTTGGATAGTCCCTGGTTTGGGACTGTTCTTGAACACCTAATCTCACTTAGGATGTAAGTGTATAATGTGTATTGGGTTTTCGAGAAAATTTCGGCAGCATTTCCCCGCTGTTCTCTAAGTACATATGTACTTAGAGAACAAACGGGGAAATGCTGCCAAAATTTTCTCGAAAACCCAATACACATTATACACTTACTAGTGAGATTAGATGTTCAAGGATGGGATAGGTGGTACACATTTATTATATATAAGAATGACATCACATGTGTTTGTTGGCCTAGAATGTGAACAATCATTGTTTTTTATATTACTTGTACATTGGTATAAATTAGAATGAACAATCACTAAATTATATATTGTTTGTATGGAGTCCGGCTTCATTGTAGATATCTATTATTGTGTTTGTTGGCCTAGAAACCCGTCCAAGATTGACTCATTAGGAGTAAATCTTGGATAGTCCCCGGTTTGGGACTGTTCTTGAACACCTAATCTCACTTAGGATGTAAGTGTATAATGTGTATTGGGTTTTCGAGAAAATTTTGGTAGCATTTCCCCGTTTGTTCTCTAAGTACATATGTACTTAGAGAACAACGGGGAAATGTTGCCGAAATTTTCTTGAAAACCCAATACACATTATACACTTACTAGTGAGATTAGGTGTTCAAGGATGGGATAGGTGGTACACATTTATTATATATAAGAATGACATCACATGTGTTTGTTGGCATTTCCCCATTTGTTCTCTAAGTACATATGTACTTAGAGAACAGCGGGGAAATGCTGCCTAATCTTTTCCTAATATATACTTGTTTTCTCTGATCATAGAATGGATAGATCATGGATGTCCATTCGTAATCGTTTCACCCCAGAGTTTATATCTGGTCTTGATCAGTTTATTAGATTTGCCGAGGAACATAGGAAAAAACCTACAGATAGGTTCTACTGTCCATGTAGGCATTGTGGTAACAACTTGAAAGTCAACACTGGTGAGGAAATCAAAAGTCATGTCATGTGCAACGGGATTGTACAAGGCTATACAGAATGGCACTGGCATGGAGAGATTTCAAAATCGAAACCAGTAGATGTCGATAGCAGTGCTTGGGTGGAAGAAGAAATTGCCTCCGATGACGTAAATGTGAACGAACCAGTTCCAGCAAACATCGTTGATGCAATGCTGGATTGTTGTAGTGTAGAGCACACCGATCCACCTCCTATCTTTACAAACATTGTGCATGATGCTGAGATACCGTTATACACAGACTGTGCTAAGTTTACGAAGCTTAGTGCTGTGTTGAGATTGTATAAGTTGAAAGCTAACAATAGATGGAGCGACAAAAGCTTCACTTCATTGTTGACTTTGTTGAAAGAAATTCTTCCTGAAGGAAACGAGCTTCCAATCTCAACATACCAGGTAAAGAAAATGTTTTGCCCAATGGGAATGGAGGCCAAGAAGATACACGCATGCCCGAATGATTGTGTATTATTTCAAAAGGACTATGTAGATTTGAAAGATTGTCCAAAATGTGGTGCGTCACGGTATAAATTGATGACTTCGGGGGAGTCCAAAACTGGTTCTCCTGCCAAGGTGTTGTGGTATCTACCTATAATATCACGGTTTCAACGCTTGTTTGCAAATCCGAAAGATGCGAAGAATTTGAGGTGGCATGCAGATGTTAAGAAAAATAATGATGGGATCCTACGACATGCGTCTGATTCCCCAAAGTGGAAGAAGATTGATCTATTGTACCCTAAATTTGGTGAAGAAGATAGGAATCTAAGACTTGGGCTTTGTACAGATGGGATGAATCCGTACGGGACATTGAGCAGCCAACATAGCACTTGGCCAGTCATGCTTGTTATATACAATCTTCCTCCCTGGATGTGTATGAAAAATAAGTACGTTATGTTGTCATTGTTGATATTGGGCCCTAAACAACCCAGAAATGATATCGATGTTTATCTTGAACCTTTGATTGATGACTTAAAGAAACTTTGGGCTGAAGGTGTGATGACCTATGATGCTTCAGCAAGAGAGACATTTCGTTTGCACGCTATGTTGTTTTGCACTATTAATGACTTTCCAGCATATGGGAATTTGTCTGGATATAGTGTCAAAGGAGCTAAAGCGTGTCCTATATGTGAAGAAAACACTGATTCAATAAGACTAAAACATGGTGGCAAGACTGTATATCTTGGTCATCGAAGGTTTCTTTCAAAATTCCATCCGTATCGTAGGAAGCGCAAAGCATTCAATGGATGGAATGATGAACGGAGTGCACCTAAACCTATACCAGGGGATGTTGTTTATGAAAGAGTAAAAGACATTGTCAATGAATTTGGTAAGAAATCACAATGTAGTATGGCCACACGGAGTGACAATTCTTCATTCAAGAAGAAGTCAATATTTTGGGATCTTCCTTATTGGAGTTCTTTGACAGTCAGGCATTGTATCGATGTAATGCACGTTGAGAAAAATATCTGTGATAGCATCATTGGTACTCTATTAAATATACCAGGTAAGACTAAAGATGGGATAAAATCCAGACTGGACCTACGTGAAATGGGAATAAGGTCAGAATTAATAGAATTACGTGAAATGGGTAATAAAAGAACATACTTACCTCCCGCTTGTTACACGTTGTCTAGAAAGGAGAAGAAAACTTTTTGTGAATGCTTAGTAAATGTTAAGGTGCCACATGGTTACTCATCCAACATCTGTAGATTGGTATCAATGAAAGATCTGAAGTTGATAGGTCTTAAATCTCATGATTGTCACACTCTAATGCAACAAATATTGCCCGTGGCAATTCGATCTATATTGCCGAAGCATGTAAGGTTTGCAATTACCAGACTTTGTTTCTTTTTCAACAGTCTATGCAGCAAAGTTATTGACCCTGATACTCTCGATAATTTGCAAAGAGAAGTGGTTGTTACCCTATGTCAGCTTGAGATGTATTTCCCTCCTTCGTTCTTTGATATCATGGTACATCTTGTTGTCCACTTGACTAGGGAAGTGAAAATGTTGGGACCAGTTTTCTTGCATTGGATGTATCCCTTTGAACGATACATGAGCGTTTTTAAAGGTGATGTTCGAAACCGTTATCGGCCTGAAGGGAGTATTATTGAAGGTTATGTGGCGAGAGAGGTTATGGATTTTTGCAATGACTTTTTCAGTGGTAATGACACTCCTGATAATGACAAGAATATTGAGGAGGGCAAAGGAATTTTGGGATCACGGGTGAAAGTAATCAGCCGTGAGCAGTTGGAACAAGCTCACTTGTATATTTTACACAATATGGACGAAGTGAGTGTTTATATCGAGGAACATACCAATTTCATAAAGAGACAACATCCTCGAGCAAGTTCAATGTGGCTTGCTAGAGAGCATGATAAGACTTTTACTAAGTGGTTTGAAGATAAAGTCTTACATCAACTATCTCAAACACCAAATGATATTACAGAAACTATCAAATGCCTCGCCTTTAAACCAAAACCGAATGTTATGTCTTATGAAGGGTTTGACATTAATGGATTCACATATTACACAAAGCGCCAAGATGATAAGAGTGTCGTCCAAAATAGTGGGGTCACTCTTCAAGCGTCGACTATGTACTTTGCAAGTGCAAAGGATAAGAGTCCACATGAAGCTAAAATGTCATATTACGGTGTCATTGAGGACATTTGGGAGTTTGACTACATAGATTTCAAAATTCCTCTCTTTAAATGTAATTGGGTTGATAACACCAAAGGAGTTATAGTGGATGAATTGGGTTTCACTTTGGTGAACTTTGAAAACATTGGCGAGAAGGGTGAACCATTCATATTGGCATCACAGGCGAAACAAATATTCTATATCGATGATCCTGCGAATGATAAATGGTCGGTTGTTCTTCATGGTAAAAGACAGTTCATTGAAGATCCTATAGATGAAGAAGAGTACTATGATAAGTATGATGACTCCGGTCCATTCTCAGTTGGGTTGCCCACTCCACAAAATATTGAAGCTAATGATGACTTATATGTGTGCGGAGATCACAATGAAGGATTGTTAATTGATAAAAGATCACAATTTTAGAGACATGTATGTTAACACAAATGCTAAATGTTTGCCTTTTTCTAGTTAATACAAATGCTAAATGTTTGCCTTTTTCTAGTTAATACAAATGCTAAATGTTTGCATTTTAAATGACATTTTCAGATGGCTGACCATGATGAGCATGATGTCCATGATGAGCATGAAGTCCATGATGAGCATGCTGTCCATGACGAGCATGGCGAGGACACTAATGTAAGTTCTAAAAACATATCCTGTATTTCTATAAAATTCATTATCTTCTAGTTATGTCATATATCCTATATTTCTATATTGGGCTAATTTAGTGTGTTTTATTTTTGTCAAATTTTAGGTTGATGCACCTGTACCCACTGAAGCACTGGAGCAACTTGATGCGCAACACCAAACACTTAACAAGAAAAGGGGCATCACTCTGTTGAAGAAGTTATTAGCGCTAAGTGGTAGTGGATCCAAATTGGTGGTGGAGTTTGATAATGGAGGAAATCCAATTGGAGTGAACCGCAATAATTTTGTAAACTATCTTGGGTGTACCACTCGGAGCCATTGTGGTGTTAAGTATGACAATTGGCATAAAGTTCCTCAAGGGAAAAAAGACTTGATATGGAAGGATTTATGCGTGAGTTATTATTATTTGCAATTATATTTTGTAGATTACAAATTCTATTATTTGCAATTCTATTTTGGATACTAGTTAATAACATTTCTATTTTACAGAATCTATTTGCATTGGATGAGAAGTTGCATCGTAAAAATGTGATGCAACACGCTGGAAAGATGCTTAGGAATTATAGGACAAATCTGAACAGAGAATACATAAAAGAGGGTGATAAGAAGAAGAAGTCAGCCCTTGAACAATGGAACTTCTTGGACAAAGAAGATTGGGACAATTTTGTTGCTTCAAGAAAATCTGAAGAATTCAAGGTATTATGCGTCACTCCCAATTTAATTAATATACATTGTATTCACCTATTCAAGATTAGCATTTAGTGCTACTAACCAAATCATTAATGTGCATACTAACTAGGCCCTCAGTGACGCATAAAAAGCAAGACGTGCACTGAATGTGCATGACCACACTATGGGTCCAAAAGGCTATGCAAGCGTTCGCCAAAGACTACAGGCGGAGTCTGCGGCTACTCAGGAGTCTGCTCCTACTCAGGAGTCTGCCACACCCATGCCTCGCCATGATATTTGGATAGCTGGCAGGCAAAACAAGAAGGGTGAAATAAAGAAGCCTGTAACTGCTGAGGCGGCTGCAAAAATGGTAAAATAATACTCTTAGAGAAATCGTTTGAATATTGATTATTTGTGGTGTTAACTTACCAATTTTTGTTTATGGTGATTAGCGGGAGCTGCACGAGTAGAGGAAACAAGGCACGTTCATCCCTCAGGGCACAAGGGATGAATTGACAGTTGCTCTGGGTAACCCAGAGCATCCTGGACGTGTTATATGTGTCGGCGCTGGTGTTGGCATCAAAGCATTCTTTGGGCCATCCCAGCGCAAACCCAGAGCGGGACTTTCTCAAGAAGAGGTAACCTATTCTTTTTTTAGAATGTTACTGCAAAAGGAAATTCATTAATAAGAAGCTAATGTTTCTTTTATCCATGTATAGGAGAATAAGAGAGTTGAGGATTTAGTTGCTAAGAAGGTCAACGATGTAGTTGCTGAGAAGGTCAAGGAAGAATTGCTGCGGTGGCAGGCATCTCAGGCTTCCAATACGCCTATGGCGACCCACTCTTCTCCTGATGCACAGACTACGAGTAATCCTGGAGACCCATCGCCTAGCACGTCTGTTGTAAGTATTGTTTATGACATTGTAGTTAGTCTTTTCAAGTTGTTATGTTTTCAAGATGATATGTATATATGTATAATATTCTTTACGTAAATTTGTAGGCATTGAAGCCATGCCGCTTAAGAATGCAAGACTACGTTGTTGCAGAGGCGCAGGCTTACCCGTCCCTTCCTGGGGCAATGTTTCACGGGACTCCAATGCCACAGGGCTACGTTTGTGTGAGCCCGATACGTGTGTAACCCGATTGGAGAGAAGCTACATTGCCATATCCCCACCCGAATATTGATAGACTTGCTGATGCAGAAGGCGGGGTGATATTGTGGCCCAAAGCAGATGTCGTCTACACGACTGGAATTGTAAGATAAATTTACATTGATTTAGACTGTTAATGTGTATATATGATGTCAACTGATCTGAAATTATATGTACAGGTTAAAAAGAAGACACCAGGAGCACCTAGGCCTCCACTTCCACTTCCCGCATTACCCGATTGGGTTCCAACTGACCTAACATACCCGTTAGGTCCTGCTTGTAGGGGAATGGCATGTTGGCTACGGGCACATAATGTACATTGCCCTATAATTATTTCTTTAGATGCAGATTATGCAGGTCAATCATACGATAGCTCTTTATTTATGCAAGATATTATTGAGTTGTTTATGTATGATTGGCTGAATACATCAATGATAGAGACATGGATAAGGTGAGATCTTGTTTATACATCCATATACCTTGTGTAAGATCCGGTGATCTGGTTTCTTATATATTAATGCATACGCCTATATGTTTTGCAGCTACTTAGTCGAAGATCATTGCAAACAATTTGCATTTGATCATTTGGGATTTTTGATTCCATCATTGATTAGTTTGGTAGCTAAAGACCCTGATAATGTTCAACAATACTGTATAGATGCTTTTACAATTTTTGGTCAGCAAAAGAAGACGATAATAATAGCTCCATTCAATGTCAAGTAAGTTTACTTTATTTATAATTTGGACTTAAGAAAATTCCATTTTTATTTTGCATTTTGAGTTATTAATTGTTAACTTCTTACCTCTAGCGGTAGACATTGGGAGTTACTAGTTATTGTCCCCGGGACATTCACTGTTTATTATCTAGATCCTGCGGGGAGTACATTGAACCCTAAAATTGGACACGTAATGAGAATGCCATTATTCTGGTGAGAAATATTTCATTTTTATATCCGTTAACATCTTTTATTATATTACTATTTACTTATGCAATTTATTGTGTTATATTAACATGTAGGGGTTTAGATGCATTCAAAAAGGCTGGAGGAACGGTCCCAGGGAAAAAGAACCAGCCAATAAATTGGCAGAACGTACAAGTAAGTTCCCGACTCGAATATATATATTATTGATGTGAATTGTGCTTAGTTGTATTATTTTGTATGTTTCAATTTATAGTGTGCTACACAAGACAATGGCTGGGCATGCGCATACTATGTGATGCGATTTATGCAGATGATTATCAAATATGCCGCATTGGACATCGATACCATACATGAGGTATTATATATAGTCTCATTAGTTAGTATGCAATATATCAATCTTATCTTATTTTTATATTATTACTTATATATATACATCATTCTCTTTGCAGGTGTTTAAAACTGATAACACTATAGGTAAACGCTTAAAAAATATGCATGCTCCATATACGATGGAAGCATTAAATGAAGTAAGAGAAGAATGGGCAAAAGTCATACAAGCAGTGGCAACTGTAAGATATAATTGGGATGTTGATAGTGATAATGAATGATACTTTGTAAATGAATATTTCTGAATGTTAATACATGTATTTGAATGTTTCTATATGTGTGAATGTGAGAATTGAATTGATGTCTGAATGTATGTACTTGTGTGAAATTTTCTTTGTGACTTTTGCAGGTTTGCGGCCTGTTTGTAGGCTGATATCAATGGATGTCGTAAACCTGCAGTTCAGAAAACTGAACTGCAGGTTCTCATCCTGCTGACCAGCCACAGTAGGCCTGCAAACTGATATGAAAAAAAATATATATAAATAGGCGTCGGTTATTTATAGAAAACCGTCAGCAAAGACATACATCGTCGGTTATTTATAGATAACCGACGCCTGATGTGGCCAAAACAGTCCTGGAAATGGCGTCGGATATTCGTATCGAACCGACGCCTATTTAAACAACAAAGCGTCGGTCGTTTGGTATATAACCGACGCCAAAAGGGTTCGCGTCACAGAAAACGGCGTCATCTAGGACAATTTATGTGTCGGTTATCAACTAAAAGACCGACGCTACATGGAATATAGGCGTCGATCTTTTAGTAAATCACCGACGCAGAAAGTGCCCTAGATGACGCCGTTTTCTGTGGCGCGAACCATTTTGGCGTCGGTTATATACTAAAAGACCGACGCCTATAGGTTAAATAGGCGTCGGTTAAAAAACCGACACCGAAATGTTCGACCTTTAGCGGCGCCCACATAGGCGTCGGTCGGAAACCGACGCCAAATGGGGTTAAAAGACCGACGCCAAATGGGGTTTCTGTAGTAGTGGAGCCATGCTATAACATAATATAGTTTGGATGTGATTTTTATTTCAGTTTAATTATAAATTGATCTTTGTATATTCTAATAATGCTACATGAATGGTCATATGAGGAGTTGAATGCCATCTTTTTCTTTAATTTTCAAAATTATAGATTGGCACTTCTCTTACTATGTACAGATGGTTGTGGGAGGGATTGCACACTATTTTTACCTTTATATCTTGAATTATTAATTAGTCATTATGTATGTAATAAGGGTGTAAGTATTACTATAGTGGAAGATTACTCCTACTAGTCTCCACACATGGACCATATTTTTGCGTTTGTTAGGATTGGGAGTGTGGCATAGTCAAGGTCGTAGGATGTGGTCACCCTTATGTGACATAAGGAAGGATCTACAAGGTAATATTGATGACACCATGAATCAATTATTATTACTTATCCCCTTGATTTTATTTTTAATGGTCTTATTCTTCTTCTTCCTTAAAGCTATATCTTGAAACAAGTTCTACATGCATCTTTTCCCTCCACCTACCTTACTAACAATGTAGTTTCCTATTAACTCTAGTATTATCTATTTCTTTTGTTAGCTAGATAAGGTGATGCAACACATCATCTATAGTCTTCAAACTAATCAAATATTTATTGTACGACAATCTAATATATACCTTTAAAAGAGATATTCATTATTCTCAGACCATGTGCCATTCAAATAATCTATACTATATAAAACTACCATAGAAAATATTCTCTATAATATTTTCTTCTATTTTATAAGTTATAAAATCCTTGTATTATATTTATATTATATATGAAAGAGTGTGGGATGTAATATATGCTACATCATATATATAGTTATAATTGAATATTATATTCTAATAAGACAGTCATGTGAGAACATAGAAAAGGTTTGGGCACAATTTTTTCTTTAGTTTTAAAATTTATAAATTGATCTTGTATGCTCTAATAAGCATTATCAAAGGGCGTAGGAGGGGTTAATGTAAATTTTATCTTAAAATTTTGAATTATAGATTGTCCATTGTCTTAAGTATATTAAATGTCATGCGTAGGGTTGTATGCATTTTACTACCTTTTACATTTAAATTACTAATTATGCCATGTGTAGCCTAATGAGGTTGATGTACCACCACACACTGGGCTTATACTTGTCTTCACTCTGACTATCTTTTTGTGGCTGCTAGGGTTGGGAGGTGCAACTAAGGTCGGATGGCAGAGGACATGGTCGTTCCAAGTTGACACCGAAAAGAATCCATATGGTAATGTTGTGGTCTTGAAAAGTTTCTTATACTTTAATAATGTTTTTGATATGATTAAGTAAAGCAAGTTTTAGTAGATATTCTTTCGTTCCAGCCTACCTTACCTTACAACATCTACAATATAATTTCCTATTAACTATAATCAATCTCTTTTCATCTCTAGCTGGGTAAGACGTTGGTCTTCAACATAATCTAATATTCAATAATTTGTGTATGCACGAGGCATTTATACTACTAGGTCTAACACGTGCATTGCGTGGGTTCAAAAATTCGATTCTTCTGGTGATAATGTATGCAATGATGTATTATTGTATCTACTTAGAGAATAGAAATGAGATAAGATTAGATTTAATGGTAATTATAGTGTGAGTAAGACATGTTAGAAATAAAAGATATGTAGAAACTTGTTTTAACTCATGCGGTACTACCAGACTTAACATAAAGAAAGAAGATCACTGAAAAGGAAAAAAAGGGATAAAATGACATCACTACATGGATCCTTCTTTGTTTTACGTTCGACGAACCATGTCCTCCTCATCTGACGACATAGTTGTGACACACTCCCAATCCTAAAAGTAATAAAAAAGATGATGCAATATTGGTAGGAGTCAACTCCCACGGAGGCGATATATACAATCTTCTTGGAATACACAATGTTGAATTAGTAATTTAAGAAGTTAAAGTAAATTATATGCAAATCGTCCCACGACTTTTCATACATAAAGACAATGTCAATTTGTATTAAACATATAAAGGCATAATTTTTATTCATTCTTTTCAACAGTCATTCATAGATTTTTTGAAATGCATGAGAATCGATTTGTCATTTAAAAAAACTAAAGAGTAAAATGCATCCAAACCCTTTTAAACTCTCGCTCAACTTCCTTATTAGATGCAAAGATTATTTTGTAACTATATATATATATATATATATATATATATATATATATATATATATATATATATATATATTACATACAATACATTCCATACTCTTTCTTGTAGCAAATTAGTATACGATGACTATTTTTTAAATTTAAAAAATAAAAGAGAAAATTTGCACAAAAAACCGTTCACGAGCTTTCTCATACAATAGATACAAGAAAACCAGCTAAAGGATTTCTATACAATTTTTGTCTCTATTTTCCTAAATTATGAAGTAGTTCTTGTGTAGTCCAATATGTATTTTATATGAAAGAGTGTGGGAGGTATTGTATGCATTCTTTTATATTTTTAGTTACAAATTATTCTTTTATTTAATATGATATGAAGGTTTGGATGCAAGTGTTTCATTTTACCGTTTGCAATTGTAAACCAGTCAATCTATTTTCCAATTAAGTTATGTGAAAAGCCACGAGAGGATTGTGGATGCAATTTTTACTTAAAAAAAATGAAGGTTGACTCTTATATCGCCCATGAAGTTGCTAAAGGTGCTTTACATGGCACGGTTAGTTCTTCCATGGATCCGCTCTTTTTTCCGAATGTAGCAAATTCTGATTTGCAATAATAAGATGGTCTTCGCTTTCAAAAAAAATATTATTATTTAGAGATAGATATATGCATATTTTAGTAAATTATGATCTTTGTGCAAGGCGACACGGAAAAGGTCAAAACCCCTGAAAAGCCGCTTATCTTGTTGGTTGCAAATTGCCAATTTATGAACAAGGGGTCTTTGAGGGGCAGAGAAACTGAGGAGGGGAAGGCGAGGGGGAGAAAGGAGCAGGCCACATAGAACCGCCGACGCCGACGTGAAGCTGGACAGTAATGGGGGCGCCAAAGCAGAAGTGGACGGCAGAGGAGGAGGATGCTCTTCGTGCCGGCGTGGACAAACACGGCCCTGGCAAGTGGAGGACAATTCAGAAGGATCCGGAGTTCAGCCACTGTCTTGCCACGCGCTCAAACATCGACCTGAAGGTCTCGTCCTCACTTTAAGTTCACCGCTATTCATTCTCCGACTGTACGGTTACATTTGATCTCCGCTTGGGCTTCTAGGGTTTTTAGTAAGCTTTAGCGCGGCAAAGGCGGGATAAGTGTAGCACTCGGTGCGGAACAGCTAGGCTAAGCAAACCAGAACCGAAAATTTCTGACAATTCTCCGTATTCCACGTACAAAATTCTCACGGTTGCTGTTACGGTTCGTGGTTGGATTCTGGACAGTGCACAGCAGTTGATTAGGCATAAGCTACTGGACATCCTGAAAGAAGGGTAACATGTGAATAATTCACGAATCATACACGACTAAAACATAGTATTATGGAAATGTGAGCCGTTCGGCTGCCGGGAAAATTAACATTTTAAACACACTGTTCAAAAAGTCTGCGATAATTGTGATGCTGACACGTACTAGTTGGCAAGTGCAAACAAGTCGAGATGAACATCACAGGCTCACCTAATTTGTATAAATATGCACACATTTATGTTTCCTTGTCCAATTACACAAAAACTCCTAGGCATAGTTGTTGAGTCTAAACTAGTCAACTGGTCGTTGAAGGGGGGGGGGGGGGGTCCGACTAGCCAGCCGCCCACATTTGGGCCTTATCTTGGTGTCCGCCTAGGCCGACTGGTCTGCCAGCCAAGCCTAGGCGGCTGCTTAGTCAGGCCTGACCCAGGAAAGCTATGGTTTTTTTTTTGCAATTCTAATTTGCCGGCCACTCCCTATCCTGAATGTTTTTGTTTGTCTTTTACCATGATTTGATCTGAATATTAATTTTATTCACACCAGTTTAGTATATAACTTTTATTTTAGTTGCAGCAATTCAACAAGTACTGAAAGTCTGAATTTAACAATGGTCTATCACTCTTCTCCGTCTAAATATACTTGTTGAATTTCAATTACATTAAATAGTCTTCATTGAAAATTGTTTGAGGTGTTTTATGCCATTATTTAACAAATCTAGATTGTTATGTGCTTGGACACATGCTTACATTAATGTATTTATAGAATGTATTGCATATAACTATATGTACATAATTAATATTATGTAAATATTACTACGACTGGGCGACCGACTAGTCAACGGGTCGTCCAAGCAGGGCAGGTGTCCGACTGGCTGCCTTGACAACTATGCTCTTAGGGTAATGTGTTATATTAATTAAAAAGGCTTATATTTTAGAAAAAGGAATCTAGAGGAGTAAGATGAGAGTGCTTAGGTTTAAAGTCTAAAATACATTGTGTTTGATCTGGAACAGAGGGACATGATCTAGAAATATATAACTTTAAAACCATAAAATTAGTATTAGCGTCCACCAAGATGTTTGATTATTACATTAATGTTGACAGTTGTCCTCAACCTCTTTGAATTTTCACATTGATTTGGCCAACTTCATTGACATCTGGGTTGATGATGCTTAATGTTTCAGTATTTGGGCTGACTAATGAATCAAAAAGCGTATGTTGGTTTGAGATGAGACACGGTTGGCATATGCAATATTATCATGTTGTACTTTTTTTTTCTTCAAAATTTACAAAATACATTCATACTCAATTGTGGAACTCGTAAACAAATACACTTCACCCATACAACAATAGTCAAGCCCCCCTTAAAACACTTAAACCAAGCATGTCTCCTTAACCTGATAGCACCACTGGCGAGTAGTGCTTAGAGTATGCTGAAACATTGTATCTTATGCCAATTATAAATAAAGACAAGGGAGAAGTTTGGTGGACAACAAAAGGTAGACTTTATTTTTAAAAAGGAATCTAGATGTGGAAGATGAGAATGCTTAGGTCTAAAGTCTAAACTACATGCCACTGTAGGTGTTTGATGAAGGATATAACCTAGAAATTTATTGCTTGAAAACCATAAACTAGTACTCACAGAAATTTATGATTATTATATAATTACATTTATGTTGACAATTGTCCTCAACCTTTTTGATTTTTCATATCGATTAAGCCAACTTTATTGACATTTGGGTCGACAATGGTCAGTTTTTTTGGCATTTGTGTCGACTTATGAATCTAGAAATGTGCATGGGTTCTAAATCACACACGTTTGGCATATGCAATATTATTCTAGAAGTCGGCAACAAGATTGCTTATTATTGGATGATTAAAAAGAATACATTGGGCTCTCTTTTATAAGACAAGAGAGTGTACATGATTTAGAGATAACCAATATGGGATAAAGAGTAAAAAAGAAAAGACGATAAGTAAAATACACAAAGTAAAGAAAAGCAGTAAAGTGTATATACTAATACTCCCCCTCAAGCTGGAGCGTAGATGTCAATCATGCCCCGCTTGGATGTCATAGTAGCAAATCTCGTCTTTGGAAGAATCTTTGTGAAGATGTCAGCCACCTGATCAGAAGTAGGGATGTAGGGAGTGGATATCTGGCCAGATAAGACAGCTTCGCAAACAAAATGGCAGTCCACCTCAATGTGTTTAGTTCACTCATGAAAAGTGGGATTACTGGCAATATAAGTAGCAACTTTGTTATCACAATACATCGGAATAGGAGAGGAGTCAGAAACACCAAAATCCTTCAGCAGGCTCCGAATCCAGAATAGCTCACAAGTAGTATGTGCCATGGCGCGATATTCAGCTTCAGCACTTGAGCGAGCAACCACAGTCTGTTTCTTGCTTCGCCAAGTAACAAGGTTTCCTCCCACAAATGTACAGTAGCCAGAAGTGGAGCGTCGGTCAAGCTTGCTCCCAACATAGTCAGAATCAGAATAACCAAGGAGTTTACATTGACCATGTTTCTTATATAGCAGGCCTTTCCCAGGAGAGCTCTTCAAATATTTAAGAATGTGGCAAACAACGTCCTAGTGACATTGCCGAGGTTTATCCAGATATCTACTAACAAGCCCGACAACAGAAGTAATATCAACTCGTGTAACAGTCAGATAAATAAGCTTACCAACCATGCGTCGATATTGATGATGGTCGGGATAGGCATGAGAGTTCTCATCATCCCAGTTAGTATTTGGATCTAGAGGTGTGCTAGCAGGCTTAGCACCTAGAAGTCCAGTTTCAGAAAGTAGATCCAGAACATATTTGCGTTGAGACAGACAAAGACCAGAAGAGGACCGAGAAACTTCAATGCCAAGAAAATACCGCAGAGAGCCAAGGTCTTTGGTAACAAAGTGTTTCTCCAGATAGCACTTGGTAGCTTGAATGCCTGCATGATCACTCCCTGAGAGAATGATGTCATCAACATATACAATAAGGATAACAATGCCAGCGGTAGTATTTTTGACAAAAAATAGAGTGATTTGACTGGGAGCGTTTAAAAGAAAATTTCTGAAGAATAGTACTCAGTTTATCAAACCAAGCACGTGGACTCTGTTTCAAACCATAAATGGCCTTCCTCAGCTTGCAGACCTTAGAGGACTCCCCCTGAAGCACAAATCTCGGGGGTTATTCCATGTAGACCTCCTCATGTAGGTCTCCATGCAAGAAAACATTCTTTACATCAAGTTGATACAAGGGCCAATCAGAATTAATAGCAACAGAAATAAGAATTCGTACAGAGTTCAGTCGAGCCACAGGAGAAAAGGTCTCAAAGTAATCGACACTGTAAGTTTGTGTATAGCCTTTCGCAACAAGTCTCGCCTTCAGCCGTTCAACCGTGCCATCCGGTTGATATTTGACAGTAAATACCCAACGACAACCAACTGGAGAACAATCTACAGGAGGATCAACCAGCTGCCAGGTATTGTGTTCAGTAAGAGCCTGCATTTTAGCTTCCATAGCTTGTCGCCAAGCAGGATGTTTAAGAGCATGAGAAGCATTTTTAGGAATAGATATAGCAGAAAGAGCAGTAGTAAAATTTGCAAAATTAGTCCCCAGATGATCAGTAGTATAGAAATTTCCAATAGGATGTTTAGTGCAAGTTCTAATTCCTTTCCTCAAGCTGATAGGAACATCAAGATCAGAGAATACCTGCAGTGGTGTTTGATCTGGCACGGAGGATGAAGACGTTGGAGGGGCCATAGAGGGAGTTGCTATCTTCTGTCTTCTTTGATATACTTTTAGAGGCGGCTTTTCATTAGGAGAAGCAGTATCGGCAATATCAGTAATATCAACAATATCATCCATGATAGGTAAAGGTGTGTCCAGTAATAAGTCCGAAGAAAGAGCCGACCCGACAGACGAGTAAAATGACATATGCTCAAAGAAAACAACATCAGCAGATACAAACCATTTCTTTGACACAAGATCATAGCAGCGGTACCCTTTCTGAGTGCGCGAGTACCCTAGGAAGACACACTTAGTCGCTCTGGGATCAAGTTTGGTTAGACTGGGACGAAGGTTTTTGACAAAGCAAGTGCTCCCAAAGATACGCGGAGGCACAGAAAAAAGGAGCGCATCCGGAAACAAAATCTGATATGGAACTTGATTTCCAAGCACATAAGAGGGCATTCAGTTAATTAGGTAACAATAAGTAGAGATAGCCTTAGGCCAAAAATGCTAGGGAACATGATAATGAAACAGTAAAGTGCGGGCAACTTCAAGAAGGTGGCGATTTTTGCGATCAGCGACTCCGTTTTGTTTTGGCGTGTAAGCACAAGAAGTTTGGTGTATGGTACCCTATTTTCGACAAAGGAGGCTGAATGAGGCTTGCACAAATTCTAAGGCATTATCAGTTCGAAAAATTTTAATGGGTTTAGTAAATTGGGTTCGAATCTCAGCAAAGAAAGCAATGATATTGTCAAGAATAGTAGACCTGTCTTTGAGCAAAAACAACCAGGTGGTTCTAGAAAAATCATCAATAAAACTCAGAAAATATCGAAATCCAGAAGTACTCGGCACAAAACAGGGTCCCCAAACATCAGCATAAATAATGTCAAATGGTTGTTTAGAGCTAATACTTGATTTTTTGGAAAAAGATGCTCGGGTCTGTTTGCCCAGTTGGCAAGTCTCACAATGAAAAATAGAATTTAATACATCAGGTAATAACTGTTTCAGCTTCGTTGCAGAAGGATGTCCTAAGTAGGGGTGTAAACGGTGCGAGTACGGTGCGGGTCTGGCCATACCCCTACCCCTACCCCTACCCATCTAATTTAGCGGGTCCGGTTCTAGACCCGCATAATACAAAACCTAGACCCTCACCATACCCGTACCCGCAATAATAGCGGGTATGCGGGTAAGAGGTTCTATAAAACATCATATTGTTAAGAGAAATGACTATGTTATATATATTTAACACAACAAGATATTGTTATCATATAATATATCAACATGTAATAGTTATATTAGACAATGCTATATTCTATACAATAACATTAATTGAGTAATTGTTTACAAATATGTAGTCATGATCATAACGTTTAATTTATGTAGAAAGTAATGTAAATTAGTAGACATTTTGATTTTAAGTTTACATATGATGTTCATTATTGTAACTAAAATAGTTAATTCTTAATTATATGACTAGTCTCAACCTTATTGTAGCTAGAGTAGGATATAATCTCAATAATTATATTAGTTAGACTAGTAAAGTATGATATATATAACATATTATTTTAGTAGTTACTTATGTATAGCGGGTACGCGGGTCTTGGTCAAAGCATACCCATTATTGGACCCGCTTATATGCGGGTCCAAGGGTATACGGGTCCAAGGGTATGCGGGTATAAAAAATTAGACCCGTGACGGGTTTTTTAAGGGTCCGGATTTGCGGGTCTGCGGATCTACCTGTACCCATTTACAACCCTAAGCGATAGTGCCACTGGATGCCCGTCACAGAAGATGTCAAGTATGCTGCGGTCTTCGGAACGTCCAGGTAGTATAGCCCGTCTGGTCCCTCATGGTCCGAACCAATCGTCGTCCTCGTGCGCAGATCCTGAAAAATAATACCATCCAGATCAAACGTAATCGAGCAACGAAGACTCTTCACAGTTCTATTGACAGATAGCAGGTTAATAGGAAACTTAGGAACATAAAGAGTAGACCACAGAGGCAGGCAACCAGTGGTACAGATATCACCAATTCCAGTAACAGGTGTCTTAGAGCCATCAGCCAGTGTAACAGGAGGTATAATAGAAGTAGTTTGCAGTTTAGAAAATAAAGCAGGATTGTCAGAAATATGAGATGTCGCACCATAATCAATCACCCACGAATTTTTACCAGACTGTGTCAGGAGGGCGGTGCTACCATCAGTAGAGACGTCAGCAGAAGAAGCAAGACGAGCCCGGAGAAGTTTCTCGAATTCGGACCGTATCCAATCAGCAGAAGGTGGAGCAGAGGTAGTAGCAGTCTCAGGCTGATCCGTCGTGACTTGGTTTGCCCAGGCAGGCTTGCCATGCTTGATCCAACAACGGTCTTCATTGTGGTTTGTCCGCTTGTAGAAGGTGCAGAATCGAGGTTCAGTAGATTCAACGCCAGAGCCACGTCCAAGTGCAGTAGATTGTCCACGTCCGCTGCCCCGGCCACGACCGCGGCCTCGGAAGGAGTCGCCAGTACAAACAGAGAGGGTTGCTCCATCGGAAGTGTCAGGAAGATGCTGCGAAACAGATGGTAGACGTTGAACCCTTTTCAAAACATCTCGCAGAGTGGGCAAAGAATCACTGGATAGGATCTGATCAACAGCTCTAGCGAAGGAAGAAGGTAGACCAACGAGGAACTGAACAAGCATAAGTTCATTCCGTTGACGCCAAACTTCAGCGATGTCGGCAGAAAGAGGATGATACACCTGGAATTCATCCCAGAGTAGACGTGGGAAAGTTGATCCCACATCTCCTTTGCAGTCTGGAGGCGAAGAAGAGACTGGCTGATCTTTGGCTCGATGCTGTTGACCATCCATGTCATAACACCGTAGTCCTCCTTGGACCAGAGATCATAGACCTGCTTCGTCTTTTCATCAGCCTCTGCAGTGGGGACCACCGGTCCCTTGGTAGATAGGTGAGAGTAGCGCCCTTGTGCTTTAACATAGAGCTCAAAGGAAGCCGCCCAGAGGTGATAGTTGGAGTTATCCAACTTCATAGTGGTAACACACAAAGTCCGTGGAAGATCAGGAGTCGCCATCGGAAGATGGAGATAGAGGCAGAAGCACAGGCGCAGAGGGCAGCAGAAGTCAGCAACAGCAGCAGAAGTCAGCAAAAGTCCAGTGTATGGACTAGTAGTAGAGGGCAGAAGATCCACGCATGGATCTTAGAAAAACCCACGTAGGGGCAGCAGATAGAGAAAAAAAACCTACGCCAACATGGAGGATTAATCACTCCACCATGAGGCGCAGACGGATAGAGAAGGAGAAGCCTTTTACGCCGTCAACGTGCCAGAACTGGAAAACGCCGGGGCTGTCCGGAGAGTTTCGGAAAGCGAAACGGAGCACGAAAGAGAGACCTATGGTAGATTAGGCCACAAGGATGGGAGTAGCTAGGAGATAGGAGGTTGGTGGAGAGATTGGAGGGGTGGAGGAGGGTCTAGGAGATGGCGGTGAGGGCTGATGGGCAGCGGCAGGGAGGACAGTAGTTGCTGTCGGCGGCGTGGAGGAGATGGAGGGGTAGGCGGCGGTGAATGGAGGGTGGAGAGGGTGTAGGTGGAAGAGGGGAAGAAGGAGAAGGGATGAGGAGGAGAAGAGGGGCAGCCGGAGGCGCGTAGAGGAGGCGGGGAGGGCGGCGGGCAGTGCAGCAACATTGTAGCAGCGACAGAAAAAAAAAGGAAAGGGGGGGCGGCGGCGGCTAGGGTTGGTGGAGAAGATGGCGGCTAGGGTTGGGGTGAGGGAGGGATTAGGTTTAAGGTGGATTGGCCCGCTCTGATACCATCTAGAAGTCGGCAACAAGATTGCTTATTATTGGATGATTAAAAAGAATACATTGGGCTCTCTTTTATAAGACAAGAGAGTGTACAGGATTTAGTGATAACCAATATGGGATAAAGAGTAAAAAAGAAAAGACGATAAGTAAAATACACTAAGTAAAGAAAAGCAGTAAAGTGTATATACTAATAATTATCAATATTTTGCCTATGTTTTGCAAAATTGCAAAATCAATTTAAACTTAAACATGGAACTAACAAATAGAACTTAGCCCCTACGATAATAGTCAACTCCTCTTAAAACTCTTAAACTAAGCATGTCTCCATAACCTGATAGTACCATAAGAGAGTAATAGATATGCTTGTCAAAACATGCTCAAACTGTCTTGTATACGAGCTATAAACATAATGAAAGCAGTAGTTGGGTAGACAGCTAAAGGTAGGGTTTACTTTTGAAGAAAAGGAATATGGAGGTCGAATATTAGAGAGCTTAGGTCTAAGTCTAAATTACATGCCACCGTAGTAGTTTGATATGGAATATAGGGACATGATCTAGAAAGTTATAGCTTTAAAACCGTAAAACTAGTAGCATTGTTCACCAAAATGTTTGATTATTACATGAATGCTGATAGTTGTCCTCAACCTTTTTGAATTTTTACATTGATGAGGCCAACTTCATTAACATATGAGCCAACAATATTCAATATTTTGGCTTTTAGGTCTACAGATGATTCTTGAAGCGTGCATGGGTTTGAGATCACACATGGTTTGCATATGCAATATTATCAAAATTTTGATATTTTTTTAAAATTTACAAAATGCATTAAAAAAATTCAGACATGGCACCGATACACAAATAAACTTAGCCCATACAGCAATTGTCAACTCCCCTTATAACTCTCAAACTAAGCACACACCCTTAACCCAGCAGTACCACAAGCTAGTATTAGATAATGTATGCTCAAATTATGTCTCTCATACCAACTACAAAAAAATCAAGGCTGTAGTTGGATGGACAACAAAAGAATGGTTTTTTTATAAAAAAAGGAATGTAGAGGTGTAAGATGCGAGTGCTTAGATCTAAAGTCTAAACTACATGCCACTGTAGGTGGTTGATCTGGAATAAAGGGACATGATCTAGAAATTTATAGTTTTAAAACCATAAAACTAGTAGTGGTATTCACCAAAATGTTTGATTATTACATTAATGTTGATAGTTGTCCTCGACCCTTTTGATTTGTTGCATTGGTGAGGCCAACTTTATTGACATTTGGGTTGACAATGGTCATTTTTTTGCATTTAGGTCGACAAATGAATCTAGAAGTGTGCATTGGTTTGAGATCCCGCACAATTGGCATATGCAATATTATCAAAATGTTGCCTTTCTTGCAAAATTTACAAAATGCATTCAAACTCAAACATGAAGTCAATAGACCTATGTAACTTAGGCCATACAAGAATAGTGAAATTCTCGTAAAACTCTCAAAGTAAGCAAGTCTCCTTCACCCGATAGTACCACAAGCGAGTAATACATAAGTATGCTCAACCTATGTCTTATATACCAACTAGAAACAAAATCGAGGGAGTAGTTGCGTGGACAACAAAAGGTAGGGTTTAGTTTTGAGAAAAGAAATATAGAGGTGTAAGATGAGAGTGCTTAGGTTTAAAGTCTAAACTACATGCCACTGTAGGTGTTTGATCTGGAATAGTGATATACGATCTAGAAATTTTATAGCTTTAAACTATAAATCTGCTTGTGGTATTCACCAGAATGATTGGCTATTACATTAATGTTGACAATTGTCCTTGACCTTTTTTGAATTTTCACAATGATTAGGCCAAATTCATAGACCCGTGTAAAGAAAATGGCCAATTTGTGGCATTTGGGGTGAATGGTGAATCTAGAAGGTGCATGGTTGTGAGATCGCACACGGTTAGCATATGCAAAATTATTAAAAATTTTCCTATTGTTTGCAAAATTTACAAAATACATATAAAATCATGGAACCAATGAACAAATAGACTAAGCCAATACAACAATAACCAACTCTCAAACTAAGCATGTATCCTTAACCCCATAGCATCACAAGCTAGTAGCCTTCTCAGTTTATGCTCAAAAGTATGTCTCTTATACCAATTATAAACAAAATCAGGGGAGTAGTTGAGTGGACAACAAAAGGTAGGGATGTGGGGCACAAAAAGTTGGTTGAGAGGGATTGACAAAAAGTTGGTCGAGAGGGACTGACAACCATGGTACTAAATGTCCTCGACATGGGGCGAAATTTTGCCGATAATGTCTATGTCGACAGCTAGCGACGTCGAATCCACGTAAACATCCTTATTCCACAATATCCTTGACATTTCGTCGAAATTGCCGACATTTCCCCATATGTCGACGAAGTTGACTCAAGTCCATTAAAAAATTCCACAATGTCCTCGACATCTGTCGAAGTCGTCAAAGTTGGCGACATTCTTCTGGTGTTTTGTGGAGTTTGCTGTGTGAGGAGGAAAAAGTATTGGAGTTTGAGGTAAGATGATTTTGATGTTATTTTTTACTATTCTAAACTAATAGTAATTGACCGACCCCCTCTCTGCTAAATCTACCATAGATTTACACTATTTTTATGTAGTTTGTTTAGTGTCAGAAACTTTATATATGGAAGAACTCTGTAGTTCGGAGACGACTGTATGCAATCGTGTATTTATCTACATATGTAAACCTATATGGATGGCTATATGTAAACATATATTGTGTAATTTAGTTAGATTTGATGAAATCTGTCGATTTTCATCACAAAATGACTATTTTTAGCTTAATTTTTGTCGAAGTTGCGTCGAAGTTTGGTTGTAAAAATCCTCGACATTTCCTCGACATTTCCACAAACTTCCATGTCCACACCTGTCGGAAGTCGGCTCGAAGTCGAAATCCTGTTCCATGCTGACAACATTGTGCAACATTGTGCCTAGACACATGCTAGTTGGATGAAATTGGGTCGTGAAGGCAACGTCGAGAACATAATCGGAACTGGAGGAGAGGTCATGCTTCGAGGAAGACCGTGGAGGCATGGCGGTGTCAGACCTAAGATTGCTGGGTTCCATTTTTGCAGTAGTAGCCTGGCATGATAGGACATAGACGACATCGTTGGCCTTATTCTTCTTACTCTTTATATACCACTGGTGTGACCAAGCAATGGTTGGGGTGGTATCCAATAGCACTGGAGGAAAGGCCAGAGTAGGCAGAAGGGAAGATAGATGAAGGAAGCAACAACAACATGCTTGTGTGTATACATGCAAATATGTGCTGTCTGGGATGTTTCCTCTCTTTTTAGGGCCAGGCTGGGTTTTCTGTTCTGATGTTATGTCAAAGTTGAGATTGGGGATAAAATGGTTCAGTAATGAATCACTACTTATACGTATAAGGAGAGGGGAAAGACTTGGACAATGGACAATCTAATCGGCTCCAGACTTGGGTCCATCACAGATGATCCATAAATATTCAAATAATTAACCACTCTCTAACAACCTCTAAACATTAGTTAAACATCATACTCATATGAATAAACTAATGTGAAAATGTTAAATTTCTAGCACCAAAGTGTGCCCAAAACATAATCTTTAGTGCTATGCAAAAAGCCTAGTGAATGAAAGTTGGATTCACCTCCCTCAGTTCACCATATCCAAATATATCATTATTTGTTAGGATTTAAAATTCAGCTCTCAAAAGGTTTCTATTGACTGTAAAGACAACAAGTTTGTTCCATCCATTTGTGACATCAAAGTTGTTTTAGGGGAATTTATATATATGAAAAGACCACCATGTTTGGTTCATTGAGAAAAGGTGGAACAACTGTAAAATCTGATACTAAAAATGAAAAAAATATATCAGTGGGCATAGTTAACTAACAAATCACAGCGAAGATTCTTGTCGAAATGTAACAAAGTAAATATCCATCACAAACAGGTGGAGAAGCAGCAGCAGATTTTCAACTTCCAAAAGCCAGAGTGGTGATCAGAGACATAGGCACAAATTCGGTCTTCGAGATACGTACGGCCAAGATGAAAAATTTGGAAATTGGGAATTATGAATAGGATAAAAATCGGTCAACGTACTTTAAAAGTTCGGTCAACTATTCGGAAAAAGGTCGGCAAAAAAACGGATTGTGTGTATATATATATATATATATATATATACATATACATATACATATACATAAATACATACAAACATATATATACACCCACACATATAATGATTTAAAATGACTAAAAATCAAACTGATTACCCTAATATTGGAAGAAGGGGAAGAAGTGGGAGCAGCAAGCAATAGGCACAAATCAGGGGTAAAGGGGGGGGGAATGGAGGAGGAAGATTGAGCGTACATGTAGAATGTCGAGGGTTACTCCTGGCTCAGGGTGTGTCTGGGATAGAGGAGGAAGGTTGGACGGTTTAGTGGAACCCTGCTACAAGTAAAAAATGACGTGGAAAAAAGAATGTGAAGAAAAAGTACATAACTGTATAAAATGGCAAAAAAACGTATTTGACGCGTTTAAAACGCAATACGCGAATAAAACGCGTTTAAAACAGATTATTCGGTTTGGAGTTTAAAACGTCCTTCATATACGGCAGGTGCATAATACGCGTTTTAAACGTGTTTTTTTTGAAAAAAGGAGTATATTGTGACTATGATCAGAGAAGCAGTGCCCTCTAAATATGTGAAGCGGAGGCTGCAACAGTCCCTGGAAACCAATTACAACAGTACCAATATTGGCTGGGCAAGGGGAGAAAGGTTGAGGGACATCATTTTGGGGAGGGTGGCAACCTGCTCCAAGATTAGTAAACAGACTTCCATGTTAGCTGAAGCAACCTTCTCTCATGGGGCTCCTTTGCTTGATCAAGGCTTGTTTAGAAAATAGTTTTCTTATTTATGTATCTCTTTACCATTTCCTTTTCCTGTTGGGTCTATTATGTAAATGTTCTCACTCTATATAATAAAGGAGAACCTGCTCTTACCGGGTATCGCTTTGACCCAAATCCATTCACATGGTATCTGAGCATATCCGGCTGCTGCAACCCTAGCCCCCCTCGACCCACTCCTCCTACCATCTCTCTTCTCCCTCTCCGGTTGCATGTTCCGTCACTGCCACCGCAGGACACCGCCGGCGGTTCACTGGGCAACCGACCTTCCTCCGATCTGTCAAGGCACGGTGGCCGCTTGAAGGAAAGGAGGAGAAACCCTCATTCTATCCCGAAGAGAGGAGTACCTTTCTTCTCATCTCCTTTCCTCTTTGTGTAGTCCCCGTACGTGGATGACTGCCTATATCTTTAAGGGTTGTTGATGCGTCAGATTCACATCATCAATTGACTAGTGACAACGCTAATTCCCGTCACCCCCGATGCGTCTTTCCGGGGTCATCCTCTCTCCGGTGTGTCTTCCCGGAGTTCTTGTTCGCCCTTTGACTGAGCCAATTCTCGTCAAGGTTTACGTCTGCCGCTGCTGCACTCGGCGTGTTGCCGTCCAGGTGTCTCTACTCTGACGACACTGTTCGCAAACTACACGGCGTGTCACATCCGTGTAGTTTGAGTCTTTTTCTACTACTCTAGGAGAACAAGTGCATGCTTCTCTTGTTGCTGCTGCTAAAGGAATAGGACGGGGTGCTGTTCGAGGACCAGGTGCTGGAAATCGTCCAAAATGTACTTTCTGTGGGAAATTTGGACATGTTGAAGAAAAATGCTATTCTAAGCATGGTCAACCTCCAATTGGTGTTGCACATTATTAGACCTGTAAATGGATATCTGGAATCCGCAAATTCGATCCGGATTTGAGTCCGAAATTTTGAAAAAAATTTGACATCCGCATAATCCGAATTGGATTTAGGATATCAAATTTCATATCTGAAAATTTCGGATAGTATTTCGGATATGGCTGTATCCGCTCCGAAAAAATCCGAAATCTGACAAATATATACATATATTTGTATGTTCATTAGGATAAATGACAAATAGGATTTTACATCAAAACAGAAGACAAGCGAACAACAAGCTGCGCCGCTAGTCCTTTCTGGATGGCAAAGCCAATCCTTTGAAACACTACATCCATACATTTAGGGGACATTACATTACTATTCATGACTTTTTGGACCCTCTTCAGAAGCTCCACAACTTTTGGTGCTAAGAATCCAAAAGTATCAAAAGCAAACGGGATAAAGGCGTGTTGATTATCAATACAAGCCTTCTCATGCTTGGCCACTTTGGCTGAAGCAGCTTTAAGGGCAGCATGTCCTAATGTAAAAGTCCCGCTTCTCAATCCCACTAATGGAGAAACTCCTGTTAGATCCACACTTGCATGTTTCCCTCCTATCCATCCAAAAACCAAAACATCAGCAGGTCTAAGTGACGACCTCCCCTCTTGTGGATCAGTAAGAAAGTTCACCGGAGCCTCTTTCTTAGCAGCAAAACATAAAAATATAGATATTTTATCATATATATTCATACTGATATCAATGTTTTCTACATATAATGTATTAATAAGAATACATTTATACTTTTTGGTTCAGATTGGATATTTATCTGAATTCGAATATTATTTGTCGGATCGGATTCAGATATTATCACATGATATTTGTCGGATATCAGATCAGCTTTTTTTTTTCGGATTCAAATATCGGATATAGTAGTATCCGCTCCGTATTCGATCCGTTTACATGTCTACACATTATACTGCCAATTCATCAGGAACATATGCATTTGGAGCTTCTAAACATGTGCAATCAGATGTTACAATCTCCAAGGAGGAGTATGACTGTCTTCTGCAAGCTACTCAGCAAGCTTCCCTTGGTGCTTTGGTCAATCTAGTTTCAGATGCACGTAACCAGGGGACTTCACTTGTTGCCTCTCACCCATCCTCACATGGGTGGTGGACTCTGGGGCCTCCCAGCATATGACGAGTATATGATCTATGTTTCTTTTTTTTGACTCATATATCCCACATTCTTCTGTGACACTTGCTGATGGTTATGTTAAATGACTCCAGACGTGCATCATCCAATTTAACTTTACAATTTGTACATTATGTACTAGACTTTCCATTTAACTTAATGTCTGTTGCTAAGCTGGTTGATTCTGTGAAATACTTGGCAAATTTTGGAGACTCTTTCTTTGTGTTACAGGATCCCAGGAGTTGGAAGACCATTGGTGGGGGATCTAGGAAAGGCAATCTCTACTTCTTTGAGGGTGGTCGCCTAGCTCGCCAGATTCCATCCACCTTATCCACTGTGTTCAACTACTCTCCCTTGCAATGGCATTGTCGCTATGGACATCCATCCCTACAAAGGCTTCAGAAGCTTGTCCTAGGCTTAGCCTCAATAAAGTCGTTAGAGTGTCACTAATGTCAATTAGGCAAGCATCATCACATTTCTCTTCTGAGTCGCACCGTGAAACACTCTAAGCGTCCTTTTGATCTTATTCATAGTGATGTCTGGGGCAATGAAAGAGATATCGACGATATCATCGATATATCGACCGATATACCGATATCGACGACATCGGTCATCGGTTCACACAAACGTATCGCTGGGATTGCAAATATCGGTATACCGATGGTATACCGCCAAATATCGACAAATATCGCCAAATACCGCCAAATATCGCCAAATTTCGACGAAATGTACTGATATACCGACAGAAATACCGATTTTTTGTGTGCTTGAGTCAGTTTCTGTTGTTTGAGAGGAGGAAATGTTGGAGCAAAGGGATCTCGACAACTAGGGCTCAGATAAGTCTAATCTAAGGTATGGCTTTATGTTTTCTACCATTTCTCTCATTTACACCATCTATCTCAATTAAATGTAAATTCATACCAAAATGCCTTAAATTGGCAAAGATCTCACCATCTGCTTTTTTATGTCCTCCTGATTGTATGTGTTCTTAGATCCACAACACTTTCTCATAATCTACATTATAATCATAGTTATATACCTAAATAATTCACAAAATATCAGTATAATTTGCTATCATTTTTAGTAGTAAGCTAATTTGTATACATATGTTCTTCTTACTAGTATTTTTATCATACAAAGTAAGAAAATGTACTACTTCGCAACATAACAAACAAATATTGTAAAAAATATAGATTTTGTAATTTTCTAGTCTTATATTTGTTGATATATGACACTTGCTACATATATCGCACAACATGGACATGGTTGACATATTAACTACACTTTTATATTATCACATCCCCACGATATGCATATAATGGGCATGGTAATAATGGCTTTTATACTTATCCCTCTATTGTGCATAATCCATGGAGAATCTCACTACCGCACATCAAGATCATGTGGTACAAACAACAGCGGAGAAAAGGTGTCACAATAGTGATGGTGCTTAACTTCCTTGACAATCATGAAGTTAATTGTCAAAGTCACACATTGAAGAAGAGCAATAGAAAGCCCTTGTGTATATTTTCTTTCAGAATCTAATATGATGCATATGGAGACATAGTACTGTAAAATTCTAAAACATATCGTGTTTAATTACATTATACGAATGAGTATTATACACTTATATAGTATTGTACATGACGTGTTTGAGCAACACGTAACTTCATATCAACAAACTTACATAATGTACATGTCATGGGAGCAATATGTCAACCATATCAACTCAATCTTGTATGGATAATCAGTGTGTAACTCGACATACAATTGATATGAGTTAGTAAGTTACCATGTTATTCATGTGTTGTAAATTGGATATTATTGCATAAGTGTGTGTGTTTATGTTTATGGATTGTGCTAGTAAAATTCCAAATCTTAATTGTACACGTATCTGAGCAACATGTAACTTCATATCACCAACCTTACATAATGTACATGTCAGGGGAGCAATAAGTCAACCATATCAACTCAATCTTGTATGGATAATCAGTGTGTAACTCGACATACAACTGATATGAGTTAGTAAGTTACTATGTTATTCATGTGTTGTAAATTGGATATTATTGTATAAGTATGAGTGTTTATGTTTATGGATTGTGCTAGTAAATTTCCAAATCTTAATTCCAATATTTTGTCATCGAAATCCGTCATCGAAATCTGCAGAAAACAGGACAGGTTCCCTACCTCCCACATGATGGACAACCCCCCCCCACATACCCAATATAGAATTTTATTGCATAAAACGTTGCATCTAGGTGTTGAGACCACGCCTGTAAAATTTCATGATTTAATTCGTTCATTTTGGCGTCGGTATGGCCAGGATTGCATCTGTCGATATTTCCGTCGGTATACCTGTAAATATCTATACCCAAGCTGTCGAAACATCGTCGATATCGGTCATTTAATTCCTTGGTCTGGGGTCTCGTTAAAGAGCCAAGTTATAATGGTTTTGTCTTTCATTGATGATTTCTCCTGCATGAATTGGGTTTTACTTACTTACGTCTCGCGATGAAGTCTTGTCTGTTATTCAAACTTTTCATCAGTTGATAAAAAATCAGTTTGATTTTCACATATTTTGATTCTTCGTACTGATAATGCCCTATAATATGTTCAAAAGGCTGTTTCTACATTTTGTAATTCTATTGGTATGATTCACCAGACGACTTGTCCTCATACACCTAAAAAAATGGGGTTGTTGAACGCAAAAACCGCCACTTACTTGATGTAGCACATACACTACTGTTTCAAATGTCTGTGCCTAAGAAATATTGGTCTAATGCTCTTCTCACTGCATGTTTTTTGATTAACCGTCAACCATCTTCTGTCTTACAAGGGGTTACCCCCTTCTCTATTTTACAACATGACGAGCAACCTTTCCCTGTTCCTCTTCGCGTGTTTGGATGCACTGCGTTTGTTCACATGTTTAATCCATGAGCTGATCAGTCGCGCAGTTCACACTGTCTTTTTGGGATATTCTCCCACACAGAAGGGATACATGTGTTATTGTCCTCGTCTTTGTCATCTTTTTGTGTCGGATGACTTTACATTTCATGAGTCTACCCCGTTCTCTAATGACTCTGTTCATAGTGAGGGGGAGCACAATCCTGAGAGTGACTACATCTTTGAGTGTGAGAGAGAGCCACCACTTCATGTGCCGTGTGATGTGAGTGTTATAGATACCACCCCATCACCGTCGTCTCAACCTTTTCTACTAGTTTACACCAGGCGAGCAGGGCGTCACCACAATGATGTAGCATCACCGGTCTAGCAGAATGCCTCCTCATCGTCCGACACTCCACATGTACATGTTTCTACTGGGAGTTCTCTTGATGCTTCAGTTTCAGATTTACACCTTTTAGTTGCAGCTTGGAAGGTGTCCAGTCCTGCACTGTCATCCATTGGCGAATGTTTATTACTTGTCTCATCTGTCATCCGCAGCCCGTACGTTTGCTCTTCTCCTCGACTCTACAGCCTGACATGATGGTTGGATCCAAGCTATGGGCAGTGAGATGGCAGTACTTCATGAGAACTGTACCTGGGACTTGGTGGATCTTCCTCTTGGCAAGTCTGTTGAAGGCTGCCGTAGGGTTTATACTGTGAAGCAGATACCCGATGGGTCTATTGTTCGCTTGAAGGCTCGTCCGGTGGCAAAGGGGTACACTCAAACACATGACGTCGACTTCTTTGAGACCGTTTCTCCAAGTGGCTCGACTCAATTCTGTGCGTATTCTTATTTCTGTTGTTACTCATTTTCACTAGCCTCTTCTTCAACTGGACGTCAAGAATGCTTTTCTTCATGGTGATCTACTTGAGGAGGTGTAATGAAGCAACCTCCTGAATATGTTGCTCAGGGGGAGTGTCAGAAGGTGTGCAAGCCAAAGAAATCCTTGTATGGTCTGAAGCAGTCACCTCGGGCATGGTTTGATAAATTCAGTGCTGCACTTATACAGTTTTGGTTCACTCGGTCTTCTACTGATCACTCACTATGTGTATAAGTCTTCAAGTGGCACTATTATTCTAGCTGTTTATGTAGATAATGTCATCATCGATGATGACTCTACTAACATTCTATAACTCAAGAAATGACTGCAAACACAATTTCAGACGAAAAGATATGAGAAATCTTCACTATTTCCTTGGCATAGAAGTTCTACGCTCCAAGAAGGGCACAAACCTCTCTCAGTGGAAGTATGTCCTTGACCTCCTTGCAGAGATAGGCATGGCACAGTGCAAACCCGTCTCCACGCCTATGGATTATCATACCAAGACTTATATTTCTGATGACAATGGTTTTTCTGATCTAGCAAAGTATAGAAGGATTGTAGGGAAATTGATTTACTTGACAGTTACTCGTCTGAATATTTCTTATGCTGTGGGAGTTGTTAGCCAGTGAGTGCGCCTAAGATGTCACACTGGATGGCAGTGACCCGGATTCTTCGTTATATTAAAGGATTGCCAGGGAAGGGCCTTACTTTACAGGGCATAATCTCACACATTCATCCTTGAAACTCATTGGGTTCACTGATGCTGAATGGGTAGGTGATGTTGGAGATAGACGCTCTACTTATGGCTATTGTGTGTTTCTTGGGTCACATTTGGTGATTTGGAGTTTTGAAGGAGCAAGAAACAGAATGTGGTAGCACAATCCAACACAGAAGCTGAATATCGAGCCATGGCACATGCTTGTTGTGAGCTACAGTGGGTTGTCTGTTGAGACACCTATTTCTCTCATGTGTCATAACCAGGCAGCGATTCATATTGCGAGCAATCCGGTGTTTCATGAGAGGACCAAGCACATTGAAGTGGACTGCTACTTCATTCGTGATTTAGTGCTCTCCAAGAAGAGTCAAACTTCTCATGTTCGGACTGGTCAACAAGTGACAAATATCTTCACCAAGCCACTGCTATCGTTAGCTTTCAAGCATATGACTTCCAAGCTGGGCATGCATGATGTGTATGCTCCAGCTTGAGGGGGAGTGTTAGACAATAGTTTCCTTATTTATGCATCTCTTTACTATTTACTTTTCCTGTTGGGTCTATTATGGAAATATTCTCACTCTATGTAATAAAGGAGAACCTGCTCTAACCGGGTATCGCTTTGACCCAAATCCATTCACAGCTTGCCCCTGCAGAAAAGAAGATGCTGACCATGTTGATCTTTGTTGGTCAACCAGGGAAAAGTATGTCTCTGATAAGGCATGCAGTGGATCAGTGTAACAAAAACGGGGAAACTTTTGAAAAGTTCACAATTTTTTGCAGCCAAATGTTCTCCTGAATAAAATTCGAGTCAGTGACTTTTACGCCTGAAAAATTGCCACATGTTGAACTTTTCACATCTTCAGATGCATCTTCTTATGCTCGCGAGTTCAAACTTGATTTCTTCAATAGTTATAGCATATAGGAAACTCAACTCTACACGGTTCAACATCATTACTTGCGCACGATCAGATTCTAACAGGTACTACCCTGCCTTCTTGCAAACGGATTTCATATCTAATTTATCCCCTTTATGAATTGCAACAATAAATAAAACAAACATGAATCTGGTTTTACTTAAATCTGCTTTTTATCTGCATTAGACTCGAATACAGCAGAAGAATATATCTATACAGTAATTATAAGCGCCAAAAGGTTCAAATATATCTGCTTTGTAAAGTTTCAATATACGGGAAATGCAATGATGAATAACAATCAAAGCTGCGTAATCTAAAGCTGAATGACTGACTTGAATTGTTTCTGCTGGCCTTAATAAGTGGTTGGCAGCAGTTCAGTACAAAACGCTTAATGTCAGTCTGAAACCTGATCTTTCAAAAGAGTTTTTTTTTGCTATCTGTTATAATTTAAGTAAATCATTTCGGCCTTGCAATGGCTCATACACTACGTTAAGATGTTTTTTTTATCCGAACACCGATGCAAACATATTAGTGTTTTCTGCTTGTTGCTGTCTTTTAGCCTGTGACTGCCTAGTGACAAAAATGTTTACCTGACATCTTTTCTTATTATACATTTCCTTGCATTAATAAGAGATGCATATCGCATTTAATTATCAACATTCATGTCATGGCTTTTTATGCAATCACATTACTGTCTTACTGATAAAACCCTAACCTTGATTTCTTCTTTCATAAATTACTAGGACAAATGGAGGAATATGAATGTTAGTGCCAATGGCCAAGGTTCACGGGAGAAGACAAAGACCCAATCCAAGGGTCCATCTCCTACTCCTTTGGCTCTCCCCCACACCCCATCCTCCTCCACCCCTTCTAAACAGGAGGCTCTGACAGTTGACTCTTCTATAAATGTTCAAGACCCAAAATTATCAGCTCGGTAAGTTCTATACAATCGTTTGGCCAGCTTTTCCATGTTAAAAAGCCATTGGATCAACTATGAGGATACTGGATGTACATAAGTTTATAATTGACATTAGTGAGACTTTGTAAACATGGATAATTGGGTATGTTTACTAGATAAATGTTGGAAGTCTCTCATTTATTTTATCTGCTGGTGACTGACGGTTTGCCTCATATTTGAATATGTATACCGCATATGGATAGCATTGTTTTATGTATGTTGGCGCATCTTGGGGAATACTACCTTCTTCGCCACTATTGCTAACACCTTTGTTATTGTCTATCATAATACCTATGTTTCTAACAATAGTTAGGAGAATTACTAGGAAGTCTTTACAAGGTTTGAGCTTAAAGCTGCCGCTTTTAATATGACTTCAATCAACAATTAAGTTGGCAAGCACGCATGATCATGTGGGTTCATTTGTAATAAATGCATGTTAGTTGATATAGTGCGGGCAATTAAATGCCATTATAAAAGCATCCGTGGAAGAATGAAAAGAGAGTTGTTGCATTTAAGTATTCTTGTCCTAGATGTTTGTTTATAACAAGAGTGAGGATAGTTATAAGGGAAAACTTTCAAGGTTTGAGGAGGGTTAAAAAGAATGACGTTTGTGTAATTGGTTTGTAAGAAGAAATGAAGGAGGAAGAAGATGGGAACACCAATCACATGTCGGCTGCTAGGTGCAGCAAACGTGAGTAGGGCTTGAGCCTACACACTTGTATTTATATATTAGGGTAAATACATGAGGTACAAAGAGAGAAAAAGCATAAAAACAACATTTCATAAATAAAATAGGTCAGCCGCCGGTTTGCCGTTCCGCTACTGTGCCGGTGTCGATACCATCGACTTGTGTCGATGGTATCGACGGAGTATTCTCTTGCGCCTGAACCAATCTCGATAGTATCGACCGAGATGCAGCTGGCGTCAACATGAACCTGGACAGATCTCGATACTATCGACAGAGTGTCGATAGTATCGACCTAGATGCATGTTGCTTCACACTCCCCCTCAAGCTGGAGAGTACACATCGTGGATGCCCAACTTGCCACAGAGTTTCTGAAAAATTGCTGAACCCAAGGGCTTTGTCAGAATATCTGCTAGTTGATCTTCAGACCTAACATATGGAGTCACAATAGTGCCGTCTTTTATTTGATCACGAATAAAATGGCAATCAACCTCTATGTGTTTTGTACGCTCATGAAAGATAGGATTCCTGGCGATGTGCATGGCAGATTGATTATCACACTTGAGCTCCATAGAAGGTAGAAGAGAAATTTGTAATTCAGATAAAACAAATTTGACCCATTTTAATTCACAGCATGCATGGGCCATAGCACGATACTCAGCTTCAGTGCTAGATCTAGCAACCACATGTTGCTTTTTACTTTTCCATGTGATAAGATGATCACCTAGAAAGGTACAATAGCCTGATGTAGATCTCCTATCAGTATGATCACCAGCCCAGTCAACATCGAAATATCCTGTGAGAGACAGAGTAGATGGAGGTGCCTTTGGTCTAGAATATGTGTGATACCTTTACCGGGAGCACTTTTTAGATACCTCAGAATTCTGCAGACTGCTATCCAGTGTGATTGTCGCGGAGAATGCATATATTGGCTGACTACGCCCACAGCAAATGAAATATCCGGTCGGGTGACAGTTAGATATATCAACTTACCCACTATTCTCCTATAATATTCTGGATCTGGATACTCAACATCATCAACCACCTCTTTGATGTGATAATCCATTGGAGTATTTACCGGTTTAGATTCAGCCATGCCTGTCTCCTGTAACAAATCAAGCACATACTTTCTCTGAGATAAATTAACACCTGCATGAGATCTAAGCACTTCAATGCCTAGAAAGTATCTTAGTTTGCCCAGATCCTTTGTATGGAAATGTTTTTGCAAACCCTCTTTGACACGAGATATTCCCATGGTGTCACTGCCAGTAATCACTATGTCATCAACGTATACCAGAAGAATAATGGATCCACGGGAAGAGCTGGAGTAAAATAAGGAATGATCAGTCTTGGAGCGAGAAAAACCCATCTGAAGAATAACTTCATTGAACTTGTCAAACCAAGCTCTAGGTGACTGTTTCAGCCCATAAATAGCCTTTTTTAATTTGCATACTTTCTGACACTCCCCCTGAGCAACAAACCCAGGAGGTTGCTCCATATATACTTCTTCCTGTAGATCACCATGGAGAAATGCATTCTTTACATCCAACTGAAATAATGGCCAGTCAAAGGTAGTAGCAAGAGAAATAATGATCCGCACAGAATTCAGGCGAGCAACAGGAGAAAATGTTTCAAAGAAGTCAACACCATAGGTTTGGGTGTAGCCCTTTGCAACCAATCGGGCTTTCAACCTTTCAACTGATCCATCCGGATTGTGTTTAATAGTGAAAACCCATCTACAGCCTACTACTTTCTTTCCTGCAGGAAGATCAACCAGATCCCAAGTACCATTATTCAAGAGAGCTAACATTTCAAGTTGCATTGCCTGTGTCCAGACACTGTTCTTCATTGCATCAAAATGGTTTCTTGGTATAGACACAGAATCAATCCCAATAGCGAATGCACGGGCCTGCTTAGCCAGATGAGACAGGCAACATACATTTGTAATAGGGTGTTTAATAGTACAGGACCTAGTACCTTTCCGAACAGCAATAGGAAGGTTGAGATCAGATGTCTCTGTAGGATTCTCTTGAGTAGAAGGCGATGATGAGGGCTCAGGGACTGGTGCCGCTACTTCTTCTGGATCCTGCCTGCCTCGCCTATGATATACATGTGCGTAATGCTCAATGGTAGGTCTATCTCCTGCTTGTTCATCTGGAATAGAAGTAAAATCCGGAATGATAGGTGGCACTCCCTCACTCTGCACTGATGGTGGCAGTCTCTCATTTTGTATTTTTGGTGGCTCTCCCTCTCTCAACTGCTCCCCCTTGCTAATAGCATTGGAGAAATATGGAGTGGTCTCATGGAAAGTGACGTCCCTAGACACAAACATGCGGCGAAGACTAGGACAGTAACACTTGTATCCTTTGCTCGTAGTAGAGTAACCTAGGAACAGTGTTTTCATGGACCTAGGAGACAGCTTGTCGGTCTTAGGGTCAAAGTTATGGACAAAGGAAGTGCAACCAAACACTCTAAGAGGAATAGGATAGGGAGAGTCCTTGGGACGCAAAACAGAAAAGGGAGTCTGTCCTTGAAGAACAGAGGAAGGTTGTCTATTGATCAAGAAACAAGCAGTTAAAAGAGCTTCAGACCAAAACTTCTTGGGCACATTAGATTGAAACATAATAGATCGAGCAATATCAAGAAGATGGCGATTCTTCCTCTCTGCCACCCCATTTTGCTGAGGGGTGTGAGGACAAGAAGTGCGGTGAATCATACCAACCGAGCTACAAAAATCAGACATAGCCTTTTGAACATACTCCAAGGCATTATCAGACTGAAGAATTTTTATATTGCAATCAAACTGGACTTTAATTTCAGTATGAAAATGTTTCACAATGGACAACACGGACTCTCTACTTTTAAGAAGGTAGATCCATGTCATGCGTGAGAAATCATCAACAAAAGATATAAAATAACGAAAACCATTATAACTTTGGTCTTTTACAGGACCCCACACATCAGTATGCACTAACTCAAAGGGACAAGAAGCCCGCTTATTGACCCGACTGGGATAGGATAACCTATGGTGCTTTCCCAGTTGACATGACTGACACTCTAAGGAGGATAATTGGGATAACTCTGGTTCCAACTTTCGTAGGTTCTCCAAAGAAGGATGTCCATATCTGCAATGCCATAGTAAGGGGGAACCACTCAACAGGATGGATGGAGCAGGAGCAGGCATTTGGCGAGGTAGACTGTCACCGTTGAAAAGGTAGAGATCACCCTTCCTAGGCCCCCCACCAATCGTCTTCATACTCTTGAGATCCTGTAACATAAAACAAGAAGGTCCAAATATTACCCAACATTTTAAAGTGTCAATCAGTTTTGCAACCGAAAGAAGATTAAAAGGAAATTCAGGCACAAAGTGAACTGATTTAAGATCAATCTTGGGTGTTAGGGAGACAGATCTACTAGCTAAAACTCTTTTCACTGAACCATCTGCCAATGTAACAGATTGGTGAGGAATTGATGAGTCAATAGTGTGGAGCAATCTCCTCATACCAGTCATATGCTGTGAGGCGCCAGAGTCAACCACCCAAGATGAGGATGAGCCAGATTCTATGAAAGATGTAGCCTGATTACCAGCTGTAGATGCCAAATTTTCCGATGAAGAAGATGATGATGAACCCATACTCATATGCTGTGTCGCCTGAATGAACCGATCATATTCTTCTTGAATGAGAGTGATGCCGGTGCCAGACGATGTACCCACAGCTGTAGAAGATGAGGATCCTGTAGTGGTAGCACAATGTGCTGCCCCCACAGGTGGTGCAGCAGGTCTTCCATGTTTCTTCCAACACTTCTCCACTGTATGTCCTGGTCTATCACAAAAGGTACATTTAGGACGTGTCTCACGCCCTCTACCCATACCAGGGCGTCCTCCTCGTACTGCAGCGGCAGTGGCAACAGAAGCATGAGATTCTCCAGAAGGTATATCAGGCACAAAGGAAGCAAACTCAAACAGTGATTGCTGGATTCTTGAATAAGCCTCCACAAGACTAGGTAGTTTATCAGTAGCCAAGATAACACTCCGAGCGGAGCTACAAGTCGAGTTAAGCCCAGATAAGAATTTGGCCGTAACAAGATCATCTCTGTCCTTTATCTGTTCTGCAACAGTCACAGGATGATAATAACTTAGCTCTTGAGAAAGAGCCTGAATAGCCCCAAAATACTCCTCAAGAGATCGGTCACCCTGTTTTTCAGCAAACAAACGATCATAAATCATAAACTGACGGAGAGCATTCTTCTCTTGAGAGTAATGTTGCTTCACGGCGTCCCATATTTCCTTGGCCGTAGAGTAGAACATGAACCTTGCGGCGATTGCAGATTCCATACTATTCCACAGCCAAGTCTTCACAAGACTATCATGTCGCTTCCATTCAGCATACCCTTCATCAGTAGATGCCTTGGGACCCGAGTCAACATGCCTTGCTCTGTCACGAGCCTCCAAGACGGTGTGGATGGCGTTCATCCATAGAAGATAATTTTTCCCGTTGAGTTTGATGGAGGCGATAGGTGACACCTCGTTGTAGATCATAGGTGTCTTGATATCCTCCATTGTAGAACGGAATATATGACGGATTGATACACGTCAAAGAAGATGTGGTGACGGAGAGATACACGTCACACACAGACGAAAAGAAAGAAGAAATGCGTTACTGACGCATTCACAACCTCCAAAGAATATTCCTAATCACACATGGAGGAGGTGTGACTAGGATGATGATTGAGATGAAACTAGTTCTCCGGCGGTGTTTTTAGATGATCGTTGGATCACCTGGAGATCCTCAACTGCTCTGTGATAGTGGCTACGGTAGAGTTAGATATCTACCGCAGACCCAGAGTAGCCAACGGTGGTCCTTTGCAGCAGGTGGATTACGCCAAGGAGACGGGTGGGAAGCAGTCAGCCGTCAAGGAAGGAGAGACCTGGAGAGATCCTCCGGAGAGAGAGAGAGGAGAAACCCTAGATCGATCTCCGCTCTGATGCCATGTAAGAAGAAATGAAGGAGGAAGAAGATGGGAACACCAATCACATGTCGGCTGCTAGGTGCATCAAACGTGAGTAGGGCTTGAGCCTACACACTTGTATTTATATATTAGGGTAAATACATGAGGTACAAAGAGAGAAAAAGCATAAAAACAACATTTCATAAATAAAATAGGTCAGCCGCCGGTTTGCCGTTCCGCTACTGTGCCGGTGTCGATACCATCGTCTTGTGTCGATGGTATCGACGGAGTATTCTCTTGCGCCTGAACCAGTCTCGATACTATCGACATGTGTGTCGATAGTATCGACCGAGATGCAGCTGGCGTCAACATGAACCTGGACAGATCTCGATACTATTGACAGAGTGTCGATAATATCGACCTAGATGCAGGTTGCTTCACATGGTTATTACGTATGACTTTTAATTTGTTCCCTGGCGCTCAAGAATTCCTAATAAAGAAATCACGAAAGATAGTTCATAACTAGATATTGTTACTAACTTGCTAACACTTACACTCAAGCTGGAGCCATGTTCAACTTGAGTTTATGGACTCAGATAAAGGCAACTTATACAAATAAACAATCACTCTCTCTGAGCATTGCTCAGGGAAGCTTCAATTACAGTCAACGGGCTTTCAACGATTTAGACTTGCAGTAGTTATAGTAGACAACATGGGGCAGTGAATACTCAAATAGCAGTGGGGTAACTGGTCTATGGTAGTGCATTTGAAGCAGCAGGAACAATGATAGTACTTGCATATACAAATAGTGATTATCTCAATTGCTTATGTCACTCTAGGCCCACATGTTTTCCTTATTTTGTACTAAACTCAAGTGGGTCCATGTATTGCTTAAGTATCCACTTGATCCCTCTTCTCTGTAATCCTTTTATGTATAGGCTCCTCATGTAAACACATTTTGGTTAATAGAAATTCTCTTGTAATCTAGTTCACACACTATCAAAGCGGGTGCATCGACGCACTGTAGTGGCGTACTACATCAACGATATCGTAGCATTCACGGTACTATACTGGCGGTATTGTCGCGGCCAACCCCAAGTCCCCGTAGTTGTAGTTGCCGTTCTGACACCACTTGTTGTGGCCCCTCTGTCTCGACACTATTGTACCAACTTCTATTATGGATTGATCTCATGATTTCTCTCAGTTTCTCTTCTTCTGTACTCCCTCTGTTTCATTTATGCAAAAAATCAGCAAACGACCCTGACTGGTAGTTTGGTACTCTTATAAAGCACCTAATACAACAAACGGGCAACTTATTTCTTTTTTCTCCTCATACGGTTCCCCTAAAACGTATTGGTGAGCGCTTCATTTTCACATCATAAAACATGATTCTTGTGATTTTCTCCTTCCATGAAATCTCTTCTACTAGTGATATTTTCTACTTGTACCGTGCTTGTACGGATACCGCTTTATCTTTTATGACTGTGCTTACCTGTTCTCTTTGTTTCCACTGCTACATCCCGATAAATTCTTGCTTTGCCATAATGTCTTGTGATAAAGCCGCTCTGGCCTCTACAATGGCCTACCGTATTAGTTGTCTAACTAAATGGTAGCAATTACTTGCTAGGAATGAATGCCGTTTACACCTTTCTTGAATCTCACAACAAGCTCAAATACATTACCAACACTCTACTAGAGAAATCAAAGGATGACTCCACTTGGGCTACCCGATGCTTTGTTGACTCTAGGGAAGTATGGATCCTCAATTTGCCGTGGAATACATGTTTCATGATAATGCGAAAGACATGCAAGACAAAGTGAAGGAATTCTGCACTCAATGAATGAAATTCGTCTCCAAATGTATAATGTAATGGACACATTTTTCTTTGACCAGTAGGGAGACCATCATCTTGATGTTTACTACGACGACCGGAAGACTGGAAAATTAACTTAATTTCTTCTTTCCTACCACATTGACAGATGTCACCAATGAGCGAGATGCTATTCTTTCTGACCGGTTTCTGAACATCCGTCATCCTCGTTATGCTGTTGTCTACCAATTGCTCTTAGGCGAGACACCTTTACCCTCCTCCATGGAGCAAGCGAATGCATGTCTCTCCCAGTCCGACATGCCATCTTCTGTGGCCACATTGGTAGTCTATGGACCCTATGCCACACTTGTTGCAACACCTCGCGGACGTGAACGACGTCCATGTTGTAATTACTGCCAACGTTTTGGTTACAACGAGGAAAACTGTCGCACCAAGAAGACAACCCGACTGGGTCTGTGGTCGAGGTGCAACTACTCCACATTTGACCCAAACACTATCAAGCACATCTGCTCGGTCTACTATAATTGGTGTTTCCTCGCATGCTGCTCACATTTGACCCAAGCACTATCAAGCATTGTTGCTTGGTCTACTACAAATGGTGTTTCCTCGCATGTTGCTCTCATAAATAACGAGTACGAGTGTCTCCTATGTGCCGCCCAACAAGGTGGATCTTCCCCACTCCATGTCCAGCCACTCGACGCCTCCTCTGCCTACTCTGTCAACTTTGAATGGTACATTGGTGATTCTTAATAAATCTGCCTCACCTCATGCTTTATCCTTAGCTCATCTCGCTAATGCACCCAATGTAATGTCGGGTCATCCATGATGGCCTCTTACTCCAATTTGATTGTGGACTCTAGCGCTATGCAATACATGACTAGTATGAGACACCTTCTCAACACCTCTGATCGCTCATTCCTCGCGTCTACGTCACACTAACAGATGCTCGAGTAAAGCAGTTACACAAAGTGGTTCTGTTATGCTTGCATCCACTATCACACTGCCTTCTGTACAATGTCCCAATTTTCCTCATAATCTGCTTTCCACAACAAAGCTTGTTGATTCCCTTATTTGTAATCTCACTTTTGGTCCTTATGGTTTTGTCATGCATGGTTTGAGGAATTTAAGGATGACTGGATGGCCCCAACACTCTTGTGACCTCTACACCTTTCCACACCTTTGCTGTCATAGTTGTTACTAGCTTGCCTCTGCAGCAACACTATCGTATTAGCCATCCTTTTTTAGATAGACTTAAAGTTCTATTTACCTCGATTCCTTCCCTCTCAACCTTGTGTGAGGCGTGTTAGTTAGTAATACACACTACAACTGTTTTCCCGCTCAAACTCATAAGCGATATGTAACTGTACCGTCTTTGATATATTACATAGTGATGTTTTCAGTCCCTTTGAACTACTTATAATTGTTAGAGATTTTTTTAACCTTTTTGATGATTTTCCTCTCACCAAAGCCTTCCATAAAATAATCTCCGTCCAATATGACTCACGTATTAAAATGCTTCGAACAGACAATTCCTATATTCAAAGCGCCGTCTCTTCTTTTTGTCAAGATGCCGGTGTGGTCCATCAATAGTCGTTGCTCACACTCGCAAAAAATAGAATCACGAAATGCAAAAATCACACCTTCTTGACATTAGTCTTTGGCCATTCAGGCTCACTTATCCTAACAATCCTTGTTTGAAGCTATACTGACTGCTTGCTTTCTCATAAATTGCCAATTGTCATCTATCCTTAAGGGAAATCGCCTTTCTCTTTTATCCACCATCTGAAGAACCCATTTCCTCTTGCTCCTCGAGTGTTTGGCTCTCACCTTTGTGCATAACTTCCATCTGGAAGCTGACAAACTTTCACCTCGTGCCTTAAAAACTGTCTTCTTGGGGTACTGATAGGTGCCATAAGGGTACAAGTGCTTTAACCATGGTACTCTACTGATGTCACCTTCCAGGAACATGACATCTACTTTACCAGGGAGAGCCTTGTCCCCATGCCACCGCTACTGTTCATATCGTTACCCTTCGATATGACCCCTTCCCATCTCCACATATTCCTACAATCCCTACCACTATCAATGCTCCACCACCGCCTCAAAGGGGTGAGTTTTTGACCAAGGTCTGTCGTCTTTGCCGTTCTATCAAAGGGCTAAAGCAGTCTCCTTGGGCTTGCTTCAACAAGCTTATTTCCTTGCGAGTCTTGGCTTTTAAGTGATCTGTTAACGATCAATCTCTTTTCTCGAAGAAGACATCTCAAGAGCACATTCTTCTAGCGGTATATGTCGATGATATAGTCATCACTGGGACTGATGCTCAAGGCATCTCCAATTTAAAGAAATTCCTACAGTCTCACTTCCATACTATAGATTAAGGGAACCTATGGTATTTTTTGGGCATAAAAGTGTTGATGTTTGCCTTTGTGATCAATCTCTCTTAGAGAATTTATGTCCTCTATTTGCTGCAAGAGATATGGATGCCTGATGCGAAACTTGTTTCTACACCTATGGACTACCATTCTATGCATCAAACTGAGGGGGAGCCATTTCCTGACCCAAAACATATCAATGCTATTAGGACGGGACCAATCATCAAACTGGTGAGGCTATTGGTTCCCGATTAACCGGTTCGGCCTGTGGTTGAACCGTTGAACCGATGATATCGACAATGTATAACAAAAATATTAATATGCTAAAAATTAGACAATATAGGAAAAATATGAACTAGTTCAACTATGATGAAGGTATAAGTAAAATTCTTAGAAACCACAATAAAGTCATCACCTTATATGTTACAAAGTACTAATGTTTCACACAAAATGATACTTCAAAATCCAAATTTCATTAAAATACGATCCTAAATATAATTAGACCCCGTTACATCTAGTGAAGTGGAAGTTCTTGTGAGAGTTGAGATTGGGAAAATTAGGGGTGTAGGCTTTTTGTTTGTGTCTATGCCCACAAGTGGATCACCCACTCATTGGATGAAACATAAGTTTTGGTTTAAACTGGTGCAACTGGTTAACCGATAGACCAACCAGTTCTTACATGTGTGGCATGCCAACTGACTGGTTGTACCAGTATTACAGGGTTAATACCATAACCGAACTAGTGGGGTGCCTGTTCATGGTCATACGGAAGGTCCAATCGGATTTTGATAACATTGGAACACATTGCCACGTCGTTGGCAAGTTAATCTATTTGACTATCACATGACAAACATATCTATGCGGTTGGTGTGGTCAATCAAAATATGAGCATAGTAACAAAAGTCTCCGTATTTTACGAAAAATTGCCGATTTTTCACGATTTTATGGGTTCCCGAATTTTCACCACGATTAATACGTCAGTTGCCGATTTTTCACGACTTTTCACGATTTTTCCCGCTTTTTCGCGATTCATACGGTTTTTCACGATTCTTCATAACTTTTAATCTTTTTTCACGATTTTTCTCTTTGAAGTCGTGTGATCTTTTTTTAACCAAACCATGTACAGAGAACTCCTGATATACGCTAAACCTCCAACCCCAACTCTCCCGACAGTCCATTGTTATTATTCAACTGTTCTTTAATTCTTTTCCTACTTTTTTCACTCAATAAGATTGCATGTCTAGTGACTTTAATAGTTACATTTGTGTCTGATATGTACACATATATGCATACACACACACATATATATATACACACATATATATATACACACATATATATATACATATATATATACATACATATATATATATATATATATATATATATATATATATATATATATATATATATATATATATATATATATATATATATATATATAGAATCAGGCTAGAATATACTCGAGTATATTCAGAGCAGAATACACTCTAGTAGTTTTTCATGATGCAATATTTTTTTTTTAAATCTAATCCGTTGATCTTCTTAAACATCTTGTGAATAGCTCATATACAAAATTTGAGCACATTTGGGCATTTATTGGTCATGTTATAAAGACTACATAAATTATGCATTTCAAATTAGTTTAGCGCGTCGATTTTGTTGCCCTCGGATGAGTGACTTACACTCATCCAAATGGGCTCAAAATTTGTATGTAGCCTAGTTATAGTATGACAGTGAAGATCAATGGTTTACATTTTACAAAAATAGTCATGATATGCAAACACACTTGAGTGTATTCGTGCGATCTGTATACTCGAGTGTATTCAGAGCAGAATACACTCAAGTAGTTTTTCATGATGCAATATTTTTTTCAAAAATCTAATCCGTTGATCTTCTTGAACATCTTGTGAATAGCTCATATAAAAAATTTGAGCATATTTGGACATTTATAGGTCATGTTATAAAGACCGCAAAAATTATGCATTTCAAATTAGTTTCAGGCGTCAATTTTGTTGCCCTTGGATGAGTGACTTACACTCGTCCAAATGGGCTCAAAATTTGTATGTAGCCTTGTTATAATATGACAGTGAAGATCAATGGTTTACATTTTGCAAAAAATAGCCTTGATATGCAAACACACTTGAGTGTATTCATGCGATCTGTACACTCGAGTGTATTCTAGCTTGACTCTCTCTCTCTCTCTCTCTATATATATATATATATATATATATATATATATATATAGCCGACTTATTCTCGATTAATTCCCAATAGTTGACCAAATTTGACCGAAATATATCGATTTTCATGAATTTTTTCGATTTTTTCCGAATTCCGATTTTTTCCGGCCAGCCGAAAAGTTGCTGAATCCCGAATTTGTCACTATGATATGAGCTTGCCCCTACAATCTCACTAGAGTAGCTTTCGATACATACTAAAATTTTTGAAGAATGCTCCAGGCAAAGTCCTCTATGAATGTCCTTAGGAGAGAGAAGACTATCTTATCTGAATACCTGACGCTGATTGGGCAGGTGACACTCAAGACCGGCGATCCACTTTTCGTTTTTGCCTCTTATTTGCCAAGTCACTAATGGCATGGAGGAGCAAGAAACAACAATGATTGCCAGATAAAGCAGATAAGCAGAATATAGGGCAATGGAACATGCCTGCTGCAGTCTACAATGGAACCTTTTTGTCCTTTCTAAGTGGCATGGAGGAGCACGAAACGGACAATGGTTGCCAGATCAAGCACATAAGCTGAATATAGGGCAATGGCACATGCTTGCTGCGATCTACAATGGAACATGTTCATCCTTTTTGATTTGGAGCCCTCTACAATCCCTTGTTACCCTTCATTGTGATAGCAAAACGACTACTCATATTGTTAATAACCTAGTCTTTCACGAACATACTAATATTATTGAGGTGGGATGTTAGTTTGTTCGTGGTCTTGTTAAAGCTAAAGAAGATTGTCATGCCTCATTCGGAGAACGATGTTCAAGTGGTTGTTCTCACCAAACCACTGCCTCTTATTCCAACACGTGTCACAAGCAAGGCTGTATGGCATGTACTTTGTAGCTTGACTGTATTCATATCTATTGGGCTTAGGCCGACATATGTTTTCCTTATTCTGTGGATTCATGTACCACTCAAGTATTTGTTTAACCCATCTTCTCTCCAATCCTCCTATATATAGGAGCCTTCTGCAAACACGTTTTGATTAACGATATATCTCGTAATTTAGTTCACATAGTATCAAAGCGGCATATCGCATAAAGCCTAGCCGCCAGCGACTCGGCAGTATTAAGTGACAGTTTGTAGCGGTGTATTGTAACCATGGAAAGTGGGAATCTTACAGGAACCCCATACTTAAGAAAGTGTTAGTTAAGTATTGTAAAGTGTGAAGCATGAAGCAAGCGATTAACACTCCTAGGGAACATAAGTGTGAATGTATAATTAAGCAAATACTTTTTGTAAAAGTAAACAATGCAATAAAGCCATTAAGAAGTTTTTATTTTGCGAATACAACTTACATCACTAAACTATTGAATAACCAACGAAGTGTTTGTCTTCTTCAAGCACGAAGTCCATATGCAACTGTTTTGTCCTTCACCTTCTTGTATTGTCGTCACCATCAAGATCCATCCTCACTGACAGGTGGAAGTTCTCTCCAACATCAACAACCTCACGATGATCTTATCCATGGTAGAAGTCATCTCCACCATCTAACACTAGTCTCTACTCCGCCAATGAATAAATATAAAGATCTTTTGATCTTTCGTATCCAAGATTTGCCTCTACCTCTGAAGTTCATCCATGGAGATATGGCGGAAGTCCTCCAGTGTATGTGTATTGGTCTTGGCTGGATCTACGGGTCAAAACTGCCATGGCAGTAGGTTACACGACGTGTAACACATTCACAACAAAGTTCTTCGTCAACACTGCGTGGCACCAAATATCTGCTCCAGTCAACACCCCGTAACAATGTCTAACACGGTGTCACCAGAAATCTGCTCCAGTCAATATGCCGTGTCAGTATCTAACACGACACATCACTAAATGGGTTTCAATTCAGTCAACAACAGTGACACGACGTGTCATCCAGTCAACATGGAGTTTCGTCGCTAGCGTTTGAAGTCTTCCAATGCCTGACACGACATGTCATGTCAAACACGTTGTGTCCCAGATTAATTTTCCAGGCATCTTCAAACACGTCGTGTCTATCAATCCACACAACATATCAAAGATCAGAAGTTCCCCAACAAGTCTTCACATGGTCTATCATTGATTCCAAATGCTGTGTCAGATCCAAAACAGAGCAATCTTTATCAAGTCTTCAGTCAGATCTATTTTTTGGCGTAAGGGCCGGTCAAATCTACTTTTTCGGTTGCACAAAGATCCATTTATTTTCTTTTCCGAATCTTGTAATGGGATCACATACTACATCTGATTTCGTTGTCAGTTCTTCTACTGCAACTTCCCTGCCAAGTCAATCTCTATGAAGCACCAACATGAAGTCCTATACTCACATGTGTGTTGTTGTTCGCTCTGAGGCACAAGATCAACCTCTCTCATGTGCGAGGATTCATTCCTTTCAAGCACAAAGTTAATCATTCTTAAGCGTGAGCCCTAGTTCCCTCAATCCCGTCAAGCAGCCAAAACACACAACTTCTCAAGTTATATCAAGAAATCCTTCTCCAGTCGTTTCTTCACTTTCCACCCCATGTCCCCTACTTCTATTGAAGTCTTGTCATAGGGGAGTTTCTATGTCTTTGTCCAATCCAACCACATTTGTGGTCTATTCGTGGTTGGTGTGCAGGAGAGATTAGGGGTGAGCAAAATTCGGTTAATAATCGATTAACCGAATGGTTAATTCCTAATGGTTAATTTTTTTAGACAATTTGATTAATTCGGTTAATCTACTTCGGTTAATTGGTTAAATGGTTAATTTGTCCGTTACAGATATATTGTGTTTGGTTAACCGAATAGTCACAATTTATTCAAAAAGAAATATCTTGCTCAGATATATACCTATATCATCTTACTTCTATTTCAAAAAATTGTCCCATTTACAAACTAATCAAATTTATGAACTATATACCACTATGTTTATATGTAATTTTACTATAATATAACAATTGTTCAAAATTTTATGATTATTTTCATACAATAGTATTACAAGAGTGTTGCCTGGTTAACCAAATTAACCGACGAAATTAACCATTAACCAATTAACTGCAACCGAACTAACTGACACTAATTCAGTTAGGTTAACAGTTAAATTCTAATACCACAAATTAACCATTTAACCGAACCAAATTAACCGTAACCGACCAAATTAACCAAATGCTCATCCCTAGGAGAGATAGAGGAGATGAGAAGAAGAGGATGAGGAGAAAAGTTGAGGTGTAGGGTTCAGAGTTCATAAGAGGAAAGAGGAAGAAGAGCATTGTCTACATATGGAGTTTTGTAATACTTAACGTCTTGTTCATATCTCACTGTCTAGTTCAAGGCCAATGCCCATCCCCGCCATTCAGATTCCAATTTGCCAAGCATTGATTTGTCATTCAAAATTAATCTTCTCGTATCGTTGTCGGCTGTAGAAGATGATTCCTCAGATCAGTTAGATGTTAACGACTCTTTACATTAGGCAAATATATTCCTTCATTGGCCATGTCTTGGTCATTACACTCTAGCAACACTTCAGTCTTCTAGCATTGGAGCATCTTGGATTATTTGCACATTCGGTTGTGTGCAGATCTGGCACACCTGTCTTTTGTAGAAGAGATCATTCAGTCGACTACATCAACAATGACTCCTCCTTGTTCGTCTGTGCCCTGTCAAACATGTTGACTATCTGCTACAGCCTAATCTTCATGTGGCATAGATCCTATCTAGGCTACTACATAGTGATCTTCTTCTTGAAACTACTTCAACGATCGTAGCAACTGAGTTGGTGATTTAGATAATCTTTACATGTTCCTTCAGCGGCAACCTGCTTCAAGTTACAAGCTCCTACCTAGTTAAAGCTTCAAATGTCTCGAAGATCCGATGTTTATCAATCTCAAGGGAAGCTTCAAAGTAAAAAATGCCAAAGTCCGGGGAAGAGCAAATGTCGTGCTAAGTTAGGGGCTATCATGTTTTAGTCATTACTATTTTCTCTGTCTTGTTTCTCTCTATCATCCAAGCTGGGCATGTGATTCTCCCATTCTCCAGCTTGCGGGCGAGTGTTAGAAATAAAAGTCATATCATATATGATCTATGGGTTAGAGTTTGTAAGCCCATTTAGAGTCTAGTCAGGCCTGGAAGTCAACACATTGTCAACACACTATCCATATATCATCCATATCATTTCCCTTCTACAGTTACTAACTTGTAACTACTAATTTAGCTAAGTAGTAATTAGTAAGTACTAAGTAGTATTAGCTTTTCTTAAAAAAATAGCAATTCATTCATCCCGTTGCCATGGGGTTTCGAACTAGTGGCCTCTGGTCATACAACATCAACTTTAGCACTCGGGTGCCACTACATTGGCTTAAGTGGTATTAGCTAGCAACTAATAAGTAATAGTAAAGAGTAATAACTAACAAGTACTAAGTATTTAAGTTTTGTTTGTAGATCATTTGATTTTCAAAAGATCTAGTACTTAGAACTTTGTTAAAATCTGTGATCCTCTATAGGAGAGTGTAGGAATAGGTATAGATGGGCTAGGGATAGGTTAAACATACATTTGAATCAAGAAAAATAGCGTATGGAAGCAAGAGATTGAAACAAAATCGCCAAAATACCCAAGATGTAGTAGTAGCATGCTAGCAGCCCTAGGAGCAACATTTCTCAAAATGCCCAAATTGGCCTTTTGCTATGAATTCCCCTATGTTATGCGAAATTTCACACCTAGGTTTTTTGCGAATCTGCGTTTGTGCGATTCGATGTCTGATTGGAAAAAAATTGAAAATTTTGATTAAAATTTTATGATTTTGATTGAAAGTTTGTTCCATGTGCAAAAGTGCCATCACCAATCATGACGTAATTTCCCAGGTAGGAGTACCATGCTTGTTGGCCTAACAATGATCCTCAGTGTGGTTGTTGTGGCCAAAAAGGTGGCAATGCCAATGACTAGATATGGACCATGACCATGACTGCTCCTGCTAGATGAACAACTACACCCTTGGCCACAACCAAGGCCAACAATAAGAGATGTAGCATCTAATGCATCATGTGGGTGATTAGCGGAAGATAGACGCTCAAAGCATTTTTGGACTTCATCAACATGAGGAAGGGGATCACTGTTGAGAATCGGATTATTAATGCTCGAGACATGACCAGGAAGATTGGAAAAAACTAGACCAATTGAAGTTCGTGCAGGGAACCTAAAGCGGCTGAAAAGGCTGCGATGGTGTTGCCTTCCCAATCGTGTGCCACTCCGCCAATTCCAGTATGTTGTTGTCCACCGCGGCCTGAGTTGCTGCTAATGTTGATCTTAACCGTATTCCTCTCCGGCGATTGCCAATGTGACGAGGTCATGTGCCATGGTATGACTTACTGTGTGGGTAGTCTCAGGTCTCGAAGGATAACTGTTCTATCTCTATCACTTGGTTTTGAGAACATAAGCTGGTGGCATGAGAGCCTCGCCATTCTCAAAGTCTTTGCCCATGCTTGTTCTATGGCTTCGGCTTGGTTGTCATGTCAACAGATACACTTTTGCTTCCAAACCTGCCAAAAAACCAATTGTGGTAGAAAGCTTTGTATTACCGTCATCAGTGTTGTGTTGCTCGCTCTGCTCCAACAGAACATGAATCGGTGGATAAGGTTGCTGCTAGTGGGTAGGGTGAGGTCCATGATTGCTACCGCTCTGTGCCAAAGTACCCGTGCGAGCTCTCCTTTGACCATGAGGTGATCAGAGGATTCGTTGTATCCCTCTTTGCAGTAGACACATTTGGACGTCATGGGGATGCGGCTATCCCGTATCCTCTCATCAACATGAATAACATTTTGTTTCAGTCTCCAAACAAACGTCGTGACCTCCGCAGGGAGGTGCTGATGCCGTATCCATCTTGCGTGGTGGCTAGTTGTCGTCGTTTTGTGGAGGAGCTTCTTGGCCAATCTGCTGGTGAATCGATCGTCCATCTCTGGTTCCCAGATGAGGAAATCCTCAGAGTCGTCAAGCGCGATGTTGGTTTCCTTGATGATTCTGATTCCGTCATCTGGAGGTGATTTCCAAATGAGGCATTGGTGCCCAAATTATTGGACTCCTCTACGCTTTCACATTCTACAACGATATTAGGATTGAACCGAGCTACTTGGAGATTGATAACAAGCAACTTTTTGACATCCTTGTAAACACAACTCCTGCTCCAAGGAGATGGAAGAAAGAGGTCGAATGTATAGCCTTTTTCCTTCATGACAATCATGCCAGTTGCTCATTCAGTTATAGGAAAGCAACAAGACTTCCTTGCTAGCTGAACAAGCAGGACTTTAGGAGAGACAAGTTTGGCATGCGGTGAGAGATTTTCCAAAAAGCACCCTAGATCATTGCCTTACGAATATACGAAGACAGCTACACCACAGGCTTACACGAGCACAACACTCGTAGATCTTTTGTATAGCTATACATTTTGTGATAAGTATAACATTTTTTCAGCTCTTGCGAGCCCATGTTTTGTCCTTAGATGGACCCCGCTCTCTTTGCTCGCCGAGGAGATGAGATGAATAGATATCTTCTCACTTAAATTTAAAAAATTGAAGTTCATGATGTTGCTTTTTTTGAGTTCATATTGATCGAAAGTAAGAAGATTGCGCATCTCCATACCATATACAAAGCTTTGAAATAGGCACAATTCTATATCGGTGCCAACACAACTGTGAGCTTTAGACAATTTACAATAGTTGTCATTTACTTTTTGGATTCTTGTTATAAATGTATGCACGTCCAAGATGATCCATATCTTTGGTAGGCGGGAGAAAAAGAAGACAAGCACTGATCTGAGGTTTGAAACTATTAATAATGTAACTCATGACAAGAGAATCATTTTTGAAATGTTGTAAAGTTCAGCCTTGGCATTAAGCTCATCATTGACTGCAGGGTTTGGAGGGGCCTAATCAGTGAGATGGACGTGTGATCATGGGCTCAGACATAAATTTCCAGATAGTGATGCCAGGTAAGGTAATTTATACCACGGAGGCGGACAATCAATACTGGATTGCGGTGGAATGTCCAAAGTGGACGTCTACTTAAAAGCAAGAAGAAGATAGGCAAAACAAGGTTGCACAACGACATGATGTAGGCCTATGCCAAACTATCCTCATGCAACAAACTAAACAATTAGTAGAGAGACATATGAACCAAGTCCGTGGAGGAAAGGATCAAAGATATAGAGAGGCCTCTCCTTAGGAATGAGGCTGCAATATAATGGATCTATGGAAGAAGAGTCCCTTAGATTGCAATAGCAATAATGTAGGAATAGGTAGTAGGTGGAAAGAAACAGATTGCAATAGCAACATGAGAGGGGTGGGGGGTTGGAGGGTAGTGCAACAGAGCGGGAAGGGGGTAGCAACGTTGGTAGAGAGGGAGGGTGTTTTGTGAAGATGGTGGGCAGGGGAGTGGGGAGGAGCTGCAGCAGCAGTAGGGAAGAGGGGAGGAGCATTAGGGGTGGCATGGGAAAAGGGAGGAGCAGTAACGGGGGGTTTGTAGTGGTCGGGGGCATGTGAGTGTAGATATGGCAAAAGTCGGATCTCTGCCTCCACTGGTTACCAATCCATTCTTTCCAGTCTTTTTTATTTGTGCACTGTTCCTTTCCATGGGAATGGATGAGTTTACTTGGATATCCACTAGTATCTTGGTAACATCCAGTCTGCAGTAATATATCTGTGAATTACAAGATAAAAATTAATGACCGAATACAGAATTCCACCGACACACATATACCTTGCTGTCTGCTTATTACTTTATAATTGACAGATGGTCTACCTTTCCTGTCAGCTTGGAACTCACTCTTATCCCTACTGCCTGTGCTACTCTTCGTAGCCTATAACTTTCCAGCTGTAACAGATGGCAGAATTATCAAAAGTGAAAACTAGCTTCCCGATAAAGCGTTTGCACACCTACTACCATATACATGAGTATGATTCAGATAACAATTACATGCATCTGAGAAATATGGAAGACCGAACCATCATCCATCACTATGTATGGCCATCCATATGAGCTATGGTTTGGAATGGAGGCGTTTGGCTCCGATGAATTCAGTAGATTTTGCCATTCCTAGTGAGTGGGGAGAAGTGGCGACAACTGTAGGGGAGAGGGGAGGAGGATCAGCGATGCATGGAAGAAGGGAAGAGCAGTGGCAATGGTGATAGGGAATAGGAGATGAGATAGGGTGGCGGCAACATTGAAGAGGAGAGGTGTGAGGGCAGCGGTGGCAAGGAAAAGAGAGAGAGGAGAGAAGGGGGTGTGGGGAGAAGCAGTAGAGAAGAGGGGAGGGGGGTGCGGGCTGTGCGGCAAAGACGAGGGGAGGTGTATTGCCTTGGAGAGCCAGGAAAGGAGAGAGGGATTGGATGGGGGTGATTAACAAGTGCTTACATATGTCGCATACTCATGAGTATAGACTAGATATCACTCTTGTACTCACAAAGACGGGACTACATACATGGGAGCTTTAATCATATGAATATATTGCTCAAGAAATAATTACACAAATAATAAAGTGATGGCGGTGATTATCCAGGACAAGTTAGATGAGTTTCACTTGAGGTGGTATTGACGTGCAATGCATACTGATAATGCACCAAATTAAAGCAATGTGATTCGGTCGAGCATAAAGGTGAAGGGACATACATAAATTAACTGATAAGAGTTTATGAGAGCTTTGGAATTTTTACGCCTTGATGTGAACATGACTCATTACAGAGCTGAATGGAAAATAAGGATCCATATGGCGGACGCCAACATGGTTGGGATTGAGTCGTAGGTGGTGGTGATGATGATGATGATGATGAATAGTTGGAACCCATCGATCACCTGTAAAGCACTTACTGAAGTACAATGCTAACATGAAAGCAGATCCAAATGGACTCTGTATCATGATAAATACATGGTTATCACTCATCAACTATGAGGTTAGTTGTCAACAGTGAAAGTGTTATTACAACAAGAAAAGTAGTAATGAAGATTTCATGAGATCTATACATCATGTTGAGATGGCACGGTAATTTCTGAATTGTTTTTTCCGTTATTGCTGACAATATGGGAGTTCTTCTCTTTGAATTTGTTAAATTTTACATAGTTAATGGTAGCAATTCATGGTGTGATTGCATCGATCACTCCTGCAGTTTGGGTTTTTCACTGGAAAATTTCTAGACATTGTGATTTTTTTGGCTTGGCACAGCATTAAGATGTCATTGCTGGCATGTAACAGTCAGTTGTCTTTGTTATAACAAAAAGTTATGGTTACTCTTGAACCTCTCTCTTTGAAAGTGAATGCTAACCATCATTGAAAACCCAAAGGAAATAGGCTACTTGTCTATTAAGATTTTTAGAGGCAATAAACTGTGAAACTGGCAACTACTTGCCAATTGTAAAAGGTCTTTAACTAAGGGCGTGGAAAAAAAGAGTCTATGGAACGGGAGTTTTCAATAGTGCTCCTGTTCCCGTCAAGCAACTAGACCTAAACTACCTACTTATCATCCACTAGAGTCCAGAAGGAATCTTTGTCCAGTAACTCTGAACAACCTGCAACTTTGTGACTTTGGGGGTGTCTGGAGGTTGAAAGGATTTTCTGAAAAATGAAAAGGAAAGGCAAACAATCTTCACCAGTTACCAACTTAGGTGCCTTTGTCTAGTAACACAGTTCTGTCTTTTGACTGACCCATTTGGGTTTTGAGTCAGCAATACGCATGTTGGGGCTGTCCTAGACATGACAAAAGCAAGGAGAAGGTGGTGTCAGATTGTGATCGTCTTGTTGATGGCCTTGAAGTTTACCAATCAGATAATGTCACGCTTTGACTATTCTGGAGAACCGCGCAGTTTATCATTACTGCTGTACGTCATTTGCCTGACATTGAAAAGATATTCAAATCTACTGAAAAAATCTTAATTGCCACAAGGAGCACATATTTAATTGTGAAGACAATGACCACGAACAGTGGTGAAACTATAAGAGGAAGGGAGAGGAGGCTGACTGGCTAAGGGATGAACAGTACAGAAAGGTGGAAACTGTAGCATACGGCTGTAAATCAGGTAGGATGGGGTGCATAGCAAATTTTAGAGCACCAGAGAAATTAATAGGTGGGATGGATGGAGCCAGCAATTTTAGCTACATTCCCTGATGTTAAGGGGTCTTTGCTCGTCTTAGATATGAATGCTATTTTCCTTCAGCTTTGTAACGGTTTGAAGTCTTATCTAATTATCAATTGCTATCACCCTTCAGTTGCTCTGATATGAAAGCCGTTCTAGTCCACATACTTTGGACATGATCTGTTATTTGATGTGTTGTAAATCTTGTAGAAGATCTTTTCTTTCACTATGAGTACTGTAGAACTTGATATCAGATTCTGACTGGATATCATTAGGTACACTGCAATGATAATTGAAGCCCTCACGACATTGAAGGATCCAAATGGATCAGAGCTTGGAGCAATTTACAATTTTATTGAGGCAAGACTCTTTGACAATTTTACCGTGTATTGATTTAGAAATCAGCTTTATTCTATACTGATTTTGTGGTATTGTTACGACAGAAAGTCTCGTTATCACAGTTGTTTTTCTTGATTGCAAAGCCCCACAGAACATGTTTTCTTCTGTTATTTATAATATATATATTTTTTCTTCATAATTTTTACTGTTAACAAACTCTTTCCTGTCTTTATGCTTGTACAGAAAAAGTACGAGGTCAATCCTAACTTCCGAAGGGTGCTGGGTTCAAAACTAAGGCGGCTTGTTGCACAAGATAAAATTGAAAAGGTGCTAACCAGCTTAAAGTAATTGTTGAGCAATAGTGTCATGATTCATGAAGACCTCTTGCTTTGACAGACTAATGATAATGTATTAAATTGTAAGTAGACGGTGAAGCCTAAGCATATGTGCCACATCCAATGAATATTGTACTGTCAACCGAAGTGCATCTCATCTTGACATTTGGCTCTGATAGTTCAGTAGATTTTTTTTAAAGAATGTACAACCAAAGACTAATTGAATTATTTGCTTATACATAACCCCCGATCATTATTGATAACATTTTCTGAAGGCTCTCTCAAAACTCGATGTCAGACCCATGTAAAATTCGGCCTAACAATTAATATTGTCTACCATGCCCATGGGCCTGACATTGTGTACTTAATCTTCATTGCAGGTCCAGAAAGGGTACAAGCTCAAAGACCCTGCGTCTGCTCTGAAGACACCAGTGCCTAAGCAAATCCAAAATTTGAAATCTCTGCACCACACTGGCCATCCCGACCTGCAAGCTGAAGCAGCTGCAACAGTTGTGTACAGGGTTGCTGAAGCAGAGGCAAAATCATTTATGGCTTCTGAAGCTGTCAAAGAGGCAGAGAGCGCAGCAAGGATGGCTGAGGAAGCTGAATCCATGCTACTCCTAGCCAAGGATATTTATGAGCAATGTAAGGGATAGTATAATTTTGCTTTTGCTGACTTGTTTTACAGTCATATGTCACTTACCAACTATTCATGTTGACAGGTTTAAGGGGAAGCGAAATTTTGATGATTGCATGATCTCTTAATCAGATGCATGGGAGAATGTTCCCAATCAAATGTATAGGAAAACCCAGCACATGCAAACCGCTTAATTAGTTGAGAGCCCTTCCTTTCTGAGCAATAATGTTTTTTGGTGTGAGCAACTAATCCGTATGTTGGTGTCTGTGTTAGAACTTCACCCCGTAATTAACAGTTTGGAACCAGAAAGACTCCGTAATTTACAGTTTGGAAGCAGAAACCCAACGCCAATGGGTTCTTCAAGTTTTGAATGATACAACTGTCCTGGGGTGTGGTGTGGATGATAAAATGACTCATGTATGGTTAGAGTTAAAACTGTGGATATGGCAAGCTCTTGGATTTCTCATCCCAGGATCTGACTTATCTCAAGGGATGTATTTTGACTTGATAGGACTGACAAGTTCCAGTCTCTGTTGTAAAGTGACCAATTTAAGAGACAGACCTTCAATATACAATGCCCAGTAAAACCTATCGCTACTTTTTGGCATGCACACCGTTGTAAAGTTGCATCTTTGCTTTAGACTGTACACAATCACAGTAGCCTTTCAGTGCAAGCTTCTTGGGACTTGAACTTATTTCGATTTGAAGTAACTGACGGTGTTGTTAAGGCGTTTCTTTGACCTAAAATTTTGATTTCACCTTTGCACTTGGCATTTGACATTTGAGATGACCAAGAACTTTTGATGCTTTACAATTTTTGAAGTAGGATTCTTTGCTTAAGTTGAAAACTAAACAGGGAGCCCAATCCAGACAAAGAAGACAATAACTTGGTCGGATTTTCCCAAATGTGATTGATTGTGAAAGCTTTGAATATTTATCTTTAGGCGACTAGGGGGTGAATTTTGGTTGACAGTCACATCGTTAGTGGACTTATGTACTTCATTATCCCATGTTTGGTATATGGGAGAAGAATCTAGTGGGATGTCAGGAAGATATGAGTTGTTGGGAATCTTATGTTGGGATTGACAAAAATAAATAAATAATATTTTGATGTAGGCATCAGAAGCGACCGTTTGGCTTGGGATAGTTGTGCTACGATGTTGATAACAAAGATCATGTTGACTATAGTAGTTTCAATAATGACAATGACAACTATGATGGCAGTTAAAGTGAGGATGATGGTGTTTAGGAGGTAGTGGTATCAATCATCAACAACAGTAGTGGTGGCGGCGGGGCTAACAATGACTATGGAGGCATCAATCTATGTGGTGGTGACAACACTATTGGTGGTTGCAACGAAGATGACAACAATGCTGATGATGGTGGCAACGACAACAATAACAGAAATGGTGAGAATAACTACTATGTTGTACACGACGTGTTAGAAAAAGACACGCCGTGTCACTATCGCAGATTCAAGGTATTACTCGATCTAGAAAAGAACACGACGTGACCTCATTACGACACTGTGTGTACTACATTAGCTACAGGAAGCATAAGCAATCTGGAAAATAATAAGTGTCTTTATTTGAACATGTCGTGCAATTATCAGTGAAAGGAATACAATTTGAATTTCTAGATTAGGACATGGTGTGTACATAGTAGAACATGACATGTCTTGTAATGCACAAAAGGAAGTTATGCCAAGAAACATATTAGTGTCTTTTATTGGGAATACATGTTTTTAACCTAGCACACCAGCCGCCTCTCTTACTCACGTCTCTACTTCGAGTTGTGTGTTCCCTCCCTATCCGCTGTGTGCCCTAGTACCCTTTCCCCATTGCTCCCTAGCCGCCGTGTGCCTTAGCACACCTTGCAGTGCTGTCGCCGTGTCATTGGACGTGTCTTCTTCAAGCAACAACTGAGCCGCCGTCCTCTTTGTTCACGCCATATTCTTCTCCAAGCTCAAGCGCATCGGACACCTTTCTCTAGCCGCACCGCCGTTCTCCACCATTCAAGACGCCACCAAGTCATCTTCTTCAAGCTGCAGCCGCATCTTCATTGTCTACACCGAGCCACACCACTGTCATTTTGCTCAACCTCCATCTCCATCTTCTGCAAATGCCGCCGTCCCCAACTTCAACGTACGGTACTTCTCCAGGTACATGTCGTGTCTAGCAATGATACGCCGTGTGCTTCACTAATTCGGTCATAGTTTCTACAACTGCACATGCCGTATCCCTTCTGAACACGTCGTGTCTAAGCCTGTCAGTAGCAATGACACCTGTTAAGCAAACCTCTAATCGCAAGCATGCTACTAGCTCCACGACCCAATTCTGGGTCACTCCTGAGGAAGACCCGACGTACCAGTTTCTCATAGAAAGAAGGGTGCTTCCTACGTGATTTGCTTGCAAACAGACTCTCACAACCCTCTACTTCAAGGATGAGGTCTTCATCCTCCTGCAAGATTTGGGGCTAAGCTACATATGCTGCACGGTATCAAACACTTACCCCCGTTTAGTTTATGAGTTTTTGATGATGCTCACTATAGAGCAAGACCCACAAAAGAAGATGGAACCTTATGGTATTTATCCATTTTTGACTTTTGGGTCGTAGTTCTAAACTTACCTTTAGGTGTTTCTGTGAGATTTTGGATTGCCACTACGACGGGGCAATTAGTTATCCGCCTGCTTTTCACAGTGACAAATTTTGGTTTGAGATATCAGATGAGGAACACCAAGAAGCTAAGCAAGCTAGGACGTCTACTATTCACAATTCTATTTTTTGATACATGCACCACCTTCTTAGTACTGGAGTGTTTGCTAAGAAAGAAACTCAAGGGGTTGTTGGAAAATAGGATCTTTTCTTTTTGTGGGGAATGATGTATGATTATCAGATCAATGATGCTTATTATATCCTTACGTATTTCCTAGACACTAAGAAAGTGAAGAAGAGGGACACTGGTGACATAATGTGTGGTGGTTTGATCACTTTGATAGCACAAAAGTTAGATGTTGATCTGACAGGTTTTGAGGCTGCACCAGGTAGAAACTTGGTAGACATTCAATATCTTCTTTCTGTAGGACTGATCTCAAGGGTTTCCAATAGTGATACCAAATTTCGGCAATTCTTTGATGATAATCAATACATTGACATTCCAGATGCTGATCATATCACATTAGATAACAAAGATAACTGGAAAGTCATCCTGAACACTGAAGAAGAAGTTGATGCAGCTAGAGCTACTGATGATACTGAGGCACCCCCTACTGCTCCACCACCTCCCTCCACCAGCACACATACTGAGTACTCCTGGGCCATGCCTGATGTCAGACATCTATATGGCTATGTGCAGCAACGGTTTGACCACATATACAGCAGCATAGAGCTGATGGGACAACAATTTTCTTCTATGAATGATATGGTTCATCGCATGGATAGTTGACACCTTTCTCAAGGCCACTACCCATGCAGGTTGATATTCCAGATGACGATGATCTTGTTAGCCATTTCTTCCCCTCTGATCACATGGGCCCTGACCCATCCCACTGATGCCCCACCCTATGATAGGTACCCAGTTGTTTCCTTCATAAGTTTGATTGATGCAGTGCGGACACTGCAAATTTCAAGCTTAGGGGGATGCAACCGATCGATAATGCAATTTACTTTTATTATTTTTCATGTCTTTCATGTTATCATGTCTTTTCTGTTTTCATGTTGTTCTTTGTTTTTCTTTCATTTTGTGGCAAAATCATGTATGATGTGAGGCTATCTTGATGTAATAAACTGATTTTTCAGCCAAGTTTGAACCATCTTATCCTTTTGCACCTTAATCTGTCATTGAAAGAATTCTAAAGAACATGCATATATTCGTTGAAATACCTTGGCCTCCAATACATGTTTATTCCTAGTATATACTTGTAGCTTGAACACTCAACTTTGTCATCATTGATTGCCTAAAACATGTAATGGTTTCTTTTTGGTGAGTAAATTAACATCACAACATCATTTGGAATACGGGATACCCTTGCCAAACTCTTAGTGCATTTTTCAACCTTTCTTTTAGTATTTTTTTTCCAAAACAAATGGATGAAATCTAGCTTATGTTGCTATTTAGTTGACTCTCCCATGCTGTGGAAAATAACTAAAATCTTTTTTTTTATCTCATTTCACCCTCATACCCCATAAAAGATGGCTAAACTACCCACATATCATGCTAGCCTAGTGTAAGTCTAATCTGGCCATGATGGTTAGGTGGTATGTCTTAAAAAAGAGGGTAAAGTACCCCAACTGACACTCCACGTGAGCACAAGCCTACATTAGCAGCTGAGTGTCGGAGCCCATAATCCATTTGCCACAACTTTTCTAAAGGAGAGTATAACTAATTATGCTAATGTTAGCTAAGATTTCATCATTTGTATCCTTCATAGCTAAGAAATAGTGTTGTGCATCCACTAATTGTTTGGCTTGGTTATCCAAATTTTGTTTAATATTGTTGAGTTGATTGATTCATTAAAGTTGAAACCACCCTTGCTAAACTTAAGAATCTTTTTCATTGATGTTTAAGTTGAGTTGATGGCCATGAGTATAAATCGTTGATCATTGTTGGTTGAACATTGCATATCTTTCTTCCAACTAATCTATACATGAGCTTGAATTCTTTCATGTGTGTTCTATGTTCTTTTTGCTCGAGGACAAGCAACAATTCAAGCTTAGGGGGATTTATTGTGTGCATTTCACATCAATTTCTTACACATTTTCACACAAAAATTCAGTTCATTTTATTTCCATTTAGCCTCTATTCATATTCTTCTTGCCATTTTTTTGTTATTTTGCTTATCACATGATGTGTATTGCAAATATGCTTAAAAAAAGGTCAAATTAGAGATGGCCCAACTCAACTCTGACATCATTGGGGTTTCTCCATACTTTGCAGACCATTCAAAGTCTTTATTTTGCTGAAACAGGACCGCACACGACATGTCTGAATTAAGACACAGTGTGTGCGACTCTAGTTAGCTATACTTCCAGCTGAAGAGAAAAAGTACACAACGTGTACCTGAGAATTCAGAGTCGATTGTATGTTTCTGGTAATGTACATGGCATGTTTTAATTCAGATACACCATGTGCATTACACTTGGATCAGCTGTCGAAGACTGGAACACAATGTGTCCGAAGGAAGACACGTCGTGTGGCTGTTAGTTTCAAAAAATTTGAAAAATGATGCCTCTTGTTTTTAAAGAGAGAACCAACGAAGGGAGCAGTTATGACTGGTCATATTGGGCATGCTTTTCGTTCAAGAGGAGGTCTAGAGAAAAGGAGGGTGATTTTAGATGGAAGAAGGTGGTTTGTTGCCAAAGAACCTCCATTCTTCTTCTATTCTTCTCCATTTTCTTCTTTGAAGGTGGAGCAAAACTTCTTCTCTCCACCAAGCTTTTCCAGAGGGAAGTTTGTCCACTTTGGAGCAGCTTTAGGAGTGGAATTTCATCCCCAAGCCGGAAGTCTACTCTTCTTGGGTTAAACCTTTAGTTCGTTTAGCTTTTCCTTCTCTAAACTATGTTAAACTTTGAAAATTCTGTATCATATCTGTTGTACATCATCATGGACGAGTAGGCTCTTTTTCTTGGACACAGGAGAGTAACTCCCATGTCATAATATGTATGGAACATGAAAATTTCATACTAAATGCTAAATGCTTACTTTTCTACCTTTTGAGTATCAATTTCTTACTTCTTGCATGTATGGCTGGCCACTATGCATGCATGTTTTATGCTTTCTTGCTTGATCTGAGAAGATAAGTAGGAGAGTAAGGAGGTACTCTCTTGGAAACTCCTCCTTTACCACGAGAGTGGAAATTATGGAGTTGAGGAGTAGGTTTGTGATCGAAGATGAAATACATACACGAGAGTGTTGTATTGAGTTAAGATCGTTGTATTTGCACCGAGAGGTGAAGTATAACATACAACTCTCCTTTAACAAGTGCTTAGTATGTTTAAATTTCGTGTTTTTACTTCATGTTATGATGTGCCAGTGAAATCCTAAGTCCAAGACTGTTTTAAATCAGAAATCAAACCTTTTAAAGTAATCCTTTTACTATTTAGTCTAATTTTGAAATTCTAGTTTAATTAACCAAATCTTTCTTTGAAAAAGGTCTAGATTGTTGAAACCTAGCACTCTTGCATTTAATTGATTGCTAAATCTCCTTTGTTTGATCTCGACTACAACTACTCCCGTATACTTGTGGGAATTGGATAGTTGAGTAAACGATCATTTATATGATTGAAACTCGTTAGTGTAATAATCAAACATGTTGTGTGTAATTTTTTTTCTTCTTCTTATAAATTACAAAACAATCCTTGAATTATAACAAGTCATTTATGTGATGCATATATTTGTACATAGTTTTTTATGTAAGGGCATGGGAGTGTTGTATAATTTTTTTTGAATCACAAAAAGTCATTGTATTCTAATAAGAAAACTATATGTTATAGTATTTTGTTATTATGGGAGGGGTTTGGATGCAACTTTTGTGTTTATTATTTCAAGATACAATTCATAATTTTGTATTCTAATAAGGCTATGAGATAACTCCTAGTGTGCCTACAAAATCACATTATATTTTTCATCTATTGTTGGAGCAAGCTCAGAATATCACACTACTTTTTTGCAGTTTTTAGGGTTGATAGTGCGGGGGGAAAGTGTTGGTTGTATACCTTGAGAGCCTTTATGTGATGATTCTAATAGAAATACTTTATATATGATTTGATTACTAATAGAATTATTCTTGTTTTAGTATTGAGATAATGAATAAACCTAATAATATCCTAAGAATGTTTTAACTTGATGGCATATGATCTAAACTAAGGACCTAAACATGAGATCATGTGTATATATAGAGTACTCATTCTTGTTATGTCCCTACCCGATTATTGTTGTGGATATTATAGTACAACAACAATACACAAGACTAGCATCTATGGTGAGTGGTGATTATGTTGCTTTAGTCATGATATTGGATATCAACTCAGATACACTGGTACTTGTTAGAGAACAAGTTGTATTGGATAGACCCACCTTGAGAATGACACATGAAAGTCATATAATAACATGTCAGAGTCATATCTCAATATGACAGTGGGGATTGCGATCGTTATACCTGAAGTCACTACAATAATCATGTGTTGTTTTATGTACTTTGTTTACTAGCAGAATGTGACTCTGAATAAGGGTTTCCCAAAAGGTAGTGATTGGGTGCACTGTAACACTTGTGGATTACTATGAGTGATGTAGATGGAATTTGTCCCTCTTTTAGAGTGATATCCTATCCACCTGACAAGCAAGACTATTGAAATTTATGATCATGCTCATGTGAGTCAATGTATTATATTGAGTTCATAATATTTCAAATTGTCTTATCTAAGAACATATATTGAACGATAAGAGGATGCCAATTACATGCCTCCGTTTCAATCTAGATATTTATACCAAAATTATACAGTCATAGTAACATGCAACACTTTATAGGATGAAGTTGTTATCTAACATCTTCAATTGCTTTGGTGGAAATGAAGTATTTATAGATACCAATCATTGTGTCTGGAACTATAATGTGATTGTAGATACCACTTACAACGTAATTTGGATCATATAGGATCATACACATATGAGGCATATGTAAAAAGAGTATAATCATGGATGTAAGATTAATTTGTTACTAAAAGTTTTAATTAATCAATTTAAATAATTGATGTACTGATCGGAAGCTCAATTGACCAAATGGAAAGTCCTATTGCCCAACTAGATAGACTGATCGATCAACTGGATGGTCCATTTATTGACTGGGTCAAGATCCACTCAATCGATCCACTAACTAGCCTAGTCTCCCAACCAGATTACATCAACGAATTGGCCAATTGGATTGGATCTACGGATCAGTCCAGACCATTTTGAAAATGTCCAGTCGTTCAATTGGAAATCCTGGGTAGGCCACTATAAAAGAGTCCAACAAGTCCATGATAGAGACTGGACTATGCTATTCGACCAACCAACTATCTATGGACATGCTACTAAAAATGATTGGTGCCTTATTATTTCCCAAGATTTATTAGAAACGTGCTTCCCTGCCTTTAGAGTTGTAAATGGGTCTGGGTATACCCACATACCTACAAATTTGTACCCTTTAAAACATGTCATGGGTCCAAATTTCTATATTCAATGTGATTCATATTGACCCTAAGAAAATATTCTACACGGCTGTATTATCACTGTAATTATTACGCCGTGAGGATTTGAGGTGTACCTCTCAAATCCAACCGACCACTACTGTAAGGACCCTAACCTGGGTTTTGGACTAACCGTGTTTTTTTCCTAAATAAGTTTATTAGAACGTTAATCTAATCCTTTGAGGTATTTTGCCATCATGTGACACGCTTACGTTTCAAGTTTGGTCCTGTTGGAATGCTGTTTGAGCAATGTTTGCTTGTTTTGGACCAGAGTGCAATTTACCCAAGATGAAGGGATATCTTGAAAAATATTACATATTGAGTGTGCCCTTAGTTCTTTAGCATCATAAGGTAGAGAATGATGCTATGAGGTGCCTTGTGAAGAGCTTAAGTTCCAAGTTGAGCCTATGTGTATGATGCTTGTGCTTTATGTGCTAGTTTTGAAGTAAATTGCAATTTACCCAAAGTAAAAGGGTTAACATGCAATTTACCATCTCTATAGTGTTCCTCCTTTTTTTCAACATCATTGAGAAGATGATGAAGATGTGGGCACCTAGTTTGGATCTCGGGCAAGAGATGATATCCTTAGTAGAGATCATGATCTACGAACAATGTATGTTTTGACCCTGGAAGGTAGTGTATCAGTTTGAGGTAGTATGGTGTATCAGTTTGGAGGTGTGGCACCCTTGGTAGGAAGACAAGAGTCCTATACTCTATCTAGAGTATATCACCATAACCTTTCATGTTAAGGTGGTTGCATGTGGCCTTTGCACGTGGAACGTGTCACCTAGACTCTTAAGGTGATGACACCTCTCTTTTGATCTCTCTTTCTTCCCTCAAGTATATAAACCGCTCCCTCTTCACACAAGTGAACCCTTTCATCCATTCTTGTTCTTCTCCTCGTGGTGGACAATCTCAGGAGCTTAAGGATCTAGAGGAAGCCCCCATAGAGCTTGGGAGGTCGAGTTCCTTGCTCATGGTGATTTTTTTTTGGTGTGGAAAAGGTAAATATATTCCAAAGAGAGGTAGAGAACTACCAAGTGAAAAACAGGGGCAGGGAACCAGCCCGTAAAGATGGGGGTATACAAAATCCCATCGTATCTAGATAGAAGTATATGGGGTTATATACAAAATCCCCAGTATAACTTAGAGCGTTTGGAGACACCCTTCAACATGCTTTTCTTAGCAACAACAAGGTTACATAGAGCAACCGACATCTTCCTGACTAGCTCCATTTCATAATGGCTACTTTTGAGGTGAAGTCTTCTATTCCTCTCCTCCCAGATGAAGAAGCAGTAGGTTGTAAAACAGATACCTCCGAAGGCAAACTAAAATTTTCCCTTGAGATGGAGGTTCAAATAACCAACCATTTCATGAATATTGCTCGCCTAGTTCTGGCCCCACTCATTCTTGAGGCAGATAGCAGCCCAAACGAATCTGGTATAGCTGCACTCCAAGAACAAGTGTTCATGACTTTCTTCAGTTCTTGAGCATAGGAGGCATTGTCCATCAACCGGGATGCCCCAACTCCTTAGACGATCCTTGGTAGGTAGGCGTCCTAAGATGGATCTATAGGCAGCCGTGCTCCATTTCAAACGGTGTAGGGGACCTTACAATAACTTAGACCATAGAACATCAGGTGATGTATCTATGTTGATCCATGGGATGGCCTGCAATTTAAGACTAACCATCTCATTGTCATCAACATTGTACAAGGACCTAACCTCCTGCCATCTTTTATACATAATCCTCCATGTCCTGGAGGGATTAGCTTCACTGTCATTAGGCATATTGCCATACCTTTCCTTCATCCACTTGGTCCACATATTCTCCTTGTGCCTTAGAAATATGTCTAGCATTTTAGTTTGCCCTGCAACAATAATATTTTTAGGCTGTATCACATTGAGCCCACCCTTGGAGTAAGGCTTGGCCAAAACCTCCCAGGCAACTCCATGACCACGTCCACCCCATAGGAAATTAGCAATGATGCTCCTCATAGTATCAGCCACGTTACTAGGGATTTCCCAGACCTCCGCCCAGAACTGGATGCAGCTTTGAAGGACAAATCTAATCAGGACCAATCTACCTACAAACGAGATCCTAAGCCTTGCCCAAGCCTCCACCTTCACTCTTAATCCATCAAGGCACAAACTGTAGTCAGCAGAAGAGCCTTTTCCTCCTGCATAGGGCCCCCAAGTGATTCTTGGTTTAACTTCCATCTTGTGAGTTATGTTTCTTGGTGATGATTTCTTTGAACTCTCTTCTTCATCTTCTTCTTCCTCCTCTCTCAGCCATGTATCATACCTTGGATGAAGGTTTATTAGGATGTGGTTCTCTCTCTCTTTCCCTTTTTCTTGAGCTATCATAACCTTGGCACCTTCTTCTTTCTTGAGGTGATGTTGAGGTCGAGTTGGGACTCTTGATGGACTATCTTCTACCTTGAGAACGTGTGCTTTGGAGCTTTGATCATGGATCTTGAACCCTTGATGGAGACCTTCTTGAGGCGACTTATATAACTCTTAGCCTTCTTTATTATTTTCACTATTCATGTGCTATATTGTTTCTTATCTCTACATCATTTATTTTATATATATATATATGTTGGTCGTTAAAGATGGTATTATGAACTGATTTGAGGAAGGAATATTGTTTAGTTTTTTGTCCATATCTTGTACCTTCCTACTATGACAATAGATGAGCTAGTGGCTGATATCCTAAGGTTGAAGATGACTAAGACAACATACCTTGACCTAGATGACACTCAAACCCAACATGCCTTGAGTGTGCTAATCTGACATGCTTTGAGATGCTCAAATCGTGATGCCCAACTGATGCATAAACTGATACACCTTGATGAAGCGATCCATTATACATTGTTGATGCCCTAACCCTAATAACTTGACACATTTTGCCCGACACAAGTGCGATAGGCGACACACCTTGGTTGACACAAAAAATAGTAGGGAGGGTCGATACTCTAGAGTATGCTTAAACCGACATGCTCTAAAGGGTTAGAGAGATAGAAGAGGGTGCTAGCCTGTCATGACTAGGATGATCTCTTAGAGTGCCAAACCGTGATGCCTTGGTTGAGTAAGTGACCAACATGACAATTCCTAACCCGATACACCTCAAGTATAGATAACCCGTCACACCTTAGGTATATCTAAACTGTCACACTTGATGATGTTATGGCCGATACATCAAACCATGATGTGGCCGAACACCAAGATATGGTGAAAGCAATACACTAGGTTATGCTTATAACCGATATCATCGAGGGTAGTGTATAGGACGATACATCTTGATAAGGTTATGCTGACACACCATGAAGGTGTTAGACTGAGGTACCCTCCCATAGGAGAGAGGACGATACACTTTGTGGAGTAAGTGGTTGACACATCAGGGTGAAGCTAACCGAGATACCATGTAATTGATTAGTTGATACATGTGTAATGAAGGGCCGTCTCACCTATACTCTTGTGTATGGATATATTCAATACATAATGTGATGGTCTATCTAAGATGTCATGATTCTGAATGGTTAATATTTAATTATGATGCCCAACCCTAAAACTCTCCAATAAGGTGGGAGGTTATAGAAGTAAGGTTTAGTGGTAAAGTAATCATACATTATCCTAATCATAAGATGGGAAGGCTTATGTGATCTCCTCAATGAAAGCTTGTAATCCGTGACAAGTGTCTTCTATATTCTCCTCTACATGACCATAACTTGTGAGAGAGGTTAACAAGACCCCTATGTGAGTACATGATAGTGGTGATGAGCCTAGATGAAATCAAAGGGGTGTTAGCTTTTGTGTAGAAACCATGTGAACAAGTTTTATGGTCTAATAAGTGCTTTGTATATTTAAAATGAAACTCTCTAGCCATGTAATCTAAGATTTGACCATTCCTTAGTAAGATAATGAGGTTGATAACTTGTGAAGAGTAATGACATATGGATCACTTAATGAAGAAACATCATGTCGGTGCCATAGTAAATGTGTTTACATAATGCACTATTGTAACCCACACATAACTTCATGAGGTAATATACATATGCCTTTATGAAATGGTGATACCTAGTGCTGATGACACAATGAGCTAGGCATACCTAACTAATGTTGATCAAACTTAAATCGGTTCCAAGAAAGTGGAAATGGTGTGTTTAGGGTTTGGTGATAATAACCATGATGTAAAACCCTAATCTGCTATATGTGAAAAGCTTTGAGCCTAATTCTAAGGGTAGACCATATTATTGAATGTGTATGAATGGAAAGCATGATATAGTACTCTCGCTCTTTCTTAGTTACATGACTTTAACCTAAGTGGGTTAATAGGGTGTTATAACTTATGAATACTATGAAGATGGTTAAATAATATCAAGATTTTACTATAAGCCTCGATAAGGGGACATGGGAAGTATGAATATGTGAATGTGCATACTTAGTTATATTTTGTAACTCTTAACCTCATAACTCTAACTTATGGGAGGTAATGAAAGTTATGTTTTTGATAGAGAATGATGCTTGAGAACCCTATGTGGAATAAGCATGAAGCCTAACCCTAAATCAAAGAACTTATGATGCATTGCTTACTTTATTTAAAAGGTGTTTAATGTGTTTTAACATATTCCCTCTCTAAATGTAATAGCTAATGATCACTATGGCAAGTACATGTGGTGTAGCATAAGTGATGATTGACACAAGTAATGCTTATATGCCCAATGAAGCATGATGAGATATCTATGAACCACAAGTGTGATGTGATGGGTCTTAGGACCTGGCAAGGTGTTAGTGCCTAGTTGAGGTGATATCCTCTGGTACTAGAATGAGGGATTGCTATCCCATAGTGATGTAACATTAGTAATAGCCTTGAGAGGCTATGTAACAGTGGTGATGGTATTGTGAATGGCAATGATACATACATAATGTGGTGATAATGTGAAAAGCTCACACCATATATGTTTACATTTGTTGAAAGTGTGTCATGCCCTTATTTTATATAGTTTGCTATGGTTTTATACGTTGTAACTTGATTGATGCTAAAAGACACTTTAATTGGTCTAATGAATCAAGTGGAATCTAATCATGTAGATTTCCATGTGTCATAGATCCATTCCAGTGTTAGTTTTATTGTTGGATGGTGAAATGAGTTTAACTTGGAGCACATATTTTTGAATATGTGGGGTGCAAGTTGAGTATCCCCTTGCATCTGTAATATCAGATTGTGAGATGGCCATGCATGAGACGATCTCGTTGTGATATGGATGGTCATGCGTGAGCCACTCCTTCTTGTTAAGAACAACCATGCGTGAGCCTGTTCTCCTAGCGCCGTTACATGTACCAAGGTGGGCTAGATGTTATATGGGTGGCCATGCGTGAGCCAACCCCTTTGATGTGATTGTATGTCACTTGTGCAACTAACTGATATGTCTATGTAGTGTTACTCTCGTACTGACCGGGAGGTGTGGGAAGGTCGTGGATTCTAGCTCTTCCATTGAACTTGTATGGAACTAATTTTGACTTAGTAGTGGTCGGTTGGATTTGGGTGGTACGACTCAAATCCTTAGGGCATGATTAAATATGTAATCATTCATGTAGAATACATGTATAAGATCAAATACAAGAACATTGGATGAGGCCTTGCTTTGCTTTTATATTGTTTAGTTTGTAATAGTTATACAAGTTCTTTGTATTACTTTTTAAGCATAAAGATAATCTACTGTGTACTATAGATGACTAAATAACTTAAACAAGTGATAGTTGCTTTAGTTAAGAGAATCTATTGAATCTGCTCATCTTATAATAATATTCCTTCCTGCTTAGTTATTTGTGATAATAATAGAGTTGGTAGAGAGTTATATCTCTTGCTGGAACTTTTGTCTCACCCCATTGGTTAAATATCATTTAGGTGGATGTGCATGCCAAGCTAAAGATTGGATAGATGAGGACATAAAATGAAGAATAACTACACCTGGTGGATCACAGTATATGGATAGTGTCTAGTAATAGAGTCCTATGTGTCGTCCATGTACACTGAGGTCCTTGGGGGTGTTCTCGATGTGTTTTGATGACATGATAATTGACATGTGGATTTTGGCTTGTGTACCTTTAGTGGTACGTACATACATGTGAAAATGTTCTGGTATGTAATAAGTTGTTTGGAAAATAATGATGTAGCACTTTGAAAATATGTTAGGAAATGCAAGTGTTGACTCATGTGTGATAAATCTCAACTTATGGTGCTTACTGCAAATCAATTTTAATTTTATGTGATTTTCAATAATCCGTTGTTAATGGTTAATCATGGTTTAAGTTTGAGTAATCTCGCTTGTATGGAAAAGGGTGTCACAACTGCTAAGTTGAAATCAATACCATAAAATATTTATGGAAGAGATGGACTCCATGATCATCATCACACTACTCAGTCAGTTTGAGTCTACAATGTAATGACATAACAATCAAACTACTGAACAACAACTTATAGTCAAAGCTATAGTCTTGTAGACAACAACTCAAAGTAAAATCTATGGTCATGTTAAACAACTAGCCTACCTTGGTACATGGCATAGCAATAGAGAACAGGCTCACACATGGCCATTCTATAACAAAGCATTATACCACTATTTCAATAATTTATGGATACAAGGAGTTACCTCCATTGATGCCCCACATATTCAATAATATGGGCTCCAAGTTTCCCATAGGAGTTACTCATTTCACCATACAACTAGATACTGATGCTGAAGAGGGATCTATGGTACATGGAAAATACATGATTAGGGTTTCATTTGATTAGACATTCCAATAGGGCATCTTTTAATACATCAATCAAGTTACAATGTATTAACCCTAAACAATATCAACAAAATTAAGGTAGGATACAACTTCAGAACATATAAAACATATAAGGTGAGAACTTGTCTCATCATCCCATCACTATGGATGTCAATCCTTCAATTTATGCACAAAGAACTTGCTAGGTCATTAGACCAATTCATATAACTCATGCACTTTCAATACCATTGTATGCCTCAATGTTACTCATAATCACCACCCTATATTACATAGGGATCATCATAGCATACTCATAGCTATGACATTCATCTCACATGCAAGTAAGTGTTAAACAAGTAGGAGAGAGAAAACACAATCACATAATAAATACTTTGAGTAGTATAAGTACATACATCATGTTATCATAAGATTAGGGTTAGGGTTCATATGCATATCCAATTAGGGTTTCATCATAGCCCTCAACCACTAAACCCTAATTCCATCATCTCTGATATTGTTGGAGAGTACAAGGGTTAAGAATTATTGTTGATGATCAAGCATTCATAAATACATCACCATGTGTAGTCCTTAACACTATGCATTGACCATGTACTCACAGATGTATAGGTGTTCCAACCACCCTCAACATATAGGTCTTGACCACCCTCAACACATGGGTCTCAACCTTCATAACTCACATGTCACGACCACTCATGTGTCTTGACCACTCAAGACATATGAGTGTCTCGACCGAGACACAACACATGGTCTCAACCCCAGGTGTTACAACCATAGCTCCATCATGACGGGGCATCACGCCCACCTGTAACCCAACATCTCAACAACCCCTACACCTGGTCACGACCGAAACCTATCACTATGATAACAACCTGGTGTTACGACCAAAACCATCTTGAACCCAACTAATACAACCATATCACAACCCAACCCAAACATAATGTCGACCATGACACAAGGACCAAACATGGCATCGTGACCAAGACACCACCAAGATGTCACGACCGGGACACCACCAAGGCGTCACGAACCAACAACTCAAGGTGTTAACCTATTGGTATCATGATCACAACCAATTTGCTCTTGACTGTTTACAACCCTAACACAACCTACACATATGCCTTGACCCTCATACTTAGCCAGTCTTGGCTGCAATGTCGACCAACAAGTTGCATGACCATGCATCAACACTACGTCACAAATAGAGTAGCAACTACCCTTAGGTTTAGGGGGTGTCACGGTCACAACCACCCACTTCAAGGGTGTCGACCGTGAAGGAAGACTAAAGGACATCTCGACCATCTGCCCAACACCATAATAGATCAGAATCAAGGTCGAAATAGGTAGATAACAATTGGGAAATTCAATCATCAACATGGTGGATAACACCCTAGATCATGATGTTCATCGACCATAACTCTTGTTCATTGAATGTTATCAGATGGACTGTGTATATAAAGAGAAAACCAAGATTCTTATGCATGTTATCATCTTCAAAATCTACTATTATCTATAGTAAAAAACCATATATCAGAAGTTAATATTCCATAGATGATGACCCAAAGAAACACACAAGTCTTCCATTTACAACAAAATCAGGTACAAGATCTTTAGAGTTTATAAGAAAGACATCATTCTCAAGAATGATCCAAAGTTGAACCCTTAAATATAGTATATATTTCAACTATCAAATATCCATTTTTAGAAATTTAGAACATCAACTTATGATCAGGTTTAAGATGCACATACTAGAAGTAGGGAAAGTTATAAAACCCACCTATTTTTGGAGAGAAACTATCTCCTAAGATCTCAAGCTCCAAAAGCTTCAACTAAGATTCAAATCTTTGGAAAAAGGATCATCTCCAAGAATAATAAAACCATGGTCACAAGGGAGTTCATGAAGAAGAGAAAATAGATCTAGGCCAAACCAAAGGAGAAAGGAGAAAGAGATGAAATCATCCTCTCACTAGTTACCACCATGTCGAAACACAATCTAAGGCCTTTGTGAAGAGGAGTTTAACTCAAGAAGACCACCATGGATAGTCCACAGTCTACGTCCAAGAAGGATGATGAATATGGACGTTTCATAAGAGGACGTGATCTAAACAAGAAGATCACTTACCAAGAGAAGATTCACCAAGAATCACCACCAAAAGTTGATCCTAGTGCAAGATCTTCAACAAGCAAGGTATATCGGTGACCAGGGCTTCAAGATCTAACCTCTCTTGATCCAAAAGCTCCAAGGATGATCGCAAGGTAGAAGAAAGAGTGTAATATTGAAAAGAGTTGCTTACTTGTGAAGAGAAGGGATTATATACCCAAAGGAAGAGGGAAGTAGGAGTTCTTGAGGTGTCATAATAATAGATCACCAAGGGACACATGCCCTCCCAAGAAATAAGCTTATCCCCACTTACATGAATAAATATGAAATGTTGATGTTTATCCAGACAAGGTGTCTCGACCAACTAGGTCTGTTACCCTCACATTTCAGTCGAGACACCTCCATCAACATGTCTAGGTTGAAACCCTAGGCTACCATATGTGTATGGTCGAGATACTAGAGGACAAAGTGTTTTTACCATCCTCATCTAGGTAGTATCGGTCAAGATAAAACTACACAAGGTATGTGTTATAGTCTGTACCCTCACCACAAGTGGTGTAGTGGTCATAACATCAAACCCTAGGATAGTTACTCTATCAACTATGCAAACCCTAGAATCACCATAAGGTGTCACATCACTAACCATGATTCAAACAATGTGTCCCATTGCATCATGTTATCTCTAATGATTCTAAAGCACAAGAAAAATTCTCAACATGTGACATTTTTCAAGGTAGCCCTCACTTATGGGTAAATTGCAAACCAGTCCAAATAAAGCATATAGATAACAAAGAAAGCTCAAAGATCAATCAATTTGGACCAAAATGAAAATATAAACCTATCACATGATATTAAGGCATCAAAAAAGATTCTATTAAGGTTTAAGCATCTCAATATACAAATAAATTACAATTAAGCATAAAGCTAGGTCAGGGATCTTACAACTATAAACCCCTAATAGGGATTTCACCCCCGAAATCCTATACAAAAAGAGACAAATACTTTTTCCGCATCTCATCTTCAAGCTCCCTCATGGATTACTCTATGCCACAATGATGCCACACAACCTTAACTAACACAAATGTCCTTCTTCTTCAACTTCTTGATCCTTGTATCCAGGATCAAAATAGGACCTTCAACATAAGACATATCATCGTCTAGCTCCACCTCAACATGTTGAAGAGTATGTATCAGGGTGACACTTCCTTAACATAGAGATATGAAACACATGATGTAACTTGTAAAACTCACATGGCAACTTTATCTTATAGGCCACCTTCCCAACACGTGCAACCACAGGATAAGGTCCCATATATCTGGGAGCTAACTTTCCCTTTTTTCCAAACCTTAAAACACCTTTCCAAGGAGAGACTTTGAGGTACACCATATTTCCCACTTGGAACTCTAAAGGTCTACGATGATTATCAACATAAGATTTCTACCTATCCTGAGCTACCTTTAGGTGTTGTTGCTTTGATCTTTTCTGTCATTTGCTGCACTAGTTCAGGACCTAGAAGCTGATATTCTCCTATCTCATACCAACACAAAGGAGATCTACAATGTCTCCCGTACAAAGCCTCATATGGTTCCATATCGATGATCCTCTAATAGCTATCGTTGTCAGTAAACTCTATTAGACTAAGATGTCTATCCCAACTATCCAAAAATTACAACACACATGCTCTGAACATATCCTCCAAGGTATGTATTGTCCTCTCTGACTGTCCATCTATCTTTGGATGGAATGTAGTGCTGAACCTCAACTATGTACCTGTTGTTGTATGCAAACGCTCCAAAAAGTGACTAGTGAACTATGGACCTCTATCTGATACAATAGTAGCTAGGATACCATGTAAACGTATTATCTCATCAACATAAACATGTGCAAGCTTCTCAGCCGTATACCTCGTCTTTATTGGCAAAAAGTGTGCTGTTAGTCAACATGTCCACTATTACCCAGATGGAATCAAGACCTTTGGTTGTCCTTGGGAGTCCAACCAAAAAGTCCATTGTGATATGATCTGACTTCCATTATGCTATAGACATTGGTTGCAAAGTCCCTGCAGGTTTCTGATGCTTAGAATTAACCTACTGACACACTACACACTTAGCCACAAACTCAGCTATGGCACACTTCAATCCTGGCCACCAATATAGATCTTTCAGATTATGATACATCTTGGGGCTACCTGGATGCATGGCATAGATAGAAGAGTGATCCTATTCTATAACTAACATTATCAAATTATCTACATTTGGAAAAATTGATCGACCATGATAACACATTGTCCCATCATTAGATTTATGGAAGCCATTATGCTTCTCATTGCCTAACTATGCCCGAATCTATTGTACCACAGTATCATTTTGCTGCGCATATTTGATTTTCTGATTCAACATCGAATTTACCTATAATCATGCTAACAGACCTGCTAACATGTATATTTCTAACTGAACATTCATTTGTCATAAGGAGACCAACATGTCTCTTTTATGACACACCAAAGCACCTCAACTATGCCTTTTAAGTGGATGATATTAAAGAAGACTTTCTACTTAAGGCATCTACTATCACATTTGCGTTCCTTAGATGGCAATATATGGTACAATCATAATACTTGATTAATTCCATCCAACATCATTGTCGCATGTTCAACTCTCACTTCGAGAAGATAAACTATAGGTTCTTGTGGTCAGCAAAGATCTGACACTTCTCGCCATATAAGTAGTGTCTCCATATCTTTAAGGAATGAACTACAACGGATAACTCTAGATCGTGTGTCCGATAGTTCTCCTCATGCTTATTAAGTTGTTGTGAAGTAAAAGAAATCACGTTCTTATCTTACATTAGCACACAACCTAGACCATTCTTGGATGCATCACAGAAGACTATATAACCCTTTCCTTGTTTTAGAAGTAAAAAAATTGGTGCACTGGTCAACCTCTCCTTCAGGATCATAAAAGATTGTCGACATTTGTCATCCAAAACAAATGACACATCCTAACTTGTTAAGTTTATTAGAGGTAAAGACACTGCACTGAAGTTCTTAATGAATCTCTTGTAATATCCTACCAAACCTAAGAAGCTATGAACATCTGTAGGTGTCTTTGGTTGATCCCATTCCAGCATTGAATCCACTTTCTTTGGGTCTACACAAATTCCTTTAGTGGATATTACATGCCCTAGGAAAGCCACTTCCTTTAACCATAACTCACATTTACTAAACTTTGCATATAACTGGTGTTGCCTCAACAAAGTCAAAGCCTCACATAAGCGTTGCTCATGTAGCAGGTTATCTCTAGAGTAGATTAGGATGTCATCTATAAACAAAACTACAAACCAATCTAGATAGGGCCTGAACATCCTATTCATAATATCCATAAACGTTGTTGGTGCATTGATTAGCCCAAATGGCATAACACGAACTCATAATGATCATACCTTGTCCCTAAGGTGACTTTGTTATGTCGTCTGCTTTAATCTACAACTGGTGATAATCTGACCTCAGGTCTATCATAGAGAAGATTGTGGCACCTTGTAACTAATCAAAGAAATCATATATATGTGGAAATGGATACTTATTCTTAATCATCATCTTATTAAACTGTCGGTAGTCAATACATAACCTCATTGATCCATATTTCTTCTTTAGAAATAGAATGGGAGCACCCCAAGGAGATGTGCTCGATCTAATGAAACCTTTCTCAAGAAGTTCATGCAATTTTTTCTTAAGTTCTAACATCTCTGTTGGTGCCATCCTATACGTATGTGCTATAGGTTGAGTAACTAGAACTAGATTGATCTCAAAATTAATATCTCTAGGAGGAGGTACACCCAGAAACTCATCAGGAACACATCCTCAAACTCTTGTACAACTGGCATTTTCTACATACTAGAACTCTTTGCCTTTGTATCCACCGCATGTGCCAACAACGCATCACAACCTTGTCTCATCCACTTTTCTACTATCATAGATGAAATTAGAAATGTCGGAAGAATCTTCCTATTACCTTGGAAGACCCACAAAACATAATTATCGACAAAGGTAACCATCTTGGTACTACAGTCTAAGATCACCTGATACTTTTTCAAAGTATCCATCCCAAGGATAACATCGAATCAGTGTATATTAAGTGGTAAGAGATTCACTTGAATGCTATGTCCTAAAAAGGAAATAACACAGGATGGACACACTTCCCGCAGCTATATGAAACCAACTAGAGGAGTTTCTAGATGAAGACTATCTTGTCTACAACTGACAGGAAAGAAACAACTAGCTATCACTTCTTTAGTGATAAAGGAACGCCTCACACCCGAATCAATCAAAATGGATACAAAACATGAAGAAGACAAATTAGAATGAAATAATTCCATATGACCTATCATGACCTGAGGGTTAATGACTCCTTCCGACTGGCTCATCACATAGAATTGAGCCGTCACATGTTGTCGCTCCCTTCCTCTGCCAGCTTGTCCTAAAAACCAGCTTGTGATGCCTGACCGTGTCCTCTGCCAATGTGTTGTTGTCACTGTTGTGACCCTTGCTGACTCTACCTTGATTGTTGAGTCACCTCTTCATCCTTTACAGGGTAGTACCACTTATTATGATCCACCTATCCACACTTAAATAGGTCTTGCCCTCGTACCACGGCCTAGACGGCCCTATCACATATACTGAAGTTGCATTGTGAGCCCCCCACAGGCAAAAAACTATAACCTCTGCCTCTTCTCTATTTCGACTGTGACTTAGTCACTAACCTTTGCTGAGACTGAGGTGTTGAGAACTTAGGCTTCTTAAAGCCTCCAGAAGATTGTCCTTGGTACTGTACAAGCCTCTTGTTAGCCTTTGTCTCATGCTTCTCTATCATAGATCTATCCACTCTCCTAACTGACTCCACAAAGGTAGCAGACCTCTGTCTATTCTCTAAGGATGACACTGGGGTTATGAGCTCATGACTCAAACCCTTCTCAAAGTGTTTGATTCTCTCCCTGTCTTTTACAGCCACATGCGGACAAAACCTTAGGGACTCCATAAACTTAGCTTCATAAGCACTAACTGCCATATATCTGTGAGAAGCCATTACACTAAATGAGATTACTCAAAACATAAAACACAATCAATCACTAATGAATCACATACCCAAAAATATGGGTAAATTAAAACTGATTTCAGCATCAGCACTCGCTCATAAACATTTTCATAAGATCCCAAAATCTTTCTTATATCCATACTATGCCAAGAATTTGATACAAATTGATCTATCACCTTAGCCACAACATATATACACATGAGAACAATATTTGTATATGTCACACAAATGAGCATTAACATGCTAACAAAATCCCGATTCATTTGAAACACCATATACAAACTTTTCCTGCCTAGACCTGAGAGTACATGGACGACTCTAGGACACACTAGATGTCTAATCAACTTTCTCAAAGATTCATTACTATAGCTCCTCTTTTCTGCCACATGTTTGTTTTTGTCACTTCCGATTACCAAAAAAATTGTGGTGAACCACAAGGGTGAGACCCAGTCCCAACAAGAGATATAACCTCCAACAACGTTTATTGATCACAACATTTTAAGTAATTAAATAGTTAAGAAAATTAATCAGATATAACAAATAAGATCAGCAACACTGATGATTATCAAAATACACAAGGGAGCAGATAATAACTATCATAATTAGCCAGACTATCATCCTTTATCTTGTTGATAACATAAGAAATTCAGTAGCATATGCATATCAAGCATCATGAGCAAGTCTAGTAACATAGCATCTCTATCATTATGAATAAGTCTAGCCACATAAACATAGATAAAAACCTTAGCATGTCTAATAGGTTGAACATATCAACATCATAAAAAGAGCTAACACCATAAGTACAACTATCTTGATAAGCATGATCAGCAATATATGCATCTCTAGCTACAAATGCATGGCTAGCATGCTAAACATAACTAACAACATGAGATAGCTAGCATCATGATTATAATCAGCAGTAGCAGTATAATTATGAACATAATCATGGCTACTGTATGTACGCATCTACAATCCTAAGCATATCCACAACATAAGTATATCTACTATCTCTTAATTGCACTAAGCATCATCTTTATGTAAAGAGAACAAACAAGGGTTATCATCCCATGTGAAGCGTCATGTATAACCCTAAACATATATGCTATATAGTTGTATTACATCTTTTATTATGCCCTGTAGAATTTGAGGATACCACTCAAAATCCAACTGACCACTGCTAAGTCAAAATTAGTGCCATACAAGATCTAGGAAGAGCCGGACTGCTAAGATCTTCTCAGTCCCCGGTCAGCACGGGTCCGCCACAACGACACATAAGGTCAAGCTACTAACAACCTAGTCCATTCTTAGTACAGGTCATGACACTAGTGAAAGGAGGTAGGTACGCATACCCTACCATACGAGGTACAACCGCAGTTGTCCTCCAATCTTGTCACATATATAATCACCGAGACACGACCACAACCATTCTCAATCACATCAGATGTATGAGGTATGAACATAGCCAACCTCCACAATATGCATTGTGGATGACAAGGATATATACTCAACTTGCCACCCCCACATACTTAACAGTATGCGCTCCGAGTTTCCCTTAGGAATACACATTTCACCATCTGGAAAATTCTGACACTTAGATGGATCTATGGCACATGGCACTACATGATTAGAGTTTCACTTGATTAGTTATGCCAATTGGGTGAATTCAGGCTGCATCAAACAAATGGACATACAAACCCTAATTCACTTCTAGCAAGAACATAAATATCACAACTTTGAAAAGATATAAAACATGTGAAACATAATTTCTCATCTCATCATCACATGGTACTATTCACTTTCCATTCATGAGACCACACTAGTCATCATACTATCACAAGATAATAATCTTTTTCACAATATCACATGGTATCAACCCTTATCAACATAAGAGGATTACACCTCATTCAGGGCTCAACCATGCCCAAAGGTCATTAAGACCATCATAGTATCACAAGATATAAATCCTTTTCACAATATCATAGGGTATTAACCCTTATCAACACAAGAGGATTACACCTCATTCATGGCTCAACCATGCCCAAAGGTCATTAAGACCATCATATTATTTCCTACAAGATCATCGTTATCTTTGCATGCCTTATAACAAGGCTCAACAACATCACTTATATATAATACACCAGATCAACACACTATTGCATTAATGGACTAGGTTATATTCATAAACAATAGTAGCAGGGTTATATTAACATTAAGAACATTCCTTTATTACATCAACATGCAATGAATCTAGATATGATTAACTATCATCATATTCATAATGCACATGTTTAGCATAAGAAAGTATCAACCATGTGGCTATGATAACCACCAATTAACATACCAAGGTTATGATCATGTTAAGGAGGTTATTCCACCATCATTCCATAATATAAGAATGTTAAACATGAATACTCATTTTTATCTATTTGCATTAGAGTTAGGTTCAACATGATAAATTATATCAATGTTAACTCTAACGCAAATAGATAAAGATGAGTATTCTACCATCATTCCATCATATAAGAATGTTAAACATGAATACTCATCTTTATCTATTTGCATTAGAGTTAGGTTCAACATGATAAATTATATCAATGTTACTAAATAGCACTCATACCCAAACCCTAGCTCACAACATCCCCATTGGATCATGGATGCATAAGGTGAAGCATCACAATCACATTCCATACCATTCTCAAGTATGAACCCACACATAAATAAAGGTATAACGATTGGTTTATAGTATACTAGGGTTTCAACAACAGTAACAAAGTACTTCATGATTGCTTTAGTCATTCAAGGACAATTCATATCCAATTACCACCATTTAGTTATATTAAAGCTAGGTATAACAAGCTATACCTCATTAGGGTTACATATCAACACAATATGGTTATCATCCCTTCTATTCATATGAGTAAATAGGTAAGACTACCTTATTAAGGGTAACCCTCCATTTGTTCCATCATCATTCAACCTGTATCACCATACCACAATGTCACCCAGAACCATTGGATGTTTAAAAGGTAAGACCTTTGGTTGTTTACATAAGTAAACACCTTAGATAAACCACCTATGAAGTCCTTTATTTGTTCTCTAGAAAGAGTCACCATCTAACCCTAGACATCCCTTTATTAACAACACAAAAAGTTCCATTAAGAGTAGGGAAAAACCCACAATCGACTGTCCAGTTAAAATAAGCCATCCATTGTCAATAAGTAAGCTCCCTAAGTTGATCATATAAAGGAAACCAGCTAAATACAATTATTAGGACCAACATATTAAATTATCCATCATTCCACTTTATTGGAGGAATAAACATTAGATCTTGACCATTGAGTCAAGTTCATATATTAAAACCATCAATTACAGTATAGGTTCGACCAATGCATCAAGTGACCCAAGAAACCATTGGTCTAAGGTTTAATTGATGATAAAACTATATGATTAACTCACCATAGATTGTATATACCTGATCCACCATCATTAGTGATCATTAAATCACTATAGGTTGTTAGATCAACACTATATTCATTAATCAACATCAAATATTAAGCTGATGTCATCATTGATTGATAACATCAGTAAGGTACTTAATGGTTGATCATTATACTTCTAATTGATACAAAACCTGACATAAGGGGGTGACCATAGGTTGTTACCATCATTTGGCATCCTTGATCACGACCATGAGTTGTTATGAAGACAACACCATAGGGTTGTTGCAATGGTACCATCATCAAGTCATGGTTTATAGAAGAAATCAGCTTTAAACCCTAAAATTGACCATTGTTTGATAGGTGCTTAGCACCATAGGTTGTCAAAACAACCTGATACAAGTCATATAATACCTTAGGAATAATGTAAAAATGATCACAGGTTCATATATAACTGAAATCAGAATAGGAAACATTATAAAAATCGAAATCCTAGTCAAGCATAGATTTTTAGTGCATGGATCATCATTTTCAAGCAAGAACATGATCTAGAAAGCTTATGGTAAGCAATAAACGTGGAGCAAGTTATAAAAATTACCTCTAATGAGAAGATGAAACCCCACACAGAAGAAATCTCAAGAAGTTAGGGTAGAAAATCTAAGAATAAGCTATGAATTCGTCCATCTAGCACCTTTCTTCATCAAATGAGCAAACCCTAAGCATAAGGAGCAAGAAAGGTAGGATTTTAGAGCTTTAGAGAAAAGTCTACCATGGAACAGTAAGGTTCCGACCTGGAGGAAGGTCTAAGGAAGGAGAATATCAAGAAAAAAGAAGAAGGAAGGAAGAAAACAACTTGCCTTGGTCGAATTCCCTAGAAGATGACCTTGGAAACCCTAGGTAGGGCTAGATGGAGCCCTAGGAGACCTTCTTCTCCAAAAAGGGGTTGTCTTCTACCTTAGAGCAGTTGTTTATGAAGAAAAACAGAGTGAATTCATTGCTCCAGGTTATAGGAAAGAGAAATCAAGCATAGTTTCTTATATGGGCAAGGAAGAGGCAAATATAGCCCATGGATAAGGATAGAAGCAAGCATGAGGTGTAAAAGTAGCTTCCTCATGTTTCTATGGCCTTAAACTATTAAGAATATACAAGAACACACACAAGAAGCTCCACCACCGTCCTTATATACCTTCTTAGCTTTCCTTTGTCGAATTTCCCAGCCAATCACATAATTCCTTAGTTGATAGCTACTAAAGGTAGCTCATCCGTGAAGGGGTAAACCCTAAAATACCCTTGATGAAAATGCCTTCAAACCATGGCTCAACTAGGAGAACCATGGATAAAAAATCTCAAGAATGATAATATAAAATCTAAGGAACACAATGTATGTGACAAATTGCAAAGAAAACCCCTCAATTGGGTAAATTGTAGAAAAGTCCAAAATGTACAGAAAATTGCATAACTTGCTCAAACAATGTCCAAATTGGACCAAATTTAAAACTTAAGCTTGTCTTATGATTTCAAAACATATAAAAGGTTATATTAGGGTTATAAGAATTCAATAATTATTAAGCTCATTCAACTCATTAAGCAAGTTCAGGGGCCTTACAACTATAAACCCCTAGCAGAGATTTCACCCCCGAAATCCAAGGTAAACAAACATGGTTACTTCCTTTGCTCCTAATACTATTAACTTCACATGGTTACTTGCATATCATGGTGATGTCATATCATTCATACATATATCCTCTTGGGTCAGCACAAAAATCCCCACATAAGAAGACATTCTCATTATTGAATGTAGAAACTTGTTGTGTCATCTGTTCAACTCTAGTAGTGATGTTTAACTTTAAATTCTAGCTATCATCCTAAAATTATATCTATTGTATCAACACATTACTCAAAAGTCATACTTGCTAGATTTTTACCAATCATGGCATGTATCCCACACCATTCCTTGAAGCATAAAAAGGCAATGTATCCATCCTTTTTTTTATATATAGACATTAGAACCCTTGTTAGTTCTTTTTTCCAGCATCAAAAGAAATGTTGACGCTGGAAGGTCTCATTCCATACAAGGAAGCATCATTCCTAGTCAACCTTGTTAGGGGTGAAACAAAAACACTATCTTCACCTTACTAGGATGTACACAACCTACTTAGAAGACATATCATGATCCCATAAAGAAATTTAATAAACCCCATCTCACTATTGTTCAACTTGTTCTCATAGCTATTGCTGCTTCGGCAACCCTAAGGTTTTTGAAGAAATATTGATCATATTTTTGACCATATTTGAAATACTTTGACATGTTATCATTCAAATCTTGCTTCAACTTGTAAGACATTACTTGAACACTATGTTCCGCCTATTCATAAATTCTATTAACCAAAAAACCATCTATACTTGATAGTGGTCTTGCCCAACTATCACTGAACCATACACAAATTATAGAATCACTTTTGTTTTTCCTTCCAAAAAACATTTAGAGGGTCATCATCAACTCTCTCTCCCTCTCTCTCTGTACGGAAGAGGAATGCTTGGAATGTTCATTTAATAAACATCTCCAACCTTCACATATTTCTCATATTATTAATACATCTTGGATACTAGGATTCATTACCTTGGTATCCACCTAATGTGCTATAAGCAACTCACATCCTTATATCATCTACTTTTACCAACATAACAAATATCAAGACATATAAGAGGAGTCTTCCTAATTATTGGAAGGCTCAAAAGCAAAATCATCACAAACTTTATGAACTTGGAACCATAGTCCAAGCAACCTTATGCTATAATAAGCTATCCACCCTCATGTTTACAATGAATCCACACATACCAAGTGGCAATGATCCACTTGAAAGTTGTTCCCTAGAAAGGAAAGGCACAAAGGGAAACACACTTTCCAGATCATAGCAACATCGTTCAACAATCACTAGAAAAAAGGTAACCAATTCTATTTTCATTATGCAGGTTACAACTTCTTATGTATCATTTTACCATTTTCATTTCGGGTTCCTTGCCATCATCATAGGAATCATCATGATTAACATATCTCATTACTCCTTCCTTGATGACTATTTATCACAATTGCTATGTTCTCTTATTTTATTATTTTTTTTCAACCACTTATCGACATGTAAATCATCATATTCCACATTTTCTTCATTAAATCGGGACCATCTCCCTTAATTTCTTTCACATGTCATGCTGATTTTTCATTAACACTTTCTTACACACATAGGTTGCTCTGAGATTAACTCAGGTTCCACTTTATTCCTTTTTCATTGTTCTCATTTATCTTCTCATTATATACTTATCATTGGAGTTCTCTCCATATTATGTGGATTTCATACCTTGAATCACTTTATAAGCATAGACTTATCTATCTTTTACTTTATTTTCTTCTTGAATCACATCTTCAAGAACTCCTCTTTTCCTTATTTGTATTCAAATTTAGATTTCATGGTGTTGTATCTTTCTCTTATAGTTACCAAACATTCATGTTTTGATATTATGATGCAATTCCCATCTTCTTTAAGATAGGATTGAGATATTCACACCATGATTTGTTCTTCATTATGCTCTTTAGATTGTCTCAAAATGACTACTTGATTAGAGTAGTAAAAAAGATAACAATGTAAGAGTTCCATACTTACCTTTCTTCAATAATTGAATACCTAGCCAGGGCATCCAAGTACTGAGATTAGGCAGTATGCACCATGTTTTTGTGTCACATTCTTAACTTAAACATCATCCTAGTCTTAAGTCCTAGTGTCCCTAATGACTCAATGAACCTAAAGCTCTGATACCAACATGTGAGAACCCGTTACACTAAACGAGATTACTCAAAATATAAAACACAATCAATCACTAATTAATCACATACCCAAAAATATGGGTAAATTAAAACTGATTTCAGCGTCAGCACCCGCTCATAAACATTTGCATAAGATCCCAAAATCTTTCTTATATCCATACTATGCCAAGAATTTGATACAAATTGATCTATCGCCTTAGCCACAACATATATACACAGGATAACAATATGCATATATGTCACACAAACTAGCATTAACATGCTAACAAAATCCTGATTCATTTGAAACACCATATATAAACTTTTCTTGCCCAGACCTGAGAGTACATGGATGACTCTAGGACACACTAGATGTCTAATCAACTTTCTCAAAGATTCATCACTATAGATCCTGTTTGTTTTCGTCACTTCCGATTACCAAAAAAAATGTGGCGAACCACAACGGTGAGACCCAGTCCCATCAAGAGATATAACCTCCAACAACATTTATTGATTACAACATTTTAAAGTAATTAAATAGTTAAGAAAATTAATTAGATATAACAAATAAGCTCAGCAACACTGATGATTATCAAAATACACAAGGGAGCATATAATAACTATCATCATTAGACAGACTATCATCCTTTATCTTGTTGATACCATAAGCAATTCAGTAGCATATACATATCTTGCATCATGAGAAAGTCTAGTAACATAGCATCTCTATCATTATGAATAAGTCTAGCCACATAAGCATAGATAACAACATTAACATGTCTAATAGGTTGAACATATCAACATCATAAAAAGAGCTAACACCATAAGCACAATTATCTAGATAAGCATGATCAGTAGTACATGCATCTCTAGTTACAAAGGCATGGCTAGCATGCTAAACATAACTAACAACATAAGCTAGCTATCATCATGATTATAATCAGCAGTAGCAGTATAGTTATCAACATAATCATGGCTACTGTATCTACACATCTCCAATCTTAAGCATATCCACAACATAAGTATATCTACTATCTCTTAATTGCACTAAGCATCATCTTTATGTAAAGAGAACAAACAAGGGTTATCATCCAATATGAAGCGTCATGTATAACCCAAAACATATATGCTATACGGCTGTATTACATCTTTTATTATGCCCTGAGGAATTTGAGGATACCACTCAAAATCCAACTGACCACTGCTAAGTCGAAATCAGTGCCATACAAGATCTAGGAAGAGATAGACTCCTAAGATATTATCCGCCCTCGGTCAGTACGGGTCCTCCACAGTGACACATAAGGTCAAGCTGCTAACAGCCTAGTCCATCCTTGGTACAGGTCACAACACTAGTGAAAGGATGTGGGTACGCATACCCTACCATCCGAGGTACAACCGCAATTTTCATCCAATATTGTCACATATATAATCACTGAAACACAACTGCACCCGTTCTCAATCACATCAGATGTATGAGGAATGACCATAGCCAACCTCCACAATCTGCATTGTGGATGACAAGGATATATCCTCAACTTGCCACTCCCACATACTCAACAATATGCGCTCCGAGTTTCCCTTAGGAATACTCATTTCACCATCTGGCAAATTCTAACACTCAGATGGATCTATGACACATGGCACTACATGATTAGAGTTTCACTTGATTAGTTATGCCAATTGGGTGAATTAAGGCTGCATCAAACAAGTGGACATACAAACCCTGATTCACTTCTAGTAAGCATATAAATATCACAACTTTGAAAAGATATAAAACATGTGAAACATAATTTCTCATCTCATCATCACATGGTACTATTCAATTTCCATTCATGAGACCACACTAGTCATCATACTTTCACAAGATAATAATCTTTTTCACAATATCACAGGGTATCAACCCTTATCGACATAAGATGATTACACCTCATTCAGGGATAAACCATGCCCAAAGGTCATTAAGACCATCACACTATCACATGATATAAATCCTTTTCACAATATCACAGGGTATTAACCCTTATCAACACAAGAGGATTACGCCTCATTCAGGGCTCAACCATGCCCAAAGGTCATTAAGACCATCATATTATTTCTTACAAGATCATCATTATCTTTACATGCCTTATAACAAGGCTCAACAACATCACTTATATATAATACACCAGATCAGCACAATATTGCATTAATGGACTAGGTTATATTCATAAACAATCATAGCAGGGTTATATTAACAGTAAGAACATTCCTTTATTACATCAGCATGCAATGAATCTAGATATGATTAACTCTCATCATATTCATAATTAACATGTTTAGCATAAGAAAGTATCAACCATGTGGCTATGATAACCACCAATTAACATACCAAGGTTATGATAATGTTAAGGAGGTTATTACACCATCATTCAAACATATAAGAATGTCAAACATGAATACTCATCTTTATATATTTGCATTAGAGTTAGGTTCAACATGATAAATTATATCAGTGTTACTAAATAGCACTCATACCCAAACCCTAACTCACAACATCCCCATTGGATCATGGATGCATAAAGTGAAGCATCACCATCACATTCCATACCATTCTCAAGTATGGACCCACACATAAATTGAGGTATAACGATTGGATTATAGCATAATAGGGTTTCAACAATAGTAACAGAGTACTTCATGATTGCATTAGTCATTCAAGGACAATTCATACCCAATTACCATCATTTAGTTATATTAAAGCTAGCTATAACAAGCTATACCTCATTAGGGTTACATATCAACACAATATGGTTATCATCCCTTCTATTCATATGAGTGAATAGGTAAGACTACCTTATTACGGGTAACCCTCCATTTGTTCCATCATTATTCAACCCGTATCACCATGCCACAATGTCATCCAGAACCATTGGATGTTTAAAAGGTAAGACCTTTGGTTGTTTACATAAGTAAACACCTTATATAAACCACCTATGAAGTCCTTGATTTGTTCTCTAGAAAGAGTCACCATCTAACCCTAGAAATCCCTTGATTAACAACACAAAAAGTTCCATTGAGAGTAGGGTAAAACCCACAATCGACTGTTCAGTTAAAACAATCCATCCATTGTCAACAAGTAAGCTCTTTAAGTTGATCATATAAAGGAAACCATCTAAATCCCATTATTAGGACCAAAATATTACATTATCCATCATTCCACTTTATTGGAGGAATAAACATTAGATCTTGACCATTGAGTCAAGTTCATATATTAAAACCATCAATTACAGTATAGGTTCAACCATTGCATCAAGTGACCCAAGAAACCATTGGTCTAAGGCTTAATTGATGATAAAACTATATGATTAAATCACCATAGATTGTAGACACCTGATCCACCATCATTAGTGATCATTAAATCACTATAGGTTGTTAGATCAACACTATATTCATTAATTAACATCAAATATTAAGCTGATGCCATCATTGATTGATAACATCAGTAGGGTACTTAATGATTGATAATTATACTTCTAATTGATCCAAAACCTGACCTAAGGGGGTGACCATAGGTTGTCACCATCATTTGACACCCTTGATCATGACAATGAGTTGTTATGAAGACAATACCATAGGGTTGTTGCAATGGTACCATCATCAGGTCATGGTTTATTGAAGAAATTAGCTTTAAACCCTAAAATTGACCATTGTTTGATAGGTGTTTAGCACCATAGGTTGTCAAAACAACCTGATACAAGTCATATAATACCTTAGGAATAATGTACACATGATCACATATTCATATATAACTGAAATAAGAACAGGAAACATTATAAAAATCAAAATCCTAGTCAAGCATAGCTTTTTAGTGCATGGATCATCATTTTCAAGCAAGAACATGATCTAGAAAGCTTATGGTACGCAATAAACGTGGAGAAAGTTATAAAACTTGCCTCTAATGAGAATATGAAACCCAACACATAAGAAATCTCGAGCAGGTAGGGTAGAAAATCTAAGAATAAGCTATGAATTCGTCCATCTAGCACCTTTCTTCATTAAATGAGCAAACCCTAAGCATAAGGATCAAGAAAGGTAGGATTTTAGAGCTTTAGAGAAAATTATACCATGGAACAGAAAGGTTCAGACCTTGATTAAGGTATAAGTAAGGAGAAGAGCAAGTAAAACGAAGAAGGAAGGAAGAAAACAACTCGCCTTGGTCGAATTACCTAGAAGATGACCTTGGAAACCCTAGGTAGGGCTAGATGGAGCCCTAGGAGACCTTCTCCAAAAAGGAGCTGTCTTCTACCTTAGAGCAGTTGGTTCTGCAGAAAAACAGAGTGAATTCGTTGATCCATGTTAGAGGAAAGAGAAAGCAAGCATAGTTTCATATTTGGGCAAGGAAGAGGCAAATATAGCCCATGGATAAGGATAGAAGCAAGCATGAGGTGTAAAAGGAGCTTCCCCATGTTTCTATGGCCTTAAACTATTAAGAATATACAAGAACACACACAAGAAGATCCCCCACCGTCCTTATAGACCTGCTTAGCTTTCCTTTGTCGAATTTCCCAGACAATCACATAATTCCTTAGTTGATAGCTACTAAAGGTAGCCCATCCGTGAAGGGGTAAACCCTAAAATACCCTTGATGAAAACACCTTCAAACCATGGCTCCACTACGAGACCCATGGCTCAAAAATCTCAAGAATGATAATATAAAATATAAGGAACATAATTTATGTGACAAATTGCAAAGAAAACCCCTCAATTGGGTAAATTGCAAAAAAGTACAAAATGTACAGAAAATTGCATAACTTGCTCAAACAATGTCCAAATTGGACCAAATTTGAAACTTAATCTTGTCTTATGATTTCAAAACATATAAAAAGGTTAGATTAGGATTATAAGTATTCAATTATGGTAATTAATCTCATTCAACTCATTAAGCAAGTTCAGGGGCCTTACAATATCCCTATGGGATATTCTCAAAGTATACAATATTATCATCCAAGTATGTATTCGAAAAGTACCGAATCACAAACTCTCATCAAAATTCTTCTCAAGTAATCAAAACTCCTGGTCTTTTCTCTTCCTCAATGGACCACTAGTGGCCAACACTCCCCTTTAACTGTATACAACATGTTTAACCTTATCCTCTTCAGGGATATTGAGGATTTTGAAGGCCTTTTCTAGCTCAATCCGCTCTGAGCAAAATGTTATTCATGTTCTGCAGACATATGATCTTCTCCTTCTTCTTCTTCTTCTTCTATATTAGTAAAAGTGACCATAAGATATACTGGAAGACACTAGAACAGACTGAAACCCTAGTCCCATGTTCATGTAGACTCATCAAACCTATAGCTCTAACACCGACTAAATTGTGATGACCATCATCACACAAAGTGATATTACTCAAAACAAAGTGCAGAATTGCCATTAACAATAATATTTCCACAAAACAAGGTAAATTAAAACCATTTGCAATTCAATATCTCAAGAGGAAAAACTTTATAAACAAGCCTTGAACTTAGGCCGTATGTATTCCATATATGCCAAAAGATGTTACATATCATGTTAAAGGCTGTCAAGCCACAACTGTTACAATTCACCACATGTTTATATGTACATGCCATCTCTATACACTCATGGCACAAAGCCAAAATCTACATCTCGGTATATAAAACAACAAAATCTCCCCAAAGACACGAAGTACATTGACGACACATATGACTCTACCATAGAACTCTAGCAGAAAATCTAACCTCTAGCAGTCACTTCTCTCCTTACTGCTCAACACTTGCACCATGACCTTGACCTCCACATCCACGCCCACCTAAAAAGTTGTAGAGCCCACATGGTGAGACCAAACGTCCCATTAAGAGATATAACTCTTCGTCGACATCTATTGTAAGCATAGTAAGATAATAGAGTAGTTAAGTAAAGCAGTAAATATTGGTTAAGCAGTTTAAGAACTTGCAACTAAGTAGTATACCATCTAATACCTTTAGAAGAAATACTATGAACATGTATAACTATTATAAACTAAACAGTATAAGAGTTAAGGTATGGGATCATCCAATGTGATTTTTATTGACCCTAAGAAAATATGCTACATGGATGTATTATCACTTTAATTATTATGCCCTGAGGATTTGAGGCGTACCACTCAAATCCAACTGACCACTACTAAGTCAAAATATGTATCATACAAGATCTATGGAAGAGCCAAACTCCATGATCATCACTAACACCACTCGATCAGTTCAAGTCTACAATGCAGTGACATAACAATCAAATTGTTGAATAACAACTTATAGTCAAAGCTATAGTCCTGTAGACAACAACTCATAGTCAAAGCTATGGTACTATAAAACAACTAGTGTCTGCCTCAGTACATGTCACAACACTAGAGAACAAACTCACACATGGTCATTCTATAACAAAGCATTATACCACTATTTTAACAATTTAAGGATAGAATGAGTTACTTTCACTGCTATCCCCCATATTCTAATATCCGCTCCGAGTTTCCTGTAGGAGTAACTCGTTTCACCATCCAACTAGATATTGACGCTGAAGATGGATCTATGGTATAGGGAAACTACATTATTAGGGTTACACTTGATTAGACATTCCAATTAGGTATCTTTTAATGCATCAATCAAGTTACAATGTATTAACCCTAAACAATCTCAACAAAATTAAGGTAGGATACAACTTCAGAACATATAAAACATATAAGGTGAGAACTTGTCTCATCATCACATCACTATGGATGTCAATCCTTCAATTTATGCACAAAGCACTTGCTAGGTCATTAGACCAATTCATATAACTCATGCACTTTCAATACCATTGTATGCCTCAATGTTACTCATAATCCCACCCTATATTACATAGGGATCATCATAGCATACTCATAGCTATGACATTCATCTCACATGCAAGTAAGTGTTAAACAAGTAGGAGAGAGAAAAAACAATCACACAATAAATACTTTGAGTAGTATGAGTGCATACATCATGTTATCATAATATCCAGGTTAGGGTTTCATCATAGCCCTCAACCACTAAACCCTAATTCCATCATATTTGATAGTGTTGGAGAATACAAGGGTTAAGCATTACTGTTGATGATCGAGCATTCATAACTACATTACGTGTATCCCTTAACACTATGTATTGACCATGTACTCACATATGCATAGGTATTCCAACCACCCTCAACATATAGGTCTCGACCACCCTCAACACATGGGTCTCGACTTTCATAACACACGTCTCGACCACTCATGACATATGAGTGTCTCGATCGAGACACAACACATGATCTCGACCCTAGGTGTTACAACCATAGCTCCATCCCGACGGTACATCACGACCACATGCAACTCAACACCTCAACCACCCCTATACCTAGTCACGACTGAAACCTATCACTATCGTCACAACTGTGTCACAACTTGGTGTTACGACCAAAACCATCTTGATCCCAAGTGATACGATCATATAACAACCCAACCCAAACATAACATCGTGACCATGACACAAGGATTAAACAGGGTGTCGTGACCAAGACACCACCAAGGAGTCACGATCGGGATACCACTAAGGTGTCACGACCCAAAAAATCAACTTGTTAACCCATTGGTATCATGACTGCAAACAATTTGTTCTTGACCACTTATGACCCTAAAACAACCTGCACATATGTCTTGACCCTCATACTTAGCCAGTCTTGGCCATAACACTAACCAATAGTTTGAGTGATCATACAACAATGCTGTGTCACAACCAGAGTAGTAGGCCTGGCAAAAAAACTACGACCCGACCCGACCCGAAAATTGGGTCTTCAAAACTTAAAATCAGTTCTGGGACTAAATCAGGTAGATCGAATCGGGTCTTCTATAGTTGGATCGGGCACGATTGCGGTGCAGTGGACCCTAAGACCCAAATAGACCCGCTGCTGATGCATAAAGGCCCGAGACAGTCTTGGCGAGACTAGCGAGTCACTTGCTCAAAAGTTCCAAACCCTCACCTACTCCCTCTGTGAGACTGTGACTCTTCCTCACTCACTCAAACCTAAACCTAGCCACCGCACACTTGCAAAGGGTTGACTCTCGGAGGTTGCAAGTCTTCGACTGGTACTTGATGACTGTGATTCTCGATGATTGTTCGGCTGATTCTTGGTGAAGGTGAGTCTCCTATTGATCTCGACAATGACGAATAGGCGAGAGGGAGCTGATCCTCAGTGGGGAGAAGGCGAGGAGAAGAAGGGAGGGGCGTGGTAGCTGATCCTCAATGGCGGGCCGGCGGCACACATCTTCGACTGTTCGAGAGTCGACATTCTGTTCTTCCTGTTCGGCTGGCTAGGTTGGTATCTCAGTACCCATGCGGTTTCTCTCTATCCCATCTCCATCTCCTCCAGGCTATTCTTCTTTTGGTTGTCGTTCCCTCCCCTCGAGGCATCGGCTAATGCTAGTACTAGTACTAAAGCCAAGGCTCTTCCAAACTTCCAACTTATCTTCTCTGATTTTCCACCCAATGACCCAACCCAGTTCACGAGGAACAACCAGCTGTGCCGGCCATTCACTAACTCACGTTTCCATGGTAGCTAACCCCCTATTCCCTCTTTGTTCCCATCTCTTAGTCTCTCTGCATCCTCTATAGACTGTGCATTTGATAGCTTGATGTGGCAATAGGTCGAGCTGGAGATCAGCGTAGGAGGAGCGAGGCGGGAGAAAGTTCCTTTCTTTTAACCTGGTGGTTGTGGATTTACATGGGTCTTACTTGTTTGCTTTCTTGCAAGCTTTGTGTTTGTGTAAATATGACATTGAGCGGATGATGGGAAGAATATTGGACTCCACCTGTCTAAATGGGACTTATTGTAATAAATGTGATGTGGAAATTATTGTAATAAATGTGATGTGGAATTTATTTTTTGTATGTGTTGCTTCTAGTATTTTTTTTGTGGTATGCAATGGAGTTTTGTGCCACTGCTGCTTGTTATCATGAAAAAAATGTTAAATGGAGTTCTATATTTTATGTTATATGCTTCAAGATACAACTATGATTCGATAGAGATTTTGAGTCTGTTGTAGATTTGTGCGCAACAATAATACAGATGCTTATTTGTTGCTTTTGAATGGATGATTTCTTGTGAGATGATTATTAATAGTTGCTTATGTATGGCTTTTGTGTTAAATTTTATCGGGCACTGTATTAAATGTGTAAATACCTAGCAAAAAAATCTGTCTACCAGTTCAATTAACAAAAAGAAATGATGTTTATGGGGCTGAATCAGTGTTTACAGGGCAAACATGATATTTGGGTACTTTGGGTCTGATCAGGTCTAGTCAAATCTGGCTGGACAAAGAGAAAAAAGTCTGTTTCGGGTATTACGGGTCAAATTGGGTCTTGTCTTAGGGCCGGGACAAATCGGGTCGGGTAACATTTCGGGTCTAAGTATCTAAGAAATTTTCGGGCCGGGTCGGGTCTGGACCCAAATCGTTCGGGTCGGGTCGGGTCTCGAGTCGGGTCTTAGAAACCCGACCCATTGCCAGGCCTACAGAGTAGCGACCACCCTTAGGTTTAGGGGTTGCCATGGTCGAAACCACCCACTTCAAGGGTGTCGACTGTGAAGTAAGACCAAAGGACGTCTCAACCATCTTCCAAACTCCATAATAGATCAGAATTAAGGTCAAAATAGGCGGATAACAACAAGGAAAATCAAATGTTAATAGGGTGGATAACACCCTAGATCATGGTGTTCATCGACCCTAACACTTGTTCATGGAACATTATCAAAAGGACTATATTTAGAGAGAGAAAACCAAGATTCTTATACAACTTATGATATTCAAGACCTACTGTTATCTATAGTAACAGACCATATATCAAAAGTTAATATTCCATACAAAGAAACACACAAATCTTCCATTTACCACAAAATTGGGTACAAGATCTTTAGGGTTTATAAGAAAGAAATCCTTCTAAAGAATGCTCCTAAGTTGAATTTTTAAATATAGTATATCTATTAAGATATCAAGGATCCATTTTTAGACATTTAGAACAACAACTTATGACCAGGTTTAAGATGCACATAATATAAGTAGGAAAAGTTATAAAACCTTCCTATTTTTGGAGAGAAACTATCTGCTAAGATCTCAAGCTCCAAAAGCTTCAACCAAGATTCAACTCTTCGGAAAAAGGATCACATCCAAGAAGAAGAAAAACACAGTCACAAGAAAGTTCAAGAAGGAGGGAAAACAAATCTAGGCCTAACAAATAGATAAAGGAGAAAGAGATGAAATCATCCTCTCAATAGTTACCACCATGTCAAAACACAGTCTAAGACCTTTGTGATGAGGAGTTTCTCTCAATAAGGCCACCATGGATAGTCAACAGTCTATGACCAAGGATGAGGAATAAGATGGAGCTTTCATAAAATAGAACACAATCTAAAGAAGAAGATCACTTACTAAGAGAAGATTCACCAAGAATCACCACCAAAAGTTGATCCTATCACAAGATCTTCAACACACAAGGTAGATCGGACACTAGATCCGACACCAAGGCTTCAAGATCTAACCTCTCTTGATTTAGAAGCTTCAAGAATGATCTCAAAGTAGAAGAAAGAGTGTAGGGCCGAAAAGAGTTGCTTGCTTGTGAAGAGAAGGGGTTATATACCCAAAGGAAGAGGGAAGTAGGAGCTCTTGAGGTGTCATCATAATAGATCACCAAGGGACACATGCCCTCCCAACAAACAAGCTTATCCCCACTTACATGCATAAATACAAACCGTTAATGTTTATCCAGCCAAGGTGTCATGACCAACTAGGTCAGTTACCCTCTTGTCTCAGTCGAGACACCTCCACCAACATGTCTAGGTCAAAACCCTAGGTCACCATATCTGTATGGTCGAAACACTAGAGGAAAAATTGTCTCAATCCTCCTCCTCTAGGTTGTATCGATTGAGATAACACTACACAAGGTATGTGTTACGGTCACTACCCTCACCAGAAGTGGTGTAGTAGTCATAACATCAAACCCTAGGATAGTTACTCTATAAACTATGCAAACCCTAGAAACCCTAGAATCACAATAAGGTGTCACATCACTAAACATGATTGAAACAAGGTGTCCCATTGCATCATCTTATATCTCATTATGCTAAAGAACAAGAAACATTCTCAACATGTGACATTTTGTAAGGTTTCCCTCACTTATGGGTAAATTACAAACTAGTCCAAATCAAGCACATATATAGCAAAGATAGCTCAAACATCAATCAATTTGGACCAAAATGAAAATACAAACCTGTCACATGATATTCAAGAAATCATACCAGATTATATTAAGGTTTAACCATCTCATTATACAAATAAATTACAATTAAGCATAAATCTAGGTTAGGATCTTACAACTATAAACCCCTAATAGGGATTTTGCCCCCAAAATCCTATACAAAAATAGAGAGATACTTCTTCTGCATCTCATCTTCAAGCGCCCACGTGGCTTCCTCTATGCCATGATGATGCCACAAAGCTTTAACTAACACAATGTCCTTGTTCTTTAACTTCTTGATCCTTCTATCTAGGATCAGGACAAGACCTTCCACATAAGATGCATCATCGTATAGATCCACCTCAATAGGTTGAAGAGTCAACTCTATATCAGGGTGACACTTCCTTAACATAGATATGAAACACATAATGTAACTTGTACAACTCAGGTGGCAACTCCAGCTTATAGGCCACCTTCCCAACAAGTGCAACCACATGATAAGGTCTCATATATCTATGAGCTAACTTACCCTTTTTCCCAAACCTTAAAACACCTTTCCAAGGAGAGACTTTGAGGTACACCATATCTCCAACTTGGAACTCTAAAGGTCTACGACGATTATCAGCGTAAGATTTCTGCCTATCTTGAGCTGCCTTCAGCTATTGGTGAATGACTTTGATCTTTTCTATCATTTGCTGCACTAGTTCAAGACCTAGAAGCTGATATTCTCCCATCTCATACCAACAAAAAGGAGATATACAACATCTCTTATACAATACCTCATATGGTGCCATATCGATGCTCCTTTGATAGCTATTGTTGTAGGAAAACTCTATTAGATGAAGGTGTATATCCCAACTGCCCAAAAATTGCAACACACAGGCTCTCAAATAGATCCTCCAACATATGTATTGTCCTCTCAGATTGTCCATCTATCTGTGGGTGGAATGCATTGTTGAACCTCAATTGCGTACCCATTGTTGTATGCAAATGCTCCCAAAAGTGACTAGTGAACTCTGGACCTCTGTCTGACACAATAGTATCTGGGATACCGTGTAAACATATTATCTCATCAACATACACATGTGCAAGCTTTTGAGCTTTATACGTCGTCTTTACTGGCAAAAAGTGTGTTGACTTGGTCAACTTGTCCACTATTACCCAAATGGAATCATGATCTTTGGCTATCCTTAGGAGTCCGATCACAAAGTCGATTGTGTTATGATCCCACTTCCATTGTGGTATAGGAACTGGTCGCAAAGTCCCTGTAGGTTTCTGATGCTAAGCTTTAACCCACTGACACACTTCACATTTAGCCACAAACTCGGCTACATCATGCTTCAATCCTGGCCACTAATATAATTTTAAACATTAATGCTAAACATTAATTCCTTGTATCACGAGAATTGTGCAATCAAAATGAATTTGGGAAAGTATCTAGAACCTTCCTTTGACCTAACTGAGTGACCTCACACATGCAAGACAGTCGTCTCACTCACCCAGATGATCATATGGTGAGCCAAGCCAAAGTCTCGACCAATTCAGACCTCAGTTAGGGAAGAATATAGCCAATTCAATCACATCAACATGACAACCCAAACGACCATCTCACCCTATGAGACGATCATATGGTGCACCAAACAGGCATGTCACCCTGTGAGATGATTAGCTGGGTGCAGTCAGCTGATCTGTTGCATCAATTGAGTACCTAAATACTTTAATAATCAATCCAATCATCATTCAAGATTAAACTCATCTTCTTGATGAGTTCCTTTGTGTGTGACCCTATAGGTCCCACTTCACATTGGTAGTGAATGTCCATAACTAACTAATGTCATCACAAGCAAAAAGTGGTGCCTAGTCACACATCAGTGCTGCCCAAGTGAATGGAAAGTTGGAGAACAACTTCAACCTACAATCTATGTAAGGTGTTGTAGTGATTGTATAATTCCTTTGCCTCTGATATCTAGAGTGAACTCGAGGCATGGACTCGTCATCCTCTCAACGTTCATCTCATGTTTCTTGAACCAAGAATAGAGTGTCTGAGATAATGTGACCTCAACATCATATATTGATTCATATGTGCATCCACATGCATTTCTCAATCTCACTTATCAAGTGGCCAGGATATCATAGTCTAGTAGGAGGGACAAATCCCATTTCTATCACTCAAAGTTAGTCCCCACATATCAAAGTCACCCAATCATCACCATTATAACAATCCATGTTTTAGGATTGTGTTTAATGATGTCAAAGCACGCCCAATGACATGTCTAAGAACCACAATCACCACCTTCTCTATGAGAGATGACTATGACAACCATATGATGGTTTCCATATATCACTCTAAAGGTGGGTTTGTCCGATACACTGTTCCCTAAGATGTATCTATGTGCTTGGTTTGATACTTCCATATCATGACTAATGAGATTCAATCATCAACCAACCCACACTCCAGTATTATGTGTTAATGGGTGTCTATCTACCTTCCACAATAACAACCGACTAGGGACATAACAAGAATGTACACACTCTTGACACTCATATGATTTCATTCTCCAAGTCACGTACTTGAAGACATACGTCAGAGTATTGTCATTCTTTAGACACTTGATGCAACCCTATTTTAGGGCCTCATCTTGTGCCATTTTGTACTTTAATCACATTTAAACATAGTAGAATGCAAGTGAAATTCCCCAATATGTGTATTATTTTCAAATGCACTTATGGACGTTCTATGCATACTTTTCAGGTACTTGGACCATGCTTTGGATGAATGAGAGAGAAGGAAGGAGTTATAGGGCTCCTCCACTCATGGAGGGGTCTAAAGAAGACCATAAAGCTCCCTCAACCTACCCCTAATGGACAAGGTTCAACATCAAGAAAAGAAGTCCATTGATCATGAAGATTGAAGTTGATTTTGCTACTGAAGACCCCAACACGACCGTGATGCCAAGGAACGGCTGTGCTGGACAATGCACAAGTTAAAGGGAAAATCCCAAAATTTGCAAGCTACAACAACTCAACCACCATGACTATGCTACCCAGCACGGCCGTGCCAAGAAGCCCCAAAAATGGTTGTGCTTCCCATTACAACTGTGCTAGCTGAAGACAAAATGGGCGTGCTGAAGGGAATGACCTCACCTCCAACTCTACCACCATGCCCGTGCTACCCAACATGGACGTTCTACCTAGCCTCCACCATGGCCACACTGCCAAGTACGACCGTGCTACCAGCCTCCATTTCATCACTTCAACTTGTGATTTTTCCACTTTCTTAGAATTACCGTTCTGACCTCTACCCACAATGGCCGTGCTACCACATAAACCCGACCATTTTCTGCACTATTTTTTCAACAATGCCCCTACTTACCCTAGTGCTTCCACCACCACCTATATATACATGGGTGGAGGCCACAACACTAGGTTAGCTGCCATTACTCATCTCCACTCACTCTTGAGCATTCATTGCAATCCCCTTGCATTTATGCTCTCCACCCACCATTTCCACCTCATTTCCACCATAGAAACCTAGTTTTCTAGGTTTTCTACCATAATCCCCTTCATTTTCATGCCCATCATCCACCTTGGAGGAGGGAGGTTTCCATACATCAACTAGGAGGTGAAGGAGAAGGATCTGCTTTGAGCTCTATGGATTCCTATCCCATTTTCCCCTTTCTTATATCTTATCTTTTCTTTGGTTATGCTTAGCTAAGCCCCTAGTGGTGGGTTGTTTGGGGTTAAAATGTGACTTTGATACCATGTTGGGGGAAATAATTTGTAATGAATATAATTTCATTCTATGATAATTTCCTTTGCTTTTATATCATTTCCCATTATCTTGCATGTCGTTTTTGCTTTTAAACATAAATTGCTTACTTTGTGATGCTTGATGACACTTAGCTTGTAGGAGGAATTGGAATGTATGTAGCAATCTTAGGAATGGATCCTAGGTCCAATTAGTGGATCCCTATCTAGACCCCTTTGTTCCTACATACATCTCCCTTCTTCTACAAGTGAGTGTGAGATCTAAGTAGCTAGTGTAAGTGTGATTAGTGCAATTGCTTCGATCTTTCTAAAGGCTAGATGGCAAGTGATGAATGCATATTCATTATAGTTTTAGTCACCATTTTTGGCCCAGTTTTGCAATGAATGCTAATATTCACCCCTTGAATATGCTCATATACAATTTTCCTCAGTTCCATATCATTATTTAGAGTTTTGATCAAATCTACTCGTCTCCATTGTAGGATTGAACATCACACCATGTGTGCCAGTGTAGGAGGTGTAGGGGACGATGGTCCCGCTAACCGACTAGTGGGTCCAAGAAACTTTCGATAATTTGTACCCTTTTTTTCAATGGCCATATCCTTCATCAGAAGGCATCCTCATCAGTCAGAGGATTCATCAACGTAGGCCATTCGACCCTCAGTAATAGCCCCCCGTGGGGGTGGGTTTGATTCATGATGACTGCGGCCACGATCTCAAAGAAGGACTGTGACCGCGATCTCAATGAGGACCTCGACCTAAGGCACCGCGAGCTAAATCACACCTCGACCTGCATGGAGATCGCAACCTGACCACATCACGACCTCAGAAGATTGCGACTGCACGACACACCTCGACCTGTATGAGGATCGTGACCTAAAGAGGACCGTGACCGCGATCAATGCTGGCCACGACCATGATCAATGCTGGCCACGACCATGATCAATGCTAGTCGCGACCACGATCAATGCTAACCGCGACCATGATCAGTGCTCCTCTGCAACCCGATTGCAACCGCGATAAGGAGTTAAGTCAGTGGAGTGCGCCTATAAATAGGCCACCCACCCGACTTGACAAACCATCTCTTCCACGATTCCGGGAGGCTGTCGCTCTGTGCCTAACCCTCAGGGAGATGATCTCTGCTACCAAGGACTACCTCTGTGGAGTTCTTACCTCTCTTCCATCTCCACTCCATCTAGATCTATATTCTAGCCACGAAAGTGGTTGGACTTTAGATTTGTAGATCTACTCCGTCGTCAGCCATCCACTACTCCTTCTCCTATGAGTGAGAGCATGAGACGAGAAGGAAGAAGGAGAGAGAAGATCTGCCTTGACTGCCTTGGTGTTCTTCCCCTCCTTGTTCCAAATCTGCCCTGAGATCGTGTAGAAGACTGTTTCTCCACCGATCCACGAACATCTTCTTCACCATGGCCATGGAAGAATCTTCCCTCTCTCATGTTTTTCTTATTTCTATCATGAAGAGTGAGTAGTCCTCTTTGCTGGGGTGCGGGGACTAGCCCTGCTGCCCATGCTTACATGTTCATCTCAAAACATTCCATGGCTTGTATATAACTTTTCATCTTGTGTTAATATTTTGATGCATGCTTGTGGACTAATCACCTGCCTTGCATGATCTATTATAACCCTTTTTTGTGAGAACTTCAATACTTAGGTTTATTAATATCATTTGACATGGTTGCTGCTTGATGAGAACTTCTGAAAGATATTTTTGGAGGAGTAAGTGCATGATCTGGTAGGTGACGAGACATATGATGCCTATAGTGATGCTTACACAAACCTGACATCCTAACGGGGGGTTTGATACTCTATTTGGATAGTTGTTTCTGGCCTAGATGTGTTTTGGATGTGTTTGTATGTGTAGTGGTGGTGAAACCTGGTTCCACCTAGTGATTCCCATCATTAATCTAGACTTTGTTTTAATCTTGCTCTTTACTTTCCTTGCATTTAGTTTAACTAAACCCAATCAACTCTTTGTTCTAAATATTAGTCTTACTTAGACTGGATCCGACTAGCAAGATTCTTAAAAACGTTGTTCTTTGGGATCCGATCCTTAACTATACTGTGACAAGACCCGTCTTCTTGCAGGTGGTATTATTGTACGAGGTTTTGGTAATAACTCAGGGATCTCAACCCTGGGTGAATTTGTTAGTGCAGTAAAAACCACGTCAAATTCTGGCACCGTTGCCAGGGGCAAAAGAATCATCTAGTTAAATCTAGTTCCATTAAGACTAATCTAGGATTTTACTTTCACTTTTGATATTATTGATCATATACTTGAATTCGGATCTACTCTGCCCATCTAACTTCTGAAAGATCTTTCTATCCCAGGTATCCCCAAGGTCTAGTGCAACCATCGCTCGAATAGTTCTGGCCTTGCTGCTAGCTTTGACCCTAAGATAGAGCGAACCTTTTTTCGTCAAAGTAGAGAGAATCAAGCTAGGATGGCACAAGAGGAGGAAATTTCCCAAAGGGTGGCTCAAGCCCTTAATGTGCAAAGAGATAGGCTTATGCAAGAAGCCCGAGCTACAGTTCAAGAAGAAATCCAACCAGCTCAAGTAGAAGCTTTAGCAGCAGAGTTACAGAAGGACCTTAGAGAGTTCTCCATCCCTAAGGATGCTGACATTCATCACCCAGTACAACCTCCTCCCATCAATGCTCCTAATTTTGAGATCAGGGCACATTGGGTTACACTGCTTCAGAACAACCCTTTCTATGGTAAGCAAGGAGAGGATAGTCAAGACCATCTTCTGAGGTTTATAGATCTATGTGCTATGACAAAGCATAATGGAGTCACAAATGACGCCATTAGACTCCATCTTTAAATATTTTCTTACTGATAGAGCCATGAGTTGGTATAAATCCTTGCAATGTGAACCCTTCACCGTATGGGAACAACTTCAAAATGTTTTTCTGGAAAAATTCTACCCTCCTCCCCTCACCTATGAAATTAGGGGCCGCATAACACAATTCGTTCAGGCCCCTAGAGAAACCCTTATAGAAGCATAGGAAAGATGCAATGAGCTTCTATGTAAGTGTCCACACCATGACATACCTAAGAATCAGCTCATCGAAATATTTTATAGGGGTGTGGATGATGATATCAAGAAGTTTTTAGACTCCTCATCTGGAGGAAACTTCATGCATCAAAGTTATGATAGTGCATGGAAGGTTGTCACCCTTAGAGCTGAAAATCAAGCCAACTGGGGTAGACCTGTAGGGAAAGGAGTGTTGAAGGTAGATATGGCAGAAGCTACTCTTGAGTACAAGTCTATCACCGAATCCTTAAAGCTACTAGTTGTTAAGCAAGACAACCTCGAATCATCTTTCAACGCCTATGAGAGGAGGCACTCGCCTCCTCAACAACAAGAACAAGTTAAGTCAACTTCTCTATTTTTTGAATCATGTAAAGGCACTTATCATTCTACTCTATCCTGTAATATTCTCTATGATGTCGTTCTGGGCAATGCTTGTATCCAAGGAGGTAATGGTCAGATGGAAAATCTAAGTGCTGTCCACACTATCCCTAGTCAAGGATATTATAATCTGAATCAGAACAGGAACCATCAAAGTTTTCAATATGGAAATCCTTCAGGAGCAGAAAACTCACAACATCTTGGTTCAAATAATCAACAACGAGGTCATCCAGGACACCAATATAATCAACAATCAAACTTCAAGAATCAAGGGAACTTTAGGGATAACTTTTAAAATAGAAACTACAATCAGTATTAGGACAACCCTCAGTTCCAGAATCCAAACCAAGTCCCTTATCAACATCAAAAACAAGGGCCACAAGCCCGTCCCATATCTTCTGATGACAAACTATCAACTATTGAGAAGATGCTTCAGTCACAACAAACTATGATAGCAAATCAGCAAGCCCATCAGAAGGCTATTGAATCCCAACTAGCTCAACTTTCAACTAGCCTCAAGCCGCATACTGGAGCATTTGATGGCCAACCAGAGAACAATCCTAAGCATCCAGAGCAACCGAAGGCTGTCACCACCCGATCAGGAAAAGACTATTCTGATCCTCCTATCAAGGCACCTGTGGTAGTTACAAACGATGATGACTTTGTGATTGCCCAAGACTCTACAATACCTGAATTTCAACCGAAAGAACCACCAATCACTGATAAGACAGACAAAGCAAGTTCTGAAGAACCTGTTGTTGCAGAAGTAGAAGACACACCTGATCCAGTTATGCCAGTATACAAGCCCCGTCCTCCCTTCCCAACTTGACTAAAGCAGAAAAATCTTGACACACATTTTAATAAGTTCAAGGAAGCAATGAAGAAGCTTCATGTTGATATACCCTTTCTAGATGCGTTGGTTGAGATACCAACCTGGACAAAGTACTTAAAATCACTCCTCAAAAGGAAATATATAACCAAAGAATATGAGACAGTCAAGTTAGCAACAACTACTTTTGATATTATTCAGAGCAAGATGCCCAAGAAGCAGAAAGACCCATGATCCTTTAGAATTTCATGTCATATCGGTGACTCCTCATGTAAGAAGGGATTGACCGACCTTGGTGCTAGAATCTCTATCATGCCACTTAGCCTTTTCAAGAGGCTAGGGTTTGCAAAACTTCTCCCAACTGGAATGACCTGTAGACAATTCTATGACTCTTCCCTTGGGAATCATTGAGGATGTCCCAGTCAAGGTAGGAAAGGACTCTTATGTCCCATGTGACTTTGTCATCATGGACATAAAAGAGGACTTTAGATACCCTCTTATCTTTGGCCGTCCTTTCCTTGCCACTGTGAGAGCTCTTATTGATGTTGAAGCGGGGACCTTGATCCTCATACTAGGTAAAGAAATACTCGAGTTCAAGGTTTTTGAAAGTATGTGAAGACCAAGCATGCAAGAAGAAGTCTATTTGATTGATTGCATAGAGAAAATGTCACTCCTCACATACGAGGATTATGAACAAGACGATCCTTTAGAAGTGGCTCTAACAAACCAAAATGCGAGTGACTCCATCGAAGAACGAGTAAAGAATTGTGTCCTCCACCTCAACACTGCAGAAGAAGATACTAAAGCTAAATTTGAGGAACTCAAGGCTGTAAATGTTACTGAAGAGCCATGCGAGAAGCCAAAGGCCCCTAAAATGAAGCCCCTACCTGAGGGACTGAAGTACGTGTTTCTGGATGATCTCAAGGTCTGTCCAGTTATCATTAATTTTGACCTAACGTCCGAACGAGAATATAAACTTCTAACAGAATTAAGGGGAAGAAGAAAAGCTATCAGCTATAAGATGAGTGATCTCATCGAGGTCAGTCGAGCACTTTGCATGCACAAAATCCCAATGGTGGAAGACCACAAGCTGACTGTCGAACATCAACAAAAGCTGAATCCAAATATGAAAGAAGTAGTCCGCCTAGAAGTCATTAAATTGCTTACTACCAGAGTCATGTATCCTATATCTGACTCGCCATGGGTGAGTCCTATACATGTTGTCTCAAAGAAAGGTGGAACTACTGTGATACAGAATGAAAATAATGAACTTATCCCCACTCAAATAGTCACTGGCTGGAGGATGTACATCAACTATAGGAAGTTAAACAAGGCCACACGTAAGGATCATTTCCAGATGCCTTTTCTAGATCAGGTCTTACAGTAATTGGTTCACCAGGAATATTTTTGCTATCTCTATGGTTACTCTAGATTCTATGAAATTCCTATACATCCAGATGACAAAGAGAAGGACTACTTTCACTTGCCCCTTTAGAGCATATGCCTTTAGGAGGATGCCTTTTGGGCTTTGCAATGCGCCTGCAACTTTCCAACGTTGCATGGCAGCCATATTTGCTGGTCTAACTAAAACTATTATGGAAGTTTTCATGGATGATTTTTCCATCTATGGGGATTCGTATGACTCATGCCTAAAGAACCTCTCCCTCATCCTCAAACGATGTGAAGAAGCACATCTAGTACTTAATTGGGAGAAATGTCACTTTGTGGTGAAAGAAGGCATTGTCCTTGGCCATAGGGTCAGCAAAAACTTCCATTGAAGAGAAGCAAATGAAATACTTTCATAAAAATTCTCGTAGAATTGAGAATGAAGTTTTCATTCTGTACATGCCAGATCATGAATTAGTATTGAGGGATTGAAGTTGACAAAGAAAAAATCAAAGTGATTTCTAGACTCAGTATCCCAACCAATGTAAGAGAGGTCCACACATTTCTCGGTCATGTAGGCTTTTACAGAAGGTTCATAAAGGATTTCTCCAAGATAACCAAGCCTATGACAAACTTATTGCTAAAGGACGCTGATTTCCACTTTGATGAAGAATGCATCAAGAGTTTCAACAATCTTAAGAATGCCCTTACAACAACCCCTATCATCAGAGCTCCAGATTGGGAGAACCCATTTGAAATAATGTGCAACGCCAGCGATTACACAGTTGGTGCTATTTTGGGCCAGTATATAGAAAAGAAACATTATGTCATCTAATATGCATCTAAGACCCTTGATGAAGCTCAAATGAACTATGCAACTACTGAGAAGGAACTTTTAGAAGTTGTGTATGAATTTGACAAGTTTAGATCCTACCTTATTGGTTCCAAGGTCATTGTCTACACAGATCATGCTGCAATTTGTTATCTCCTAGCAAAGAAAGATGCAAAACCCAGGCTAATCAGATGGATTCTCCTATTACAAGAATTTGATCTTGAGATAAGAGATAAGAAAGGCACGGAGAATGTTGTGGCAGACCACTTGAATCGTATCCACACTCTGGAAACTGAGAAGATATCGATTAATGACTCTCTTCCAGATGACAAGCTCATGAAAGTCTCAGAAGCTACTCCTTGGTACTCAGACTACGTGAACTACCTTGCAGCTGGGGTCATCCACCCGGAATGCACCGGAAATGCACTGAAGAAATTCATGAACGATGTGAGGCAATATCACTAGGATGAACCGTACCTCTTCAAGCTCTGTGCTGATGGTCTCTACAGACGATGTATCACCAAGGAAGAAACTCATCTTGTTCTAGAACAATACCACTCAGGTCCTGCTGGAGGCCATATGAGTTCTAAGAAAACTGCTCTGAAGGTTTTGTAATGTGGCTTCTTTTGGCCAAACATATCCAGAGATGCCTACAACTTTGTCTTGTCGTGTGACAAATGCCAGAGGATGGGTAACATTACAAGAAGAGATGAGATGCCCCTTAAACTATGGCAAGTAGTCGAGATCTTTGAAATTTGGGGAATGGACTACATGGGCCCATTCCCATCCTCTCATGGATTTTGCTACATTCTGGTTGCGGTGGATTATGTCTCTAAATGGGTAGAGGCCATACCAACCGTCACCAATGATTCAAAACCTACCATCAAAATGTTCAAAGATATTATATTTCCCCATTTTAGAGTCCCACACACTGTGATATCCGACAGAGGTTCTCATTTTTTGGAAAGAAGCTTCGAGGCTCTATTGAGAAAATATGGCGTAACACACAAGGTAGATTCCCCCTACTATTTGCAAATGAGTGGGCAGGTAGAGGTTTCAAACCGTCAACTCAAAGCTATTCTAGAAAAGATAGTAGGATGCAACCAAAAGGATTGGTCAGTAAAAATCAATGACACCTTGTGGGCCTACCGAACCACTTTTAAGATTCCTGTTGGGATGACACCATTTCAATTAATATATGGAAAATCATGTCACCTGCCTATAGAACTTGAACACAAAGCTTGGTGGGCAATCAAACAGCTGAATTTTGACATGAAGAAAGCTGGTCAAGCTAGGATTCTGCAACTTCAGGAGTTGGATGAGCTCCGGATGATAGCTTATGAGAATGCAAGAATCTACAAAGAACACACTAAGTTATGGCATGATGGTCATCTGAAAAGGAAGGAGATACAAGTGGGAGACCAAGTTCTTCTATTTAACTCAAGACTGAGATTGTTCCCAGGGAAACTCTATTCTCGCTGGTCTGGACCATACATTGTCAAGAGCATCTACCCACATGGTGCTTTTGTTTTATGGAGTGAAAAATGGGGAGATTTTGTGGCAAATGGCCAACTCTTGAAAAGATATTTCACCACAACTGATACTAGCATTGAAGAATTGCTAAATCTTTCGAAACCAACATATCTACCAGAAAATTGAAGGAATCATATCGAGCCAACGACATAAAACAAAGGCGCTTGTCGGGAGGCAACCCGATCCTTAACTTAGCTTATACGTTTCAATTTGAATTAGAAAATTTTGCACCCAGTAGATATCACATTGCAAGATGCAATCTTAAGATCTGATAATTTTCATTTTTGAGATTTTAGATGGAGGACACATTGTTGAGAGGAACACAACCACATCTGGTGGTCCAACTGATATGATTTTTCCCCTCCTTCTTGGATTTAGAGTTTGCTCGGGACAATCAAATTTCTAAGTTTGAGGTGGATGGTGGGTGGTACGTACTTTACATTCCACCTACACCCATCTGTTTCAGACTTAAGATTCCATCATTACAATTTGATCATTTTTTTCTAAAATTTTAAAAATTTCAAAGTAGTTTTATATAGAAACTTGATAAAGTTTTGACGCTTCTTTTTAAATCAAAGCCTTTACCTAGCCAGTTAGTTTCTTTGTCTATGCAATTTTGAATCATTATACCCTCCTTATTCGAAGCAAAGCCTCAAGATGGACAATTTCTGAAACTAGCCGATGGTTAGAAATCATCATGTAAATCTTATGAATCCTAACATCATGATCCTTCAGTAAAAATGGCAAGCATCTATCGAACTAAGAGGGATCAAACACATTGTGCTTCTTAAAAAACTAGTGAGACAATAGCATGGAATCTCCACAAGATCCCCATCAAGTCATTATTTGAGCATAGTGTGATAAAGAGAACAACCCGGTGCACTATATCGTAAACCAACTTGTATTATGATATGAACTCTCTTCTACACTTCTTCTACCATCTTCATACCCCTCCATCCATAAAAAAGAAACAAAAATCCACAAAAAGAGTGCCAAACCCTAAGTTCGGGGTGGCACACCACTCATCTCTTTATCCACTTCTTCCATACCCCTCCCTATTTAATAGGGGCGTACCACAAAAAAGAAAAGATGCCAATGAGCACACAAAAAATGCAATCTCGAGTCGAATAGAGAAGAGATTTGCATAAAAAAAGCAATCAATGTAATTGCAACCATATAATAAAATCTCGAGTCGAATAGAGGAGAGATTCATTACTTCCTTCCATACCCCCTTCACTCCATTTGCCACCAACAGGCACAATGAATGCCTCATTTTGGCCACTCTTTTGTAGAACACTAGTGTTAGATTAGATGCACACTTGTTATTCTATGGGTATCTCTAGATTCTTACAAAACTCTTAGACATGCTTGATGTTGGAGAAAGTGCTTTTGAGAAACAAACTCATGAATGAAGATATTGTAAGATGTGTTCAGTGATCTCAGGAAGTTGAGATGCTAAGCCATACAAAGAAGAAAATAAACAATCATGTTGTGAAGATGAGACAATGACAAGAGTTGAAAGTATACAATTGGCAACTGTTTCAAATTGTGTTACTTGAGGACAAGCAACGTTTAAGTTTGGGGTTTTTTGATGAATGCATATTCATCTTAGTTTTCTTCACCATTTTTGGCCCAGTTTTGCACTGAATGTTAATATTTACCCCTTGAAAATGCTCATATACAATTTTCCTCAGTTCCATATCATTATTTAGAGTTTTGATCAAATCTATTCGTCTCCATTGCAGAATTGAACATCACGCCATGTGTGACAATATAGGAGGTGTAGGGAACGATGGTCCTACTAACCGACTAGCGGGCCCAAGAAACTTTCGATAATTTATACCCTTTTTTTTGATGGTCAGATCCTTCATTAGAAGGCATCCTCATCAGTCAGAGGATTCATCAACACAGGCCATTCGACCCTCTGCAATACCCCCCCCCCACGGGGGTGGGTTTGATTCATGATGACCACAACCACGATCTCAAAGAAGGACCGCAACTGTGATCTCAAAGAGGACCTCGACCCGAGGCACCGCGAGATAAAGCACACCTCAACCTGCATGGAGATCATAACCTGACCACATCGCTACCATAGAAGTTCATGACCGCACGACACACCTTGACCTGCATGAGGATCACAACCTGAAGAGGACTGTGACCGTGATAATGATGGCCACGACCACGATCAATACTATCCACGACTGTGATCAATGCTAACCATGATTGTGATCAATGCTCCTCCACAACCTGATCGTGACCGTGATTAGGAGTTAAGTCAGTGGAGTGCGCCTATAAATAGGCCACCCACCCGACTTGACAAACCATCTCTTCTACGATGCCGGGAGGCTGCCGCTCTGTGCCCAGTCCTCAGGGAGTTGATCTCCACCATCAAGGACTACCTCTGTGGAGTTCTTACCTCTCCTCCATCTCCACTCCATCTAGATCTATCTTCTAGCCATGAAAGTGGTTGGACTTTAGATATGTAGATCTACTCCAACGTCAGCCATCTGCTGCTGCTTCTCTTGTGAGCGAGAGCACGAGATGAGAAGGAAGAAGGAGAGAGAAGATTTGCCTCGACTTCCTTGGTGTTCTTCCCCTCCTCGTTCCAGATCTGACCCGAGATCGTGTAGAAGACCATTTCTCCACCGAGCCACAGACATCTTCTTCACCATGACCATGGCATAATCTTCCCTCTCTCTTGTTTTTCTTGTTTCTATCATGAAGAGCGAGTAGTCCTCTTTGCTGGGGTGTGGGGACTAGACCTGCTACCCATGCTTACATGTTCATCTCAAAACATTCCATGGCTTGTATATAACTTTTCATCTCGTGTTAATCATTTGGTGTGTGCTCATAGACTAATCACCTGCCTTGCATGATCTATTATAACCCTTTGTTGCGAGAAATTCATTTCTTAGGTTTATTAATATCATTTAATATGGTTGCTGCCTTGACGAAAACTTCTGAAAGATATATTCAGAGTAGTAAGTGCATGATTAGGTAGGTGACGAGACATCTGATGCCTATAGTGATGCTTACACGAACCTGACATCCTAACAGGGGGTTTGCTACTCTATTTGGATAGTTGTTTCTGGCCTGGATGTGTTTTGGATGTGTTTGCATGTGTAGTGGTGGTGAAACCCAATTCCACCCCAATGATTCCCATCATTAATCTAGACTCTATTTTAATCCTGCTCTTTACTTTCCTTGCATTTAGTTTAACTAAACCCAATCAACTCTTTGTTCTAAGTATTAGTCTTACTTGGACTGGATCTGACTAGCAAGATTCTTTAAAATGTTTTCCTTTGGGATTCGATCCTTAACTATACCACAATAAGACCCGTCTTCTTGCAGGTGGTATTATTACATGAGGTTTTGGTAAAACTCAGGGATCTCATCCCTGGGTGAATTTGTTAGTGCAATAAAAACCATGTCAGCAAGTAACATGAGGTGAAAAACCCTCATCTCTACTCCCATTCCTACCCTTGGCTCTCAATTTCCCCAATACCACTTACCCTAGAAACCTATACTTGACAAGTCCTACTAGAATTACACCTAACCCTAGTTCTCCAACTAGTAGTATAGGGTACATTCTAATAGCACTTGCCTTGTTGTTTGGTTTGGTAATCTAGATTGAAATGTTTGATTCACATGCCATGTTGACCTTCCCCCAACTAATATCAAAGTGCATTCCCCAACGGCCCACCTACCCAATCCATTTCTTAAAACCTAACTTGTCATTTTAGCTTGTTAATGCTAGTTTAGTTTAATTGCCTTTATTCACTCTAGCTAATTACTTACTCTTGTTAATTAGGGTTAACCTAGATTCTTTCTTGCTCTAGTGTTTAGTTTAGTTCTTAGTTGATAATTGCATTACTAGAGTAGTGTAGATCATCTTGCTCTTGTTTAGTTGATTGCTTCATCTAGCCTCTTAGACATAACTTGCTTAGGATAACCTAGTTTTTGGTAATATATCTTTCATATTACCTTTAATTGTCTGTTTGCTTAGTGTAATCAAACCAAAACCCAATTTTAAAGCCTTCAACCCTAGTCTTCACTTTAGGAACATAACCATCACCAACTAGGCTCTAGTTTGGGGAACCTATAAATATCAAAAGATCATGTGTGCGTGTAATAAACACACCAAGCTTTATGGCGCCGTTTTTGGGGATAGAGGCGCTCAACCTAGCTAGTTAGTGTAGCTTAGCCTTTCCTACTGCCCTCATCATTGCTATTCTTTATTCTTTGTTCACTTTTGCATATTGTCATTCTAACTTAGTTTTTGTTTCTTGCTTGTGTATTGTGTAGGTGACAACTATGCATGCGTCATACACATTCCACTTGTACTGACTTGGTGTTATATGACCCCGAGATATGTAGAAGGAGACGCCAAATGAAAGGCCCCTAAACTTTCTTAATGAGTTGAATAAGATTAATTATCATAATTGAATTCTTATAAATCTAATATAACCTTGTGATATGCTTTGAAATAATAAGACAAGCTTAAGTTTCAAATTTGGTCCAATTTGGACACTGTTTGAGCAAGTTATGCAATTTTATGCACATTTTGGACTTTTCTACAATTTACCCAATTGAGAGGTTTTCTTTGCAATTTATCAATTACATTATGTTCCTTGTATATTCTATCATCATTCTTGAGCTTTCTGATCCATGGGGAGCCTATTTAAACCTTGGTTTGAAGGTGTTTTCCTCAAGGGTATTTTAGGGTTTACCCCTTCATGGATGAGCTACGTTTAGTAGCTATCAACTAATGAATTATTTGTTTTTCTTGAAAATTCAATAAACGAGGGATAAGAATGTATCTATGGACGGTGGGGGATATGCTTGTGTGTGTTCTTGTATATTCTTAATGGTTTAAGGCCATGGACACTTGGAAAGATACTAGAACTTCAACTTTTTCTTTATCTTAAAGTTTCATATACTTAACCCTAAGCACACAAACGAGCCATTTACTCTCCACCAATTTCCTCCTTTTATTAACCTCATTCTCCCTCTGTGCTTCTGCGAATTTCCTATCCAAGGAAGAAGAAAGAGGGGATCTTCTTGAAAAAGAATCTAGGGTTGCAATTGACTTCCTTTGAGGGTTTAAAAGGCTTCCTTCTAGTGATCTTGACCTAAAAGAGTAAGAATCCCCCTCTTTCCTCCGTTTATTTATTTTTTATCCTTCCCCCTACCTTTCTCCAGGTTGGAACCTTACTGTTCCATGGTATAAATTTCTCTAAATATATAAAACCCTACCTTTCTTGCTCCTTATGCTTAAGGTTTGCTCATTTGATGAAGAAAGGTGCTAGATGGACGAGTTCACACCTTATGCTTGGATTTCCTAACCTACCTTCTCATATTTTCTTCTGTTTGGGAGTTTATCTTCTAATTAGAGGCAAGTTTTATAACGTTCTCCATGTTTATTGCTTACCATAAGCTTGCTAGTTCATGTTCTTACTTTTAAATGATGATCCATGCACTAAAAAGCTATGCTTGACTTGGATTTCAATTTTTATATTTCGATTTTTATAATGTTCCCTATTCTGATTTCAGTTCTAGATGAACATGTGATCATGTGTACATTATTCCTAAGATATAATATGACTGGGATCAGGTTGGTTTGACAACCTATGGTGCTAAGCACCTATCAACCAATGGTCAATTTTAGGGTTTAAAGCTGATTTCTTCTATAAACACATGGCTCAATGGTGGTACCATTGCAAAAACCGTTGGTGTTGTCTTCATGACAACTGATGGTGGTGACAAAGGGTGACAACTTACGTTCACCCCTTAGGTCAGGTGTTGGCCTAATTAGAATCCTAGTTATTAATAAATAAGTACCCTAATGATGCTATCAATCAATGGTGATATTAGTTTGATATTTGATGTTGATTAATGAATATAGTGCTGATCTAACAACCTATGGTGACTTAATGGTCACTAATGATGGTGTATCAGGTCTCCAAAACCTATGGTGAGTTAATAATATAGTTGTAACATCAATTAAGCCTTAGACCTATGGTTTCTTGGGTCACTTGATGCAATGGTCAGACCTATACTGTAATTGATGGTTTTAACATATGAACTTGACCCAATGGTCAGGATCTAATGTTTATTCCTCCAATAAAGTGGAATGATGGCTAATATAATATGTTTGTCCTAATAATGTGATTTATATGGTTTCCTTTATATGACCAACTTAAGTAGTTTACTTGTTGACAATGGATGGCTTGTTTTAAATGAACAGTCGATTGTGGGTTTTACCCTACTCTCAACAGAACCCTTATTATTGTTAATCAAAGGATGTCTAGGGTTAAAAGGTGACTTTTATAAATCACAAATCAATAACATTATATATGATTCATTCAAGGTGTTTACTTTTGTAAACGACCAATGGCTTTACCTTTTCAACATTTCATGGTTAGAAGTTGATGCCTCAATACTCCCATTGTTTTGGGTGAAGCATGTAGTGTAATGTTATGATTCAAATGATGAGAATTTGATGGTTCAATGCCTTAAACTTGTAATCTTACCCTTCACTCATATGATTATGATTTATAATCATCATAATGAATTAGTGGGTAACCCTAATGAGGTATAACTTGTTATACCTAGCTTTAATATAACTAAATGATGGTAATTGAATGATTAATACAATCATGGAGTACTCTCTTATTGTTATTGAAACCTTAGTATGCTATAACCTGATGGTCACATCTTGATTTATGTGTGGATTAATACTTGAGAATAGTATGGAATGTGATGGTGATGCTTCACCTTATGCATCCATGATCTAATGGGGATGCCATGAGTTAGGGTTTGGGTATGAGTGCTGATTAGTAACATTAATATAATTTATCTTGTTGAACCTAACTCTAATGCAAATAGATAAATATGAGTATTCATGTTTAACCTTCTTATATGATGGCATGATGGTGAAATAGCCTCCTTAATATAATCATAACCTTAATGTGTTTATTGGTGATTAACATAGCCACATGGTTCATACTTTCTTATGCTAAACATGTGCATTATGAATATGATGAGGGTTAATAATATCTAGATTCCTTGCATGTTAATGTAATAAAGGAGTGTTCTTAATGTTAGTATAACCATTATATGATTGTTTATGAATATCTCCTAGCTCATTAATGCAATATTGTGCTGATATGGTGTATTATATGTAAGTGATGTTGTTGAGCCTTGTTAAAAGGCATGCAAAGATAATGATGATCTTGCAGGGAATAGTATGATGGTCTTAATGACCTTTGGGCATGGTTGAGCCTTGAATGAGGTGTAATCCTCTTGTGTTGACAAGGGTTGATACCCTGCAATATTTTAAAAAGGATTTATATCTTGTGATAGTATGATGACTAGTGTAGTCTCATGAATGGAAAGTGAATAATACCCTATGATGATAGGATGAGAAATTATGTTTCACACATTTTATATCTTTTGAAGTTGTGATATTTATATGATTGCTAGAAGTGAATTAGGGTTTGTGTGTTCACTTGTTTGATGCAGCCTTAATTCACTCAATTGGCATAACTAATCAAGTGAAACTCTAATCATGTAATGCCCTATGCCGTAAAGCCATCTTCAGTGTCAGAACTTGTTGGATGGTGAAACGAGTATTCCTAAGGGAAACTCGAAGCACATACTATTGAGTATGTGGGGGTGGAAAGTTTAGGATATATCCTTATCATCTACAATGCAGGTTGTCAAGGATGGCTATGGTCATGCCTCATACATCTGATGTGATTGAGGACAACTGTGATTGTACCTTGCATTAGAGGGTTTTGTATACCCTAGTTTCTAGTGCCGTGACCTGTACTAAGGGCGGACTAGTGGTTAGAAACTTGACTATATATCATTGTGGTGGCAACTTTGACTGATCTATCACTGCCTTTTTACTCGTACTGACCAAGGGGAAGAGATCTTAGGATATCGACACTCCTAGATCTTGTATGGAACTGAATAGCCCTTTGTAGAGGCCGATTCGACTTTGGATGGTACGATTCAAATTCCCCAGGGCATAATAAAAGATGTAAGATAGCCATGTAGCATATCTATTTAGGGTTATACATAACGCTTCATATTGGATGATATCCCTTGTTTTATTCTTTTCACTAAGATCATGTATAGTACAATAAGAGATAATAGATATACTTATGTTGTAGTTATGCTCATGTTGTAAACTTGCTTATGTTGTCAAATATACTGACACTGATGGTTAAGATGTTGCTGCTAGCTATGTTTAGTATTGCTAGCCATGCCTATGTAAGTAGAAATTCTTAAATTGCTAATCATGCCTATGTAGTTCATTATGTTATTATGTTAGTTCTTGTTATGATATAGATTTGTTTCCTTTATTTGAGATGCCAATATTGATAGCCATGTTATGTTACTAGACATATTCATGATGTCAGGGATGCTTATGCTACTAGAATGCTTGTGCTGTTAGCAAGGAATACGATGATAGTCATATTAATGATAATGATTATTATTAGATGCAATTTGATGATATTTGAGTAGATATCTATCCAAAGAAATGGATTTATTTGTTATCTATATATGCATTGATGATCATACTTGTTTCTAAGATTAATTGCTTAATTTGTTTAGCATACTTGAACTGTTCAATCTATTTAATTGATTATTAAATACTCCAATTTCTTAGTTATTTACTATTTAAAATATTGTAATCAATAAGCATTGTCGGAGGTTATATCTCTTACTGGGACATGGGTCTCACCCTTGTGGGTTGCCACATCTTTTTAGGTAATCTGAAGTGACGAAAACAAACCTGTGGCAGCAAAGAGGAGATATAGTAATGAATCTTTGAGAAAATTGATTATATGTCTAGTGTGTCCTAGAGTCGTCCCTGTACTCTCAGATCTGGACAGGAAAAGTTTGTATATGGTGTTTCAAATGAATCAAAATTTTGTTAGCATATTAATGTTTGTTGTGTGGAATATACAAATATTGTTCTTCTGTGTATATATGTTGTAGCTAAGGTGATAAAACAATTTGTATCAAATTCTTGTCATAGTATGGATATAAGAAAGATGTTGGACTCTTATTCAAATGTTTCTGAGCGGGTGCTGACGTCAAAATCAGTTTTAATTTACCCATATTTTTGGGTATGTGGTTAATTGGTGATTGATTGTGTTTTATGTTTTAAGTAATCTCATTTAGAGTAACGAGTTCTCACACCAAAGGCACCACACGCAACACTGAGAAACTGAGATGGGTGACCATGAAGCTGAAATACCTCATGGAAATGCTCAACCACCGCTACCCAACCACCCCCTCCATGAGTATTTTACCCAAGGGAATTACAATTCTCCCATTGCCACCATTATTGACCAAATTCCAGGTCAACAATTCTCCATTCCACCCGCACTTCTTGGACTCCTCCCTACCTACTATGGGATGGAGAATGAAAGCCCGTACCATCATATTGACGCCTTCCTTGAGACTTGTTCCACCTTCCGCACACCCGCTGCCACCGATGACTCCATCCACAAGACACTCTTCCCTTTCTCTTTAAAAGAAAAGGCCAAAGAATGGTAGATTTCAAAGTTAGAGGTGGTGACGTGGAATGCAGTAAAAATGAGTTTCTCAAGAAGTTCTTTCCAATTGCCAAGCTGACCCAAATGCGAAGATGTATCACCGACTTCTCCCAAAAGGAAAATGAACCTTTCCACGAGGCATGGGAAAGGTTCCAAAGGCTCCTACACGATTGCCCCCATTACGGGGTACCTTTTTGGCAGATGATCCAAGCTTTCTACACTGAGTTGGAAGAGTTGAGCCAGAACAATGTTGATTTTTCATGTGGAGACACCTTCATGCCAAAACTACCTGAGGAGTCATGGACCTTATTTGAGAACCTTTCTAAGAACTCTCACCATCGAGCTTCTACCAAAGGGGAACATTGTGGCAAGAACTACATCCCTCCACCTCCTCCCATAGCTCCAACCCAAACTGCTACGAACCCCGACATGATGAAAATGTTGAAGGACATGATGAATATGGTGAAGAGCCAAGCTGGTGGTTCTTCTAGTCAATCCACCATGGCAGTTGAAGCTGAAGAAGAAGAAGTTCATGCTCTACACTCTTTTGGCAACCGAAACAATCAAGGTCGTATGTCCAACACTTACACTCGCGAGTGGAGAAACCATTCCAAATTTTCATGGAAATAACAAAATGAGGATGGTCAAGGACAAGGGAAGCCAAGGCCAAGGTATAACTCAAAATTTGAAAATGAAGTGCTTGGAAGATTGAGAAGTTTGGATGAGGTAAAGAAAGATGTGTCCTCTCATGGGAAGTCCATTAACTGTCTTGAGCAAAGATTGGACCAAATATCACTTTCACTTACTAGAAGGTAGGAATGCAAACTCCCATCTAAACCAATGCCAAACCTAAACAATGATGTCACTTTCATGGGAAATGCTCAAAGTTCATATGCTCCACCTTCTTATCAAGCACCACCAAACCCATATGCTCCACCACTTCCTCAAGTTCCTCTCAACTATCAATATGCTCCACCTCCACCTCACTCATACCAAAAGTCCCCTTCGCAATATCACCCCAACCACAATAATAACCACAACCACAGTTCATCCTTCAAAATCCCAACTCACCCCAGCAAAGACTACCACCACCTCAACAGCCACAACCCCATTCACAAGCCTCTTCTTCTACTACCCATGAGCATGTGAAGGCGGTGACGATATTGAGGAGTGGTCAGACCTTGGAGCAGCCCTGTGGTACTATTGTTGATAGGGCAGCTAGTGAGGATAGAGGTGATATTGTGATTAGACATGTTGATACTAAAATCCAGATTGATGATACTATGACAGGAACTAGAGTTGATATCATGATACTGAGCAGTGATATAGTGACACTGAGTAGTGATACCATGATTCCTGTGATTTTAGTCGATGATTCTGTTGATCTGAGCCATTTGGGAGCCCAACTCCCCCCATTTTCTGATGCTCTTGAGGAGCCTTCTGTTGTGAGAAGAAAGAAGAAACATAATGAAAATATCATGGAAACCTTCAAACAAGTAAATATAAACATTCCTTTGCTTGATGTGGTCAAGCAAATCCCTTCCTATGCTAAGTTTCTGAAAGATTTGTGCACGTTTAAAAGAAAAATAGCAGGGAGAATTCCCAAGAAGGTCAAGCTCACCGAGAAAGTGAGCCCAATTATATAACACACCATGTTGAGAAAGAGTAAAGACCCCAATGCTCCCATCATTTCATGTTATATTGGATCACACCGCATAGACCAAGCCCTTCTAGACTTGGTCTCTAGTGTGAACTTAATGCCATATGATGTGTTTGCCGAGCTCCAAATGGGACAATTAGGTCCAACTCATTACACTTTGCAATTGGCTAACCAATCGGTGAAGATACCTAGAGGGTGTGTTGATGATGTGCTAGTTAGACTTGATGATGAGAGTTCCTCATTCTTCCCCATTGACTTCATTGTGCTAGATATGGAAAAGGACACAAGAAGAGTACTTATCATCTTGGGGAGGCCCTTCTTAGCTAAAACTGACACAATGATCCACATGAGAACCGATACCATGTATGTGACATTCATGCACATGAATTTCCGGTTGAACATCTTCAAGTTTTCAGCTACAGCCGAGGTGATAGGATCCACATAAAAAGATTGTTATCTTGTTGAATGCCTTGATGAGATTGTGGAGGAGTGCCTACCTATGTGGATTCAGACTGCCACTCAAGGTAGAGATTTAGAGCCCATTGTTGAGTTCCTCGATGATGATGATGAAGATGATGAAGTGAACAAGCTAGCCTTAGTGGCTACAAGCGAGGACCTCCCATCAATTTCTAAGCCATTGAATAACTCTCTTGATGAACCTCCAACTCTTGAGATCAAGTCACTTCTGTAAGGATTGAGGTATGCATTTCTAGGCTCCAATTACACCCTCTCAGTGATCATTTCTTCTATTTTCTCTTTGGAACAAGAAGAGGCATTAATGAAAGTCTTAAAGAAGAAGATTCAGACCATTGGATGGTCTATTACTGATTTGATGGGTATTGAACCCTCCATTTGTGTGCATAAGATCTATTTGGAGGATGATGCAAGGCCAACCTACCAAATGCAAAGGCAATTGAACCCAAAATTGAAGGAAGTTGTGACCCAAGAGGTCGTGAAATTGTTAGATGTTGGGATTATTTATCCGGTTTCTTATAGCACATGGGTGAGTCCCATCCAAGTTGTACCAAAGAAGGGTGGGATCACAATGGCAGAGAATGTTGATGGTGAGATGCTGCCTATTAGACAACAGTCCAAATGGAGAATGTGTGTAGACTACAAAAATCTCAATGAGAAGACTAAGAAGGACCACTATCCTCTTCCATTTCTTGATCATATTCTAGAGAGGTTAGCATGGAAAAGTTTCTATTGCTTTCTTGATGGATACTCCAGGTACTTCCTGATTGTTGTGCATCCTGCGGACCAAGAGAAGATGACATTCACTTGCCCTAGTGGTACTTTTGCTTACCGGAGAATGCCATTTGGGTTGTGTAATGCCCCTTCCACTTATAAGAGATGTGTGACCTCAATCTTCAACGACATGCTTTATTTGTCACTTGAAGTGTTCATGGATGATTTCTCAGTTTTTGGTGAAACCTTTGATGTGTGTTTGATCTACTTGGCTGTCATTCTTGAGAGATGCATTAAGGTTTGCCACATGCGATCTTGGGAAAAGAGCCACTTCATGGTGCATGAAGGCATAGTTTTGGGTCACCAGGTTTCAAAAGAAGGTATTGAGGTTGATAGGGCCAAGGTGGGCCTCATTTCTACTCTTACCATTCCTTCTACCGATCTTTCTTGGGACATGGAAGTTTCTATCGTTACGTCATCAAGGATTTTAGCTAAATCTAAAGACCTCTATGTCATTTGTTGGAAAAATATATTGAATTTCACTTTGATGAGAAGTATGTTGAAGTCTTCAACCACTTGAAGCAAAAGCTCATTTATGCTCCTATAATGCAACCACCATATTTCTCTTTGCCATTTGAGATGATGGCTGATGCATCCGATATGGCGGTGGGGGATATGGTGGGCCAAAGAATTGGACAGATTCTGCACACCATCTATTATGCTAGCAAGACCCTAGACAAAGCACAAAGGAACTACACGACTATAGAAAAAGAGTTGCTTGTAGTTATCTTTGCTCTTGACAAGTTTCAATCATATCTTTTATAAAACAAAGTAGTGATATACACGGATCCCATGCTGCATTGAAGTATCTCATGGCGAAGAAAGACTCAAAGCCAAGGTTGATACAATGGATTTTGTTGCTTCAAGAGTTTGACATTGAGATTGTGGACACGAAGGGAGTGGAAAATTCTACCACTGACCATCTCTCCCTAATTGAAGGACCCTTTGATGATACAAGTAGAATCAAAGAAATAATGCCACATGAGCAACTCTTCCTACTCTCATACACTCAAAGGCCAAGGTATAAACACATAGCTAACTTCTTAGCTAGTAGAAAGATACCATGCACATGGACAAGACAGGAAAGCAAAAGGCTATTTACTATGGTGAAAAATTATGTTTAGGATGATCCTCATCTTTTCAAATATTACCCCGGCCAACTTATTCGAAGATGTGTTCCAGAGATGGAGAAGCAAGAAATTCTATCTGTGTGTCATTCTAGAGTTTGTGGAGGTCATTTTGGTGGGAAACACATGGCTGCCAAGGTTCTCCAAAGTGGATTCTATTGACCCTTCTTGTTTAAAGACTCTCATGAATTTTGCAAGTACTATTTGAAGTGCCAAAAGGTGGGCACCATCTCTAAGAGGGACATGATTCCTCTATCATCCATTCTCGGGGTGGAGGTATTTGATTTTGGGGGATTGACTTCACGGGCCCATTTCCCCCTCCAGATATGTCTACATTTTAGTTGCCATGGATTACATGTCAAAGTGGATTGAGGAAGTTGCAACTAGAAAAAAATGATCACAAAGTGGTGTGTGATTTTGTGAAATCAAATATTTTTAGCCGGTTTGGTATTCTAAGAGTAATGATTAGTGATGGGGGAAGTCACTTCATCCATTCCACTTTTGAAGGCTTTCTTAAGAAACACAAGGTGAATCATCATGTGGCTACTCCTTACCACCCCCAAACAAGTGGTCAAGTTGAGTTAGCCAATCGGGAGATAAAGCTCATTCTAGAGAAGATGGTGAGACCGGAACGCAAGGATTGGTCATTATGTCTCAATGAGGCTTTATGGGCTTATTATAGGACTACATACAAAGCTCCGATTGGCACCACACTGTTCAAACATGTTTATGGGAAAAGCTACCATCTACCGATTGAGATGCAACATAAGGCATTGTGGTCTTTAAAGGCCATGGACTTTTATGGAAAGAATGTCGAGATAAAGAGGAAGTTTCAGCTAAATGAATTAGAGAAGACACAACATGAAACTTACGAAATGTCCAAGTGCTATAAAGAGAGAACAATGTTTCTACATGATAAGATGATCAAGAAGAAATACTTTGAGCCCAGAAAATGGGTATGGCTGTATAACTCAAGGATGAAGTTATTTCCCAAAAACTTTGATCTAGATGGGAAGGACCTTATCTAATAAAAAAGCTGTATCCATCCGGGGCTGTGTTGATTTGTGAGAAAGGAGCAACATAATTTACTGTGAATGATCAAAGGCTAAAAGTAGTTGTGGAAGTTGGGATGGATAGAGCAAACCAAAGTTTTGATATCGTGATGTTACTTGAGAACACCAACTTTATGAGGAGTTGTGCTTGAATGCAGTTGAGAGAGATATCCAATATAAAGATGCTTTGAAATCCCACGAGAGTGATCGACTTCAAGAATCAATAAGCTCGACTGAAGGCATAAAATTTAGCACTAGTAGGAGGCAACCCACATAGGTTTATGAACTTTTTCACCCAACCTTCACTTTTGGATACTTTTACTTTGTTTTCACACGATTTCAAGAATACACACACACACTCTTATGCTTGATAGTTTTGTTTTAGTTTTGATGGTTTGATAGGTGAGACAGGTGAAAGTTGAGAAATGAGGCACATTTTAGTGCAAAATGATTGATATAACATCGAGTGGATCGATTCAAATGATTGGAATATGAATGATGGAATGATTTGATGAATTTTGAAGAATTTTGAACTTGGAGGACCTAGTACGACTGTGCTAGCATGGAACGACCATGCTGGCATTTCACATTTCAACAGGGATTTTTTTTGAGTTTTGGGCACGGCCAGCACGCAGTACTTAAGTTGCTCAAATTTACTCGACCCAACATGACCCAAAGTTCATTATTGCGACCCAGAATGACCGTTCCGCGCAGAGCGGAGATTAGGGAGAGCTCCATTGACCCCCAAATCACCTCCTCCTGCTCCCAAACTCTAGATTTGAGTTCCCTTTCGTCCCTAATCACCTTCCCTAACCTCAAGCTCCATTTTCCACCCTCCATTACCATCTATTTCTCCATCTCTAAGGAGAATCCACCCCTACAACTTGGAAGCACGTTTGGTATTGTTCTTACTCCTTTTTCACCAAAGATCCTTACAAAGATTAAGAGCACGGGTAAATAAATTAGGAAGGGGGTAGAGAAGATGATGGACATTCTAACCGGAGGCAAAAGCTGCACCAAGCAGTCCTCCAATGTGTTGCAATAGTCCCACAGTGCATCGTCACCATCTAATTCAATTTCACAATCACTACAATGATCGACATCGATGAGTGCATCCCGACACCGATCCTCCTCCTACGGCCACACGCCGGATCCTAGCTACATCAACCTTAACAAAGAAGAGGAGGAAGAGTAAGAGATGGAGTCATCGATTCAATGGACATCGACACACTGACCCGAGAGAGGATGGCTAAGAAGGCTATTGATGCATCATCTTCACGACCTCCATGCCCAACTCTGGCAAGACGCTCCACATCATTGACACAACCACACGCCACTCAACAACCCATTAGGCACCGATTGGTGATTGAGGAAGAGGTTGAAGATGCACTAGTTCAGATGGTGCCCTTGAACTTGGACACACGTTTGGGGTCACACACATACAAGGAGGAGGAGGTAGATGACACTGAGAGTGAGGAGATGGAAGATGAGCCAGTGGACTTTTTGTCCAAGTTGGAGGAGGAGATGATGAAGTGGGTTGGAAAGCAACTCGAGGGAAGTGCTTATGGGAGAGGCACAACAAGGAAAGTATTCAAAACATCCCTCTACCTCGAGTTCTTGACAAGGAGGGTGATTCCTACTAGGTATGCATGTACAACAACCATGCAGGCACTAGGGATCGAATACACGTTCAAAGGTCGTCTGGAACTTTCTGGGATCTACAAGATTTTAATTGAGGTTGAAGAAACCTACTTGGAGTTGACTCATGAGTTCTTTGCAACTTTGGAAAAGGTACAGTACCAAAGTGAAGAAGCAATTAGGTTCAAGCTGAATGACTCAACACATGTGCTTAAAGTTTCCCAAACCAATACTATTTTTTCCCCCAATTTAGAAATGGCAAAAAATTTCAATGAGGGGAGGATTGACAAGATTGGGAAGGCAGATTACTCCAAGATGTGGAAGGCTATTACTGGTCAAGTGACTTTTTCTACAAGAAAATCCAAGACTAGCAAGATTTACAATCCCTTCATGAGATATATATAGAAGGTCCTAGCAAACACCTTGTTTGGCCGTTATGACAATCAAGATTGTTCTTCACAAAAAGATTTGTTTGTGATGGCCACATTAGAAAGTAAGGGATTTGTAAATATTGGAGCCATGGTGATTGACCCCTTGAAAACAATCCCCTCTAAGACTTAAAATCCATTCATCATGGGGGGAATTATCACCACAATGGAAAAGGCAGTGGGGTGCAATCTAGATGGGCTTACCAAGGTAGAAGGAAGCAAATATGTTGATCTAAACTATCTTGCTAGGTCTGAAATGATTTCCCTCAAAGATAGCAAAATCTTTTATGTTCTAAACCCCAAATACCATGGTGTCACTTTGGAACTCCCTTACCATACCACCCCCTTGCTCATGGATGTAGGTCCACCGAGATATTTCTTGAGATTGATAACATAGTGGGAGGAGGAACACCTAGAGAAGGATATAGGGGACCACCGGTGGACTTACCTGAAGAAGGAGGAGAGACAAATGTGCCAAAGTAGCAACACATTCTTGAGCATCCACACCGCACACGATTGAGATTTGAGTAGTTTGATGCACATCCACCTCCAACAAATGCATGTGACATGTCAACCATTCATGCAAAGTTGAAGGCAATTCAACAGACACAACATGCCATGTGTCTAGATCAGCAACAAACACATTATGAGATCAACCACATGTTCCAGTATCATCATGCACAGGTGCAGTGGAACCCCCAATGGGGGGAGGATTTTTGGGGAGGATTGTCTGGTTACCAGGAGACATACCCACATCCACATGCGGACTATTGGGGCCACTATTACTAGCATCCAACTCTACATTTAGGCCCACCACAAGACCCCACACCACTAGAGTAGTAATGCCTACCCTATCATTCTTAAGCTTTAGTTTCATGCCAAAGATAGCATGATTCAAAATTTTGGGGTGGTAGGGAGGTATGCCCTCTTTCTTAGCTTATTTTGTTGATGTCTATCTCACTTGATCTCTATTTAGTTGTTGATTTCTCTTTTTAGTATAGATTTCCTTTTGCTTGCATCCATGCATACATGTAGTTCGATTCATGCATTATTGCTTATTTTTTTTAAAAAAATTGCTCTTTTTGCTCCTCCATGTCATGCATTGCATTCTCATGTAGATTTTGGTAATGTTTGTGTGTTTTTAATTAGGATTTTCTGCTTTATGTCTTAATTTCGCTAAAGTTAGGTTTAGATGTGATTGAATGCAAATTGACATCATTTTGGCCGATTTTTGCCCAAATTTGAATGTTCTTGCCTAAAAGCATGTTTTAACTTATCTCCACTATTTGATATGAAAATTTTGATCTTTGACAAATGCATGCCGTTTTCTTAGAGTTTATTGCTACATGGTCTTGATTGTTAACATTTTACATAAGCACCACTTCTCTCAAGTTTGTGAATGTTTTGGTTGAATTGTGAATTGAGCAAGCTATAAACGCTTAGAGCCCATGTAATCGCTTGATATAAATGTGAATCTCATGTTGTTCAATCATGTGGTGTGATATCATTTGATGAAGTGTTGGATTAGTTTTCATGCAGGAAATCTTATGTTGAGGACTACACTAATGACCCCCTTTGACCTGATTCTTCTCTCACCATCTTCATACCCCTCCGCCTCATGAAAGGATGCCTTAGAGAACATATTCAGCCTTGGCCACCTCCAAAAGTTTGGAGTGGCCATACCTACATCTCCCCACTTCACTCTATCCACCATATGCCCTACCTACACCAAGGGCAAGAGAAAAGAAAAGAAGAAAAGAAAAATAAAAAAGAAAATAAAAAGATGCTCATGTTTAAGAACATCCAAATAAAGAAAAGATGAGTGTGTAAAAGCACTCCAAAATCTTACCACAATCCTTTCTTCCATTTTCATACCTATTGAGCTAGAAAATATCAAATCTAGCTGACTTTACCATTTATACAGCCATGTGGGTCATTTGGTGTGGTTTGAGGCATAAGATTGAATGCATGAAAGTGAAAAAACACTCCTAGTCATCTTTGATTAATGCCAACATGTACCCGAAATGATATGAAGGACATATGGAAAACTTGTGTCTTCTATACTATATATTTGAAGTTTGTATGCTCAATGCTCATTTCATGATTGGTATGTGAAAGAGGAGAGGAGAGAGGTGGAACACATGCACTTAGTCACTTCTAAGACCATATAGTCAATAATCATCTTTTGCTATGCATTTGTCATTCTTGTTTATTGAAAAAAAACTAAAGGGAGAGATTAAGTTGGAGCATACTCGAGGACAAGTATGTTTTAAGTTTGGGGTGGTGATGCAACCCTATTTTAGGGTTTCATCTTATGCTATTATGTACTTTAATCAAATCTAAACATAGTAGAATGCAAGTTAAATTCCCAAATATGTGTATTATTACCAAATGCACTTATGGATGTTCTTTGCATACTTTTTAAGTACTTGGACCATGCTTTGGATGGATGAGAGAAAAGGAAGGAGTTATAGGGTTCATCCACTCATAGAGGGGTCCAAAGAAGACCCCAAAGCTCCCTCAACCTACCCCTAATGGACAAGGTTTGACATCAAGCAAAGAAGTCCATTGATCATGAAGATTGAAATTGATTTAGCTACTTAAGACCCCAGCACAGCCGTGGTGCCAAGGAACGACCGTACTGGACAATGCACAAGTTATAGGGAAAATCCCAAAATTTGTAAGCTACAACAACTCAACCACCACGACTGTTCTACCTAGCATGGCCATGCCATGAAGCCCCCAAAACATCTGTGCTGCCCAATATGACCTTGCTAGCTGAAGAAAAAATGGGCATGCTGAAGGGAACGACCCCACCTCCAACTCCACCACCACGATCGTGCTGCCCAGCACGACTGTTCTACCTTGCCTCCACCACGACCGTGTTGCCTAGCACGAACGTGCTACCAGCCTCTATTTCACCACTTCAACCTGTGATTTTTCCACTGTCTTGGAATGACCGTTTCACATCACTACAACCGTTTCCACTTCTACCCACCACGGCTGTGCTGCCTAGCACATCCGTGCTACCACCTAAACCCTACCATTTTTTGTGCTGTTTTTCCAACAATGCCCCTTCTTACCTTAGTGCTTCCACCACCACCTATATATACATGAGTGGAGGCCACAACACTAGGTTATCTACCATTACTCCTATCCACCCACTCTTAAGCATTCATTGCAATCCCCTTGCATTTATGCTCTCCACCCGCCATTTCCACCTCATTTCCACCATAGAAACCTAGTTTTCTAGGTTTTCTACCATAGTACCCTTCAGTTTCATGCCCATAATCCACCTCGAAGGAGGGATGTCGCCCTACAGGAGAAGGATCTACTTTGAGCTCCATGGAGTCCTATCCCCTTCTTCCCCTTTCTTTTATCTTTTCTTTGATTATGTCTAGCTAAGCCCCTAGTGGTGGGCTATTTCGGGTTAAAATGTGACTTTGATACCATGTTGGGGGAAAATAACTTGTAATGAACAAAATTTCATTCTATGATGATTGCCTTTGCTTCTATCTCATTTCCCATTATCTTGCATGTGGTTTTTGCTTTTAAGCATAAATTGCTTGCTTTGTGATGCTTGATGACACTTAGCTTCTAGGAGGAATTGGAATGTATGTAGCAATATTAGGAATGGCTCCTAGGTCCAATTAGTGGATCCCTAGCTAGCCCCCTTTGTTCCTAAATACATCTCCATTCTTCTAGAAGTGAGTGTGAGATCTAAGTAGCTAGTGTAAGTGTGACTAGTGTAATTGCCTAGAGCTTCCTAAAGGCCAGATGGCAAGTAACATGAGGTGAAAAACCCTCATCTCTACTTCCATTCCTACCCTTGGCTCTCAATTTCCCTAATGCCACTTACCCTAGAAACCTAGACTTGACAAGTCCTACTAGAATTACACCTAACCCTAGTTCGATAACTAGTAGTATAGGGTACATTCTAATAGCACTTGTCTTGTTGTTTTGTTTGATAATATAGATTGAAATGCGTGATTTGCATGCCATGTTGACCTTCCCCCAACTAATATCAAAGTGCATTCCCAAACAACCCATGTACCCAATCCATTTCTTAAAACCTAACTTCATTTTAGCTTGTTAATACTAGTTTAGCTTAATTTGTTTTGTTCACTCTAGCTAATTGCTTAGTCTTGTTAATTAGGGTTAACCTAAATTCATGATTTCTGTGGTGTTTAGCTTAGTTCTTAGTTGCTAAAATTGCATTGCTAGATTAGTGTAGATCATCTTGATCTTGTTTAGTTGACTGCTTAATCTAGCCTCTTAGACCTAACTTTCTTAGGGTAACCTAGTTTTTGGTAATCTAGCTTTCATATTACCTTTACTTACCTGCTTGCTTAGTGTAATCAAACCAAAACCCAATATTAAAACCTTCAACCCTAGTCTCTACTTTAGGAATGTAGCCAACACCAACTAAGGTCTAGTGCCCCGTCTATCCCTGTGGTTTGACCCCCCATTTCTTGCCTCTCATCTATGCTATAACATGACCCCGTGCGCTTGTGGGAGCATATTTTTGTGTTGTAAGTGAACCTAGTTTGAGGAATCTATAAATATCAAAAGATCATATGTGCGTGCAATAAATGCACCAACACTCATAATATTTCCTCATTATCTCAAACTGAATGAAACAGAATGAATTGGAAGCCTACCTTTATAAGTATTAATCAAATCCTTTATGGTATATGCCATGTCAATCATCACATGATTGGCTCTATGGGCATACCTTACCAACAGAATCCCACTTGCACTTAGACCCAATCACCCATGAATCATATTATTAGTGATCTAAACATGTCCACCATGTTTCTGCTATGCTAGTGCTAATTCAACGAGTTAATTAGCAAAACTTTACATATAGTCTGTACATTGCATGTTTCCTATTTCTTCGCTCTGAGATGAAACTATCGTAATATGGTATATGATATTCCTTGCCTAACAAGTAGATCCACTATTGTCACAGTATCACTACTGATTCATCAATGGTTGGAACATCTATAAGTTCATCATATGAACTAATAGATCCATATAGTATCACTCTGTTCATAACACAACTATACTCGAATTCCATTGTAGAATAGAATTAATGGCTATTAGTTTGGAACTCTTCCAATTAACAAGATTTCTCCTTTTAAATCAAGATACTTTAATTTGAGATCACTTTTGTCATTATCCAAGATTGCATTGATGTATCCCTTTACATCCAACTCTTCCTTTATTGCTATCTTTATTTACTAGTAATCTATCCTTAAATACTTCACAATTACTAATGGATATCTTTAATGACATTCCAATAACCCTTATTGCAATTTAATATCATCTTGTCATGTCCAATATATACAAGATTATATGGGATGAGTACATTTATAGCATTCATGATATATCCATTACTACAACCTATGGTATCTTAATCATGGCATTTCCATTCTTCACAAGAATTGGAACCTCTGGTTCATGAGAGACTAATTAGGATTTCTCTTTCATTGAATCCTTTTTGTGTCGAACTCATTCAACACATTGCTATTGTATGTGCTCAAACTTACATTGTGAAACATTAAAAAACTATCTCAATAGGTCTTGATTCTTATCTCATAAGATGTTTCACCTTGTCCTTCATTGTTGAAGGGGTTTTTCATGCCAACTCTCAATATTCACAATATTCAGATGTTATTCCTCATCATATGTGGAATATTCATATATGCTCCCACTAAATCTTTTGTAATCACATATTTCATCTTTTATCTTGAATCATGTCAAACTCTTTGACTGTCAAGTCAAAGGATCCCTCCTATGAGATGCTTGTTTCAATCCCAGATTGAAATTTGTAGTTTATAGACTTTATTTGCATTATTGAAGTTATAAAACCTTTTAGGTTGTGTCACATACACATCCTATGATGTATTCATTTTAAGGAATCTGGTTTTTATTATCTTCATATGCCAAATCTCTTAGTCTGTTTTAACTACAACAACAAGCTTGACAATTGTAAAGGAATTTCTATCATGTTCAACAACTTGAATTGATTTGAAAATATTTCCAACCAATTTGTCCTTTTATGTTATCCATGTAGATTTTTTCCACAAGACCCTATCTTCACCTTTTGGGTTTTACCCCTCAGGTAGTACTATCAAGGTCATACCTTGTTAGTTTACATGGAATCCATAATGTTCTTGAGCCTTTACTCAGATCATGGTATTTGATAGATTCTAGTTGATCAGTTGGCTCATCATGTTATGACCAACATATTTGAATTGTTGAATTCTCAGTACTTTATATTTCAGATGTGTTCTACTAGAAATATTTTGTTCTGTATTACATGTAGAACCTGAGAATTCACAACAAGTTGTGATCCACTTAGTTCTTATTGTACCTCTTTATTGATCTTGAACATTTCGAATTCTAATTTTATTCCCACTGATTCTTTAGGAACTCAATTATCCTATCAATAATTTTTTTATTGGATTGGGATCAATAGTAGTATTCAACAATTATGGTTTGTGAATACACATGGTAAAGAAGCTACTTTCTCAACATAGGTTTCAATCCTTTAGACATATTCAGACACTCCTAAATCATATCATATATGATGTCTTATAAACCATTCAGATGGTACATTATTTAGTGATTATATATTTATGATAATTTAAGAAGATTATATTAATTGATAATTATATCATGACTCATCATGGTATAATTCCTTCATTTTGACACATCATCATGTTCAGATGGATTTGGCTTCTGATACATTATCATAGATATCTCTTTGAAGGTTCTCAAGGTATTGATGTAAACATATCTCAACATTTGATCTCATCAAAGTTTCTTAACACTTTCATCAAATTCATACTTCTCCTTGAACACTTCAAGAGATTTATGTTTCTATTTTACTAAGTACATATCATAATATTACCAATAAATAAAATGAATTATATGGATTATTTATAGCATTCATTCCATAATATCTTCATGCATCACATGTATGAGGTCTGATGGAAGGATTATCCTCCCACTACATCTAGTGAAGGATGTTATGTCACATTATGTATAAATAAGGCTTTACATGTTTCCATAGGTTCGATAACCAAGGGAATCTAGATTAACATCAATACTCATTTCTTATATGTACGTCTAATGTGACTATTTCTAATGATATTCTTGAGTTATAAATTACAATACTTTGGTATTAATGTTGAAAAAATTATCCAAAATTCTTTCAAAGATCATTAGATATTTGGGCATTGGCATGCAAGATCATCTTAGGATTTTTTTTTAATATCTTACTTTATTGATTCATCATTATTATCATACAAGATGCTTAAAGTAAATGTTTTTATTTGTTGGCATAATGAAATAGCAGTTCTATTAACTATATCACATTCCCATTAGGCTAAGATAAATTTAAATGTTGACCAAAGATTCCACAACTCTTGCTCTGCCTTGTCCATCTTTGTCCTTCTATGAAGACTTTTACTTCTTATTAGATCATGCACATCAAGTATTTCAGATCTCTGTTTGGTATCACATGCCAAATGAAGAAGTAATCAAATTTATCTTATGACGTTTATACCTGATGTGGAGGTGTGAGTGCCTTCCTTCTTCTTCTTTAGTTCCTCTAACTAGAGTGGGCAATTTATTTTCTAGTGTTGAGGCTAATGACAATGGTGACATTTGCCTCTTTTCTTCACTCCTCCATTTGCTTTGAGATATGAAGACTTGGGCTTCTGGCTAGCTTTAGAACTCTTTTTATCTTTGTCTTTACCTTTAGACTTCCCTTTTGTCTCGCTGATCACCATCATAGACCTGGGCTTGTCTTTCTTCATCTACCCCTCAATTGTTATCAACATGCCCAAATAACTTTGTCAATGTTTTGTCAAAGTCGTTCATGTCGTGGTTCATGACAAACTGACTATATGACTCTGGTAGAGACTGCAAAATCACGTTAGTGGAAAACTCTTGACCTAAGGGGAATCCTAGTCTAGCTAGGTTCTCCACATACCCAATGAGCTCGAGTACATGAGTACCTACTAGGTCTCCTTCTGCCATGTTACATTTGAACAATGCCTTGGAGACATCATATCTATCTTGTCTTGCCTGATCTTGGAACATGCTGTTGATATGTGTGACTATCTCAACCACATCCATGTTCTCATGCTTCCTCTACAACTCATAGTTCATGGAGCATAGCATCAGACATTTGACATCCATGACATCTTCAACATGCTTTTTATAAGCATCCCTATCATCCCTAGGTGTAGTTGGAAGGGGTTCATCTGGTCTTGGCATTTCCAAGACATAGAGCTTGCACTCCTATGTGAGAATAATTCTCAGCATCTTGAACCAGTCATGGAAGTTGTTCCCATTTAGTTTGTCCTTCTCAAGGACCGATCACAAAGAAAAGTTATTATTGTTTGTTTCCATTTGATTCTATAAAAGAATTTACAATTTTGTCAAAAACTCATTTTATATTTGATTTGATTAAAGTTTGAGCGATAATACTTAAGTCTTTAATTAATTATCATTCTCATTTTTTTGTCCAAATTGATAACCCTCAAGTATTAATTTGGAAAATTATAGAGAATCAATTTTCTAATTAGCAAGATCCAAGATACTTCAACTATGACCCGACCAATGCTGCAAAACACATTTAATTACCAAGGTAGGTTAGTTTTGTCAATTGCATCATATGCAATTCTCGATAGACGATATGTGCAACTCCTTGCCATAATCATATGTATGCTTATGGGCTTAGACACTCTAAGAATCACTAGTTAAGTCTGACCCAATAGCCAACATAATAGTAAATGCACCCCACAAAGGCGGAACCTACATTACTACCATCACACTTCCATGAGGTAGATGGCGCACCATGTGAAGGCATAACCTGTGCTTGGTTGAACAAGATTTTCAAGTGGGTTGCTATGGGAATGCATATTAGACTTAATATGTTTGATTAAGGGATTTATATATATCATATATATGTGCATATATTGTATCCAATCTCCATATATAAAGTACATATCATATACATGTTATATTCCATAACGTAAACATGCAATATAAAACAAAAATTGATGGTTATGGCCATGTCTATTGTAATTCCTTGGAGCCATAAGGAATTAATACCATCTAGGTCAATCATCACATCACATGTATGAACCTGCTATTGGTGTAGATTGGTTCAACCCTTGAATTGGTCGTCTTGCCTCTTAGCCAGACAATTGGTCTTCCTGTCCAACCGATGTCTGGACACCTTCTAGATGGCCAGTTGGGCCTTTTGAGATGGTTGTCTGGTCTCCTATCCAATCGATGTTTAGACACCTTCCAAACTGTCAGTTGGGTCTCCCAGGCGGTTGTCTGGCTCCTTTGTTTGGTCCTCCATGGTTCTTCAGACGATCATTGGTCGTCTCATTTGGTGATGATCATCTTATTTTTCATTATAAGAAATGAACTGTCCTATTGCTACTTTATTACATTGTATAAAGAGAAACCTCAAGTTATATCTGAGGGGATCAAAGGTAGGAAAGAATTAACTTTACATTGTATAAAGAGAAACCTTGAGTTATATTTGAGGGGAGAAAAGGTAGGAAAGAATTAAATTTACATTGGGAATAGGGAGGTAGAGGTTTGGTATGTAGACTGAGATAAATAGAAATAAAACATACCATCCAACCACACATAGATATTGGGTATTGGCCATAACCATGCTATACATCCACCATCAAAACTGCTTTTAAGGCGATGCATGTAAAATGCATATATATATATATATATATATATATATATATATAAGTTTGAGATTGTGTGGTCTTTGATCGGATTCACATGTGAGACCATTTAAATATTCACATTGTATGCAATAAATAAACAATAAAACAAAAAATTTGATCATATCATTATCCTAAAACATAGTAAATTGATGTGGCTTTGATACTACTATTAGGAAATACAGGCACAAAGTATAGCAATGGAAACACAAAAATTATCTATCTGTATTCTCATAACAGCTTGATCACGTCAACTAATATGAAATGGGAAGGATGGTTCAATGAGTTATACCTGGTCCTGGAGAAAATCCAATAACTAAAACTCATTGCAGTTGCAACTATATTCTAGTTACTCTTGGATGGTGGTTGTGGAGCTCCTGGTCTTCACCATGAACAACGAACAGAACAACTTATGCAATGGCTTCTATGGTCTCACCATGGAATGTAGGTTGATGTTGCTCTCCTGGTAGCAACCAAAGGATTCCAATCTCTAGAGTAGTCTACACGGACCAACTAGACCTTCTATCATTCAACTAGAACAGACATGAAGGAGCTGTCCACCCCATTGGTGTACTAGTCACCAACTTGCTCTCCCACAATAGTGATCCTCAATTGTTCTCTCCCGTAGCTATCCCTCCCTAGTTGGGTAGGACTTGCTTGAACTCTCTTGGTTAGCAAATCTAGATAGGACTAAAATAATCAGAGCAATTGATTCTCAATTGTCTATGTTATTGTTGTGCTTCGAGAAGCCCCCCCCAGTACCCCTCTATTTATAGGCAGGGTTAGGTCCAGGGTTCCTAGTTCATTCATGATCTATGTGGGAGTGGAAGGGACTGGAAGATCTTGAATTTTCACAACATACAAACCACAAGACAGTTGTGTAGTGTCCCAGATGGTCATCTGGCACTGCAAGATGGTCATTTTGTAGTTTCCCAATTGCATACAAAATTGGCAATTTGTTTCCAATTAATGCTAGACATTTGCATCACAAGAATTTTGCAATCAACACGAAATTGGGAAAGTATCTAGAACCTTCCTCTAACCTAAATGAGTGATCTCACACATGTGAGACAGTTGTCTTGCTCACCAAGATGGTCATCTTGCTCACCCAAACGGTCATCTGGTGAGTCGAGCAAAATCGATCAGTTCATCAGAATGAACCAGTTGGTTCACACCTTAGTTTGGACAGAAAGTGCCAATTCAATTTTTTATCGGTTTGACACCCAAATGGCCCTCACCATGTGAGACGATCGTCTCGTGCACAAAATGGCCATCTCACCCAGTGAGAAGATGGATGGGGTGTAGTTAGCTGATCAGTTGCATGAATTGAGTACCTAAACACTTTAATAATTAATCCAATCATCATTCAAGATTAAACTCCTATTCTAGATGAGTTTTGTGGCGTCCAACTTATAAAAACAAGATTAACTAACGCGGAGGCGATCGTTAGCAGCGGAATTACTGAAAATCACTAAAAATTAAAACTTTTTACAAAGAGATCCATAAACTGAAAAGCTCTTTCATAAAGAACCAAAGTAACTTATTTACATTCTGGTTCATTAGTACATCTCTTGTGTCTCCCTCTTGAGAGTTACAAACATCAGTTACTCTGTCAAACTGTTCACAGGTATAATAAAAATCTCGAGGCGTCAAGCCAAAATCTCATATCAATATTAAACTATCTACTGACTCCTAGGACCTAAGAGTACAGAGACGACACATAGGACTATCTATTTACAGGACATGACAACCAGTGTCTCCACCTGAGAATTCACTACTGTCCTTGCTGTTGTTGTTGCTGTTGCTGTTCTTCACCCCCTGTAGGGTTTCTACCTCTTCTTTGACGTCTACCTAAAAAGTTGGATCCCACAGGGTGATACAATTGAAAATTGTCCCAGCGAGAGATATAACTCTCTGCCAGAAACATTATTATTGCAGATAATAGAATAAAACTGAGTAGAAGAATCAAAATTATTCAATAGCAGTTAAGTCAATGTATAAACAGATTAGCGCAGTATTCTCTATTTAATTCCTTTCAGTTATATCTTGATAAAGCATAAATAACATTTATCTATTTAAGATGTGCTGTGCAAAGTAACATCAACCAATGATTCTCGTATTTCAACCCTAAGAAAATACGCTACACGACTGATTACATTTTACAAACATACTTAAGCCATGAGGAGATGAGGTATACCACTCATACTCCAACTGACCATTGCGAAATTGAAATCGGTACCATACATAGGTCAATAGAAGAGCTGTATTCCCATGACCTCATCTTCCTCACTCAGTGTGAGGACCAAATGCAGGATGACTAATGTCTCTGCTAAATAGCTTTCCAGGGTATACAGGAAACTTCGCTATTAGAGTTATAGTGGCATGCTGTACTCTCTTCGCAATCGAGATACATTATATTTATCTCACATCAATTCGGCATTAACATAATCAGGAGATTAATAGTACATCCATCCCAACATTTATAATGAAGGATTGAGAGATTGAATGTTTATCTCACATCAATTCCTCCACTAGGGCGTAAGGATATTCACACCCATAACCCCCACATACTCAAAAGTATGCCCTCTAGGAGTTCCCGTAGGAAAACATGTTTCACCATCACCAAACTACTGACGATGATGGATCTATGGTCAGGGCTCTACATGATACTATTTCACTTGATTAATTAAGTACTTTACAATATTCTTTTAGCATCAAACATTTTTTCAAACATAAAACATTATAACAATTGCTACAAAGAATGAGTACTATTTCAATCAAGTTCTTTTCAAAGCTTTACTAAACATTGGGATCTCAATCCCTTATCATATCAGGGTATTCTCATCCCTTATCATCTCATCATTATGCTTATGGAATATGGGTGTTCAAACCCTTAGGTTATCAAACACTTGTTACCACCTTTTCAGGTAACTTAATGACTTCAGGTCATCTGACCAATGTAAACATAATAGTTGAAATGTAGGTATTTCACATGACTCTTAAAGCCCATTAGTATCCATTGTTACCTTTCACTAGGCAACACATCATATCATGGCTCACAAGGCCCATAAAGCATTTTCAATAGTAAAACATCATAGCTCATACCTGTCTATGTCCAACATCTCATGAAACCTGCATAATTTGTGCATATGATAAGAATTATATCAATTACGTATCGGCACTATGCAAAACAATTATAGCATCACTATTCAAGGGTAACACCACTACTCCCTCCCTAGGGTTAGGGTTTCCCTTTTTATTTCAATTAGGAATACTTTATCTCATTACCTAGGTTTGGGTTATGATTTATCATCATATTGCCCAAAATTAGGGTTTCATACACTATAAACCAAGATTAGGGCTCCACATATCTTTATCCTATATCAGTGTAGGATTTCATATCAAAGTGTCACATACCAATACATAGCATTACCTTGAATTAGGTTTTACATCACACTATTATAATTTCATTTTGACATCACCCTTGTCTAGGGTTCCACATGACATCACCCTCACATAGGTTTCATATGGCTTCACCCTTGATTAGGGTTTCTCATAACATCATCCTCAATTAGGGTTTACTATTCACATCACATCACCCTAGATTAGAGTTTATATTCAATAACCCACAATTAGGGTTTACTATTCACATCACATCACCCTAGATTAGGGTTTATATTCAATAACCCACAATTAGGGTTTACTATTCACATCACATCACCCTAGATTAGAGTTTCACTCATCATTGCCCTCAATTAGGGTTAAGGCTCATCAACCTTCTTAATTAGGGTTTCATGATCTCTTATCAAGGATCATACCCTAATTACACATTCATTCATGTTGAAAGTGTTGAGGCTTAACCATTACATGATTATCATTCATGTAGGAAGTCCTCACTCTCTCATCCTCTAAAAGATAATACTTACTTCAAACTTAATTAGATTAGGTCAACTCAACTTGAAATAAGGATTGACACAATGTATTATGTCATTACCTCCATAATCATTAAAGATTAATCATTCAAAAGGTACTAATCACCCTATCTTATTAAGGGTACAATTACCATAATCACCATCGAATACATCATGTAATGATCAATTAAACAATTGACCTTTAATCACCATAAGTGTCCACACGGTTTTAGTTAATTACTTCCAAACGGTCTTGGTCACTTAGACCCCAAACAGTCTTGACCAACTAGACCTCAAACGGTCTTGCTTGAAAGCCCCTCAAACAGTCTAATACCATTTAGACCTCTAAACGGTCTAGGTCTAACAGTTTGAAACCGTTTAGAAATTGTATGCTTAAAACTGTTTAACCAAAATGTTCTTGAGATCGATTGAGTTTCAAACGGTTTGGGATCGTTTTGTCCCAAACGGTCTTGAGACCGTTTGGTCCAAACCTCCTCAAAACTGATTGGACCAAAAATGGTCTCAACCACTCATATTGATATATGATTTCCAAGATTGATTCCCTCATCGATTGAATTCATGTAATCACTCATCAATTGAACCTAACACCATACTTCAATTGGGCTTAATGAATCATCCTTGAAGTGATTTATCCTTCAATTGATCAACAATTAGGGTTCTGAACCTAATTGGATTAGAGGTTGAAATCGATGAACCTTCAATATTAGTCATTATGGAACTAATTACTTTGAAATCATTAGACCACCAATCCAATTGGGCATGACCTGACCTCAAACGGTCTTGAGGTCATTTGGATGACCTCCAAATGGTCTTGAGACCGTTTGCCCCATCCATCATGAAAAACTTGTGAAATTCCATTAGGGTTTAGTTCATTGGATTGATCACCATATTAGCTATTAGTTGCATTTCAACTTGACACTTTTGGATCTTCAACCACCCCATCATGCTCAACCATAGAACTCTAAACGGTCTTGGTTGACCTCCAAACGGTCTTGAGACCATTTGGGTGATCTTCAAATGTTCTTGAGACCGTTTGGGTTAATCAACCCAAAGTTTTAAGTCAATCAATTACAAATTCAACACTTAACCCGATTAGGGTTTGTTACTTGATGGACCTTCAATTGATGAACTCATTGAAACCAATAAATTATTTATAATGGATCATCAACCATCAATATCAGCACATAATCTCCAAATGGTCAACTGTGGTCAACTCTTCCAAACGGTTTGAAACCATTTAACTCCTAACGGTTTGATGAAACCGTTTAATTCCAAACGGTTTTGTTGAAACCGAATGGACAACTTGTTGAAACTGATTGGAATAGGATTTCCTTGGGAAAAGTGTCCAAGATTATGTCATCATCATCTTCCTTCGTTCATTCAAAACCTATTGCAATTTTCATGGAAATTACAACAATAAATCAAGGGAGTTCCAAATAGAACAAATCGATTAACAAATAATGGAGGATTGAATGCAATAACAACATTAAAGGGTTTAAGTTATATAACCCACCTTCTAATCTGATTACAAGCTTCAAGATCCACGACTCCAATGGTATATGAAGCTTTGAAAACTGCCCAAGGTCCGTTCTCAAGCTTTTGGATGAAAGGATTGGCTAGAGATTGGAAATCGAGTGCAGAAAACAAGAAATCAAGCATTGATTTTCGGTTTTCACCATGAAACCAAGGTGAAAGAAGGTCAAGGACTTACCAACAGGTTGGGGATCATCCTTCTCATGGTCCTAAGCTCTCTTGTGGTTGGCTAAAGCAAGAAGAGGAAGGAATTCCGAAAAAGAGTCCATGTATGGGTGGAAAATGAGATGTGTATAAGGAAATCCAAGGAAAGAGAAAATAGAATCAATTCCTTTAATTTCCAAAATTATTGCCACATTTTCCCCCTCAACACCTTGGCCACGAAGCTATCTTCTTCCCCTTGCAAAACCTCTTCATTATCCAAGAATTAAAGGAAAAGAAATTAAGCACCTTAATCATATTATACTAATATCCCATTTTAGTGGATATTACTTTTTATTAACTTAATGTGAGTGGGCTCTCCACTCACACAAGATATTTTCGTGCCTTTGCAAGGCAAAAGCTCGTCCAACCCCTTTGAAAATTCATCCCTCAACTTTTGGTTGAAGGGTTCTTCAATTAATATATTTCTTTTTGCATTAAATTGAATTAAAGTTCCATTTTTGCTTAAATCTTGATTATTTTAATATCAAGATTCTCTCTCCTCCAAATTAATTCAAATGAGGCGCCCCTCTCATTTTATTTGCTCTACATTATGCCAAGAAACATGGGAGACCCTCTAGAAGTTCTATTTTTCATATTCAACCCTAGGTTTTGGGTAAATAGCACATTACACCAAAACTAGGTTTTAATGCACAAAGATTGCTCAGCAAGCTCTATCTTGGTGCTCAAGCTTATGGAAGCCATACCAATGCATCATTCTCATTCTTATGATGCTTCAACATCTGAGGAACATTTTATCATGTACAATTTGCAAGTTAACCCCTCAACTTGGGTAATTTGTACATTAGTCCAAAACTAACAAAACAATGTTTCAACATTATTCAAAAAGGACTGAAATTGAAATTTAGGTTCCTCTTGAGACTTATTTACTTTTAAAAAGATAAGAACAAGCATCTAATTACCTTTATTAAGCAAAACACCTAGGGTTAAAACATAACCCAGGTCAGGGATGTTACAAGTTCCTTTGTGTGTGACCCTATAGGTCCCATATCATGTTGGCAGTGAATGTCCATAACTAACTTATGTCATCACAAGTAAAGAGTGGTGCCTACTCGCACATCAGTGCTACCCAAGCAAATGGAAATTTGGAGAGAAACTTCAACCTACAATCTGCGTAAGGTGTTGCTGTGATTGTATAATTCCTTTGTCTCTGATATCCAGAGTGAACTCGAGGCATGGACTCGTCATCCTCTTAATGTTCATCTCATGTTTCTTGAACTAAGAATAGATTGTCTAAGATAATGTGACCTCAACATCATATATTGATTCACATGTGCATGAACATGCGTTTCTCAGTCTTTCTTATCAAGTGGCCAAGATATCATACTCCAGTAGGAGGGACAATTCCCATCTATAGTCAATCTACATGTGTCAAAGTCACCCAATCATAATCGTTATAACAACCCATGTTTCAAGACTATGTTTGATGATGTCAAAGCGTACCCAACGACATGTGGAGAGTGTGATGCTTTTAGGTATAAGAAACATAATCACCACCTTCACTATGAGAGATGACTATGACTACCATATGATGGTTTCCATGTGTCACTCTCAAGGTGGGTCTTTCTAACACCCTATTCCATAACATGTATTTGTGTTCTTGGTTTGATATTGCCATATCATGACTAATGAGATTCAATCATCAACCAACCCAAAATCCAATCTTATGTGTTACTGGTGTCTATCTACCTTCCACAGTATCAACCGAATAGGGACATAACAAGAATGTACATACTCTAAACATTCATATGTTCTCATTCTCCAAGTCATATACTCGAAGACATACGTCATTGAGTATTGTCATTCTCTAGATATTCATAATGTTTCCTCTTTATCTCATACTGAATGGAATAGAATGAATTGGAAGCTTTCCTTTATAAGTATTAATAAAATAATTTATGGTATATTTCATGTTAATCATCACATGATTGGCTCTATGGGCATACCTTACCGACATGGTATGGGTCTAGTTTTAAGTTATGCGGGTCTGGATCCATACATGTGCCTGCTAAATTAATAATGGGACAATTTTGGGTATGGTCATACCTATACTGTTTACATCCCTACTTGCCTTTCTTATATATAGGGGCATGATATCTAGGGTTACATAGAGACCTTCTAGCACACCTTTGACCAACCTTCATTACCCAAATGAAAAGGAGGGGATGGGACAAGTTGTGCAACACTATCACATTGCCAATGAAAAAGCAACTCCTTCCACATTGATTCTTGGAGTGTAATGTGGAGTTCTATATCATCCACACGGATGATATAGAGACACATACACATTGGTAGACCGTCTTTGACACACCTTCTTCCTCTTATAGTCTTCTAAGATCCGTTGCCATATCTACTCCGTGACAAAGCTACTTGGTGGCTGATTCTAATTTAGATCCAAAAGTTTGAGTTCTTCACTAACAAAGAGTTTTGTATTTGTTAGACAACTAGTATACACAAAGGTTATAATCTTTACCACTTGCATGTACTTTGTTCATTGACATTTTGTAGCCACCACAGATTCAATGGTTAAGCTATAATAGGAAGGAAATTTTGTTATTCCTCTACGCCACCTTCTCAAAAACCTTATAGCGGCATCAAAGTCGATGTTGTATGATTTTAACCCTGGTCTAGGTTTTGAACCACAAAAAATTCGTTGGATGAGTTATCTGTAATGATGTATCCACATTACTCACCTATTATCATATGTACACACAAATATTTATATGTAAGTATGTATGGGATTAAGAGAGAAAGATTTTTCTCCCCCTCTCCCGTAACCCGTGGCGGAGGCCGGACGCCCAAGAGGGTGATAAATCAAGAGATGCTTCTCCGTGTGGTTTCGAACCCGAGTCCCTTCAATGGGGACCATCAGAATTTGCCAACCGGGCTATTCCCTTGCCGGCTATATATATGTATGTATGTATATTACATAAACCAATGCAACACCTTGAATTTTTTTGTTTGATGGATGTAGATATGCCAATTAGGTTTTTTTGGTGTGATATGAAACATGTAATATTTTTTTTTGATTTTGATCAACGTTACGTAACATGTACATGACTTGCATGTCACGCCTCTCTTTGTAAATTCTCCATGTAAATTTTAATTATGCAATTAGAATAGGATGATATAATGGCAACACCGATAGACCATGATGGAGAGGAGGAGATAATTGACAAAGAGGATGGTCCTTGGAGGTTTCATGATCAAGACAAAATATCAAATCAATCAACTACACAAGAACTCCCCAAAATAGGGATTACCAGTCGGTCGACTAGTTTTCTCAGTCGGGCGACTGGAAATCCTATATGAATGATAGATTTAGAGTTACATTAGATGTGATTCTCTTGATTGTTTTTCTACAACTCTCATTGGCTCAAGAAGTTTTACTAGTTTCCTACTTTATCGCAAGTGGTAATTGTTATAGTATATGAATATATATATATATATATATATATATATGAATATATATAACTCAATGAAATATGAAGTCTTAGATGCTTTTTGACATAAAATACACATGAAAAGTTCAATATACAAAGTGTGGGTACACCTATCTCATGGAAGTGTAAGAATAGATATACATGTCTACAAAAGTGTGGCACATGACCACACAAAAGCAAGATTACTCAAAACTAAATCACAATCAATCACTAATTAACCTTATCACTAAAAAGAGGAATAATTTAAACTAAATTAAACATCTCATACAAGTGCTTGAATATTTACATGTGGGTCCAACACCTTGCATAATATTTACAAGCCTCATGTAACTTTACATTTTTTTAGTGGCCACTACCACAACCTGTATACACAATCATATACACATACAAATACATCAAGTACAAACCTCATCATAAAGTCAAAACTCGAGTCGATACATTTCTTCTACAAAACTTCCCAGATCAGACCTGAGAGTACATGGATGACTCTAGGACTATCTACATGACTAGCCAAACTTTTTCTCCTTAGTGATCTACATGTTGTCCTTCCTCGTTATTACGTGTCTAACGACGCTGTTGACAGTCACGTAAAAAAATGTGGTGACTCATGAGGTGAGACCCATGTCCCAATGAGAAAAATAACTCTCAACAACAATTTCAGCTTACATCAAGTTATTTAATTGAAAAAGCAAGCATATAGTATTACAAAGTTAATATAATTTAACATGATTACAAGGAACATATAAAGCTATTATCATTTAAACAATTTATTTCTCTTACCATAATATATGTCAACTTGACATTATGAGAACCAAGGCAAGAGTTATCATCCAATGTGAAGCGTTGTATAATTTTAACAAATATGCTACATAGCTGTATTATACATTTTATTAAGCCCTAGGAAGTTCGAGGAATACCACTCAACTTCCATATTACCAATGTAGAGTGTAATCTGTGCCATCAAAAATCAAGCAGAGGCGAAATCCTAAGATCTCATCCCCTCGGTCAGTACAAATATGCCATAGTGATATAATAATCAAGTTGAAATAAACCTAGTCCACCCTGGTATAGAGGCTACGATCATAGAAGCCACGATATTCAAAACCCATCATCCGAGGTACAATCACAGTTTTCCTGAATAACATTACATATAGATATTCATTCATTTGAGATACGGCCTCAACAATTCTCCATAATCTTAGAATCAAGATGACAAGGATATATCTTCCCTGTTCCAACATATACTCAACAATATACGACTCTGAGTTTTCTTTATGGAGTACTCATTTTGCTACCCATCAAGTTCTAACACTGGAATATCTCTATGGCATAGGACATTACATGATTATGGTTTCACTAGATTAGTTATTGCCCATTAGCTGAGTTTAGGCTACATCAATCAAGTTATGCATAAAAGCTAAAGAATTCCTACTAAGGTATTCGTGTATAGCAACTTCAGAAGATATAAAAAGCATGGAACATGTCCTTTAACACAACATCATTGGGTACTTCCATTTTCAATTCATGAAGAGGATTATATATCCATTTAGGGTATATCACAACCCACAAGAAATTAAGGCCAAACAACATATATTCTCATGTAAGCACATCATTATAATCTGAGCCTTGTATAAGATTTATCATATCACAATGAACTTATCATTTCATGCTTAAAATGAGTGTACATCAATTATAGGAGTCATAACATTATCGAGAGTATCATAAGAGAATTACCCTGACATCATGTATAACATTCATTATCTCAATCATAAATTAAGGTATTAAGCCATCATTGGCAAACCATTTACAATAAAGATAAAATGTATATGTTGGATTAGTATTACCTAATAAACACCTATAGCTAACCCATCGATTCATTTCTTATACCTAGGCAACCCATAAAATCATTGAGTTACTTAGTGAGATTCACATGTCCTTAAATTTGACATTACCATTGGATTATGGTTCACAAGCCATCAGATTATGGGTATCACACTCAACCATCAGATCATGTTCCTCAAGCATAATCCATTGAGTCTTGGGCATCACTTGAAACCATCAGATTCAAGGTAGACATAACCATTAAGTCATACAAAAGGGCCATCGAATCTTTAGGCCTAGTTAGGCCATCGAATTCTAGACTTAGAGAGGCCATCAATTATTTCACGGTCTTAGTAAAGGATATTGGTTTATTAACTAAGTGGAACCATTATTTGATTAGTGTACATAGGTGAACCATCAGTTCTTTGCTTATAAAGAAAGACCATCAGATCATTTATATACTTAGTCTAAATGTTCAAAGTTTTATAGTTAAGCTACCATCAATTCCTTAAGGTAATTAACCAAGAAAGGACCATCAAATTATTGTTATACTTAACCAAAACAAAACCATCATATCCTTTAGAGACTTGATAAAAGATTAGTTCATGCACTAGCATGCCCATCGGTTCATGGAAGTACATAACCATAGTAAGAACATTAGATTATTTGGGTACTTAGTCAAAATCTTACCCATCGAATACTAAGTAGGAAAGACCACTAGATTATTATAGTGACATAACAAAAATCAGTTTGTGTCTAGTGTACCCATCAGTTTATGAGAGGGTACATATAAGACCATTAGTTCTTTGCTTAACTCTAGGTTCCTTAAGTGGAATCATCACTTAATTGCTTAAGTAAGATCAATAGACTTCACACTAAGTAGAACCATCATTTTCTTAACCTAAAATAGGCCCATCGGATTAAACTCCACCTATGTTTTCATTTTTGTGTGTAAATGTAGCCGGTCCCAAGCCCGGGTAAAGGAGGAGGGTTGGTGGTAGGTTGACAGCCAGCCTATAAAAACTTTGTCACTCTTTCAATATCGTTGGAGAGTCCATACCTAGCGACACGCTGCATCGACACCCGGATGCAGTGATAAATATGCAAGGGGTTTCGACACAGCGACGCCCGGTTGTGTTGAAGGATAAACAAGGGTTTCCACATCTTGGATGGGTGTGGGTAAAGATGTTAGGTTTTAGAGGAGGTAGAGAAGCAGCGGAAACAAAAATTTTCTCCCCAAAACCCAGAACAAAAGGGAATCACATCAACGTCTATACAATAGAAAAGATGGTTTGTGGATGCATACCTTGTCCTGAGGTTTGCTCGGTGACAGTACCTCCCGCCTTGCGCGGTCTTCACCTCCGGTCTTGGATGGTGTCTGTGCAGCTCCTGGTCGCACCGGGACTGAAGACTCCTGGTCTCACCAGGACTGTTGGGATTTATAGTTGTCCTCTGAGTGACAGAGGTCTCCCGCCTATGCAGTCGTCCACATGGACTTCCTAGAACTCCAATCTCCTTGTCGCACAAGGAATTGGAAGGATTCGCACCCTCCTGTCGGTGTACTAGTCGCCAATACACTCTCCTGCCACCAGTCGCAACTGCAGTTGTCTTTCCCTTGTTGTGCCTCCCTTTTTGGGTAGCACTTGCTCGAGCTCTCTTGGTTACCAAAACCAGAGAGAACGACAACTTTGCAGAGAAACTGGTTTGCACCGAGTTGTCCTTTGAGAAGCCCCCAATACCCCTATATATATAGGCGGGTCATGGGACATGGTTCTCTATCCCGGGCAATGCGGGACTAAAACAGGAGTAGAAGGGTTCAAGATTTTCCATAAAAAACAACCAACTCGCAACCTGAACCGATCATTTCATAACTGAACGGTCGGTTGGGGATCTGAGCCGGTCGGTTGATACCTCAACTGATCAGTTGGGACCCATGAACCGTCAGTTCACAACTGAACCGGTCGGTTTGTGGTCCTGATCGGTTCCCGATTGACTTTCCTTCTTTTGTTTCTAATTGGTATCGAATACCAATCCTTGTTCCAATCAAATTGGGCAATTGAAACGAAAGGAAAATTCTCACCAATCTTACTTTCCCAACTTGCCCGGTTGCAACAGTTGAACCGATCGTTTCAATACTTGAAGCAATCATTCACCCTGTCCATGAGCCGATCGACTCACCACCTGAGCCGATTGGTTCATCACATGAGCCAATCGGTTGGGGGTACAGATTGTGCAGAATCAGTCAATTGCGGTTTCAATCAATCCGATACTCTAATCAATCAGTCCAACACCTTGAACATTATGATATTGAGCTATCAATTAATTGAGTGTTTAATTGAACTACTAAACTCCTTTAGTAATCAATCTAAACATTTTTTGTGGACAAAACTCCTTTTCCAGGTTAAATCCTATGTGTGTGACCCTGCAAGTCCATTTCACGTTGGCAGTGAAAGTCCATAACACTTATGACTTCACAAGTAAAGAGCGGTGCCTAGTCACACATCAGTGCTACCCAAGTGAAATATAAAGTTGGAGAACAACTTTCAATCCTACAATCCATGAAAGGTGTTACAGTGAATGTATAATTCCTTTGTCGCTGATATCTAGAATGAACTCGAGGCATGGAACAATCATCATGTCAACATTCATTCATTTCCTTGATCTCAGTGCAGATTGGGTGAGATGTGTGTGACATCAATATCACACATTGATTCACACATGCATGTGCATGCCTTTCTCAATCCTACTCATCAAGTGGCCAAGGATATCAAACTCCCTGAGGAGGGACAAATCCCATATCTATCACTCACCCCTAAAAAGCCCCATGTGTCAAAGCCACCCAATCATCACCTTTATAACAATCCATGTTTCAGGACTGCATTTGATGATGTCAAAGTGTACCCAACGACATGTGTTGAGTGTAGTGATTTCAGGTCTAAGAATCACACTCACCACCATCACTGTGAGAGCTGACTGTGACTACCAAGTCAAGGTTCCATGTGTCACTCTCACGGTGGGTCTGTCCAGTACTTTGTTCTCTAACAAGTACCTATGTGCTTGGTTTGATATCACTATATCATGACTAATGAGATTTTGTCATCAACCAACACACAATCTAGTCTTCAGTGTTATTGATGTCTATGGTTATTTCCACAATAACAATCGACTAGGGACTAAACAAGAAAGTATACTCTTAACATCTGTATGATCTCATCGTTTAGGTCCTAAACCCAAAAGCATACGTCATTGAGTAAAACCATTCTTTAGACATCTATCATGTTACACCATCATCTGAGAAACAACTTAAACATATAGATCAGAAATTGCCTTTATTATTATTCAAATCATTTACAAAGTATCCCATTACAATCATCATATGACTTGCTCTATGGGCATACATACCAACAGACTCCCACTTGCACTTAGAGCCAGTCACCAAGGTATCTCAGTCCTTGTGACCTAGCATGACCATCATGCTTCTGCTGAGAAAGGGCCTTAGTCAGTGGATCAGCTATGTTGTCTTCAGTTGGTATTTTGCAAATCTTCACATCTCCTCACTGTACAATCTCTTGTATGAGATGGAAGCGCCGCAGTATGTGCTTAGACCACCGATGTGATCTGGGTTCCTTAGCTTGTGCAATAGCTCCATTATTGTCACAATAAAGCTCAATTGCATCACAACTACTGGGAACTACACCAAGTTCAGAAATGAACTTCCTGATCCACACAGCCTCCTTTGCTGCATGTGAAGCAGTAATATACTCGGCCTCTATAGTAGAATTGGCAACTGTTTCTTGCTTGGAACTCTTCCAGCTCACAGCTCCATTATTAAGGCAAAACACAAATCCTGACTGCGATCTGTAATCATCTTTATCGGTTTGGAAGCTTGCATCGGTGTAACCCTTTACAACCAGCTCTTCCTCGCCGCCGTAAACAAGAAACTGATCCTTAGTCCTTCACAAGTACTTGAGGATGTTCTTTATGGCTATACAGTGAGCATCCCCGGGATCTGACTGGTACCTGCTCGTCATGCTGAGAGCATACGAGGCATCTGGGTGTGTGCACAACATAGCGTACATGATGTATCCGATGGCTGATGCATATGGGATCCCATTCATATGCTCCCTCTCTTCACAAGATTGGGGACATTGAGCTCTAGAGACGGTGACTCCATGTAGCATGGGGATGTTGCCTCTCTTTGAGTTCTCCATGCTGAACCGCTTCAACACTTTGTCGATGTACGTGCTCTGACTTAGTCCGAGAAGCCTTCTAGATCTATCTCTATAGATCTTAATTCCTAGTATATAGGATGCTTCTCCTAAGTCCTTCATTGAGAAAGTATTCCCAAGCCAAGTCTTTACCTTCTCTAAGGCTAAGACATCATTCCCCATAAAAAGTATGTCATCCACATACAATATGAGGAATGTGGTCGAGCTCCCACTAACCTTCTTGTACACACAAGGTTCATTTTCATTTTGAATAAAGCCAAACACTTTGACTTCCTCATCAAAACAAAGATTCCAACTCAGAGATGCTTACTTCAATCCATAGATTGACCTTTGTAGCTTACAAACTTTATTGGCATTCTTTGGATCTACAAAACCTTCAGGTTGTGTCATGTACACATCCTCATTTATATTCCCGTTAAGGAATGCAGTTTTAACATCCATCTGCCAAATCTCATAGTCATAATAAGCTGCAATAGCAAGCATGATCCTGATGGACTTAATCATGGCAACTGGAGAAAAGATTTCGTCATAGTCAACACCTTGAATTTGTCGAAATCCCTTCGCAACCAATCTAGCTTTATAAGTTTGCACATTGCCATCCATGTCGGTCTTCTTCTTGAAGACCCACTTGCACCCTATGGGTTTTACCCCTTCGGATGGTTCCACCAAAGTCCATACTTTGTTGGAGTACATGGATTCCATCTCGGATCTCATGGCTTCAACCCATTCCTCAGAATTTAGTCCATCCATAGCCTCTACGTAGGTAGTTGGATCATCATCTATGATCAACTCACCACCTTCCTGAGTCACAAGGTATCCAAACCTCTCAGGTTCAAGGCGGGTCCTACTAGATCTACGAGGTCCTTGTGTTACCTGAGGAGACTGAGATTCCACAACACCTTATGAATCTCCATTTTCCTCTTGTACATCTACCGGTTCTATGTTTTCTTGTTGGGCTTGAACCTCTTCAAGCTCTATTTTCCTCCCACTGCTTCCTTTGGAAATAAATTCCTTCTCTAGGAATACAACATCCCTGGCAACAAGCACTTTGTTGTTAGTAGGGTGGTATAGATAATATCCCTTGGTCTCCTTGGGATATCCAACAAAATAACATTTATCAGATTTGGGTCCAAGCTTATCAGGAAACATTTTCCTAACATAAGCCTCACAACCCCAAATCTTCATAAAAGACAAATTGGGACGCTTCCCGATCCATATCTCATATGGTGTCTTTTGAACCGATTTAGATGGTACACGGTTAAGTGTAAACGCCACAGTTTCAAGAGCATGACCCCAGAAGGAAATCGGAAGATCAGAAAAACTCATCATTGATCGCACCATATCCAACAATGTGCGATTCCTTCTTTCAGACACACCATTAAGCTGTGGTGTTCCAGGCGGAGTCCATTGTGATACAATACCACGGGCTCACAGAAGGTCCTCAAACTCCTGGCTTAAGTATTCTCCACCTCGATCGGATCGAAGTGCCTTAATACTTTTACCAAGTTGGTTCTATACTTCATTCATGAAATCCTTGAACCTTTCAAGGGTTTCTAACTTATGCTTCATCAGGTACACATAGCCATACCTACTGAAATCATCAGTGAAGGTAATGAAGTACTGAAACCCATTTCTGGCATTAGTTCTAAAAGGCCCACATACATCAGTATGTATGAGTCCTAATAGATCACTAGCTCTCTCACCTTTACCTAAAAAGGGAGTCTTGGTCATCTTTCCCAATAAACAAGATTCACATGTCTCTATTGATTCATAATCAAAAGAGTCTAGATAACCATCTTTATTGAGTCTAGAAATGCGCTTCTCATTTATGTGCCCTAGACGAAAATGCCAAAGATATGTTTTGTTTGAGTCATTGAGTTTTTGCTTTTTGGTGTTTACGTTGTATACATTTGTCTCCAAGTCTATCAAGTATAGACCATAAGACATTGGGGCACTGCCATAAAAGATCCCATCTTTAGAAATGGAACAATTTCCATTCTTAAAAAGAAATTCAAATCCATCCTTGTCCAAACAAGAGACGGAAATGATATTCCTATTTATGGTAGGTACATAATAGCATTTCTTCAACTCTATTATTAGCCCACAAGGTAGAGTTAACTCATAGGTTCCTACGGCACTGGTGGCAACTCTTGCCCCATTAGCAACACGTAGTTCAACCTCACCTTTCCCTAAAGGCCTACTTCTCTTAAGATCCTTCACATTTAAAAAAATGTGAGATCCACATCCGGTATCAAGTACCCATGACGAAGAAGTAGTAAAGTTAATCTCTATCACGTATACACCAGAAGTAGAGATCTCTATCTCCGACTTCTTCTTCCATCGTTCCTTCCATCCTCTCCATGTAGAAGAAATTGGTTTGGCGAGAGAACCCTTCTCTCGCTTACCTTTCGTTCCATTGATCTCTATCAATGAAATTTCTTTCTTCTTCACCAACGCATTAAGCGTACATAGAGTGGATTCAAAGGCTCCTGGTATATCTGGATTGTGCATAACACTTCTCACAGTCCTCAACCAGTTATGGAATTTGTTCTTAATTAATTTGCCCATTTTAAAAGATGATTCTTTTGCCATTCTAAAAGAGAAAATTGCATTTTGTCAAAACTCTTTTTGATTTGATTTGAATAAAATTTGACGATAGTTAATTAGGCCTTTAATTAATTACCGCTCCCACTATTTTGACTCAAATTGACAGCCCTCACCATCAATTCAGAAGATTGCAGCGTACAATCTTCTAGTGGGTCAAGATCCATATTTCATCAAGTCATGAGTCAGCTTTGGCTGATCGCCCATAATCTTGACTATTTAGGTAGGCCATCATGCCAATTGCATCATATGAAACTCTTAATGAATGAACATGTGCAACACCTTGCCATGAACATTCCATGCCTCTGGGCTTAGACGCTCTAAGAATCACCAGTTAAGTCTAACCAAAAAGCCGACACGGTAAACATGCACCCTACTTTGGCAGAACCTGCATGTCGACCCTTCACACTTCCACAAGATGGGTGGCGCACCACACTTTGGCATAACCTACGCTTGGTCGATCGAGTTTGCCATGTGTGTCGCTAATGGAAGGCGTAAAAGACTTAATATTTTAATGAGGGATTTGGTTTTTATATACATATACATATCCAATCACCACAATATATAGTACGTATCATATACATGCTATATCCCATAGAAAACATGCAAAATGATAAAAGCAATGATTATGGCCATCCTACTGTGATTCCTCGAGCTAAGAGGAATCATGGTCATCTAGGTCTATATCACATGCAACCTGTACAAGATGAAATCTATGCCTGCCTTTCTGGGTTTGATCAGCTCATCTCCATGACTGATCGGCTCACCATCAAGTTGGTTGTTCGGGTGCCACCAGCCGATCTACTGGTGCCTCCATCCGATCGGTTCACCGGTCGTTGTGCATCTCCTCAGGTCGCCACCCGCTCGTCTCGCTCCTCGAACTGGTCGTCTGGATCACCAACCGATTGGTTCAAGCCTTGAACCGATCATCTCAGGTCGTCCGTCGTTCTTTGACATAACAGGAAATAAAATCTATCCTATTTATAATTGAATTTGTGAAACCCCGAGTTACATTTGGGGGGAGCAAAGGTAGGAAAAGAAATATCAAATTATTTTGAGTTACATCAGGAATGAGAGAAAGGGAATCGGTGCGCAGACCGAGATGCAAGCAACCACATACAACCACACATAGATATAGGGGTTTATAGGCCATAATCATGCTACACATCCACCACAAAACTCGTTTAAGGGCGACACGTATCGAGTGCATTAATATTACATATCATATATGTATATTTGGGATTTGTGGATTGGACATGCATAAAGCCAATTTTATTCGCATCGTATGAAATAAATAAAGGCGACAAACCAAAATCGATCATATCGATAATCCTAAAATATAGAGCAGTTGACGTGGTTCTGATACCACTGTTAGGTTTTAGAGGAGGCAAAGAAGCAGCGGAAACAAAAATTTTCTCCCCAAAACCCAGAACAAAAGGGAATCGCATCAACGTCTATACAATAGGAAAGATGGTTTGTGGATGCATACCTTGTCCTGAGGCTTGCTCGGAGACAGTACCTCATGCCTTGCGCGGTCTTCACCTCCGGTCTTGGACGGTGTCTGTGCAGCTCCTGGTCGCACTAGGACTGAAGACTCCTGGTCTCACCGAGACTGTCGGGATTGATAGTTGTCCTCCGAGCGACAGAGGTCTCTCGCCTCTGCAGTCGTCCACACAGACAACCTATAACTATGATCTCCTTGTCACACAAGGAATCAGAAGGAGTCACACCCTCCTGTCGGCGTACTAGTCACCAACACACTCTCCTGCCACCAGTCGCAACTACAGTTGTCTTTCCCTTGCTGTGCCTCCCTTTTCAAGTAGCACTTGCTCGGGCTCTCTCGGTTACCAAAACCAGATAGAACGACAACTTTGCAGAGCAACTAGTTTGCAATGAGTTGTCCTTTGAGAAGCCCCCAATACCCCTATATATAGGCGGGTCATGGGATAGGGTTCTCTATCCCGGACAATGCGGGACTAAAGCAGGAGTAGAAGGGTTCAAGATTTTCCACAAAAAACAACCAACTCGTAACCTGAACCGATCGTTTCACCACTGAAATGGTCTGTTGGGGATCTGAGCCGGTCGGTTGACACCTCAACCAATCGGTTGGGACCCATAAACTGGTCGGTTCACAACTGAACCGATCGGTTCATGGTCCTGATCAGTTCCCGATTGACTTTCCTTCTTTTGTTTCTAATTGGTATCGAATACCATTCCTTGTTCCAATCAAATTGGGCAAGTGAAACGAAAGGAAAATTCTCACCAATCTTACTTTCCCAACTTTCCCGGTTGCAACAGTTGAACCGATCGTTTCAATACTTGAAGAAATCGTTCACCCTGTCCATGAGCCGATCGACTCACCACCTGAGCCGATTGGTTCACCAAGCTGAGCCGATTGGTTCATTACATGAGCCGATCCGTTGGTAGTACATATTGTGCAGAATCAGTCAATTGTGGTTTCAATCAATCCGATACTCTAATCAATCAGTCCAACACCTTGAATACTATGATATTGAGCTATCAATTAATTGAGTGTTTAATTGAACTACTAAACTCCTTTAGTAATCATCTAAACATTGTTTGTGGACAAAACTCCTTTTCCAGGTTAAATCCTATGTGTGTGACCCTACAGGTCCATTTCACGTTGGCAGTGAAAGTCCATAACACTTATGACTTCACAAGCAAAGAGCGGTGCCTAGTCACACATCAGTGCTACCCAAGTGAAATAGAAATTTGGAGAACAACTTTCAATCCTACAATCCATGAATGGTGTTACATTGAATGTATAATTCCTTGGTTGCTGATATCCAAAATGAACTCGAGGCATGGAACAATCATCCGGTCAACATTCATTCATTTCCTTGATCTCAGAGCAGACTGGGTGAGATGTGTGTGACATCAATATCACATATTGATTCACACGTGCATGCACATGCCTTTCTCAATCCTACTCATCAAGTGGCCAAGGATATCAAACTCCCTCAGGAGGGACAAATCCCATATCTATCACTCACCCCTCCAAAGCCCCATGTGTCAAAGCCACCCAATCATCACCTTTATAACAATCCATGTTTCAGGACTGCGTTTGATGATGTCAAAGTGTACCCAACGACATGTGTTGAGGATAGTGATTTTAGATCTAAGAATCACACTCACCACCATCACTGTGAGAGCTGACTGTGACTACCAAGTCAAGGTTCCATGTGTCACTCTCACGGTGGGTCTGTCCGGTACCTTGTTCTGTAACAAGTACATATGTGCTTGGTTTGATATCACTATATCATGACTAATGAGAATTTGTCATCAACCAACACACAATCTAGTCTTCAGTGTTATTGATGTCTATGGTTATTTCCACAATAACAACCGACTAGGGACTAAACAAAAATGTATACTCTTAACATCCATATGATCTCATCATTTAGGTCATGAACCCAAAAGCATACGTCATTGAGTAAAACCATTCTTTAGACATCTATCATGTTACACCATCATCTCAAAAACAGTTTAAACATATAGATCGAAAATTTCCTTTATTATTATTCAAATCATTTACAAAGAATCCCATTACAATCATCATATGACTTGCTCTATGGGCATACATACCAATAAAAGAAGCTAGTCCCACTGCATCATCGCCTGAATGTAGTGAAAAATGTGCAAGGGTTTCCACATCTTGGACGGGTGTGGGTAAAGAATCTAGTCCCACTGCATCATTGCCCAGATGCAGTGAAAAATGTACAGGGGCAACATGTTCGATGAAGGCAAGTAAAGAAGAAAGTTCAACAAAAAAGGATTGGAGTTGGATCTTGGAATATTGGCTCTTTGACAGGGAAATCTTTGGAGATAGTGGATACCATGATGAGAAGAAAAGTCAATATAGCTTACTTGCAGGAAACCAAGTGGACAGGGGAACGCTGTAGAGAGATTGGAGACACAGGATACAAAATCTGGTATATAGGTATTGATAAATATAGAAATCGCGTAGGTATTATCGTTGATAAGGTGTTGAAGGATGGTGTCGTCAAGATTACAAGGATGGGTGATAGAATCATAGCTATCAAGGTTGTTCTTGGGGGAAATATTTTTAACATTATTAGCGCTTATGCCCCTCAAGTTGGCCTTAGCGAGGATGCGAAGAAGGATTTTTGGGATGACATGGATGAATTGATGCAAGGAATACCGATCGAGGAGAAGATTATTATTGGGAGTGATTTAAATGGCCATGTGGGGAGTGGAAATGCTCGATTTGAGAGAGTTCATGGTGGTTTTGGATATGGCAACAGGAACGGAGAAGGAGAGAGGATATTAGATTTTGCAATTGCATATGATATGATTTTTGCAAACAACCATTTCAAGAAAAGAGAATCTCATAAGATTACTTTCAAGAGTGGGCACAATTGTAGCCAAATTGATTACCTCCTTACAAGGTGGGTGGATCATAACATATGCAAGGATTGTAAAGGGATTCCTGGCGAAGAACTCACGACCCAACATAGGTTGGTAGTTTTGGATATTAACATGAAGATCAATAAAGGCAAACATAACGGAAACCAAGATAGAAGGATCAAGTGGTGGAATCTTAAAGGAGAAAAGAAATTGACTTTTCATGATAAACTCATCAAGGAGGTAACTTGGAACTTGGAGTCTGATGTTAACACTATGTGGCATAACATGAGCTCCTGCATAACAAAAATTTCCAAAGAGGTTTTGGGGGAGTCTAAAGGTTGTGGACCTCCACAGAAGGAGACTTGGTGGTGGAATGATGAAGTATAAAAGGCTATTAAATTGAAAAGGGAGATCTATAGGAGCTTGCCAAAATCTGGAGATGATGCAACATTCTAAAGATACAAGCAAGCAAAGAAAGAAGCTAAAAAGGTGGTTCGGGAGGCAAGGTCTAGATACTTTGATGATATGTATAAGAAGCTGGACACTAGAGAAGGGGAAAAAGATATATATAAAATGGCTCTATAAGAGAAAGGAAAGGAAGAGACTTGAGTCAAGTAAAATGCATAAAGAATGAAGATGGCAGAGTATTGGTGAAGGACGATGATATCAAAAACCAGTGGAGAAATTACTTCCATAATCTTTTCAATGGAGATACTGCATATAATGTTAGCGACTTGTGTGACATGAATACAAGAGATATCATTTACACACGACGAGTTTCACCATTTGAGGTCAAGAATGATTTGAAAAAGATGAAAATGAGAAAGGCACACAGACTAGACAATATTCCCATTGATGTATGGAAGAGTATGGGGTATGAGGGAGTTACATGGTTAACAAAATTCTTTAACAAGATCATGAAGACAAAGAAGATGCCAGATGAGTGGAGAAATAGTATTATAGTCCCAATCTATAAGAACAAAGGTGACGTTCAGAGCTGTACAAACTATAGAGGTATCAAGCTGATGAGTCACACGATGAAGCTTTGGGAGATGATTATTGAGCAGAGGTTAAGATCTATAACGCAGGTATCAAACAACCAATTTGGTTTCATGCCTGGAAGATCAACAACAAATGCTATTTTTCTGATAAGGAGGCTTATGGAGAAGTATAGACAAAGCAAAAGAGATCTTCATATGGTGTTTATCTAGAGAAGGCTTATGATTGAGTACCCAAAGAAGTGTTATGGATGGTTTTGAAGATAAAGGGTGTGCCTATCCAATACATTGACTTGATCAAAGACATGTATGATAGATCTACTGCAAGTGTCAAGACTCCTAGAGGAGAGACACCAACTTTTCCTATTACAGTTGGGGTACACCAAGGATCCACACTCAACCCATATCTATTCATTCTGGTTATGGATGAGTTAACAAAGAATGTTCAGGATGATATTCCTTGGTGTATGTTATTTGCTGATGATATTGTTTTGATTGACAAAACAAAAGATGGATTGAATGATAAAGTTGAATGTTGGAGAAAGACATTGGAATCAAATGGATTGATGATTAGCAGGAGAAAAACTGAGTATATGCATTGCAATTTCAGCCAATCTCGCAGTGCGAATGATGGAGCCAAGTTGGACGAAGTAGATATACCAAAATGTGACAAATTTCTTTACTTAGGTTCTATTATTCAAATAGACGGGGATGTCCATAATGATGTTTGTCACCGGATCACTGCAGGATGGTTGAAATGGAGGAGTGCAACTGGATTTTTATGCAATCAAAAGATCCCTCTTAGGTTAAAAAGTAAGTTTTATAGAACAGCTATACGACCAACCATGCTCTATGGGAATGAATGTTGGGCGGTGAAGAAACAAGGTCTCAACAAGATGAACATGGCTGAAATGTGTATGCTGAGATGGATGTGTGGGAAGACAAGAAAAGATCATTTGAGAAATGACTATATCAGGAATAAAGTGGGGGTGGCGAGCATTGAGGACAAGTTGCGTGAGGGCCGACTCAGATGGTACGGACATGTGCAATGCAGACCTACTAGTGTGCCTATACAAAGCAATGCTATTGAGCCAAACACTATAAATAGAAGAAGAGGAAGGCCTAAATTAACATGGGATGAGCTTATAAAGAGAGATTTTGAATCTCTACATCTCAATCAGAATATGGCCCATGATAGAGATGAATGGAAACGAAGGATCCATGTAGCCGACCCCAACATAGTTGGGATTGAGGCTTAGATGATGATGATGATGATGATAAAAATAGGCCCATTGGATTAGGTGATAAGAATCACCATCATTTCTTTTACTTAATGAAACCAGTAAGGCACGTACTAGGCAAACCATCATTTCTTCACTATAATAGAAATCAATCCTATTTTTTAAACCATACTATAGTTTCTTTTTCTTCAAGAACAACAATTCTTATCCATGAAAGTAGAGAGTATATACATATGAACAAGATCAAGATAACATCATACAAACTATTTTGCACGCATGAAAGACAGTTTACACAGATCATCTTTCCATCATATCAACTATGTTCAAGGATATGATCTATATGAAACAAGTTAAAGGCAAGCTAGTAAACAAGATGAAGGCTATATAACTCACATCTAGATAGATGATGAAGATCCAACAACAAGATAGCTCAAAGGAAGAAGATGATACCCTAACTTGCATGCCCAAGATCCAAAACAACTTCTTTCCTCAAGATCAAGGTGAAACTAGGGCAAAGGAAGAATAAAAGAAGATCTTTACCCACATATGCATATCCTTCCATCAAGAGAAACTAGGGCTTCGTCCATGGAAGAAGGAAGGAGAGAAATAACAACAAGAAACATGGTAAAAAGGAAGAATTTACTCAGCTAGATCAAGAGCTAGGTTAAGAACCTTTAAAACCCTAAGGTTTCTTGATCAAAACCCTAAAGAAACTTGCTTGCAAGCTCCGTCATTCAAGATCTTTCCTTTTACACTGCCCAATAGAAGAATATCAAACCTCTCTAGCACACGAGGAATATGAAAGATCAAAGAGTTCATTTGTGAATGAAGTAAGGGGTATATATGCTTTACATGAGAAGGAGGATAGTTTGAGATATCAATACATGTATGCCATGTGCCAAAAAGAAGAAGTCAATCCTTATACATGCATGCAGATAACCTAGTGGATCTTTATCTAGGTTTCCCATTAGTTATTGCCTAAGAGAACTCATCAAGGTGGGTCATCAGTGAACCCATCGATTCTTTCCACTATACTTAGCCATTTCACCAAAACTGACCATCCATCAAATCATTTACTTCAACTAGTTCATCCATTAGTTCTAGGGTATCAAGGACAATTAAAAGGATCCTCAACTACAAGGGGAACCCTTCAAATCTTTCCTACACTAGGTGATGCCATTGAATCTTTCACATACTTAGAAAAATCATCAACATACTTAGGTGAAAACCCTAGATTTTCAACCTATCAAGGGAAGATCACCAAACCGATGATGCATCTAGGTATTTATAGATGCAACCACATCAACGTTATGAAGAGTACTATGATGAATAACATGCATGTATGAAAATTACTAATAAAACCCTAAAATTGAGTGAATTACATAAAATCCTTATAAGTGCATAAATTGCAAAACTTGATCAAACAATGTCCAAACTGGACCAAACTTGAAACATAGCTTAATATCATAATATCAAATCAGGGATGAGAGTTTTATTAAGAAATTAAGAACCCAGTTAAGTTAATAAATTGTTCTTACCATAAAGGCAGGTTAAGGGTTTTACAAAAAGTAGGGTGCATATTCTATTGTATTGGCTTTTGGGTTGGTCTTAAGTATGCAATTTTAATAGGATTAAGCACCTAGAGGCATAAAGATGATTATTGACAATGGGTTGTGCAACCATATATCCAATAATTGCATTGGATACAATTGGTAATTGCTACATACCTAAATAGTTATGTTATAAGTGGTTAGCCAAAGTTGACTAATGACTTAATGGATTATGTATCTTGGCTCACTTGAGGATTTCTTGTTGTAATCTCATGAATTAATAGTGAGGTATATTAATATGAATAAAATAGTGAGGGAACAATTAATTAAAGGCCAAATTAATACCATCAAATCAAAATTTGAAATCAAAACTATTTTTCAAATTAAATTGTTGACTTGTGCAAATACTTTCTATGTAGATCAAATGGAAAACACAAACAAGAATCCTTTTTCATTGTGTTCAACACTTGAGAAAAGAAAATACAAGCAGGAATTACTTCAATGAATAGTTTAGGACATTGAGAATTGTTTTCACACATGAGCATAACTCTATGTCCTAAACAATCCAGTACGACATGTACTAGCATCGAGTGCAACTAGTGTGGAAAGCGAATATTGATAGAAGCATTCCAATGATGCCATAAACATATAATGCCTTATTCTTGCTCCATGTATCACGAACATTAGAAATAATGTGACAATATGAATGTTATTAAGATTATAACACATCTCAAGAACATGTACCAAGAACAAGTAAGGCAAGAGAGGTATGATGTCTTCAAGGCAATGTTTAAGTACATGACGGCTGAAGGTGATCGAGTTGGACCCCATGTACTCAAGTTAATTGGGTATATGAAAAGTCTAGCTAGTCTGGGATTTCCTTTAGGCCAAGTGTTGGCTATAGATGTGATCTAGCAACCTTTTTTGTATTGATACACATAACTTGTCATGAATTACAATATAAATTTTTTTGTTAAGCCATTGGAAGTTCTATATGACATGTTGAGAATTGTTAAGGGGCAAATAAAAGACAAGACAAAATCCATGTTGATGGTCAAAAAAGGAAAATAAAAGTCCAAGTGCAGAGGCAAATCTAAGAAATGTTCTGTAGGCTTGCTAAAAGTTTTCTGCACTTAAGGCAAAAGGATGAGTGGACAAGGGAGTCAATTGCCATCAGACTGGACATTGGTAATGGAATTGCCCTCTCTACCTATAGGAATTAAAGACCAAGAAGTAGGGGATAGGGACCAAACAAGAATGTATACTCTTGGCATCCGCATGATCTCATCGTTTAGATCCTTAACCTAAAAGCATACATCATTGAGTAAAATCATTCTTTAGACATCTATCATGTTACACCATCATCTCAGAAACAGTTTAAACATATAGATCAGAAATTGCCTTTATTATTATTTAAATCATTTACAAAGTATCCCATTACAATCATCATATGACTTGCTCTATGGGCATACATACCAACATGGTTTTGGTTCCATATTGTTTTTAATAAGAAAATTTATCAAAATAAGAAATATGGCCAAATTGGTAAGAGAAAAGAATTAATTTGATGCCTTATTAAAATGGAATATATGGGATACTTGGAGAAAAATAAAAGTATCATTAACTTGTGCATTTTGGTCTTGAACCTTTTCCAAACCTAGATATAATTGATTAACACTTTCCTATAAAATTTAGAATTAAAAGATAAAAGTTGAGAGAGTTATGAATTAAATGGTTTTCCATACAGTGTTGATTTACAAGGAATAAGAATTAAATGTCACAATCGACACGACTTAGACCCGATCATATTCTATCCCACCGATGCAAAGCCTCCAAAAGGAATAATCCAACCCTGATCATGACAAATGGTCATTAAAAATGGACCATGGAGGATTATTCAAGGACACATGGCATATAGGTAAGTTTACATTCATTTAAGTAAGCTTAGTGATCAAGTTAATAGGATGAATGGATAATGTTAAAAGTGATAAAAAGATAATGATATATACATATCAATATTATCATAAAAATTAACATATCCCATATAAGTAGTGTATACAGATCTATAGATAAAATGATGACAACGTCTTCCCAGTGATAAACTTAAAACATGTAACTTGAGTAGTTAGATAACATTTTGAAAATTTTAGTAGGTTAATCTCTTGTAGTCATATTAGATGAGAGAGTCTATAATAATCATGACACTTAGAATGACCAACTTATTCACATTGATACATTAGGTAAGTCAAACTACTACAACTAATCGTATCATATTAGTTTATACATTTATGAGTTAGTTAATATTTACATCGGATTAAACACTTATTCAAATCGATGTCACACTAAGGTTTCTTGATTTCTGATTGGTCCAGAGTGCAAAATTCACAACTTGTGCATACGACCAAAGAAAAATATGCAAAAATATTCATTGGAAAACTCTTTTGATTTTCTATCAATATAGCTGGTCTCCAAACACTGTTTTACACGTCCAAATCCTTCAATAATCCCATGAATGATATTAGGGTTTTATGATTATGAACTTAAACACATATTATGATTTTAATCAAATGAAAGGTGATTAGAGGCTCAATCAATATTTCCTTTGTGCATGTGATTTCGTGGATCATAATATGTTAATGAGTCTAATATGATTAAAATAAAAAAAGAAGAAATCAAATAATGCATTATTAAGAAGGACATTTGATATAATCATGAAAATATAAGAAATATGTGGAAAGATATATGATTGATCATCATGGATGAGATTTCAAATCCACATGGTTTCTAATGGCAAAAGGAATACTAATAAAGAGAATAAAAGAGTAAGAAAGTGTCAATATGTATAAAATATGCATTATTAAGAGATAACTTGCATATGAAGAAAAGTCTCTCATACTTGTGAGTTTGAGTCCCAAACTTTGCACACAAGTGGTTCAATTCATTATGGACTTTCCCCTAAAATATGGGATTAAAAGGATTGAACTATTAGGAGATATGCATTTTTTAAGTTTTCCTAAAGTGAGAAGGACATCCTTAAATGTCACGATATATATATATATATATATATATATATATATATATATATATATATATATATATATATATATATATATATATATATATATATATATATATATATATATATATATATATATATATATATCAGGGAAAATAAGGGAAAACCTGGATTTTTGTTTTCCTCACGAGGCGTGACAGCCGTTGGATCCCATATCCAACGATGGTGACATCATCACCTACCTTCTTATTTTTGTACCTATCTCTCACCCTAATCAGTGAGAACAATTGAAAGGTTTACCATTGCAATCAGGAGGTGAATATGGATCTAATGATCCCTAATAACACCCTCTTTGGGAAGCCTTGATGAGTTTTCCTTTTTGGAATGGTGGGCAGGCCCTCTGGCGGTTGGCCATTCTTGGCCCTGCATATATAAGCGCCAATTTTCCACCAAGAAAGAGGATGAGATTTGCAAAATTGCAGAGAGAGTTTTCCCACATCCAATATTCTAGAAGCTCTACACCCCTCTCCTCTCTAATTCCTGTATGTCGCCAGTGAGAGAGAGGATCCTATGTGTTGGTTTGTACCATGTCCAGTCAATTGGTGGTCGTAGATGAGTCCAGTGGGGTGAGGTGGTGGAGTAGAGGTCCTTGCTTATCCCACAGGAGCCCTGGAGCTTAGAGTCAATGAGGAAGTTGTCCATGTGAATCTCACTGTGCGGGGAGTAGCTTAGCTTGTGAGGTTGAAGATGATTAGGACAGAATTACTTTTCTGACCCTGGGAGAAAAATGACTCATAGCTACTGGACCGGGGGGTAAAGTGGAGATTGAGCTCCCTCAGCCCAGGAATGTGCACACCCATGTGGTTTTGGCTTATTGGCCGTGCCACGTAGAAAATAATGTAATAGCCCTTCTCTACTGACATGGCTCTACAGGATTGGTTGAAAATAAGTTTTCTTGTAAAAATTGTAACTAATGATAGGATGATCATATTAAGGCATATGATATATGTTTTTTATTAGAAAAATATGTAAAATCCATTAAAAATATAATAGAAGCCTGATTCTTCTTGCAATTCAAAAAGGATATAAAGATATCATATTTAATGGTTTAATTGATGGAAAACCCTAAGAATGGATGATAATTAGATCTAATAAAGTTCTTTGGATGTTATGAGAAAATATTAAATTATTATTAATAAAAGAGAATTAGGTTTAAAAAGATAATCTTTATGCATAATTGGCTTAATTTAGGGTTCCATGTACACGAAAATGCATTAATGGGCCTAGAAACCCTAATTTTGATAATTATGACTTTTAATGGTTTTAATTGTGCAAATCCATGAATAATACAAAGATATGTTGTTACAAAGCCAATTTGAGTATAAAGATGTTTTAATATGAATAAGTTGAGTAACTAGGGTTTTGTATATATGTTGTTGTTTTAGGGTTTGTTGACCTAAAAAGGATAAAGTTTGAGAAATTGATCTAAGAAGCCCTAATGAATCCTAATGAGACTTAGAAACCTTGAAAAGGTGTCCCAAGTCAATAAGGAGTTGTTTGGGATATGATTGTGACAATTAGGCATTATACATGTTTTCAGGATCAATGTTTGCTTGATTGATTGATTAGCTTGCTTGATTGGACATCTAGTTGGATTTGGATATATTACTTCTTTGAGATCTCCAAATCAAGTATGTGGTTATGCTTATGGCTAATCGCTCTAGTTTCATGGTGATTTCTAAGGTTTTACTGGTTGCTTGAAATTAACTGCTTGGTTGACTTTTATTTCATGCATCTATAAAGTGACTATGGTTATCACCATAAATATATGTGCATGACTAGCTCAGATCCTAGTCCTCCTCTATAACTTTGATGATGATGAAATGGATGACCTAGTACATGGTCTACCCTTGGGGTAGGATCATCAAGTTATCATGAGTTGATGTATTGGTCTACCCTCGGGTAGGACCATATGACTACATAGTCCTAGGTCATGGTCTACCTATAAGGTAGGATCATAGAGGCTATTTGAGATCTACCATATGAGAGAGGTAGTATATATGTCCACTGCAGGGATAGCACATAGGAAAGGATACGTAGGGATTGAGTAGTTATGTTTAATGCATAAAGTTTGATTTGTTAAGAAATAATTTGGTTGCATTATGTTGTTATAAATAGATGCAAGATTTTGGTTCCCCCATATATAAGTATAATGAATTATACTAACCGCCATTTTGGTTGTCGGCATTTTAGGTTTATCAAAAAGTGGATGTTCCTTTAAAGTGACATTGAATGAATAAAGCTCAATAAAGAATTGGAGGATTGTAGATAGATAGTTTTTTTATCGAGGTAAAGTCCCTCAAATATTATATTTTGCAAGGTATGTGAAAAGAAAAGAAAAATTATCCTATTCTGAGCTTAGTTGTGGTAGAATTTATTAATTATTTTTATTATTTGAAAACCATATGATCTTGTTTTGGGATAACGACTCTAGCCTCTTGGTCTCCCTTAATTGGGGGTTACCGAGGGGTGGGGTGTTACATCTAGTATCAGACTTCTTCTTAGCAAAATGAGTACTCCATAAAAGAAACTCAGAGTCGTATATTGTTGAGTATGTGTGGGGATAGGGGAAATATATCCTTGTCATCCTGATTCCAAGGTTATGGAGAACGGTCGAGGTTGTATCTCGGATGAATGAATATGTATATGTAATGTGATTGAGGACAACTATGATTGTACCTTGATGATGGTTTTAAATGCCATGGTATCTAGTGTCGTAGCATGTATAACCAGGGTGTACGAGGCTAGTTGCGACGTGATTATAATATCACTATGACATACTCAAACCGACCGATGAGATGAGATACTAGGATTCCAACTCTCCTAGATCTTATACGATACTAATTACACTCTCAAGTGCTTAGATGGAAGTTGAGTGGTATTCCTCAAACTTCCCAGGGCTTAATAAAATGTATAATACAGCTATGTAGCGTATCTACTAAGATAATAAAATGCTTTACATTGGATGATAACTCTTTCCTTGGTTCTTATAATGTCAAGTTGACATATATTGTGGTAAGATAAATTAACTATTTAAATGATAATATCTTTATATGTTCCTTATAATCATGTTAAATTCTATTAACTTTGTAATACTATCTGCTTGCATGTTCAATTAAATAACTTGATGTAAGATGAAGATGGTGTTGAGAGTTATATCTCTCGCTGAGACATGGGCCGCACCTTGTGGGTCACCACATCTTTTTTTAGGTGATCGTCAACATTGTCAGACCCCTAATAACAAGGAAGGGTAGCATTTAGATCGCTAAGGAGCAAAAAGATTGGCTAATCATGTATATAGTCCTAGAGTCTCCATGTACTCTTAGGTCCAAGCGGGGAATTTTTATAGAAGAAATGTCTCAACTTGAGTTTTGGCTTTATTTTGACTTGATATATCTGCATGTGGATATGATTTTGTATATAGGTTGTGGAGGTGGCCGCTAGAAATATGTAAAGTTACCTAATGTAGTAAATTATTATGCAAGGTGTTGAACCCTCATGTAGATATTCTTGCACATGTATGAAATGTTTAATTTGGTTTAAAGTATCTCTCCTTTTAGTGATATGGTTAATTAGTGATCGATCATGATTTATGTTTTAGTAATATCACTTTTTTTGTGTGCCACAATTTGGTGGTATCAGAGCCTAGTTTTCACTGAGTCTAATGGGACATATGACTTAGGTTTTGTGTCTATTCCTACACAATCCAACACATCTGATCATAGCTTATGGTTATGCATATATGTCTAGAGAACGTGAAGAACATGTTGAGAGTAGCTATGTCGTGCTAGAGAGTGGTGATAGGAGGCCGATACAAAAATGAAAAGTACCTGAGACGAGACCAACACAACCTACACTGCCTCCATTTGACCCTGCATCTATTGCTAATCCATCTTTCCAGTTCATGTGTGGATAGTTTGCGACAAGGATTACTCACTTAGCAGATAGGAAACATGCACCATAGCCTAGGAAAACCATTCCTACTATGGAATCTCAAGGTCTGGGGAATACCTTTGAGAGGTTAAAGCGTGTATGAGCTACTGAGTATGTGGGTACAACAGACCTGGGAGATGTTGATATGTAGATAATTGAGTTAAAAAGGTGTTTAAAATCCTAAACATCCCAGATGAGGACAAGGTGAGGCATGTTGTTTACATTTTGAAAGGTAGTGTTGTCCATTGGTGGAACATATAAGAAGAGAAGAGACTTGTTCTTGTGAGTTGGAATGAGTTTCAGTGAGAATTTGTATGCCTCTACTTCCCTGGGACATATCTGGATGAGAAGACAGTGTATTTTGAGAGATTACACCAAGGTTCAATGTATATCAACGTCTACGAGGCAAGGTTTATGGATTTGTTGAGGTTTTGTCCTCATACGACAACATAAAAAAAAGAGGATCTAGAGGTTTGAGAAGGGTCTGAGTTTTGAGTTGTCTACAAAAAAATTGTCTTACAAAAAAATTGACTTTGGAGAATAGGGAAAGGTTATCGACCTTTTTGGAGTCTATAAGGAGGATTGAGAGGTCTACCCTTGAGAAGTGTGAAGCCAATTCTAGGAAGAGACCATCATAGTTCCAAGGATAGTCATCTAGAGGCTTCAAGAAGTCGAGCTTTTCATTACCACATTCACAATAGAGGTTGACTTTTTCTGAGCTGAGTCACGAGTACAGTCCCGGTGGTCCCCTAGTAAAAGGAGAGGTTGCAACTTTCCACTGACCTGAGCAACCAATCCAACATCTATGTCAGTGATAAGGTTGTCTATGCCACAATATGATTCTACGACTATTTCAACTTTGGAAAAGTTGGACACGTGAGGTGGTCTTGTCCTATGAAGGATGAACAATCAAATTAGAGTCAGCGAGGCTCACAATAGCAATAGTAAAACAATGATGGTGGTAGAGGACATGGTCAAGCATCACAGACAGGGTCAATTGACCCAGCTGGCAGAGGACGAGGACAACAATAGGTGAAAACAAGATTCTATGCCATGAATCAGTTGGAAGAAGTGGTCAATCCATAGGTTGTGACATGTTAGATGGAACTCTTTCATTCAGACTTATTTGCTTCTTCTTTTGTATGTGTTTTAGTTGAATCGGGTGCAATGCACTCATTGATCATCAAAGAGGTTATAAATAGTTGTAATTTGCATGTTTGTAGAAGATCTAATACTTGCTAGAAACCCCCTAAAGTTGGTTCTGCTAAGTTGCGGAAGGTGTGTCCATCTTGCGTTCTTTCTTTCTCGGTACGCAACATTCAAGTGGATCTTATGTCATTTGACATGCATAGGTTAGGTGTGATCCTAGGGATGGATACCTTACTAAACTATAAGGTCATGTTGGACTTTAGTTGTAAGGTTGCTACCTTCTATGGTAGAAATAATTCTTGAATTTTCCAAGGAGACATGAAGACTTCCTACATGTTTGGTTTTGACTGTGATAGCAGAGAAGCTGATGAGTCAAGGGTGTGAGGCTTTCTTGGCACATGTTTTGGATACCAAGTTGAGGAGTCCTACTATTTAGGAGGTACCTATAGTACGAGAGTTTGAGGACATCCTTCTAGGGGAGTTTCCTAGTGTTCCACCTCCTAGAGAGATTGACTTTGAGATTAATGTAGTTCTTAGAATACAACCTATAACTCAGACACCCTATAGGATGGAACCATTTGAGATACAAGAGTTGAAGAAATAGTTGCATGAGTTGTTGGAGAACGGTTTCATAAAACCAAGCACTTTTCCTTGGGGTTCTCCAATGTTGTTTGTGAAAAAGAAGAATGGTTCTACAAGTTTAAGCATAGAATACCAGCAGTTGAACAAGGTTACAATAAAGAACAAGTATCTCTGGGGTCAATAGTGGTTGTTGCAGGCTAGGGGACAAAGCCCCCAAAATCAAGATCCATGGTGGAGGCCATGGTGGAGAAGGAAGAAGGAGAAAGGATGGGTTCTATAGGGTTGAATACAAAGGAAAATGTGGGAAATGAAAGATGGAGAAGAAATAGATAGATGGGTATGCTTACTTTTGTTTTGAGGAGTGTTGTATAGGGATACCCAACCACTCCTTTTTGGGCCATTCATGTGGTTGTACAGAGGTTGAAGACAAAGGGTGAGCCCTTGGATCCAAAGGATATTTATGACTCACTAAGAAAGTATTGTAATTGGCTGAGAGGGGTTGGGTAGGATTATTGAGTTGTTTAAGTGAAACCAAGACAAAGTTGTGTTACTAGACCAACTTGTAAAATTCATGAAGTTTTGATCTATAGGTCTGATTGAGGTGAAATTTTCTACATTGGTTCATTAATTTCATCCTCTTCCTTTGTAAAAAGTTTTAGGACAAAAGAGGATATTTTGGGGTCTCAACATGTAAATTGCATTCTAAAAGTTTATTTTAGCACTCAACTTTGCACATTTAGTTATCAAAATGCATTTTTAGTTCCAAATCAACAATTGAACATCAAGAGGTTCAAATTCATTCAATTGATCAATAGGGCATCATTTAGTGCAAAAGAATTGTAGATTGAGTAAGATGTGTTTTACCTAATGAGAGAGAAAAAGTCACTTTGTTACAATGCCTTTTGAACTGACTTAGTAGGTACATGATTAGGGATGTAAATGGGTACGGGTAGACCCGCGGACCCGCAAATCTGGACCCTTAAAAAACCTGTCACAGGTCTAATTTTTTATACCCGTATACCCTTGGACCCGTATACCCTTAGACCCGCATATGAGCGGGTCTAATAATGGGTATGCTTGGACCCATACCCGCTAGACCCGTGTACCTGCTATACGTAAGTAACTACTAAAATAATATGTTATATATATATCATATTTTACTAGTCTAACTAATATAATTATTGAGATTATATCCTACTTTAACCATAATAAGGTTGAGACTAGTCATATAATTAAGAATTAACTATTCTAGTTACAATAATGAACATCATACGTAAACTTAAAATCAGAATGTCTAGTAATTTACATTACTTTCTACATAAATTAAACGTTATGATTATGAATACAAATATGTAAACAATTACTCAATTAATGTTATTGCATAGAATATAGCATTGTCTAATATAACTATTACATCTTAATATACTATATGATAACAATATCTTGTTGTGTTAAATATATATAACATAGTCATTTCTCTTACATAAACAATATGATGCTTTATAGAACCGCTTACCCTCATACCTGCACTGCATACCCGCTATTATTGCGGGTACGGGTATGGTGCGGGTCCAGGTTTTGTATAATGTGGGTCTAGAACCAGAACCGGACCTGCTAAATTAGATGGGTATGGGTATGGGTATGGCCATACCCGCACCGTACCCGCACCGTTTACACCCCTATACATGATTAAGTGTAGAAGTTATGGTTTCTAGAGCATATTCCCATAAAGAAATTTGGAAGAACAAATAACTCATCATAGATTTTACCATGTCCAATAGGTTGTAACTCCAATTGATACACCATTATGTTGTTGAATTCTAGGTGGAGTCCAATGCGATATGATACCACAATCCCTCATAAGGACCTTAAACTCTTTGGTTTAAGCATTCACCACCTTGACCTGATTGAAGTGCTTTAATTTTTACCATGTTGATTACATACTTCATTAATGAAATCCTCCAACTTTTCAATGGGTTCTGACATGTGTTTCATTGGATACATATAGCCAAATCTACCAAGGTCATCAAGAAATGGGATGAAGTACTAATACCCACCTCTAAAATTTGTGCTAAAAGATCCACATACATCAATACATATGAGTCCTAATAATTCACTTTCCATTTCACTTTTTCAATAAAACATGCTTTTGCCATCTTGTCTAATGAACAAGATTTTCATGTCTCAATTGATTCAAAACCAAATGAGTCCATATAACCATCTTTATGGAGTCTATAAATGCACTTCACATTTATGTTCCCTAGATGACAATGCCATAGGTAAATTTTGTTTGAGTCATCAAGTTTTAATCTCTTAGTATTTATGCTTTATACACGTGTGTCAAGTTCTAATAAATAGAGACCCTAGGACATATGGGAAATGTCATTGAATATATCATCTCTTGAAATAGAAATCTAACCATTCTTTATCAAAAACATAAAACAATTCTTGTTCAAACAAGATACACAAATAATGTTTCTATTAATGGCTAGTACACAATAATAGTTATCTAACTCTATTACAAGCCCACAAGTATATATACAAAGGGTGTCTACACCAGTCGCAACAACTCTTACTCCATTTGTAATGTATAGCTCCACCTCCTCTTTCTTCAAGGGTCTACTTTTCTTCAGATGTTCCATATTTGAACATATGTGATACCTTCATTCACTATCTAATACCCATGTGGAAGAAATAGATAAGTTTATTTCTTTAACATATATACCTGGAATGGAGCCTCTCACATTTACCCCTTAGGCCCCATGAACTCATGAAGGTGTCCAACCTCATAACCCATGGGCCTCGGGTAAAGGTAGTTGTTACCCCCCGACCCTATGGTCTTGTGCATTCAGGGAATAGAAAACTCCTACTCCCATCAGTCTTATCCCTACTTGACCTTAGTGTTGACTTAGGATTCTACTGTAGCTCATGGTTCCTATGTTGATACTCAAGAACATCTCATCCTTGAATCCTCATCCTCTCTCTGGCCATTCATGGTTAACTTTGCATCCCTCATAGGAATCATGGTGACCTACCTAACTCGTTCTGGCCCCATACAAGCTACCTTCATGACAACATATCCTCATGCCCCTGAGAGGTGGTCACACATGGGTCTATAGATTCATGCTCATACCTTATTTTCTTACACTTAGCTCATCAAGCCCCTACAAGTGATCTCATAAGGTTACCTCAAACCTAAACAGAAGTTGGTACTCATCCTACATGAAGGGTCCCTTCCCAAGATGGGAGAAAATATCTCTTGATAGTAACAAAGGTCACAAACGTCCTTACCTTCAAGGTTTACATCATCATGTATATTCTTAGCCCTATCATGCTATTTAGGCATGTAGCTAGCAAGAAGACACCCTACTAATCCATGCCAAGTTCCTTGGTAAATCATACTTGTTCATCATTCCTCGAGGTTGGACCAATCTCATACATGCGTATGTCATCAACCCGTGTGAGTGGTTCATCAAACATATACCTTAGTTCACATGGGGTTTCCTTCTAACCTAAAACATGGGGGATGCCATACCTAAATATAATTAACTCAAACATCCTAGTGATCATCATGTACACTAGGTACTGCTACTTCCCCTCTTTGGTCTAGGAACCCCAGGTTCACCTCTTATGCATTAGCTGTCTAACTACATGCTCAACTGTTCAACCATGAACCAAACCTACACCAGATATGGCATATACTTCCTCTTCCACGTGAGAAACCCTTAGAGTCATATACTAGGACAACCAACTGGGTGAGAGGCCTCACAACTTGTGATCATATCATGCCTCTTTAGGGTTTGTAACCCTGTTTCCTACACCTAAAAGGTAGGCACTTCATAATGTCAGCTCATCGATGTACAAAACCTCTTTCTCTTTTGTGGGTTTGGTTCCTCTAAAGGCATCCAAGGTATGACCACCTGTGTAGAAGTGTGTGACAACAAGGTGGGAAGCCGGTTTTAGACCTGAGCCAGAGGGGTTATGCCTGATGGTTTGTTAGATAGGCATGCAGAGCCTTGGATGATCTTGGCCAGACATAAGTTTTGATAGTATGTTTCACCCAGATAGGGTTGTACATGTATCCTTAAGAGCTTGACCCATATTCTGAGAGAGAACCTCCAGTGGTAGGACCAGTTATAGGGATTCTCTCTGGAGAGAGAGTGAGACCCGATGAAGAAGGTTGGAGACCTGGACCCTATATGGTCTCCTCTAACATTCTCAATGAGGGAGCGATCCCTCACCCTCAATAGGCACGACCCACCCAAGGTCGGGTCACCACAAGGCACCAGGGGTCAGACAAACGCACATAGTCTATGTTTCTCATGCATATTCAAAGCCTCTACGTAAAGCATGCACATCAAAACCACATACATACATACATGGTCAACTAGGATATCCAACTCATAATGTCTTCTCTTTCTCTATCCACCACTTAAGGTTTAGGGTTGGTCATCGTCCTCAGAGGATGCATCTTGCCTCTTCCTCTTCCTAGAGGCTTCTTCCTCTAAGTCTATCCCTCTCCTCCTCATCTTATGAGAAGGTCTAACCCCAGATCTCTTTTGAGGGGACAACAACATAGGCCATGCAACCTAAGCATGTAACTAAACTCAGTCTGAGTTTCTAGTTATCAAAACTTATGTCTATGACATCTTTCTTACATGCTTTTTGAGACCTTAATCCTTATCATTCTTAACCCCAAAACTCAGGAGGGTGGTGGAGAGAGAGAAACCCTAATCTCTTAAAGTTATCCAATGAACAGGGCAGAGAAGGGACAAAGACAGATGAGAGAAGACCTAGAGGTATCTTATTTTGAGTCAAATCCTCTGATTTCGGCCAGGCAGTCACACATAATCTGGGAGTCGTCATAGACTGACTAGTGAGGCGGAGGAAAATCTTGCCAGCCCCTAGATTGTGATCCTTTTCTAGACACCTCCATCATTAGAAAATCCTCCAATAACTCCCTTGGGTTCTAAAGAGTTTGTAAAATTTAATAATTATTAGATATTAAATGGAAAAGCATGCTTTGATACCAAATGTAACGACCCCACCCCTTGATAACCCCCAATTAAGGGAGACCAAGAGGCTAGAGACGTTATTCAAAAATAGGATCATATGGTTTTTCAAATAATAAAAAATAATTAATAAATTCTACCACAACTAAGCTCAGAACAAGATAGTTTTTCTTCTTCTTTTCACATACCTTGCAAAATATAGGATTTGAGGGACTTTACCCAGATAAGAAACTATCTATCTATAATCCTCCAATTATTTATTGAGCTTTATTCATTCAATGTCACTTTAAAGGGATATCCACTTTCCGGATAAAACGAAAATGTCGACAACCAAAATGGCAGTCAGTATAATGAATTATACTGTATGTGGGAGAACCCTAGGATGGTAGCGGAGGCACGGAGAGGGGTGGGAGGTGATCTGGGAGATAGCGAAAGGATGGCGCATAGTAGCGATGATCCAGAAGATGACCGAGATCCTGATAAGGAAGAAAGCGGAAGAAGAAGGTCCAGGAGCCCAGGTTTCCATCGGAACACTAACGGAACGGTTGGGGCTACGATTATACAAGGCAAGCATCAAGGCACCAATATCTTGACGATAGCACATGTAGGTTGGAACTTGGAGTACGCCGGCATGAGGGGATCCACAGAGAAGGAAACAATAGGAAATCATAGTTGCTGGGGTTCATGCAATGGCAGATCCGAACAAGACGGCACAAGAAGAACGAATTCTGATATGTTTCTGAGTAAGTTATTTCAGGAACACTTGGAACCGAAAGCAATAAGCATGGGTGAACTCGAAGGCAAACCTTCCATTTTTATCGATCCTATCGAGGAGGAACATCTGATACGGCCATGGAAATACTCTGTTATTGTCAAGGCCTTGGGCATAGAGTTAGGTTACATGACACTCAGAGACAGACTGCAAGAAATGTGGATCCTGGTGGGGAGATTCAACATCTACGAACTAGACCTAAATCACTTCGTGGTTCAATTGTCTTGCAGAAGGGACTACGATATGGCAATGGTAGGAGGTCCGTGGAAGATTTTCGACTGTCACTTAGTAGTTTGGGATTGGTACTCAACGTTCATCCCATCTAATGACATGCCACAACATATAGTTTGCTGGGTGAGAATTCTTAATATGCCGCTGCATCTCTATGTTCAGACTATGTTCAACAGCATAGGAGCACTGCTTGGAAAGTTGGTGAAGGTGGACGAACACACGACCAAGAGATCAAGAAGCAAGTTTGCTAGACTTGCAATAGAGATCGACACAGATAAAGAATTGATACCTGTGATCTTCATAAATGGCATAGAATATGAGGTAGAGTACGAAGGTTTTCCTTTTGCATGCACCGCATGCGGAGAAGCGGGCCACACATCCAAAGACTGTAGAAAGGAGACTGAAATTTCTACTGAAATCCAAGATAACAACCAGACTGTAAGGCAAGACATCGGAAAAGAGGGAGCCACTGAATCTTGGCAGATACAGCGGAGAAGAAGAAATTCCAACATGAGAAGGGGATATAAGCAAGACAAACCTCCAGACAACTGCACAACATCTAAAAACCAATTCCAGGAGTTGGAGGACGATTGTGGAGAGGACTCAGAGAGAATAGGAGGGGAGCCAAGACATCAGTCCACACAAGGAAACTCAGCTACTCATGCGATGCCAAAAGTCTGGAGGAAGAAGAAGGTGAACAGTAAACTGGAGAAAGAATCACGAAAAAAGGAGGGTATAAGAGACATCACGAACATAATGCAGAGCAACTCTGTTCACAAAGGAAAAGGCGCACCCCAAGCTAACAAGGATGGACACACAACCTTAAATCCGGAGGTCGACAAAGTCATTGAATTGCTGGAAGACACAGAAGAGCATGAGGACACACTCATAACCAACCCTGAAGGTGTGGATTTGGTTGAAGAACTGCCATGGGTGACTAAGGATGGAAATGCCCCTACTCCTAGAGCAATCACTACAAGCAAGATAATAAAAGGAAGTGGAACTAGAATGAAAAGGCATGGTAATTCCAGGAGATTGATTTCGGTAGAAGGATGGAGGAAAAGCCCCAGATTGAAAGTGACACACACAAGAGATGCTATCATAGAAGCGTTGAATGAAGTCGCTAATAAGGAGAACAAAGTCCCTGAAGGTTATTGACATACCACAGATCACCCAAGCCCAGATTACAAGAACGTCCATGGTGAGTTTTATCTGATGGAATGTGCGGGGTATAGAAAACAAGGAGACGCGTAGAGTACTGAAGGAGTATATCTCTTTGTACAAACCACGAATCACCATTATCTTAGAACCGAGAATAAGTGCGAATCGAGCCAAGGAAACCATTAAACGTCTTGGTTTCTCAAATTCTCACAGATCTGAAGCGAGAGGTTTTTCTAGAGGAATATGGGTCTATTAGAATGACAATCAGGCCAAGATGGAGCTTGTTAATACTCAAAGACAGTTCATAACCTACAAGATTAACAATTCCTTCTTTGCTACTTTCTTCTACGCCAATCCGCATATCCAAGCAAGAAGTTTGATCTGGAAACATATTAGTGCTTTGGGAAATAGTTTTACAGAGCCATGGATAGTGACAGGCGATTTCAATACTGTCATATCACCAATAGAAACAATGGGTTATCAAACTTTTAACAACTAGGAAGCCATCACTTTCTCTGAAACGATTCTTGAAGCTGGTCTCACTGATTTGGGTTTCTCAGGCTAGAAATACACTTACAGACACGGTCTTAAACAAAGCCATTTGTACCGAGTTCTCACTAATGATGCTTTTATCTCGAACTTCATAGGAGTGATAGTTACTCACCTACCTAAAATAGAATCAGACCATTTCCCGCTCTTAGTTAGAACCTTGCATAAGGTTAAACAGGTTGGGAGATTCTATACTAAAGCATCATGGAATATGGAAACCTTGTTCTCTCCTATGCTGAAGGAGTGCTGGAATAGCGATCAAAGTTTCACGAGTGCTCTCAGAAACGCAAAGACTCGATTAAGAAAATGGGGGGCGGAGTGTAACAAATGAAGAACAACTCATAAAATGCGACTCCACCGCAACATAGACCTTCTTCAAAAGAACCTGGCAGAAAGGTATGATAGTATCACTGACAAGTTCATGATCGATATGCAGGCTGATTTGAATCAACTTCTCAAGAAGGAGGAGGAAGACTGGAAAGAAAGAAGCCATATAGCTTGGTTAAAAGGAGGTGACAGTAATACTCGATTTTACCAGGCCTTTGTCAATCAAAGGAAACAGGAAAACCGTATGAGCGCCATTAAAAATCCGCAAGGAGGATGTGCTACTAAAGCTAAGGACATCTTCAAAATTGTTTCAAAATATTTCATCGACTTATTCACATCCCCAAGTAGGATTCACAAGCATCTCTTGGATAGCATACCGGTACGATTTATGGCTATTCCCCAGGAGGAACAGGTACTGTTAGCTAAAGAAGTCCGGATTTCTGAAATTGAGGATGTTCTTAAAAAGATGAACCCTTTCAAGGCAGGAGGGCCGGATGGTACAACTACTCACTTCATCCGATCAAACTGGAATGTAATGGATAAGTCTGTCATCAAAATTGTTAATGATGCTATTCATTGCTCTATAATGGAGGATGGAATGTGTGACTCGACTATCATCCTCATACCTAAAGTACCCAAGCCTGAATCGAGTAATCAGTTCCACCCCATTTCCCTAAATAACACCATCATGAAGATATGTTCGAAGGTAGTGGTGGAAAGACTTAAACTGTGGCTCCCGAAGTGGATTAGCCCTGCGCAAAGCGTGTTTGTTCCAGGATGGAAAATCTCAGATAATATTGTCGTAGCTTAGGAGCTTATATATTCGATGAGGAAGAGGACTTCTAGCGAAGCAATGGCTATCAAGATAGACCTTACAAAAGCCTATGATATGATGGACTGGAGCTTCATTGAAGACACACTCAAGAAAATAGACATACCTCACAATATCCACCAATACATGATGAGTTCTATCAAAAGAGGATGCACTACTATTGCTTCGAATGGAGAAAATTCAGATGTGTTCAAAGCTACCAAGGGACTGAGGCAAGGTGATCCCCTAAGTCCTTACATTTTCATTCTATGCATAGAAAGGTTGAGCCAGATGATAGAAGATGCTGTCCGGGAAAAAGTTTGGAATCCTTTAAAGCTGGGGCAGAACAGACCACAAATAGCACACCTGTGCTTTGCTGACGACATCCTTCTGTTTGCTAAGGTGAACACTTCTAACATTAAAGCTATCATGAAATGTTTCAGTAAATTTGAGAAGGTGTCAGGTCAAGCTATATCCATAGATAAAACTAGAATCTACTTGTCTAAGAGAGTTACCAGAGAGGAAGCAGACGACATTTGCGGGATAAGTAGTTTAACGAGAACTCTGGACTTGGGCAAATACCTCGGAGTTCAGATCTTGCACAACAAAGTGAACAAAGATACTTATAGTGACATATAAGAGAAGGTGAATGGAAGAATGAACTTGTGGGCGACACATTGCTTATCTATGGCTGGGAGGGTGTGCTTGGCCAAGAGCACTCTCACAGCTATTCCTACGTATGTTATGCAAATGGCAAAAATCCCTCTTCACCTGTGCGACAGAATTGACAGAGCTATTCGAAAATTCATCTGGAGTGGAGGTCAAAACAAGAAAGGAGTGCATCTCATTTCATGGGATAGAGTGGTGAGCAACAAATACAATGGAGGGCTGGGTATAAAGACTATGAGGGATTGGAATAATGCGTTAATTATGGAACACACCTAGTGTGGCATATACCTCATGAAAATGTAATTAATTAATGCGGAAGCGTTCACTAAGCAACGGATTACCAAAAATCACTAAAAATTAAAACCTTTATCAAAATATCCATCAAGTAAAAACTTTCTCACATATAACCAAAGTAACACATTTACATTCTTGTTCGAAGGTACATAATCTGTATCATCTCTTTCTGAGAGTTACAAGCATTAACTGTCCTTTCAAGCTTTGACACAAACAGTATAAAAATCTCGAGGCACTGAGCCAAAATCTTGAAAGCACTAACTACTACTCCGAGGACCTGAGAGTACAGATATGACACATAGGACTCTATTTACATCTATACAAGGCATAACAGCCAGTGTCTCCACCTGAGACTTCACTGCTGTCTCTGCTGCTGCTGTTGTTGTCCTTCACCTACTGAAGGATTCTTGCCTCCTCGTCTGCGTCCACCTAAAAATATGATTCCCACGGGGGTGAGACAATTGTAAATTGCCCCAACGAGAGATATAACTCTCCGCCAGAATCATTATTATTGCATGTTAAGAAGATAAATATACACAAATGAATCATATTTGTTTGGCAGCAGTTAATTCAATGTCTAACAGATTAGAACATCATTCTTATCAAAAGAAATACATCTATAATTTGATAGAACAACATGTCACTTATCCTTTAAGGAATATGTATAACATTTATTCACTATAGAATCATTACCACAACATTAACTCTCTTCAGGCTTAGATCATATATCTAATGCCTGACATTTTCATTGGGAATTCATGGCTTGTATCCATACTCTTTTCACAAAGTGTTGGGATCTTAGTCCCTAAACTCATCAAGTACATTTCCACCTCTTAATAAGTTTATTATCATGACTATAGAATCTGGGTATTTGAACCCTTTTCTCATCATAGAACACTTGTTACCACTTATTAGATAACTTCATGCCTTCAGGTCATTTGACCAAGGACATTATAAATCTTGCTACACAAAGTATTGCACATAGTACACAAAGTTCAATGATTCTTACCACACAAAGCATATGAAGCTTATAAGGCCTAAAGAACATTTTCAATATATAGAACATCATAGCTCATACCTGGCTATGCTCATAATCTCAACATATCTGCATGATTAGTGATCATCATGCCATTACATATTAGTACTATGCAATACAAGGGTTATCTTATTACATTCATAACCCATTAGTTTGTATTTGAGCTTCACATAGGATTACTCTGTGTTGGAAATTCACATAGCATCACTTTGTATTAGGGTTTCACATAGCAGTACCTTGTATTAGGTTTTCACATAGTATTACCCTGTATTAGGGTTTCATATAGCATTACCCTATATTAGGGTTCACATAGCAAGAAATCAATATGGATAACATAAGTATTCAATCATACTTATTTATTCTCATCATTCATCATTGAATGTACTATCAATACAAAGTATGAGTTTCTCTCTCATCTTTGCCAAAATATGATTACATCATAGTTTCTAGGTTTGAACTAACCTTTTCATAAGGCATGCTAGCCTACATTCAACAGAGTGCGTTACATCTCAATGTAACCATTGACATGACACATCTCATGTATCATTCATCCAATTATATTGGACTTATAACAAATCAAAGTATACCAGTATTTGGGGTGTTGGATGTGATATCTATCATATCTTGATGTATCACTTCCCTCAACACCTTTATCTTACTTGAGTTCATACACTTAACTTGTATTAGGGTATTACCCATCCTAATACTTTATGCACCAGTTCATCACATTTATCATGTAAAGTATTGGTCATTAGTCACTCACTTAGATTATACAACCATTGCCAATACTATGGACTCATCCTTAAGTTAGGAACTATTAACATGAGGATATCCATTATCAACCTTTCTAGATGTTACATTTGTCATAACATCAATCACTATTCCATTATTAGGAATAGTATTCTCCACACTTATAAATTGGGGATTCACATAACATATTCCATATATTTATGGATTTCACAACACATCACCCAGTGCTAGGTCTTCACATAGGATTAGTGGCACTACCCTATATTAGGGTCTCATACACCTTACCCTGTTTTAGGGATTAAGGTTTTCTATTCACATCCAAGTAAGGTTTCTCTTATCTCATACCCAAATTAGGGTTAGGATGTACAATTCCCATTAAATTTGGGTTTCCTTCATTGTTACACTCAGTTAGGGCTACGTCATTACCCTGGATTTATGATAACACTCAGCTTTGCCCTAGATTAGGGTTTTACACATAACATTGCTCTAATTAGGGTTTCACACATAGCATTGCTCTAATTAGGGTTTCACACATAGCATTGCTCTAATTAGGGTTTCACACATAGCATTTCTCTAATTAGGGTTTCACACATATCATTTCTCTAATTAGGGTTTCACACATAGCATAGCTATAATTAGGACTTCACACATAGCATTGCTCTAATTAGGGTTTCACACATAGCATAGCTCTAATTAGGGTTTCACACATAGCATTGCTCTAATTAGGTTTTCACACATAGCATTGCTCTAATTAGGGTTTCACACATAGCATTGCTCTAATTAGGGTTTCACACATAGCATTGCTCTAATTAGGGTTTCACACATAGCACCCAATGATTAGGGTTTCATGATCTCATTATTAAGAATCAACCCTTATCACATAGTTTACTCATAATGACAGAATTAGGGCTTAATTATATAAGCATTCATCTCTCTCATTCTCTCTCTATCCTCTTTAGGATGTTAACTATTCCAAGATTAATCTAGGTCAACTCTTCAATTGAGTACACCTAGCTAGGGTTAACCTTCAAAATCATCATAGGTCTACATCTTTAATAAACACATAGCTGATTGAACTTTGATCATATTAGATGTCCAAATGGTATAATCAATTAAACCATCAATTATATAAGGAATTCAAAAGAATTGACCAATTAAACTTTCAATCCCACAAAGTGATCAATTGGGTTAACCATTGAAATCTTCAAATGCATTAAGTATCTAAATAGGTTCACCATATTGGACCTTCAATTACATGAGATATTCAAATGGATTAACAATGTTGATCTTCACAAAGTTAATTACTTAGACCCTCAATGATCTTGGTTCTCATAAACCAATTGGTTGAAAACCATTTGAACAAGTTGTACTTGAAATCAACTGAACAAAATAGATGTTGAAACCATTTGCACTTTGGGTCACCAAACGATTTGAGATCATTTGGTCCCAAACAGTCTTGAGACCATTTGGACTCAAACGGTCTTGAGACCGTTTGGTCCAAACCTCCTCAAAACTGCATGGACCAAAAAGTGTCTCAACCACTTCAATTGTATTAGGGTTTCCAATGTTGATCTACTCAATCAATCTTATACATGTTAGCCAATCATGAATTGAGTTAATTAGGTCAACCTTCAACGGATTTGACCCTCATTTGATCCTCAATTGATCATCAATTAAGGCTTGAATCAATTGGTTTAGGGTTTGGAATCAATAACCCTTCAACATATTTCAATGTGAGTCCAATTGATTTGAACCCATTGAACCATCATCCAATGTGGTCATGACCTGACCCCAAACGGTCTTGGGATCGTTTGGATGATCTCCAAACGGTCTTGAGACCGTTTTCCCATCACATCATCAAAATCCAAGTCAACCCATTAGGGTTTGGATCATTGGATTGATCACCAAATCAACAATTGATTAATCTCCAACTTAGTATCTTTGGATCTTCAATTGCTTATCCATACTCAACCCTAGACCTCCAAACGGTCTTGGGTGACCTCCAAACGGTCTTGAGACCTTTTGGATGAGCTCCAAATGGTCTTGAGACCGTTTGTCTCATCCAACCCTTGGATTCTAGTGAAAATATCATTAGGGTTTGAGCTATTGAGTTGATCATCAAATCAACACTTAATTGTAAAGTGATTTGGTACCTTTAGACCTTAAATTGGTCAACCATACTTAACCCTAGACCTCCAAACAGTCTTGGGTAATCCCTAAATTGTCGTGAGACCATTTGGGTGATCCCCAAATGATTTTGAAACCGTTTGGGCCAATCAACCCAAAGTATCAACTCATTCAATTGCAAAATCAGCACTTAGCCGATTAGGGTTAATACCATATGTTTGAATCTTCAAATACTTAATCATACTCAACCCTGGACCTCCAATTGGTCTTGGTTTACCTCCAAACGGTCTTGAGACCGTTTGGGTGATTACCAAACGGTTTTGAAACCATTTGGGCTAATTAACCCAAAAAGTCAAATCAATCAAGTTGAAAATCAACACTTAATCCAATTAGGGTTTGCCTAATTGATTAGCCTTCAAATCATTATTCCTTTGGAACTAATCCATAAAATTTGGTGGGTTATCAACCAACATAATTAGGAACAGGATTCTCAAATGGTCAACCCTTGTTCAACTCTTTCAAATAGTTTTGAAACCGTTTGCTCTCAAACAGTCTCAAACCGTTTGCTCTCAAACGATTTGGTGAAACTGAATGGGCAAACATGTTGAAACCGTTTGGTCTAGATATTTGGGGAGGTGTGTGCTTATGATGATGTCATCATCATCAAGCTCCTCTAGATATTTGGGGAGGTGTGTGCTTATGATGATGTCATCATCATCAAGCTCCAAACTCACAAAATCTACTGTGGTTTACATGGAAATTGCATCAATTTACCAAACTCAATTTCGGAAATGTAGAAATGATCACCAAGTGATAAGGAATTGATTGCAATAATAAAATTAAGGGTTCAAGTTATAAAACCTGCCTCCAATTGAGCTCCAAAGATCCAAGCTCACGGAAACAATGGTGGATGAAATTCCTTTAACTATTCCAAGGGTCGTCCTCAAGCTTTGAGTGAAAAGAATTGGTTAGAATTGAAGAGGGGATCGAGATATGAAGAAATCAATGATTTATTTTTGATTTCCACCATGGAATCAAGGAGAACGAAGGTCAAGGGCTTACCAATAGGTTGGGGGTCGTCCTCATGTTCCTACACAGCTCCTTGTTCGTTTTCCAAGCAAGGGGAAAGAAAGAAATCTGAAAACGCCTTTGTTTTGGCTTGGAAAGGGCACTTTTATAAGAAAATTGAGGAGAGAGAAAATCTATTATAAAAGTCTATTTATTCCAAAATTGTTGCCACGACTTCCCCCTTGGTTTCTTGCATGCAAGGGCATCTCTATACCCACCGAGATAACTTCCATTATCCATGAATCAAGGGAAAAGAAATTAAGCACCTTAACCCTTATAATAAGAATATCCATATTTGAGTGGAAATTCTTTTTCTTATTATAATGGTGAGTGGAATTTCACCTCCTTAGGATATGCTCGTGCCTTTGCAAGGCCTTAAGATCATCCAAACACATCTGAATTCAACCATTTTAATTTTGGTTGAAGGCCCTTTAATTAATACATACATTTTTGCCCTAAATTGAATTAGGGTTTCACTTAGGATTAAATTTTGATTATTTTAATATCAAGATTCTCTCTCCTCCAACTTAATTCAAATGAGGTGCCCCTCTCATTTTCTTTACTCTACATGATAATTAGAAACATTAGGGACCTTATTGAAGTGGTAATTTGCATATTGAATCCTTGGTTTTGGGTAAATTGCACTTTACACCAAAGCTAGGTTTTAATGCACAAGGATTGCTTTACATGTTTAATCTTGGTACCCAATCTTGTGAAAACCATACCACTGCATCATATTCATTCTTATGATGTCTCAACATCAGAGGAACATCTTATCATGTAACATTTGCAATTTAACCCCTCAACTTGGGTAATTTGCACTTTAGTCCAAAATAAGCAAACATTGCTTCAAACATGACCAAAATTGAAACATAAGTTTCTCATGAGCCCTAATTACTTTTCCCAAGATAAGATTAAGTATCTACTCAACCTTATTAGGCAAAACATCTAGGGTTAACAAATAACCTAGGTTAGGGATGTTACAAATTATAAACCCCTAACAAGGATTTCGTCCCCGAAATCCCAAGAAAAGGAGGGACAGATTATTCAGTTGTCATACCCTCAAATCTCCACGTAATATCTTAATATCATGGAGATATCATGGATTCTGTAATCCACACAAAGTTCCTTTCATTAATTCCACCTCATCAATGTTTATGTTTATGCAAAGCATAAACCCCTAACATATGATGTCCATATTATTGAAAGGAAGAAGTCTATCATCACCCAAGAATACTTATCAAAAGGAAAAACATATATATATCTAACAGAGATAATTCACTCAACAATCCTTTATTCATAAAGTTCACTTAGCAAACTCTATGTAATTGGGAATGTTTACATAGCTCTTCTTTTTAGTTGGGAATGTTCACATAGCTCTTCCTATAAGTTGGGAATGTTCATATAGCTCTCCCTATTAGTTGGGAATGTTCACATAGCTCTTCCTTTTAGTTGGGAATGTTCATATATCTCTTCCTTTTAGTTGGCAATGTTCACATATCTCTTCCTATTAGTTAGGAATGTTCACATAGCTCTTCCTATTAGTTGGGAATGTTCACATAGCTCTTCTTTTTAGTTGGGAATGTTCACATAGCTCTTCCTATTAGTTGGGAATGTTCACATAGCTCTTCCTTTTAGTTGGGAATGTTCACATAGCTCTTCCTATTAGTTGGGAATGTTCACATAGCTCTTCCTTTTAGTTGGGAATGTTCACATAGCTCTTCCTATTAGTTGCATTATACTCTCTAGATTGTTTCAGAATGACTACTTGATAAGAGTAATCAAGAAGGTAACAATCTAGGAGTATCATACTTTCCTTATCTTCAATAATTATATACCTGGCCAGGGTATATAAGTATTGAGATTAGGTAGTATGTACTTTATTTGCTATCATATTCCTCACTTTTCATATCATTATACACACATAATTCTCCATTCTTGAATTTTCTTCATGCATCACTTCTATATCTCATCTTTTAACACACAGATAAGGGAGATTATAAAACATTTTAAGGGAAACTGAGTAAGATATAAGTTCTCATCTCCCTTGTGTCCTTATAGGACTAGTCAAAGGAATTAAAAAACAACTACTTTCATATCTTTAACACATAGAATCATAATATGAAGTATCAGATTGAATATATTTCATTTAAGTATTACCCCTCAAGGTCACCTATCACATTAGGTTGTTTTCAACACATAGTGTCCAGTTATCTCATGTTGTTTCTTTTGCCTTCACTTAGTGGCTACTGCCCTGGTGCACTAGGCATATATTGCACTAGTGACACCAAAAACTTTGGCTTTTCAGAATAACTAGGCAAATGTCTCTAAAATTATAGAGACTTTACCTTAAATCTCATCTTATTGCCCCTCCTTGGGCACTTTCATCACAAATGTAATTATCTGACTAAACTTATGGCAGAGTCTACTTTCTTGCCATATGTTGATCTTTCCTACATTTCCACTGTTCCAACATGACCATGTTACTCAGGATTCCTTTCAAAGCCCAAAGTTTCTGCTTTGAGGATTGGTAACCCAGGTTGTAATATTGGTATCCAGTCTTCTATATGCATTACTGTTGTCCTATGCTGCCCTTCAAGAGCATAACATAGGATTCTCTATCCTGATTAGGTCAAGGTGGGAATTCTCAAGCACTTGTTCTCCTCTTGCCTGATCCCATGCACCCTTTCCTGGTGCAACAACATTGCCCTTAGCAATGTGTTCCTCATGTTCTCCAGTCATTTTCAAGTTCTTCTTCTCCTATGTGAGCAGAAGATACTATCAGATAAACTGGAAGACATTTAGAACATACTCTACAACCTTAGTCCTATGTCTCTATAGACTCAACGAACCTAGAGCTCTGATACCACTTAATTGTGGCATACAACTCGTGAAAATGTAATTAATTAATGCGGAAGCGTTCACTAAGTAGCGGATTACCAAAAATCACAAAAAATTAAAACCTTTTTATCAAAAGATCCATCAAGCAAAAAATTTCTCACATAGAACCAAAGTAACACATTTACATTCTTGTTCGAAGGTACATAATCTGTATCATCTCTTTCTGAGAGTTACAAACATTAACTATCCTGTCAAGCTTTGACACAGGAAGTATAAAAATCTCGAGGCACTGAGCCAAAATCTCAAAAGCACTAACTACTACTCTGAGGACCTGAGAGTACAAAGACAACACATAGGACTCTATTTACATCTATACAAGGCATAACAACCGGTGTCTCCACCTAAGACTTCACTGTTGTCTCTGCTGCTGATGTTGTTTTCCTTCACCTACTGAAGGATTCCTGCCTCCTCGCCCGCGTCCACCTAAAAATCTGATTCCCACAGGGGTGAGACAATTGTAAATTGCCCCAGCAAGAGATATAACTCTCCGCCAGAATCATTATTATTGCAACTTAAGAAGATAAATATACACAAAGGAATCGTATTTGTTTGGCAGCAGTTAATTCAATGTCTAACAGATTAGAACATCATACTTATCAAAAGTAATACAACTATAATTTGATAGAACAACATGTCACTTATCCTTTAAGGAATATGTATAACATTTATTCACTATAGAATCATTACCACAACATTAACTCTCTTTAGGCTTAGATCATATATCTAATGCCTGGCATTTTCATTGGGAAGTCATGGCTTGTAGCCATACTTTTTTCACAAAGTGTTGGGATCTTAGTCCCTCAACTCATCAAGTACATTTCCACCTCTTAATAAGTTTATTATCATGACTATAAAATCTGGGTATTTGAACCCTTATCTCATCATAGAACACTTGTTACCACTTATTAGATAACTTCATGCCTTCAGGTCATCTGACCAAGGACATTATAAATCTTGCTACACAAAGTATTGCACATAGTACACAAAGTTCAATGATTCTTACCACACAAAGCATATGAAGCTTATAAGGCCTAAAGAACATTTTCAGTATATAGAACATCATAGCTCATACCTGGCTATGCTCATCATCTCAACATATCTGCATGATTAGTGATCATGATGCCATTACATATCAGTACTATGCAATATAAGGGTTATCTTATTACATTCATAACCTATTAGTTTGTATTTGAGCTTCACATAGGATTATTCTGTGTTGGAACTTCACATAGCATCACTTTGTATTAGGGTTTCACATAGCAATACCCTGTATTAGATTTTCACATAGTATTACCCTGTATTAGGGTTTCATATGGCATTACCCTATATTAGGGTTCACATAGCAAGAAATCAATATGGATAACATAAGTATTCAATCATACTTATTTATTCTCATCATTCATCATTGAATGTACTATCAATACAAAGTATGAGTTTCTCTCTCATCTTTGCCAGAATATGATTACATCATAGTTTCTAGGTTTTAACTAACCTTTTCATAAGGCATGCTAGCCTACATTCAACAGAGTGCATTACATCTCAATGTAACCATTGACATGACGCATCTCATGTATCATTCATCCAATTATATTGGACTTATAACACATCAAAGTATACCAGTATTTGGGGTGTTGGATGTGATATCTATCATATCTTGATGTATCACTTCCCTCAACACCTTTATCTTACTTGAGTTCATACACTTAGCTTGTATTAGGGTATTACCCATCCTAATAATTTATGCACCAGTTCATCACATTTATCATGTAAAGTATTGGTCATTAGTCACTCACTTAGATTATACAACCATTGCCAATACTATGGACTCATCCTTAAGTTAGGAACTATTAACATAAGGATATCCATTATCAACCTTTCTAGATGTTACATGTGTCATAACATTAATCACTATTCCACTATTAGGAATAGTATTCTCCACACTTATAAATTGAGGATTCACATAGCATATTCCATATATTTATGGATTTCACAACACATCACCCAGTGCTAGGTCTTCACATAGGATTAGTGGCACTACCCTATATTAGGGTCTCATACACCTTACCCCGTTTTAGGGATTAAGGTTTTCTATTCACATCCAAGTAAGGTTTCTCTTATCTCATACCCAAATTAGGGTTAGGATGTATAATTCCCATTAAATTTGGGTTTCCTTCATTGTTACACTCAGTTAGGGTTACGTCATCACCCTGGATTTATGATAACACTCAACTTTTCCGTAGATTAGGGTTTCACACATAACATTTCTCTAATTAGGGTTTCACACATAACATTGCTCTAATTAGGGTTTCACACATACCATTGCTCTAATTAGGGTTTCACACATAGCATAGCTCTAATTAGGGTTTCACACATAGCATTTCTCTAATTAGGGTTTCATACATAGCATTGCTCTAATTAGGGTTTCACACATAACATTGCTCTAATTAGGGTTTTACACATAGCATAACTCTAATTAGGGTTTCACACATAGCATAGCTCTAATTAGGGTTTCACACATAGCATTGCTCTAATTAGGGTTTCACACATAGCATTGCTCTAATTAGGATTTCACACATAGCATTTCTCTAATTAGGGTTTCACACATAGCATTGCTTTAATTAGGGTTTAGGCCCAATGATTAGGGTTTCATGATCTCATTATTATGAATCAACCCTTATCACATAGTTTAATCATAATGAGAGAATTAGTGCTTAATTATATAAGCATTCATCTCTCTCATTCTCTCTCTCATCCTCTTTAGGATGTTAACTATTCCAAGATTAATCTAGGTCAACTCTTCACTTGAGTACACATAGCTAGGGTTAACCTTCACAATCATCATAGGTCTACATCTTTAATAAACACATAGCTGATTGACCTTTGATCATATTAGATGTCCAAATGGTCTAATCAATTAAACCATCGATTATATAAGGAATTCAAAAGAATTGACCAATTAAACTTTCAATCCCACAAAGTGATCAATTGGGTTAACCATTGAAATCTTCAAATGCATTAAGTATCTAAATAGGTTCACCATATTGGACTTTCAATTACATGATATATTCAAATGAATTAACCATGTTGATCTTCACAAATTTAATTACTTAGACCCTCAATGATCTTGGTTCTCATAAACCAATTGGTTGAAAACCATTTGAACAAGCTGTACTTGAAATCAACTGAACAAAATAGATGTTGAAACCGTTTGCACTTTGGGTCACTAAATGGTTTGAGATCATTTGGTCCCAAACGCTCTTGAGACCGTTTGGCCCCAAACGGTCTTCAGACCATTTGGACCCAAACGGTCTTGAGTCTGTTTGGTCCAAACCTCCTCAAAACTGCATGGACCAAAAAGTGTCTCAACCACTTCAATTGTATTAGGGTTTCCAATGTTGATCTCCTCAATCAATCTTATACATGTAAGCCAATCATCAATTGAGTTTATTAGGTCAACCTTCAACTGATTTGACCCTCATTTGACCCTCAATTGATCATCAATTAAGGCTTGAATCAGTTGGTTTAGGGTTTGGAATCAATAACCCTTCAACATATTTCAATGCGAGTCGAATTGATTTGAACCCATTGAACCATCATCCAATGTGGTCATGAAATGACCCCAAAAGGTCTTGGGATCGTTTGGATGACCTCCAAACGGTCTTGAGACCGTTTTCCCATCACATAATCAAAATCCAAGTCAACCCATTAGGGTTTGGATCATTGGATTGATCACCAAATCAGCAATTGATTACACTCCAACTTAGTATCTTTGGATCTTCAATTGCTTATCCATACTCAACCCTAGACCTCCAAACGGTCTTGGGTGACCTCCAAACTGTCTTGAGACCATTTGGATGAGCTCCTCTCATCCAACCCTTGGATTCTAGTGAAAAAATCATTAGGGTTTGAGCTATTGAGTTGATCATCAAATCAACACTTAATTGTAAAGTGATTTGGTACCTTTAGACCTTCAATTGGTCAACCATACTTAACCCTAGACCTCCAAACGGTCTTGGGTAATCCCTAAACGGTCTTGAGACCGTTTGGGTGATCCCCAAATGGTTTTGAAACCGTTTGGGCCAATCAACCCAAAGTATCAACTCATTCAATTGCAAAATCAGCACTTAGCTGATTAGGGTTAATACCATATGTTTGAATCTTCAAACACATTAATCATACTCAACCCTGGACCTCCAAACGGTCTTGGTTGACCTACAAACGGTATTGAGACCATTTTCATAATTACCAAATAGTTTTGAAACCGTTTGGGCTAATTAACCCAAAAAGTCAAATCAATCAAGTTGAAAATCAGCAGTTAATCCAATTAGGGTTTGCCTAATTGATTAGCCTTCAACTCATGATTCCTTTGAAACTAATCCATAAAAGTTTGTGGGTTATCAACGAACATAATTAGGAACAAGATTCGCAAACGGTCAACCCTTGGTCAACTCTTTCAAATGATTTTGAAACCGTTTGCTCTCAAACGGTCTCAAACCGTTTGCTCTCAAACGGTTTGGTGAAACCGAATGGGCAAGCATGTTGAAACTGTTTGGTCTAGATATTTGGGGAGGTGTGTGCTTATGATGATGTCATAATCATCAAGCTCCAAACTCACAAAATATACTGTGGTGTCCATGGAAATTGCATCAATTTACCAAACTCAATTTTGGAAATGTAGAAATGATCACCAAGTGATAAGGAATTGATTGCAATAATAAAATTAAGGGTTCAAGTTATAAAAACCACCTCCAATTGAGCTCCAAAGCTCCAAGATCACGGCAACAATGGTGTATGCAACTCCTTTAACTATTCCAAGGGTCGTCCTCAAGCTTTGAGTGAAAAGAATTGGTTAGAATTGAAGAGGGGATCGAGATATGAAGAAATCAATGATTTATTTTCGATTTCCACCATGGAATCAAGGAGAACGAAGGTCAAGGGCTTACCAACAGGTTGGGGGTCGTCCTCCTGTTACTCCACAGCTCCTTGGTCGTTTTCCAAGCAAGGGGAAAGAAAGAAATCCGAAAAAGCCTTTGTTTTGGCTTGGAAAAGGCACTTTTATAAGAAAATTGAGGAGAGAGAAAATCTCTTATAAAAGTCTATTTATTCCAAAATTTTTGCCACCACTTCCCCTTTGGTTTCTTGAATGCAAGGGAATATCTATCCCCACAGAGATCCCTTCCATTATCCATGAATTAAGGGAAAAGAAATTAAGCACCTTAACCCTTATAATAAGAATATCCATATTTGAGTGGAAATTCTTTTTCTTATTATAATGGTGAGTGGAATTTCACCTCCTTAGGATATGCTCGTGCCTTTGCAAGGCCTTAAGCTCATCCACACACATCTGAATTCAACCATTTTAATTTTGGTTGAAGGCCCTTTAATTAATACATATATTTTTGCCCTAAATTGAATTAGGGTTTCACTTAGGATTAAATCTTGATTATTTTAATATCAAGATTCTCTCTCCTCCAACTTAATTCAAATGAGGCGCCCCTCTCATTTTATTTTCTCTACATTATGCCAAGAAAAATTAGGGACCTTATTGAAGTGGTAATTTGCATATTGAACCCTAGGTTTTGGGTAAATTGCACTTTACACCAAAACTAGGTTTTAATGCACAAGGATTGCTTTACAAGTTTAATCTTGGTACCCAAGCTTGTGAAAACCATACCACTACATCATATTCATTCTTATGATGTCTCAACATTAGAGGAACATCTTATCATGTAACATTTGCAATTTAACCCCTCAACTTGGGTAATTTGCACTTTAGTCCAAAATAAGCAAACATTGCTTCAAACATGACCAAAATTGAAACATAAGTTTCTCATGAGCCCTAATTACTTTTCCCAAGATAAGATTTAGTATCTACTCAACCTTATTAGGCAAAACATCTAGGGTTAACGCATAACCCATGTCAGGGATGTTACACGTGGGACGTGATGAGCAGCAGACGATCGGTATGGAGCAAAGCCATGACACTCAGGTTGGTAGGAAACCCAGATACTACCAACGCACATCGTTCTGGATTAGCTAGATCGGTCATTCTCAACAAGGAATTTGTAGAGTCCAACTCTTACATTATCCTTATCAACGGTAGCTCTATCAACCTCTGGAGAGATACATGGCTGCCCAGCGGGAAACGCCTGAAGGACTATGCGACACAGTATATACCTACTGATTTAGAGGACTTGTAGGTTAGCAGCTTAGTGAACTTGAATGGAGAATGGGACCGGGGATTCCTGGATAACTGGTTTCCTAGGGAGATCGTGCGGGAAGTCCTGGAAATACCTATACCAACTGACCAGGGAGGTGAGGATACTAGGGTGTGGCTCCAAGACCCGAGAGGGTGGTTTTCAATTACTTCAGCCTACAACCCCATGAGAACCTGCAAGGAGATTAGACGGAATGGACAGTGGAGTATCATATGGAAGAGCAAAGTGGCTGCTAGAGTGCAGACGTTTCTTTGGATTGCCGGAAACAATGCCCTCCTAACTAACAAGAATAGAAGAAGAAGGAAGATGACTAATGATGCCACATGCACCAGATGCAGCTCAAGCGATGAAGATACCTTGCACACCTTGAGGGACTGCAGGAAAGCTCAACCTATATGGGCAGAAGTGCTGCAATTGCAAATGCCACCGAGATTCTAGACTGAGGATAATATGGAGAGATGGATTACCCTTAATCTGAAGCACTCTGAAGATCATAAAGCCAAGAATATGATTTCATGCTGGTATATTTGGAACCAATGTAATCTGTGGGTTTTAGAGAAGAAAGAGAACACCGTGCACAATCAAATCTACTCGATCACAACTGAGATCAAACTCAATAGTCAAGCGTGGGAGATTACAAGCAGAAAAGACAACGGTGTTTTCCAGGCAGGCTGGACGGATCCTACTCCAGGCATCTTGAAGATTAACACTGATGTTGCTTTCAAGGGGCATCAAAGCGCTATTGCTGCTGTCATTAGAAATAACAAAGGAGAATGGATGGGAGGTATAGGACAGGTGTTAAAGACAGGCTCCCCTCTTAAAGCGGACATGCACGCGCTAGAGCTGGCCTACAAAATCTTTACTGTGTGCAATCTTAACAATACTGTTATCGAAACTGACTATAAACAGGCTGTTCTAATGATTAACGAGGATTACCAAAGAAACCCCAAGTATGTAAGACAAATAAAGGTGATATAGGAGAATAGTTGTAAGATATTTACTTTAAGATTCGGCAGGAGAGAAGGCAATAGCCTAACTGATTCTCTAGCTAAGTTTCACCTCAAAAATAAAACTAGAAACTGTGAGTATCCCAAGTTCTCGGGCAGAACTCCTAGTAGTGGAGAGAGTGTCCTGTATAATGGTCATAGTACGACCATATTTAGTTCCATGCAATTTACCAAAATATGTAACACTAGTTTAAATTTGCTTGCACGAGGTGGGCAAGATGAATAAAATCGCCACCCGACTTCTCCCAAAAAAAATCTTGCATCTATTTGTAACAACATAATGCAACCAAATTGTTGCTTAATAGATCAAACTTTATGTATTAAACATATCTACTCAATCCCTACATATCCTTGCCTTTCTGCTATCCCTGCAATGGACATGGATACTACCTCTCTCATATGGTAGATCTCAAATAGCCCCTATGATCCTACCTTATAGGTAGACCATGACCTAGGGCTGTGTAGTCGTATGGTCCTACCCAAGGGTAGAATAACATATCGACTCATGATAACCTGATGATCCTACCCCAATGGTAGACCATGTACTAGGTCATCCATCTCATCATCATCAAAGCTACAAAGGAGGACTAGGATCTGAGCTAGTCATGAACATATATTTATGGTGATAGCCACGATCACTTTATAGTTGCATGAAATAAAAGTCAACCAAGCAGTTAATTTCAAGAAATTAGTAAAACCTCAGAAATTTCCATGAAACTAGAGAGATTAGCCATAAGCGTAACCAAAAACCTAATTTTGATATCTCAAAGAAGTAATATATCCAAATCCAACTAGATGTCCAATCAAATAAGCCAATCAATCAATTGAGCAAACATTGATCTTGAAAACACATACAATGTCTAATTGTCACATTCATATCCCAAATAACTCCTTATTGACTTGAACCACCTTTCCAAGGTTGCTAAGTATCATTAGGATTCATTAGGGCTTCTTACATCAATTTCTCAAACGGTATCCTTTTTAGGTCAACAAACCCTAAAACAACAACATATATACAAAACCCTAATTACTCAACTTATTCATATTAAATCATCTTTATACTAAAATTGGCTTTGTAACAACATATCTCTATCTTATTCATGGATTTGCACAATTAAAACCATTAAAAGTCATAATTATCAAAATTAGGGTTTCTAGGCCCATTAATGCATATTCATGTACATGGAACCCTAAATTAAGCCAATTATGCATAAAGATCATCTTTTTAGACCTAATTCTCTCTTTTATTAATAAGATGTTAATTTTTGCTCATAACATCTAAAGAACATTATTAGATCTAATTATCATCAATTCTTAGGGTTTTCCATCAATTGAACCATTAAAGATGATATATTTATATACTTTTTGAATTGCAAGAAGAATCATGCTTCCATTATATTTTAATAGATTATATGCATTTTTCTAATAAAAAAACATATATCATATGCCTTAATCTGGTCATCCTATCATTAGTTACAATTTTTACAAGAAAACTTATTTTCAACCAATCCTGTAGAGACATGCCAATACAGAAGGACTATTACCTTGTTTTCTACGTGGCCCGACCTAGCCAATAAGCCAACGCCACATGGGTGTGTACATTCCTGGGCTGAGGGAGCACAATCTCCACTTTACCCCCAGTCCTTTAGCAATAAATCATTTCGCTCCTGGGGTCACAAAAGTAATTATGTCCTAATCATCTTCAACCTCCCGAGTTAGGCTACTCACTGCACAACGACGGCCACATGGTCAACTTCCTAATTGACCCTCAACTCCAGGGCTCCTCTGGGACAAGAAAGGACCCCTACTCAACCACCCCACCCCACTGGACTCATCTACGACCACTAATTGATTGGAGAGGGTATGAACCACCACAGAGGATCTTCTCTCTCACTGAAGGCATACAGGAAGTAGAGAGGAGAGGGGAACATAGCTTCTAAAAATTGGATGTGGGAAAACTCTCTCTGCAATTCTGTAAATCTCGTCCTCTTTCTTGGTGGAAAATTGGTGCCTTATATAGGCATGCCTAAGCGTGGCCAACCGCCATAGGGCCTGCTCTCTATTCCAAAAAGGGAAACTCATCATGGTTTCCCAAAGAGGGTGCTATTAGGGATCATTAGATCCGTATCCACCTCTCGATTGTAGTGGTAAACCTTTCAATTGTTCTCACTGATTATGGTGAGAGATAGGAGGAAAAATGAGAAGGAGCTTACTGTCCCAGTTTCCAATTCTGACTCCAGGTAGGTGATGATGTCACCACCGTTGGATATGGGATCCAACAATTGTCATGCCTCATGAGGAAAACAAAAATCTAGGGTTTCCCTTATTTTCCCTGATAAATTGTGACATTTAAGGATGTCCTTCTCACTTTAGGAAAACTTACAAAATTCATATCTCCTAATACATTTATCCTTTCAACCCCAAATTTTAGGGGAAAGTCCAATGACTTAAACCACTTGTGTGCCAAGTTTGGGACTCAAACTCGAAAGTAGGAGAGACTTTTCTACATATGCAAGTTATCTCTTAATAAGGCATATTTTATACATATTTTCTCTCTCTTACTCTTTTATTCTATTTATTTGGATTCCTTTTACCATTAGAAACCATGTGGATTCGAAATCTCATCCTTGATGATCAATCAAACATTTTCCACATATTTCTTATATTTTCATCATTATCTCAAATGTCCTTCTTAATAATGCATTATTTGAATTCCTTTTTTTTCTTCTTTTAATCATATTAGACTCATTAACATATTATGATCCACGAAATCACATGCACAAAGGAAATATTATAAAGGAAATCCATTCACTATACATACATCATACAATATCCATAATCATACATTTATTGGATAAATTGCATTTCAAACCATTCAAGCCCAAAAATTGGGGTTGTAACACTAGAATAGCTGTACAACACAAGGCATTACATGATTAGGGATTCACTTGATTAGTTATTTCCCATTAGGTGAGTTTATGCTGCATCAATCAAGTTATGCATAAACCCTAAAGAATTCCTACTACTGTATTGGTGTATAGCAACTTCATAAGATATAAAATGTATGAAACATGTTCCTTATAACAACATCATTAGGTACTATTCCATTGTCAAATTAGGAAGAGGATTATATCCCCATTCATGGCATATCACAACCCACAAGCCATTAATTCCAAACACCATATATTCTCATGTAAGCACATCATTATCATCTGTGCCTTGGATAAGATTTATCATATCACAATGAACATATCATTTTTGGCATAAAATGAGTGCACATAATTTATAGGAGTCATAACATTATCAAGAGTAACATTAGAGAATTACCCTAACATTATGAATATAAAATTTATTATCTCAACCATCAATCAGGGTATTAAGCTATCATTGGCAAACCATTTACAAGAAAGGTAAAAGGTATATGTTGGATCAATATTACCCAATCAACACCTATAGCTGACCCATCAGTTCATTTGTTATACCTAGGCAACCCATTGAATCGTTGAGTTACTTAGTGAGATTCACATGTACTTAACTTCAACATTACCATTGGATAATGGTTCACAACTCATCAGATTATGAGTAACACACTCAACCATCAAATCATGTTCCTCAAGCAAATCCATTGAGTCTTGGACTTCACTTGAAACCAACAGATTCAAGTTAGACATAACCATAAAATCATATAAAAGTACCATCAGATATTTAGACCTAGTGAGACTATTAGATTCTAGACTTAGAGAGGCCATCGATTCTTTCATGGTCTTACTAAAGGAAATTGATTTATTATCTAAGTGGAACCATCATTTGATTAGTGTACATAGGTGAACCTTCGGTTCTTTTCTTATAAAGAAAGACCATAAACTCATTTCTATACTTAGTCCAAATGTTCAAAGTATTATACTTAACCTACCATCAGTTCTTTGAGTTACTTAACTAAGAAAGGACCATCAAATTATTGTTATACTTAACCAAAACAAAACCATCAGATCCTTTGGATACTTGGTCAAAGATTAGTTCATGTATATAGCATGCCCATTAGTTCATGGAAGTACATAACCATGGTAGGATCATTAGATTATTTAGGTACTTAGTGAAAATATTACCCATCGAATACTAAGTAGGAAAGACCATCAGATTATTCTAGTGACTTAACTAAAATCAATTTTTGTCTAGTGTACCCATCAGTTTATCAGAGGGTACATATAAGACCATCAGTTCTTTACTTAACCATATCTTTCCTCTAAATGGAATCATCAGTTCATTTCTTAAGTAAGGTCAATAGACTTCACACTAAGTAGAGACATCATTTTCTTAACCTAAACTAGGCCCATCGAATTAGGTGATAGAAATCACCATTGTTTCTTTTACTTAATGAAACTAGTAAGGCACGTACTAGACAAACCATCATTTCTTCAGTAGAATATAAATCATTCCTATTTCCTTAAAACCATACCATAATTTATTCTTCTTCTTCAAGACCTATAGTTATTATCCATGAAATTACAGAGTATATACATATGAAAAAGAGCTAGATAACATCATACAAACTACTTTGCACATATGAAAGATAGTTTACAAAAATCATCTTTACATCATATCAACTATGTTAAATTATCTGATCTATATGAAATAAGTTTAAGGCAAGATAGATAACGAGATGAAGGTTATATAACTCACCTCTAGATTGGTGATGAAGATCCAATAGAAAGATAGCTCAAAGGAAGAGATCAAACCCTAACTTGCATGCCCAAGCTCCAAAACAACTTCTTTCCTCAAGATCGAGGTGAAACTAGGGCAAAGGAAGAAGAAAAGAATATCTTTACTCACATATGCACATACTCCCATCAAGAGAAACTAGGGATTCATCCATGGAAGAAGGAAGGAGAGAAAGAACAACAAGAAACAAGGTAAAAAGGAAGAACTTACTTGGCTAGGTCAAGATCTAGATTAAGAAATTATAAAACCCTAAGGTTTCATGATCAAAACCCTAAAGCAAATTTATTGCAAGCTCTACTAAAGTTCTTCCCTTTAAGCGATTTCCTTTTCTTCCACCCAGCAAAAGAAGACCATACCTGTCTAGCACATGAGGAACATGACAGATCAAAGATTTCATTTGTGAAGGAAGGAATGGGTATATATGCTTTAGATGAGAGAGAGGATAGGTTGAGATATCAACACATGTAAGCCATGTGTCACAAATACAAAGATAACCCATCAAAGCTTTACCCAACTTTCCTAATGGTTCTTGCTTTAGACAACTCATCAAGGTGGGTCGTGAACCCATCTATTCTTTTCACTAATACTTAGCCATTTCACCAAAACTGATCATCCATCAGATCATTCACTTCAACTAGTGCATCCATCAGTTCTAGGGTATCAAGGAAGAGTCAGAGGATCCTAAACTACAAGAGGAACCCTTCATATCTTTCCTTCACTAGGTGATACCATCAAATCTTTCACATAGAAAAATCATCAACATTCTAGATGAAAACCCTAGATTTTCAACATATCAAGGGAAGATCAACAAACCAATGGTGCATCTAGATTTTTATAGATGTAACCATACCAAAATTATGAAGAGTACTATGATGGAAAACATCGAAGTATGAAAATTATAGATAAAACCATATAATTGGGTAAATTTCATATAATCCCTTATAAGTGCATAAATTGTAAAACTTGAACAAATAATGTCCAAATTGGACCAAACTTGAAAAATAGATTCACATCATGATATCAAATAATGGATGATAGTTTGATTAAGAAATCAATCATCCAATTAAGTTAATAAAGCATGCTTACTATAAATCCAGGTCAGGGGTCTTACAAAAAGCATGGTGCATATTATATTGCATTGGCTTTTGGGTTGGACTTAACTAGGTGACCTTAATTGGATTAAGAATATGAAGGCATAAAGATGATTATTAACATTTGGTTGTGCAACCATCTATCCAAGAATTGCATAGGATAAAATTGGTAATTGTTACTTACCTGAATAGTTAAGTTATAAGTGGTCAACCAAAGTTGACTAATGACTTAATGGATTATGGATCTTGGCTCACTAGAAGATTGCTTGTTATAATCTTCTAAATTAATATTGATGGCTATTAATATGAATAAAATAGTAAAACATAATTAATTAATAGCCAAATTAACACCATCAAATCAGATTTTTAAAATCAAAATTATTTCTCAAATCAAATTGTTGACTCGTGCAAATACTTTCTATGTAGATCAAATGGAAAACACAAACAAGAATCTTTTCGTATCACATTCAACACTTGAGAAAGAAAATCCAAGCAAGAATTAGTTCAACAAATAGTTGAGGACATTGAGAATTGTTTTCACACGTGAGCATAAGCTCTATGTCCTAGAAAAACATGTACGACATGCACTAGCTTCGATTGTGACTAGTATGAAAAGGGAATCTTATAAGAAACATTACATTGATGCCCTAGAAATCTAGTGCCTTGTGCTTGTTCCATGTATCACAAGCTTCAAAACTAATGTGACAATATGGATGTTATTGAGATGATAAGACATCTCAGGAACATGTACCAAGAACAAGTAAGGCAAGAGAGGTATGATGTTTTCAAAGAAATGTTTAAGTACAAGACGACTAAAGGTGATCTAGTTGGACCCCATGTTCTCAAGTTAATTGGGTATATGAAAAGTCTAGATAGTTTGGGATTTCCTTTAGGCTAAGATTTGGCCGTAGATGTGATCTTACAATCGTTGTTGTATGTATACACAAAATTTGTCATGAATTACAATATCAATAATTTTGTTAAGCCATCGGAAGAGCTATGTGGCACGTTTAGAATTGTTAAGGGGCAAATAAAAGATAAGGCCAAACCCATGTTGATGGTCAACAAAGGAAAATAAAAGTCCAAGGGCAAAGGAAAAGCCATAAATTGTTCTATATGCTTGGTAAAAGTTTTCTGCACTTAATGAAAAAGGAGGAGTGAACAAGGGAGGCAATTACCACCAGGATGGACATTGGAAGTGGAATTGTCCTCTCTACCTAGAGGAATTGAAGAACAAGAAGCATGGGATAAAGATATCCATTCTGGGTATATATGTTGTAAAAATAAACTTATCTACTTCTTCTACATGGGTATTAGATAGTGAATGAAGGTATCACATATGTTCAAATATGCAACATTTGAAGAAAAGCAGACCCTTGAAGAAAGGGGAGGTGGAACTATATGTTGCAGATGGAGTAAGAGTTATTGCCACTGCTGTAGGCACCCTTTGTATATCTACTTGTCGGCTTGTTATTGAGATAGAGAACTGCTATTGTGTACTTGCCATTAATAGAAACATTATTTGTGTATCTTGTTTGGACAAGAATGGATTTAAATTTCTGATATAGAATGGATATATTTCTATTTCAAGAGATGATATATTCTATGAGAATTCACCTATGTCCTATGATATCTATTTAATAGAACTTAAGACACATGTATAAATCATAAATACTTATAGATTAAATCTTGATGGCTCAAACAAAACTTACCTATGACACTATCATCTACATGCACATAAATGTGAAGCACATTTATACACTCCATAAAGATGATTATATGGACTCATTTGATTTTGAATCAATTGAGACATGCAAATCTTGTTCATTAGACAATATGGAAAAAACTTGTTTTATTGGAAAAGTGAAATGGAAAGCGACTTATGAGGACTCATACTTTCTGATGTATGTGGACCTTTTAGCACAAAATTTAAAGGTGGGTATTAGTACTTCATCCCATTTCTTGATGACCTTAGTAGATTTGTCTATGTGTATACAATGAAACACAAATCAGAACCCATTGAAAAGTTCAAGGAGTTCATTAATGAAGTATATAATAAATGTGGTAGAAGTATTAAAGCACTTTAATTAGATAGAGGTGGTGAATGATTAAGCCAAAGAGTTTAAGGCCCTTCTGAGGGAGTGTGGTATTGTATCACATTGGACTCCACCTGGAATACCACAACATAACAGTATATCAAAAAAGGAGTTGCAACCTATTGGACATGGTATGATCTACAATGAGTTTTTTTGTTCTTCCAACTTCCATGTGGGAATATGCTCTAGAAACCATAAATTTTACATTTAATAATGTTCCTACTAAGTCGGTTCAAAAGGCACTGTAACAAAGTGGCTTTTTATCTATCATTGGGTAACACACATCTTACTCAATATACTTTTCTTTTCCACTCAATGATCCCCTATTGATCAATTGGATGAATTTGAACCTCTTGATGTTCAATTTCTAATTTGGAGCCAAAAATTGCATTTTGATAATTAAATGTGCAAAGTTGAGTGCTGAAATAAAGTTTTGGAATGCAATTTAAATGTTGAGATTCCAAAATATGCTCTTTTTGTCCTCAAATTTTTTTATAGAGGAGAGGATGAAATTAATGAACTAATATTCAAAATTTTACCTCAATCATATCTACAGATCAAAACATTATGAATTTTACAAGTTGGTCTAATAACAGAACCTTGTATTGATTTCAGTTAAACAACTCAATATTTTGGCCCAACCCCTCTCAACCAATTCAAATACTTTCTTGGTGAGCCATCAATCTCCTTTGGATCCAAGGGCTCACCCTCTATCTTCAACCTCCGTATAGCCACGTGAATGTCCCAAAAATGTGTGGTTGGGTCTTTCTCTACAACACTCCTAAAAACAAAAGTAAGCATATCCATCTAACTATATCTTCTCCCTCTTTCATTTCCCACATTTTCCTTTGTATTCACGCCCTCTAGAACCCATCCTTTTTCCTTCTTCCTTCTCCACCATGACCTCCACCCTGGATCTTGAGTTTTAGGGCTTTGGCCCCTCTCATGGAACAACCATTGTTGACCCCAAATCTATGCTTACCACACCACAATGTAGTCAACAAGCCTTCTTTTGTGCACTTTTGAGCCCACCAGCTCCTGGTCTTGTTAGCCATTGACATGCATACGAATAAAGGAGAACTCCTCCTTTTTGGAACTAAATATGACACATCATAAAACTGCTATATGATTTAGATGGTACGTGTTGGAACTAGATTGGAGGGCCAGGATCCCGACGCTTCCCTATCCCATCCCCTCCTTGTTTGTGGGCTGGTTGGATCCCAAGCCCATCGATTGTTGGTCCCTACATGCAGGCCCTGAATGTGCTTGGTGTGGCCACAACCACACGATCCATGACCAAGGGATTAAATTTCTTGTCAAATGATAAAGGTAGATTTCGTGATTCCTATGGTTTTCTTGATGCAAACCTTCAAATATGCATATATTCATCGCCTATGGACAAACATATATGAAATTATATATCAAATTCATCAACTCAACAAGATCTATGCAATGAATCTATTTGCAGACCTAAATTCCCCTTCCTATCTTCATGTTTTACTAAAGTTTTGATATTCGACTATGTTTGAGTACATTTAATGCATTTAGATGATAAATCTTGGATATTTTTTACTCAACCTACTCATAATCCTCAAATAAGTAACTTTTGCACACTTTTGTACAAAATTATGGAACTAATCACATTTCTTTCTCTTAGATGTCATTAATGCACATATATGTCTTGTTTTGGACCTTAAATAATGAATCTTGATCAAAGTGTAATCTTGCATCTTTATGCCATCCAACCTCACCTTAACTTTGAAATTAGTAGTTTGTTCCCCTCTTTAGCACAAGGATCAACCCCTAATGCCCTTAATCTATGTTTGAACTATATGACACTTAATGCATGGATGTGCCCCCCTTTATGATGGTGCATGAGCACACCTTGATAAAATGATGCCTTTTACCTAAATTAGGCACTTAACTCTAACTAGTATTTGAAATCAACAATGTTATGATGTTTGGAGATAACAATGTATATGCTATTTCACCCCTCCTGCTATTATGATTTTGTATCTCCAAATTCACTAGCAATGACCTAATGTGATATATAGTGATTTGATATGTGTTCTTGAGCTCTTATCTTGAAATGGATCTAGTTCTCAAGTCTTCCCCTCCCAAACTAAGAAATATCTTTCCTTATGATAGCCTAGATGTAGATGTCCCTTCTAGTTCATAGGCTGACCCCTAATGACATAAATGAACTATGTGGATATTTGAATGTATTTGAGAGTGATGAACCCAATGTTGGGTATATCATGCCTAGACCCTAGAGGACATCCACCTATATTTGAATGTGATTCTTTTGTCTCCACCTTGCTTATCTGTATCATCCTTCATGTGTGGACTTCATGGCTTAATGAACCTTAGTCTCATTTTTCCTATGATGAGTCTCTCAACCTTGAAATGTACATAAACCACATAAATCTTGTAGTAATCATATAAAATGAATGGAATGACGGAATGATTTGAAACTTAAACCTCGCCTTCATGATGAACCATAAATTGGTAAAAGACCACTCAATGAATAAAAAACCAACTTTGAACTTAACTAGCTATAACCCTAAAACATAGCTATTTGGGATTAATGTTAAAATCCAATACATGCATGTAATATTGTTCTTAGTTAGGTTTTTCTTGGGATCTAGATGGTTAAAGATCAGACAAGAATATCTAAACTCAAGTATGGGGTTTAATAATAAAGTGATTATGGTTTTATTGCTTGAGCCTTGACATGTATGCATGCTTGTTTACTTGCTCAAACATTGCCATGTAGTATTTTAGTATTGATCACAAATTTTTGTCTCATTAATTTTTAAATTTGAACACGTAATATAGGTCTCCATTATACAAACCTTTTGTACCATCCTATATTCTCAGGTTAAGGACACTAGTAGGGTGTCCTACTTGAGTTGTCAATGCTAGGACAAAACATGTTCATTATCACAGTTAGATAATGTCTTTGAGCCTTAAGCACCCACATGGAGCTCTTGAAAAGCCTTAAACGTGGGTCCAAAAAATATGGAGACATGTCTAGGTCATCAAACTTTAGTAATTTATAATACCTGAATGTTTAAGACTCCTACAACTAGCACATGGTCGAAGTAGTTTGGGGTCAAACACAGGGATTGGAAGAATAGCTCTTTGGAACTCAAGTTTTACTTGTCTAAGAATGTTGAAAAGTCGAAGGATAAGGGTTGATGTAATGAGAAATAATTATAAAGAATCAAACTAAAAACCTATCTCCAAAGGGAATTACCAGAAGGATTAAGATTTAGGGTTTAGCAGTTTTTATGGAAGTTTTTAAATAAAGGAAAATGAGGAGATAAGACTATCTTCAGAGTATAGCACGAAGGAGAAAAACTTAATCATAAAAAGCGGTGACAGCCTACATCCTGCACCTTCTTCTCTCAAAGAAGGTGCCAACTAGCCACACACTAAGTTCCCTCTCTCAAGGATACCAGGCAGGGACTGGAGTGGAAAGATAGGCTGGGGCAGCTCTGATTCTGGGTACTCTCGTACACCCGAATAAGACCAAGCTCTAGAGTTTACAACTTCCCTCTCTCAAAGGAGTCAAAATAAGAAACACGATTTGATAGCTAGTCAAAAGCGTGATCTAGAAAGAAGAGACTAGAACTCAGATGCTATAAAGAAATCATCCAACAAAACGAAGCCATACACAGAACAATATGAGATAAAATCTACATATTCCAATAATTATAAAGAGATATAAATGTTTAGTTACAATGCTGTAATTAAAGGAAAGTAAATACTGAAAAAGGGAAGATAGGTATTGGTCTCCCTGGTTTAGGAGATCGAAGTACATAGCGGCATACACTTAAAATAATGTCAACCCGGTACTGGGTAGGGGCCCTATCGGGATACAACCATGTCAGGTTCTTGACTGTGTCGGGTCATGAATTGTGATGGGTAAGAGGCATATCGGGATAGGACCCTGTACCCGATATGGCCGTGTCAAGCTACTGGCCGTGTCAGGCTGCAATCGTGATAGGTAGATCATATCAAGTTGGGTACCATGCCGAGTTAGGATACATATTGGGTAAACATTATCTTAAGGTTCTCGGGTTCCTCATGTCAGGTATAGGTGGGTGAGTCGTCTCGGGTTGACGCCCAGGTAGGGACCCGACATGTTGAAGTAGCCTTGAGGGTCATGTCATGCTGCTTGTTGCTACCGAAACGGTTTCTAAGTGAACTCCTCCCATCCCTCTCAGGTTGGGGATGTGCTCACCGAGTATCGCCCGACAGACTCTGGAACTCGATGCACTAGCTTTTTAACTCTAAGTGTTATCTCTCATAGGGTCCGACCTATCCCATCGTAGGCTTGTAGCTGCTATTTATAGGCAGTGAGCTGATGGGCATTGTTGCTTTCATTGGACCACGTGTCCTTTGTTTGTGGCTCTTTCCTCATGGCTTTGAGAGGGGCTGATGCGTCTGTCTCTTGGCATGCATGTCAGGCCATCACTTGTGCCGGGTGGCGAGTGCATCGTGAATGGCCGTGGTGGGTTGGGACCTTGGCAGGCTGCTGCTCTGAGGGGTTGCCATATCATGTAATCAACATCATCGGCTGGGTGAACCATGAAGAGCAAGGCACCCTGTCGAGTAAAGAGCTACAACGGCTAGGACTCCCGCGCAACACACCCGCGTCGGGTTACTATCGTTTCGGGAAGCAACCGTGATAGGTAGGAGGGTGTGTCACCTCACGCGCTGCTAGGCTGGGACAAGTACTTCATTGCTAATGGGCTGGAAGGGCCCATTGGTGCTCTTTTTGTGGAAGAAATAAGATAAACTCTACAAAAGATGGGAAATATTATCAGGGGCATAGTGGGCATGATTTCTATAAAAAAAATAATATAAAACAAAGAGGAAGTTAGGTTTGGAGGCTATTTTGATAGTAAAATGTAAGCTTTAGCAACCATAAAATGGGTACTATCACCTCTTCAATGGGATTTTGTTCAAAGGACATATCACACATGGTATTGGTGGTATCGTTGAGTAAAATGCCTAAAATATGTTTTTTCTCTTTGGTAAGTACTTTACCCCTTTACTCTTGTTCATTTACTTTTGCAAATCTTTTCGAAGTTATGAAAACCTTAGATATATGTATCTTTTGGTCATGTACTCAAATATATGTATCTTTGTGCCATGTACCTCAACCCTTGCATGTTGACCCACTTGTTTATCATATGTTTTACATTTGGAGATATCTTGGGAGAAGTAGGCTTCTAAGAAAGTGTTTAGGATGTACTTGTTGTAAGATCCTAGCTAGTGTACATGATCAGACTTGAATAATGTACTCTTCAATATGTAACTAAAATCATGTAACATAAAATGTTATTTAATAATACTTGTTTATTGTTGAGAATATGTTGGTACATGCTTATAGTTAATTGTTCATGTATGCTAAGATTTTACGCTTCTTCATTCGCGCTTTGATATTATCATGCAAGGGACATACTCCCATGTCCTTTTGTTGTTGACTCTCTATCATTTAGAGTTCACATTTGGGAAATAAATGGTTCCATGACAGATGGTATTGGCACCTAGAAAATAAGTACGCCAAACATGTCTCACATGAAATAGGAATAAACTCAACCTTACATCTCAACCTTAAAAACTTAATAAGTTGTCCTTTGTGGACTAAGTTGACTTAGCCTCTAGGTTATAACCTAGATGTTCTAGAACTAATTGTAGACATATGTCATTCCTAAAACCTTTATTTTCTCATCTTTCCATCATGTAGTATGGGTTGTAGGTTTAGGATGGTGGGATGAGGAACATCTTATAGTTGTAAATCATAGGCATATGTCTATGACATGTGCTTAGAACAACTACACAAGTTGACACCATTTCTTACTAGTTCTCTAGGGTGCCATGGTACTACACTACTGAATGAGTGTGGTATCTTCTTTTGGTTTTGATTTCATTACAAAGGAGTATGGTGAATTTGCATTGCACGTTTCAATGTTGGAGAAAACTTATTTCTAGTATTAGTATATGTACACATGATAATGCTGCCAGACACAAAAAGGTAGTGGATATCCACCTGACCTGAGAGAAAGACATGTAATATTAGTCTAGATGAGAGTGTTTTTAGTCACTAGATCTGTCTAGAGCCATGATAAGGTTAGGATAGTAGGTAACCTAGATGATCTAAGCTTGATGTTAATGTTTATGATATGAGTAAGCTAATTTTGGAGGATTCAAGTATGTTTAATGACATGATAAGAGTTTTACCATGCAACCCTTCATAAGTCTAGCACCATGTATGATATATATGTCTTGTGATGTGCTACACATAGATATTGGGATGGCATGCTTGTATGTGTCTAGTTTGGTATATTCTGAGATATGGTAAGTGAGTTATGGTTTGAGACCAACATGGGCCTCATTCTATTTACAAAGGAGGACCTATATCATGGGATATATAAAAAGGAATTCTTCATATGGGTAAACCCTACACGGGATAAGGTCAGAGTACCTAACCTCCAAAATATGTGAAATGTTGAAATATATGCACGATAAAATACATGATGATGAGTCCTAGCTAGACTACTTCTATGTATAGGAGCTAAGTCAGCTAGTATGTGGTTCCTTTGATAATGTGAAATGTTACCTATGAAAAGATATAACCCTAGAGAAAAAGGCATTTGAATATATGTATCTCTATTTAGGTGGGGGAGATATCCCAAAAATCTAGATGATGTACATGATGTGTGATATCCATGATGAGCCTCATACTTGGGTTATTGGTTCCATGTGAAGGAATCTAGTAGTCTCGAGGTTCTTGAAGTTGAGTAAAAGTTTAGTATGTGTATATGTTGGTAGTTAGCATGTTTTGCCTCAAGATAGATCTTAGATTGAGTGGCTCGAGCTTGAATATCTTTTAACAACAAGTTAGACAATTATGAAAACATGATGTTGATTATAACGTTATTCCTGAAATAATGCATGGTTCATAAAAGGACCTCACTTGAGTTAAATTTGATATACATATATTAAGTCACTCTTATAAGCTTGACTTAACATGAAACCATATCATACATGAACAATATAAGTTGGAAATCATGAGCTTGATATAATGATACCCTTCAGTTCTTAGTTTGAATAAACTTGATGTATGCATGCTTCATTTTAGACCTAAGTAATGAACATAATTGGTGAGTGTTGGTAGAATCTTGGGGGAAATCTAAACAATCCATGTGATTTTAAATTGATGAAGAAATATAGAGGTGATTATAACCTTAATTGATAATCATGATAATAAACATGATGATACAAATTTTGATAAATAGCCTTGAGCATGTATCGGTATATGAACAAAAACCTCAATGAAATACAAGTATTGATGTATATCCTAGTGCATAAAAGATAGCATGTTAGGATGAAATACTACATAATGCTCAAGTCTATGGATTGGGATGGGTAAAACCTTGATGTTTTAAATCAGGATATACCCACCTAAGCATGCACCCCATGAGGGTGAATACCTTGACCTATATGGTTGGTAACCTAAAAATTATTGATATTGACTACAATCTTGGATGGGATTTTGAGGACAAAGTTCTCCTGTTATGATGGGAGGATGTGACAAAGTGACTTCTTCCCTCTCATTTAGTAGCACACATCTACACCCCATTTATTGTTATTTTTCACCAAATCACCTCCCTATTGATAAACTAGATGAATTTGAACCTCTTGATATTCAATTGTTGATTTGGAACCAAAAAATGCATTTTGATAGTTAAATGTGCAAAGTTGAGTGTTGAAATCAACTTTTGGAATGTAATTTAAATGTTGAGACCCCTCATCATACTCTTTCTATCCTAAAATGTTTCACAGAGTAATATGATGATTTTTTAACTAAAGGTGGAAATTTTGCCTCAATCATAGCTACGAACCAAAAGTTATGAATTCTACAAGTTGGTCTAAGAAACACAACATTGTGTTTGTTTCACTTATACAACTCAACAATCCAGCCCAACCCCTCTTAGATAATAACAATAGTCTATTGGTGATTCACAAATATTCTTTGGATATAAGGATTACCCCTTTGTATTCAACCTCTGTGTAGCCATGTGATTGACCAAAAAAGGAGTGGTTTAATCACCCACAACACCCCTCCTCAAACAAAAATAAGCATATTGAACTTCCTATTTGTTATCCTTTTTCCATTTCCCACACTTTTGGTTCATTTTCACACCCCATAGAACCCTTAGTTTCTACTTCTTCCTCCTCCAACCATGAAAACCACCATAGATCTTGAGTTTTAGGGCTTTGGCCCCTAGCCCACTGTGGCCACTTTTGATACTTGATCTATGCTTGTGGCACCACGATGGAGTAAACCAACATTTTTTGTGTACCTTCAAGCCTGCCAATCTAGATCTTGCCGTATGTCATCATGTTGTTGAACAAAAGAGCCACTCCTCCTATATGTTGCTAGAGATGGTGTGGCGTACAACCTTCATCTGATCTAGCATGTCTAAGTTGGACCCCAATCGGAGATCCAAGATCCCAACACTACCCTATTCCATCCCCACCTTGTTCATGGGCCGACTGGAGCCCAATCCCACCAACTCTTGATCCCCAGTATGCAACTTTGAATGGGCATGGTGCAAGCACTACCACATGATCTGCATCCAAGGACCCAGATAGCCCGTTAAATGACAAAAGTAAAATTTCTCAATTTCTATAATGTTCTTGATGCAAACCTTCAAAAATGCATATGTTCCAACTCCTATGGCCAAAATATAAAAAATTATATGTCTAATTTATCATCTCAACGAGATATATACACTTGACCTATTTACAAATATGAAATTCAATTAATACATTCCTATTTTACTAAAGTTAATTCTTTGACTATGTTTGACTACATTTAATGCATTTAGATGATAAATCTTGGATCTTTGTTACTCAATCTACCTCCTACTAGTCAAAGTAGTATATTTTTCATACTTTTGAACTAAATGATGACCCTAATCAGATTTTTTTTCTATTGGATGTCATTAATGCACATATATGCATTGCTTTGGATTTTACATGATTAATCAAAGTAAAAGTTGTAGTCTTGCATTTTTATGTCAGCCAACCTCATCGTCACTCTGGAATTTGTCATTTCTACACCTCTTTAGGATAAGGATCAACTCCTAATCCCCTTTTTCTATGTTTTTTCTATATGATACTTAATGCTTGAATGTGACCCCCTATGGATGATGCATGTACATACTAAAATCCAAATATGGCCTTTTACCTAAATTATGCACCCAACTCTAATTATTCTTTGTAATAAATAGCCTTATGCTATTTGGAAATGCTAACATCTATGATATTTCACCCCTTTTGTGCTATGATGATGTTGTATCTCTAAATACACTATTAATGATCTAATGTGACTTATAATGACTTAATATGTGTTCTTGTGCTTTGATTTTGATATGGATCTAGTTCTTATATCTTTCCCTCCCAAACCTAAAAATATCTTTTATATGATCATCTTGATGTGGATGTCCCTTTTATTTCATATGTTGACCCCTAATGATATAAATGAACTATATGGATATTTGCATGTATGTGACAACATTGAGCCCAATGTTGGGTGTATGATGACTAGACCCTAGAAGACATCCAACTATATTTGAATGTGATCATTTTCCCACCTTGATGATCTATGTCATACTTCATGCTTGAAATTCATGTCTTGATGAACCTTAGCCTTATTCGCCCTATTATGAGTTGCTTAATCTTGAAATGTATATAAATGGCACAAATGGCACAAATCTTATAGTAATCATATAAAATGAATGGAACCTCTGAATAACTTGAAACTTGAACCAAACCCTCATGATGAACCCTAGATCAGTAAAATATCATCAAATAAGTAAATAACTGACTTTGAACATAACTTGACCAAAAACCTAAAATGGAGCAATCTAGAGTTAATGTGTAGAATCTAATATATGCATGTAATCTTGTTCTTAATCAGGTGTTGCTTGTGATCTAGATGGTCTAGGACAGGTTCAAAATCTCTAAACTCAGGTGCATACTTTAATAATTATATGATTATGGTTTTACTACTAGAACCTTGATATGTATGTATGCTTGTTTATTTGCTCAAATATCTACCATTCCTAAAGACGGGTACTTTTGGGAAGACAAGTGTTTTTTTTGGACACAAATCTCATGCTTTTATTCACTCTCATAAGGCTTTCTTCTCTTTTTGGGATTTTGATGGGTAGGAAAAAGGGAGTTTGCTGTTGGGCATCTTTTTCCTTCACATGCACATCTCTTAGCTTGGAACGAGATTATTTTTCAAAGTTGGCGTAGAAAAGTTATAGCCTTTGTCGTTTAAGACTACGTTTTCAAGAGAGCATAGCAGAAATGTACACCACCTTAGGCATGGAGAGAACAAGCTGGAAGAAGTTGTACCAAATATTTATGATAAAATAATTTTTAAAATTTTGAGAAACAAGCAATTGTGCATATATTGTGTATGTATTGCTTTCTATCAAACATTTATGTACATGTATACACGGAGTATGATAAGGGGAGAGAAGGAAATGAAAAGAAGGAAAAAAATTTAGAGTACCTCCCTCACTGATGCTATGGAGCACCCCCCCCAAACTTACCCCACACTCTGTCCCAGAGTAGTGAGATAAATAGAAAAGGGTAGGCATAGATCAATGAGGGTTTAGTGGATGCGTGCGCCATTGGTAGATAAGAGCTCCATGACATATTCTCCTTGTTGGTTGTGGTAGTCGAGGTCATGGAGCTTCTCTGTCATTTTCCTTAGGGCTACTATGTTGCATAACCATTGTAACACGTAAAATCCATATTCATTTAATAGAGGGGCCTGTTGTGGACTGTAGTCGTAGAATTGGAGATTGTGCTAGGTTGCCACCAAATTTTCAAGATAAGGCTATATCAAGGACACCACCTCGGTATAGTATTTTCTTGCCAGTCATTCGAGGGGTGTTGCTGGCACAGATCCACACTCCGTCGGCCAGTCAATGTTGGTGTTTGAGCTGTTGTAGAAGAAACCAACGCGAGCACATGTGTATATCATGATGAGTGTCCAGTGATTGTCATGCAGAATAGGAAGAAACATTATGCACGACAGACACTTTTTGGTTTCAAGATGGAATAACTGACGCGCTCCCGTTTCATCGACCAGGCATAGATCATTGAACAACATCAGATGGGCGATGTAGGGCTATCCAATCTTCTTTTGTAAGATAGGGATGTAAGCTGATGCCACCGTCATAGCTAAACACCCACCATCTTTGACTAGGTCCCGTAGATCGTCGAGAGGGATTACTGCATTATCCTTCTCGTAGATGATGTCTACAATGTTAGAATCAACAAGTTGTAGAAGTATTTGATTGACATGTTCCTGAGATAGAGAACTACAGGCAGAACGATCAAAGTTGTTGATGACAGAGTCGGAGATGAAGGGCAAGGTAGAAGAACCTTCATTGACAAATAAGGCTTGCAAATGCTCTATCTACTTGCCCATCCTGAAGACGTAAGAGGAGCCTTCGACTTCTATTCTTAGAGGACTGCTGGGTGGAGAAGAGTGGGAGTCAGAATCAAATTCATCGTTTGTCTCCAACAGATCCTCTAGAAGTTCTGGATCTCAAAAATAGCACTTGTCTTTTATCATCAACAACATGTAGATGCTCCTGAGATGATAGAAATTTGTGTCCAAGAGCCACCATATATATCTGAAGATGTTTAGCAGCTCTATGGCGTGCAAGACGATGAAGGTGATATTTCCGCTCCCAGGGTCTTCTTGAACTGGGAAGTCCTTGATCCCGTAGAAGTTCTAGTATCTGCTGTGGCATCAGATGCCTTGTTTGATGACCCGGTGGAGATGTAGAGGCAGGAGCCTGAGGTCGATGTCTTCAGGGTGGAGGAAGATGTGCTCTAGGTGGGGGACCTCCATGATGCAATAGCTAAGCAGGGTAATGTTGTGGGAGGAGAGGTCAGCTATGTAGAGGAACCAATACCCCCTATGCTTGTGGGGGGTCAGCACTAGGCCGGGGATGTGCTCTTCTATATGCTTTAGCATATCAACCACTGACCGTGTGTTATCTGCCCTTGCTAGCAGTCGCCTGGCTAAGGCTGGAGTGGCATTGTAGATCATCTACTGACTTGTCCTGAGTGTAATATTCTTGATCATGGTGCCTTCTAGGACTCTGAACAAAATCTTCCCTATGACGACTTATGAGCAAAACATTCCTTTGAGTGCTCAGTGTCACATAGAGAAGTATCTATCACTCCAGAGGATGGCTTCTTCTTCTATCTGTGGCCTTAGGATCATGTTCAACAGTTGTTGGTCACAGACTGTCAAGTAGCTAATGGAAAACCTGTCGAAGTCGGCCATCTCGAAGACTGGAATCTCGAACAGTGCATGGAACGTGTTAGCCACCGAGGTCTTCGCTCTTGGGGGCTGCTCAGCAAACGAGTTGTACAGATCACCCCCTCTCCTTTAGAGGAATCATCCGCTAGGCCTTCAGGCATTTCTTCTGTGACATTGATTGGCTCTAGCGGTTGTGGAGGGGCAGAAATGTCGATACCGTGGGTACTCCCTTGTTCTGTGGGGGCCCCATCAGTGGTTTTGTTAGTTGTCTCCTCCTTGGGAGTTGTTGAGGGCCCATTGGCGTTAGAGGAGGATGACGAGTTGGAGGAAGAAGGTGATGATGAAGATGGTGGAAAGGAGGGCGCCAGTGGTGAAGGCAATCTCTGATAATGCCTTGAGTGGTGGCCAACATCCCCCTCATTGAGCCTCTGCTCAATGGCATCTAGGCGTTGGAGCGCCGCCTGCATTGTGTTGTTCATTGCTTCTAGTTGGCGAGGGAGACCAACTAGGGTCAGCAGCTGACGCTCCTATTCACCCAGTCACTGTTGGAAGACCTGAAACTTGTAGGTCAGGGAAGCAAATGTAGCACTGTGGTTGTGTATTACCTCCCACAAGTTGTCAAACTCGAAGTTGAAAGCTTTCCCTAATGAGGAAGGGACTACCATTGATCGGATTTGGCTCTTTGTAGTGCTCCTCGCATTGGTGGCATAGCCTGTTGAATTGGCATTGTCTATCAGGGATGAGTCCAACAGGATGGTACGTGAGGGCGTGGTCTCCGGGCACAGTGTTGGTACTTTCGTGGCTGCCGCTGCCTCCTCAGTGTGGGGCCGTGGAGAAGGTGGAAGAGTGGACAGATGATGATCGACCACCTGGCTCTTTGTTTCCTCCTCCATGGCGACCGCTGGCTTGTGGGTGGCAGAGTCGTGGTCTGCTAGACAGATCTGAGCTCGGCATCCAAGAGCTTAATGAATACCTCATCACTATTGTGAGAGGTATCCGGCCGCACCAAGGGGGTGGTTGTGGCCTCTGCCATTACCGGAAAAGTTGAAGGTTGCCTCATCATGGCAGCTGCTTCCGCTGTGACTACTTTTGAGGTGACGACCAGTGTGGTGGCTTGGGTTGTGTCGACGACCTCCACAATGGTTGACACTTCTTCTGTAGCCGTAGAGGGTGTTGTTGTGGTTGCTGTGGCTGGTTTTGTGGCGGCAGTAGCGGCCACCAAAGTAGCAGGTACCGGTTCGGTGGTGGTGGTGATTGGCTCAACGGTGGCGGCTACCGGTGAGTCCTCGAGGATGACCATTGATGACTTGTCCCACTGAGCTTCTGTGGGTCCGGACCTCCCTATTGCAGCCATCCTTTCTTGGATGGTCATTGTGGTAGCGTAAGCTGTGTCAACAGTCAGAGCTTGGACCTCTTCCATTGTGAAGACTATCTTTTCCGCATCATAGTTGGCGCAGATTGGGAGGGGCAGGAGGATATTAGTCCTCAAGAACTTATAGAAGAGGCGGCGGCCCTCCTTCTTGATTATGTCTGCCATGGTGAGAAAATTTATATCTATCTTGTCGTCGCCCCTGGTTCGCAATAGGATGAGTGGCTCCCTGGGGTATCCAAGCCCGACCACTATCAGGTTGATGACTCCGCCCATGTTGTATTCCTTGGTGGTATCCTTTATCGAATGTAGAAGATTGAGCAGGAAGCACTCCAAGTTGATCAGCTTGCCTTCCATTATATACCAAATAAGGTGTAGCTCTTCAGTATAGAGGTTGCTTGTCTCGTATTTGCTAAATAGTAGGCTTGCCACAATCTTGTGGACTATACTCCAGAAGCAAGAGTGGATCGCCACCACTTTGTATCCTGGCTTGAATGAGGACTCACCCGTCAGCTTCTTCCACAGCCCCACTGGGTCAAAGCCGTCTCTATCGGTGATTCGGGCCCCATTGTTGTGCAGTTCTCACTCAACCTCGCTGGAGGAGAAGATCTCATTGAACAACCTCTCTGTTATCTCATGCTCTATGCTATAGAGGCACCCCTGCAACCTGTCTGCTCCACCATACCTCTTACTTTCCTCTGGCATGTTTAGAATTCGGTGGAGGGAGGAGATGAAATCATTTGTCAGCTCCGTGTAAGAGGGGGAGAAACTAAAGCAGATCTTCCGGAGTCCGGCAGCTTCCAGGACATTCTCCATCCTATCGAAGATGTCGATCTACCGGAAGGATGCATGGTGGCAGAACCGGTTTGGGTGGTAGAATTTCACCGACAACTTGTTGTAATGCCTCTGGTGCTCTTCATCTCTTGGCACGAAATGCCCTGGCGAGTGGGCCAGAACCTCGGGTTCTGCCGTCATGGCCGGGGCTGCAGTTGCATCTACTTAGGGCTACTTCTCAGCCTCAGATGGCCCAACTATTGCTGGGTTAGGGCATTTCTGCCCTGTGGTTGCCTCTGTTGTGGCCTCTGGGTTGATTCTACAACCCTGCTCGTTGACATGAACAACAGTCTCCTTGGTGCGTGCCATTTTCTGAAAATATAAGATAAGGAAATTAAGTCAAAACTCTGTCGGCCTGATACTCAGGTTTGTTATAACTGAGAGTTAGTAAAAAAAGGTTGTTTCCCGATATGGGTTGGGCGGTACATGTGAAAACCAGTATCGATTTGCAAAAGCTTGGCGTCAGGCTAAGGTAAAACCTTTAGGAATCCTGGTGCGTGATACGTAAGTGCATGATATACTGAGAAACCCAGAATGCTTTTTAAACAATACTAAAAAAAAGCTGATATCAGGAAGAAAGGAAAATGATGTGCTGGTAAAGTCGGTAGTAAAGGAATGCGATATGGTCTAAGCGATACATCGCACAACACTTGTGGAGTATCGAGTAGCTCTGCTTAACTTAGTCCGCACAATAAGGATGCACGATAAACATGTCACGTGATATGCTTGTCGTGCAGTACAGGTGAAAGCACGACAAGCTCTCTAAATGGTAGAGTCGCCAACACGCACTGAAAGTCTTGCCAGTCAGGAATGCGCGATGCATTGTGTCACGCGATACTTGTGTCGCACTGTACAGGCAAAAAATTGATGCATAATAAGCGATAGGAAAGTTGGTATGCATGATGCGATAGCCAGAAAACCCGATACACTTTTAAGGCTTTGCCCGATACGACAAGAGCACGATACATAATGCGTGATACATACTAAGCGTTAATGGTGCACGATATGGATAGGTGATAGGACCTGTGCGATACATATGTTTACGCATCACATGTCATTACCTTGTCGGGTAGGGGGATGCTGATCACGACACGAAAGGTCGATAGGCTGGGAAATCGGCACGGGAGCTAAGCTAGTAGGAGGTTGCCCGATATGAGAGCTAAAGCTTTGGTAACTTTGGTAGCCCAACATGGTTAATCTCGAGCTGCTATATATAGCCGTCTACAATCAGGGTTAAAAGGTAAAAATGGGGACAAGTGTCGCGCATGCACACGAATCACCTTCCAAAGCAAGGTAAAACCTACCTAATCACATCGCGTCATGAGGCTTTTGAGGAAGCAGTGCATCGCCCGACACGCGTGTAGGGCGACCAATGCGTGTTTCCCGATATGCATTGCCTGGCACACCCCTTACACGCCACGGGTATGCGCGATATACACGTCGCGTGGTACGTGTGAAATCCAACCGACGCGCTGGGTGAGATACCTGCCCAACACGTCTCTGTGAAGTCAGCTAATCTTAAAAGATGCGGACATGCGATACATGTGGGCGATATAGGTTGGCCAACACGGTGACCTGGTATACAGGCCACGAGCGATGAGTTGGGACATCATGCATCCTTAACATGCTTGAAATCAAAGAACTATGGAACTTATTTAAGGATGAAAACTGAAAATTAAAAGGTGCTTGATATGTAAAACACCAATGGCTTAGGTATGGGCCTCAGCCTCAGCTAGTATTACACACCAAGGTGATAAAACTAAGTTGGTAGCCCAGAAAACACGAGAGTCTGTGCACGTGGCGTGTGCATTGACTCGGGCCTTATTACAATGAAAGTGTTCATAATGTTCCTTGCATGAAAAAGGAAATAACATCCTATTATAGGAAACTAAAAGCTTGGGTTGCCTCCCAAGGAGCACTTTGGTTTCTGTCGTTAGCTCGACATCTTCAAATCTTTATATACATCTTCGGTAGGTGCAATTTCGACATCGCCCAGGGGAAACTCAGACCTCCTTATGAAATCTTCATCTTCATAGAACCTTTTTACTTGGTGTGCGTTGATTGAGAAGACCTTCATGGGATCATCTTTGTCGTACATCTCCATCATTCCTGACGGGTACATCTTCACTACCACAAATAGTCCAGACCACCTAGTATGTAGTTTCCTTGGAAAAAGTTGAATAGAAGATTTAAACAACAAAACTTTGTCACCTTCCTTGACGTCTTTCTTCCGCAGGTGGGAATCATGCCGGACTTTTGTCCTCATCATGTAGATTCTTGCATTCTCATAGGTGTGAAGCCTAAGTTCTTCAAGTTCTTGGAGTTGGAGGAACCTCTTCTTTCTGGCTAGGGATGTATCCATATTGAGACGTTTGATGGCCCATAACGCCTTGTGTTCCAACTCTAAAGGTAGATGACATGCGTTCCCATATATCAGATGATAAGGCGTGGTTCCGAGCGATGTCTTGTATGCTATCCTGTACACCCAGAGAGCATTATCTAGCTTGGCTGACCAGTCTTTCTGACTATTTTCTCTAGGATCTGTTTGATTTTTTGCTTAGAAACTTCAACTTGACCAGATGTCTGTAGATGGTATGGTGTGGCAACTTTGTGTCGAAGTGACTCAAATTGCCTCTCAGCAAAGTGAGATCCACCATCACTAATAACTATTCTTGGTACTCCAAACCTTGGGAAGATGATCTTAGTAAAAAGCTTTATAACTGCCTTAGCATCACAGGTGGTGGTGGGTATAGCTTCTACCCACTTAAAGACGTAATCCACTGCAACAAGAATGTACTTGAAACCGTACAATGAAGGGAAAAGTCCCATGCAGTCTATCCCCCATACGTCAAAGATTTCCACTTCAATCCATTCATACATGGGCATCTCATTCCTACGGGAAATATTTCTGGTTCTTTGACACTCGTTGCAAGCTTTGACAAAGGTGTGAGCATCCTTGAAAAGAGTGGGCCAATAAAATCCAGATAGGAGAACCTTGGTTGCGGTCCTTTTAGCACCCAAGTTCCCTCCATAAGGGGAGGAGTGACACTTAAACAAGATCTTTGGGGCCTCATCTTCGGGTATACACCTCTTTTATAGGCTATCGGCGCAACACCTGAACAATAAAGGGTCATCCCAGTAATAGTTCTTTAGATCAGAAAAGAACTTCTTCTTCTGATTGTAAGGCATTTCTGGGGGTAGTTGTTTGCAGGCTAGATAGTTATAGAAATTGGCATACCATGGCCCTTCAGGATTGGCCATCTGGGCAACATAGATTGCCTCATCAACACAGCTTTCATTGATTGATAATGGGTGGTCATCCTCCACCCTAATCCTCGAAAGGTGGTCAGCGACCACATTCTCAGAACCTTTCTTGTCTATTATCTTGTGATCAAACTCCTAAAGCAGCAATGCCCAGCGCAACAACCTAGGCTTAGCGTCTTTCTTTTGCATCAAATACTTGATTTGCTTGTGGTCGGTGTGAACAATCACTTTAGAACCCATAAGGTAAGATCGAAACTTATCAAATGCATAGACAATCTCTGGCATTTTTTTCTCAATGGTGGTGTAGTTCATATGCACTTTGTCTAATGTCTTACTGGCATATATGATCACATGGTGCTTTTTATCTTTCTTTTGCCCAAGGACTACGCCTATGGAAAAATCACTAGTATCACACATAAGATCAAAGGGAAGATTCTAGTTGGGAGACTGGAGAATGGGTGCAGAGACCAAAGCATCCATCAGAGTGGAGAACACTATGAGGCACTTATATGTGAAATCAAATTTCACATCCTTCATCAACAGGTTTGACAAAGGCTTCACAATCTTTGAGAAGTCCTTGATAAACCTTCAATAGTAACTGGCATGTCCCAAAAAACTTCTGACTCCTGTTACAGATGTGGGTGGAGGAAGATTTTCTATTTCCTGCACCTTAGATTGGTCAACTTCAATGCCTTTACTGGACACGTTATGCCCCAGAACTATCCCTTCCTGTACCATAAAATGGCACTTTCCCAATTACGGGTGAGACTCTGTTCTTCACATCTCCTCATTAGCAAAGACAAGTTATTCATGCAATCATCAAAAGAGCTGCCATGAACACTGAAGTCATCCATGAAGACTTCCATCTTATCTTTCAGGAAATCTATGAATATGGCATTCATGCACCGCTGAAAGGTTGTGGGTGCATTGCAGAGCCCAAAGGACATTCTTCTAAAAGCAAAAGTTCCATAGATGCACGTGAAGGTAGTCTTCTCTTGGTCATCTGGGTGGATGGGGATCTGATAGAATCCCGAATACCCATCCAACCAATAAAAGTAAGAGTGGTGGGCCAAATGATCTAGCATTTGGTCAATAAATGGGAGAGGGAAGTGGTCCTTATGGGTGGCAGAATTCAACTTTTGATAATCTATACACATCCACCAATCGGTGATGGTCTTGGTGGCAACTTCAACTCCGTTATCTCTCTTGAGCAATGTTATGTCTCCCTTCTTTGGAACTACCTGGATGGGACTCACCCACATGCTATCACTAATGGCATAAATGATTCTCGCGTCATGGAGCTTCACAACTTCCTTGTTGGCCACCTCTCACAACTTCTCGTTCAGCTTTCGTTGCGGCTGGGAATAAGGCTTGGAATTTCTTCCATGTGGATCCTGTGCATACACACATAAGGGTTGATCCCCTTTAGGTCTCCAATTGAGTAACCTAGGGCTTTTCTTCTTAGCTTCAGCTCCACCAGCAACCGTTCCTTCTGCCTGTCAGTCACCTCTGAGTTGATGATGATTGGGTTCATCCTTTCTTCGTCCAGGACACAGTACTCCAAACCTTTCGGCAAAACCTTCAACTCGGGTGGGGTCTTCTCTTCTTGTTCTTCAGCGAGATCGCTTTGTAGGGCAGCATAAATTACTGTCTCTACTGGGTCTTCTACTTTGGACAGATCTTCATCTTCCAGAAATGCCAATAGTTCCTTCACCTCCGGATCCTCGACCACCTGTGCTTCGCCAACTAAAGCACGCATCAACGGGTCTACCATAGACTTTTCTTCCCTTACTTCATCACAGAGCTGCTGATAGCTTTCGATGAAATAAGATGACTCAAAAAATGAGGGGGCATTCATACAATTGCAGATGTTGAAGTCGATGTGTTCTCATTCAACTTTGATTGTTATCATACCCGCCTCCACGTCAATGAGTGCTCTACCAATTGCAGGGAAGGGTCACCCGAAGATGATGGGGGCATCTAGGGTCTTCCACATTGTCAATCAAAATGATGTCACAGGGTATAAAGAACCACCCAACTCTAATGGGGATGTGTACAACCACTCCAACTAGTTTGGTGAAGGTGTGATCTCAAGCTGAATTCTCATATTGGTACTCACCATATCGGTAAGTCCTAACCTCTTTGCAAGGGACATGGGCATTAAGCTAATACTTGCTCCCATGTCTGCCAGACCTTTGCAGGTTATGTTGCCCCCAACCTAAAAGGGGATGACAAAAGCCCCATGGTCTTTCTTCTTAGAAGGCATACTTGCTTTGACAAAAGAACTGGACATTTGTGCCAACTTCACAGTTTCAACGTCTTCTCCTCTTTTCTTTCTCGAGATTAAGTCTTTTAGGAACTTTGCGTAGGTGGGCATCTCCTCGATAACATCCAAGAATGGGATGTTGAGGTGCAACTTCTTTACTGCAGTCATGAACTTCTCGTACCTCTTCTTCAACTATGCCTATACCAGCTTGTGCGGGAAGGGTAAGTGAGGTGCATACCTATCCGGACGCTCCTCATAAGTTGCGTCATCATCTCCTCTAGCTGTTACTTTCTTCAACTTCGTAGGCACTTCTCCTGATCCTTCGGAGGTTACATCCTCAACTGGTGTTGTTGCCGCTATTTCTCTCTTCTGAACTGTTGGCTTCACCACTGTGCCTGACCTTAAGATGGACATCTTTGCGGTTTCGTTCCCATGTGGGTTCGTCTCAGTGCTAGAGGGGAATCACCCTACTTGGTGGTTGATACTCTAGGCTAGGTTTGCCAGCTGCTGGTCAATTTGTTTGTTGTGCCGCTAGAGCTATCGTATCTGAGCGGAAAAACCTCCCATCTGTTGTTGCATCAACTTGAGAAAAGTCGTGTTGTCCACAGAGCTTTTGTGCAACTTTTCATTTAGATCGTTCTTCTTCTTAGAAAAAGACATCAAATCTGTCATCACTGACGGTCGCTATGGCTGGACCGGCTGGTAACTTCTCTACTGTGGGAAACCTGCTTGGCATTGCTGATTTTGCAGTCCTCCTAAAGAAGTTCCACCCACCAACTGATGAGAATTTTCCGTCGTGCTAGTATTACCATATGAAAAACTAGGGTGATCGGAGCACCAATACTGGACATAGCTTACGTTCTCCATGTTGTCTTCATCAGGTTCGCCTTGAACGACCGTGTGTGGGTAGAAGTCAGACAAGTGGTCTGGCTCCCCACAAGTGACATAACTTCTCACTGCGTCTTGCCGAACTTTGCCGTTATATCCCTACTCCTTCAAGGTTTGGATGTCAGTTACTATCTTGTCTAGCTTAGTCGCCAATGCCTCCATCACCCTTGATTCTCCAGGAGTGGTGTGGCTTTTTGACTCTCTGTCGTACTCACTATCTTGCTGATTCATGGCCATTTTATCTGTAATCTCTCTGGCCCTTTGAGCACCGAGTCCCAAGAAATCACTACCAGCTACAACATTCAGGGACTTCCTTTCTCCAGCGCATAGACCATTATAGAAGGTAGTGATCAGTTTGGGCTCAGAAAAAGCATGGTGTGAGCACTCCCTCTGAAAGCCTTGGAACCTCTTCAGGTCTCATGCAGGTTCTCTGAGATTTTCTATGAGTACCTTGTTATATTGTTTTGGCATTTGATTGCCCTCTCTATAGGGAAGAACTTGGCGATAAATGCATTTGTTTGATGTTCCCAATTGGGGAGGCTTCTATCCTATAGACTTGTATACCACTCCAAAGCTTTGTCTCTAAGAGATAAGGGAAAGCACTGGGTGTAGATGTGAGATATTGGAACCCTGTTGATCTTAAAAGTCTTACAAGTCCTCTTGAACATTGTAAGGTGGTTGTATGGGTTGTCTTCAATGGTGTTCCATCCAAACTTGTTGTGTTGTAGCAACTGGAGGAAAGTGAGCTTCAAGTCAAAGTTGGCAACATTGAGTGGTTGCTCAATTACTAGATTCTTCTCTTTGTTTGCCCTGACTTGGATAAAAGAGCATAGGGACCGAGCTTTGGGAGCCTACTCAGCCATGGCTTATTAGACACAAGGATGGCTCAAAGAGGTGAAGAAGTACCCGAAAAGAAGAAGTGTGAAAGTGTGAGTGGGTTGTATAAATCATGTGCAGTAAATATTTGCAATATTATATGCATATGTACAAGATTTCTGGCAAAGTGCAAGTGAAGCTTGAGTTTGTAGAATGGTATTCATTGTCGAATCCCTAGAAATAGTGCCAAAAAGTTGACTAGCCTTAAATGTGGGTCCAAAAATATGGAGACATGTCTAGGTCATCGAACTTTAGTAATTTATAATACCTGAATGTTTAAGACTCCTACAACTAGCACAGGGTCGAAGTAGTTCGGGGTCAAACACAGGGATTGGAAGAATAACACTTCGGAACTCAAGTTTTACTTGTCTAAGAACGTCAAAAAGTCAAAGGATAAGGGTTGATGTAACAAGAAAGAATTATAAAGAATTAAACTAAAAACCTATCTCCAAAGGGAGTTACCAAAAGGATTAAGATTTGGGTTTAGCCATTTTTATGGAAGTTTTTAAATAAAGGAAAATGAGGAGATATGACTATCTTCAGAGTATAGAATGAAGGAGGAAAACTTAATCATAACAAGTGGCGACGACCTACATTCTACACCTTCTTCTCTCAAAGAAGGTGCTACCTAGCCACGCACTAAGTTCCCTCTCTCAAGGGTACCAGGCGGGGACTAGAGTGCAAAGATAGGTTGGTGCAACTCTGATTCTAGGTACTCTCATACACCCGAATCAGACCAAGCTCTAGAGTTTATGACTTCCCTCTCTCGAAGGAGTCAAAACAAGAAACACGATTCGATAGCTAGTCAAAAGCGTGATCCAGAAAGAAGACTAGAACTCAGATGCTATAAAGAAATTATCCAACAAAAAGAAGCCATACACAGAACAATATGAGATAAACTCCACATATTCCAATAATTATAAAGAGATATAAAGGTTTAGTTACAATTCTATAATTAAAGGAAAGTAAATATTGACAAAGGGAAGATAGGTATTGGTCTCCCTGGTTTAGGAGATCGAAGTACATAGCGGCATACACTTAAGATAATGTCAACCCGGTACCGGGTAGGGGCCCTATTGAGATACAACCATGTCAGGTTCTTGACCGTGTCGGGTCATGAACCATGACGGGTAAGGGGCATATCGGGATAGGACTCTCTACCCGATATGGTTGTGTCGAGCTGCTGGCCATGTCGGGCTACAGTCGTGATGGGTAGACCATACCGGGTTGGGTACCATGTCATGTTAGGATACATATCAGGTTAACATTATCTTAAGGTTCTTGGGTTCCTCATGTCGGGTATAGGTGGGCGAGCCATCTTGGGTTGACACCCAGGTAGGGACCCGACATGTTGAAGTAGCCTTGAGGGTCATGCCGCACTGCTTACTGCTAGAAACAATTTCTAAGTGAACTCCTCCCATCCCTCTCGAGTTGGGGGTGTGCTCACCTAGTATCGCTCGACAGACTCGGGAAATCGATGCACTAGCTCTTGTGCTCTAAGAGTTCGCTCTCATAGGGTCTGACCTGTCCCATCATAGGCTTGTAGCTTCTATTTATAGGCAGCGAGTTGATGGGCATTGTGGCTTTCATTGGACCATGTGTCCTTCATATGTGGCTTCAGGAGGGGCCGATATGTCTATCACCCGACATGCGTGTTGGGCCATCAATTGTGCCGGGAAGTGAGTGCATCGTGCACAGCCATGGCGGGTTAGGATCTTGGCGGGCTATTGCTTTGAGGGGTAGCCATATCATGTAATCGACGTTATCGGCTAGGCGAACCATGACGAGCAAGGCACCCTATCGGGTAAAGAGCTATAGTAGCCAGGGCTCCCGCGTGACACACATGTGTTAGGTTGTTGTCGTGTCGGGTAGGAGGGTGTGTCGCCTCACGCGCTGTTGGGCCGAGATGGGTACTTCATTGCTAATGGGCCTGAAGGGCCCATTGGTGCTCTTTTTGTGGAAGAAAAAAGAGAAACTTTGCAAAAGATGGGAAATATTGTTAAGGGCATAGTGGGCATGATTTCTATACAACAAATAATATAAAACAAAGAGGAAGTTTGGTTTGGAGGCTATTTTGATAGTAAAATATAAGCTTTAGCAACCATAAAATGGGTGTTATCACCTCTTCAATGGGATGTTGGTCAAAGGACATATCACACATGGTATTGGTGGTATAGTTGAGTGAAATGACTAAAATATATTTTTTCTCTTTGGTAAGTACTTTACCCCTTTACTCTTGTTTGTTTACTTTTACAAATCTTTTCGAAGTTATGAAAACCTTAGATATATGTATCTTTTGGTCATGTACTCAAATATATGTATCTTTGTGCCCTGTACCTCAACCCTTGCATGTTGACCCACTTGTTTATCATATGTTTTACGTTCAGAGATAGCTTGGGAGAAGTAAGCTTCTAAGCAAGTGTTTAGGATGTACTTGTTGTAAGATCCTAGATAGTGTACATGATTAAACTTGTATAATGTGCTCTTCAATATGTAACTAAAATCATGTAATATATAATGTTATTTAATAATACTTATTTATTGTTGAGAATATGTTGGTGCATGCTTATAGTTAATTGTTCATGTATGCTAATCTTTTATGCTTCTTCATTCGCGCTTTGATATTATCGTGCTAGGGACAGACTCCTAGGTCCTTTTGCTATTGACCCTGTATCATTTAGAGTTCAAATTTGGGCAATAAGTGGTTCCATGAAAGATGGTATTGGAGCATAAAAAATAAGTATGCCAAACATGTCTCACATGAAATGGGAATAAACTCAACCTTACATCTCAACCTTAAAAACATAATAAGTTGTCCTTTGCGGACTAAGTTGACTTAGCCTATAGGTTTGGATGTTCTAGAACTAAGTTGTAGTTATATGTCATTCTTGAAACCTTTATTTTCTCATATTTCCATCATGTAGTAAGGGTTGTAGGTTCAGGAGGGTGGGATGAGGAACATATTATAGTTGTAAATTGTAGGGATATGTTTACGACATGTGCTTAGGACAACTACACAAGTTGACACCATTTATTGCTAGTTCTCTAGGGTGCCATGGTGCTACACTACTGAATGAGTGTGGTAACTTCTTTTGGTTTTGATTTCATTACAAAGGAGTATGGTGAATTTCCATTGCACGTTTCAATGTTGGAGAAAACTTATTTCTAGTATTAGTATATGTACATATGATATTGCTGCCAGACACAAAAAGGTAGTGAGTATCCACATGACCTGAGAGAAAGACATGTAACATCAGTCTAGATGAGAGTATTTTTAGTCACTAGATCTGTCTAGAGCCATGATAAGGTTAGGCTAGTAGGTAACCTAGATGATCTAAGCTTGATGTTGATGTTGATGTTGATGATATGAGTAAGCTTATTTTTGGAGGATTCTAGTATGTTTCATGACATGATAAGAGTTTGACCATGCAACCCTTCATAAGTCTAGCACCATGTATGATACATATGTCTTGTGATGTGCTACACATAGCTATTGGGATGGCATGCTTGTATGTGTCTAGTTTGGTATATTCTGAGTTATGGTTTGAGACCAACATGGGCCTCAATCAGTTTACAAAGGAGGACCTGTAGCATGGGATATATAAAAATGAATTCTTCATATGAGTAAACCCTACACGGGAGAAGGTTAGAGTACCTAACATCCAAAATATGTGAAATGTTGAAATATATACACGATAAAATACACGATGATGAGTCCTAGATAGACTACTTATATGTATAGGAGCTGAGTCAGCTAGTGTGTTGTTCCTTTGATAATGTGAAATGTAAATTACCTATGAAAAGATATAACCCTAGAGAAAAAGGCATTTGAATATATATATCTCTATTTAGGTGGGGGAGATATCCCAAAAACCTAGATGGTGTATATGATGTATGATATCCATGATGAGCTTCATACTTGGGTTATTGGTTCCATGTGAAGGAATCTAGTAGTCTCCAGGTTCTTGAAGTTGAGTAAAAGTTTAGTACGTGTATATGTTGGTAGTTAGCATGTTTTCCCTCAAGATAGATCTTAGCTTGAGTGTCTTGAGCTTGAAGATCTTTTAACAACAAGTTATACAATTATGAAAACATGATGTTGATTATAATGTTATTCCTAAAATAATGCATGGTTCATGAAAGGACCTCACTTGAGTTAAAATTTGATATACATATATTAAGTCACTCTTATAAGCTTGACTTAACAGGAAACCATATCGTACATGAACAATATAAGTGGGAAATCATGAGTTTGATGTGATGATACCCTTCAGTTCTTAGTTTGAATAAACTTTATGTATACATGCTTCATTTTAGACCTAAATGAGGAGTAATGAACATAATTGGGATAGTTGGTAGAATCTTGGAGGAAATCTAAACAATCCATGTGATTTTTAATTGATGAAGAAATATAGAGGTGAATATAACCTTAATTTATAATCATGATAATAAACATGATGATACAAATTTTGATAACTAACCTTGAGCATGTATCAATATATGAACAAAAACCTCAATGAAATACAAATATGGATGTAAATCTTAGTGCATAAAAGATAGCATGTTAGGATGAAATACTACATAATGCTCAAGTCTATGGATTGGGATGGGTACAACCTTGATGTTTTAATCAGGGTATAGCCACCTAAGAATGCACCCCATGAGGGTGGATACCTTGACCCATATGGTTGGTAACCTGAACATTATGGATATTAACTACAATCTTGGATGGGATTTTGAGGACAAAGTTCTCCTATTATGATGGGAGGATGTGACAAAGTGACTTCTTCCCTCTCATTTAGTAACACACATCTACACTCCGTTTAATGTTATTTTTCACCAAATCACCTCCCTATTGATAAAATAGATGAATTTGAACCTCTTGATATTCAATTGTTGATTTGGAACCAAAAAATGCATTTTGATAATTAAATATGCAAAGTTGGGTGTTGAAATCAACTTTTGGAATGTAATTTAAATGTTGAGACCCATCATCATACTCTTTCTATCCTAAAATGTTTCATAGAGTAATATGATGAGTTTTTAACTAAAGGTGAAATTTTTTCCTCAATCAGAGCTACGAACCAAAAGTTATGAATTCTACAAGTTGGTCGGTGAGGTTGACTGACATAAAAATACAAGACTACAACTTTTATTTTAATTAATCGTGTAAAATACAAAGCAATGCATATATGTGCATTAATGACATCCAATAGAAAGAAATTTGATTAGGGCCATCATTTAGTTCAAAAGTATGCAAAATATACTACTTTGACTAGTAAGAGGAAGATTGAGTAACAAAGATCCAAGATTTAACATCTAAATGCATTAAATGTAGTCAAACATAGTCAAAGATTTAACTTTAGTAAAATAGGAATATATTAATTGAATTTAAGATTTGTAAATCGGTCGAGTGTATATATCTCGTTGAGATGATAAATTTGACATATAATTTTGTATATTTTGGCCATAGGAGTTGGAACATATGCATTTTTGAAGGTTTGCATCGAGAACATTATAGAAATCAAGAAATTTTACATTTATCATTTAACGGGCTATCTGGGTCCTTGGATGCAGATCACATTGTAGTGCTTGCACCACACCCATTCAAAGTTGCATATTGGGGATCAAGAGTTGGTGGGATTGGGCTCCAGTCGGCCCATGAACAAGGAGGGGATGGAATAGGGTAGTGTTGGGATCTTGGATCTCCGATTGGGGTCCAACTTAGACCTGCTAGATCAGGCGAAGGTTGTATGACACACCATCTCCAACAATATATAGGAGGAGGAGTTTCTCTTTTGTTCAACTACATGATGGCATACAACAAGACCTAGATTGGCAGGCTTGAAGGTACATGAAAAAAGTTGGTTTACTCCATCGTGGTGCCACAAGCATAGATCAAGTATCAAAAGTGGCCACGGTGGGCTAGGGGCCAAAGCCCCAAAACTTGAGATCTATGGTGGATGTCATGGTTGGAGGAGGAAGAAGTAGAAACTAGGGGTTCTATGGGGTGTGAAAATGAACTGAAAGTGTGGGAAACAAAAGAAGGATAACAAATAGGAAGATCAATCTGCTTATTTTTGTTTGAGGAGGGGTGTAGTGGGTGATTCAACCACTCCTTTTTTGGTCAATCACATGGCTACACAGAGGTTGAATATAAAGGGGGAACCCTTATATCCAAAGAAGATTTGTGAATCACTAATAGACTATTGTTATTGGCTAAGAGGGCTTGGGCCGGATTGTTGAGTTATATAAGTGAAACAAACACAATGTTGTGTCTAGAATTTGTCATTTCTACACCTCTTTAGGACAAGGATCAACTCCTAATACTTTTTTTCTATGTTTTTTTCTATATGATACTTAATGCTTGAATGTGATCCCCTATGGATGATGCATGCGCATACGAAAATCCAAATATGGCCTTTTACCTAAATTATGCACCCAACTCTAATTATTCTTTGAAATCAATAGCCTTATGCTATTTGGAAATGCTAACATCTATGATATTTCACCCCTTTTGTGCTATGATGATGTTGTATCTCTAAATCCACTATTAATGATCTAATGTGACTTATAATGACTTGATATGTGTTCTTGTGCTTTGATTTTAATATGGATCTAGTTCTTATATCTTTCCCTCCTAAACCAGAAAATATCTTTTATATGATCATCTTGATGTGGATGTCCCTTTAATTTCATATGTTGACCCCTAATGATATAAATGAACTATATGGATATTTGCATGTATGTGAGAGCATTGAACCCAATGTTGGGTGTATGATGCCTAGACCCTAGAAGACATCCAACTATATTTGAATGTGATCCTTTTTACCACCTTGATGATCTATGTCATAATTCATGCTTGAAATTCATGTCTTGATGAACCTTAGCCTTATTCACCCTATTATGAGTTGCTTAATCTTGAAATGTATATAAATGGTGCAAATGGCACAAATCATATAGTAATCATATAAAATGAATGGAACCTCTAAATAACTTGAAACTTGAACCAAACCCTCATGATGAACCCTAGATCAGTAAAAGATCATCAAATAAGTAAATAACTGACTTTGAACATAACTTGACCAAAACCCTAAAATGGAACAATCTAGAGTTAATGTGTAGAATATAATATATGCATGTAATCTTATTCTTAATTAGGTGTTGCTTGTGATCTAGATGGTCTAGTATAGGTTAAGAATCTCTAAACTCAAGTTCATACTTTAATAATTATATGATTATGGTTTTACTACTAGAACCTTGATATGTATGTATGCTTGTTTATTTGCTCAAATATTTCCATGTAGTATTGTAGGATTGCATTAGATATTTTGTCTCACTGATTTTATAACTTGAACACATAATATATATCTACACTATACAAACCTTGCCTACCTACATGTATTCTCTGGGTAAAGAGACAATGTTGAACTCCCTACTTAAGTTGTCAAGCTAGGTAGACCATGTTGATAAATAGGGTTAGCTAATGGCTTTGAGCCTTAAGCACCCTCAAACCCCTTCCGATGGGAAGTTGTTAAAGGATGTATAATACATGATATTTATGGTAAAATGGAGTAAAATGACTTGATCATGGGTTTTCGGTCTGCTAGGCACTTAACTAATTTTACTCTTTCTCTTTGATGTGAACGCTCCCATGTCTTTTTATATATTTTTTTTTGGGGGGGAAGGAAAAGAACAAAAGTCAGTGTCTTTAAACCATTATCTAACCATAAATAGTAGACTATAGAAAACTCTGTACCACACAATGGGTTAGTCTATGTATAAAAACATAGGAATCACCAAAAAAAACTATCTGCACATCACAAACAAACAAAACTCTAGTACCATGTCCATCAAAAACTTTATTTCTGTAAAAGACTAAGTAAATTTTGAATCTGGCTCCACAACTTGTCATCATTAGTATAGCTATTCTCATGAACAAAACATTTCTTTCATGCCATAAAGTATAAAGAATCATGAGGGCACATAGGTGAGCATCTTTTCTCGACCACTCCACCAAATCTTCACAGCAACCGGGAACATGACCAAAAGAGCCTCCCTTTATCCATATCTATCTAGAAAATGAACAAGTGAACATAACATGAGCTAAATCTTTGTATCCTATCATATAGAGAAAGAAAATAGAAGAGCTCAACTTACATATTTGAATGGGCTACCTTCCAAGCATGAATTTGGTAGTTTTTAGGACAAGAAAACTTCCAAATCCACCTAAAAACCTTAGATTCATTCAACTTTTCTCTGAGAGTATTATAAACTGAAGCAAATCTTAGGGTCTGGGGACCCATGCAGCTGATGCAATCACTACCATACAAAGAGATAGGAACATCTTGAAGAATCTTAAGAATCAAACTATTTCTTAGATTGTTTAGGAAGCTCCAGGTACCATCTTTTAAAATATGAGCAATATGTGCATCATTTAGAACACCAAGGCATAATACAAACTTTGACCCAATAACATCCTTCAAAAATCTATTTCCAAGAAACCAAGGGTCACCCCACAGACTTATTTCTCTGCCATTACCTATAGAAAATTTAAGATACAGAAGAATGCAAGCTCTAATACGAATCAGTTGATTAATCAACCAAGAATTAGAACTGCAAACTCCAATTTTCCAAATAGTAATCTTGTTAAGATACCTCTTGTGAATCACTAATTTTACTCTTGTTCATGCATTTCTATAAATCTTCTCAAATTTATAAAAACCTTAGATATGTGTATCTTATTGACCTTGTACTCAATACCTTGTGTGTTGACCTACTTGTTTCTCACATGTTTTATGTTCAAATATAGCTTGGGTGAAGTTGGCTTGTGAGCAAGTGTTTGTGTTGTACTTGTTGTAAGATCCTAACTAGTGTGCGTGATCAGACTTGTATAATGTATTCTTCAAAATGTAATTGGAATCACATAATAAAAATGTTGTTTTATAATACATATTGATCACTGAGAATATGTTGGTTCATTCTTCTAGTTAACTATTCATCTATGCAAGCGTTTACACTTCCACATTTACACTTTGATATTACCATGCTAGGGGCGGAAGCCCGAGTCCTTTTGTCGTTGACTTTCAAGTCACTCGGAGTTTGGATTTGGCCAATAAATGGTTCATTGTCGGACATCGTATGAGATATGGACCAGAAAAAGTCCCAATATGTCTTTTATGAAGATTTGGGGATGTGGAGCTTATGTCAAGAAATTATACTATGAAAAAATTAGAACCAAAAATAACAAATGACATTTTGTTGTATATCCTATATAAACCACGGGATATAAGTTCTATATTCCATAGGACAACAAAGTGTTTGTTGCTAGTAATGTTTGATTCCTCAAAAATGATTTTATTTTCATATGAACCAATGGGAGGAAAATATAACTTGACAAAGTTCACATCCAACAATATAATATTGAACTTATAAATGTCGATAGGGAAGAGGAGGAACCACAAATAGTTGTAGAATATCAAGTTCCCATTGTAAGACAAAAATCTTGAAGGTCTAGTAGGGCAAGTCTTGATCCAGAGAGATGTGTATTTCTTGTGACTAACAAGACTATGTGTTGGTCATTGATTATTATGAACCAACAACCTACAATGAGGTTATTGAGGGACATGATCCTGAAAAATGGTTTGAATCCATGAGATATGCAATTGACTCCATGTATACCAACAAGGTATGGACCCTGGTGGATTCACCTGAACATGTAAAATTCATAGGAGGCAAGTAGTACTTCAAGGAAAGGACTGCCATGGATGGTAATGTACAACCTACAAAGTCCTATTGGTAGCAAAAGGTTTCAAAGTGTAAATTTTTGACTATGATGAAACTTTTTCACCAACTTCCATGGATAAACCCATCAAGATCATGCTTGCCATTAAAACTTATCATGACTATGACATCTAGAAGATGAATGTTAAAATTGCATTCTTTAATGGGAAACTCCTTTAGGATGTGTACATAACACAAAATGAAAGTTTTATTACTCTAGATGAAGCCATAAAGGTATGTAAGCTACAAAGGTCAATCTATGGATTCAAGTAAGAATCTCAGAGCTGGAATCTTCATTTTGATGAGATAACCAAATTGTTTGAAGTTATACAAAATGAAAATAAACCTTGTGTTTACAAGAAGGTAAGTGGGAGCATAACTGTGTTTCTCATATTTTATGTTGATGACATACTGCTTATGGGAATGACATCCCTACTCTATAGTTGGTTAAAACATGGTTGGGAAATACCTTCTCCATGAAGGACTTAGGAGAAGCATCCTACATGTTAAAAATTAAGGTCTATAGATATGGATTTAGAAGGTTTCTTGGTCTAAGTCAAACTAAATACATTTATAAAGTGTTGAAATGGTCCAACTTGAAGGAGTCGAATAAAGGAAACTTAACCATGTCTCATGGAACAAGTATCTCTAGAACTCAATGTCCTAGCTCTTCTAAAGAGAGGAAACACATGGTTAAGATTCCATATGCATCATGAATTGGATCTATCATGTATGCAATGTTGTGTACACATCCCAACTTCTCATATACTCTAAGAATGATGAGTAGGTACCCATTATATCCCAGTCAAGGCCACTAGATTGTTTTAAAGAACATCCTTAAGTACTTGAGAAGAACTAAGGATCAATTCTAATTTATAGAGGGGAGGAAGAGTTGATCGTAAAAGGTGAAACAGAGGCAAGCTTCCAAACTGACAAGGATGATTATCGATCACAATCAAGATTTTTTTTTCCTAAACAACAAAGTTATAAGATGAAAGAGTTCCAAGCAAGCGATAATAACTAGTTCTACAATAGAGGTTGGGTATATTGTTGTCTCTAGTAAAAAAAGAAATTTGTATGGATCAAAAAGTTCATTGGTGAACTAAGAGTGGTTCCATCATTGATGTTGTAGTAGAGCTATACTACAATAACTATGGATCCATTGCACAAGCTAAGGAACCTAGATCACATTAGTATTCCAAGCGCAATACTCAAGTAATGTTATAACCAAGTGAAGTGTACCCATTGCTTTATATGTCACTTGGGTATACACATTTGACCTGGTTAGGTCCAACCCACTGAAGCTTATTTTATAGACCAGTGAAAGTGAAAATTAAATCCATTTTTAATTGATCTTGTTGGTACTTATTCGATTTTTAAACCCTTTTTGCATTATATCATCTCATTTTTTCATTCAATAATGTAGATTATTTATTTTGGACTGGGCTTATCTTTCCTCCTATGTAATTGTTATTTTCTTATAGCGGTTCATAATCGGGTTGGATCCCACTATACAAACATTTCCCATATATGGGCAGTTGATCCTATCACCTGTCCCTAGGTGCTATCACATTATATACATACCATTACACAGAGGATTACAAGTGCTCTCATCTCATTTCTAGACACAAAATGTGAAATGTTCATGTCTGAATTTTGTATGATAGTAGTCTAATATCTAATTTGGATGCAACTAAAATGACATGAATAGATCTTATTGTTGATTACTATATTTGTATTTAAAGACACAAATTTAATATGGTAAACTATGTTATTTCTTTTTATAATATCATCATCTTACCACATGTATATTTTTGATATACATTTAGATGTTTTGCCTCCCTCTTCAATTGGAACCTTATTTACTTTACTTTGGATATACTTTATTCATATCTTATGTCCACTCTCTACTTAAATGCACATACCCATGTTTTTGATAGTTCCATAATTCTTCTCTTGTGGGAGTTTTCCAGGTGGAGAAGATCTTTCCATAGTTGAGCCCGAGCTACAATATATATATGATTACCCTTTTTTCTTGGAGATAGATTGGAGCAGCTAGGTTTCCCTCTACAACCTCTTAGCTATAGTTTAGTTTCCTTTTGTTTCCTTTTGTATTCACCCTACATGGTGATGAAACTATGATAGAAATTAGTATTATAATAGTTAAAATTTTATCTTCTACTACTACACTTTGCTATTTGATACATTACATAATAGAATTTAGTTTACCATCCATTACAAAAAAATCAATATGACACTTCGCGTTGGATGAATCCTGATTTTTCCTCGAGTATGAGAGTGGATCCCCTATCAGGTACCACTCCTTACAGTAGGAGACACCATAAAATGTTGTCACAGAGAGCTAGGGGGGTTCAAATCTAGATACTCTAAGGATAAGGGGGATTAAAACCCCACTATTTGATATTTAAAAGTGGGTTACCTGCCCTATATATGTATATAAGTATATATATACATACATACATACATACATATATATATATATATATATATATATATATATATATATAGAGTTAGGCTAGAATACACTCGAGTGTACGGATCACACGAATACACTCAAGTGTGTTTGCATATCAAGACTATTTTTTGCAAAATGTAAACTGTTGATCTTCACCGTCATACTATAACTAGGCTACATACAAATTTTGAGCCCATTTGGATGAGTGTAAGTCACTCATCCAAGGGCAACAAAATCGACGCACAAAACTAATTTGAAATGCATAATTTTTGCGGTCTTCATAACATGAGCTATACATATCCAAATGTGCTCAAAATTTGTGTATGAGTTGTTCACAAGATGTTTAAGAAGATCAATGGATTATATTTAAAAAAATATATTGCATCATGAAAAACTACTTGAGCGTATTCCGCTCCGGATACACTCAAGTGTATTCTAGCCTGACTCTCTCTCTCTCTCCGGATACACTATAGTTTTTGTAGCAAAGCAATTAATAGGAAGTAATATATATATATATATATATATATATATATATATATATAGTATATATATGTATGTATGTATGTTTGTGTGCAAAAGTAGAATAAGTATCATAAGATTCACTTATTTCAAATAATAATCATAAGGAAATTCCAGGGACTCATACATGTATCTATAGTATACTACTAAGAAATTCTATACATAAAGATATATATATATATATATATATATATATATATATATATGGTTGTACAAAAGTACTGCCACTCTAGACTACAAGTCTAATAAACAAGCCAATATTGTGTCACAATATGAAATGATCACATAATCAACATATTCAACAATGTAAAGGGGAAAGTGGGGTAATAAACCAAAATCAAAGGATTATTCCAAAATTTTCAAAGCACTAAAATAATTATTTTTTCATGAGATATAGAAATTATGTCAAGGAGTAATATTCAAAAGGTTTCTCATCATGGAAAATTAGGTATAAATCATGTCAATTCTCAAGTTTATATAGGAATTGCACATTTTTATCTTTATGACTAACCCTACCCTTCAAAAGTCTCCAAGTATTGATGATGAGAGAGATACATATAGATATCATTATTGTTGGGCTTTGGGTCAAATTTACAATTTGTATTATTTATAATTAAGCTCTCCATTTAGGATTAATACTTCATAGAACTAATATGTCATCCTAAACTAGGGTTTTTTTTTTATATTTTAGTAATAAGATCGATACATTACCACATAACTCTAGATATGTCTAGATTACATATATGCATAGGTAATTATACACACTCTTCCACATATGACTTGTACTTTTATTATCTCTCTATAGCATATACTTTAGGTTTGGTCAACTAGGGCCAAGTATGTACTCCATAATTGGTATGTTTACTAGAATGCTAGTACTGTAAAAACTTAGCGTTAAATCTTGTATTCATTCATATGTGAGTGCATACTATTTTTATTGTATATATAGATAATCTACAATGCATACATCATCATATCACATTTTGTTACTAGTGTTAATCATATTACACCCACTCTTTCTCTCATTTCCACTTTATCTGAATGGAAGTACCGATCTAGATAAATACACTTTCAATATGAATTTGTATTTACAAATTCCATTTAGTATATATATATATATGGTTAATAACCATGACAAGGAAATCATTGATATTTATAATATGCATGTAAAGGAGTAAAATCACCCCTTTACTAAAAATTTGAAGAATTAAACCTCCATTCCCAGCATACTCAAAAGGTATGTTGAAACGAGTGTAAAATTTTCAAATATTTATTTATATGGTATACAAAAGACCGACGAGTAATGCAGTGGAATATAATTTCATGATTATATTCAATTTTATAAAAGTGTACATCATCATTCTCCCATAAAGGGTTTACATGACAAATACAACAAAAGGATCAAGGTAGATGGAAGTCTAAACTACACCAAATTTGTCTCCAAGAAAATAACTTAATGAGATAGGTCCAAGCTTAAAGTCATGTACTCTTTATCCTATTCCTAGGATGGTCCTCCACATTCCTCTTGCACAACTCTGATCCTAAGCCTTGTTCCACTCCTTGATCAAACCCTGGGTGGTTGGGAAAGCACCCAATAAAAAATAGAAGCAAGGTATGTGTCAGAGAAATTGAACAAGGACAAAAGATAAGAAAACTATAAGGAAATAAGGCTAAGATTTCATCATAAGATGAAGATAGTCAAAAGAATGAGGCATAAGTAAACATATGCTTCCCATAATAAAAATAGTAAATAGGTTGCATGCATGATTAATATTGACTACCTAAACTATGTAGGGTTGAGGAACCTACCTGACCTCAACCAATAGGCGAGGGAGAGTGTAACATTCCAATCACCTACAAATTTTCTATAATGAAGAGAGTAACACATTCCCAGGGCGAATTTACACATGTCCTATCTATGGGTGGTTGTACAAAAGTACCACTACACTAGTTTAATAGTCTAATAAAACCAACGTGCTGAGAAATATGGCAAGGATAAGCATCAAGTAAAAGTAAACATGGCAGTGGGGTACAAGACCCATGAAATAAACATTAAAACTAATTTTGAGGCAAATATAGCTAAGGAATTGTCAAAAGGGAAAATTAGGGTTTTATGGTAGTCTCATTAGGGAAACTAGGTTAAGTTATAAATCTTACCAACTTAGGTGTAAGGAAAGCACATACCTTTTCTTAAGAGATCCAATTACTTCTTCTTCACTACTTTAATCGATTCCAAAGATTATTTTCCTATTTTCAATGTTTAAACATGAATTAGGGTTTACTCATGTACAAAGGCAAGGAAACCCTAACTTTTGGATTGTCGAAACAACTCCTCATTTTTACTCTGAAACTATCACCATTGTCTTAGTTAGGTTTTTCTTATTCAGAAAACATATAACTTTGCATATTTTGGAATCATGAAGGTTTAGGTGTATTTTTGGTGATTTTTAGTTATTTAATTCATTTTCTAAAAACCCTTTTTGACAAAACTCAGAGTCAACCTTTGATAATAACTTTATTAGAAAGTTCATGTTTTTATGAGTTCAGAACATATTTCTTTTAAATTTTGGACAAGGGAATAATTAGTTACGATTTTATGAAAACCAACCAATAAAAAATTGCCACATAGGCAAATCGATCGCAAGAGAGGAAGTGAGGGTAGCCGGGCCCGTGACTTGGCCCAATGGGAGGTGGCCAAGTCAGCAGTCTGCACCCCAGAAGCATCTGTCAAAGCTAAGAAACAAAGTATCAAAGGACAAAAATGTCCCTCGCATGAACAGAGAAAGGAAAAGGCGAGCGGCGGGGGCAAAATTGTCAAGTCATCAAGGGGATTGTCCCCCATCTTGCTCGTGCCATAGTCAGTGTGGAGCTAGAGGTGGATTTGGGGAAATCCACAAACCTCAATCGAATGCAAAACCAATTACACATGATGAAAGAACAATGAAAACCAAAATTACCTCAGCAAGGAATTGACCTAAGGAGCATAATGGAGAGAGAGCGGCGCCATAACCTCTGGAGAAAGACTTGAACACTAAAGATCGAACACACAATCATGAGGAAAATTGAGAGGAGGAACGAGTTGCAAAAGTACCCAGCAAGCTTCAGGTATGCATATTTATAGATGGGGGGTAGTTTCTTAGGGTTGCCCAACTTGGATGTAAAGCCTTGGGGAGCAAGAATTGGGGTTTTCCCCATTTCTTGATTATCTGGAACAAGTAGCGGCTTGAAAAATTCATAATAAAAAATAGAAACTATTGGCAAAGAAATCATCAAATTTGGGTGAGAGACAAGGGAGAAAAGCCAGTTGGAAAATCACGATTTCTTTTTCCTCTTTCCCGATCTGATTGGAGCTAGATGATTACCAGTGTCCGTCTGATCCTACGAACACACATCCTCGGTTGATCTCAACCATCCGTTCAGGCAAAAATAAGAAAAATGTATGCGTGACATTTATTTCAAATCTGATTATAAAGTGACACTTGTATTATTTAATGAATTTCTCTCTCTTCAATTTAGTGCTCAAACAATTTCCAAATTTAATTAAAATTGAAACCCTAACCAATTTTGAGGTGTAGAATCTGAGTATGCAATTAGTTTTGCCTTTTGGGAACTTTTAATGTGTTAAATAAATCAAAACTTATTTTCTCTTTCTTCCTTCATTAATGGTGATAAGATTCTCCAAATTTGATGAAACTTCACCTACAAGTCACATTAGGTGCCTTGGACACAAAGTTGTCATGAAGTTTACATTTTAGAGTTGTTTGTATATTTATTTAATATTTTGAAGGTTCTACACACTTTCTCTCTCCTAAATTAACATGTATATTAAAGATTATCCAAATTAAATGAAAATTCACCCAAAGGCTATTTTTAATGTGTAGATCTTGAATCCAAGATTAGTTTCCACTTTTAGAGTCATTTAATATTATATTTCATATTTTGAGGAAACTCACATTTTCTTTTCAAAATAAAAGAGATATAATTATTATCATTCCAAAATTATGAAACTTGGCCTACAAGCCAAACCAAACCCAAGGAAAATGAATCTCAACTTATCTTTAACAAATTAGTCTTCCTTTTATGAATTTTATCCCATTATCCATTATTACCAATATTTCCCATATTAATTAATTCAATATCCCATTAACATATTTAAAGCAACATTAACTATTCCTTTTTTTCTTCCTTGCTTCATAAGGCTAAGGAATGATATAGAATGAATATATTTTATTAATATGTTGCATGAGTGGTAAACTTTCACATCAGACCCTTATTAAAAATATTAACTGAGGTATTTGTGCTTAACTCCTTATAGAGTAAAATATTAGGAACAAATGTACACCAACCCTATATAATTTCCACTAATTAAACATAATGGCCAAAGAGGATAGAAAATAAAGGAAAAGAATGGGAAGAGGGTCAAAAAGAGAATATGTCCAAGTTTCGATATGTTACAACACTCCATCCCTTAAAGAGGATTTCATCCCTCAAATCACAAGTAAAGATGGAAGGGTGAGTGTGCAATATCCCAACACTAACTTCATGTTGTTCCTCCAACCATGAAACTTCCACCAAAATCTTCACCACCAACTCCTCAAAGATTGGGTTCTTAAGGATCACCTAGGGTTCCACTATTAAAATTTCTTTTATGAGATTCAACATTATTAATATTTCTGGCTCGTTAGTATTATATTTATTAGGATATCAAATTATCATCATTATTGTTAATTGTGTCATGATATATTCACTTTTTTCCAAAAGAATTATATTTCATTTTTATGTAAGAAATCATATATATTTCTTATTTATCTCATTAGGAATTCTAATCAAAATCAGGGTTCACTAAATTATCTCAATAGACTTGATCATTATTCTTAATAATTTGGATTTAGATTACATTATCCTTATGCTATCACCATATTGAATTATAACTGATTATCTACATGAAATAAGACATCTTATCCAATTTTTTATTAAGTCTACAATTACTCCAAATAATTTCACATTAATCAATTATATGTATATTAAACATTATCACATTCTCACATTGCTTTTATTACTCACATTAATGTCATAATTAATCATTTAGTCATATTTATTCACTTCTAATTATTTATTTTGGACACTTTTGTGAATCCCATTACTTCTTATCCATATTTAAGTCATTATATGATTTTAGTGACCAAGATAAAACATATTACATATTAATGAATTGATTCACATATCAAGCCATGATTATGTGATTAATTAGGTGTTTATTAGAGTAAAAGGTGATATGTATTGCATATTGATAACTTGATTAATATATGATTAGGTGATTATATAATATTTATGTGTATTCAGGTAAATTACCTGATTATGTTTCCTAATGTTACTAATGTATCATCAATGACATTAAGGATGCATATATTAAGGTTAGATGATTACAAGTTAGGGTTTAGATCAACATGATCATTATACTTATCATATTTCTTCTTAACATGTATTAAGTTCAAGATTAGGTTACAATTATCTTGCTCATCATATCATTAGGGCTTATTGGTTCAAGACATGGTTAGCATCATGCTTATTCATTATTAGTATTAATATGTGTGTTACTCAGTATTAGGTATTCGTTAGGGTTCAAACATATGAACTATTCATTATATGACCATTATATGTTCATAAGTATATAAACAAGCATGTTAAGTTATAACAATAACTTGTTTGGTCAAAACTAAGGATACATGCACACTAACCTCCCATTCATGGAGTTAGAGTTTATAAAGCCACATAGTTAGATCTCGGTATGGCACACTGCTCCATCCCCCATAAAGAGGATTTCATACTCGAAATATACTACTCAAACATCATCAAACCAAATATTCTCCACCCCTTAAAGTGTTTAACCTACCAAGCCAAACTAATCTAGAGGTAAAAGGGTGAGTCTAACTAAACCATGTATAAGATCCATCACACTTCCATTGTGCATTCTGATAGCTTACTAAACACCAAACTTTGATGTCTAGGTTTTAGGGTTAGGATGACCAAACATGTGGTCCTAAGGTACATAAGGGAAGTATATTAGGTATCCATCCTTAACACAAGTCAACACAAGAAAAATTATGTCATCACATAAGGTTACCAAAGATATCCAACAAAGATTGATAGGGTTATAACTATTGCCTAAAATCATACTATTTCAGACAATCCATATCAGCTAAGGCCAGGCCGATATCATATGGATCTAGGAGTCCTCATAAACCAAACTAGTAGTGGAGAGGAAAATTTTGCCAGCCCCCAGAACCTGATCCTTTCTAGACATGTTTGCTTCAACTTCATGCCCTAATAGTAGCCTAAAGGCAAACCTACACAACATCAAGTTACCATGGCTAACTATGCATATTTTAGTTATAAGTATTTTTGATTTATACATCAGGATGCTAATGTGGAACTATAGGATCCTAAATCGGCCTTTCATTATCTATAGATCAAATCTAGGGCAAACATATCACCTAATGGGGAACTATGAAAGGCATGGATTCTAATTTGGGAGACAAAATTAAAATAGTCAGATTCCGACTACCATGGGATCTGATACCATGTTGTAAAGGAGTGAAATCACCCCTTTACTAAAAATTTGAGGAATCAAACCTCCATTCCCAACATACTCAAAAGGTATGTTGAAATGGGTGTAAAATATTCAAATCTTTATTTATATATACAAAAGACAAATGAGTAATGCAGCGGAATATAATTTCATGACTATATTCAATTTTATAAAAGTGTACGTCATCATTCTTCCATAAAGGGTTTACATGAAAAATACAACAAAAGGATCTACATTGAGGGAACTCTAAACTACACCAACTTTATCTCTAAGAAAATAACTTCATGAGATAGATCCAAGCTTAAAGCCATGTACTCTTTATCCTATTCTTAGGATGGTCCTCCACACTCCTATTGCACAACTCTGATCCTAAGCCTTGTTCCACTCCTTGATCAAACCCTGGGTGGTTGGGAAGGCACCCAGTAAAAGAGAGAAGCAAGGTACGTGTCAGAGAAATTGAACAAGGACAAAAGATAAGAAAACTATAAGGAAACAAGGCTAAGATTTCATCATAAGATGAAGATAGTCAAAAGAATGAGGCATAAGTAAATAGATGCTTGCTATAATAAAAATAGTAAAAAGGTTGCATGCATGATTAATATTGACTACCTAAACTATGTAGGGTTGAGGCATCTACCTGACCTCAACTAGTAGGTGAGGGACAGTAACACATTCCAATCACCTACACATTTTCTATAATGGGGAGAGTAACACATTCCCCAGGGAAAATTTACACGTTCCCTATCTATGGGTGGTTGTACAAAAGTACCACTACACTAGTTTAATAGTCCAATAAAACCAACATGCTGAGAAATATGGCAAGGATAAGCATCAAGTAAAAGTAAACATGGAAGTGCGGTACAAGACCCATGAAATAAACATTAAAACTGATTTTGAGGCAAATATAGCTAAGGAATTGTCAAAAAGGAAAATTAGGGTTTTTTAGTAGCCTCATTAGGGAAACTAGGTTAAGTTACAAATCTTCTCAACTTAGGTGTAAGGAAAGCACATACCTTTTCTTAAGAGATCCAATTACTTCTTCTTCACTACTTCAATCGATTCCAAATATTATTTTCCTATTTTCAATGTTTAAACATGAATTAGGGTTTAGTCATGTACAAAGGCAAGGAAACCCTAACTTTTGGACTTTTCTAACAAAACCTAATTTTTGACTATGAAACTATCACCATTGTCTTAGTTAGGTTTTTCTATTTAAGAAAATATATAATTTTGCATATTTTGGAATCATGAAGGTTTAGGTGTATTTTTGGTGATTTTTAGTTATTTAATCAGTTTCTAAAAACCCTTTTTGACAAAACTCAGAGTCAACCTTTGATAATATTTTTATTAGAAAGTTCATGTTTTTCTGAGTTCAGAACATATTTTCTTTTAAAATTTGGATAAGGGAATAATTAGTTATGATTTTATGAAAACCAACCATCAGAAATTGCCACGTAGGCAAATCGATCACAAGAGAGGAAGAGAGGCCAGCCAGGCCTGTGACTGGGCCCGATGGGAGATGGACAAGTCAGCGGTCTGCACGCAAGAAGCATTGGTCATGTTGGCTAAATGGACATCTATAAATCCCTTTGTTTTGATTATGACAAACATTTCATTCTTATTGATCTAACGAGCTACTTGAGTGTGCAGGATTAAAGTGGATGCCAAAGAAACTAGGGAAATCCATATGCTTACATTTATGTTTTCATGCAATGTAATCGCTTTGTAAAAACTTGTACAAATATATAATGTACAAGTACTTAGATTGCATGTAAATCAAGCGTTAGATCTTCCCTAGCTAAACATCACATTTAGATAAGTCATCCCCTTCAAATAGGATCACATATGCACACTCATACATATAATTAGTGCCTAAATTGCAACATTGAAACAGGATCAATCTCGGTCGACAAACTCCTCGACCGAGACACTCTCGGTCGACAATCTTCTCGACCGAGAAAGAACCAAAGTAGTTGTTAGACACAACAGACAAGTTAGTTGGCAGTTGAAGAAAGACGTTGCAAATCACTTGTTCTGGAGTGCCTGTCGGTCGACAAAAGCTCGACCGAGTAGGTGTCTCGGTCGACCATTCCTCGACCGAGATTGTCTCTGACAGCAAATGTAGAATTAAATAATTAGCCATTGTTAAAGCAACAACTTTGTACCTAACGGCTAGTTAAGCACTTAGAAACCCCTAGAAGTTGTCTAGAACGTCCTTAAGCATCCTTAGGCCATTCCTATAAATAGGACAAGCCATAGGACACTCAAATACACTTGCTACACTTGAGAAATCCTTGAGCATACTTTGAGCAATCTGTTTGTGAGCAATTTGAGCTTTGTGACAATTGGCTACTTCCTTCCTTAGCTCATAATTCATGTCCTACAGGCTAGTATCTCCTACCCACTGCAATCACAAGTCCATACACTTGGTTAGGAGATCTATACGCTTGATCTAGGCAAATCAAGCCTTGGGCTTCAAAGGATAAGTTGTAATTTCCGTTTTCCTTTCTTGTTCTTTATTACTGTTTGTACTCTCCTTGCTACTCCTAGGTTGGAGGCTGCGGATTGGAGAGGGTGGAGTTCTTCTTGGTGAAGAAGGTGACTTTGAGCTACTTCAGAAGGCTGGTGCAACGGGAGGTTACTTCTAGAGAGGAAGGCTACTTCAAGGGGGAGCTTGGAGTTACTTCAAGAAGGCTACCTCAAAGTTGGTGCACCTACTTCAAGTGAAGGTTGCTCAAAGGGTGTAAAGGAAAGTATTGTATTTTGTATAAATCCTTGAGAAGGTAATAAAATAAATACTTTCAAAATCCCGGTTGGGTAAGCAACCGGGTAGTGGACTGACAACTTTAGTATTTGCTAAAGTTGGAACCACTCTAAACACCTGTCTCCTTCTTCTAATTTTTAATTGTGGTTGTTTGAGTTAAATAAATTGTTAAAATTATTTAAAAACTCTATTCACCCCCCCTCTAGTGTTTTTCAATTGGTATCAGAGCGGGCTTCAAGGAACCCTAACAAGGTCTTGAAGAAATGGGTGATGGAGTGCTCAACAACCTCAACCTCGAAGGGACACTTGTTGCTAGGCCTCCAGCGTTCGATGGAACAAACTACCAATATTGGAAAAGAAGGATGCAGTTCTACTTCCAAGGAATCAATTGGGACTTATGGAGAATGGTGTCAACCCCATACGAGCTCCCTCAAACTCAATTTGCAGAATGGGATGCAAATACGGTAAAGCTGGCCCAAATGAATGCAAAAGCTGTAAGCATTTTATATTGTTCTATTTCGGTAGGAGAATTTAATAGAATATCTAATTGTGACACAGCCTATGATATTTGGCATAGACTGTCCATAACCTATGAAGGTACAGTCCAAGTCAAAAATTCCAAAATTAGCATGTTTAAAAAAAAAATTTGAACACTTTCGTATGGATACTAATGAATCAATTAGTGAAATGTTTGCAAAATTCTCTACTATTGTTAATGGTTTAAGTGCTCTAGGAAAACCTATTCCTGAAGAAGATCAGGTATCAAAGATCCTTCGTTCACTTCCTCCAAATTATAAGCCAAAGGTGACAGCCATTGAAGAAGCAAACGACCTCACTCGACTGAAAATGGAGCAACTTATTGGCAACTTAGAAGCTCATGAAGCAACCCTAGAAGAGGAAGAAAGAAGAGCACGTGAACTTCAGCAAGGAAAGAAGAAGGATGTGGCTCTAAAAGCTTCAAAGGCCGTCACACAAGAAAGTGAGGAGTCAAGTGAAGAAGAGGGAGAAGAAGCCTTGATAGTAAATGGTAAGAAATACAAAAGATTTAAATCTAACAAAATTTCCAGCTCTTCTTCTACCCCTCCTAGGTGCTTTGAATGTGGGAAGAAAGGGCATTTCAAAAATGAATGTCCTAAAGCAAAGAAAGGAAAGAAAAGCTCACACAAGAAGAAGGGAGAAAAAGCCTATAAAGCTGCATGGGACGAATCAAGTGACAGTGAAAGCAGAGAAGAAATCGTGGATTGTCTAATGGCAAGAGAAGATGATGAAAACTCTCAAGAGGTAAGCCTACTTGATCTTTCTAAAGAAGAGTTAGTCACTAGTCTACAAGAAATTCATGATAAGTATGTTGATGTCAAGAAGAAACTAAAGAAGGTTATCAAATAAAATGATGAGCAAATTGCAAAATTAGATAATCTTTCTTCTGAAAAGAATAACATTGATCTTGAGAATTTGTCTTTAAAAACATCTTTAGATGATTGCACTAGAAAGCTACTCACTTTAGAAACAAATGTTGATCTTCTTTCTAAAGAAAAGACTGACTTGTTAGCTAAACTAAAAGATTTTCAGACTCAACCTATTTTGTGTAACCATCTAGACTATGATAATGTTATAAAAGAAAGAGATTCATTGCTATCTGATTTAGATCAAGCAAGAAAAGAGTTACACAAGAAAATGAATGATATTGCTCAGCTGCAAAGAGAACTTTATGAGTTAAGAAGAAAAGATATACTTGATAACATTCTAAGCATTGGTACTATTTTCAACGGAAGAAAAGGTTTGGGATATGCTCCAAAGAAAAATCAACCCAAAAGAACTCAAACTATGTTTGTACCCAAGAACACAATGGCTAGAAAGAGAAATGAAGTTGACTCTATTACTTGCCATTTTTGTTTACGTCTTGGACACTATTCCTTTTCATGCCCTTATAAAACTAAGGATTCCGAATTAGTTTGGGTCCCAAAACCTCAAACTTAGTAGAGTCAAATAGAATTTAGTTGAGATATGACCAAAAAGCTCCATCTTGCTATTTATATTGTCTTATCTCAACTAAACAAAAGATTTCATGCTTATTGTTAATTTTCTGCATTGTTGTACTGAAACAGAAACTTAGTCGGTCGAAGTATTGTCGACCGAACCATTAATCGGTCGAAGTATTGTCGACCGACCGAATGTCTGTAACATATCAAAATTTACAACAATTATTTCGGTCGAAAATTGGTCAACCGAGCTACATTTCTGTGTTTTCTGGTTTGTAATACAGTAATCTTCTCGATCGACAATTTGTTGACCGAGACATATGTCGGTGGAACAATTGTCGACCGACTGGACTTCTGATTCAGAACTCTTATACAAATCTGTACTTAAATGATTCTAACCATATCAGACCATCACATGGGTACCAAAATCTACATTTTAATGCAGGAATGGGTGGTTGACAGTGGATGTTCCAAACATATGACCGGAAACAAGGATGCATTCCAAACCTTTGAAGAAAAGAAAAGTGGAACAGTCACCTTTGGAGACAATGGTAAGGGCAAAATCGTTGGAATAGGTAATGTTGGTACAAACCTCGAAATAAAGAATGTTCTACTCGTTGATGGTTTGCACCATAATTTGATAAGTGTTAGTCAATTATGTGATAGTGGTTATGATGTGTTATTTAACAAAACTTGCTGCAAGTTACTGATAGAAAACACTACAAATGTTGTTTATGAAGGAAATAGAGTTGGAAAGCTTTATATTCTTAAACCTAACTCTATGAAATCAGTAGTGGGAAAATGCTTGCTTGCAAATGAAAATACCTTACAAGTATGGCATAAAAAGCTAGGACATGCTAGTTCACATGTTATTAAAAAGTTAGTGAAATATGATCTTGTTCGTGGATTGCCTACTTTATCTTTTGATCAAGTTGAAAACTGTGAACCATGCACAATGGGAAAGCAAACCAAAACCTCTTTTAAACCAAAGCATGTACTTAGCACCAGTAGGTCCTTAGAATTAATTCATATGGATTTATTTGGACCCATGAGGACACAATCTATTGGTGGTAAAAGATACTGTTTTGTTATTGTTGATGATTATAGTAGATACACATGGGTACACTTTATTTCAACTAAAGATGATACTATTCATGTTTTTATACAATTTTGTTCCAAGATTGAAAATCTATTACAAAGAAAAATATGTACCATTAGAAGTGATCATGGTGGAGAATTTGAAAATCATACATTTGAAGAGTTTTGTACATCTCGAGGGTACACTCATAATTTTTCTGCTCCACGCACCCCACAACAAAATGGTATAGTTGAAAGGAAAAATCGATCACTACAAGAAATGGCTAGAACTATGATGCTTGAACATAACACACCCAAAACCTTTTGGGCTGAAGCTGTAAACACTGCATGCTATGTGCTAAATAGAGTAACTGTTCACTCTCATTTAAAGAAAACTCCATATGAACTAATACATTCTAAGAAACCTAGAGTTGACTATTTTCATACCTTTGGCTCCACATGCTATATCTTAAATACCAAAGATGATAGAGATAAGTTTGACTCAAAATCACACAAAGCATTCTTTTTGGGATATTCCACTTCTAGCAAAGCTTTTAGAGTATATAACACTATATCTAGAAAAGTTGAGGAATCTATTCATGTTTCTTTTCATGAAGAGTCCAAATCTGAAAATCTAGAAATCATAGATCTCACAAATCAATTCGAAAATTTAAACATACCAAATAATAGTGAGAAAAGTACTACAAATAATCACCAAGTTGAACCACAACCTACACCTAGGCTTATTAAAGATCATCCTCAAGAATTAATTATTGGAGATCCTAATGATAAAGTTAAAACTAGGTCTTCTTTCAAAGATGTTGCAAACATGGCTTTTGTTTCTATCATTGAACCTAAAAAGATATCTGAAGCTCTTAAAGATGATTATTGGATAATAGCCATGCAAGAAGAATTGAATCAATTCACTAAAAATGATGTATGGGATTTAGTTCCTAAACCACAAGATAAAACCATAATAGGAACTTAATGGGTTTTTAGGAACAAGCTAAATGAGGCAGGAGAAGTAATAAGGAATAAAGCTCGGTTAGTAGCACAAGGATATAATCAACAAGAAGGAATAGATTTTGATGAAACGTATGCACCGGTAGCTAGACTTGAAGCTATTAGAATGTTACTAGCTATTGTTGCACATAAAAACATCAAACTATACCAAATGGATGTAAAAAGTGCATTTCTAAATGGCATCATTCAAGAAGAAGTATATGTTGCCCAACCACCTGGTTTTGAAATACCGGAAAAAGGTGACTATGTTTATAAACTTAAGAAAGCACTTTATGGTTTAAAACAAGCACCTAGAAATTGGTATGAAAGGCTCAAGACATATCTTTTTGATAATGGTTTTTCTATTGGAAATTTAGATTCTACTTTATTTTTCAAAACATATACATCTGATTTCCTAGTTGTGCAAATATATGTTGATGACATTATTTTTGGAGCTTCTAATGATTCATTGTGCACACAATTTAGTGATATTATGCAAAAAGAATTTGAAATGAGCCTCATGGGTGAACTAACTTTCTTTCTTGGTTTTCAAATTAAGCAAACACCTACCGGAATATTCATAAGCCAAGAAAAATATACTAAAGAACTCTTAAAACGTTTTGGGATGGATCAGTGCAAACATGCTACTACTCCTATGGCTACCTCTACTAAAATTGATAAGGATGAAAATGGGGAACCTATTGATGATTCTTTATATAGAGCCATGATTGGTAGTTTGCTTTACTTAACTGCTTCTAGACCGGACATTATGTTTCCCGTTGGTCTTTGTGCTCGATTTCAATCACAACCTATGCACTCTCATTTTCTAGCAGTTAAAAGAATTCTTCGTTACCTAGCCGGCACTACTTGCTTTGGTTTATGGTATCCAAAAGGACAATCCTTGGATTTTAAAGCTTATACTGATGTGGATTATGCTGGTTGTCGCCTTGATCGCAAGAGTACTAGTGGTGGTTGTTTCTTGTTAGGAAGAGCCTTAGTATCTTGGTTTAGCAAGAAACAAAATACGGTTGCCCTATCTACAACTGAAGCTGAATATATGGCAGCCGGGTCTTGTTGTGCTCAAGTGCTTTATATGCAACAAGTATTAAACGATTATGGTTTTACTCTTTCATCTACACCTATTTTTTGTGATAACACGAGCGCTATAAACTTAGCACACAATCCTATTTTACACAGCCGAGCTAAACATATTGAAATCCGTCATCATTTTTTAAGGGATCACATCTCCAAGAATCATGTTTCCCTTCATCATGTTGATACGGAAGATCAATTGGCTGATATTTTTACAAAACCGCTTCCACTAGATCAATTTAACAAAATTAGGAAGCAATTGCTTATCACTCCTTTGGAAGATGTTTTCTTTGATATTTGTGCTACTTAAACAAAAACTCTTATTTGCATCATGATATTTTGGTTTTTAAATGGACATCTTTTTCATTAGATTTGACGGGACATCTAATTAAGGGGGAGTTTTTATTTCTAAACGGATATCTTTTTGAAATGACAAAGGGGGAGAAATAAATATAACACTAAAACTTAGAAAAACACAATCAATGAGTTTCATAAATAAACTCTTGGCTTTACATTGAAAGTTGCTATATTCCCTAGTGAATTGGATTTCATGTTCCATAATTCAAGGGGAATAATAAGCACACATTTGATAAACAACAAGAAAAGCTACAAAAGGTAATCTAAAGGTATGAAACTCATATGGTTTATATTTCCTTTATTTTTATATTTAGGAAATGTTTGTCATCTTCAAAAAGGGGGAGATTGTTGGCTAAATGGACATCTATAAATCCCTTTGTTTTGATTATGACAAACATTTCATTCTTATTGATCTAACGAGCTACTTGAGTGTGCATGATTAAAGTGGATGCCAAAGCAACTAGGGAAATCCATATGCTTACATTTATGTTTTCATGCAATGTAATCGCTTTGTAAAAACTTGTACAAATATATAATGTACAAGTACTTAGATTGCATGTAAATCAAGCGTTAGATCTTCCCTAGCTAAACATCACATTTAGATAAGTCATCCCCTTCAAATAGGATCACATATGCACACTCATACATATAATTAGTGCCTAAATTGCAACATTGAAACAGGATCAATCTCGGTCGACAAACTCCTCGACCGAGACACTCTCGGTCGACAATCTTCTCGACCGAGAAAGAACCAAAGTAGCCGTTAGACACAACAGACAAGTTAGTTGGCAGTTGAAGAAAGACGTTGCAAATCACTTGTTCCAGAGTGCCTGTCGGTCGACAAAAGCTCGACCGAGTAGGTGTCTCGGTCGACCATTCCTCGACCGAGATTGTCTCTGACAGCAACTGCAGAATTAATTAATTAGCCGTTGTTAAAGCAACAACTTTGTACCTAACGGCTAGTTAAGCACTTAGAAACCCCTAGAAGTTGTCTAGAACGTCCTTAAGCATCCTTAGGCCATTCCTATAAATAGGAAAAGCCATAGGACACTCAAATACACTTGCTACACTTGAGAAATCCTTGAGCATACTTTGAGCAATCTGTTTGTGAGCAATTTGAGCTTTGTGACAATTGGCTACTTCCTTCCTTAGCTCATAATTTGTGTCCTACAGGCTAGTATCTCCTACCCACTGCAATCACAAGTCCATACACTTGGTTAGGAGATCTATACGCTTGATCTAGGCAAATCAAGCCTTGGGCTTCAAAGGATAAGTTGTAATTTCCGTTTTCCTTTCTTGTTCTTTATTATTGTTTGTACTCTCCTTGCTACTCCTAGGTTGGAGGCTGCGGATTGGAGAGGGTGGAGTTCTTCTTGGTGAAGAAGGTGACTTTGAGCTACTTCAGAAGGCTGGTGCAACGGGAGGTTACTTCTAGAGAGGAAGGCTACTTCAAGGGGGAGCTTGGAGTTACTTCAAGAAGGCTACCTCAAAGTTGGTGCACCTACTTCAAGTGAAGACTGCTCAAAGGGTGTAAAGGAAAGTATTGTATTTTGTATAAATCCTTGAGAAGGTAATAAAATAAATACTTTCCAAATCCCGGTTGGGTAAGCAACCGGGTAGTGGACTGACAAATTTAGTATTTGCTAAAGTTGGAACCACTCTAAACACCTGTCTCCTTCTTCTAATTTTTAATTGTGGTTGTTTGAGTTAAATAAATTGTTAAAATTATTTAAAAACTCTATTCACCCCCCCCTCTAGTGTTTTTCAGGTCAAAGCTGAGAAACAAAGTAGCAAAGGATAGAAGTGTCCCTCGCATGAACAGAGAAAGGAAGAGGTGAGAGGTGGGGGCAAAATCATCGAATCATCAAGGGGATTGTCCCCTAGCTTGCTCACACCATGACAGTGTGGATCTAGAGGTGGATTTGGGAAAATCCGCAAACCTCGATTGAACGCAAAATCAATTACACATGATGAAAGAATAGTGAAAACTAAACTTGCCTCAGCAAGTGATCAACATGAGGAGCACAATGGAGAGAGAGATGCCACAACCTCTAGAGAAAGACTCGAACAATGGATATCGAACACGTAATCATGAGGGAAATTGAGAGGTGGAACGAGTTGCAAAAGTACCCAACAAGCTTCGGGTATGGGTATTTATAGATGGGGGGGGTAGTTTCTGTGGGGTTTCCAAGTTGGCCGTAAAGCCTTGGGGAGCAAGAATCAAGGTTTTCCACATTTCTTTATTATTCAGAACAAGTAGCGACTCGAAAGATTCACAATCAAAAATAGAAACTATTGACGAAGATATCATCGAATTTGGGTGAGAGACGAGGGAGAAAAGCCAATTGGAAAATCACAATTTATGTTGCCTATTTCCCGATCCGACTGGAGCTAGATGATGACTAGTGGCCGTCTGATCCCATGAGAACACATCCTCAATTGATCTCAACTGTCCGTTCAGTCAAAAATAAGAAAAATGTCCGTGTGACATTTATTTCAAATCCGATTATATAGTGACACTTGTATTATTTAATGAATTTCTCTCTCTTCAATTGAGTGCTCAAACAATTTCCAAATTTAATGAAAATTGACATACTGGCCAATTTTGAGGTGTAGAATCCAAATATGCAATTAGTTTTGCCTTTTGGTAACTTTTAATGTGTTAAATAAATCAAAACATATTTTCTCTTTCCTCCTTCATTAATGGTGATAAGATTCTCCAAATTTGATGAAACTTCACCCACATGTCACATTAAGTTCCTTGGAAATGAATTTGCCATCAATTTTACATTTTGGAGTTGTTTGTATATTTATTTAATATTTTGAATGTTCTACACACTTTCTCTCTCCTAAATTAACATGTATATTAAAGATTATCCAAATTACATGAAAATTCACCCAAAGGCTATTTTTAATGTGTAGATCACGAATCCAAGATTAGTTTCCACTTTTGGAGTCATTTAATATTTTATTTCATATTTTGAGGAAACTCACATTTTCTTTTCAAAATAAATGAGATATGATTATTATCATTCCAAAATTATGAAACTTGGCCTACCAGAGAAACCAAACCAAAGGAAAATGAATCTCAACTTATCTTTAACCAATTAGTCTTACTTTTATTAATTTTAGCCCATTATCCATTATTACCAATATTTCCCATATTAATTAATTCAATATTACATTAACATATTTAAAGCAACATCAACTATTCCTTTTTCTCTTCCTTACTCCATAAGGCTCAGGAATGATCTAGAATGAATATATTTTATTAATATGTCACATGAGTGGTAAATTTTCCATATTAGACCCTTATTAAAAATATTAACTGAGGTATTTGTGCTTAACTCCTAATAGAGTAAAATATTGGGAAAAAATGTACACGAAACCTATATAATTTTCACTAATTCAACATAATGGCCAAAGAGGATAGAAAATAAAGGAAAATCATGGGAAGAGGGTCAAAAAGAGAATATGTCCAAGTTTCTATATGTTACAATGCACAACACTACATAATTTCAAGAACTTATTAATTTTAATATACTAACAAGTGTAAAGATAATTAATCAATAAGTCAGGATTACTATTTCTAATCATGATTTTTAGTTTGAATGTGGGATCATTATCTAATCTCATTCTTAATCATCCTTACTGTCACAATCAAAATTTGTAAGACTAACTAGTTATTAATGTACATAAACCATTGTATATTCTATTATAATATACTGAGGTCAATCAGATAATCTAGATGGAAACCATATCCAAATATAATCACTCAAAACATATGACATCTACCATTAGTACTAATGAAGTCATCATAAAAACATTACAAATTTCTTAATACTACGTAATTATATATATGCATATATATAAGATGATACCGAGGATGAAACAGATTAAGTGATCGTCTGGTTGGATTTTTGGTGGCTCCATACATCTTAGTTATCATGTACTTAACTATTTTCAAAACTCTAAAATAGTAAGGAGTATGCTGCTTATTATATATCTTCAAAGATCAATATATTATCATTAATAGTCAGAAGTTTGTTTTGAGTTTGATATGCTAGTGCATCCTTTGAGCTTAACGAAATATCCTCCCTCATTGATAAAGTTCTAGGAGGTGCCAACGGTTCCTATGGATCCATTGTATAGTTGCTACATGTTGGGCATGGGTGGTAGTTGTGGTGCTGAAGGTTGAGAGTTAGCATGTTAATGATGGTCTAAGGGATGTGGTGGTTCTGGTGGAGGTATTAGGCAAAATGGGTTTGTGGATGCGGGGTTCCATGTTTTTGAAACCAATCATGTAGTTGTTAGGAAATGGAAAAGCAAGCTACTACATTGTAGGTCGATTGTCCCCTCTTGACCATAAGCATCATCTCATATATACATATTAGGGGGTAGTAGGGGTTAGATTGATTTTGGGTAGCTAGATGGGAAGTAGGTGAAAGTAACTATTTCTATTGGGGTCTATGAGAAGGTTCAATAGTGTTTCATTTCCATATTTTCATTTCCTTAGGTATTCAATGAATCAACCATGATTGTTGAGTTTATACGGTTATGAGGAAGGAGTAAGAAGGAAGACTAAATAAAGAGGAATAGAAGAGGAAGAGGGAGATAAGGAAGGGATAAGAGAGGAGTAGGAAAAGTGGACCAGTATGATCATCGATTACATAAGGCAACAATGTCTTTTACTATTTTGGAGGAAAGGGATGTACAACGCGTGTCACGTGTGCCATATTTATAGGTCAAAAGAATTTATCTTTAGAAAAATAAATCAAATGCTACTAACATTTTTCATAATTTGTATCTTAAATCAAATAATTAGGAGGGAAGTAAATGTTTGATTTATGAAAAAATGGTAGGTGGGGAAATTGAGGTCTAGGGGTCCAATTTTGACATTAATTTCTTATTTTGCGATCATCTGGTATCATATTTCATTACTTGTATAGAAGTATTGAATGCATATTTCTAATAATTGGTCAATTGTGACACCATGTGTCCTATTATTTCAACTTCTTTCCTATTATATTTGTAGGATTATACAATGTGAAATTAAAGTCAACAACTATTACTTGGTGTTTTTATAAGATCAATACCACTTGTTAAATTAATTACTTAATTTATTTTTAATACAATCTAGAGGTATAATTATCATTACATGAGATTATTTGACTACATTTAGGCTTAATATTGTCGAAATCCAAGAAAAGGGCTTAATAGTATCCTAACCTATTAAGGTCTAGATGAAGGGTGGGTTAAACTATGAACCTAGATTTGGGTATGTTACACACACACTCCACCTCATCGTAGATGATTAACTACATAGAATATTGTAGTTACACTATAGTCTCGCAATGATTCTGAAGCCGCATCAACATCACTAGATACATTTAAGACCCTTGCGGCTTTATCATCTTTGACTTAGAGCTTTCCAACAATCTATAGTAGTGGAACTCATGTTCACTCTATATCAATGTACAACTGACTCATACATGAGTGTCTATATTTCAATCGTAGATCAGGTATGTGTCCCTTTATCCTGCTACTTCACTATAACTATCATTGAATATATACACATATACATATGTATATATATATATATATATATATATATATCACATACTTTCTTCTACCAGTAGTGTTTCTAGATCAAATGAATCTCTAGAGTGTTTGCAATGGTTGTCGACTATTAATGAAATCAAGTAACAAAAAAATTCATCATGACCCCAAAAGAGGAGGGCCACGTTGAGTCTTTGGTTACAATTCCATATCACATGGGTATTGACAACTATCCTTAATATAGGCATTCTCCACTAAGTCTAGTTGCTCTGCTCAAATTCAAGAGAAGGTTGGGTACATGAATCTTGACAATTAAATTAGTACTATGGTATATGTTTGTAGTATTTTTATGGAAATGAAGTGGTTATGTAATGGGCATGTGGGATGCACACACTTGCACCAACAAAACTGACACACCCAAATACAAAGAATACTTTTTCTGCAAGATCACATATTTAGAGTATAGTATATAAAAAGCAAGTTAGGGGTGGATCCACATGGAGATATTGTTGGCTAAATTGACAATATGATAAATCCCTTTGTTTTGATTATGACAAACATTTCATTCTTATTGATCTAACAAGCTACTTGAGTGTGCAGGATTAAGGTGGATGACAAAGCAACTAGGGAAAATCCACAAGCTTGCATATTTATATTTCCATGCAATGTAATCACTGTTGTAAAAACTTGTACAAATATATAATGTACAAGTACTTAGATTGCATGTAAATCAAGCGTTAGATTCTCCCTAGCTAAACACCACATTTAGACAAGTCATCCCATTCAAATAGGATCACATTTGCACACTCATACATATAGTTAGTGCCTAAATTTAAACATTGAAATAGGATCAATCTCGGTCGACAAACTCCTCGACTGAGACACTCTCGGTCGACAATCTTCTCGACCGAGAAAGATCCAAAGTAGCCGTTAGACACAACAGACAAGTTAGTTGGCAGTTAGAGAAAGACGTTGCAAATCACTTGTTCCAGAGAGCATGTCGGTCGACAAAAGTTCGACCGAGTAGGTGTCTCGGTCGACCATTTATCGACCGAGATGGTCTCTGACAGCAACTGCAGAATTAATTAATTAGCCGTTGATAAAGCAACAACTTTGTACCTAATGGCTAGTTAAGCACTTAGAACCCCCTAGAAAGTGTCTAGAATGTCCTTAAGCACTTGTAGGCCATTCCTATAAATAGGACATGCCTTAGGACACCTAAATATACCCAAGCTACACTTGTGCTATACTTGAGCTTGAATACACATTGGCAATACTGTTTTGAGCAATAGAGCAATTCCTACATTTGCTATTCATTCCCATTGCTCCCATTTCGTGTCCTATAGGCTAGCATCTCCTTACCACAGCACTTACACTTCTACACTCATTGGTTAGGAGATCAATACGCTTGATATAGGCAAATCAAGCCTTGTGCTTAAAAGGATAAGTTGTAATTTCTATTTTCCTTCTTGTTCCTTTTATTCTTTGTATTCTCCTTGCTACTCCTAGGGTTGGAGGCTGCGGATTGGAGAAGGTTCTTCTCGGAGGAGAAGGTGGACTTCAAGCTACTTCAAGAAGGCTATCGCACGGGAAGCTACTTCAAGAAGGCTATTGCAACGGGAAGCTACTTCAGGAGGAAGGCTGCTTCAAGGTGGTGCAATTACTTCTAGGTGAAGGCTGCTTCAAGGTTGGGCGATTACTTATAGGTGAAGGCTACTTGAAGGGTTTAGGGAGAGAATTGTAATTTTATGTAAAGTCCTTGCGAGGTAATAAAATTAAATTCTTTCCAAATCCCGTTTGGGTAAGCAACCGGGTAGTGGACTGACTGCCTTAGTATTTGCTAAGGTAGGAACCACTCTAAATCCTTGTCCCCTTGTCCAATAATTTTTGATTGGTTGTTTGAGTTAAATAATTGTTTAAAATTGTTTAAAACTCTATTCACCCCCCCTCTAGTGTTTTTCAATTGGTATCAGAGCAGGCTTCAAGGAACCCTAACAAGGTCTTGAAGAATGGGTGACGGGGTGCTCAACAACCTTAATCTTGAAGGAACATTTGTTGCTAGACCTCCAATGTTTGATGGAACAAACTACACATATTGGAAGAGAAGGATGCAGTTCTACTTTCAAGGCATAAGTTGGGATCTATGGAGAATGGTGTCAACCCCTTATGAGCTACCTCAAATGGAATATGCAGCTTGGGACACCAATACGGTAAAATCGGCTCAAATGAATGCAAAGGCTGTAAGTATTCTTTATTGTACAATTTCAGTAGGAGAATTTAATAGAATATCAAATTGTGAAATAGCCTATGAAATATGGCATAGACTTTCTATAACTTATGAAGGGACAGTTCAAGTTAAGAATTCCAAAGTTAGTATGCTTAAACAAAAGTTTGAACATTTCCATATGGATCCAAATGAATCTATTAGTGAAATGTATGCAAAATTCTCTTCTATTGTAAATGGTTTAAATGCCTTAGGTAAAGTTGTTCTTGAGGAAGATCAGGTATCAAAGATTCTTAGATCACTTCCTCCCAAATACAAGCCCAAAGTGACGGCCATTGAAGAAGCAAATGACCTCACCCGACTAAAGATGGAACAACTCATTGGCAACCTAGAAGCTCATGAGGCAACGTTAGAAGAGGAAGAAAGAAGAGAACGTGAACATCAACAAGGAAAAAAGAAGGACATTGCGTTCAAAGCATCAGCCAAGGATACTCATGACACAAGTGAAGATGATAGTGAAGAAGAAACTCTCATTGTAAATGGTAAGCAATATAAAAGTTTTAAAACTAATAAAACTTCTAGTGTTTCTTCTTCCAGGTGCTTTGAATGTGGCAAAAAGGGACACATGAAAGGTGATTGTCCAAAACTCAAGAAAGGGAAGAAATCATCTCACAAAAAGAAAGAAAGAGCATATAAAGCTGCATGGGATGATTCAAGTGATGATAGTGATGATGGAAAAGAAGAAGTAGAATGCCTCATTGCTACAACAAATAAAGACAAAGAAGAGGTAAGTCTTTATGATCTACCAAAAGAAGATCTAATTGCTAGTCTTCAAGATACTCATGAGAAATATATTGAGTGCAAGAAGAAACTTAAGAAATCAAATTAAGTAAATGATGATTTAATGTTAAACTTCTTGCTCTTGTATCTGAAAAGGAAAATCTCAAAAAGGAAAATGAAGATTATGATCTTAAGTTAAAATCGGTAGAAGCTAATTGCAATCTTCTTTCCTTAGAAAAGTTAAACTTGCAAACTCAAGTGAATGCTCTTCAGAAACAACCTGTTCTATGTTCACATTTAGATTATGATGAGGTTGTCAAAGAAAGAAACTCTCTAGTATCTGATTTAGATCAAGCAAAGAAAGATATAAACAAGAAGATGAATGATATTGCTAAATTACAAAGAAATGTAAATGAGTTAAGAGGAAATGACATGCTTGAAAATATTCTGACAATTTCCTCTAGTTATAATGGAAGAAAAGGATTAGGATATGATCCAAGGAGAAATAAGCCCAAAAGAGTTAAAGCATCCAAGACTAAGATTATGTTTGTACCTAGGAACACAATTCATAAGAAGAGAAATGAAGTTGACTCTATTAGTTGTCATTATTGCATGCGTCTTGGACATTATTCATTTTCATGCCCATATAAGAAAAAGAATGATGAGTTAGCTTGGATTCCTAAAACTTAGTAGCTTAAAATTAACTAGTTGAGATTTGACCTAAACGGATTCTTGATATCATAATGTCTTATCTCAACACAATCGAGCTCTAGTATGCATAATCTTTTTTTGCTTGAAACTGATTAAGAATTCTGAACATATTCCAGAAACTTGGTCGGTCGAGAATCTGTCGACCGAGTAAACATCCGGTCGAGAAATTGTCGACCAAGCATGTCACTGATTTTCAGACTGCTGTAAAAATTGCTGAATTGTTTTGAAATTGATCAAAATTGCTATCTATTTGACTGTACAATAAAGTATAAATCATGGACATCATCCTTAAAAGTTTATATGAGATTAATTTGGTTGATTTAAGTCAGAAACTAAAATTATGCTTAGTTTAAAGGAAATTTTTGTTATATGCTTTTATTGTTCTATCATTACATAGGCAAGCAAAACAATTCATTGGTGATATATATCTTAGAAATGCTTGCAAAGAGCACAATGTTATAAAAATTTTCAATTGGTATCTTTAAAAGATTTGAAATATTCATCGTGCTTTCATGTTTTTATTGAATATCACCTAAACATGCATCAAAAATTGTTATGAATGCTTAATTGGAAATATGCAATTCATGCCTCTTGGTTGAAATATAGTTTGACCAAGGGGCGCTATGGTCGTGGTCAAGGGCGACCTAAAATAAGCTTTGACAAAATGCTTATGTGGACATCATTTTAATGTACTTAATCTTAGTATACTTTTGATAAAGGTCAAAATCAAAATTTAAAATCATTTGTGACCTTAGAAGCCTTAAATTGCTTTAATTGTAAGATTAAGGGGGAGCTCATAAAAACAAATTTGATTATTTGATTAAGAAGCTTACAAAAACATTGTAAACATCATTTGGAGCTTGTTACGACCTTAGTATTTTTCTTTTTGGTTATGAAGAAATCTATGAATTTCAGAAAAATGATATATCTTGTACTTAAAGGAACTCTCTAAACAAATCGGGGCTTAACATCCCTTGCATTTGGATGGAGACATTTTTATGTACTCTGAGATTAAAGGATTCTCATATCATTTTATGGGCTTAACATCCCTTGTAAAATGGATGAGAAATCAATATATATGCCATGAACCTAACAGGATCTCATATCATTTCAAGGCTTAACATCCTTTGCAAATGATTGAGAAACAAATTGTGGCTAAATTAGACAAAAATGATATTAAATCCATGTTCCTAATAGAATATCTATCTAAGGGGGAGCATAGTATAAAATTAAGGGGGAGAAGAAATATAAAATATTTGACTTGGATATCTTTTTGAAATGACAAAGGGGGAGAAAGAATATAAAATCAAAAATATAAATGAGTAAATAAGTTTCATACATCTTAGCCAGCACTCACTTGCAAAACAAGAATGGCTACAAAAGGTAATCCTCAGGTATGAAACTCACATGCTTAATATTTACTTATTTCATATTTAGGAAATGTTTGTCATCTTCAAAAAGGGGGAGATTGTTGGCCAAATTAACAATATGATAAATCCCTTTGTTTTGATTATGACAAACATTTCATTCTTATTGATCTAACAAGCTACTTGAGTGTGCAGGATTAAGGTGGATGACAAAGCAACTAGGGAAAATCCACAAGCTTGCATATTTATATTTCCATGCAATGTAATCACTGTTGTAAAAACTTGTACAAATATATAATGTACAAGTACTTAGATTGCATGTAAATCAAGCGTTAGATTCTCCCTAGCTAAACACCACATTTAGACAAGTCATCCCATTCAAATAGGATCACATTTGCACACTCATACATATAGTTAGTGCCTAAATTTAAACATTGAAACAGGATCAATCTCGGTCGACAAACTCCTCGACCGAGACACTCTCGGTCGACAATCTTCTCGACCGAGAAAGATCCAAAGTAGCCGTTAGACACAACAGACAAGTTAGTTGGCAGTTGGAGAAAGACGTTGCAAATCACTTGTTCCAGAGAGCCTGTCAGTCGACAAAAGTTCGACCGAGTAGGTGTCTCGGTCGACCATTTGTCGACCGAGATGGTCTCTGACAGCAACTGCAGAATTAATTAATTAGCCGTTGATAAAGCAACAACTTTGTACCTAACGGCTAGTTAAGCACTTAGAACCCCCTAGAAAGTTTCTAGAACGTCCTTAAGCACTTGTAGGCCATTCCTATAAATAGGACATGCCTTAGGACACCTAAAGATACCCAAGCTACACTTGTGCTATACTTGAGCTTGAATACACATTGGCAATACTGTTTTGAGCAATAGAGCAATTCCTACATTTGCTATTCATTCCCATTGCTCCCATTTCATGTCCTATAGGCTAGCATCTCCTTACCACATCACTTACACTTCTACACTCATTGGTTAGGAGATCAATACGCTTGATATAGGCAAATCAAGCCTTGTGCTTAAAAGGATAAGTTGTAATTTCTATTTTCCTTCTTGTTCCTTTTATTCTTTGTATTCTCCTTGCTACTCCTAGGGTTGGAGGCTGCGGATTGGAGAAGGTTCTTCTCGGAGGAGAAGGTGGACTTCAAGCTACTTCAAGAAGGCTATCGCACGGGAAGCTACTTCAAGAAGGCTATTGCAACGGGAAGCTACTTCAGGAGGAAGGCTGCTTCAAGGTGGTGCAATTACTTCTAGGTGAAGGCTGCTTCAAGGTTGGGTGATTACTTCTAGGTGAAGGCTGCTTGAAGGGTTTAGGGAGAGAATTGTAATTTTATGTAAAGTCCTTGCGAGGTAATAAAATTAAATTCTTTCCAAATCCCGGTTGGGTAAGCAACCGGGTAGTGGACTGACTGCCTTAGTATTTGCTAAGGTAGGAACCACTCTAAATCCTTGTCCCCTTGTCCAATAATTTTTGATTGGTTGTTTGAGTTAAATAATTGTTTAAAATTGTTTAAAACTCTATTCACCCCCCCTCTAGTGTTTTTCAGATATGGGGGCACTATAGCTAGACTTGCTTTACTAGGTTCCTATTGTGGAGTGTAGGGTTTTTAGGATTTACAATTGGGGGTTTGATTACACTAAGTGAACAAGCAAGGGAAGTGAGAAAGAAGAGAAACAAGAGAAATTACACTAGACCATACTAGCAATTAACACTACATAAACAAAAGCAATCCTAATTATCAAGCAAGGAAACAATTTAGCAAATCAAGGCAAGAAGAGAACAACTAGTTACACTAGGCTAGCAATTACACTAAGAAGGCAAGTAGTGAACTCAACTAACAAAATCTAGCAAAAAATACTGAAGATAAGAACTAACTACTCTAGAAAGAGATAACTAAGATGAGTAAGGCAATTAGGCAAGTAGACAATCAATAAAGCTAACTAGGTTAACACTAACTAAGCAAAAGATCAATTAAGGTGTTAGGAAACTTAACATGGAAGTTGTCTGTTTGGGGGTAAATGTGACTATCAACCTAGTTAGGGTCATATCACGCAACACATTCAATCAAACCATGTTATGTAACCAAACAACATTGTATGATGATGGTAAATTACCTATACTAGTAACACTACTAATGACAATGGGTAATATAGGGTGTATATAGATAAACTAGTCTCGATTACCCCATCCAACCTTATGAGGTTCAATTGACTAGGGTATACATATAATTCAATAACATTTACCCTAATATAGGTTTCTAGGATTGATTATTCTAATGTTGTTAGTGGCAAAGGGTGGCATGGAGTGTAGGATAATGGCATTTCACCTCCTTTTTCATTCTATCCAACCTATAAACATACTCTTTGCTAAGCACATTAAGTGAGACACTACTAGCTGGCTAGATGTCACTCCTGGGGGTAGAAGAGTAGACATATATGTAGGAGAGGGGTATCTAGATAAGGATCCACTAGTTGGATTTAAGAGTTTTCCCCCAAAAGCCACATATACCCCATTCTCCTAGATATAGGTGGTTTCAAGCATCAATCACCATAGCAAGAGAAGGATTATGAAATAGAAGCAATAATATGACATTTCCAAATGAAATTATAGTTTTTAAAATAATAATTTCTAGACATGGTATATGAGTCACATTTATTCCCCAAACAACTCACCAAGGGGCCTATTTGTTCATGGCAATGGAGAACACAATAGTGAAGAAGAAAGAGATATAAGAAGCCTTAGATCTCAAAGTAGTGGTTGAATCCTTCTTCTTGAATAGTTGCAAGCTTGACCTTTTCCCTCCTACTAGGTCGAATGTCATTGAAATCTAATGGATACTAGCCAAAACCCTAAAATTTAGGGTTTTAGGGTGCAAGATGATGAAATGGGAGTGTATAATGGTAGGTAGATGGTAGATAGATGAAATGAATATCCAAGGGAGCTAACCTTGTGCTCACAGCCACAACTAATGTTTATATAGTGGTCACAAAAAGATAGTTTTAAGTGGGTTAGGATGGTAAAATGATAGGTGGAAGTAGGTTTAGGTAGGAAAAACAATCATGGTGGGCACCACAATTGTGGTGGGTGAAGGAAAAAAAGGTTGTTATGGATGGGAATGGTCTTGGCGTGAATGTAAAATGATCATATATTTTTTGGTTTTGGGGATTGAAGTAGCATGGTCATGGTAGGCACCACGACCATGGATGGTCGGAGGTAGCATGACTATAGAAGGTGCCACAACTGTGGTAGAAGCTTGAATAGGGGTTGTGACTTGGAAAGTGATTGTCTTTATAGATGAATACCATGAGCGTCCTGGTCGCATAGACATTGTGTCTGCTTGGCACTGTAGACTTGGTGACGAGAACATATGTTGTGGCTGAGTTTCTGGGGTAGCTTCAAATTGATCTCGAGTTTATGATTTTTGTTTTTGTAGCATGGTTGTGGCTAATCACCATAGTCATTTTAGGGGCTTTCACTTGCGCTTTGATCTTGAAGTTGGTAATTCATGGAGCTTCTTACTTCAATGCATCCCTTGATCACATGAGGTAAGTTATGAGTGATATGGTCTTCAGTTGGGCTCCTCCAAGCCTGTACAAAACCTAGATTGAACCTCTTTCTCTCCTTTACATGAATTTTGTGGTCAAAGTACATGAAAATTATGCAAATATAATTCATAAGCGCATTTCATATAAAATACATATTTTTTGGGAATTCTTTCATCATGAAAATTTAAATGTGAATAATGGGCACTATGACACAAGAAAAAGACCCAACTAAGGTCTTCACCACCACCCTAAGCTTAAAAGATACTTGTCCTCAAGTACACTCTAACTCAATCTCTCTCCAAATTTTCAACAAGCAAGAAATGACAAATGCACTAAAATAGATTTGAATTGATTAAATAATGACTAAATACATATATTCCACCTATTTCCTCTCCTCTTTCACAAGCCAATTGTGATCATAGCACCAAGCCTACAATGTTTAAATATAGAACAGCAGATACACAACCAAACCATATAGTTTTTAGGTAGTTTTTGGTAGAACTTTTTGTGATGGTTATGACAAAAAATGATTAGTAGTGTTGTTTTACCTTCATGCACTAAATGTCATATTTTAGTCCACTCTAAGTGACCCACATGTCTTTGTAAAGGTCCAAATGAGTTTTTTTTTTGAGTTTCCTAGCTCAATCGACATGCACTTGGAAGAAGGAGGTTGTGGTAAGATATTGGAGTGCTATTACATATGAGTACTCTTTGTTTCTTTATTTCGGTGCTATTACATTGGAGCACCTTTTTTTCATTTTTGTTTTTCTTTGTCCTTGGTGTAGTTAGGGCATATAGTGGTAGGAGTGAAGCAGAGGGAGGAAATGTTAGTCATCCCAAGCTTTTAGAGGGTGACCAAGGCTTATTCTCTTTGTTCTTTTTAGCATCTTTTGATGAGGTAGATGGATACAAAATGATGAAGGAAAAATGGATCAAGAGAGGGGTCACTATTCTGGGTCTTAATAAAAAATTCTTGCTTGAGGGTTACTTCAACACCATTCATCAATGAACGACAAACCGCATGAATCAACCGGTACATCAACCATATCTCTATCATATGGGATCTAACAAACCTAAGTATTTATGGCTTTCTTAGATCACACTTCAGGCAAACATTTAGACAAACATAAAATATTTTATTCACATGTATAAGTAAAAAATGAGAACATTTAGCAAAATACCATGAGAATATGACATGCATTTTTTAAAGGTCAATATTTTTGTTCAACAATGTAGAGACTGGGTTAAAACATGCTATAAGGCAAGTAATTTCAAGTTTGGGTTGAATTGGTCAAAATAGTGCCAACTACCCATATTCACATCAAGATATATAGTTATAAGAAACATATAGCTTGAAAGAAAATACTAACTAAGCACACATAAAAATTACTAAATCTACATGCAATGCATTGAAGTGAATCACATGGCATGAAAAAGCAATTTTTTTGAAAAATTACACAAAAATGCAAGAAAATAAACAATATGGCATGCATGTATGCAGAATGATAAAAAAATAGTCCAGACAAAGGTGGTGCAAAATAAAAACATCATCATAGTAAAAAATAGGGTGGGATAGATGAAAGAGAAATCAAGATGAGAGCTCTACTACCCCGAGCTTTTGAATCATGTCATCATCAACATGAAACAAAAACTCATGAGTGATAGGGTGATCTTATTGTTGTGACGGTGGTGGATCTAATGCTCCTCCATAAGATGGAGGATGTTGGTAGTAATGACCCCAATAATTTAGCTATGGAGGTAGATATGTCAATGAGTACCCCTTCCCATCTCCTGAGATATCCCCACCCCATTGGGGGTTTCTCTACACCTACACATGTTGATAATGGTATATGTGATTAATCAAGTGATGCATCTTCTACTAATAAACCCATATGTATTTTTGAGTTTTTTGAATTCCCTCTAATTTTTCTTGAATAGAGGACATAACATATGCATTTGTTGGAGGTTTTCTAGCATTGTCTAGTTCTTATATTTTTCTTATGAGGCAGGAGTGTTGTTGTTACTGCTTGGAATTTTTTTAATCCCCCCTTGGATAGATTCAGTAGTAGTGCCATGTAGTCATCTTTGGGATACTCACACTCCCAATTTACAATCCATTCCATGAACTGTTCTATTGTCCCTATGTCATCAACCAAAACATTAGTGTGATATAGCATCTATAGGGTGGTATGAGGATACACATGGTTGATATTGTAAATGATCTTCTCATGTACCAAGGAGATAATGTGGAAATGGGCAATGCACTTAAAATCTGCACACTTTTTCCCTTCCTCTTTGGTGAGTCCCTCTACATCACATCCTAGGGCTAATGCAATAGGAGTCACTATTCCTTCCATAATAAATGGATTCTTTTTTTAAAGGCATTAAGTTTAAATGATCAATCATCATTGCCCCTAGTCTTACATAGTCACATCTTATCATCATAGCCATCACAAAGAGGTCTTTTTGAGAGCAACATCCATGATTGTCATAACAACTATATATTGTATCTGCTAGAACTTTTTGAATCACAATGTGGTTATGTAACCCACTCATCTTGGTCCTCTTAGACTTTCCCACTGTAAGGGTCTCTTAGATAATGAATCTCTCCCTAGCAACTAAATAGTTTAATGTTACATTCTTTTTAGTGTGCCAATTATCAAGTTTTTGTGCAATCTCAGGGGTTGGTGAAAATATTTTGTTGAGGAGGGAGGTTGTCAAGACACGTGTAGACTCACCCAATCTAAATCTGGTTCCCCCTCCCCCGCCTTGATATTCGAATTTCTTTAAGGAGCTAAAAGATTCATGCGTGGTCTCATTTGTTTCTTGGATCTCAGTTAGAGATTTAAGCAAACCACATGAATTAAAGAAGTGTTTGAAGTAGTAATTTATCCATAGGGCATGCATGGTGGACATGCATGCATACCTATAGGAATCACTCTCCTAGTCAAGCACTTAGGATGAAGGGGCCCCACTATGATTTTTTTCTCGCCCATCTCCCAAAAGTAACCCCTTTAGAATGCTTTCCTAATTTCTTTAACGTATCTACATCTAATTGAGATATCAAAATTCACCATCTCTTTTTCCATCTCATTGCTTTTAGTGTCTTCTTCCTCACCCTTAAAAGTGTAAGACCCTTGACATGAGTTTTGGGGTAACCCTATTTTCTTTGGCTTAATTATGTTCTTAGAACCTTAGTCTAATCTTTTGACATGTAATTAGGGCTTGTAGAGAGATTAAGTTTCAAGTTTGAGCTTGTTTGGATGAAGTTTGTGCTTTCTGTGCTAGTTTTGGTGCAAATTGCAATTTACCCAATGTAGTGGGTTGATGTGCAATTTTCCACCTCTAGAGTGTTCATTTTATTTCTTGACATCATCTAGAGGAAAGATAAAGAGGGGGTCACCTTGTTTGAGCCTTGGTTGAGGAGTATCACCCCAAGTGGTGATTAGGGTTGATGTGAGTGTTGAGTGCCTTGACCGTGTGTGTTGGTTGTGTTGTCTTGACCTTAGGTCACGATCAAGGTTGGCTCTGGAGGGTGTCGCAGTTGAGACACCTCCTCTAAGGTGGTCTTGGGTTGAGATGGTTGCCTTAGCATAGGCTGTTTCGACCTAGGGTCCTGGAGGTTCTTTGTCGCGACCAGGAGGTGGTCTTTGTTGGTGGTGTCATGACCAATGATGGTGCCCCATGGATGGGTCAGGACCACAACCACATAGGTTGACATGGTGGTCAAAACACTACCTAGAGTGTATCACCATGTCTTGCATATCATGCTTAGGTGGTTGCATGTGGGTGCATGTTTGTCTTTTGGGTGGACAAGTGTCCATTTGGTACCTTGGAGTGTTGATACATCATCTCTTGCCTTTTCTCTCATCTTCCATCTATATAACCCCTTATCTCCCCTTGTTTGTAGCCCTTTCAGCCATCTATCTTCTTCCTCCTTCCTTTCTTGTTCTTGGAGCTTGGTGGAGCAAGTAGGTTTGTCCTTGGATCTTGGGGGATCAATCTCCTCTTACATGTGTTGGTGGTGATATGAGCTCATCTTCCATCCTTGGTAAGTGTTTGACTTCTAAGTTGATGTTTCTTTTGATATCCTGCCTTCATCTTCCTCTCTTTTCTCGGCCCTAGATAATGGTTTTTCCATGGTGGTCTATTTGGGAGAGAAACTCCTCATCACAAGGGTCATAGACCATGTTTTTAGAAGGTAGACTCAAGTGTGAAGAGGATTTCTCCTCTCTTTCTCCCTTTCTCTTTTGGTTCAGCCAAAAGATTCTTTTCTTCTTTCCTTGGTTTAACTTTGATCTAGGTGTCTTCTCCTTCTTTAGGTTCTCTTGTGGCTGAGTGTGGAGATTTTGGTAAATCTTCTTCAACCCTTGGATCATGTGCTTGGAGTTGTTGATCTTAGAGTATGGAGCTCTTGGCGGTGATCATCTTAAGGTGGGTTATATAACACTAAACCTACTCTATTATTGCACTTCTTTATGCTTTTTATTGTTGTCCTCTCTCTCTAGATTTCTTCCTCATCATGCTTATGCTTAGTGGTAATCTCTAGAGCTTGCTTGGTGGAGATACCTTGCTTGGTTTGGGAGAAATCCGAAATCCTAATCTATGTGTAACTGATTTAGTAGATGATGAGTTGTGGAGGTTCTTTTCTAAGTTTTTCCCTTGATCTTTCCCCCATTCATGGTGTTCATATACCTAGAAATTGGATAGATGTTAGGTTCGATCTTGGTTACCTTGAGCATGCTTTTCCCTTCTTTGGAAGAGGGTTTTCCTTGGTGGTCTCTTGACCTATGCTTTAGGGTTTGGTGATCAGTTGCTTGAGTTTCCCTTCATGGCAACCTTGGTTATTCCCTTAGTTTTAGTTCTGTTTTTATACCTAGATGGTGCATATTTGTGTGGTCACAACATTTCCCTCTTGGTGGCCTCGACCTTGATAGCTTTTGGTCAAGATGATTCCTTGTGGTTGAGTTTGACCTAGTGGTGTTAGGTTAAGGCCTTTGTGGCTAGTCACCCCGATGTTGGTGTCTTGTTTCTACCTTGCATGAGTCGAGACTCACTCTAGGGTGTAGGGTCGTGACCATGATGGTCTTTGGTGGTGACATGGGTGGATGTCGAGATGTTTTATGGAACCCTAACCCTAGGTGTCGCGGGCGTGATATGACTTAGAGGGTGGAGGTCGCGACATGTTGGTTGATGGTCAAGACACATTAGTGTTGTGGTCATGATATGGACCTTGATGGGTGCTCATGACCTATGTGGTTATTTGGTCAACATAGGGTGATGGTAGGTGGATGAGAATCACATGTGAACACTTAATGATATTCATATATGAATGATACATAAGCCATATATAATGCGATTTAGAATGTTATCTAATCAACTCTAATGATGTTTGCTAATCCTTATACACTCCAAGGTGATGGAGGGTGATGGTTCTTGGGTTGATGGTTGAACCTAGTCTTATAAACTCTAATAAGCTAAGAAGAAACCCTAACTCTAATAATGTGCAATGAGACTTGCTTGTGAAATGGTCATGATGTTATGTGGTTATCCCTCTTGTTTATGAACTTTTAACCATGCAAGTGTTATGAGATTGATAATCATAGCTAGTGTACGCTATGGTAATTAAACATGATACATGTTGAATGAGCCTTCAAGAGGCATGTTGCAACACTTGTGATACATGAATTATGAGTTGACGGATTGACATCCCATAACATGTAACTTTGGTATTGATGATGTGAGTAATGGAAGTGATACATGCATCATGTGGTGATAGTGCGACAAGTTCACACCCTATATGTTTATATTTTTTGAAGTGTACTATGCCCTTATCTTTGTAGAGTTTGTTATGATTGTGTGATGCCCCGACACCAAATCAGACTATTACTGAGGTAGAGCGTTCAAACAAAATGCCATTAACCAAGCAGAAGCGATCATTTGCAGCGGATTAACAAAAATCACTAAAAATTAAAACCATTTACAAAGAGATCCATTTCTAGGAAACTCTTATAACAAGAACCAAAATATTATATACACATACATTTTGGTTCACAAAGTACATATCATGTACCATCCCTTCTTGAGGGTTACACGTATCAACTACTCTGTTAAAAACTATACACTGGCAACATAAGAACCTTGAGGCATTAGGCCAAAATCTCAAATCGATCATAAAAACACTAACTACTAACTCCTAGGACATGAGAGTATAGAGACGACTCATAGGACTCAAATCTACATGACACGACAGTCAATATCTCCACCTAAGATGTTACTGATGTCCATGTTGTTGCTGTCCTTCCCCTATTGTAGGGTTTCTACCTCCTCCTCCTCGTCCACCTAAAAAGGTTGAATCCCATGGGGGTGAGACAATTGAAAATTGTCCCAGCGAGAGATATAACTCTCCACCAGAAACATTATTAATTCAGATGAACAGTAATAAAATGAACATAGGAATCTTCATTTAACAACATGATTTAATCATTATTAAGCAGAATAGAGCAATGCCACCTCTTAAAGTATGACAACTATAAAGTGATAAGCAGTAGATCATCCATACTTTTAATAAGGAATATGAAGAACATGTATAATATTTATCCACTTTAGGATATAGTAAGCAATGTAACATCAACCAATGATTTCCGTATTTCATCCTTGAGCAAATACACTACACGGCTGATTACATTTTACAATCATACTTATGCCCTGAGGAGATGAGGTATACCGCCCATGCTCCAACTGACCATGATTAAGTAAAGCATTGGTACCATACATAAGTTAATGGAAGAGCCTAACTCCATCACCTCATCTGTCTCGGTCAGTACGAGATCATATATAGGACATCTTGTGTCTCTACTAAATAGCTTTCCAGGGTATACTGGGATCTTCGCTATAGAGTTATAGCCCGTAGCATATACTCTTTTCAGGATATGGCCCGTAGCCAATGCCTGGTATTCTAGAGTTATGACCCATAGCCATACTCTTATTGGGATATGGTCCATAACCATTCTTGTACATAGGATATGGCCCTCAGTCATTCCTATGAGGTGTAAGGATATTTTCACCCATTACCCCCACATATTCAAAATATGCATTCCAGGAATTCCCATAGGAAAACCTATTTCACCATCACCAATTACTGACAATGATGGATCTATGGTTAGGGCTCTACATGATAAGATTTCACTTGATTAATTAAGTGCATTACCATATTCTCTTTGCATCAGTCAGGTTTTCAAACATAAATTATTATAACAAATGCTACAAAGAATGTGCAATACTTCTATCAAATACTTCTCTAAGATTTATAAAACATTGAAATCTCCATCCCTTGTCACATCATGGGAATTCTCATTCCTTAACATCTCATCACCATGATTATGTAATATGGGTATTCAAACCCTCAGTTCATCAAAGAACACTTGTTAACATTTATCAGGTAACTAATACCTTCAGGTCATCTGACCAAGGTAAACATGATACTTGTTACACAAGCATCTCACATGGCTCTTCAAGGCCCATCTAATCTCTTGTTACCTCTTTCTAGGCAACAAAGCATATTATGGCTCACAAGGCCCATAAAATAATTTCAATAATAAAGCATCATAGCTCATACTTGACTATGCTCAACATCTCATGATACCTGCATGGTTAGTACACATGATAACAGTTATATCAATTACATATCAACACTATGTAATGTAATGGTAACATCACTATTCCCTCATTAGGGTTAGGGTTTCCAAATTCATGTCAATTAGGGATACTCATCCCATTACCCAAAATTAGGGTTAGGGGTTATCATCATATTGCTCAAGTTTTAGGGTTTCATGCACTATAACCCAAAATTTAGGGTTTCACATACCTTCACCCTATATTAGGGTTAAGGTTTCATATAACATCACCCTAGATTAGGGTTTTAAATAACATCATCCTTTATCAGGTTTTCACATAACATCACCCTATATTAGGGTTCCATATAACAATACCCTGTATTAGGGTTTTCACATAACATCATCCCATCTTAGGGTTTCACAACCCTTTACTCAAATTAGGTTAGGGATTTCCCATTTCATTTCAATCAGAATTTCTCAACCCATTACCCAAAGTTAGGGTTAGGGTTTCTCATCTTTCTCGATTAGGGTTTCCATTCTCCATTAATTAGAGTTTAATGATTGTCTCATTAATCCAATCCCTAAATCAGTGCTTCCACATATCTTGGAGCACATATCATTATTTAAGTATTAATCATACTTATCACTGTTCCGTGTACTTAGGAACACACATAACATCATCATCATACCTTATTAGGTTGACTTAACCTCTCACTATGGACATACACCTATGTTTATCATGGTGTATTGAATTTAATACTTTCATAAACATCAAGTGATAATCACTTCAATTATATTAATTACCTAAGCACTTTAAAGGTACTTGCATTTGAAATCATCCTTGAGATACCCTTCAATCACTTATGGGGTTAGAAGTAATTACATGATTTGAACCAATTAGTCCTTCAAACGGTCTTGGACCAATTGACCCTTCAAACGGTCTTGGTCCCATTGACCCTCAAACGGTCTTGGTCCCAATTTCCAAATGGTCTTGGACCAATCCTCTAAACGGGATGAGACCGTTTAGACCTTAAACGGTCTTGGATCAATTAAATCTCCAAACGGTCATGAGGTACTCAACCTCTAAACGGTCTTGAGGTGCTTGACGTCCAAACGGTCTTGAGGTGCTTGACCTCCAAATGGTCTTGAGTCCCTTAGACCTTAAACGGCCTTGATCTCATTTATCCAAATGATCTTGCCCTAAATCCTTCAATCTGTTTTGAAACCATTTGAATTAAATATTATTAAACCCTAAACAGTTTGAGACTGTTTAGTACCCAAACGGTTTGAAGATTGAATGTTCAAATTGGCAATGAAATCAATTGAACTTAAACTAGGGTTTTATCTTCAATCGATCTAGGGTTTGTATTCAAGGAACCATCAATTGCTGAAACCTTTGGAACTAGATAAATTGTAACCATTGGATCTCCATACAACCATGACACCACTTGACCTTAAACGGTATTGAGAACGTTTGGTCTCAATCGGTCTTGAGACCGTTTGACCTCAAACGGTCTTGAGACCGTTTGGTCACCAAAAAGTGAAATTATTTGCTCATGATTTTTGTTGAGGTGTGTGCTAAGATGACATCATCATCTTCAAGCTACAAACCTTAGAAATTTTCTATGATCTTTGTGGTGATTTCCACAATTAATTAAAAGAAAATTTGGGAAATGAAAAAGGAATCAACATATGATGAAGAAATGAAATCAATAATGATGTTTAAGGGTTCAAGTTATATAACCCGCCTTCAAAGTTGAATACAAGCTTCAAGCTTCACGTTCTCAATGGTGAATGAAGCTTTCTCAACTGTCCAAGGTCCGTTCTCAAGTCTTTGGATGCAAAGGATGATCAAGGTTGAGCATTGAGTGAAGAAAAGAAGAAAATAAGCATTGAATTTTGATTTCCACCATGAAATCAAGGTTGAAGATGACTATGGAGCTTACCTACAGGTTGGGGAACGTCCTCATGTTGCTCCTAAGCTCCCTTGTGCACTGACAAAGCAAGAAAAGAAAGAAGGGTCGAAAAGAGTCTTTCATGTGGGTGGAAAATGGGATATATGTACGAGAATTTCAAGAGAGAGAAAACAATAGAAAATTCCTTCAATTCCCAAAATTGGTGCCACTTATCCCCCTTACTTCCTTGCATACGAAGCCATCATCCTTGCCTTCAAAAACCTCTCGTTTATCCTTGAATTAAAAGCAACCACTTTAAGCACCTTAATCATTATAATACTATTATCCATTTTTAGTGGACAATTCTTTTCAATTAACAATTGCAAGTGGATTCTTCACCTACTTAGGATATTTCGGTACAACTCAAGGAATTTGGACGTCCTTTCACTATAGGATTTCAACCAAAGCCTTTTTAGTTGATGGTCACTTCAACTAATATATTTATTTTTGCATTAAATTGAATTAGGGTTTCAATTATGCTTAAATCTTGATTATTTTAATATCAAGATTCTCTCTCCTCCAAAGAGATTCAAATGAGACACCCCTTTGATTTTCTTGTCTTTAATTAATACCAAGAAACATTCGGGACTCTCTAGAAGTGGTATTTTGCATACTGAACCCTAGGTTTTGGGTAAATTGCACATTACACCAAAACTAGGTTTTAATGCACAAACATTGCTCAATAAGCTTTTTCTTGGTGCTCAAGCTTCTACAAGCCATACCTCTGCATCATTTTCATTCTTACGATGCTTCAACACTTGAAGAACATTTTATCATGTAACATTTGCAAGTTAACCCCTCAACTTGGGTAATTTGCACTTTAGTCCAAAATAGACAAAACATTGTTTTCAACATTATTAAAAAAGGACTAAAATTGAAACATAAGTTCCTCTTGTGCTTTAATTACTTTTCAAAAGATAAGTGCAAAAATATAATTATCTTTATTAAACAAAACATCTAGGGTTACAACTGGGTTAGGGATGTTACAAATTATCCACCCCTAACAGAGATTTCGTCCCCGAAATCATCAAGAGAAAAGAGAAGGGAACTTCCTCCTCATTTATTCCTCTAACTCCCACGTAGCTTCTTCAATGCCACGGTGATGCCAGAGAACTTTCACCAGACATATGTATTTCTTTTTCAGTTTTTTAATTCTTTTATCAAGGATCATCACAAGTCCTTCAACATATGATATATCATCATTTAATTCTACCTCCACAGGTTGCAAAACTAACTCTGTGTCATAATGACACTTTCTCAGCATGGAGATATGGAACATTGGATGCAACTTATGTAGCTCAGGTGGCATCTCTACCTTATAGGCTACCTTTCCAATCCATTCAATGATTGGATAAGGCCCCATAAATCTAGGAGCTAACTTTCCCTTCTTTCCAAATCTAAGGACACCTTCCCAAGGTGAGACCTTGAGATATACTCTGTCTCCAACTTGGAATTCTAAAGGTCTTCATCATTTGTCAGCGTATGACTTCTGTCTATCTATCTTGTGCAGTCTTTAATTGTTGTTGTATTACTTTAATCTTCTCAGTTGTCTGTTGCACAAGCTCAGGACCCAAAAGTTGATTTTTTCCGGTTTCATACCAACATAAAGGAGATCTACAATGTCTACCATATAATGCTTCATATGGTGACATATCAATACTGTGCTGATAGCTATTATTGTAAGCAAATTCTATCAAGCTCAGGTGTAGATCCCAACTTCCTACAAACTGAAGGACACATACCCTAGGAAAATCCTCCAAGGTTTGTATGGTCCTCTCAGATTTTCCATCTGTTTGTGGGTGAAAGGCAGTACTAAACCTTAACTGCGTACCCAAAGCTTTATGTAGTCGTTCCCAAAAATGACTCGTGAACTGGGGACCTCTATCAGAAACAATAGTAGCTGGAACCCCATGCAACCACATTATCTCATCGATATATATTTGTGCAAGCTTCTCAGCAGTGTAGGTTGTTTTAATAGGAAGGAAATGTGTTGTCTTAGTCAAACTATCAACTATCACCCATATGGAATCATGACCTTTGGTTGTTCTAGGCAAACCAACCACAAAGTCCATGATTACATGATCCCATTTCCACTATGGTATAGGCAAAGGTTGCATTGTTCCTACGGGCTTTTGATGTTCATCTTTAACCTGCTGACACACCAGACTCTGCATAACAAACTCAGCAACATCTTTCTTCAAACCAGGCCACCAATACATATCCTTCAAATTATGATACATTTTGGTGCTCCCTGGATGCATTGCATACATCAAAGAATGAGCTTCTTCCAAGACTAATTTCCTTAAGTCATTGGCATCAGGTACTACCATCCTACCATGGTAACAGACTACCTGATCCTATGACTCATGAAAGCCATCCTGTTTCTCACTACCATACTCTGACCTGATCTGCTAAATCACAACATCAGCTTGTTGTGCTTCTTTAATCTGTTGTCTCAGAGTAGGTTTCACTTGAATCTCAGCTAACAGGCCAGCTAACAATGATACCTTAAGCTGTATATTGTTTTGCCTCAAGGAGATAAGCATATCTCTTTTTAAGCACACTAAGGAATTTAACTATGCTTTATCTAAGGCTGGTGATGATGATTTCCTACTTAGTGCATCAGCCACTACATTAGCCTTCCCTAGATGATAATCAATTGTACAATTGAAGTCCTTGATTAATTCCATCCAGCGGCGTTGTCTCATGTTTAACTCATGTTGTGAGAAGATATATTTTAGATTCTTATGGTCTGTGAAAATCTGGAATGTTTCTCCATAGAGATAATGTCTCCAGATCTTCAAAGCATGGACCACAACAGCTAGCTCTAGATCATATGTCAGATAATTCTCCTCGTGTTTCTTAAGCTGTCGAGAGGCAAAAGAAATCACTTGATTATCCTTCATCAACACACATCCTAGACCATTCTTTGATGCATCACATAAAACTATATACCCCTTCCCTTACTCAGGTAACACCAACACAGGTGCACTTGTTAACCTTTCTTTCAACAGCTGGAAGGAATGTTGACACTTGTCATTCCAGACAAAAGGAACCTCCTTCTTGGTCAACTTAGTTAGGGGTAAAGCTATATAACTGAAGTTCTTAATGAACCTCCTATGATAGCCTACCAGTCCTAGGAAACTGCGTATCTCCGTTGGTGTCTTTTGCTGTTCCCATTGTAGGACAGATTCTACCTTCTTAGGATCAACACAGATACTTGGGGCAGATATTATGTGTCCTAGAAAAGAAACTTCTGGTAACTAGAACTCACATTTGCTAAACTTAGCATACAACTTATGCTCTCTTATCAAAGTTAAAGCCTGAAGGAGGTGCTGCTCATGCTGTTGAGCATCTCTACTGTATATCAAGATGTCATCTATGAAGACTACAATGAATTGATCAAGGAAAGGTCAAAAGATTCTATTCATGAGTTCCATGAATGCAGCTGGTGCATTAGTTAGTCCAAATGACATAACTATGAACTCATAGTGACCATACCTTGTCCTAAAGGTAGACTTACATATGTTACTCTCCTTAATACACAACTGATGATATCCCAACCTCAGATCTATCTTAGAGAAGATATTTGCACCACGCAACTGATCAAACAGGTCATCGATCCTTGGCAGAGGATATTTGTTCTTTATGATTACTTTATTCAACTGTCTATAATCAATGCATAACTGCATATATCCATCCTTCTTCTTAACAAAGAGAACTGGAGCACCCCATGGTGAAGTACTTGGTCGGATAAAACCTTTCTCAAGTAACTCATGCAACTATTTCTTGAGCTCTGCCATCTCAGTAGGTACCATTCTATACGGTGTTTGTGCTATAGGTTGCGTGCCCAGGATTAAATTAATCTCAAAATCAATCTCTCGGGGCGGAGGAACACCTGGAAGTTCCTCAGGGAACACATCTTCAAACTCCCTAACTATCAGAACTTCAGAAAGATTAGGGCTCTCCATTGTGGTATCTACCACATGTGCCAAGAATGCAAAGCATCCTTGTCTCATCAGCTTCTCAGCTACCATAGCCGACACTAGACAGGTTGGAAGAATCTTTCTATTGCCCTGAAAGATCCATGTGTCACCATCATCTGTAAACACAGCTTGCTTGGAATCACAATCCAAGACAACCTTATACTTTTCTAGGGTGTCCATCCCAAGAATTATATCAAACGCATGCATTTCTAGTGGTATAAGATCCACTTGAATGCGATGTTCAGAAAAGGAAAGAATGCAGGGAGAATACACCTCCCGCAACACTGCAGAACCCATCAGAGGGGTTTCTAATAACAGACTATCTGCTTTATGACTAACAGTCATAATGCAATCATGAATCACTTCTTGAGTGATAAAGGAATGCGTAGCACCCGGATCAATCAAAACAGATATGAAGCAGGATGAAGACATATCAGAATGAAATAGTTCCATCTGACCTATCACAACTCAAGGGTTGACTATTGCTTTGGGTTGATTCATTGCATAGACCCTCACCGTTGCTTGTTGTTGACCGTGTGCTTGGTTGTTGCGTGCCGACGAACCAGCTTGGGACGCTTGTCCACGTCCTCTAGCTCTACTAAAAAAATGTCGCCTTTGAGAGCCTTGTTGACTCTGCCTCGGAGGTTGAGTCACCACCATGTTTCCAAATGGACAATCCCTCACTAGATGTCCTACATGTCTACACTGGTGACATGTTCTATTCTCTTAATATGGTCTAAAAGGTCATGTTGCTGACGCTGATGATGTATTGGGGGCTCTATTCGGTGGTAAACTACATCCTCTACCCTTGCTAGATGTTTACTATGTCTGGACGTTAAACGTTGGTGGTGCTATTGGTGTATAAAACCTTGGTTTCTTAAAACTCTTGGAACTCTGTCCCTGGAACTGTGTATACACCTTCTTACTGTGGGCCGAATGCTTCTCAGTCACGGACCTTTCTATCTGTCTCACGAACTCCACAAAGGTGGCAAACCTCTCCCTATTCTCTAAGGCATACACAGGAGTGGTCAATTCAGTGTTCATCCCCTTCTCAAAACACTGAATCCTCTCCTCATCTGTAGCAGCCATATGCGGACAGAACCATAGAAGCTCCATAAACTTAGCTTCATACTCACTAATATTCAGCGGTCCTTGCCTTATCCGCTCAAACTGAGAGATCTTCTCGTCTAGAAATGACTTGGGGAAGTATCTACTGACGAATTCTCATCGAAATTCCTCCCATCTGATTTCAATAAATGGCCTCTTACCCTCTTCTATTGTCCACCCGTGGCCAACACTCCCTTTAAGAAAGTACACTGCATGTCTAACCTTCTCATCTTCTAGGATATTAAGGATTCTGAAGGCCTTTTCCAGCTCGGTCAGCCACATGTCAGCATCTGCTGGGTCAGCTATACTAGCATATTATGTGGCTCCAACCCGGTGAAGTCGTTCAAAAGTCTTGCCAGCTCCCTATCCTTCATAGTGAGCTGGTGCCCTAGGCACAGGTGGCGGTATCATATCCACCATATGCATCATGGTTTCCATGAACTGCCCAAACATATCATGGAAAGCTGGGTTTTCCAGTGCAGCTTGGTTAAGCTGGGGATGTTCAGGTTCTGGTTCCTCCCTAGTATGGTCCCTTGCACCTCTTCCTGGTGCAGCAATGCTGCTCTCAACAACATGTTCTTTGTGTGATCCAGACATCTTTAAGTTCTTCTTCTCCTCCTATATGAGCAGAAGACACCATCAGATAACTGGAAGACACTAGAATAGACTCAACAACCTTAATCCTATGTCTCTGTAGACTCAGCGAACCTAGAGCTCTGATACCACTAAATTGTGATGGCCCAACACCAAATCAGACCATTACTAAGGCGGAGTGTTTGAACAAAACATCATTAACCAAGCGGAAGCGATCATTTGTAGTAGATTGACAAAAATCACTAAAAATTAATACCATTTAAAAAGAGATCCATTTCCAGGAAACTCTTATAACAAGAACCAAAATATTATATACACATACATTCTGGTTCACAAAGTACATATCCTGTACCATCCCTTCTTGAGGGTTACAAGTATCAACAACTCTGTTAAAAACTATACACAGGCAGCATAAGAACCTCGAGGCATCAAGCCAAAATCTCAGATCAATCATAAAAGCACTAACTACTAACTCCTAGGACCTAAGAGTATAGAGACGACTCATAGGACTCATATCCACATGACACGACAGTTAGTATCTCCACCTGAGATGTTACTACTGCCCCTGTTGCTGCTGTCCTTCCCCTGTTGTAGGGTTTCTACCTCCTCATCCTCATCCACCTAAAAAGGTTGAATCCCACGGGGGTGAGACAATTGAAAATTGTCCCAGCGAGAGATATAACTCTCCGCCAGAAACATTATTAATTTAGATGAACAGTAATAAAATGAACAGAGGAATCTTCATTTAACAATAGGATTTAATCATTATTAAGCAGAATAGAGCAATGTCACCTCTTAAAGTATGAAAACTATAAAGTGATAAGCAGTAGATCATCCATACTTTTATTAAGGAATATGAAGATCATGTATAATATTTATCCACTTTAGGATACAATAAGCAATGTAACATCAACCAATGATTTCCGTATTTCATCCTTGAGCAAATATGCTACACGACTGATTACATTTTACAATCATACTTATGCTCTGAGGAGATGAGGTATACCGCTCATGCTCCAACCGACCATGATTAAGTAAAGCATCGGTACCATACATAAGTCAATGGAAGAGCCAGACTCCATAACCTCATCTGTCTCGGTCAGTACGAGATCATATGAAGGACATCTTGTGTCTCTACTAAATAGCTTTCCAGGGTATACTAGGATCTTCGCTATAGAGTTATAGCCCGTAGCATATACTCTTTTCAGGATATGGCCCGTAGCCAATGCCTGGTATTGTGGAGTTATGACCCCTAGACATACTCTTATTGGGATATGGTCCATAACCATTCTTGTACATAGGATATGGCCCTCAGTCATTCCTATGAGGCGTAAGGATATTTTCACCCATTACCCCCACATATTCAAAATATGCATTCCAGGAATTCCCATAGGAAAACCTGTTTCACCACCACCAATTACTGACGATGATGGATCTATGGTCAGGGATCTACATGATAAGATTTCACTTAATTAATTAAGTGCATTACCATATTCTCTTAGCATCAGTCAGGTTTTCAAACAAATTATTATAACAAATGCTACAAAGAATGTGTAATACTTCTATCAAATACTTCTTGAAGCTTTATAAAACATTGAAATCTCCATCCCTTGTCACATCATGGGCATTCTAATTCCTTAACATCTCATCATCATGATTATGTAATATGGGTATTAAAACCCTCAGTTCATCAAAGAACACTTGTTAACATTTATCAAGTAACTAATACCTTCAAGTCATCTGACCAAGGTAAACATGATACTTGTTACACAAGCATCTCACATGGCTCTTCAAGGCCCATTTAATCTCTTATTACCTCTTTCTAGGCAACAAAGCATATTATGTCTCACAAGGCCCATAAAACAATTTTAATAATAAAGCATCATAGCTCATACCTGGCTATGCTCAACATCTCATGATACCTGCATGGTTAGTACACATGATAATAGTTATATCAATTACATATCAACACTATGTAATGTAATGGTAACATCACTATTCCCTCATTAGGGTTAGGGTTTCCAAATTCATGTCAATTAGGGATACTCATCCCATTACCCAAAATTAGGGTTAGTGGTTATCATCATATTGCTCAAGTTTTAGGGTTTCATGCACTATAACCCAAAATTTAGGGTTTCACATACCTTCACCCTATATTAGGGTTAAGGTTTCATATAGCATCACCCTAGATTAGGGTTTTACATAACATCATCCTTTATCAGGTTTTCACATAACATCACCTATATTAGGGTTCCATATAACAATACCATGTATTAGGGTTTTCACATAACATCATCTCATCTTAGGGTTTCACAACCCTTTACTCAAATTAGGGTTAGGGATTTCCCATTTCATTTCAATTAGAATTTCTCAACCCATTACCCAAAGTTAGGGTTAGGGTTTCTCATCTTTCTCGATTAGGGTTTCCATTCTCCATTAATTAGAGTTTAATTATTATCTCATTAATCCAATCCCTAAATCAGTGCTTCCACATATCTTGGAGCACATAACATTATTTAAGTATTAATCATACTTATCATTGTTCCATGTACTTAGTAACACACATAACATCATCATCATACCTTATTAGGTTGACTTAACCTCTCACTAAGGACTTACACCTATGTTTATCATGGTGTATTGAATTTAATACTTTCATAAACATCAAGTGATAATCACTTTAATTATATTAATTACCTAAGCACTTTAAAGGTACTTCCATTTGAAATCATCCTTGAGATACCCTTCAACCATTTATGGGGTTAGAAGTAATTACATGATTTGAACCCATTAGAACTTCAAACGGTCTTGGACCAATTGACCCTTCAAACAGTCTTGGTCCCATTGACTCTCAAACGGTCTTGGTCCCATCTTCCAAATAATCTTGGACCAATCCTCTAAATGGTATGAGACCGTTTAGACCTTAAACGGTCTTGGTTCAATTAAATCTCCAAACGGTCTTGAGGTACTCAACCTCTAAACGGTCTTGAGATGCTTGACCTCCAAAAGGTCTTGAGGTGCTTGACCTCCGAACGGTCTTGAGTCCATTAGACCTTAAACGGTTTTGATCTCATTTATCCAAACGATCTTGCCCTAAATCCTTCAATCGATTTTGAAACCGTTTGAATTAAATATTATTAAACCCTAAACAGTTTGAGACCGTTTATTCCCCAAACGGTTTGAAGACCGAATGGTCAAACCAGCAATGAAATCAATTGAACTTAAACTAGGGTTTTATCTTCAATCGATCCAGAGTTTGTAATAAAGGAACCATCAATTGCTGAAACCTTTGGAACTAGATCAATTGTAACCATTGGATCTCCATCCAACCATGACAACACTTGACCTTAAACGGTCTTGAGACCGTTTGGTCACCAAAAAGTGAAACTGTTTGCTCATGATTTTTGTTGAGGTGTGTGCTAAGATGACATAATCATCTTCAAGCTACAAACCTTCGAAATTTGTTGTGATCTTTGTGGTGATTTCAACAATTAATCAAAAGAAAATTTGGTAAATGAAAAAGGAATCAACATATGATGAAGAAATGAAGTCAATAATGATGTTTAAGGGTTCAAGTTATATAACCCGCATTCAAAGTTGAATCCAAGCTTCAAGCTTCATGTCCTCAATGGTGAATGAAACTTTCTCAACTGTCCAAGGTCCGTTATCAAGTCTTTGGATGCAAAGGATGATCAAGGTTGAGCATTGAGTGAAGAAAAGAAGAAAATAAGCATTGAATTTCGATTTCTACCATGAAATCAAGGTTGAAGATGACTATGGAGCTTACCTACAGGTTGGAGCACGTCCTCCTATTGCTCCTAAGCTCCCTTGTGCACGGCCAAACCAAGGAAAGAAAGAAGGGTCTAAAAGAGTCTTTCATGTTGGTGGAAAATGGGATATATGTAAGGGAATTTCAAGAGAGTGAAAATAATAGAAAATTCCTTCAATTCCCAAAATTGGTGCCACTTACCCCCTTACTTCCTTGCATATGAAGCCATCATACTTTCCTTCAAAAACCTCTCATTTATACTTGAATTAAAAGCAACTACTTTAAGCACCTTAATCATTATAATATTATTATCCATTTTTAGTGGACAATTCTTTTCAATTAACAATTGCAAATGGATTCTTCACCTACTTAGGATATTTCGGTGCAACTCAAGGCATTTGGACGTCCTTGAAATATAGGATTTCAACCAAATCCTTTTTAATTGATGGGAAATTCAACTAATATATTTATTTTTGCATTAAATTGAATTAGGGTTTCAATTATGCTTAAATCTTGATTATTTTAATATCAAGATTCTCTCTCCTCCAAAGAGATTCAAATGAGATGCCCCTCTGATTTTATTGTCTCTAATTAATACCAAGAAACAATAGGGACTCTCTAGCAGTGGTATTTTGCATATTGAAACCTAGGTTTTGGGTAAATTGCACATTACACCAAAACTAGGTTTTAATGCACAAACATTGCTCAATAAGCTCTTTCTTGGTGCTCAGGCTTCTACAAGCCATACCTATGCATCTCTTTCATTCTTATGATGCTTCAACACTTGAAGAACATTTTATCATGTAACATTTGCAAGTTAACCCCTTGACTTGGGTAATTTGCACTTTAGTCCAAAACAAACAAAACATTGTTTTCAACATTATTAAAAAAGGATTAAAATTGAAACATAAGTTCCTCTTGTGCTTTTATTACTTTTCAAAAGATAAGAGCAAACATATAATTATCATTCTTAAACAAAACATCTAGGGTTACAGCATGAGGGATGTTACAGATTGTATATGTTGTAACTTTATTGATGCTAAAAGACACTTAATTGATTGAATTTATCAAGTGGAAACTGATCATGTAGTTCTGCCCTATGTCATAGATCCATCTCAGTGTCAACACTTACATGATTGTGAAATAGGATTTACCTTAGAGGAAGCTTGGGGTCATATACTATTGAGTTTATGCATTGAAAGGATTGGCTACGGGCCATACCCTGGCAGGAGTGTGGCTGCAGGTTGTAGCTCAGTGATATCTTTCTTATGTGGTTTCACAAGATTGGATGCGGGCCATACCCTGGTAGGAGTGCGACTATGGGTCGTAGCTCAGTGATATGTTTCTTATGTGGTTTCACATGATTAGCTGCAGGCCATACCCTGGCAGAAGTGCAGCTACAGGTCATAGCATAGTTTCACTAGCACCGTAACCTATATCAAGGTGGGCTAGGACTTTCACTATTTGACTATATGTCACAAGTTGCAGCTGTCTAATAAGTCTCTGCCATGTACTCGTGTACTGACCATGAGGTATGGTGAGGTCGTGGATTCTGGATCTTCCATAGACCTTGCATGGAACCAATTTCGACTTACTAGTGGTCAGTTGGATTTTGGGGGTATGACTCAAATCCTCGGGGCATAATAAAATACGTGATCATCCATGTAGTGTACTTGCTTAGGATCAAATACAAATATATTGGATGAGGCCTTGCTTGCTTTTGTACAATGTAGTTGGTAGTGAATATACATGTTCTTCATATTCCTTTTATGATAATAAGATGTCCCCCAATCCAATTGCATTTGCTTATGCTGATTAGGAATGATTATCTTCTTATTGTAATTGTAGCTTTACTTCTATTCTTTTTTTACCTTATCTATGCTAATAATAGTGTTGGTGGAGAGTTATATCTAACGTTGAGATTTGGAATCTCACCCTGTGGGTTTCCCACATCTTTTAGGTGGATGTGCACGAGGAGGTAGAGATCGTGCAGCTGAGGCAGAGTAGCAGCAAGAATGACAATAGCAGCCAAGGTTGGGAATTTTGCTTGTGGTCTTTTTTTGTTAGAGTCCTAGAGTTTCCCATGTACACTGACGTGTATTTTACTACGCGCTTAAACGCAAGTATACGCGTCGAGTAATATAGGCCTTGTGAGGCCCGAGTCGAACTCAGGGATACGTGAATTATTGAAGACTTCTACTAACTAATCGCAATCAGCTAGACCGATTAACAAAGCAGGGTTTTGTGTTCAAATTAAAAAGAAAATAAAAATCAAACAAAGAAAACAATCGATTAAAGGTTAATTTAATCAATTCAAAGGGATATCTTTAGGATGGCGGTTTCACCGCGGGTCAACATTGTATTAGGTTTTATATAATTCCTCACACTTCTCTCTCTATCCGGGTAATGGCCTGAAATGAGAATTACCCACTGTCGTGGTGTAATTCACTACTTAGGTTTAGGTTGATTCCACCGTCGTAGTAATCATTCCCCTAAACTAAGCGCATTAAAAACGGTCTCTCAGTTCCCACCATTAATTTTACAACTCCTTTGTCAAGGGTTTTGTTGATTAATGTAGAATTCGTCTCTTTTCAACCGTTAATCCTTATGTCGAAGTGATTAAGGGTGTTAAATTATTATTATGGTGATCAAGCATAACAATAGAAATGGAGAAAACGAATTTATACCACGGATTTGAGAGAAAAATATGAATTATTGATATAAAAATGTCATACAATGCATTCCCGGGCTACTCCCGGTCCTAAAGATTGAGGGTTTTAGCCTCTCATGTTCATCTCACACGAATACATGGTAGAAATTGGGGAATTCATAAGAAAAACGGGAAATAAATGGGAAAACCCCTGAACGGAGAAGAACCGGTGGATCCTTGGTGTAGAACACGAGCTTTCCCCGCCTGTCGGTGGTGGAAATCGTCTTCAGCAGCGTCCGAATCACCCGGGATGAGCTTCTCGGCCTCCGTTCTCCTTTCTCTCCTCCTCGGCACTCGTGCAATCCAAAAATGAGATGATCATCTCATCTGGGCGGCCGTCATTAGGTATAAGTCCCTAATTAGGTCGTCAAATAACAACAGCCATCCGATCGAGATCAAAACAGATCCAACGCATATCTGCCGGCGTCGATACCATCGACGCGGGTCGATGGTATCGACCCAGCGGATTAGCGGCATCTTTCCTTTCTTTTATTCTGAGTGCCTGTGGTGATGTCGATACCATCGACTTGGGTGTCGATGGTATCGACTCCTTTAGCGTCAGTTGTTGTCGTTTAGCGACGCTGTAGCTCTCCTTGTGTCGATGGCATCGACTTTCGTCGATGGTATCGACTCTGTATTGCTCTTCTCGGCTGACAACCTGTGGCTTGGTCGATGGTATCGACTTCCGTCGATGGTATCGACGGAAGCAGATACTTGTTTTTCCTGAAATTTCACAACAAGCCCAAGTAAATCCACACAATTTATAATAAGATGATAAATAATGCTCAATATAGTAAAACAAAGGGGATTTGATATAAAATGATGGCAAAGACCAAATAAAGTGAATTATGCAATAATATCCATGAAAATGAGTAATTAAAGCACAAAACACATATGAAATAGGTCTCTAAATGCGACTCAAAATCATCGCATCAAACTCCCCTAAGCTTAAACATTGCTCGCCCTCGAGCAACTAATCTTTAGAATAAGATTGCAGATGTCAACTAACAATCAATACATCACCCCACATTCCACATGACTCCCACTGAACGTTCTCAAACCGGCCTTTCCTAATCACAGAACAGTAATTACCCTACAAGCGACAATAATCATCAATAAAAGAAATTATCCTTCAAACCGATGAACACTATCCCATAAGGCAGTTAACATAATAAAATTTGCTGATTCAACATTAGTGCATCTTGTGATCGCCTACACTACGTTGCTCGCCCTAACTACCATCTACATGGAAGCAGTTCTCCTGATAAACATGAGTGAGGAGAAAATCACGGTGGCCTACCAATCCGAGCAACGGGTGGATGGAATGGGTGATTCATGGAAGAATTTGGAAGTATTACACAGTTTCAAAATGCATACAACGAAATGCCCTAAATGATGCAAATGCACATTGAAAATGCCATAATGCTTAAAATTGGGTGGAATGATGCATGCACTAACCTTCCACCTCAAAAAGAGATAGAAATCTAATCAAGCCACATCATGTACTCAGTTTCCTTGTTATGCAAGTGATATCATGTTCCTTTCTCCCTCTTATTCCATTTCCTTCAAAATTATCTTTTTTTCACTTTTTTTTTCTTCAGATTTTCAGATTTTTTTTCTTTTAGCCTCTTAGCCCACATATTCATAATTGCTTAGAGATACATGTGTTAGGCTATTTTCTTCATGATTGGAAATCTTTGTACTATTTCGAGGGTATGGAACATATGGAACAATTTAGATCACTTTTTAAGACAACCTGAGGTACATTGTGTACTTATGCGTGAAAATCATGAAAGTTATGAGTGCAACTACATGACATGCACCTAAAGGTAATGTGCATGAATCACTATACCTTTTTTTTCATTTTATTCAAAAGTTTGAAAATAACAATGCAAATCCTATCTATATGCTATGCACGCAAGAAGGAATTAAAATTGTACTTTACTTCCAATTCTTTGGTGGATTATGGAAAAAAAAATGAAGTGGAATGATCACAAGATTAAGTTACTGAACCTTAGAAAAATATCATGTGTCCCTGTTATAACCCCAAATTTTGGGTTCAAGTGGTGAGAAATATAATTTCTCATATTAAAGATGTTTGAACAAATAATCATATATTTGGTTGAGAATAAATGGATTTCGTTTAAAATAGCCTTGTTATTTGATTTGTGGGCTTTATTGGCTATTGGGCCCAATAAAAAGGAAAATAACAAAGGAAATTCAATTAGTAAATGGATAATTGAATATTCGAGAAAAGAAATAATGGAAACCTCTAGAAGGCAAATCCAAAGAGGATTTCGTGCCTCTTGGATTCCTTGGGTTCCAAGGAGTCTAAAGTTGCAAAGAAAAGCAATAAGAAAAAGAAAAGATTAATTATGTTTTTCTTTATTAAGAAAGAAATTGAAAACATTGATTAAATGTGGAAATTAAGTGAAAAGGTGAATAATTGAGTACCCTTTATGGAATTTCGTATCCCAAGGATTTCTTATGATAAAAGGGATGCCAATGAGGAAAATAAAAGAGAAATAAAAAGAAATCCTCAAAAAGGAATATTTAAATGAGAAATAAACATGATAATGCAAAATGATGCATATTGATGCATTTAAGGATAATGAGTATCTTTAAAAAGCAATTTCGAAATATTTGAATCCCTTTGATTCCAAGGAGTCCCAAGAAAGAATAAGAAAGAGAAAAGGAAAATAAAACAAAATAATAGAATAATGTGATAAATCATTATAAGAATCAGCCCTTTATCGAAAAGGGAGATTATTTGCTTTAAGAAAAGAAGTTTTTATGCTATAATTTTAAGAGGGAAGTATAAAGAAAATAAAAGAAGTGTTTTTCATTTTTATGATTATCCAAGAGATAAGGAATATCTAAGAGAGAGAAAGAGAGAAGAATTGCTTCTCTCTGAAGGAAAATGATTCCCACTAGAAGAGGGACTTCGTCTCGTTAATGAAAGCCATCCTAGGGCTTCGTTGACTTCCTCTATATAAGGGGAGAAAGCTTGGGGGCGAATCCAGAAGAATTCCACGCAGTTATACCTCTCTTCTTCATCTTCTTCGTCAAAACCCTAAACTTGAGGGTAGGGTTCCATCCTTGTAGTAACGGGGGCGTTTATGACTTTGTTTGAAGCAGGAAACACCCACGATCAACCCCAGATAGTCGGCCACCCTTCCCATCCTCCTACACCCACGAACTCCAGCAGCAGCAGATCGAGCGGCCGCAACACAGCAGAAGGTTGCGTCTCTTCCCCAGCCCAAACCAGCTGCGCTGGATGTGAGCCAGCTAGCGCCCCAAGGGCGGCGGGATGCTGCGGAGCCAGGGGTGGCATCGGAAGCAGCCATCGGGCTCCGAGGAGGAGGGTCTCGGCCGCGCGAGAACCCTAACCTAGCGGCTACAGGAGACGTGTGCGAGGAGGAAGATGACAGACTGCGTTGGACGTTTTTGCCCTTCCGGGCTCTATAAGGTCAAGGAGTCACGCAGGGGTAAAAACGAGATTTCGTTATGTTTTTAAAACAACCGGGTCGCGCAGCTAGGAAGCAATTGCATGGAGAGGGACACGTGGCACCCTTTCATTGGCCAAGTAAGTAAGATTTTGCAAAAATCATAACTAGTAAACCGTAACTCGGATTGAAACAAGTTATATACGAATTTTGATCAGGAGAATGAGAGGAATCCAATAAAAATGTTAATAAATATAGATTTCGTTCCTGTTTGCAAAATTACTATAAGTTAATGAAAAGTGCATTAAAGTAAAGATAAAAACCCTATTTGTGAATTAAAGGTTGAATATATGATGCCTAATATGTTAGTTTGAATAATGTTACCTTGTTGAAGGATAATATCAGATGTGAATCTAATCTAGATGAGAAATTGCATGTTTTAAGGTTTTAAACCAAGATTACATGATAATGCATTTAGAAACCCTAACTTAGAGAAAAGGGGAAGATATCATGAGAATATGTTGTTAAATGATTGTTATAAGTTTTTGGTATACGAAAGTCCTTAATTCTGGATAAATACCTAAAAGTAGTAATTAAGGTCTTTTTATGAATAAAAGGTAGATATGATGGCAAAATGAGTTCCTATGTTAATTAGACCCTAATGAGATTTGAATTAATGATAGATGCACATAATGATCTTGTCATGAATTAAAAGGGATAAAAATAGTATCTTTAATGTAAAAGAAGTTTAATGAAATTAATTGATGAGTAATATGCCTTTAAATGTGGAAATAGGGTTATATGTTGTGGAAATGACCTTAGTATTGAAGAATAGATAAAATAACTAGGGTTTTTGAATAATCGCATAAAATTAGGGTTTAATGCGGTGAAAGATAAAGGGAAACCCTAATTGTATAATGAAACCCTAAGATAGACACAAAACCCTAGAAAGTGAATCCAAGTAAATAGAGTAGTTTTTGATGAAGAGTGTAACAATAGAGTACATATTCTTTTCAGGAAATATGTGATGATTGAATTACTTGCTTGGATATGTTGATTGGCTTGATTATATATACATGAAGTAAATGTTCAATAATCTGCATGACTCTTCAAATCAGGTATGTGGTTACTTATGGTTAACTGTTTAGGTTTCCCGGCGTTTTCCGAACGTTTTATCGCTTTGAATGCAACTAAACTGCTTGGATGTTCATATTGCAAATATAATGTGGATATGACTATCACTTAATGTGTACACCTATAAACTCAGATCCTGGTTCTCTCTGTGGCAAAATAGCTAACCTAGTACATGGCTACTTATGGGTAGGTCATCAGGTTAGAGAAAGACCTAGTACATGGCTACCTATTGGGTAGGTCCATCAGGTCTATGGATGACCTAGTACATGGCTACCCATTGGGTAGGTCCATCAGGTCAATGGTTGACTTAGTACATGGCTACCATGGAGGTAGGACCATCAAGTCATAAAGAGTTAGAGATTGGGCTATCCTCGGATAGTGCCATGCGACTCTATACCTAAAAGAGAGGTGATATCCATGTCCACTGCAGGGACAGCCCAGAGTTGTGAATATGTATGGATTGAGTTATATGGTTTAAAACGTAATCTTGTTTGTTAAATCATTAATTGAATGATTATGTAGTTAATTTAGTTGAACAATTTATCTGCTTCTCCCCCACATACCAGCTTCGGCTGACCGACGTTTTGTTTGTCGGCGTTTTAGGTACAATGAAAAGAACAAACAGTAAAGTGGCACATGTGATACTAAAAGAGAGTTAAAGTATAAAGGAGGATTAGATAGATTAGTATCGGTGTGGATAGAAGGTTAATCAACCAAGTTTTCAAAAGGTATGTAAAGAAAAATTTTATTACCATTTTCAGTATAGTCTGTTAGAATTTGATAATTGTTTATGGTTATATGCCGAACTTTTGATCCGGGATTAATGGATGCGGCTTCAACCTCTTGGTCTCCCTTAATTGGGGGTTACTGAAAGGTGAGGTCGTAACATTTGGTATCAGAGCGTAGGTTCCTCATTTAACCATTAATAATTATTAAAATTTTACAAACTCCATAGAACCCAAGGGAGTTATTAGAGGAGTATCCGAAAGACGGAGGTGTCTAGAAAGGGATCACGACCGGGGGCTGGCAAGATTTTCCTCCGCACCGCTAGTCGGAATACGAGGACTCCCGGACCCGTGTGACCGCCTGGCCAAGGTCTTAGGGTATGAATCGAAATAAGATACCTTTAGGACTTCTCATCTTATTCATCCCTTCTCATCACAAAATTATGATAAGGACATAAAGGATTAGGGTTTTCTTCCTTCTCCTCACCCTCTTGAGGTATGGGTAAGGTTAATAAGGTTTAAGGGATCCTCCACTAAATTAATGAAAGGCATGTAAATAAGATGTCATGGACATAAGCTTAATAGATTAAGCGCAAAATAAATAATAGATACATGCTTAGGTCGTATGACATAAGATGTCATGTCCTCAGGAGAGACCTGAGGCTAGACCTTCTTGTCTGGAGGATAAGTCAGTCTTAGAGATAGAGATCTCCATTGCTAGTAGAGACCTGGCACATCCTATGAGGATGATGCTAACCCTAACCCTAAGTGATGGTTAGAGAGAGATGAGTTGGACCAGGTGTTTGAAGGGACATGCCTTTGGGAAGCCATATGATCCACAGATGACCTAACACCTTTGGCAACCCAAACCGGGGAAGGATCGTGCATGTCAGGGTAAAGGATAACTCCTTAGATGATGAGGTTAGTGAAGGACCTTAGAAACCCCATGGACTTGTACCAGTAGGGCATAGCTGAAACCTAGGGCACGTCATGGGGGTGACGGTAGGATGAAACCCTGGATAAGGAATCATAAGGGGTATGGATGATCTTGAGCAAACATAAGTCCGAACCTAGGCTTCACCCCTATAGAGCATGCTTTGAGGTTGAACCTTCATAAAGAGAGGACCGCTAATGGTGAGGTTGAATGTAGGGTTAGCTCTAGAGAGAGCAGGAAACCCAGCAAGAAGGTTGGAAGCCTAAAACCCTGAACAATGGATGATAGTGGTTGCTTCATGATCGATCCCTGAAAGTTGATGATATCTTGGTTGCCTTTATAGGGACCAAACCCTAGAGATAGAAGATGAAGCATATGGTGCCTATGTGCCTACGGTATATGTGTTTATCTTCTGAGGTAGGAAGAAGAGTTCCTTAGACCTAGAAAGGTTTAGTAGTAGGTTATGAGGCCTTGTACCTTGTGAGTTGTCCTTAGGGAGGACCCAACCCTAAGTGTTGCTCGAGTTGAAGGATGACAAGAAGTGCATGTCATGCCTTTTGCATGCTTGGTTCGTAGCTAAGAGATAGAGCATACAGTTGGACACCTACAAGTGAACTTTGGGTTCCTAGGCCTAAGAGGGGAAGTGGTGTACCTAATGCTCATGATGAGAAGTTGAGCTCCTATAGAAGCGAGCATGGTGCTCCTCATGTATAGAGGGATAAGGGAAGTCCCTTAATTTATAGGTATGTTTGATGAACCCCTCATAGCTAGGTTGATGATAAAGGAAGGTATGATCTCGATCCAGCATTGAGGAGAGAGGATAAGTATGACCCAGCATGGTACAGTGAGTGGGTTGCTCATGCCTTAATAGCCCGCTAGGGTTAAGTAGGCTCATGTGGATGTAAACCCTGGACCTAAGAGCTTTTGTGACCTTAGAGATAGTTTTCCTCCCATCCGGGGAGAGGAACCCCTTTGGAAGGATGCATATCAGTTTTGTTGGTTCAAGGTAACCTATAGAGGTCTCATAGGATCTTGAGGAGTTAAGAGAGAAGTACATGGTATAAGAATGAACCTGTAGACCCATAGATATCCATCTCTAATTGCATATGAATGTGTTACCATGGAGGTAACCAGTAAGGGGCGTGACCAAGGTAAGTAGGTTGCCATGATGCCGATGAAAGGATGAAGGCCAGCCCATGAATGCAGAAAGAGAGGTGAAGGAGACTTGGGTAAGGTTCTAAGTGAACATGTACTATAAGGGAGAATCCTATGTCTATCCTAGGGTCAGGTAGGGATAAGACCGATGAAAGTAGGAGTTGCCTAATTCCCCAGTTGCACATGACCATAGGGTCGGGAGGTAACAACTATCATTGTCTGAGGGCCATGGGTTAGGAGATTGATCACCTTCATGAACTCATGAGACCCAAAGGGCAGATGAGTAGGGCACTCTCTTGATGCATGAGGGAAGAGGGATGACCCCAAAAAGGTCGGTACCCTATAGACCGAGAGGAGATGACCAAGGATGTAAACCTCAGTAAGTTCAAGACTAGTTTGATATCATGATGTATGTGATGTAGAGACATATGTGGCACGTTTCAACTTAGATGTAAAAGTGTATTGGCAAGGTGGGATGTACCATCTCTACTCTTGGAACAGGAAGAACTCTGTATTTGGACTGCAGCCAAATGCTTATTTCCTCCTGTTATGGGAGTGAGAGATAGGACATTACGCATGCCATACACCAAGGATAAGGGATGATGATGTAGGTTGAAATGTTGCCACAAGATATGGGGACAGAGAAGATAACCTACCTTGGTAAAGTGAATGATAAAAGGGAATGAGGTAGTCACCTTATGAATATGTTTTTTATCATGATCTATGTGGAACTTACAAGTTATACCAGGATGAGTTTGATCACCATGATGATAGAATCAGAGAGTGTTCTTATGAAGATGAACATATAGTTTAAGGTGGCATGATAAGCAAAGTACCTGGAAGTGCAATGTTACCTAAGGATGTGAAGTGATAATGAATGCTCTGACTAAGACTTGTTTGACTATAAGTTAGAAGAGTTTGTTTGGCTAACCCTAAGTTTGAAAAGGAGAGGTGTTTGGATAACACTCAGATGAAACAAGATGCATTGAAAAGTTAAGGGTTGTTTGGTTAGCCAGCCTAGTTCTTGATGCAATGAAAGGATGGTGGTAGAAACTCAAGTGCGCTTCTTTGGAAAAGAAGGTGATGAAACCCTGACAAGAGTGGTTTGGGGTTTTGAAGGAATCGATCTTGAAAGAATCATGACATACAGGAAATCATGATACACCATGAAAAAAGGCAATAGCACTTTAGATGCTTAAGATGAAGTTGCATGTGGGTTATGACCATGCAAGCCATGAGGTAAAGGACGAACCCCAGTGTATCGATATAGAGGATAAAAGAATCCTTGAGAGGGAATGAGAGCTCAACACTATGGATGTTGTGATAGGTCTTCCCTGGACCGAGGAAGGTCGAGATACAATATGGGTTATGGTAGGACGCCTTACCTAGATAATATGAGAAAGGAAGAGTTTTGTTAAGGGACAGATCTAGTTGAACTATCCATGAGAGAGATGGTTCAACTACCCCATTAAGTGAGTTCAAAGGTACTTAAGTTTGACCTAAAGGTTCACTTCTATAAAGTGGAAGTAGGTACATGAAGAACTTTATGTTAGTATAGTTTATCACCCCTAACTATGGTTAGGATGGTCCAGACTAAAGGGTCTGATGAGGGCATGTGTTCTCGTTCAGGGTGATAACTAGAGACAGTTCTTGTCCTATGAAATATGTGACAATAACCACCATAACCATGTATCAGGTTTTATATGAAGCTCTGTAAGGGAGGTTGTGTCGGTCACCACTTCAGTAAGGTGATGTTGGTGAAAGGACCATATGATGGTTAGAAAAGGGACCACAGTGCGTGTAGATAAAGTCACTTTGATCGTGAAATGGCTGAAAGGAGCCTAGAGACGATAAGAGTCGTAAGCAGATGCAAAGTAGACTGACATGCAGTTCACTGTGGGAGAAAATGTAACGTGAAAATCCGACCCCTCTAAGTTATAGCTAAGAGAGCTGAGTCCCCGATACATGGGTCCATTAGAGATGGATGGGTGGAGAAGGTTAGGTTGACCCTACCCCTCGGGATAGAGTAATGAGAAATGTTTTCCATGTGTCCAATTTAGAGCACTATGTGAGGTACCCGACCATGTGCTGAGCAATGAACCTAGTGAGCCCCAAGGGAGGTTGAAATGGCCTGAGTCACCTGTGTAGTTTATAGACGCCAGGATGAAAGAACTCAGAAAAAAAGAATATGTGATAATAAAGGTTCTTTGAAAATGCCATGGGTACGGCAAAGCCACATAGGGGCCAATGATGGACATGGAAAAGTCTTATCCTGAATTGTTTGCTTGCTTGTTTGAATTTTGAGGACAAAATTCCTATAAGAGGGGAAGGATGTTATAACCCCAAATTTTGGGTTCAAGTGGTGAGAAATATAATTTCTCATATTAAAGATGTTTGAACAAATAATCATATATTTGGTTGAGAATAAATGGATTTCGTTTAAAATAGCCTTGTTATTTGATTTGTGGGCTTTATTGGCTATTGGGCCCAATAAAAAGGAAAATAACAAAGGAAATTCAATTAGTAAATGGATAATTGAATATTCGAGAAAAGAAATAATGGAAACCTCTAGAAGGCAAATCCAAAGAGGATTTCGTGCCTCTTGGATTCCTTGGGTTCCAAGGAGTCTAAAGTTGCAAAGAAAAGCAATAAGAAAAAGAAAAGATTAATTATGTTTTTCTTTATTAAGAAAGAAATTGAAAACATTGATTAAATGTGGAAATTAAGTGAAAAGGTGAATAATTGAGTACCCTTTATGGAATTTCGTATCCCAAGGATTTCTTATGATAAAAGGGATGCCAATGAGGAAAATAAAAGAGAAATAAAAAGAAATCCTCAAAAAGGAATATTTAAATGAGAAATAAACATGATAATGCAAAATGATGCATATTGATGCATTTAAGGATAATGAGTATCTTTAAAAAGCAATTTCGAAATATTTGAATCCCTTTGATTCCAAGGAGTCCCAAGAAAGAATAAGAAAGAGAAAAGGAAAATAAAACAAAATAATAGAATAATGTGATAAATCATTATAAGAATCAGCCCTTTATCGAAAAGGGAGATTATTTGCTTTAAGAAAAGAAGTTTTTATGCTATAATTTTAAGAGGGAAGTATAAAGAAAATAAAAGAAGTGTTTTTCATTTTTATGATTATCCAAGAGATAAGGAATATCTAAGAGAGAGAAAGAGAGAAGAATTGCTTCTCTCTGAAGGAAAACGATTCCCACTAGAAGAGGGACTTCGTCTCGTTAATGAAAGCCATCCTAGGGCTTCGTTGACTTCCTCTATATAAGGGGAGAAAGCTTGGGGGCGAATCCAGAAGAATTCCACGCAGTTATACCTCTCTTCTTCATCTTCTTCGTCAAAACCCTAAACTTGAGGGTAGGGTTCCATCCTTGTAGTAACGGGGGCGTTTATGACTTTGTTTGAAGCAGGAAACACCCACGATCAACCCCAGATAGTCGGCCACCCTTCCCATCCTCCTACACCCACGAACTCCAGCAGCAGCAGATCGAGCGGCCGCAACACAGCAGAAGGTTGCGGCTCTTCCCCAGCCCAAACCAGCTGCGCTGGATGTGAGCCAGCTAGCGCCCCAAGGGCGGCGGGATGCTGCGGAGCCAGGGGTGGCATCGGAAGCAGCCATCGGGCTCCGAGGAGGAGGGTCTCGGCCGCGCGAGAACCCTAACCTAGCGGCTACAGGAGACGTGCGCGAGGAGGAAGATGACAGACTGCGTTGGACGTTTTTGCCCTTCCGGGCTCTATAAGGTCAAGGAGTCACGCAGGGGTAAAAACGAGATTTCGTTATGTTTTTAAAACAACCGGGTCGCGCAGCTAGGAAGCAATTGCATGGAGAGGGACACGTGGCACCCTTTCATTGGCCAAGTAAGTAAGATTTTGCAAAAATCATAACTAGTAAACCGTAACTCGGATTGAAACAAGTTATATACGAATTTTGATCAGGAGAATGAGAGGAATCCAATAAAAATGTTAATAAATATAGATTTCGTTCCTGTTTGCAAAATTACTATAAGTTAATGAAAAGTGCATTAAAGTAAAGATAAAAACCCTATTTGTGAATTAAAGGTTGAATATATGATGCCTAATATGTTAGTTTGAATAATGTTACCTTGTTGAAGGATAATATCAGATGTGAATCTAATCTAGATGAGAAATTGCATGTTTTAAGGTTTTAAACCAAGATTACATGATAATGCATTTAGAAACCCTAACTTAGAGAAAAGGGGAAGATATCATGAGAATATGTTGTTAAATGATTGTTATAAGTTTTTGGTATACGAAAGTCCTTAATTCTGGATAAATACCTAAAAGTAGTAATTAAGGTCTTTTTATGAATAAAAGGTAGATATGATGGCAAAATGAGTTCCTATGTTAATTAGACCCTAATGAGATTTGAATTAATGATAGATGCACATAATGATCTTGTCATGAATTAAAAGGGATAAAAATAGTATCTTTAATGTAAAAGAAGTTTAATGAAATTAATTGATGAGTAATATGCCTTTAAATGTGGAAATAGGGTTATATGTTGTGGAAATGACCTTAGTATTGAAGAATAGATAAAATAACTAGGGTTTTTGAATAATCGCATAAAATTAGGGTTTAATGCGGTGAAAGATAAAGGGAAACCCTAATTGTATAATGAAACCCTAAGATAGACACAAAACCCTAGAAAGTGAATCCAAGTAAATAGAGTAGTTTTTGATGAAGAGTGTAACAATAGAGTACATATTCTTTTCAGGAAATATGTGATGATTGAATTACTTGCTTGGATATGTTGATTGGCTTGATTATATATACATGAAGTAAATGTTCAATAATCTGCATGACTCTTCAAATCAGGTATGTGGTTACTTATGGTTAACTGTTTAGGTTTCCCGGCGTTTTCCGAACGTTTTATCGCTTTGAATGCAACTAAACTGCTTGGATGTTCATATTGCAAATATAATGTGGATATGACTATCACTTAATGTGTACACCTATAAACTCAGATCCTGGTTCTCTCTGTGGCAAAATAGCTAACCTAGTACATGGCTACTTATGGGTAGGTCATCAGGTTAGAGAAAGACCTAGTACATGGCTACCTATTGGGTAGGTCCATCAGGTCTATGGATGACCTAGTACATGGCTACCCATTGGGTAGGTCCATCAGGTCAATGGTTGACTTAGTACATGGCTACCATGGAGGTAGGACCATCAAGTCATAAAGAGTTAGAGATTGGGCTATCCTCGGATAGTGCCATGCGACTCTATACCTAAAAGAGAGGTGATATCCATGTCCACTGCAGGGACAGCCCAGAGTTGTGAATATGTATGGATTGAGTTATATGGTTTAAAACGTAATCTTGTTTGTTAAATCATTAATTGAATGATTATGTAGTTAATTTAGTTGAACAATTTATCTGCTTCTCCCCCACATACCAGCTTCGGCTGACCGACGTTTTGTTTGTCGGCGTTTTAGGTACAATGAAAAGAACAAATAGTAAAGTGGCACATGTGATACTAAAAGAGAGTTAAAGTATAAAGGAGGATTAGATAGATTAGTATCGGTGTGGATAGAAGGTTAATCAACCAAGTTTTCAAAAGGTATGTAAAGAAAAATTTTATTACCATTTTCAGTATAGTCTGTTAGAATTTGATAATTGTTTATGGTTATATGCCGAACCTTTGATCCGGGATTAATGGATGCGGCTTCAACCTCTTGGTCTCCCTTAATTGGGGGTTACTGAAAGGTGAGGTCGTAACAGTCCCTCCTTACTGACATGTGTAGTAGTTCAAAGGGTTCTTTCTCGTATATCCAATTAAGGTCTCATTACCATTTGATTGGGTTAGGCTCAAACAACCGTTACTATCCACTTTTCATGAGTCAATGGGGGTGTGGGTGTGACATATTGCTTCAAAGTTGACATAATCAATCATTTTCATAGGACAAGTTTCCCAAGGACAGCCAAGTTAAGCTATCCAAAAGACCCAGAAAATTTTAAATTCCCTTAAATTTCCCATGAAAACAGCGAGATGACAATTTTTAAGACATCCACAATTACACTAGATAGATGTGGATCCAAAACAAACTAAAATTGCAAGAACTAATTAAAGCAAAAACTAAAAACAACTAAAGAAAAGGTAAAAGATAGAGCTGTTCCAGCCACCCCCCTAAGCTTGAAATCGACTATGGCCTCATAGTCAAAAACCAACTTAAGGGTGGAACAGTGATACCCTGATCAATCCTGTGGAGGCGGTGGTGGGTATTGCGGTGCCGTAGGATCCCAAGACGGGTACTCCCCCTGGAAGCTTGGATCATATTGGGTCCTCGATGGAGGCTGTGGATAGCCTCCAAAGTAGTCTTGAATCCAGTAATGGTCGAAGAAGGGCTCCTGTTGTGTCTCTATCCGCTGCAACCGGTTGTGCATTTGCTCTTGGTTGGCGAGGATGAGCCGCTCGTTCTCGAACATAGCCCGTTGGTTGTCAAGTACCCGGCTCGTAGTCTCATGAATGCCGGTATACATACCCATGTGCTGCTGCTGAGTCTGCTGGATGTCCTGCAGCATGGTGTACATCCCCTGCATGGAATAGGGATCCGCAGCTGGCTGCTCGTACTGTGGTGATGGCGGCAGGGGCTGAGATGATGAAGATGCACCCGGATGCATCCTAGGACGCTTCCGTGGTGCCACACGTGCACGAAGAGGTGTGAAAGCCTCCTCTTCCTCTGCAGCCTCGCCTTCTTGCTCGTCACCACTGCCTTCTTCCTCGGAGGACTCGATGGCTATGATTGGCCACCAGAAGTGCTGCTTGCCCTCTATGTTGAAGACGTCGTCCGGTAGGGAGCTCTCCTGATAAGCTTGGTTGACGTGGCAATGAGCGTACGCCAACCCGTCCCGGAGAAGAATGAGATTTGAACGGTGCAAATGTTGCACGTTCACCTTGCTCCTCGTAAAGATCGGAGTCATGGACTGAAGGTTCAGCCCCAAGTAAAGCGCCAACTTGGTGACAAGACCACCAAAATGGATTGGAGCCTTCCTTGTGCTCCGCTTCACCGCCAGGACGCGCTGTAGCCAGAACACCCCCCAGTTGCACTCTTGACGTTTCAGGAGTGCGTAGAGAAAGAACAGGTCACTCTCCTGAAACTTTCTCAAAGCAAGATCGCTTCGAGCGAAGAAAGTCAAGCTCAACATCCTATGCAGGACCCGGACGAACGGGTGCTCAAAATCCGCTACCGCTGCATTATGGTAGCTCACAGTCTTCCCTGCCGGCACTGTAACTAGCTCGACGAAGATTTTGTCGTAGTCGGTGTGGGCGTCGGGGCGTCGGTGATCGTTGCGGCCGTGGTTCCAGTTGAAGATGTCGTTGAACTGCTTCAACGTGATGTTGTAATTGTTGTTGAAGAGTCGGAAGGACACCCTTCCCTTGATCCACGTCTGGTCCGATGGTACCACGTCATTTGGTATGACGCAGATATCAAGAGACGCCATGAACTCAGCCACCAGTTCCTTGTAGGTGGGCCATTCACCGAAAAATGGCTGCCCATCCGCATGACATTCGATCTGCTCATAAAGGCGATTGGTGTGCCACGCTTTCCCGGCCAACACATAGGCCAAGTTGGCCTCGAACCCCAGCTCCTGGATCATGCCCCGGTCCACATACTGGGTGGGCTCGAACTTTCGCTTCATTATATCCTCGTAGACCTTCCTCACATCCATGTTGGAATGAATTAGGCATGGACGAGGGATGGAAGCGGGTGGGGGAGGAACGAACTCCTCGATATCCATAGGGTGAGCGCTTGAGGACGACGCTCTGGCGGTGTGCACCATGGTTGCGAGAAGATGGGATTGGAAGAAAATAGCTCGGTGAAGATGGAGAAGAAATTCTCCGCTCGATGAAGATCTCCGCTCGATGACGCTTCTCTTCAGTCTTGGAGGGCTCGGGGGAGTGCTCGGCGCAAAGGAGGATACTTGCTCTGAAGGTGTGACGTCAAGTGACGTTGCAAGTCCCCTTAAATAGGCTTGATCGGCGCCCCTGTTGACCCGTCGATACCATCGACGCGGGTCGATGGTATCGACACATCTTGTGGGTATCCGCCTCCCTCGCGAGTATCGACGGCTGACGTTTGCTGGATCAAGAAACCCGGATTGCTGACGGGTCGATACCATCGACGGAAGTCGATGGTATCGACGTAGCACCCGGATCGCTGACGTGGCTGTTGCGATCGTCGTCGATGTCTGTGTGCGGATCGGTGACATGTCCGTCGATACCATCAACGGATGTCGATGGTATCGACTTGCTTTTATTGCGACACCGCCGTTGTGTTGCATTCAACCTGTGATGATGTCGATACCATCGACGAGGTCGTCGATGGTATCGAGTTGACTGAGCAAAATTCGTCTGAATATCTCCAGAGATCTCGATGGTATCGACTGGGGTGTCGATACCATCAACACTTTTATTGCGACCTGTCTGTGACCATGTCGATACCATCAACGAGGGTGTCGATAGTATCGACGCAGTGCGATTTTTGCTGGTGTCAACCTGAACCCATGTCGATACCATCGACAGGTGTGTCGATGGTATCGACCCTGCCTGTGCCTGCACATTCAACAAACGGATCAAGGTATCATTTTTAAACTAAAATTTAAACGAAATAAAAACAATCTATGACTAAAATTAACCTATCCTACTGTACCAATGGTTGGGTTGCCTCCCAACAAGCGCCCTTGTTTAGCATCTTAGGCTAGACGTCTTCCCTTCATCTCATTCATGCACAAGTGAAATGAGTTTAACCTCATTCACTTTCCTCTTGTAGTTCTCACCAAAATACAGCTTCAAGCGTTGCCCGTTCACCAAGAACGTGGCATCTCCATCACGCACGAGAATCGCTCCGTGCGGTTTCACCTCCTCCACAATGAAGGGTCCACTCCACCGGGATTTCAGCTTCCCGGGATGCAGTTTGAGACGGGAGTTGAACAATAGAACGCTGTCTCCCTTCTTGAACGTGCGCATCTCAATATGGCGATCGTGGATCAGCTTTGTGCGCTCTTTGTAGATGCGGGCATTCTCATACGCCTTCATGCGTAGCTCATCCAATTCATTCAATTCAAACAGCCTTTTTCTCCCGGCCTCATCATAGCGCAAGTTCAGCCTTCTTAGCGCCCAATGGACCTTGTGCTCTAATTCCACTGAAAGATGGCAATCCCGGCCGTATGCCAACCTAAAAGGCGTGGTGCCTATAGGTGTTTTGTACGCCGTTCGATAAGCCCAAAGCGCGTCCGGTAGCAATACACTCCAATTCTTCCTTGTGGATGCTACGGTCCTTTCTAAAATCTTCTTGATTTCTCTATTTGATACCTCCACTTGTCCTTGCGTCTGTGGATGATATGGGGTGCCGATGTTGTGCTTGACCCCATATTTCTTTAAAAGTGTCGCGAATTTCTGATTTCGAAAATGTGTGCCTCCGTCACTTATGATCATTCGGGGAATCCCGAACCTGCAGAAAATGTTCTCTTTGACAAACCTGCACACTACGTTCGAATCATTAGTCCTTGTGGGGATTGCCTCCACCCTCTTCGACACATAATCTATAGAAAGTAGGATATAAAGATTTGAATTTGAGGACACAAAGGGTCCCATGAAGTCAATGCCCCATAAATCAAATACCTCAACTTCCTGAAATACATTCAGGGGCATTTCATGTCTCCTTGAGATGTTACCTGCGCGCTGGCACGGGTCACATTGCCTAACAAAATTATAGGCATCCCGGAAAAAAGTGGGCCAATAAAGGCCGCTCTCCAACACCTTAGCTGCTGTCCGTGAGCTAGCATGGTGTCCTCCTGTAGGCGACGCATGACAGTGGTGGAGAACACTCTCGTACTCCACCTCCGGCACGCACCTGCGAAGAATACCATCCCTGCACTGCTTCAAGAGAATCGGGTCATCCCAAAAATAATATCTCAATGAATGAAAGAAGTTCTTTTTCTCTTGATAGGACCAATCCTCCGGGATGATCCCGCAAGCCAAATAATTCACAATTTCCGCAAACCATGGTTCTATAGAATCAATTTTTAAAAGTTGCTCATCGGGAAAGGTCTCGGTAATGGGTATGTGCAAACCTTGTTCATCAACCCTCTCTAACCTAGACAAGTGGTCGGCCACCACATTTTCAATTCCCGACTTGTCCTTGATTTCAATATCGAATTCTTGTAGGAGCAAAATCCACCTAATTAGTCTAGGCTTCGCATCCTTCTTCTCCATCAAATACTTTATTGCAGCGTGATCAGTCCACACAACCACCTTAGAACCCACTAAGTACTGTCGAAATTTTTCAAAGGCGAACACGACGGCCAGTAACTCCTTTTCCGTGGTTGTGTAGTTTAATTGAGCATCATTAAGCGTTTTTGAGGCATAGAAAATCACAGCAGGCTTGTTATCTACCCTTTGCCCCAAAACAGCTCCCACAGCATAATCAGACGCATCACACATCAACTCGAATGGCTTTGTCCAATCCGGTGTTTGAACAACCGGAGCTGAAATCAACTTTTCCTTCAAAACCTCGAATGCGTGAAGACATTTCTCATTGAAATCAAAAACTGCGTCTTTTTCCAACAATTCTGATAATGGCTTTGCGATTTTCGAAAAATCCTTAATAAATCGCCGATAAAACCCGGCGTGTCCTAAAAAACTTCTCACCCCTTTTACAGAATTTGGTGGGGGTAACTTAGAAATCACCTCAATTTTTACGGGGTCTACCTCAAGACCCTTGCTAGACACCTTGTGTCCTAGCACAATTCCTTCCGTCACCATCATGTGACATTTCTCCCAATTGAGGACCAAGTGTGTGTCCTCGCACTGCTGCAACACCTTATCTAAGTTATAAAGGCATTCATCAAAATACGCTCCATACACCGAGAAGTCGTCCATGAAAACTTCAAGACACCGCTCTACCATGTCAGAGATTATGGCGAGCATGCAGCGTTGAAAAGTCGCCGGCGCATTGCATAAACCGAACGGCATACGACGGTAAGCAAACGTCCCATAGGGACATGTAAACATAGACTTCTCTTGATCCAAAGGATCAATAGAAATCTGGTTATACCCCGAATAGCCATCTAGAAAACAAAAATGCGACCGACCAGCTAGACGTTCCAAAATCTGATCGATAAATGGCAATGGAAAATGATCTTTAAGAGTTGCGGCATTCAATCGGTGGTAGTCAATACAAACACGCCACCAGGTTACCAATCGGGTGGTGACAGGTTCATTCAAAAGATTTGTAGTGACAGTGATTCCCCCCTTTTTAGGGACTACCTGTGTGGGACTCACCCACGTTGAATCGGATATGGCATAAATGATCCCTGCAGCAAGAAGCTTTATGACTTCCTTCTTGACAACCTCCATCATGCTTGGATTTATACGTCTTTGAGGCTGTATGACTGGCTTGGCTCCCTCCTCAAGCTGAATCTTGTGTTGGCAAAGTGTAGGGGAGATCCCCTTGATGTCCGCCACAGACCACCCAAAAGCTCCACGGTGGTTCTTGAGCACTATCAGTAGTTGCTCCTCCTCATCCGCACTCAAGTATGCAGAAACAATCACTGGTAACTTGTCCTCCTCAGCTAGAAAGATGTACTTCAGATGCGGGGGCAATGGCTTCAATTCCAGATCAGGTGGGCAAATAAGAGATGATTGTAGCGGTGGGGGAAGTGTACCCAAATCTTCATAGTGCCTCGTGTAGAAACATGGAAGCATTTGAAGCATTTTGGCGCACTCCTTGAGTGAAGTACTCCGCATCCAATCATAAGTGACATTTAACAAACACGCCTCCAAAGGCAATTCCGGATATGCATCAAAGACGGAAGTAATAATCACATCATCCTCCCATGAAGATGGAATGTCCTCATTCTCATCATTTGGAAACCCAACAGCCTTGCATAAAGAGACAACTTTAGTTTGCTCCATAAGGTCCACTGCTAGGGTCCCATTATCTATCCTGCTCATAACATGAGCCATATCCAAAAATGGCTTCCCAAGACAAAGTGAGATATTTTGTTCCACATGCTTAATCATGTTGCAATGTTCTTTTGCTTTATTAGATGCATTACCATTGGGCATGACCATCTCAAAGCGATCATCCGCAATGCCCAAGGTCAAGCGACCTCTCCCCATCTCCAAGATCATATCAGCTGTAGCTTGGAATGGGCAACCAAGTAGTAACTCATTGCCGTGCTCGTCCTGCATTTCCATAACGACAAAATCAGCTGGAAAAACAAAGCGGTCTACCTTTACCAAAACATCCTCACAGATTCCATACGGTTTCACCACAGAATTATCGGCCAATTGGATGGTCATGTTACTTGGTCTCGACTCCTTCAATCCAAGTTTCTTGAACGTAGAAAGGGGCATCAGATTGATGCTTGCTCCGGAATCACAAAGTGCCTCGCCAAATTTGAACTTCCTGATAAAGAAAGAAATATTGAAACAACCGGGATCCTGTCTTTTTGGCGGCAAAGTGCCCATAATAAAAGCACTCACTTGCTCCTTCAATAACACGACCTCAGTGTCGGGTATCTTCCTCTTCTTGGTGATTACATCTTTGAGAAACTTCCCATAAGACGGGATTTGTTCAATCGCCTCTAGCAAAGGAATATTCACTGATAACTTCCTAAAGCTGTCCAGAAATTTCTTAAACTGTGCATCCACCTTTCTTGCTTTTGCACTATTGGGATAGGGGACCGGAACGGTATATGCCCTTTGGTGAGGTGGCACATAAGGAGTCAATTTCTGTGGTTCCTCCTCAGTTGCTTGTTCTTCCTTACCATCTTCAGCTATGTCCTCAGTTTGCTCTATGACAGGTGCGGGCTGCTCTTTGACTGTTGCTTCTTCAACTGTGTCATGTGGTGTTCTTGTGTCATCCACCCTTGGATTTAACACTTTCTTACCGCTCCTCAATAAGATGGCCTTGGCCTGTTGGTTTCCCCCGGGAATATTGGTGTTCCCCGGAAAACCCGGATGTGCCGGCTTCTTCAAGCTTGCAATCTCGGCTGCCATCTGCGCCATGGAAGTCTCTATAGTTCTCATTTGAGCCCCGTGGCTCTGCAAAGTCTACCCAAACTGGTTCATAAATTCACCCTGCTGCTTTATTTGCTGCCCAAAAGTGTTCATCAACTCTTGATTTTGCTTTATGACTTGATTTAGCAACTCCGTGCTCTTGTCCTCCGTGACCGGTGCAGGTTTGGTGTCCGGATCCTGCAGAAAGTTATTTGGATCCTTCCATGAAAATTTCTTGTCCTTCCGCCATGAATAATCATTATTCCTGTACCCCTGCTGTTGCCTCATGTACTTGACATGAGCCTCATCCTCGGACTCATTGTCTTCCTTCTGCAGCAACTTCTTTGCGAGAAGGTCCATCTTCTCATTCAGCTCTCTCATTGCCTTTGACTCACTAGAAACTCTTGCTTGCTCAACTGGGCCTCTTTCTCTTTCTCCCCAAGATTGCTTTCGTGCCATATTCTTCAGTATTTCCCAGCATCTTATATCAGTGTTATTTAAGAAAAATGTGGAGCCAGCCGAGTCCAAATTGCTTCTATCATGCTCGGAGAGAGCAAAGTAGAAGATCTTCACTTGGGTTTCCTTGTCCAGTCCATGGTGTGGACATCTCCTCAACATGACTTGGAATCGCTCCCAAGTCTCAGAATAAGTTTCACCCACCTGTTGGGTGAAATTGAGAATCTTTCTGATCATATCATTGGTCTTCTCAGGAGGGAAGAACCTCTCGAAGAAAACCTCCACCATGTGATCCCATGATTCAACAAACTCGTCGTCGAGGTTATGAAGCCACTCTCTTGCTACTCCAGCCAAGGAACTCAGGAATAACTTGAGGTACAGCACATCCTGTGGAAATCGATCTATCTTCACCATATCGCAATTTTCAACAAACTGACTAATGTGTGCCACTGGATCTTCATTTTTCAGTCCGTGAAATGCGTTGGATTTGACCAAGTTAATCAGTGCTGGGTCAATCTTGTATGTAGGTATGTTTAGCCCCTGTTTCTTTATAGGCCCCTTTGATGCCGAGGAAGAAGACGCCTTGATCTTCTCCCATATTGTCTGTGCTTCAGCCATTACTTCTTCTTGTTCTTGCTCAGATTCAGAATTTATATCACTGTGGTGTTCCTCCTCGTAGTAGTCCTCGTCCTCTGGTCCCACAGATGGAACCTCAGGTGTGCGATTCACGTAGTCTCGACTACGCGTATGCACCATGCAACATACCTGAAATATGAAAATTCGGGGTTCAATACAATGCTTTGAACGAGTAAACACAATTATAGAGAAATATAGGAATTTTTAAAATTGTTTCAAAAGAAATAACAAAAAATGTAGCCTAGAGTGGCCTCTCTTAGCACTCAAAGTGCCAATAATTCGCCGTGTCCCCGGCAACGGCGCCAAAAACTTGACGTGTATTTTACTACGCGCTTAAACGCAAGTATACGCGTCGAGTAATATAGGCCTTGTGAGGCCCGAGTCGAACTCAGGGATACATGAATTATTGAAGACTTCTACTAACTAATCGCAATCAGCTAAACCGATTAACAAAGCAGGGTTTTGTGTTCAAATTAAAAAGAAAATAAAAATCAAACAAAGAAAACAATCGATTAAAGGTTAATTTAATCAATTCAAAGGGATATCTTTAGGATGGCGGTTTCACCGCGGGTCAACATTGTATTAGTTTTTATATAATTCCTCACACTTCTCTCTCTATCTGGGTAATGGCCTGAAATGAGAATTACCCACTGTCGTGGTGTAATTCACTACTTAGGTTTAGGTTGATTCCACCGTCGTAGTAATCATTCCCCTAAACTAAGCGCATTAAAAACGGTCTCTCAGTTCCCACCATTAATTTTACAACTCCTTTGTCAAGGGTTTTGTTGATTAATGTAGAATTCGTCTCTTTTCAACCATTAATCCTTCTGTCGAAGTGATTAAGGGTGTTAAATTATTATTATGGTGATCAAGCATAACAATAGAAATGGAGAAAACGAATTTATACCACGGATTTGAGAGAAAAATATGAATTATTGATATAAAAATGTCATACAATGCATTCCCGGGCTACTCCCGGTCCTAAAGATTGAGGTTTTTAGCCTCTCATGTTCATCTCACACGAATACATGGTAGAAATTGGGGAATTCATAAGAAAAACGGGAAATAAATGGGAAAACCCCTGAACGGAGAAGAACCGGTGGATCCTTGGCGTAGAACACGAGCTTTCCCCGTCTGTCGATGGTGGAAATCGTCTTCGGCAGCGTCCGAATCACCCGGGATGAGCTTCTCGGCCTCCGTTCTCCTTTCTCTCCTCCTCGGCACTCGTGCAATCCAAAAATGAGATGATCATCTCGTCTGGGCGGCCTCATTAGGTATAAGTCCCTAATTAGGTCGTCAAATAACAACAGCCGTCCGATCGAGATCAAAACAGATCCAATGCATATCTGCCGGCGTCGATACCATCGACGCGGGTCAATGGTATCGACCCAGCGGATTAGCGGCAGCTTTCCTTTCTTTTATTCTGAGTGCCTGTGGTGATGTCGATACCATCGACTTGGGTGTCGATGGTATCGACTCCTTTAGCGTCGGTTGTTGTCGTTTAGCGACGCTGTAGCTCTCCTTGTGTCGATGGCATCGACTTTCGTCGATGGTATCGACTCTGTATTTCTCTTCTCGGCTGACAACCTGTGGCTTGGTCGATGGTATCGACGGAAGCAGATACTTGTTTTTCCTGAAATTTCACAACAAGCCCAAGTAAATCCACACAATTTATAATAAGATGATAAATAATGCTCAAAATAGTAAAACAAAGGGGATTTGATATAAAATGATGGCAAAGACCAAATAAAGTGAATTATGCAATAATATCCATGAAAATGAGTAATTAAAGCACAAAACACATATGAAATAGGTCTCTAAATGCGACTCAAAATCATCGCATCATACACTCATGTCTTAGTGGAGTTACATATGTTCCTTGATGGTGTTATCGATATGAGTTTTTAGTTTATGCACCCTTATTGTATATAGTTGGATGTTGTACACATTTATGTAAATGAATAGATATCACATCTGACAGGTAGTCCTGTATGGACATGTTGTACATGACGATGCTTTATGATATATAATTCAGATGGCAAATTTTTGGACCCTGATGTAATAAGTTTCCTAATGTTGGTCCTTATTGTATTTGGTTTAAACTTTTAGTGTTCTTTGGTAATCTGCTATTTAGTTTTGTTTTCACATTTAGTTTGGAGTTATCTCATTGTTTGGGGCGCGGGGCGTCACAATTTGGTTGGTATCAGAGCTTTAGGTTTGCCAAGTCTATAGGGACCTAGGACTAGGGTTTGTTTCTATTCTTGTATCCTCTAGTCTATCTTATAGTGACTTATGCTTATGTAGAAGGAGAAGAAAAGCTAAAAGATGGTTGGACAACATCAAGAACATGTTATTGAGAGTGGTGTTGCTGCACCAGGTAGGGGGTGCAAGGAGGCAGGTTGATGAGGAGAGGCGCATGAGATGCCCCAGTTAGACCATGTAGTGGTGGTCAATCATATCTTTCATACCTTGTTTAGGCAGTTCAGGGTGACAAACAATGAGTATGAGGCGAAGTTTATGGAGTTGTTGAGGTTTTGCCCTCACATGGCCGCTACAGATCAAGAGGAAACCATACATTTTGAGAAGGGATTAAGTGTGGAGTTGACGACGCCGACAATAGTCTTAGAGAATAGAGAGAATTTTTCCATGTTTGTGGATCCATATTGAAGGTTAGAAAGACTTGTAACTGAGAAGTGTGAGGAAGGCGCCAAGAAGAGACTGGCACAGTACCAAGAACAGACGTCAGGAGGCCTTAAGAATCCTAGGTTTTATGGACTGCTAGCTCAACAGTGGTCACCAAGTAAGGACATGAGTCATAGTTTTTCACCTATAGGAGCCCATGGTCCTGCCTCAGTGTCTGTGAGATGGCCGCCTAGGCCTTGGTATGAGAACAAGACGTGCTATGTGGACATATTGGGCATACTATACCATTTTTCCCTATGAAAGGTGATAAGGCAACTCAGTAGACAAGATAAAGCCAGCATGGCTCATAGAGACAACAATTTAGTGGTGGTAGAGGATGAGGACATGGACATGTGTCACAGTATGGTTCCTTTGGACGCGGGATGGCTAGACCTTACACCTTGAGTCAGCCAGAAGGAGAGGTCAACCTGTAAGTTGAGACATGTCAGATGAAGTTGTTTCATTCTGATATGTCTATATCTTATTTATATCTATTTTGGTTGACTTGAGTATGAGCTTGAGGCAGAGATGCATAGGGAGTATCCACCTCTTTTTGCCTTGGATTTCAGGGGAGAAATCCCTGTTAGGGGTTTATGGCTTGTAAGACCCCTAACCTAAGTTTTAGGGTAACCCTATTTTCTTTGGTTTAATCATGCACTAAGAATGTTGGTCTTTTGAGATGTAATTAGGGCTTGTGGAGAGCTTAAATTTCAAGTTTGAGCTTGTTTGGATGAAGTTTGTGCTTTCTTTGCTAGTTTTAGTGCAAATTGCAATTTATCCAATGTAGAGAGTTGATGAGCAATTTTCCATCTCTAGAGTGTTCCCTCTCATCGACATACCTAGAGGAAAGAGAAAAAGGAGGGTGCCTTATTTGAGCCTTGGTTAAAGAGTATCACCCCAAGTGGTGATTATGGTTGATGTGAGCGTTGAGTGCCTTGACCATGTGTGTTGGTTGTGTTGTAACGACCTTGGGTCACAGACAAGGTTGATTCTGGAGGGTGTCGCAGTTGAGACACCTCCTCTACATGTTGGGGGTCGTGACCTAGGTAGTATAGGATGGTATCGAGTCGATATGGTTTCCCTAGCATAGGTTGTTTCGACCTAGGGTTGTGGAGGTGCTTTGTCGCGACTAGGAGGTGGTGTTGGTTGGTGGTGTCATGACCATAGATGGTGTCCCATGGATGGGTCACGGTCGCAACCATGTGGGTTGACATGATGATCGAGACACTACCTAGAGTGGATCGCCATGTCTTGCATGTCATGCTTAGGTGGTTGCATGTGGGTGCATGTTAATCTTTTGGGTGGACAAGTGTCCCTTTGGTACCTTAGAGTGTTGACACGTCATCTCTTACCTTCTCTCTCATCTCCCATATATATAACCCATTATATCCCCTTGTTTGAAACCCTTCAATCCATCTATCTTCTTCCTCCTTCCTTACTTGTTCTTAGAGCTTGGTGGATCAAGGAGGTTCGTCCTTGGAGCTTGGGGGATCAATCTCCTATTGCATGTGGTGATGGTGGTGATCCGAGCTCATCTTCCATCCTTGGTAAGTGTTTGACTTCTAAGCTGATGTTTCTTTTGATCTACTACCTTCATCTTCCTCTCTTTTATCAGCCCTAGACCATGGTTGTTCCATGGTGGTCGTTTTGGGAGAGAAACTCCTCATCACAAGGGTCATGGACCATGTTTTGATAAGGTACACTCAAGTGTGAAGAGGATTTCTCCTCTCTTTCTCCCTTTCTCTTTTGGTTTGACCAAGAACTTCTTTGATTCTTTCCTTGGACTAGCTTTGACCTAGGTGTCTTATCCTTCTTGAGGTGCTCTTGTGGATGAGTGTGGAGCTTTTGGTGAAGCTTCTTCAACCCTTGGATCGTGTTCTTGGAGCTCTTGATCTTTGAGTTTGGAGCTCTTGGTGGCGATCAACTTTAGGCGGGTTATATAACACTAAAACTACTCTATTATTGCACTTATTTATACTTTTTATTCATATCCTCTCTCTCTCTAGATCACTTCTTCATCATGATTATACTTAGTGGTAATCTTTATATCTTGTTTGGTGGAGATACCTTTCTTGGTTTGGGGAGAAATTTGAAACCCTAATCTATGTGTAACTGATTCAGTAGATGATGAGTTGTGGAGGTTCTTCTCTAAGTATTGCCCTTGATCTTGCTCCCATGTATGGCGTTCATATACCTAGAAGTTGGATAGATGTTAGGTTCGGTCTTGGTTACCTTGAGCATGCTTTTCCCTTATTTGGAAGAGGTTCTTCCTTGGTGGTATCTTGACCTATGCTTTAGCGTTTGGTGATCGATTGCTATAGTTTTCCTTCATGGTGACCTTGGTTCTCCCCTTGGTTTCAGTTCTATTTTGAGACCTAGATGGTGCATCTTGGTGTGGTCATGAACCTTCCCTCTTGGTGGTCGTGAACTTGAAATCTTTTGGTCTAGATGCTTCCTTATGGTTGAGTTTGACCTAGTGGTGGTAGGTCAAGGCATTTGTGGTCTAGCCACCCCAGTGTTGGTGTGTTGTTCCTGCCTTGCTTGAGTGGAGACTCACCCTAGGGTGTAGGATCATGAGCATGATGGTCTTGGGTCATGACATGGGTGGAGGTCGACATGCTCTTGAGGTCGAGACACTTTCAGTTGAGATGTTTTATGGAACCCTAACCCTAGGTTTCGTTCGCGTGTCGTGACTTAAAGGGTGGAGGTCGTCACATGTTGGTTGATGGTCGATACACGTTAGTGTCGTAGTTGCGGTATGGACCATGATGGGTGGTCGTGACCTATGTGGTTATGTGGTCAACATAGAGTGATGGTAGGTGGATGAGAAGCAAATGTGAACACTTAATATATGAATGATAATAAGACATATATAATGTTGTTTAGAATGTTATCTAATCAACTCTAATGATGTTTGCTAACCTTATACACTCCAAGATGATGGAGGATGATGGTTGAACCTAGTCTTGTAAACTCTAATCGTCTAAGAAGAAACCCTAACCCTAATAGACTTTCTTGTGGAATGGTCATTATGCTATGTGGTTATCCCTCTTGTGTATGAACCTCTAATCATTCATGTGTTATGAGCTTGATAATCATAGCTAGTGTATTCTATGGTGATTAAACATGAAATAGGATGAATGAGCCTTTAAGAGGCATGCTGAAACACTTGTTATACATGAATGATGAGTTGAGGGATTGACATACCATAGCATGTGACTTTGGTATTGATGATGTGATGAATGGAAGTGCTACATGCATCATGAGTGTGCCAAGTTCACACCCTATACATTTATATTTTCTGAAGTGTACTATGTCCTTATCTTTGTAGAGTTTGTTATGATTTTATACATTATAACTTGATTGATGCCAAAAGACACTTAATTGACTTAACTAACTCAAGTGGAACCTGGTCATGTAGTTATGCCCTATGCCATAGATCCATCTTAGTGTCAGCACTTACTGAATGGTGAAATGGGCTTTCCCTTAGAGGAAGCTTGGATTTATATATTGTTGAGTATCTACATTCATAGGATTGGCTGCGGGCCATACCCTGGCAGGAGTGTGGTTACGGGCCATAGCTCAGATATATGTTTTGTATGTGGTTTTATAGGATTGGCTACGGGCCATACCCTGGCAGGAGTGCGGCTCTGGGCCATAGCTTAGTGACATGTTGCTTATGTGGTTTCACAAGATTGGATGTGGGCCATACCCCGGTAGAAGTGCGGCTAGCTCAGTTTTGCTAGTGCCATAACCTGTATCAAGGTGGGCTAGGACTTTTACTATTTGACTATATGTCACAGGTTGCAGTTGACTGATAAGTCTCTTCCATGTACTCGTGTAGTGACCATGAGGTCGTGGATTCCGACTCTTCCATAGACCTTGCATGGAACCATTTTCGACTTACTAGTGGTCAATTGGATTTGGGGGGTACAACTCAAATCCTCAGGGCATAATAAAATACATAATCATCTGTGTAGTGTACTTTCTTAGGATCAAATACAAAAATATTGGATGAGGACTTGCTTGCTTTTGTACAATGTAGTTGGTGGTGAATATACATGTTATTCATATTCCTTTTATGATAATTAGATGTCCCCCAATCCAATTGCAATTGCTTATGCTGATTAGGAATGATTATATGCTTTTTAATTGTAGCTTTACTTCTATTCTTTATTTACCTTATTTGTGCTAATAATAGTGTTGGTGGAGAGTTATATGTCACGTTGAGATTTGTAATCTCACCCCATTGGTTTCCCACATCTTTTAGGTGGACATGCACGAGGTAGAGATCATGCAGTTGAGGCAGATAAATAGCAAGAAGGACAGTAGCAACTAAGGTTGGGAATGCTGCTTTTGGGCTTTTGTTGTTAGAGTCCTAGAGTCGTCCTTTTACACTCAGGTCTTGGGGGAGTTACGTATGTTCCTCAATGGTGTTATCGATATGAGTTTTTGGTTTATGTGCCCTTGTTGTATATAGTTGGTTGTTGTACATGTTTATGTAAATGAATAGATATCACATGTGACAAGTAGTCTTGTATGGACATGTTGTAAATAACTATGCATTATCATATATAATTCAAAGGGAAAGTTTTGAGCCTTGATGTAATAAGTTTCTTGATGTTGGTTCTTGTTGTAATTGGTTTTAATTTTTCATGTTTTTCGGTAATCTGATGTTTAGTTTTGTTTCCACATTTAGTTTGGAGTTATCTCATTATTTGTGGTGCAGGGTGTCACAATAAGTGTGGGACCCCAAACTTGTATCCAAGTTGAGGAGCACCATCTTAATTAGTTGATCTTCCTCTTCTTCTTTTATTAGTATCCTTCCTCTTGTAGGTTATTGTGTAGGCCCAGGTTGTGTGAAGAATGTGGAATGTCATGCTGACATAGGCTACGGTTATGCACATGATGATGATGTAGTTGCAACCTTTTTTCTCTCCTTGGCCTTGTGGCCTCAACCTTAGTCGAGTTGACAAGTTTGTCCATCTTGATTTTTGAATTTTCTCCCTCCTCTTAATTGTCTGATTTGTGGTGTCCAGAGGAGGTGAGAATTTCCCAGGGAAGTGAAATCGGAAAAGGAGTCAGATATGGAATTTGAAGAAGATGGAGTAGGGCTATCGAGGAGGGATATTTGATGCACTCTTGGTACATGCTTTCATGCTAGTGATAGATTTGATATTGTCCTCCATTCCCTCCTTCACCCTCTTGGTGAATCCCTTCATATTTGCTAGGTTTTGTTTGGATTTGGTGGGTGATTATTTAGGGCTCTTGATGGTGTGGGCGGATTTTGATTGGTGGTGGAGAAATGAAGACATTAATGGAGTAAAATGAGGAGCTGAAGGTGGAGGAAAACCCCCTAAAGTTAAGGAACCTTGTTTTAAGCTTGGAAATGAAGGAACCAAGGTTGGGAGGAGCATCAAGGTTTTCGATTGTCTCCTAGAGCACCGAACCAACCATTCCATGTGGGTAGAATGATGGGGGTCATGGTGATCCTACCTAATTTTCTAAATTAAGTGGGGCAGGCCCAACACAACATGACCTTTTTGTCGACCATGACTGTGGTGGATGACCCAAAAATCTTGATTCTACTATGATTTTGGGCTTGGCACCAAGACCTCAGTGATGTACCACAACTATTTTTGCTACATTATAATCAATTTTTTAGAAATGGTAGTATTTCATTTCAATTTTCATATCACATGTAATCATGAATCCACATGAAATCCTAACTCATTCTTGCCAAATTTTAAGCATTATCTCTCAATATTTATCCACGTTCTTCCTACATCCCTCAAAAACAACAAATTATATCAAATGCAAAGTGTGTGTGTGTTTCTTTGAATGTGTAGAAGTAAAAGTATGATCAAAATGGGGTTTTTAGAGAAAAAGTTCTCAAATTGATGTGGTGTTTCCATCCACAAGTACTAAATTTATTGCCTTCATCTGTACTTGATGGTACTTCAATCAATCATCCTCTTGAGGATCTAGAGGTATCACTTCCATAATCAATTTCCTTTTCATGTGCATTCAAGCATAATTATTCATCACAAGGAATATCCTCAATCAACATCACTATATCAAAACTTTGATTGGATTTTTCAGGCCCAATCTCAACAACTATCTTGAGTCTTTGAAAATTGACTACAAATTATTTGGAACCTTCCTTCTCTAGAAATACAACTGCTCCATATGTGTATACATGTTTCACTTGATATGGTCCTTCCCATCTTGATCTTAGATTCTGGAGAAAGAATTTCATTCAGGAATTGTACATACAAAATAATTGATTGTGCTCAAATACCTTATTCTTGATCTTGTCAACTTATCATTCAAAAACTTCATTCTTTCCTTATAATTCTTGCAAATCTCATATGATTCATGCATAAATATCTCAAATTCACTCAATTGAAACTTTCTTCTAATGGTTGTTGTGTCTACATCCATGTCTAATGCTTTCAATGACCAAAAAACCTGATGTTGCAATTCTACATGCAAATATAACTCTTTACATAGATGATATTGAACAAAATAGTGCTAATTGGGGCTTTGAATGTAGTTCTATATGCCCATAAAGATTCATTGATGCATAATGACCAATCCTTTTGGTTCGGTCTCACTGTTTTATCAAGAATGATCTTTATCTCACAATTGACTAGATCAGCTTGTCACTTGTTTGAGGATGGTAAGGGGTAGCTACATGGTGGATCACCCCATGTATTTTCAACAAACTATCATCACTTTTATGTATGAAATGGCTTCTATAATCACTTATCATAGCTCTTGACACTCCAAATAGGCTGAAGATGCTATACTTGACAAATTCACATACCACATTGTGGTTAGTTTCATTGTTGTTGTGGCCTCAACCCATTTAGATACATAATTAATGGAAACCAATATGTACACAAACCCATAAAAAGGGTGAACGGACCTGTGAAGTCAATGGTCACATATCAAATACCTTTATCGGTATAATATGGGATAGAGGCATCATGTCTCTCCTTGAGATTGTGCCCACCTTTTATCACTTCAAGAAAGCTTTACAATATTTTTAAGATTCTTTAAACAAGGTTGGCCAAAAGAAACCACATCAAAGAACTTATTCATCCATTCTCTTCCCTCCAAAGTGAACTCTACATGCACTAGAGTGACACATGGAAAGTATATCTCATTGCTTATCTTTAGGAATAAACATTATAATTGATTGGCCTAGATAATACTTGAAGAGGTGTGGATCATGTTACACATAGTGCTTCACCATAGCAAACAACCTCTTCCTTTATCCCTGGGCACTCTCAACTAGCCAAGAAATTGGCTATGCTTTGAACCATGTTTTTTTATGAGAGTCCATTAGCATGAATTGTTCATGAGGCATTGTATCTTTGAGTTTGTTCACTTCATCATAAGGTTCCTCAATTTGAAAGGTGGTCGATTGCAGAATTTATCAACAATCCCCAAATAAAACTCTTAGATAAAAAGAAGCCATCTTATCAACCTTAGGTTGGAATATTTTTTTGACATTAGATATTTATGGGTATTGTGATCAGTGTAGACAATGACCTTATTTTGAAAAACATATGAGTGGAACTTGTCAATAGCAAATACCAATGCCAACAACCCATTCTGTACAATAGTGTAGTTTCTTTGAGCTTCATCTAGAGTCTTGATTGCATAGTAGATTACATGAGGTATACGAGCAGTTATTTGGCCAAGCACAAGCCCCACTATGGTATCTAATGCATATATAAGCAAGGGGTTGCATGATAGGAGAAAACATCAATTTATACTTTAATTAATTGTAGGCTTCAATTCTTTTGTCATCAAAAATGGAAATCCACATATTCCTCAAGCAAATGGCATAATTACCTTGATATATTGCTAAAATCTTTTTATGAAATGGCCATAGAAAGATGCATTCCCCAAGAATCATGATGTCTAATGGTAGAAGGAATGGTCAGAGTAGAAATGAGACCAAATTTTGCTCTATCCACTACAATCCTAGTTTAGGATACCCAATATCCAAACACAATACCCTCAAGAACTATGAAGTGACTTTTCTCCCAAAGGAGCACTAGGCAGAATTTTTATACACCTCTCAAGAACAATGGTGAGGTGTACCAAGAAATTATCAAAGGACTTCCCAGAAACTGAAAAATAATTCACAAACACTTCAAGGGACGATTCAAGCATATCAAAAAAGATAGATGTCACACATCTAAAATGTAGATGGAGCATTACAAAGACCAAATGGCATCCTTATGTATGCAAATGTCCCTATTGAACATGTAAATGTGGTTTTTTTCTTGAGCAGTTGGATGGACTGCCACTTGAAAGTACCTAGAATAACCATAAAAAAAACACTAAAAACTCCATCCTTCCAATATTTCAACAATTATATTAATGAAGGTATTGGGAAATGGTCTTTATTTGTCTTGGCATTCAATTGTCTATAATAAAAAAATTCTCCACTTAGATTTCTCTCTCTCCAATTTTAGCTCACCATCATCATTTAATGCAATGGTGATCCCACCCTATTTGGGAACCACCTGAATGGGACTCACCCAAGAACTATCAGAGATGGGATATTGATGCTTGCATAATGGTGCTTCATTACCTCTTGAGCCTCTTTTAGCTTAGGATATATGCTATCTAAGTGAGTGCACCCACACTCCACTCCTTTGATTGGGGGTCATTTTCCTAAGTTCTCTCGACTAGATTCTCTCAATGAGATGGCCTACCTTGCATTCTCCATCAAATAATTGGGTGGGGCAAATTGATACAACTCTTTTGTATTTCTCTACAAGGATGAGCATCATCCAATGAAGTGCACATAGATAGATGGATCAAAACCTACATATTTAACTAGAAATCAACCTCCCAATGGCCTCAATGTTATTTTTCAAAATAGAAATAAGAGCATTCTTTTAGATAGAGATATCACATCTTGTATTCTTTTTTGAGATGCCAATGAATCAAATGATAATCTTCTGTGGAACTGTCAGTTTACTATCAGTATATGGGTTCGTGCTAGAGGTAGTATTCCCATTATTTCTAGGGGCTTACAGAACATGATATCTATATCCAACAAGACCGAGCATTGGTCATGTACCACATTTGGTACACAATAAACAAAATAAGTATTGAGGGTAAGGAACAAGAATACAATCTTGTATGTAAATTTATAAGCCAGGACCTAAAAGGCATCAATATGTATAGATAGGTTTTCTCCTTTGATTTCCTTCTACACTTGTATACACCATCGATGAATATGAATAAAGGTAAAATGCTTACTGGAAAAAATTTTCTTTTGGTCTTGAGAAAGAAGAGAATAATTGATCATCTGGAGGGTGTCATTTGAACCAAGAAAATAATAATTTAGTCCTTCAGGAAGAGTTTCCAACGCAAGGGTGAGGGGGTCTTCAATAGATGTTTTCAAGGGTATAACTACAGAATAAGGTAAATCTACGCTAGCGAACACTATCACAACTTCCTTGAGTTCCTTATTTGGTTGTTTAGGGAATTCAATGATGGGTTCAAGTTCCATGTTCTTGTTTGCAATATCAATCCATGAGGGTAAACAATCTTCCACAATTTCATCACGACATTCAAGTAAACATAATTCCTAATTAGTAGCATCTATGACCTCAGCTTTGGAAGAAGACTTGAATATTCAACCTGATCTTCATGTGCATGAAGCTAAAATAAACATAGTCCCAGCCCTAACATGAGTAACAACATCATAAGTAGATAGGAATGACCTCCCCATGGTTATAGGTATCTTTATACTATCTTTCTCCATGTTAAGAATGATAAATCGAATGGGAAAATGGTAGAAGTTTCACCATCAGTTCTCACTAACACATCATCTACCATGCCTCTTAGAATCTTCACAAATCTATCAACCAACTTAAGAGTGTAATTAGCTAAATTTAATTGACCTGAGCTCAATGTGCATATGAAATGGCATTAGATTCACACTTGAACCTAAGTCCACAAGGACTAGCTCAATTTGATGTTCATCAATATTGCAAGGGATGCCAGGAGCTCCATGTTCCTTTCTTTTCTTTGAGACAACATATTGCATAATAAAACCTTACTTGTTCAATGAGCTTTGATTTTTAGGACATCCTCCTTGCATATTTCCTCTAGCATGTGCACATGTCCTTGAGGAATATTGTATATACTAGTATCTTCTTTAGTGCTACCAAGAGGGGTATGTTGATGTGTACTTACTTTAATGTATCAAGGATATTATCAATATGATTTTATCTTCCTCTTAGAGGGAGAGGGCTCCTCCAAGACATTAAGGAAAGGGGCTTCCTGCACTCTAGGATCAACTAGAAGAATAATATCATTTCTTTACAAGTCAGCATGAGTAAGTGGTGGCATTGACACTGTGTCATTTAGTATCACTGCTCGATATCATGGTATCATCAACCAATAGAGTCACAATACCAACTCTATTATCCATCACACTAGTACTGTCAACAACCTACCTTAACTTCTCATTGGCCTTGCCACTTCATAGAGTAGGAACAACCTCTACATGAACTTGGTAAGAAAATAGGGGAAAGGAAACACATAATTGTTGTTTTGAATGCAATGATGATTGGACATTTTGGTAGACATACCCTTTGTAAGAATGTGATGGAGGTGGTTGTGTAGGGTTAAAGTGGAGTGAAGGTGTTGCTTGGTAGGGCTGTTGCACATAGGCATGCACATGTTGAGGAGGAATGATTTTGTGGGATTGATGATATGGTTGATGTAACATCCCTGACCTGGGTTATGAACTAACCCTAGGTGTTTTTCCTAAATACGTAATTAAATCCTTGTGATTAACTTTGGGCATGTAATTAAGTCCCTCAGAAACATATATTTCAATTTTGCTCCTTTATATATAAAGTTGTAGCATTATTTTGTAATACATGGATCTATGTGCAAATTACCCAGTTGAGGGATTAACTTGCAAATTGCACATGTTGAGATGTTCCTCTGATGTTGAGACATCATGAGGATGTTTATGATGAAGTTTGAGGGATTTACCAAGCTTGAGCACTAAGGTGCAGCTGTGGAAGCAACCCCTGTACTTGAAAACCCTAAATTGGTGTAGAGTGCAATTTACCCAATTTGAGGGGTGCAACTTGTAAAATACATCATCTAAAATATCTTTTATAACTTTTGTCATCATTTAGAGTAGAAATGATGAAGAGGGCACTTCATTTGAATAATCATATAATAAAGAACACCTTTGTGATTGAATAATCAAGGTGTATGTATAATAGCCCTTTTATGTGTATGCTTTAGTGATGGGTTGATCCTCTTTGCCTTCAATTCTTGACCTTAGAAGGAGTTTGTCTTTAGAAATAAGGGGTAGGGACGAGCAAAGAAGAAAGGAAGGACTTAGATGAGAAATGGGATAAAGTAGAAGCTTTATGGAGAAATTTCACCCAAAATATATATATCACTTCCTTTGCAAGCAAAGGAACGTTTCTTTCATTCCCTCACTTATCCCCCTTGCTCAAACCGACTAAGGAAGAGCTCTGGAGCATAGGAGAACGACCAGGGAGTTCAAGGTAAGTTTGGATCATCCCTTTTGCTTGAGTTCATGGAGGAAACTCGATTTCAAGGTTGAATTCATGGCTAGCTCACCTAGCTTTATCTTTCTAGCCATTCCTTTCCAACTTTTCCTTGGAGAATTCACCTTGGCCGACCTGTGGAGCTCAAAGATGCCATTAAAGACATGAAGCTTGGAAGCTTGGAGCTCAAGGGACAACCTTTAGGTGGGTTTTATAACTCTAAACCTTATGCTTTGATTATACATCTTTTTCTATGCATATAGTTGCTAGTTCTTCTTCTTCCCTATCTTCCCTTGCATCCTTGCAAGCAAAATCGTGAAGAACTGCTACTGTTCTTGAGGTAGAAGATAAGGGCATTAATTCCTATGCTTATCTACAGATTTCCACTTTACTAAACGGTCCTAACCAATTGCCCATGCGGTTTGCACAACTATTTGGTGGGCAAACGGTTTCAGGGTCGCATGGAGGCAAACGGTCTTCAAGACCGTTTGGTCCAGTTGACCAAGCGACGACCGTATGAGAATCCTGTTCCTGATTATGTAACCCTAATTGGATTTCAATTGAGGGTTAATTTGGTGTCCAATTGATTGAGGCTCATCCTAATTGACTCAATTTATAAGTGGTTAACATGGCTTTGGCCAATTGAGGGCTTCAACATACTTAATCATAAACATTTACAACTTTTGAACCATGTTGGAGGTCCAAACGGTTTGAGCCCATTTGGACCAAACGGTCTCAAGACCGTTTGGATCCAAACAGTCTCAAGACCGTTTAAGGCCAAACGGTCTCAAGACCGTTTGGGTCCAAATGGTCTCAAGACCGTTTGGGCTCAAACGATCTCAAGGTCGTTTGGACCAATCGATCTCAAGACAAGTTGATCAAACGGTTTCAAACCGCATAAGCTCAAACGGTTTGGAAAGTCAATCTTTCCAAACGGTCAACGCACCCAAACGGTTTGGGAAAATGACCTTGAGGTCATGCGGTCTTGGAGTCAAACCTAGCAAACGGTCAACGCACCCAAACGGTTTCAAACCATTTGGTGGTTGGAGGTTGAAACCGTTTGGAGGTTTTCAAGGTTATTTATACATAATCACTTGAAGTTGTAATTGGTTCAATGGTGATCTAATCTAAACCCTAATGGTAGCTTAGAACATTAAGGGAATAAGTGATTAATGAATTGACCCATGATGGTTATCATGACGTAAATTACCAAAATACCCTTGAGGGGTTTAATTGAGTAATACATTTTTCTAATAAAACCCTAATCACATGTTAATGATGTTTTGGCTTATGCTAGTCAATGAGGACTTAACCCAACCTGATCTAGAGTGGTGTTATCACCATCTACTAGTAAGAGGAGAGAGGAAGTATCATAAGAGAGAGAAAGTACCCCTCTTATAGTGGAAACTTAAGTAAAGTACCTTCAATACACATGAATGTGCATGATTAGGGTATGATCCACCTATGTGAGATCATGGAAACCCTAATTATGATGTTTAGTGAATTTTAATCTTATCTAGGAGCTTTAATGATGATGTTTCTCATACATGATGATGATATGAGTTCAATTCGCCATGAGGTGAATAGTAAACCCTAATTCTAGGGTGAGGACATGTATTGTGAATAGTAAACCCTGATTGATGAATATTGGGGAACTTGAATCTTCTAAAAGTTTGAAAGTGTAACTTCTAGAATGAATTGTTTACTGTTATCAGTTGAATTAACCATGCAGGTTGTCATGAGATGATGATCATATCCATGTATGGATTATGAAACTATATTCATTGAAAGCATGCTTTAGCTTTATGAATAGTGATATATCCTGATGCATTGTCAATGGCAACTTATGGATTAAAATGGGCTGTGAGAGCCATAATTACTATCAAGGTCATTCTTTAGAGATGACTTGTGATGAATGTATTGAGATATGATGATTGATGAGAGTTAGGCTTGTTACATTTAGTATTCTCATTTCATAGCTGTTATGCTAATGTTATTGTTTGAAGAACAATGTATGATGTTAAAAGAATACTGAATGTACCTAACTAATCAAGTGTAATGTAGAGCCCTGATCATAGATCCATCATTGTCAGAGATCAAATGATGGTGAAACAGGTTTTCCTAAGGGAACTCCTGGATCACATACTTTTGAGTATGTGGGGTATATGGATGTGTAGAACCTTACATCCTAGTGTAGGTGTTTGATGTAGATGTGTAATCCATCAATCCTTCACTACAATCCTATACCGTATCAGTGGATGGTAAACATGAAACCTCCTGATGACGAAGAAAGCACAGATATCCGTATCAGTGGAAGATAAACATGAAATCTCCTGATGATGAAGAGAGTACAGAATGCCACTGTAACTCTAAAATAGCGAAGGACCAGATTACCCTGGTAAGCTATGATAGTAGAGGCACGAGATGTCCTACAAGTAATCCTCTTACTGACTGAGGAAGGTGAAGGTCATGAGAATCCGGCTCTTTCGATGACCTAGTATGATGCCAAGGCACTTAGCAGTGATTGGTTGGAGGATGAGTGGTAAACCTCATCTCCACAGGGCATAAAAGTAATGTTTGAAAAACATAATCCACAGCGTAGCACACCTGTTAGAGATAACTACGAGTTGATTGATTTATATTACACTGTATAGTGCAAATGTCTTCATATTTCATAACTGTTGAACTCATGCTTACTATTATATCTGATGTTGAATATTGTGAAGCTTTTACTGTTTAAGTTATTCTTTGAGGTGCTATAATAAAGCTTCTGGCGGAGAGTTATAACTCTCGCTGGGACAATTATGTAAAATTGTCTCACCCCGTAGACTTCAACTTTTTAGGTAGACGTCGAGGATGGAGGAACAGGTCTACAGGTGACCAGTCCCAGCAGCAGCACCAGGGGCAACAGTAAAATCTCAGGTGGAGATTTAGCCTGCCATGTGGTGTAGTTAGAGTCAGTCCTATGTGTCCTCTGTACTCTCAGGTCTTGGAGTCTTTTGGTCTGAGATTTTGGTTACGAGTTCTTGAGATTTTGTATTATGTTGTATATAATTACTCAAGAAGTAACTATCTGAGATGTAAACAGTTTATCTCCTTTTATGAAGGAAGTTTTATGGTTTCAATGCTTTATCTTGAAAAGTTTTAATTTCCGCTGATTTTTGGTATTCCGCTGCTAATCGAATCGCTTCCTCTACGTTTAAATCGTGTTTATATCGTGGTTTGGAGATCAGAGCCCACAATTAAGTGGTATCAGAGCTCTAGGTTCGCTGAGTCTACAGAGGCATAGGACTTAGGATGTCGAGTCTATCCTTAGTATCTCTTCCTTATCTAATAGAATCTTCTGCTCCTCAGGAGAAGAAGATACATAAGGATGGAAGAGCCACATGATGAGTATGTGGCAGAGAGTAGTGCTAGTGCACCTCGAGGCGGTGTAAGGGTTCCAGAAATAGAACAACCTGCACCTGAACCACCCCAGTTTGACCCAGCTGATATGGGTAACCCAGCTGTTCAAACTATGTTCGGACAGTTTATGACTGCCATGACACACATCACCGACAGGATGCCCATGCCTGCACCTAGGGCACCTGCCCAGCCTGATGGACAAGGTATCAGTAAGACGTTCGAGTGACTTCGTCGTATCAGAGCTACCAAGTACTTTGGGACTGCCGACCCCGCAGATGCTGATCTGTGGTTAATAGAGTTGGAGAAGGCTTTCAGGATTCTTAATATCCCGGAGGCTGAGAAGGTTAGACATGTTGTCTATCTTCTCAAAGGCAGTGCTGGTCACTGGTGGAACATGGAAGAGCAGAAGAGACCTGGGATAGAGTCCTCGTGGGAAGAGTTTCGTCGGGAATTTATCAATAGATATTTTCCAAAGACCTTCCTAGACAAGAAGATCTCTCAGTTTGAGAGATTGAGGCAGGGCATGATGAACATTAGCGAGTATGAAACTAAGTTCATGGAGTTGATGCGGTTCTGTCCACACATGGCTGCCATAGAAGAGGAAAGAATCAGAAGATTCGAGAAGGGTTTGAATGCTGATATATCAACCCCTATGTCTGCCTTAGAAAACCGAGAGAGATTCTCTACCTTCGTTAAGTCAGTCCGAAGGATAGAGAGATATGTGGTTGAGAAGAGGCAAACCCAGAAAAGATATCCACAGTTCCAGGGTTCTTCATCTAGGGATTTCAAGAAACCGAGATTCTCTGTACCTAACCCTCCACCACCCGGATCAAGCTCCCAAACTCAGTGGTCACCAAGTAGAGGCAGGGGATGAAGCCTACCTCAACAAGAGACTCACAGTTCTGCATCAATGTCAGTTACTGGACCACCAAGACCACAACAACTGGAAAGAAGTTGCTACAACTGTGGGAAGGTGGGGCACTTGATGAAGGACTGCCGATCTAGGCCTATCAGTGTGACACAACCTCAGAGGCAGAGTCAATAGGGATCTCAGAGAAGGCAATCTCAAGGAGCAGCTCGAGGACGTGGACAAGCGTCTCAAGCTGGATCATCAGCACCACCTCAACACCAGGCGACAACAAGGTTCTATGCTATGAACCCACCTGATGCAGTGGTCAATCCACGGGTAGTGGCAGGTCAGATGGAACTTTTATATTCTGATATGTCTACATCCTGTGTTGTATGTGTTCTGATTGACCCGGGTGCTACGCACTCTTTTATCACTCGGCGAGTGATTCATAACTGCAATATGACGGTTAGTCATAAGGCAGATAGTTTGTTGTTGGAGACTCTGTTGAGTGGGTCTGCCATTTTGCAGGAGGTATGTTCTCCCTGCATCCTCTTCTTTTCTGATCATCACATTCAAGTGGACCTTATACCACTTGATATGTAAGGATTTGATATAATCCTCGGGATGGATACCTTAGAAAGGTATAGAGTTGTCTTGGATTGTGAATCCAAGTTGGTTGTGTTTGCTGATGAAGGCAACACATGGATCTTTCAAGGTGAAAGAAAGATTCTGCCCACCTGTCTTGTATCAACTATGGTTGTTGATAAGCTATTGAGGCAAGGATGTTATCCATTCTTGGCCCATGTGGTAGATGTTACCAAGGAAAGTTCCAATCCTGCTGAAGTTCCCATAGTCAGGGAATTCGAGGATGTGTTTCCTGAAGAACTTCCAGGTATACCACCGCCTCGGGAAATTGATTTTGAAATCAATTTGATCCCAGACACGAAACCTATAGCCCAGACACCGTATAGGATGGTGCCTGCTGAGATGACAGAACTCAAGAAACAGCTTCAAGAGTTACTTGAGAAAGGTTTTATCCGACCAAGCACTTCACCATGGGGTGCTCTAGTTTTGTTTGTTAGAAAGAAAGATGGGTCAATGCGGTTGTGCATTGATTATAGACAACTCAATAAAGTAACGATAAAGAATAAGTACCCTCTGCCAAGGATTGATGATCTCTTTGACCAGTTGCGTGGTGCAACCGTCTTCTCAAAGATAGACCTGAGGTCTGGATATCATCAACTCCGTATTAAGGATAGTGACATATCCAAGTCTGCCTTTAGGACAAGATATGGTCACTATGAGTTCATGGTTATGTCGTTTGGACTAACCAATGCACCAGCTGCATTCATGGAACTCATGAATAGAGTTTTTCGACCCTTCCTTGATCAGTGTGTTGTCGTCTTCATAGATGACATTCTGATCTATAGTAAGGATGCTCAGCAGCATGAGCAGTATCTTCTCCAAGCTTTGACCTTGCTAAGAGAACATAAGCTGTATGCTAAGTTTAGCAAGTGTGAGTTCTGGCTGCCGGAGGTATCTTTTCTTGGACATGTGATATCTGCCTCGGGAATTCGTGTTAACCCTACAAAGGTAGAATCTATTCTACAGTGGGAACAACCGAAGACGCCGACGGAGATTCGAAGCTTCTTGGGGTTAGCAGGATATTATCGAAGGTTCATTAAGAATTTCAGTTCCATAGCCTTACCCTTGACTAAGTTGACCCGGAAAGATGTTCCTTTTGTTTGGAATGATAAGTGTCAGCAATCTTTCCAACTGTTGAAGGAGAAGTTGACAAGTGCACCCATACTTGTGCTACCTGAGCAAGGCAAAGGATATATAGTTTTCTGTTATGCTTCTAAGAATGGACTAGGGTGTGTGTTGATCCAGGATAAACAAGTAATTTCTTTTGCTTCTCGAAAGCTAAAGAAACACGAAGAGAATTATCCGACACACGATCTGGAGTTAGCTGCTGTAGTTCATGCCCTGAAGATCTGGAGACATTATCTTTATGGAGAGATGTTTCAGATTTTCACTGACCATAAGAACCTTAAGTACATCTTCTCTCAGCATGAGCTCAATATGAGACAACGCCGCTGGATGGAATTAATCAAGGACTACGATTGTATGATTGATTACCATCCGGTGAAGGCTAATGTGGTTGCTGATGCCTTGAGTAGGAAATCAACAACATCAACCATGGAAAGGGCACAACTAAACTCTTTAGTATGCTCTAGAAGGGATATGCTTATCTCTTTGAGACAAGACAATGTGCAGTTGAAGGTGTCATTGTTAGCCGGATTGTTAGCTGAGATGCACATTAAACCTACCCTTAGAGAGCAGATTAAGGAAGCACAGCAAGGTGACACTGTAGTTCAGCAGATTAGATCGGAGTATGGTAGTGAGAAATGAGATGGTTTCCATGACTCAGATGATCAAATAGCCTGTTATCATGGGAGGATGATAGTGCCGGATGTGGACAACTTGAGGAAGTTAGTCCTGGAAGAAGCTCATTCTTCGATGTATGCCATGCATCCAGGGAGCACCAAGATGTATCGAAACTTGAAAGATATGTATTGGTGGCCTGGAATGAAGAAGGATATTGCAGAGTTTGTTCTGAGGTGTCTTGTGTGTCAGCAAGTTAAAACTGAACACCAGAAGCCTGCAGGAACAATGCAACCTTTACCCATACCACAGTGGAAGTGGGACCATGTTACCATGGACTTTGTTGTTGGCCTACCCAGGACAAGCAAAGGACATGATTCCATTTGGGTAGTTGTAGATAGGTTGACTAAGAAAGCACATTTCTTACCTATCAAAACAACCTATTCTCTTAAAAGATTATCACAGTTGTATGTTCAAGAGATAGTGCGTTTGCATGGAGTTCCTGTCACTATAGTTTCTGACAGAGGTCCCCAGTTTACAAGTCGTTTTTGGGAACGACTTCATAATGCATTAGGCACCCAGTTAAGGTTTAGTACGACCTTTCATCCACAGACTGATGGACAGTCGGAAAGGACCATACAGACCTTGGAAGACCTGTTGAGAACATGTGTTCTCCAGTTTACCGGAAGTTGGGATCTACACCTAAGCTTGATAGAGTTTGCCTATAACAATAGCTATCAGCATAGTATTGATATGGCACCTTATGAAGCCTTGTATGGTAGATGTTGTAGATCACCCTTGTGTTGGTATGAGACTGGTGAGCATCAGTGGTTAGGACCTGATATTGTGCAGCAAACTACAGAAAAGATTAAGGTAATACAGCAGCAGATTAAGACTACACAAGATAGGCAGAAATCTTATGCTGACAAGCGTTGTAGACCCTTAGAGTTCGAGGTTGGAGACAAAGTGTATCTCAAGGTCTCACCTTGGAAAGGAGTCCTTCGTTTTGGAAAGAAAGGGAAGTTAGCTCCTAGATTTATGGGGCCTTATCCAATCATTGAACGGATTGGAAAAGTAGCCTATAAACTAGAGCTGCCACCAGAGTTACAGAGGTTACATCCTGTGTTTCACATTTCTATGCTAAAGAAATGTCACCCAGACACTGAGTCAATTCTACAACCTATGGAGGTAGAATTGAATGATGATATATCTTATGAGGAAGGACCAGTGTCAATCCTTGATAACAGAATTAAAAAGTTAAAGAAGAAAGATTTAAGCCTTGTGAAAGTCCTCTGGAACCACCGTGGTGTTGAAGAAGCCACTTGGGAACTAGAGGATGAGATGAGAAGAAAATACCCTGCCCTTTTCTCTTAATACGTTTTATCGATTTCGGGGATGAAATCCTTGTAAGGGGTGGATAATTTGTAACATCCCTGACCTGGGTTATGAACTAACCCTAGGTGTTTTGCCTAAATACGTAATTAAATCCTTGTGATTAACTTTGGGCATGTAATTAAGTCCCTCAAAAACATATATTTCAATTTTGCTCCTTTATATATAAAGTTGTAGCATTGTTTTGTAATACAGGGATCTATGTGCAAATTACCCAGTTAAGGGATTAACATGCAAATTGCACATGTTGAGATGTTCCTATGATGTTGAGACATCATGAGGATGTTTATGATGAAGTTTGAGGGATTTCCCAAGCTTGAGCACCAAGGTGCAGCTGTGGAAGCAACCCCTGTACTTGAAAACCCTAAATTGGTGTAGAGTGCAATTTACCCAATTTGAGGGGTGCAACTTGTAAAATACATCATCTAAAATATCTTTTATAACTTTTGTCATCATTTAGAGTAGAAATGATGAAGAGGGCACTTCATTTGAATAATCATATAATAAAGAACACCTTTGTGATTGAATAATCAAGGTGTATGTATAATAGCCCTTTTATGTGTATGCTTTAGTGATGGGTTGATCCTCTTTGCCTTCAATTCTTGACCTTAGAAGGAGTTTGTCTTTAGAAATAAGGGGTAGGGACGAGCAAAGAAGAAAGGAAGGACTTAGATGAGAAATAGGATAAAGTAGAAGCTTTATGGAGAAATTTCACCCAATATATATATATATATCACTTCCTTTGCAAGCAAAGGAACGTTTCTTTCATTCCCTCACTTATCCCCCTTGCTCAAACTGACTAAGGAAGAGCTCTGGAGCATAGGAAAACGACCAGGGAGTTCAAGGTAAGTTTGGATCATCCCTTTTGCTTGAGTTCATGGAGGAAACTCGATTTCAAGGTTGAATTCATGGCTAGCTCACCTAGCTTTATCTTTCTAGTCATTCCTTTCCAACTTTTCCTTGGAGAATTCACCTGGGCCGACCTGTGGAGCTCAAAGATGCCATTAAAGACCTGAAGCTTGGAAGCTTGGAGCTCAAGGGACAACCTTTAGGCGGGTTTTATAACTCTAAACCTTATGCTTTGATTATACATCTTTTTCTATGCATATAGTTGCTAGTTCTTCTTCTTCCCTATCTTCCCTTGCATCCTTGCAAGCAAAATCGTGAAGAACTGCTACTGTTCTTGAGGTAGAAGATAAGGGCGTTAATTCCTATGCTTATCTACAGATTTCCACTTTACTAAACGGTCCTAACCAATTGCCCATGCGGTTTGCACAACCGTTTGGTGGGCAAACGGTTTCAGGGTCGCATGGAGGCAAACGGTCTTCAAGACCATTTGGTCCAGTTGACCAAGCGACGACCGTATGAGAATCCTGTTCCTAATTATGTAGGCTGATCACCCACAAACATTGAGGGGTTAACTCCAAAGGAATCGTGAGATATAAGCAAATCAATTAGCAAATCCAATTGAATTAAGTTCTAATTTTCAATCTATTTAATTTTCCCTTTTTGGGAAAACGGTCTCAAGACCGTTTAAGATGGTTGACCAAGCATTGACCGTTTGGGATTACTGTTCATAATGATGTTGATTAATGACTCACCAAATTTGATGGATTAATTCCAAACGAGTTATGAGTTGAAGGTTGATTAATAGGGCAAATCCTAATTGAAATCAGTGCTGAAATTCCAATGAGTTAATTAGTGATTTTGGGTTGATTAGCCCAAACGGTCTCAAGACCGTTTGGGGATCACCCAAGACCGTTTAGAGGTCTGGGGTCAAGTATAGTTGACCAATTGAAGGTCCAAAGGTACCAAATCATATTGCAATTAAGTATTGATGTGATGATTAACTCAATAGACCAAACCTTGATGAATTTTCACTAGAGTCCAAAGGATGGATGGGAAAACGGTCTCAAGACCGTTTGGTGTAAACCCAAGACCGTTTGGAGGTCTATGGTTAAGGTAACTTGATCAATTGAGGGCCCAATTATAGTGGGTTATTGAAATAATCAAATTGCTGATTTGTGACTTAATTAAGGTTCAACCCCTATCAAATCAACTTAGATTTTGATGAATTCTTGGGAAAACGGTCTCAAGACCGTTTGGAGGTCATCTAAACAATCTCAAGACCGTTTGGGCCCAATTGGAGGTCAATTGATAGGTTCAACCTTGAATTGATTCACATTGTTGAATATTGATGACCATCCGATTTGAAACTCTAATTGAGATGGACTTAACCCTAATTGGCTTTCAATTGAGGGTTAATTTGGTGTCCAATTGATTGAGGCTCATCCTAATTGAATCAATTTATAAGTGGTTAACATGGTTTTGTCCAATTGAGGGCTTCAACATACTTAATCATAAACATTTGCAACTTTTGAACCATGTTGGAGGTCCAAACGGTTTGAGCCCATTTGGACCAAACGGTCTCAAGACCGTTTGGATCCAAACGGTCTCAAGACCGTTTAAGGCCAAACGGTCTCAAGACCATTTGGGTCCAAACGGTCTCACAAACGTTTGGGCTCAAACGATCTCAAGGTCGTTTGGACCAATCGATCTCAAGACAAGTTGATCAAACGGTTTCAAACCGCATAAGCTCAAACGGTTTGGAAAGTCAATCTTTCCAAACGGTCAACGCACCCAAACGGTTTGGGAAAATGACCTTGAGGTCATGCAGTCTTGGAGTCAAACCTAGCTAACGGTCAATGCACCCAAACGGTTTCAAACCGTTTGGTGGTTGGAGGTTGAAACCGTTTGGAGGTTTTCAAGGTTATTTATACATAATCACTTGAAGTTGTAATTGGTTCAATGGTGATCTAATCTAAAGACTAATGGTAGCTTATAACATTAAGGGACTAAGTGATTAATGAATTGACCCATGATGGTGATCATGAGGTAAATTACCAAAATACCCTTGAGGGGTTTAATTGAGTAATACCTTTTTCTAATAAAACCCTAATCACATGTTAATGATGTTTTGGCTTATGCTAGTCAATGAGGACTTAACCCAACCTGATCTAGAGTGGTGTTATCACCATCTACTAGTAAGAGGAGAGAGGAAGTATCATAAGAGAGAGAAAGTACCCCTTTTATAGTGGAAACTTAAGTAAAGTACCTTCAATACACATGAATGTGCATGATTAGGGTATGATCCAACTATGTGAGATCATGGAAACCCTAATTATGATGTTTAGTGAATTTTAATCTTATCTAGGAGCTTTAATGATGATGTTTCTCATACATGATGATGATATGAGTTCAATTCGCCATGAGGTGAATAGTAAACCCTAATTCTAGGGTGAGGACATGTATTGTGAATAGTAAACCCTGATTGATGAATATTGGGGAACTTGACTCTTCTAAAAGTTTGAAAGTGTAACTTCTAGAATGAATTGTTTACTGTTATCAGTTGAATTAACCATGGAAGTTGTCATGAGAGGATGATCATATCCAGGTATGGATTATGAAACTATATTCATTGAAAGCATGCTTTAGCTTTATGAATAGTGATATATCCTGATGCATTGTCAATGGCAACTTATGGATTAAAATGGGCTGTGAGAGCCATAATTACCATCAAGGTCATGCTTTAGAGATGACTTGTGATGAATGTATTGAGATATGATGATTGATGAGAGTTAGGCTTGTTACATTTAGTATCCTCATTTCATAGTTGTTATGCTAATGTTATTGTTTGAAGAACAATGTATGATGTTAAAAGAATACTGAATGTACCTAACTAATCAAGTGTAATGTAGAGCCCTGATCATAGATCCATCATTGTCAGAGATAAAATGATGGTGAAACAGGTTTTCCTAAGGGAACTCCTGGATCACATACTTTTGAGTATGTGGGGTATATGGATGTGTAGAACCTTACATCCTAGTGTAGGTGTTTGATGTAGATGTGTAATCCATCAATCCTTCACTACAATCCTATACCGTATCAGTGGATGGTAAACATGAAACCTCCTGATGACGAAGAAAGCACATATATCTGTATCAGTGGAAGATAAACATGAAATCTCCTGATGACGAAGAGAGTACAGAACGCCACTGTAACTCTAAAATAGCGAAGGACCAGATTACCCTGGTAAGCTATGATAGTTGAGGCATAAGATGTCCTACAAGTAATCCTCTTACTGACTGAGGAAGGTGAAGGTCATGAGAATCTGGCTCTTTCGATGACCTAGTATGATGCCAAGGCACTTAGCAGTGATTGGTTGGAGGATGAGTGGTAAACCTCATCTCCACAGGGCATAAAAGTAATGTTTGAAAAACATAATCCACAGCGTAGCACACCTGTTAGAGATAACTACAAGTTGATTGATTTATGTTACACTGTATAGTGCAAATGTCTTCATATTTCATAACTGTTGAACTCATGCTTACTATTATATCTGATGTTGAATACTGTGAAGCTTTTACTGTTTAAGTTATTCTTTGAGGTGCTATAATAAAGCTTATGGCAGAGAGTTATAACTCTCACTGGGACAATTATGTAAAATTGTCTCACCCCGTGGACTTCAACTTTATAGGTAGACGTCGAGGACGGAGGAACAGGTCTACAGGTGACCAGTCCCAGCAGTAGCAGCACCAGGGGCAACAGTAAAATCTCATGTGGATATTTAGCCTGCCATGTGGTGTAGTTAGAGTCAGTCCTATGTGTCCTCTGTACTCTCAGGTCTTGGAGTCTTTTGGTATGAGATTTTAGTTATGAGTTCTTGAGATTTTGTATCATGTTGTATATAATTACTCAAGAAGTAACTATCTGAGATGTAAACATTTTATCTCCTTTTATGAAGGAAGTTTTATGGTTTCAATGCTTTATCTCAAAAAGTTTTAATTTCCACTGATTTTTGGTATTCCGCTGCTAATCGAATCGCTTCCGCTACGTTTAAATCGTGTTTATATCGTGGTTTGGAGATCAGAGCCCACAGTTGAGGTGAGTGTCAATAGTTCAATGATGATTGTGGAGGAATGGGTGCATATGGGTGTGAGGGTCCTCGGTGCTGGTGAGGTGGTAGAACTTACACTTGTGAGGGAGTATGTAGATTTTTAGGAGTGTCCACCAATCCAGTAAAGTTGTTAAAATTTTCCTTGGTTTGTGGATGAAGTTTCCCATCTACATGGAGAGAAAGTGTTGAGGACAACTGCTCCATTTTTTGCTCAAGTCTACTAATTCTTTAGACATCTTATCCTTAACATCATCTAATGTACGTATCATAGAAAGAGCCGCTTCTTCAAACCTCAAACTATACCTTGGACTTTATTGTTGGTTTCTATAAGCATGAAGTTCCTTTACCTCTACACTAAAAGATTAAATAGAATTGACAGAATTATTAGAAGCATATTCCACGTGATTCTTCATCTTGTTAATCATTTCAACAAGAATCTTCATCATTTGTGGGCTTGAATCTTTAGGGGATGAAGGTTCCACATCAATGCCAGAGTCACAATCATTAACCACACTAGAAACTTTATGCCTATAATTCTGTTCCAAGTGTTCAAATAAAGGCCATGACTCCATGAAAGGTTTAGCCATGAAAGTGTCTCCATAAGAATAATATACTAAAGTTCAACCCAGCTGAGAGAGACCATTAAAAAAATTGAACAAGCTTCCACAAGGTAATCTAATGGGGAGGGCACTCTATCAACATTATCTGAAACCTTTTCCAAGAATAATGAAACCTTTCATTATCTATTTGGTAGAAATTGACTATGGCAATTAAAATTTGTGTTAACCTTGCAATAAAATAAAATTTCTTCAAGAAGGCATTCTTCACATCCTCACAATTCATAATCTCTATTTTAGGATCATATCAATATTTGTCCTTGTCCTTTATAGAGAAAGGTAAGAGCATAACGTGTACATAGTCATCTGTTGTGGTGGGAGTGCGAACAGTATAAAATTCTTCCAATAAGGCATCAATATGCCTATAGGGGGTTCTAAGTCTCTAGTCCATATAATTTGAGAAGAAATCCCACAAGGGCTAGTGAAATGGAGAATAGTTCCCATGGAATTTGTTCCACTCTTAGCATAGGAGAGGTATAGCTACTCGGAAGAAGATAATCACATAGAGGTCTTGGAGGCTCTTTATACTGGGGTAGTAGTCCTCAATTGAGACTACCCATCTCCTCCTTCTCTAATGTGCACTATCACCAACACACATCAAAACCAAGAAGATTTAGGAATATCAAATGCAAGAACAACACAAATAATAAATAATGGCAACCGTGAGAGCAATAAGAAAAGCCAAACTAGCTAGGCCAAGCTTCATTGTCCCTAAAAACAACTCTAGAAAGCTTGATGCACACACTTGGGCTAACAAAAATTGTAGACCCTAAGCAACATGCTCCAATACACAAAACACTTTTTTTTCTCAATCGTACGAGTTATAAGTATAGTATAGAGCGTGAAGGTTAGGGTCTGACCCATAGGGAGATATGGGAGTACTAGAGTTGTGTTTGGTTTACTAGGTTCCTATTGTGGAGTGTAGGATTTTTAGGGCTTATACTTGGGGTTTGAATTAATCTAAGCGAGAAAGCAATGGAAATGAGAAAGAATCATACCTACATTAATTCTACACAACCAATTCTATTTAACTAATCAACAAGAGCAATTACACTATACTATACTAGCAAACTAACACTACATTTTTTTGGTAAAGTAAGAGTGTTTCTTTATTGAATACCAAAATCTGGTTGCAAAGTATATTGTATCTGCACAATTAAAAACCTAAAACATAAAGACTCTATGTCTCACATACACTTAGAAGAAAAGTTGCAAGAAACCTAACTAAAGGTATAGGGTTCCCCTTATGGAATAGAACATAAAGACTCCTTATAAGGAGTGTACAGGGCATCCTACAACCAAAAAATCCTCACAGGGAGTGCACCGAATAAAACCCAAGGCACATTGTATAGAATGAGCAGAACATGAGCACACATTATAAATTATATACCCTCATTGAATAAGCACTCAAAAATCAAACAACCAACTCTAAGAAACAAAACATCAAATATGAAGCAAACAAATGTCACTGTCATCTATTTCAACTAGAATATCATAATCACTTCTAGAGATATATGAAATCTTATTCTTATTTATCTTTGATTTGTAGATTTCTTCATTGATCTTAAACATGTCTGGAAAATTAGGGTCTGGTTCAAGCAACTCACAAGAGATACCCTCTCCTTCCAATTCATAGTGGACTTTCTCTCTCTATTGATAGATTGAGGCAAGACATAAATCTAATTCCCAGTCCAAATTCAAACCGTCCAACTGATATGAATAAAACATGTATGTTTCTTTCAATAGTGAAGCATTACTTGAAGAGGATTGGGTATTAGACATAATTTCATTTAGCAAACCACACTCATGAACATTACCTTCACTTGGATTTTTACAATACCAGCCTCACCATCCCTTGCAACATCCCCAATAGGCGTCAGACGTTGAGGTGATTGAGATTCAATCCTAGGTAGTGATCACTTATAGTTGTTGTGCAATGCTGATTGTTGGGTACTTCTATGATATCTCTTGTAGTAGCATCATTTGTTGATCTACCATTATCAGCTACATTGACATAGTCATGAACACTTCTTGTTCACTTCCCAAAACTCAATTGGAGGCCAAATCTTGACGCTTCCTTCCTTTTGTCCATAGGACAAAAGATAATTATGTGCCCAAACCTTTTACATCCAGAGCATATACCAACCTTTCTATGAAAACCTTCTTTAGCAAAACTGTCTCACCAACAATATCAGCTAATGTAGCTTTGAAAAAAAATGATGAAGCTTTTAATCAACACAAACTTTTTCAACACCAAAATAGTTGGATTAAGTGCAATGTTGCCAAAGTCTAGCGGCCTCCTCAGCATGTTAGCAATGCTAGCCAACCAATTCCTAGTCCATGGAAGCCCACAATTATCGATTTTCACCCAAATGGGAGCAAGTAAGACGGAACTGGGAGAGGTTCACTAAAGAGTCCATGATCGGGAAATGACTATATTTCCATCTATTGTCCAAGGTGCTTGATCCAAGATAAGCTCCCTCTCCTTTATCGAAGGTAACTTGATGATAAATACTTTTTTCTCATCAACTATGGTATCAAACTTTCCACTAGGCCTTTGATTTCTCCAAGTCCATCCTGATAATTGACCTGGGAATGGCTTCCTACCAGTGAACCTGATTGATAGGTACACATTCCAGTTGAGAATCGGTCCATCTTCCCTTGAAACCTTGGCACATTTCATGTTATTCTATAGCATAGATTCTACAAGCTCAATGTAGCAAATTTTGTTTCCATTCAATCTTTTTGACTAGACATAATCCACTCGGTTTGGGGTCAATGGAGAGGGTACAATTGTTGTCAAATTTCCTTCAGGAAGGGGTGTAGAAGGAGGCAAAGAAAATAAGGCCTCTGGGACTACATCTTAACTGGCTTCCTTCCTTTGATTGTCTCTGGGAGATGTGGATAGGGGGAAGGGGAAGTCATGTATTCTAGGACTCCACATGTGTTGACATCCTTCATTTGGTGTTTTTGGTAGGAAAAATCCCTTGGATCATTGATAACATAGGGAGTATCTTGTGATGGGTCCTCTCCATTGGTCACTCTTGAACTAGATGAAGACGGTAACTGGTTTGTCTCTAACACCACATCTCCACCGCAATCCCTATCTCGTGTAGAGTTTCTCCCATCATGCCCTCCCCTCTTCCATGAATGTTACTACCCATTTCATATGGATTAGGTCACATTTAAACCACAAATATGATCCTAGTTAACAAGCAAGAAAACAATCTAGCTGATAAAGGCAAGAAGAGAACAACTAGTTACACTAGACTAACAATTACACTAAGAAGGAAAGCAATGAACTAAACAAACCAAATCTAGCACAAAAGAATAAAGATCATAATTAACTACTCTATCAAGGGATAACTAACATGACAAATAAGTAGACAAGCAATGAATCTAACTAGGTGAATACTAAGGAAAAGTGCAACTAGGGTGTTAAACAATTCATTGTGGAAGTCAATTATTTGGTGTTAATTATGAGTGTCAACCTAGTTAGTGTCATATAATGAAATGCATTAAATCAAACCATGTTATCTAATCAAACAACATAGTGGTATGATGGTGAATTATCCTATACTACTAGTTACCATGGGTGGTATAGGTACATAAATGAATTAGTCTCCATCACACCCTATACTAACTTGTGAGGTTCAGTTGAGTAGGGTATAAGTATAATTCAATCACATTCAATTATTATAGGTTTATAGGAGTGATTCTTCAAATTTACTTAGTGAAAAAGGGTGTCATGGAGTGTACGAGAAGGGCATTTCACCTCCTTTTACACTCCACACAAGCAATAGACATGCTCTTTGCTTAGCAACTTAAGTGAGACACTACTAGATAATTAGATCTCCCACCTAGGAGAGTTTATGGATATGTAGGAAGAAGAGTATCTAGGTAAGGATCCACTAGTTCGACTTAGGAGTTTTTCCCTAAAAAGCCACATATACACCATTCTATTAGGTTTAGGTGGTTTATTGAGACATGTATTTATCTCAATATATTTCAATAGTGGAAACCTTCCTCAATGCAATAATAGGTGTTATTGTCAAATGTGGATAAAATAACTATGTTCAGATTATAAATGATATGCACACAAACAAACTATCATGGAATGGATCTCTAAATAATTGATTACTAGCATTGTGCATGATACAAAGTCCTTTATTTCCATGAAAGGCGTGTTATGAAGTTAGGAGTGCTAACATGTCAAATGCTAAGCTACATCAGATTTCCAATGACATAAAAAATTACAATCATCCAGACATGAAAACTAAAATCCTAACATTTTCTAGTACTCCATATTATAAGGAAAAACAATCAAATCATGTCATATAGCTAGAGAGTTCTCCCATATTCTTGAATTTTGTGCTTATGCATAGGTACACCAAGAAATAATTGATTAGGTAAATTTCATTAATAGAATTAATCAAAATCATCCAATTTTTACTATGGAAATACTTGAGATACTAAACATGCACTTGTACTAAACATAATCAGTGTATCCATAATCAATAGGCCAATTGGATAGAAAATAAACCTTTTAATATGAACTATCAATAAAGGATCCAACAATTTTTTAGCGATCAAAATCCTTCTTTTAGAAATGATGATGTTAATTTACAATCACTATTCTTTTTGTTGGGTTTTGGGTTACTTGAAGTACACAAACATCACAAGATGTCAAAAATCAAGTATCTTCACTTGCAAAAATAATTAATTCTCCTATATGACATTCCTTGACAATGGATTTTAAATCCTAAGGGGCAACAAATCCTCTATTTGAGCTCCTAGATACTTAAATAAGGGTCAAGCTAGAACCCAAATACATTGCTACTAGGAGGCAACCCAGGTTTGTTTATTATAGATTTTCTTTCTTTGTCTATTGACTAGCTCATTTCTTGCATATTTATTACTGCTTCAATAAAGTGACATTTGATCTTTTCTTTTTGTTGAAAATAATTTTTTATGATAGGATGAGGAGAATATATGTGGATATGATGGTAGCACATCAAGGTACCCAACCTCTCTCCCTTGGAATCTTTGAAGCACCCAAAGGGTTCCCATCATCCACGTGAATGACATATAAATCTCTTGCATATGTGCGAAGACTGACGGATCATCTTCAAAGGGAGAAGAGATGCACCTCGTGGCTGCTACAAGACATATAGTTTTTTCTTCAACACATGGTTGCCAAATTTAGAATCTGGAAGGGAAACAATGATTACCACAACATGTGTCTTATTTCACGAAAATGAGTGCACACTAAGGTATACCGGTTATCTTTGTAGTGCCACTCTATTCAACCAATATTTTTTACAATAATAGATCTTCATGAATGGGTACATGGAAAAAGGTTTTATCTTTTTGTTGGATAATGGTCTGCCATAATCTTAAAAAGGTAACCAACTAAGAATTCAAAAACTCAATATACACACTCTCATACAATTATCTACAAAGGCACATGCATTGGGTGTAAAATAAGAGGTCGGTCCCGATGGACTATTTTAAACTAAATAATCAGTCAAATGTACTTCTAGATGTAGTTAATTAGGGTTTTTAAGATATCAAGGAAAATGTATCAAGGTTGATTTGTTTAACTTACACTAATCAAGATGCAAACAATCAAACTAGTATAATTTACAACTAGAGATATTCTTCACTAACTAACATCAACTATTCCACTAACTAAGATCATTAAGACTTACCTACACTAGAAATTCTAATGAAATAAATTAACCAATTAAACTATTAAGAAATTCTAGAAACAATTGTCAAGAAGGAAAATAGGGTATATGATGAATCAACTAAGGTAGTGGGTGTTTGGCTTGGGTTGGACTCACAAGTGTCTAGGGATGAACATCAACATACCAAACAAGATAAATTCTACTTATCCAAAAATCAAATATGGTTCATAAAGGGAAGTCACTTTCTACTTGGTGTCCATGGTTAGCATGAGTGATATAGAAGAGTTTATTTCTTGCATCATCATTCATCCAAACTTACAAGGCTTATTATTAGGGGAAAATAAATCTTCTTGGTACCACATATAATCCTAAGTTTCCTAGTCTATCTCTTCTCTGACACTTTGTGTCCATGGTTGGTATAGGGGGTATGAGGGACTGTTCCAACCCTTATCACCTCCTATGAAACCTTTACCAGGATCTTTTTCAAATGGGAGGGGAGTAACAAACCCAACAATCTATATCTCTCACATATGGTTAATGGAGACATAGTAGGTGATAATGGAGAGAAGACAAGTTCCTACTCTACACTTGACCTTTTTCCACCTCTTTCACAAATAATCTCACCTCTCTATATACCTTATATGGTATCATACACACATCATTCAAGAATGAGGTAGGAGGAATCTAGATCTAACATGGAAATTTCAGGAAAAAAATATGAATCAATGTTTATACATATTCATCCCAAATAGCATGCTATCACAAACCAATTATCCCAGAAAACCCACTAGCAAAGTTTATATACTCGTGATCATGAGAAAATCATGAAGAGATGGGAGGGACATAGAAGGATCCATGGAGGATATGCATTTTTTATATCAAGAAGCTCCTTCATATTCTTCTTGGCCTCTGCTTTGGGTAGATCCCAACCATTCCATGTTTGGTGATGGAAAATGTAGATAGATGGTGGAGAAGATTTAGGTTTGAAGGTGAAAGATGGATGGCATATGTGATGGGATAATTATAGGGTGGAGTGAAGTAATGAGTGTGTTATGTGCTATATCCTCCACTTGAAGTATTTTATACTAGGGTTGGGTGTGGTAGATCAACCTTAATAAGTGAGGGTAGTTTATGAAGGTTGGTGATGTTTTTGGGTTGTATGGTAACTACAGGTACTTTTTTCCTCACCAAGACTACAATGATGCATAGGAAATTGTCATTAATGTGGAATAATTGCGGTGGGTTATTGTGGAGGTAGTGGTGGGAGGGGTTCAAAGCAAGGGAGACACCGAGGTTGTGTGGCTTCACCATGGACGTTTGGGCCTAAATTCACCATGGTAATGTGACTATAATATGATGACGGTGGAGGTGGATAAAATCAAGCTAGTTCTTGAGTCTCCACTTCAACATGGTGATTTCCTCACTACAATTGTGGGCCATGAAATTGATGTCGTTATCTTCTCAAAAGAGATTGTTTGGATTTAGAATGACATTTTTGTTGGTTGATCAAACACACTTGAGATTCAACTTTAATTCCTTAGCATTCCTTGGATTAACATGTTCCAATTGCTTCTTTGATCATCATTGGGATTGATTTGGATCAACCCTAGCCTCCACCATGAGCAGGTGTAGGGTCATGATCATCTGTATAAACTTTAGCATCAAATTACTTAAAAACATGTAGAAAAAACAATACATGAACTTTAATATAATAAGGATTTAATGGGTATTCAAAATACATTATACTCCTATTGATGTGATAGTTGAGAAAAATGAATACAACTGGAGGCCCAAATTAAGACTCTATAGTTTGGTATTTCTCCAAATTATATTCTAAGATAGTTACATTTGTTCCCTTAGTTTCATCATCATTTTATCAATTTTAAGCTTTCTTTTTCACGTTTCATATTTTCCTTGTATATATGAAGAATTTAATAGTGAATTCAACTCAGTAACGTAGATCAGGGATAAGTTAGAAGAATTAAAATTTCAGCCAATTGAATGCATTTTACTATTAAAGTGAAACTCTGGTAATATCCAATTTTTAGGATGTTTTATGCCTATTTTATCCTTAGTGTCATCATGAAATATGCTCACAATACCAATATTTCTATATATTTATACCAACTAGGCTAAGTAGTCAACTAATAAATCTTTGAGTATCACAAAATTCAAAGTTTTTGGAAATAAAGCAACAAGGACCTCAACAAACATATATCAAGGCATGTCAATCCATTCATCAACTCTTAACCATAGTGAGAAGCTATTGAGTCAAATTCTTATAGATCTACATCTATCTAAGATAGATACCTATCAAGGTTAGCATTTTAGAACAACCCGATAGGTCTAGCTATTAGTCCTAACAACAAGTCTATCTAGCCCAATTTTGATGCTAGTCAGAGAATCCATCAAGGTAGAGACCTATTGGTTCGCAACCTTGATAGTCATCATCAAACTCAATAAGAAGTTGTCAAGCACAAAGAAGTACAAGCCTTAAAATTAAACAACCTCAATCCTGGGAATGGACTTGATAGATCAACTATCAAGCACCAAGATATTGAGACCAAGCCATACAAGCTTTAATGAAATATATCAAAGCTCCGAAACAAAGTTGATTCATTAGAAACCCTCAATCAATAGAAACCTTGAATGACAAAATATATATAAGGATGTGTAATTGAGAATATGCCATCGAGCCTCACCTTTGATGACATCTACAAGAAAGTCGGCCCACTGCAACATGAACCAACAAAGACATTTCAATGACGCCCATATTCCACATTGTGCCATGTGTTTTAGAACCCCCTAAGACTTGATGAATGTATACTCATCCACATTCAACTGCATCTTTTATAGTCTTTCATAAGAGTTTATTTTAGTTTGGCCTTTTTTCTAGAAATAATTGCAATTTGCTCACTCCTCTACCATTAACACAATTTTCATCATTTTTCACTCATATTTTGCAGATTATACCTTCACTCACATTAGGGAAACATGAACCTGGTTAAAAATCTAGAAATCAAGGACCAACGGCCTCAACTAAAATATTTCTTTGTACTGAACCGATCGGTTCATGTAGCGAACTGGTCGTTTCATTCTTGCAGAAGGTCGCACCCCATAGTCCCAAACAGCCATTTCACCTCTCAACTTAACCTTTCCACATTGGTCGTTCAATAGCCAAAGCAAGATTTCAACACCTTCCAACTGCTTGAATGAGTGAAATGGGCATTCAAGGTTCCCAAACGACTAACTCAGATTGCTTAGTGACCAAGTCTTGGTCAAACAATGCCACCACCATATCTCTAGGGTTTTGACCCACTTCCCTAGGCTAGCGCCTCTCCAAATATGAACTGATCGATTCAAACTGTGAACCGACCAATTCACAACCCACGATATGAATTCATTAGCAACTACTGTCATTCTTTTTTCACTCCCCCCTTTAGGGTTTCCTATAATGGGGCCTGGGGAGTAGCCCCATACCATAGTTGACTAGATCTATTTATATATGATGATATTTGTTAGATGGTTTTTGTTTGGTATATTACCGACTTGAATGACTTGATCGCTCACTTTTGTCTAATGTTAGTCAAGGGTGATTAGATCTCAGACCCCAAGGCCAGGAACAACCAAACAAATTCCCAAATACCCAGATGAGATCTCAGAAGGATCTTTTGTTGGGATTTTCAGATAAGGATCTGTAAACACTAGGACTAATGGGTTTGTAGGGAATTTGACTTTTGTGAATGCATTTGAGGATGTTTTTGCATACCTTCATATGACTTATTTTATCTCTGTAGATCCCATGGATCTAGTTTTATGCAGACTATGGTGGTAAAACCCATAACCCCCACATCCTTTATCACAGATTCAATCTCAATTTCCCAAACGCTCATTTTTTCAATCACTCTTTTTTTTCTTGCAATTTAATTTTGCTCATAGATAATCTTTCCTTTATTATTCTTTTTATAACCATCCTTTCTCTTGTTATTAGCATAACTCTTTCTTTATTTGTTCTTAGTGTAACATTAAATTCTTGTTCTAGAATAATCTTTCTTTCTTGTTCTAGTGTAATCAAACATTCAACCAACAAAATTTCCTATTTACATTCGATAAATTTGTTCAACAAATTCGATTCAAATTCAAATCTTAATCACATTGTCCTATGGGATCGACCCTCTCTATACTAATAAATTAATTGTAATTGTTTGTTTTGCCATTAACAGGAGGTTAAACTTTAGGAATCAACCACTAGTGAATTGGTGTGCCGAATGACACCTACCAATTTTGGTGTCAGTCTGGGACAAAGTGTTTGTTTTATCGAACCCTGATTTTTTTAACAATTTTTTTCTTCTTTTTTTCCTCTTCGTATTGAATCCCACTCTGGCAGTGCTACTCCTCCTTCTACCGAGTTTCCATTCTAGTAGTTCATTTTTCTACAACTGCCTTTATTTATTCATTTTAACTGGGCATGCAACACTCACTAAACGTTAATCCTGTGTCGCTAGTTTTTGATTGAGAGATAGAAAGAACATTCCATCTTTTAAATTGATAAAAACATTTTAGGATGGATGAAGAAGAAGTGACCTATAGGATTGAGCAAGCCCTTGCTAATTAGAGTGAAGCTATGTTAGCTGAACAAGAAGCCTATGATGTTCACTAGTTTTTGACTGAGAGATAGAAAGCACGTTCCATCTTTTAAATTGAGAAAAACATTTTAGGATGGATGAGGAAGAAGTAACCTACAAGATTGAGCAAGCCCTTGCTGCTTAGACTGAATCTATGTTAGCTAAGCAAGAAGCCTGTGATGTCATGCTACGTGAGGCCGAATGACAAAACAATTGAAGGACTTCTGAGTCCCTAAGACCGCCTATGCATAACATCTTGTTGTGCCACCCAACATCACGGATCGACAATTAGAGATCCAAACTCAATGGATCATGATGCTTCAAGCCAACCCATTTGTCGATAATAAAGGCGATGATTGTCAGGACCACCTCCAAAGATTCTCTGATCTATGTTCCTTACATAAGACCCCAGGAGTTTTTGAGGATGCAATTCAACTTAGATTGTTCAAATACTCTCTTTCTTGTCAAGCTAGTAGTTGGTATATGACATGAAGGGAGATCACATCACTACTTGGGATGTTGTCCAATCCAAATTTTTGGAAAAATAGAATCCCCCTTCTCTCACTTATGAAACCAGGGGACAAATTACCCAGTTTGGCATGGTCCAAGGTGAGAACATAGGAGAAGCTTGGGATAGTTTCAAAGACCTTCTCCGCAACTTCCCCCACCATGATATCCCCCAATATCAACTCATCAAAATATTTATGTGATGATGATGAAAACACCAAAGTTTTTCTTTATTCCTCATTTGGAGGAAGTTTCATGTTTCAAAACCTAGATAGTGCATGTGAGGTTATTAACTACAACTTTAAGACCCAAGCATGACGAGGGACGATGGAGTTCTCAAGGTGGATAAGGTTGAGGAGAATTTTGACATCAGAGATATTACTGAAAGCCTTAAGTTCCTTGTCATGAAACAAGATCACCTAGAGTCTTCTTCAATGCCTATGAAAGGACAGGGAAACCTCACAAAATCAAGGTTGTAAACTCTCTCTGTGGCATTTTCCAGGGGTATGATCACACTACTCAACAATATCAACTTCTCTACAATGTTCCCATGCAACTAGAAGTTGAACATTAAATAGAGGACCTCAAATCCATTCATAGTATGCCTGATCAACCCCATTATAACTTGAATTAAGCTAGATTTCACCCTATGTTCTAATATGGAAATGTGTCGGGTGCTGAAAATGCTTCCCAACAAAGAACCTCTCATCCTCAAGACAATAGTATGAATCATACACCACCAAAATTTTCATATAATAACAACCACATGAATTTTGGGAATCAGGGGAATTATAGGGGCAATTTACAAAATTGTGGCCCCTATCAAGGGCAGCAATATCAAAATTTGAACCAACCACCACCACAAATGCAACAACATGCCCCTATTCCCTCTGTTGACAATGAAATAGTTGCATTAGAGAAGATCATTCTTTCACCACAAGCCCACTAGAAGGTAAATGATGCTCAGTTGGCCCAACTCCTAGCTAGCCAAACCCCCCTACTGAAACTTTTGTTGGGCAACCAAAAAACAACCCCAAGCATCTTGAGCAACTTAAACTTGTCTCCACCCATTGTGAAAGGTGCATGCTTCTCCCCCTCCTCTAGAGAAGAATCATGTGGTACCATCGGGTTTTTAAGATGATTACACCATAATTTTTGAAAAATAACCTTCACCAGTCGCCCCTCCATCCCCGTTACTGAAGCTCAACAAGTGGAAGCTAATGAGCCTAAGATATCGATCTATAAACCTTGAACACCATACCAAGCTCATATCAAGCAAACTAGGCTAGATGCCTGTTTCATGAAGTTTAGGGAGGTCATGAAAAAATTACATGTAGACATTCCTTTATTAGATGCCCTTGCTAACATGCTTGCCTCATCAAAATACATGAAAACTCTTTTAATTAGGAAGTACACCACTGAGAAATATGAAATTGTGAAACTTTCTAGGACCACATCGTATATCATTCAAAATAAAATGTCTAAAAATAGAAGGACTTTGTTTCCTTTGGAATTGGGTGCTACTTAGCAGACAATGCTTATAGGAAAGGTCTTGCTGACTTGGGAGCCAATATTTCGATCATGCCTTATAGTCTTTGTAGGAGATTAGGATTTGTTCATATGCTTCCCACTTCCATGACCATCCACATGGCAGATGCATCCATGACAAAACCTATGTGAATTATTGAAGATATACCTATAAAGGTTGGAAAGACGTGTATGTTCCAAGTGATTTTATGATCATGGGAATCAAGTAAGATCTACTTTACCCCCTCATTTTTGGATATCCCTTCCTAGCCACTACCCAAGCCTTGGTTGATGTTGAGGTTGAAACCTTCCTTTTATGACTAGGAAGTCAAACCCTAGAGTTTAGGGTGTTTTAAAGCATGAGAGGCACAAGCCTTCAAGAGGAGGTATACCTCCTTGATTTTGTTGACAAGCTATCCCAATTAAGACAAGAGTTGGAATTAATTGAGGACCCTCTCCACACTACCCATATGTCCCCTTCAAAATGTGGTTTGAATATGAGCAACGAGACCAATGCAGGGCTCACCTTGGAAATTTTGAGGAAGTTTCTCATGCTAAATTTGATGACCTAAAAATGTTATCCTTTCTAAAAGAGAAACCTAAACCCCCTAAGGCCCCATAAATGAAACCTCTCCAAGAAGAACTTAAATATGTCTTTCTTTATGAACAACAAATTTGTCCTATCATAATCAATTATGACTTACTTCTGAGCAGGAAGACAAGCTCATGACTGAGCTCAGGAAAAGAAGGGCCTCTCTACAATATAAAATGGCTGAGTTGAGAGGCATCAATAAAATGATTTGAATGCATAAAATCCTTATGGTAGAAGAGTATAAATCATCCCAATACCCTCATTGATAATTTAACCCAAACATGAAAGAGGTTGTCTGATTGGAAGTTATCAAGATTTTGATTGCATGAATCATCTACTCAATCTCTGACTCCCTTTGGATCAATGATGTGCAAGTGGTCCCCAAGGAAGGGGAAACCACTATTGTGAAGAATGAAGATGATGAGCTCATTCCCACTTGTACTATTATGGGATGGAGGATGTGCATTGACTATAGGAAGCAGAACAAGACCACTAGGAAAGATCATTTCTCTATTAACTTTCTAGATCAAGTAGAGTGCCTAGTCCATCGAATACATTTTTGTTATTTAGATGACTATTCATGGTTCTATTAGATTCCCATTCATCCTAAAGATCAGGAGAAGACCACCTTCATTTTCCCTTTGGCACCTATGGATTCAGCGAAATGCCTTTCGGTCTATGCAATGCCCGTGCCACTTCTTAGCGGTGTATGTATGCTATTTTTGCAAGGTTAATCAAAACTATTATGGAGGTCTTCATTGATGACTTCTCCATTTATGGATACTACTTTGATTCTTGCCTTAGACATTTATCCTTGGTCCTTGAAAAGTGTGAAGAGGCCCACTTAGTTTTAAATTGGGAAAAATGTCCTTATGGTTAATGGATGAATTGTTTTGGGACACTGTGTTAGCAATAGAGGTATAGAGGTGGATAGGTCCAAGATTGAGGTCATCTCCAAAATCCCCCACCTCAGTCAAAGATATTCGTGATGTCCTTGGGCATGCTGGATTCTATCATCGATTCATCTGTGATTTTTCAAAAATCACCAAATCTCTCACCAACCTCCTCCTAAAGGATGTTCCCTTTACTTTTGACAAAGCTTGCATGACCAGTTTCCATTACCTAAAGGATGCTCTCACCTCTACCCCCATAATCCATGCACTTGATTGGTCCTTGACTTTCAAAATCATGTGTGATGCTAGTGATTATTTTTTTAATGCCATTCTTGGGCAACAAGTAGACAAGAAACATCATGTCATATGCTACACATATAAAAGTTTAGATGATGCATAGTGGAACGACACTACTACTGAGAAGGAAATGTTAGCCATTGTCTATGCCTTTGACAAGTTCCGATCCTATATAGTTGGGTCTAATTAATTGTTTACACATATCATGTAGCCATTTAATTCTTAATGACCAAAAAGGATGCCAAACCTCGTCTCATTTGTTGGATCCTTTTAGTTGAGGAATTTGATTATAAATCCTTCATAAGAAATGTTGTGAAATGTTTTGTTGATCATCTTAGCCACCTAAGCTTATGTGATGACGATAGAACCCCCATTAATTATTCTTTACCAGATGATAAGTTGCTTAAGGCTGAATCCCATACCAATGGTTCACAAATTATGATAATTGTCTTGCTACAGGTGTCCTACACCCTGATTACATGAGACATGCTAAGGAATTTTTTTACATGATGTTAGGAACTATTATTGGGATGACCCTTATCTTCTTAGACCATGTGCAAGTGGTCCTTATTGCAGATGTGTCACTAAGGGTGAGACTCATGATATCCCCACCCAATGTCATTTTGGCCCCACTGGAGGGCACATGAGTACTCAAAAAACAACTAGGAAAGTGCTTTAGTCTAGTTTCTTTTGGCCCACTATTTTCAAAGTTTCTTATGAATACATTCTAGCTTGTGATCAATGCCAGAGATCTGGAAATATTTCTAAGAGATCAAATGCCAATGACTTCCCAATAAGAAATAGATATTTTTGATGTTTGGGAAGTGGATTACATGGGGCCATTTCCTTCTTCTTATGGGTACCTATATATCCTGGTGGCTGTGGATTATGTTTCTGAATGGGTAGAATCCATCCCCACCAAGACTTTGACTCCAAATCTATTAAGAATATTTTCAAAGATATAATTTTCCCTAGCTTTAGGGTGCCTTGTCCCGTGATTTTTGACGTGGGATCACACTTTCTAAAGAAAAGGTTTGAGTCTTTGCTTAGAAGACATGGGGACCACCACAAGGTCACCTCTCCTTACCACCCTCAGACTAGTGGTCAGGTTGAGGTTTCAAATCCTCAAATCAAGTCCATCCTAGAGAAAACTAATAATTTCACTAGGAAAGATTGGGTTTTGAAAATCAATGATGCCTTGTGGGCATACAGAACGGCCTACAAGACACCATTAGGCACCACTCCTTTCAGGTTGAAATATGGGAAATCTTATCATCTTCCCATAGAATCAGAACACAAGGCTGGTTGGGCTATTCAATCTTTCTGCAACAGGTGAGAAATGTTTTCTTCAGCTGTAAGAACTAGAAGAACTTAGGATGATAGCCTATGAAAATGCTTAAATTTACAAGGACAAAACAATGTTAGGGAATGATGGCCATATTTGTTAGATAGATATTCAAGAAGGTAACTAGGGTTTAGTTTACAATTTCAAGTTGAGGCTCATCCTTTGAAAATTAAAATCTAGATGGTATGGCCCGTATCTTGTAAATCATGCCTATCCATGTGGAACCTTTTTTCTTTGGGATAAACGAAAGGGTGAATTTATGGTAAATGGGCATAGACTCAAGTAGCAACACTGAAGACTTCATGGGACCAAAAGCATAATGCCTCCCTATTCCTATAGGCTTAAAATTAAGTAACCCTCCTACCCACCCACTCCCGATCCATAATCGACTCCATGAATATACTTGTTGGGACTTCGACATAAAAATGGGTGCTTGTTGGGAGGCAACCCAACATCTCTTTTATTTTACTTAGTTTTCCTTCATTTAGTTGTTATTTATATTCAACTAACTTTTACTTTGTTCATGTTCTATTTAAAAAAAAGGTGAGATGCTCAGTTGGTCCCCCAATCTATCGACTCATGTTGGAGAAGACTTGTATTTCAAAACATACGTTACGACATATGAACATGGCATTTCACAAAGTGAAATGATCGATTCATGCCTTAATGCGACCACTTCAACTTGGTGTTTGATTTGAATTTGAAATGATTTTTTGCCACCCACGATGCATGAACCAGTTTCCTCATCATGCAAAATAGTCAGTTCATGGCCATAATATGCCAATTCAAACGGGTGGCTACATGGGGAATCAAATCGCCTAGCCTCTCCCCCATGATAGGTGAACCGACTGTTTCATCCTTTGAACCAATTGGTTCATACCCTACAATAAGTCTACAAAATATGTTGAATGGGAGAGGGAAAATCACAACAACAACCTTCCCTTGAGCCTTCGTCACCCTAGCCGCCACCTTCTGGCCCAACAACATTAGATCTTGGCAAGAAGCTCTCTTTGCCCCAGTGAGCTAAGCACCTAAGACCACTAACCACCCATTCACATCGCTAGCCATCTGTCTCACTGCCAGTCAACCATCCTATGTCTGAAGGGCCGTTCGTGTAGCTAATCCACTCCCTTCCCAAGATCCAATGCCTTCCATCTTCCTCCCTTCTCTAATGAATAGACTATTCCATCCCCCATCCAACCATCTTGTCGCCACCAACCAGGCATCTGGCCACCCGACTGGGCTTTTTCCCACCCACTCATGCCATCCATTAGTGAATTGCCTCATGATCAACTTCCTCTACCTTCCTCTCCTTACTTCCCAACAGACCATGGTGGTCGATCCGAGTGTCTCAGACATACAATCAAGTGTTTTAGGGCTCAACTAAGCTCCCTTCTGCCATATGAAATGAGTGTTACACTAGTCCAGACGATCAATTCATCAACTGAAATAGTCAGCTCACTCTCCCAACTGAGCAGTTCATGCTTCTGGCTGAACTATCATGCAAAGGATCAATGGGAGGATTTCTCATCCATCTCTACAAGGGGAAGGGGCCAGCCAAGAAGACAATCTCCCGTGACCCTCCTCGTCACTCCAACTTGGGCCCTAGAATATGCATCCAGTAACACACCAACAAGTCCTCTCCCAAGATATCCCCAAAGATGTTCCCTGACCTTTATGAGGAAAATGAGCTCCTCCATGAAGTTGAGGCAGGCCAGTCATCTTGACATGATTCAGACTCCATCATGCCTCGTCCACCGTGCATAGCCCATGTACTAGGCAACTATGCCCAGTTTGTTGATGGCAACTACCACAAGATATTTGATACCATGTTCTCCATCAATGTTACGTTCATGTGATGGGCATGCAACACCACCTTTAATGCCTTTGGTATAAGGAACTTGGTCAACAACATTCTATGGCACAACTATATCCTCCTCTTCCTGTATTGAGTCGTCTCAGTGTTTAATGATCTCACTCTTAAATTCATGACCACCTTCTTCCATCTCCAATGTTCACAGGGAAATTCCAGTTGCCAGATCCAGATCTTTGGGGAGGACTTAGAGGTCTCAACTAGACAAATCACCTCCATCATCCTTAATGGCAGAACAACTACTAGATTTCTCATTGCATGGAGTGCCCCTGGGATTCATACTCCAACATATACAACAAAGATAAGTTCTAGGGTGACATCACTAGACTTCCACCTATTCTTCCCTAGCATCCCAAAGCCTCCAATATCAACAATCTTGTCATAAGATACCTTCATTGGATCCTTTCTTGCACTATCTTCAACAGGGAAGGTGCTCAATGTGCCATTACTCAATTAGAACTATACACTATGTGGTGTCTTCTAAATGAAGAGCCATTCAACTGGGGGAACACTATCCTTGAGCATATCGACACTCAGGTGAGCCACAAAACCACCTCACCCTTCTACGTCATCCATGTTGTGACTACTTTAGCCATCATCTTAGGCTACACTCACATCTCCTTCCTGGTGGTGCTACACAAAGGCCACCCGATTGACCTCTTGTACCTAAAGGGAAGCAATTTCACCCTCTACGGTGTTGATTACATATACTATTTGATGTTCAAGGATTCATATATCACCCTTGAGTCTCCCCTGCTATGCCAGTTTACAACTGCCAATTTTGTTTTTGACCTGGCTAATCTACCAACACATATACGTCGGTTCAATGTTGAGCACCCCACCCCGATGATGCCATTCCTGAGCCCACAATCCATAGGTAGAGTATCTCAATGGATGCAAATTATGATTCTATCAATCATCCTTATCCTCCATCTTGACCTTTCACCATGAGACATACCATAGAAGTCACGGGAGCTGATGAGCCTTATGGTTTCTACGAGATTCAGGAACAGTTGGATGAGATTCAGTAGAGCAGCAACGCCATGGACATCAACTCAACTACTCTATCTCATGCAACATTCCCAGGAGTTCTGGCAGATGTACTATGGACATTACGCTCCAAGTTGACCTTCTTACGAGGAATATGGGGCCCATCAGGCCTACTTGACCCCAAATCTCAATATTGGGGCCATTACTACTATGAGCCTCCCTCCTATTCTGCACCCCACCGCACCGATCTCCATCACAACAATGATTTTCTTCCCTCCATCTTGGGTTTTGGATTTGCTCAAGATGAGAAAAATTATAAATGTAGGGTGGAGATGGGTGGTACATGCCTATTCCACCCATTATCTTTACTTTTCTGCATTATCTTCTTATCATTTTAATTTTGCATGTAGTTTGCTTTCTAAAAAAGTATTCTACATTTGTTCTTTAAATCTAAAAAAATGGCCTTTATCTAGTCAGCCAATATGAATAGACCTTGTATCATTGTACCCCCTTGAATGTATTAAATCCTCTCTACAATTTTTTTACAAAGTGCCATGCTTAGAAAACACCATGTCACCTAGGACCCAAAACTTGCATTACTCCTTGAAAATGTTTGCAAGCATCATTGCATTGATAAGAATCAAACACAATTTTTTCTATGACAAACTATAGATTATCTTGGCATATCTCTTGTATGATGTGGTGATAGGAAGAGTCAAACTGATGTGATGAAACTCTCTGATAAAAAATGAAAGTTTTAAAAGCACATGAAAAACCTCTATCCATCATCTTCATCTCATAAGAAAAATCAAAACCACCTCATATCAAACCCCAAGTTTGGGGTGGCATGCCTTCCCCTATCTCCATTCCTCCATACCCCTCATAAATCTAATAGATACATACCATCAAAAGATGCTAAAGAGCACAATGAAAAAAATGCAGTCAACATAAGCACATTCCATGAATAAAAAGATCCCAAGTCGAATACAGAGGGATCATCTTCTTCCACACCTCATTGATCATGTTCTTGTGCAACATTCACAATAAAAGTGATAGTGTCAAAGTTAAGTAAGATGAAGTATGTTTCTTATAAAGTCTTGATATGGAAATAAATTATGAAACATGTTTTAGTAGGAAATGTGGACTTTTGTGTTTCTTGATTCAAGGAGACTGGGTCACTTGGTCAAGAAAGAAGGTAAGTGATGTGCGTATTTTATATCATCTTTGGACCACTTTTACTTGCATTTCTAAATCAATTTCACCCAATAATCACTCTTAATCATGCTATATTTTCTACTTTATTGTTATCATTACTTATCCTATGGTCTGGATTGTAGGTACAACATTTTGGCATCAAAATGGGGACAAAGCACCATCATATCATCCATAAACACATTCCCCAATCATCTAGACATTTAGAAAATCAATGTTGTTGAAATTGACAGTGACACATCGTGTCCAGAAATCAACACGCAGTGTTCAGCACAGGCACGCCATGTCCCAATCTAGAACTTGAATCCAGGACTCCCTGAATTGCATCAACATGTCGTGTCAAATTCAGAGACGCTATGTGACTTTCTAGAACTTGAATTTAGACTTCATTTATCACATTGAACACGTTGTGTTGGCCGTCCAACATGTCGTGTGACCTGCAAATTTCACTCAAATGCAAATTTAACTATCCCACACTTATATATACGACCCCTACTTAAGAAAATATTTTGATCATGGACAATACATTGACCTACCTGATTTGAAATCAATAACTCTGACAAATAAGGACAACTAAAAGTGGGATATTTCTAATTCTAATGAGCATAAGGATGCACATGCTACAACTGCTACTACACCACCACCTCCCTCCATCGACATGTAGAAAGAGTACAACTAGGCCATGCCTGATGTCCAACATCTATATGGCTATGTCCAATAAAGGTTTGACCAGCAAGATATCCGCTTAGATCTTATTAGTTAGTAGTATTTTGTCATGCACAACATGATACAATGGATGGACATGAGGCACATTTCTCAGGTCCACTACACCATACCTCAGCCTCTGCAGCCTGTGCCACTACCTCCATCTCAGCTAGAGCCGACATATGTAGACATTCCAGACGCTGATAATCTTCTGTGCCAACACTTTCCATATGGAAATGCAGGCACTATCCCATCTCTTTGATTATGTTCATCGTGGTAGGTATTCGGTTGCTTACCTCTTGAATTTTTTTTTGCAGTGAGGACACTACATATTTTAAGCTTGGGGGGATCAACCGACCGATAGTGTAGTTTTATTTCCCTTTTATCACCTTTTTCTTAGTTCTTGTTCTATTTTATGTTCTTCTTGTGGAAAATCTAGTATGATATGAGGCTTATCATTTGTAAGTAGATTGAACTCCTATGTTGAACTGATTGTCCTCTTTTGTTGAGAAATATCATTTGTAGAAATTGTAAAAGGCATGCACTAATCAAATGAAACATTTTGGCCATCAACATGTGCTTAACTCTAGTTTATGTAGCCTAAACATTCATCTTTAACATCCTTGATTGCTTAACGCATGTAATGGTTTCAATTTTTATCAATAAATCAAGTTTACAACATCATTTAGAATACGGGATGCCCTTGCGAAGCTCTTAGTGCATTTTCAACCACTCTCTCAATGAAAAATTTTCATGTTACATGAATGAAATCAAATTAATGTTGCAATTTGGTTAAATCTCCTCTATTTTTGGAAAAGATTAATTAAGGCATCGTGGTTCTAAATTGTAACCCAATCCATTTTTCTATAAATTTTGGCTTATTTCACTTTCATACCCAATAAAAGATGGCTAAACAACCCACATATCATACTATCCTAGTATAAGTCTGATTTGGTCACTACGATTAAGTGGTATGTATTAAAAGAGGGTAAAATGCCCCAAATGACACTACATGTGTGCATAAGCCTACATTATCTACCGAGTGCCGGAACCCATAATCATTTGTCATATCTTTTTTGGGAAATAAGGAGAGCATAGGTAAAATTGTTATTATTATCTAAGATTCCATCGTTTAAATCCTTAATAATTGAGGGCTTTAGTTGCACATCCACTAGTTGTTTGGTTTGTCATCCAACTTTTACTTAGTGTTGTTAGTTGATTGATTAATTTAAGTTGTTACCACCCCTGATAAACTAAAATTTCTTTCTTGGGTGTTTAATTAAATTCATGGTTATGAGTATAAACCTATTGATTATGGTTGGTTTGATCATTTCATTTGATCTATTCATGAACTTGACAATTCCTTCATCTATGTTCTATGCTCTTTTTTCTTGAGGACAAGCAATAGTTCAAGCTTAGGGGTATTTTATGTGCACATATTATATATACTTTTTGTCCACTTTCAGACAAAAATTCAGTCCATTTTTCTCTCAAATTGGCCTCTAATCATACTTGATTTACCCCCTTTTTAGTTATTTTACTGGCCTTGTGTTTATGATCAAGGTACATGATCTTGACAAGAAATGGGGTCAATCCAATCAAAATCTGACCTTAGTTGGATCCCCGAAGAGTTTTCATGCTTGATAGAGTTGATTTGAAGAAATTGAAGAAGAACGATGTCTTCTATTAAAGATACAACGTGTAATATTACAGATATTCACACACCAACCACAAAAAAAGATATGGCATGTTGCTACTAAAACACAGTGTGTCTGCACGTTCAAAAGCCACACTTCATAAGTTCTAGAAACTCACACGGTGTGTGTTTATTCAAACATGTCGTATGTCATTTTCTCAGGTCGACTTCAGGTTGCAGCAACACAACATGCCTTTCAGCGAAACACCATGTACTCTTTATGGAGGCAGTTTCACCCAGTAGTTACACACTGTAACACGATGTGTCTTTCACCGAACACGTTGTGTCTTTGTCAATTTTTGCCAAATTTGAAAAGAATCACCCCTTGTTTTAAACACAAGAACAACCATATGGGGTGGTTATCTCTCATCATTCGAAACACTCTATGACCAGAGTACCATGCTGAGTAAAAGGAGGGAAATTTTGGAGAAGAAAGAGAGGTTTCTGGGAAAAGAGCTTTCATTTTTCACAATTTCTTCTCCAAAGAGTGTAGCAGAGCTCCTCGACTCCATTTAGGATTCTCGGGAGGAAAGCAGTCTAAGTAGAAGTAGCTACAAGGTGGAATTCCATCCTCAAGCTAGAGTATTGCCTCTTTGCACTTCACTCTTTGATTTCCTTTGTTTCTCATGTCTTTGATCATGGCGAACTCTAAAATTTGTGTCTTGTACTTGTGTTTCTGCATTATGTGTGAGTACAACCTTTCTTCTTGGGCATGGGACAGTATCTTCCATGCTATTTCTCATGTGAACTCATATGTTTGGTCTAATGTTAGTTAATTTGCTTCTCCAAGAATTTCTATAGTGTTATTTGTTACCATGTTTGCTTAGTCATCAAGTCTGCATGTTTTATGCTTTTTGGGAGACTGTATAGGGGAGTATGGAGTAGTTTTCTTAGCAACAAATCCTTAACCATGGGAGTGGTTGGGGTATGTTGAGGATCAAAGGTTGTAGTTCAAATCTAAGCATAATAATGGGAGTGCCATGTAAAGATGGGAACCGTTTCATTACATCGGGAGGTGTATGATTATGACAACCTCCTTGAAAGTTAATTAACATGTTAATTTTGTAGTTACATGTGAGTAATAGCGTGGAAGTGAAATCCTATGACCAAGATCTCCTAAAATCTGATCTAAATTCCTTTTTCTTAGTCCTTTGTTTCTTTTAATTGCAAGTTAGTGAATCATAATCCAACTCAACTTTTGCAATTTGATCTAGATTGTTGAATAGTAACACACTTGCACCTAATAATGCCTTTCTCCCTTATACAACCTTGATAGTACTACACACACCCACATACTTGCACGGTAGTGTTCGAATTTATAAATTTTAAAACTTGCACACATAGATAACAGTAAGGAACAAAGTAATGCTAGGAGGATGAGGAAAGACACATTGCTAGAACAAATTGGAACAATTTATGATTTTTTTGTTGCTTGAGGACAAACAAAATTTCAAGTCTGGGGTAGTTTGAAGAATTTAAATTCATCCACTTTCAAACACATCTTTTATAGTCTTTTCATAGGACTTTATTTTACTTTTGTATTTTTTGGAAATAATTACAATTTTCTCACTCATTGACCATTAATGCAAATTCTCATCATTTTTACTCATATTTTGCATATTCTACCTTCACTCGCATTTGGGAAACATGAGCCTGCTTAAACTTCTGGAAATCAAGGTTCAAATGCCTTAACTACAATATGTCAACCACCTCAGTACATGAACTAGTTGTTTCATTCTTGCAGAATGTCGCACCCCAGAGTCCCAAATGGCTATTTTACCTCTCAACTCAAACTCTCCACACTGGTCGTCTAGCAGCCAAAATGGGCATTCCACACCTTCCAAGCACTCAAGTCAAAAAGAAAAACCGGTGTTCAAGATTCCCACACATCCGTCTCAGATTGCTTAGTGACCAAGTCTTCATCAAATGGTGTCGCCACCATATCCCTAGGGATTTGACCCGCTTCCCTATGTCCACACCTTTCCAAATCTAAACCGATTAGTTTAGTCTGTGAACTGGTCAGCTCACAACCTATGATCTGAATTCTTAGGCATCCATTAGTCATTCTTTTTCTCTCCCCCCTTCTGGGTTTCCACCCCCTCATTCCCTTATAAAAAGGGGGAGGGACTCCACAAGAAAGGGGGGATCCTATTTTTGTACTTGCACTCTAAATTTCAGCACTTTGTTATTTCATTCTTGCATTTTGTACTCTTGTTTCTTCAGTAACGATTTCTAGTTCCATTTGTTCTTGGTCTTCTTGTTGGGAGCAAGGAATTAAGAAGGGAAGCCAATTTGATTGTCACTAGACCAAGATCCTTTGGGATTCTTCTTCCTTTCTAGTCTATGGCTTCCTTCCTTCCTTCCTTTGGTCTTAGTGTTCACAAACCCATTGGTATAGTCATATATTTATGATATTTACTTAATGTAGGCATCTTGAGATAGAGACATCCTTTGGCCTTTGATATCCTCATAAGAGAGAGAGAAGAATTAGATTCTAATTAAGATTTCTTGAAACTATTTATGTTAAGAGTAGTAAAAAATGAATAGTGTTTGCATGATTGCTGAGGTTCCTTGATTGGTGAAACATGATCCAAAATTTTCCATCATAATGTCTCAATCCAAAAGGAAGTAACAACCTTTGGTTTATTATTATAATCTAGTTTGTCATTCTTATTTGTTTGTTTGTTTTCTTGTTACTTGTTCATTTCAGGAATACTAAATCCAATCTCCAATATGACTTACCCAGCTAATATCTTGAGTTCTGAAGTTCTTGACACCCTCATCCATGTGTTCTACCCCATTTACTACATTATACCTATTATATAGTTGTGGGTGTCTCTTGAAGATGGGTATAAATTTGAAGTCTAGTCCATTTAGACTATGCAATCATGCTTGCACTGTGATACACATTATAAGGCAATAAATTTTTGGCATCATTTCTAGAGATAAGGCTAAACAACAAGTGTTAAGAACCTGATGTCAAATTATTCTTTTCCAAGCACTTTCATTCTTGACAAGAACTAATTGTGTATATCCTTCAATCATACTAGTAGAGTTTCTTATGCACGTATCTACATATTCGATTCTTAGCATGACATGTTTTACTTTTAGGTACCTCTTGCTAGACAGAAGACATGGTGGCCCTAAGGCCTTCACTTCAATCCTACATCCATTCTAACACAAACAATTCCAAGAAACCTATGATGAACCCTATTTCTAATGTCTCTTATTTTCAAATAAGGGGTTCATGAATATCCTTGGTCTAACAAAGAACGTTTGAGGGAAACTCACTAGTCAAGAATCCATACCACCGCATATATGCATTTAAGGCAATTTGAGAAACACAAAATATATAGAGGGTACCACAAGAAGTTGCATATGTCAAGTGTTTCTCTTTTTCCCTAAGGGACAAGTCCCTTTCGTGGTATCTTTCCTTAAAATGTTAGCCTCCACATGTGAGGATCTTTCTAATGCTTTTTTTAACATATTCTTTCCCACTCAATGAACAACCCACTGCTTTTTGTGTGAAGTTGGGGAAAGAGTTCAAACATATCAGCAAGAATTTTGACGTCACCATTTTGATGAAACATTCTTCATCACTACTTCTCTAGTGGTTTGACATAACATGTAAGGAAATCCATTAACACAACTTCTAGAAGAAATTTCCTCAAGTGTTGTAGTTTGTAATCAACTCATCAATAATATAGCAACTTAACGATATAGATAGGATATGAGCATGTAGCAGTGGGATGTAACAAAATGATAGCATCTATCCAGGAAGCCAAGGCAATCAAATTTAATTGTAAAATCAATAATATTTCCTCCAACGTCAAAATTTGAGAATTAGCATTAGTAAAGCCAAAATTCCAATAGATATAGTGATACAATGAAATAACTATAGAGAGTAGGGTCATCTGGCCCAACACTGCATATATTCTTTAGAAACTGAAGACCCTCAGAAAGAGCAAGTTGAAAGTGTTAACTTTTCTAGATATCAGAGGCTAGACCTTTTTGAGTTCTCTCATGGGAATTCCTATACAACAAAGGATGCTTACTCTCTCAATAACCCCCCTAAACCAAATTGATTTAAAGAGGCTAGTCTGACACAAACTATGGCAGAGTATAAGAACTACTAGATTTCCAAATGCCTAATAATTTTCAATGAAATTAGAACTTCAACCACCAAGGCAATTTCCAAGGTCAAGTAAACTCCCAAGGACAACCAAGGGGAAATCTTTAGGGTCAACAACCTAATGTGAGGAATTGGTTTATGGAATTCAGTAGGAAACATCCTATATGATAGAATAGGTAGGGCAAGTCATGATGAATAACAACAATATGATGAACATGGTGAACTACCAGTTAGGAATAGTTATGACATGATAGGGGATATGAATTAGCATAACAAAATGATGGACGAACAATTAGTCTCTCTACTAAGTTGATCAAGAACCCAATGGGCCAATACCCATCCAATAATATATAAAACATGAAGAGTCACAGATCTACAAAGATGGCAAATCTAAGATCAGGCACAATCATTACTCCCCCAGTGGCTACTAAGGAACCCAATTCTACCAAAGTCATACTTGAGGAAGATTTGAACCTTAAACAAGTTGCTTATAATGTTCCTACTATAGGGATGTTAAGGAGAATAACAAGGGAGGAATATCTCCAACAAAATGAAGATAAATGAGTACTATATATAACGTAGACCCTTACACACCCCATGCAACTTTCCCTTATAGGTTGCTCAAGGCTCAACTCAAGAAGAGGTACAATAAGTTTTTATAAAGTGTTAAAAAGATACACATTGACATTCCAATCTGAGATGCCATAGAAAAAATGCCCACTTATGTGAAATTACTTAACGATATCATCATGAAAAAACATAGGGGAGGGGAGATAGAGACACTTAGAATGGACAAAATGTCAAGCACTTTTCTTCAAGCTGCCATGCCTACTATGTAAAAGGGCCCTAGTCAATTTTTTGTTCCTTTCTAATTTGGCAACTTGATGGAGGGTTTGACAATCTGGGTGATAGAATTAGTCTAATTACATTATCTTTATCCACAAGTCTAGGTTTGATTGATATGATAGGATCTAGCATGAGAATCCATATGGTACTAAGCTTGTTGGCATTGTTAAAGATGCATCAATAGGAGTAGGAATATTCTTTATCCCTTATATCAATGCCATTATTATATTGTTGAAGATCCACCCTATCTAGTGATTTAGAAGACCATTTCTTTCAACAACACGAACTATGGTTAATGTCTTAGGAGGGATTAGCACTATTCATGTTGTGAATGAACACATCTATTTGAACATCATGGACCACATCAAGGGTCCCTAACAAATAGAATCTGTTAATTTTTTTATTGTTTCAACCAATTGTGTGTAGAGATTCAAGAACAAAATGCTCTGGTATATTCACTCATGAGGGCACTCACCAATCAGTCATCTTGTATTTTTGATCAGTTGTTTAAGAAATATGTGTATACTTAGATACCTAAGAAGAGGAAAATGATGGAGAAATACATGTTTCTAAAGGTTCATATATCGAGATAGAAAAGTATATCTCCTTACAAAGAACACTATTGAAAAGACAATAGCAAATCGACTTCTAGAGTTAAAATAACTCCCTGAAGGGATCAATTATGAATTTCTAGATAATGAGAAGAAAAATCTTATGATCACAAACTCTACACCCTTAGACAATCAAAAGGATCAACTTCTAGCCAGACTCGAGTCGAGGAGAAAATCTTTAGGATATTCCATTGATGCCTTAAAGGTTTGTGTAATGCTTGGGCCAGTGCCCAAGGCTCTATTAGAGTTTCAGGAATGACGAATGGCCCCACAGACCACCACTAACCTTAACCATGTGCTTTTTCCTCACTCACACACAAGCCAAGATAAACTTCTCGACTGGTCACCCATCCTAGTACTACAATCTCCCCAACTTAAAATCTTGACATCCTCATCAAGGCTCAACTATACGACCTCATAATATTTTTTTCATTTTAGTGTAGACCCATAATGGAACATGGGCACCCAGCTCACGATCACAAAATATCAATGCAATGGTGTCTACATCACCATGCACAACCCTTTCCAACATGCCTGGACAGCACGACTCAAGACTGGCACACTACATGTCCATTTGGGGCCCACCTACTAGAGGGGTTTTTGCCTCTGATACCATTTGTAACACTTGGGCCATTCCTAAGACTCTAGTAGAGTTTTAGGAATGATGACTGGCCCCATAGACCACTACTAGCCTTAACCACGTTCTTTGTCCTCACTCACGTGCAAGTTGAGATAAACTTCCCGGCGGGTAACCCATCCTAGTACTACTCTGGGATGAGCACGCTTAACCACATAGTTCTTTAGTGATGGGCTCCCTGAAAGGGAGGTGCACTTTGGTGATATGGGTAGTCCAATCATTCCTTTTAAGATCATTTTATCCGAGACCTCCTGGGATGTTACAATTTGGTCATATCATATGTATGCACATGATTCATCTCAAAGAAAAATCAAAGCAAGAGTCCAAGAAAAGAGGAAACTGAATGATAAGCTTTGTGAAGTTATCAAGAAAAGAAGTCATAGTATGATGGAGGGATTACATATGATATTAGTGATACAAAATTGGTAAGACCCATCCATTTTGTACCTAATAAAAGAAGTGTGTGTGGTAAATGGCATAAATGTACAAAACTTGCTACCTATATGGCGATAGGTGATGTACAAGTTACCATAAAGGTGATGATTGTGTACATTGTGATACATGGGAATGACTGTGAGTGATGTAGATGGGATCTGCCTCTCCTATTAGAGTATGATACCCTATGCCTCTTGATAAGTGAGACTGAGAAAAGCATGGTCATTCACATGTGAGTAAATATGTGATATTGAGCTTACATATATGTCAAACAGTCTACTCTGGTTCAAGGAACAAGATTGAATGATGAAGAGGATGACTAATCCATGCCTCAAGTTCAATCTAGATATAAATGACAAAGGAACTATACAAACATTGGACACCATACATAGAGTGTAGGTTGAAGTTGTTTTCCAACTTTCCATTTACTTGGGTAGCATTGATGTGTGACTAGCCACCACTCTTTGCCTATGATGTCATAATTGATTATGGACATTCATTGCCAATGTAATACGAGACCTATAGGGTCACACACATAGGAACTCACCTGGAAAAGGAGTATATATCCATGAATGATGTTTAGGTATTAAATTAAACAACCAATTAATTGACTTGACTTAGAATCATCAAGTTCAACTATTGAATCAATTGGTTAGAATGGCATGTTGATTGAAAATTGAATTGGCTAATTTATGCATGAATCAGGGCATCAACCGAGCAGTTCATTGGGTGAACCGATCGACTCAGGTTGTTGCGATGACCAGTTCACTTAGTGAATAGATTGGCTCGGTCGTACGAACTGAAGCTTCTAGTGATTTTACCGATTCATGAGAGTAGTTAATCATTCACTTTGTTCAATCTGATTGGTACAAGAAATTAATGTTGGACATTAATTGAAAATGAATTGTCAATTCATTTGCAATTGGGAAACATGTGAACCGATTGTCTCACTAAGTGAACAGATCATATCATTGTGTCAGCCGATCGGTTCACTAGTGAACCGACTGGTTCCCCTGTAGTAAGTTGTGAAATTCATTGAAATTCCAAACCCTTATACTCCCACATAGACTAGGAACCCAGATCCTAACCCCTCATATATAGAGTGGTACTGGGGGCTTCCCAGTACACACAATTGAGAATCAGTTGCTCTAACAATTGTTGTCCTCTCTGGTTGTGGTAATAGGCAGAGCCCAAGCAAGTCCTACCCAACTAGGGAGGGATAGATAGGGAGATCCAATTGAGAACAATTGTGGGAGAGCAAGTTGGTGACTAGTATGCCAACAGAAGGGGACAAATCCTTCTTGTATGTTATAGTAGGATGATAGGAGTTCTAGGTTGTCTGTGTGGACTTATCTAGAGGCGTGGATATTTTTTTCGCTAGGAGAAAAATGTCAGCCCGTAGTCCATAGAGGAGTTTTTGTAGATGTTGTTCGAGTTTGTTGTCTATGGTGGAGACCAGGAGGCACAACAGAGGAGTCTCAATGAAACTAGATGACAACTTCATGACTACAACGACAAGGAGATGCCACTGGACTTGCTCCAGGACCAGGTATATCCTCCAAACCATCCTTTCCTTTATATAGTTGTTGACGTGATCTGATGGTTTTATGGGGAATATGGTGGTAATTTTTTTTCCACAGCCTATTCGGTCACCATATTTCCCTATAGTGGTATCAGAGTCAACATCAAGCTATTATATTTTGGGATAATCGATATGATCAAATTTTTTGGTTTTATCATTTATTTATTGCATGTGATGTGAATAAATTTTGTCTAATCAAATACCACACATAATCCCAAACTAATATATATATATATATATATATATGCATTTTACACATGTCACCATAAAAGTGAGTTTTGATGGTGGATGTGTAGCGTGGTTATGGTCAATAACCCTATTATGTGTACATCATTGTGCGGTTGGTTACTCTTGTTTTATCTTGGTTTGCATACCAAGCCTCTACCTTATCTTCTAGCTGTAAAAGTGTTATTCTCTCCTACCTTTGCTCCCCTCGAATGTAACTTGAGGTTTCCCTGTAATGATGTAATAGTAGGATAGTTTACTTTCTTGTTATGACAATGAAGAAGACGAGCCCATAAGATAGAGGACCAAGGAGGACCAATCAATTGGAGGCCCAAATGATCAACTGGAGGATCCAGAAGATGGTGGACCGGAGTCCACACGAGCGGTGAGACAACCAACTAACCAGCCAGGAGGCGAGCCATTCGATACAAGGGTTGAACTGATCAACCAAGATTGGCAAGCACGTATTTTTGTCAACAACATATTTATGCATGTGATGTGGACCCTAAGTTGTGGTAATTCCTTGTGGCTCCAAGAAATTACATTAGGATGGCCATAATTGTCGCTTGTTGTTTATTGCATGTTTTTGTTGTGGGATATAGCAAGTATATGATACGTACTATATATGTGGTGATTGGATAAAGTATATGTATTTATAAATACAAACTCCCTCAAATTCAATATTAATTCTTATATGCTTTCCAAAAGCATCACACATGAAAAGATTGATTGACTAAGCGTGGCCACCCCAAGGGTTGTGTGTTGCCTATCTCGTTGAAGTGTTATGGTGATAATGTGAGCCCTCCAGGTGGGGTGCATTATTATCGTGTTGTCTTTTAGGTCAAGCTTAACTGTGTGACATTAATGCGATTAAGCACTAGAAGCATGAAAATGATCATGGCAAGGAGTTGCACATATCATCTATCCAAGAGTTGCATATGATGTAATTGGCAAAATTCGCCTACCTTAATAATTGATATGGATGATGGCATTGTCCAGGTGATAGTTGAATTATTTTAGATCTTGGCTCACTAGAAGATTGTATGTTGCAATCTTATAAATTGATATTGAGGGCTATCAATTTGAATAATTTAGTGGGAGTGATAATTAATAAAGACCTAATTAACTATCAACAAAATGTTCAAATGAAATGAAATCAATTCAAAAAGGGTTTTTGATGAAATACAAATTTTCTCTTGTAGAATCAAATGACTAACAAATCAGTATTTTGATCAGTCCTTTGGAAGGACAAACTTGATGAGACAAATTTCTATGACTGGTTTTATACTTTGAGAAGTGTTCTCAATGAAGAGTGAAAGCTCTATGTCCTTGATAAACCAGTGCCAAAAATACCTACTCTTGATGCGCCTAGGGCTCAAGTGGATGCTTACTAGAAGCGATGATGCCTTGGACATAAAGTACCTTATGCTTAGCTGTATTAACTATGAGTTGCATGAGCAAAGCAAGGACATAAGGACTCTTGCGATGGTAACACATTTTAAGAAGGTCAACCATAATATCTCAAAGCAAGAAAGGAGCAGTGTCATTAAGGCTCTCTATGAGTGTAATCTGACAGAGGGAAACTCAGTAGAAGAACATGTGCTCAATATGATTGGACATGTGTTATTATCTTGACAAACTGGGATTCTCTTTGAGTCAAGTGTTGGACATAGATATGATTCTAAAATCATTACTAGAATCATATAGCCACTTTATTGCAAGCTATCATGTGAATAATATGACCAGACCGATGTCAAATTTGCTTGGTATGCTGATTCATGATGAAGCAAAAATGAAGAAGGACAAATCTATGATGGCGATAAGCGGAGTTGAGTCCAAGGATGAAAGCAAGGCCATGAAGAGGTCTAAGGCCAAGCCCAAGTCCATATCTTCAACACTCAAGATGATGAGAAAGAAAAGTACAAGAGGAACTCATCCTTCGTACTTGAAACCATTCAGGACGAAGGTGGGGATACAGATCTCCAGTTCAGAAATATACATTATTGAGATAAACTTATCTACTTCTTCATCATGGGTACTAGATACTGGATATGGATCTCACATATGCTCGAATACACTTGATCAAAAAAGAAATAGGCCTTTGCGAAAAGGCGAGGTGGAACTATGAGTTGCGAAAGGTGCAAGAGTTCTGGCCACTGTAGTTGGAACCTATAGTTTATCTCTGCCTATACATGTTGTAATAGAGTTGGTTAACTGCTATTATGTACCTTCCATAAATAGAAACATCATTTATGTATCGTATATGTCAAGGATCCATATGAATTTCATATTAAGAATGATCAATGTTCTATTTTTAAAGATGGGATATTTTATGGAAGGGCCCCAAAGTCTTATGGTCTTTATTTGCTAGATCTAAAGATAGATGTTTATAACATAAATACCAAAAGACTAAAACTCAAAAACTTAAACAAAACATACCTTTGGCATTGTCATCTAGGGAACATAAATGAGAATCACATATCTAGACTCCATAAAGATGGTTATCTAGACTCATTTGATTTTGAATCAATAGAGACATGTGAATCTTTTTTTTGTCAAGATGACTAAGGCCCCTTTCACTAGTAATAGTGAGAGGGCTAATGATCTATTAGGACTCACACATACTGATGTATGTGGGTCTTTTAGAACAACTGCTAGAGGTGGGTATCAGTACTTCATTACCTTCATTGATGACTTCAGTAGGTACGATGATTTTTACTTGATGAAACATAAGTCAGAAACTCTTGACAGGTACAAGGAGTTTATGAATGAAATGCAGAACCCACTTGGAAAAAGTATTAAGTCACTTCATTTTGATCAAGGTGGAGAATAATTAAGCTAAGAGTTTAAGGACCTTCTTAGAGCCCATGGGAATGTATCTCAATGGACTCCACCTGGAACATCTCAGCACAACGGTGTATTAGAAAGAAGGAATCACACATTGCTAGATATGGTGCAATCAATGATGAGTTTCTCTGAGCTTCTGACTATCTTCTGAGGTTATTCTCTTGAAACTTCCATGTATACACTAAATCAAATACCATCTAAATCGGTTCAAAAGTAACCATGTGAGATATGGTATGGGAAGAGTCCCAACATGTCTTTTGTGAAGATTTGGGGATGTGAAGCTTACATAAGGAAAATTTTTCCTAAAAAGCTTGGCCCTAAATCTGATAAATGTTATTTTGTTGGATATCCTAAGGATAATAAAGGATATTACTTTTATTCCCTACCATACAACAAAGTGTTTGTTGCTAGAGATGTTGTATTCCTAGAAAAGGAATTTATTTCCAAAGGAATCAGTGGGAGGAAAGTGGAACTCGAAGAGGATTGAGATCAACAAGAAAACTTTGAACCGATATATGTACAAGAGGATCAAAGAGAATCACAAAGTCTTGTGGAATCTCAAATTTCTCAAGTAATACAGGTACCTCGTATATCTAATAGGACACACCTTGAACCTGAAAGATTTGGATATCTTGTGACTCAGGAAGGCAGTGAGTTGGTCATAGATGATGAGCCAACAACCTATCTAGAAGCTACTGAGGGGCTAGATTTTGAGAAATGGCTTGAGGCCATGAGATTTCTGATATAGAATCCATATATACAAACAAGGTATAGACCTTGGTGAATCCACCTGAAGGGGTAAAACCCATAGGGTGCAAGTGGTCTTCAAGAAGAAGACCGACATGGATGGTAAAGTACAAACCTATAAGGGTAGATTGGTTGCAAAGGGTTCCAAACAAGTTCAAGGTGTTGACTATGATGAAACCTTTTCTCCAATGGTCATGGTTAAGTCCTTCAGGATCATGCTTTCTATTGCAACTTATTATAACTATGAGATTTGGCAGATAGATGTTAAAACCACATTCCTTAAGGGGAATCTTCTCAAGGATGAGTACATGGCATAGCCTAAGGGTTTTATAAATCTAAAGGATGCAAATAAATTTTATAAGCTATAAAGGTCAATCTATGGATTGAAGCAAGCATCTCGGAGTTGGAATATTAGTTTTTATGAGATATTCAAAAAGTTTGGCCTTATTCAAAATCAAGATGAACCTTGTGTGTACAAGAAGGCTAGCAGGAGCATAGTGACGTTCCTCATATTGTATGTATATGACATACTGTTGATGGAAAATGACACCTCTACTTTACAAAAGGTAAAGACATGGCTCGGAAATATGCTTTCTATGAAAGACTTGGGAGAAGAATCCTACATCTCGGGGATTAAGATCTATAGAGATATATCTAGAAGGTTTCTTGGAATAAGTCAAAGCACATACATTGGCCAAGTGTTGAAGAGGTTCAACATGGAGAGCTCAAAGAGAAGGAAACGTGCCCATAGTACATGGTGTTACCATCTCTAAAGTGTAGTATCCCAGTTCTTGTGAAGAAAGGGAACACATGAGTTTGACTCCATATGCATTTGCAATTGGATCAATCATGCATTCAATGTTGTGTACCCGTCCTGATGTCTCATATGCCTTGAGCATGATGAGCAAATATCATTCAGATCCATGTGATTCTCACTGGACAGTCGTGAAGAACATCCTTAAGTACTCGAGAAGAACTAAGGATGAGTTCTTGGTCTATAGAGGAGAAGAAGAGTTGGTGGTAAAGGGTTACACCTATACAAACTTCCAAACTGAAAAAGATGATTACAGATCACAATCAGGATTCATGTTTTTCCTAAACAATAGAGTTGTGAGTTGGAAGAGTTCCAAGCAAGAGACAATTTCTAAATCTACAGCAAGGGTCGAGTACGAATGCAGCAAAGGAGGTTGTATGGATCAAGAAGTTTATCTCAGAACTTGGGGTTGTTCCAAGCATCAGTGACATAATTGAGCTATATTGTGACAACAATGGAGCTATTACACAAGCTAAGGAACCCAGATCATATCAGCACTCAAAGAATATACGAAGCGATTCCATCTCATATGAGAGATTGTACAATGAGGAGGTATGAAGATTTATAGAGTATCAACTAAGAACAACATTGTTGATCCCTTTACAAAGGCACTTTCATAGCAGAAGCATGATGATCATGTTAGATCACTTGGAATAAGATTCATGGGTGATTGGTTCTAAGTGCAATTGGGAGTCTATTGGTATGTATGCCCAGAGAGCCTATCATATGATGATTGTAATGACATTATTTGTTAATGATTGATTAATATTAAAAGGCTAGCTTCCAATTATTCTGTTTATTCAGTTATGAGATAATGAAGTAACATAATAAATGTATAGAGAATGATATTACCCGATGATGTATGTCTTCAAGTATGTGACTTGAATAATGAGATCACACAGATGTTAAGGGTATATATGTTCTCATTATGTTCCTGGTCGGATGTTATTGTGGAAGGCTGATAGAAAACAATAACACATAAGACTGGAATGTGTGTTGTTTGATGACAATATCTCATGAGTCATGATATGTGAAATCAAACCAAGCACATAGATACTTCTTAGAGAAAAGAGTATCAGACATACCCACCATAAGAGTGATACATGGAGACCATACATTGGCAGTCAAAATCAACTCTTATAGTGTTGGTGGTGATTGTGGTTCTTAGACCTGAAGTCACTATACTCATCACATGACATTTGGTATGCTTTGAAATCATCCATTGTAATCCTAAATAAGGGTTACCATAAAGGTGATGATTGAGTACACTACAACATTGAGGATGACTATGAGTGATATAGATGGGATTTGCCCCTCCTATTGGAGTATGATATTCTAGGTCTCTTGATAAGCAAGACTGAGAAATGTAGGGTCATGCACATGTGAGTCAATATGTTATATTGAGCTTATACATATGTCAGATAGTCTACTCTGGTTCAAGGAACAAGATTGAATGTTGAAGAGGATGACTAATCCATGCCTCGAGTTCAATCTGGTTATCAATGACAAAGGAACTATACAAACACTGAACACCATACACAGATTGTAGGTTGAAGTTTTTCTCTAACTTTCCATTTACTTGGGTAGCATTGATGTGTGACTAGGCACCACTCTTTTCTTGTGATGTCATAATTGGTTATGGACATTCACTTCCAACGTAATATGGGACCTATAGGGTCACACACATAGGAACTCACATGGAAAAGGAGTATATTCATGAATGATGTTTAAGTTGATTACTAAATATGTTTAGGTTTTCAATTAAACAACTGTAACGACCCCCTCCCCCTGTTATCCCATTTAGGCAAGCTGAGAGGGAAAGGGACATTACTCTCGTATAGGGATCACAGTTTTAGAAATTAATCAAAAAAAATTAATAAGCTTTACTAATAAAAAGGAATTTGGTAGAAGGTTGATATTACATGATCTGGAATTTCTAAAGTTGCAACATAAAATAAAGTCTAACTAATTATAAACTCCATGTTTACATTAATGTTTCTTCATCTTGTGCCTTCTTTTTGGATATCTGGTTTCATCATATTTTCAAAATGGTAGATTATCCGAAAACACGAACAAACAAAATGTCATCCAATATAACGAAGTATACTAGTATGTGGGGGAAACAAAATATTCATATATACTTGTAATAACATAACCACAAAAATTATTTGTTACAAAATAAAACTTTATCATTTTCTTCATAACTTCTCAACCATTTTTGCTCGACTTCTAGTATACCTTCTCTTAGGGTTTTGTCCCTGTAGAGAACTTTATGCTACTTCTCAATATGGAGCTAGGTACCTTATTGGCCACCTCTCAATCTGGAGCTAGGTGCCATTAGGTCTTCCTAATATGGGGCATGACCTTTTATGACCTTCCCAATCTGAGGCCTGGTATGACCTTCCCAATCTGGGTTCAGGTCATTTGTCATCACTATGACTTTATACATCTTTCCATTCTCAATTTCCAGAGTTGGTATGCGGTTTGGGAAAATTAAAAGCTTACTATTGTGATAGCCATAGTCACTTTACGGATTATAGGAAATAAAATGCATCCAAGCATTTAATTTCAAGCAATCTGCTAAAGCCTCAAAAGACGCTGGGAAACTAAAGCGATTAGTGATAGGCATAACCACATACCTTGATCAGGTGTTCTTGATGTCTAATCAAGAGCAATCAATCAATCAACTGAGTAAATTTATCTTGAAAGTTAAAGTAATGTACCCATGTATCATTATTTTATCCAAATCATCATTAAGACTGACTTGAGTCTCAAGTTAGGGTTTTCTAGGTCAACTTTAGGGTTTCAGTATGGTTTTGGCTTTCCAAACCCTAATTACAACTTTTCATGTATTTTTGGGTCACAACCCCTAATTCATCATTAATTACACCTTTTATCTCAAGGAAACCCTAATTATCCAAAATATGGGTTGCTAAGTTCTCATAATCTTCAAGTTTCTCTCTTTGTTCATAAAACATCAGTCTTTTTATCATCAATTTCAATTGGACATATTAGAATAATAAAATCTTGGAAATTAGGGTTGTAGTTCATTAATCTACATTACAGATACCATCTTTAGGTACTTTTCAAACTAGAAGTAGATTTGGTCATGATTATATTTTTATTGAATTCCTTGTATTTTTTGAGCAAAATACATATATTATTTGTCTTCATATGATTATCCTATTAATTTCTAATTTTTTTTTGCAAAATTAAAGATAATTTAACCAATTAGGTTTAGCCACATTAGCGAATTCCAATTTTTGCTAACATTTTTCTTGGATGACTTAAAATTTGGTGAAAAGACTCCACGACTGCTGGCTCATGAACGTGTGCAGAGGTCAATAGAGTCATTTGATTATTATTCCTCTCCTACCTCACACTAGGGTGCAATGAACACCTCGACGCACTGAAGCCCATCTTGCAGACGTTCCCCCCTGTGTCCATGGGCACTGGATGGATGAGCAAGATATCAACACCTTCACTGGGTCTTCTTAGACTCAAGGCATGCATCTTCTTGATTAGGTGTCTCCATAGGTGGCTGGAAGATGATCTGCTTCAAGTCGTGCACATGACTAGAACAACAGCCATTTCCTCGCTCACCAAGAAGGTTTGGGAAGTCTCGGGAGTTCTGACAGAGTGGGTGCGCCATTCCCAGGTATCGAACGCCCCTATTTGTGATTTGGGGTTGGATTTCTCTCTTAAACTATCAATGACAAGGAGTAGAAGAAGGATCACTGGCGATTGTGCTCAACTCATGTGCAATTGAACCCTGAGGAGCACCGCCCTATCTGACTCGTAGGCTAGAGCTTAAAGCCCCCACATCTTGGTTGGTTACTGTTGAAGATGTCAAAGGTAGAAGAGACGGAGTGTAGGCTAAATGGGGGAGAGTATCATGGCTAGGCTCTCTCATGACTATGAAGGCTATGAACTACCCCATCTGTTGAGGGATCCTGCAGTCCCTTATATAGGTACTAGGTAAACCCCTAGGGGTTAGAAGGAAGAAGATGATGCAGATGATGGGGAACGAGGGAGAGTTCAATGAGAAGAATAGGTCCTATGTCCTGGTACATATATATTCACAAACCCTTACTCTAGCCCTTCCTCGTCGGACTATTCTCTTCGTTTCCTTTAATTGCTTTCCAAAAGTAATACATCCTTTTCATGTACACAGTCTCATGGTTATGGTAAAGTATAGAGGAAATTGTCTATACACTTAGTTATCAAAAGGGTACACATTCAATATATGCCCAACGTAGGGACACCTATATTTTTTATTTAATTGTCCACTTCATATGGTTGACACTCAAAAAACCATAAAATATGGAACATAAATACATAATGCTTTATTGGCTAATTAATCATTAATTCTAGAATATTCCTTATTTCCTCTATCTTTTATTATCCCAAATTTTAAGGGAAAGTCCATAATGACCTTATCTAGATGTGTGCAAATATTGGGACCAAAACTCAAAAAGACCTTTCTTCATATGAAAGTCTTCCTCCAAATCCATGCATTTAAGGCATCAAAACTAATCATTTTCTCTTTCTTCCTTTTCTATTTTCTTTATTTTGGCTATTCTTTCTATTAGAAACCATGTGCACATGAAAACTAAATAATAGTGGGCAGCCATGCCACTTTCTAGAGAATTGTACACAATTCTCTCAAGCACATATAATTAATATCTATTTTCTCTTGCTCTTTGTTCATTATGGGATTTATTCTCTCCCTTTTTCCTTTTTATCTATTATTGGATTAATAAAATAGTGTCACTCATGAAATCATTCATGAAAAGGAAATTTGTGAAGAAAACCATTTTTTAAAACAAAGCACCCAAATTTCCAAACAAGTCTCTTTTCATAGAATAATTGCATTCCAATTATTTAAATACAAGTGTTTGAGGTTATAACAACAACCAATTAACTGACTTGATTTAGAACCATCAAGTTCAAGTGTTGAACCAACTGGTTAGAGTGTTAGGTTGATTGGAAATTGAATTGGATGATTTTTGCATCAATCAGGGCACCAACTAATTGGCTCACTAGGTGAACCGATCGACATAGGTTGGTGAGATGACCGGTTCACCTAGTGAACCGATCGGCTCGATCATACCAACTGAAGTTTCTGGTGATTTTCCTGATTCATGATATAGTTGATCGTTTCACTTTGTTCAATTTGGTTGGTACAAGGAATTAATGTTGGATATTAATTGGAGACATACAAATTTTCAATTCAATTGTGATTGGGAAACATGTGAACCGATTGGCTCACTGAGTGAACCAATCGTGTCACTGTGCCATCTGATAGGTTCACTACTGAACAAACTGGTTCAACTATCACAGGTTACAAAATTCATGGAAATTCTAGGCCCTTCTACTCCTGCACACACTGGGAACCCAGACCCTACCCCCTATAAATAGAGTGGTATTGGGGGCTTTCGAACACACACAATTGAAAATTAGTTTCTCTGACAATTGTTGTCCTCTCTGGTTGTGGTAACTGAGAGAGCCCAAGCAAGTCCTACCCAATTAGGGAGGGACAGTGAGTGAGAGAACAACTAAAAATAATTGTGGGAGAGCAAATTGGTGACTAGTATGCCAACAGAAGGGGACATCTCCTTCCTATCTGTTCTAGTAGGACAACATGAGTTCTAGGTAGTCCATGTGGAGTGTGGATATTTTTCCTACTAGGAATGTCATCCCACAGTTTGTGGAGGATTTTTTGTAGACGTTGTTCAAGTTTGATGTCTGTGGTGGAGACCAGGAGGTGCAACATATGAGTCCTAGTGCAACTAGAAGACATCTTTATGACTACAATGACGAGGAGATGTCGTTGGACTTGCTCCATGATCAGGTATATCCTCGAAAACATCCTTTCCATTCTATAGTTGTTGATGCGATCCACTGGTTTTATGGGGAATATGGTAGTAATTTTTTTGTTTCCACTACCTATTATGTCACATTATTTCCCTACAACTACCCCATATCTGCTACTATAGGGGAAATCATGTCATATACCTCTAGATATCGAATACAAAACCTTTTGGGTGATCAGAAACATTAAAATAGATCTCACTTGTTGGATAAAAGTGAAGTTTACAATTCTAGGAGTTGGAGGAGCTTCTCCTGCATGCCTATGAGAATGCCAAAATTTACAAGGACAGGACAAAAATTTGACATGATTCCCATATCAAGAGGAAGGATATCAAAGGAAGGAAACAAAGTCCTTTCTAATTGTTTATCTAAAAACTAAGGTCAAGATGGTGAGGATCTTTTGTAGTTATCAATATTCATCCATTAGGAATGATGAAAATTCAAAATGACAAATTCAAGACCTTCTAAGTCAATGGATAAAGATTGCATAAGTATTATGAACATGAAGGTTCTTCTAGAAGAGATGAATTTGAACTCTTAGGATGACATTTTATATATCGATCAGGGAAGAGCATCAAGCTAAATGATCATAAATTAACACTTATTAGAATGCTACCCAAGTACCCTTAGGTTTAGTTTCTTATTTTTAGGTTTAGTTTAGATATGTTTTCTCTATATTTATAGTGATATTTATTTTGACAAAGTAGTGTGCAACTATCAACACTGCTATCAAGGTTTGTTATCTATGGAGATATGATCTTTTGAACGTAACCCTATCAATAAGGGTATCTATCGAGGCCCACATAAAAAATGAACTACCTAAAGAGGAAAGGTTTTTATCTAGCATTTTCTCTATCAAGCACTTTTAATCAAGACTACAACCTATTAATGTATTTTTCCTACTGAGGTCTTGACCTATTGAGGTACACCAACCTATCAAGAATCATCATCTATCAAAGTCGGGTTATATACATGATTGAATGGTACTTATTGACCATGGTGATAAAGACTGCACTTATCGAGCTTTGTGTGCTATATACAAAATTATATCGACCCACTAAACCAATTTAAGTGACATATGCCAAGGATCCATGTTATTGAGCACCCACCTTGATAGCATATGTGGCACATATTTAATTATGTGAACCCCACTCACCTACTATGATATATAAGGGAGGGAAGTGTACTATCTAGAGCTTAAGCTTTGTGTTTTGTCAAACCCATGTGTGTAAGCACCAGTGCTGATCACATGCAATAGACAATTAAGGCACCACATCCACAACATCACTATTAACCACATAATTTTTCTAGTCACCTTCCCATACATCACCACTCAAATGTTGAATCTTAAGCATGCTTCATTACATACCATCAGGATATCAGGTATAGCGCATATTGTCATTCTGTTCCATCACATTTTCCTTTTCTCCAAGTAGGATCAAAGACAAGTTATATTGATGACCCTTATTTCAAGAGTAATCAATCAACCACTTCTATCATCCAAGGTCAGATGTTGCCGCACCATCAATTGAAGGTTTGACCAGTGGTATCCTATATGTTCAACTTGGGCTAATTAATCAAGGTAAATTTTTGTTAAGCCTCCTTGATAGGCTTTGTGCCTTCAATCGAGACATGTCTACCAATCCAAATCCTATTGAATGTATCACCAATCTAGTGTTTTGTCTATTGAGGTATTGTCTAACCATGAACCTCCTAGTTGACCACAACTATCGAGCCATGGGTATTGATCTTTTTTCTATCGAGGGTCTCAATTATCACATTTTTCTATCAATCATCGGCCTCTCAAGGTTCATGTCTTATTGAGATTGGATATATGTTTATTGAATGACATCATATCAATATCTCCATGGGAATGTAGTGATAGAACTTGCCCTAGGGTATCCGCTCCGCCTTCTCTCTAACCTTCTCCCGCTGGCTGCCACTGGGGGAGGGCACGCCGCCTCTATGTGTCCCTCCCCCTGGCCTCCAATGGCTTGGGTGGTGCTCTGTGTGAAGGTTGCAGCGTACCTCTGAAGCTAGGGTGCCTTCAAATTCGATGGTGTCTCCTTGGCAGATCTGGGTTGGTAGGGCGATGATAGGCGTCGCGAGTGTGATCAAATCTGGGTAGAGTCTCGGTGATCTCGACTTTGTCGACGCCACTCTATTCAAGTGTGATGGATGGTGAGCGGTCGATCTATCCCAGACCTGAGGGCTCTACGTGCTGCCTCGTCATGCTGAGGAAGTAAGGGGCATCTTACCCTTACTTCTCTAGCACCTCCTCATCCCTGTCTCCGTGCAAACCTGGCTTGCCCAGGGTGACGACTTGCCACAATTTCGTCTGGTTCCCGCTTTGGCGATCATGGCGTTGCTGGCTTCCTCATTGGGTGACGAGCTTCTCTAACCTGCTTGGTGGTGTGGTCTCCATCACGGACCTCATCCTATTATGTGGAGATGCTCTTCGGCGTATGCCTCTGGATAGCTGGTGGTGATGGATGGTGGTCCTCACTCTCCTATTATTGCCGTCCACGACGTACGTGCTCAGGCTTGGCGACAGGTACCTGATGCTCACCGGCGTCTATGACAAAGTTATCCTGGCCGCGCGTGGCTCTTCTTGACTCGATGGCGCGTGGCCTTCTATGGCTCATCAGGCATGGATGGTTACTGAAGCTGCGAGGGTGTGCACCCTCAAGGTGTTCGACCAGTTGCTACTCCGGGGACACCCTTAAGGTGTTTGTCGAATAGCCTCTTCACAAGAAGTTGGCTGTTGTGGCAGGCCCCTACTGCTCTGGTGTCCATATTAGGGGGAGTCACTTAGGGCTCGTATTTGATCCCAGGAGCTGCACTCCTCAGGCGTGGATGTTTATTTCCAGGAGCTGCGCTCATCAGGGTGAGCAACGTCAAGGCGTTCGACCAGATGCTTCTCCTAGTTTGCTCCTGATCAAGGCTACAACAAGGTCTGTTGTTGGTTGATGAAGAGGGGCTGGACATCTATCTGGAATCCACATATTCAGGGAATGAATCGAATGCCAGTGGAGGAATGGCAGTGCCCAGCTCAAGGACGTCAGCTTGTGGACAGATTCTGCTGTGGTCTCTCCTGCATCGCGGTGATCTTTTCGGTTTCTTTCTGACTTGGGTCCATCCCAGGTTCTAGATGATGTGCATTAGTGCACAGTAGTAAGAGGTTCCTTGTTGGATGCCTGCTCATCCATATAGAGACCTGATGATATTGAAGGTTTGGTGGCAGAAGATGATCCTTTGTCTCTTCTTGAAGTTATCGACTGCTCCAAGTCTATAATCAGCTTTCAGACTTCCAGGATGGCACATCTTGAAGGTGTTTTTATTGTTAGTGTTGTGTTGGCTGTGTTGATTGCTACCCTATAGCTTGGTTGGGGTCTTTGTCTTTTGTAGGATATGTAGTTTTCGTTTCCTCTTCCTTTCAGGAGGTCTATATTAAGATCTCATTTGTTTTCTTGTTTTGTATGTTTCATCCCTATTGGTTAAGGGAGCACAATTTTTTGTACCTAAAGTTTTGGTAGTATTATAGTAACAGGATATTTGACCGACCAAAAAAAAATATCTCCATGGGAGGTCAAGAGCTTATCATAGAACTAACATAGTGATCTTTTTCTATTTTATGGTCACAAGTAACCAGAAGTTGTTTCACTCCTCTTACATGATCCTACATTCACATATAGGTGTGGCAAGGACTAATACAACTAGGATGTTTAGAATAAAGTGAAAGTATATGCCTTTAATGAGTAGGAAGAAACAACAACTAAGTCCAAATAGGATGCAATGAAAATAATATGAGAGTTACCATAATGATGTATATGAACAATACTTCACTGTTAGAGAGAAAAATAGAGATGCTCATAAGATGCTCCACAATGCCACCACCTTCAAACTCAACTATTAAGATAGAGTAGCCAGTGTCATCCCAAACAACATACTTGGACTGAGCATAAAATAAAAGAACAATCTTACCCTCTCCACATGAAATTCTACATTGTCGCTTCCATGCTAGAGAAAATTCTCACCAATACATTTGCAAAGACATGGTTTGTGCTACTCGATTAATGATGCAAATACCCTACACAATTTAGGGATGTTTGATCATGTTCAACCACTTATATCTATGTCCAAGATCTATAAAATCTACTTCACCTAAATAAGATCTTATATAGAGGCAATGGGAGAATTCATTTCTTCACTTCTCAAGGTCCCATTGACTATACACAAAACGACCGAATGTGGGAGAATTATGATGAAGAAATTATTGAACCAAATTTTCTATGAGTCATAAGACGAAGCTATCATAGCTTAGTTAGGTCAGACAGATAAGGAGGGAACACAATTCAATGCCAACTCCGTCTAAGTTAGTTTGAAAGGCCAACAGAGGCACACATCATTCTCTTCTAGGGCTATGAATTTTCAGTACGAACTTTGGTGTGTCATTCACAAACTCATCACCAACATCCTCTTTATAAAGTATGAATCTAGAATTTATATCACAAGTACCTCCACATCCTATGGTGCATCATGGAAGTATGACTGGTCAATATTGGATGACTATTAATTGATAAATGGAAAGGTCAACTGAATGATTTTTGCATTGGGGGTATGGTAAATATAATGAGTAAGCACTAGATACTCAAGTATCCATAAGGACTATGTAGATTAAAAGGGGATTCAATCATAGACACAATACCTAGTCCATAGTGGCACTTTTTTTAGGAAGAATAATAAGATCTTTTACCAACTCATGAAGATAAATTTTGTATTTCCTCTACCTAAAATTTGTAACTATTATGAAGACTATCTCCTTTTTGAAGAAGAAAAAGTTTGAGAGGTAGTGAAACAAGTCATCAAGAAGACACTTGGTATAACCAAGAAAACAACAATAACCTCTAAAATTCAATAGAATAAGGATAACATGTTTAAAACTACCCACACTATGCAACTAAGAATCCTCCTTGTAATATAAGAGGAATCCCCCATCACAACTACAACAGAATGGACACCCCATAGAATTGTGTGCCCTCCTAAAAATGCAACATCATGAGGTTAGTCTTTGTGCCCTGACCTCAAGAACAAAAAATCGTTGCTACAACATCTTCCTTGCAACATGAGGAACAACTAACCATAAGATTTAGCTTAGTGTAGCTCACAACCAGCACAGTTTGTAGTTCACCACCTTCCACACACCTCTTCTCCACTCAACATGCGTAACACTGACACCATTTCCAAAAAAGGCCAACTAGCACAACTGGAGGCCTCCTCCTCTTCTTCAGATCATGGCCATTAATCCTATAATGCTAGTGCTAGATTTGATCTAAAATTTGAATCATGTGGGAGGTAACATATTATACATAATTTCTCTATCTGATTTGTCAAAAAAAGTTGATGCACCAATCTCGCAGGTAGTTCACCTAAACAATGCCATTGCTCCTTCACAACAAAAAATGACAAAAGCGGCATCCCTCCAACCCCAAATGCACGCCTTCTAAATTTTAAAATGAAAGACAAGAGGGGGGATAAACAACAAATACTCCAAGAGAGACTAGCCAAAAGATGTTAGTACAATAAGAAACATCCTTCCTTTTCATCTCTGGCACCATCACAATTCTATAGACATTTGGATGAAGGCTTACAAAAACATGAGGCTACAAACCAACAAAATCCCTCCCCAACTGTTGAATGACATGATTCCCCTATGTGGGATGTAAAAATCTTGGAAGACAACACCATTTACATTCCACAAGCCTGTGGGAAACCTCATATAGACACTTAGATCAATGAAGACAATGGAGAATTGGTCGACGTCTTCAACAAGGTGCAATCCATGTTGTGTAACCCATTTTTCCCTGAGCATCTACTGAACCCACCATCTATTCCTCATAAGATGGAGGATATGAGTACTATCTCAATATTAGGGATGTTCATGAGGGACATCTTTATTTTGAATGACATCCAAGATGGCAAGATCTGAAATGAATAGTTCTATAAAACTATCATTAGATGAACAATGAGGCATTTTAGAAGCCAAGTTTGCATCAAGAAATGCCTTTTCAAGATTCTTTCGACAACCATTCTAGAGGATGCCATGTCCTCTGACAAACAATGGATGATCTATAATGCTATGCCTATGTTGGTATGATTTCTTTTCTAGAACAAATTCCAAATTCCATCCATTTAAACTCTTATTGTGAAGGTCAATAAGAGGACTAAAAGCTTATCTTCCCCGTTCCATTTCAAGGAACATTGGTTGTTTTTCATAATCATTCTTATCATAGGTAGATGGTACTTCTCAAATGCAATAAATTTGTGCTCCCAAACATTCAAATGAGATTCAAGGACATGGATGTGTTTCATATTCTTCAGATCCCCATTTGTTCAGAATGTTTAACCATGAAGCACTTTATATATTACAAACCTAACTTAATACCATGCAATTGAATTGATGATGTACCAATAAGAGCATGGGTTTAGGGATATTTCTTTTATTGTAATTTGCTAACTGGATGCACTAAACCTTAAATAAATGATTAGACTGCTTATTCCTGAAGATTTTCACTAATTATAGGGTAATACTCTATAAAAGGCATCCATGACACAAGTTTCTAGAAGGACCCTTACATTTCAAAATACCTTTGACATCTATACCCCTTGTCCTATAACCATGTGCTTTGTCAACCTCAACCAATTTAGAACAAATACCAAAAGTGCAATCTATCATGGATCAACCTATTGGACATCCTAAAACAATACATCCAACTCAAACACCATCAACACCTCATAATTCTAATTCAAAATTTTAAGATATCTCTACCTTTCCAAATGATGATGTGATGGAAGAGATGAAGGTAACTGTTCCAGGTGCAAGTCTCATTTCCCCTTTGCAAATTTTGATAGATGGTCCTACATAGACCTTTTGGAGGAAGATCAAAATCTCATCATTCACTGCCTTCAAGATGGAAATGATACTAATGTTGTTTTCAAATATGACCACATCTTGGTCTTGAAGGATGACCTACATGATACATTTAAGGAATGTGGATACATGGTAGTCAATGTTATGAGTTCTTGTCAATAATACTCTTTCCAGATCTCAATAATGCCTACATGGTCAGTCCATATTTTATGGATGATATTTCTACAAAGATATACGTTGACAAGAGAGATATGTTGATCATGCACATACATATTTCTATTACAAAGCTCATCTTCTTACCAATTCTACATGACAATCACTATAAATTACTCAATTTCTTCACTAAGGAGCAAAAGGTGGTGCTTTATAATAGCTTGAATGTTGAATTCAATTTTGTCAGAATTTGAAACTCTACTAACATCAAGAGTGAAATTAAACATCAAGTGGAAGTCTGCACCTCAGAACTTTAAATATTGATCTAAAAACATGGCAAGGACATATTGCTCCATCTAAGAAGAAGAAATGGATGAAACCACTACTCTATCACCACATCCCACAACATTGACTGTCCAATGATTGTAATTTCCATGTCCTTTATTGGGTGTGCTCTTTGGTAGTCCTTAATGTCTTAATTGATGAATGCTAAGATGACTAGCACCATCAACTATGAGGTGCCTATGTTGTTCAACTATTGTGTTCGCGTTGGCTAGATGACAACCACTGACTCTAACCCTTTTGAATGATCACATGATCACATTCCTTCTTATACTTTATCATTATGGGGACAAAGTGGTTGATAAGTTTGGGTTGGCATAACCTGTTGAGGGAGGAAAATTTTAGTTATTTCATATTCAAAATATTATTCAAATAATTTTAAGAACTTTCAAGAAACTTCAAAAAAAAATCTACTTAGAAGATAGCCATTTAAATTTTAAAATATGTGACATTTGGTAAATTTTGATCCAATGTCTAGGATATTTTTGATACTCATGAATCTAACTTCGACTATTCTCTAAGATATTCTATTTTACACCCACCTACATAAGAAAATGACTTAGAACTTTCTTTTGTACAAGTTCACATGAATGGTCATGACTTTATGACAGTCTTCTATAAAGACACTAGTACCACCTTAAGATGTTTTAATACCTAAAGATTTCATCAAGCATAAAGCATGATCCCAACCATGGCTATTAAATAAAACCATCATGGTATGTACTTCATGCTCTGGTCAAATAATCATTAACCTAGATAGGGAAATAACCATTCCATCGCTCACTTCATAGAAACCTAAAAAGCCAAAGAACCATGAAAATCCAAAATCAGAGGGAACAGAATCAGAGTTTGAGTGAAAATATGAAAGTTGTTCCATATTTAGAAACCAAAGGGTATTTCCTAATGAGTATATTATTGTGTTCATGAACATGGTTACTATGTGATCAATGTTGATATCCAAAATCTAACTAGAATACCCCCTTGTTCTTTGATTATGTTCATTAAAGCTATATCAACTTGGGGCAGTGGTGCATAGATGTGAAATCACTTCTATAAACACAACGGTTTTGGGCTATAGGGACTACTTGCCTATTAAAGGGACCTCTAGTTGAATTATCCAAACATGTACAAGTAAACCCATCAGCCTTCGCCTTCCCATACACCATCCTGTCACCCCAAAAATAAAGGATGGGAGTGAATGATACCTTAGAAAGAGATGTGCATTCTAAGATAGTGCATGGATTCATATGCTTAATACCATACTCCAACTAAGTCAAGACATAGAAACTTGGATAAATGCACTCTAAGCTTTTGATGATGTGTTCAAGGATGGAAACTGGTATGAAAAATAAACAGACTAATGTATATGAAACTGGTGATGCATGTAAATATTATCATTATTTAATAGGAAAGTTTGGATGATTTCATTATCATTTATATATGTTTTTCTAATATTATGATGAGTTGGCCTAAGAAACCCCTTTGCATTAATTTTAACTAATTCCTTCAATTATTTTATAAATTATCGGTGTCTCATCACTTTGTTGTTTTAATTATAGGTTCAATGTACACTGAGAGAAAGATTCGGTGCTACCAAGTCACATCTTGGTGCTACTGATATAGTTCTCCTACAAAAAAATTGATGTCGTTGAAGAAGCTTTGGTGATTTTGAGAGGACAACTCGGTGACACTGAGACCACTCTCGATGGTACTGATATTGGTGCTTAGAAAATGGTAGGAATCTTGTCATGATAGGTTGGTGCTATTGAGATTCATTTTGGTGGTATCGACACACGATACATGAGCGATCTGGAAATCATGTTGACACGATCAACACTGAATAGTATTGACCAAGTTCCAATCATAAAAAGAAATAGATAGAGAAATTCTACAGACCTAAATTTGGTGCTACTCAATATGGAAATATGGTGAACCTTGTCATTGTGAAAAATCCAACGATTTGGATCTTTTCATTGAATAATGCCCACTTATGAACTAATGGTTTACATGCACAAGATAAACAATATTGATGGTTGTGCACATATCCTGAGGATAGGATAAAGAAAATTAGATGACACAAAATGGTGATCTTGACAATTTCAAAGGGAAATTTGACATATGAAATGTTGTTTGTTTGCACTCATCTTCAGCGAGGATCTTCAATAATGATAGCTCCTATGGTTCATACATTTAGATTCATGCTTTCCACATTTTCCCATTTATATTATGATGCCATATCAACAACGCAAGACTGATTTTCTAGTTCTCTAGGAACTGGGAGTAGCCCATTATTAATTTGTACATGAAAACCATTATTTAAGAATTTTTTATTCAAATTAATGATGATACAATTACTTTGATTTACCATGTTCATGCCTAATCAGCTAAAATTAGGCTATAGATTTCCAAACACTGTGAAAGTAGGGTTAATAATTGGAAAATTATCTTCACCATAATTAATAACACACTATGAAAGTGGGCTAATAATTATGAGGTTTGATATCCATAGTGGAACTTAATGTGTTTGATCTTCTATATAAGCACTACAGAAGAATATTTATATAACACCACAAAAGTGGATAATAATGGATACAAATTAATAATTCTAAAAGCAAAGATTTTTTTTAGGTAAAGACAAATGATTTATGGATTTCTATCATGGTGAAATCATAATCTTGGAGAATCCATTAGTTTTTTTCACAAACCAATTTAATTCATTACTCTGTTAACTTTAATTGTTAGTTCAAATAACAAAATATTATTTTCCTAGACCCATTTGATTGGGTTCTTTCTAGCTTTATAGTTCCTCGTGTTTGATTACTCAGTACGTGAAAATCCTATATTACTTGACACATGCACTTGCATTTTACATGCACCACTTTCATGTGTCACACTTTTGGTACCATGGTTGGGGAATTGGCAATGCTAGCACTACAAATTCTAGGAACAACCACTCCAGACCATTTAATGTTCTACTAATTTCCATTTTACTCAAAAATAAAGACTATTTTTGTGATTCAATGGTAGTATTATGTGTTGTACATTGAAGTCATGATTTTTTAGGTACTTGTTAATATTCACACTTGGACCACTTCTCATGAAGACCCATCTCCTCCACTCCTAGATCGTGTGAAGATTCTTCAGTGAGCAAAGGAATATTCAACTTTATATGAGGATCTAATTCCACATACCCACCACCGATAGGTCCAACATTACACTGGTCGATAAAGAGGAACAAATTATCACACCATAAGACATAGAGGTTTAAAATGAAGAAGACAAAGACATGTCAAACCACAAAGATATAACATATTGAATTTGTAGGCACTAAATATAATTTTTGACCTATAAGTTTTTATTTCTTGAATTTTTCTCATCTACAAAGTGGTCCTTTGCAGCAAGTCTCATTCAATCATTTTTATCATTTATCAAATTCTTTGGTACTAGGTAGTCTCCATTTGAATTACATTTTCTCAAAAAATCTCATTCTTGTCACTTGAGATATATTTACAAACTAGTACCTTGATTCATCTTCAAGATCCCTTTGACATTATTTAGTGCACTTTAAAATTCATGTGATCAAGCACTTCGAGTAGATTTTGTATTTCAATCATCCACATAATTTTTCAACTTATGGATTGGGAATATTATGAAAATATTGTTTGGATAAATGGATGTCAATGTAGGAGCAAATAAACTTTTAGGAAATAAATAAGATAAGTTGTGGCTATAATATAGTAAGTTAATAAGTGATCAGAACATAAGCTTGTGGAAAGTTACATACAAAACATATATGTAGAACAATAGATATGGAATTAATAAATGATATATAAATGATTCTTGTTTCAAATAATATGTAGTATACTATATGTGTACAGAAAAGAACAAATCATGTTCACTTTGCACATGCAAAAATAGCAGTTACAAAGGGTGAAAAATGCAACTCTCTTTAGCCTCACATTATGATAGACCTCAACTCAAACCCCTCTCCTTCAATTTCTAGTTCCTTAAACCATATCCATGAATAGAGGAAACCCCAAGCATGCACCTCCTCTCCATCATGTCCCCTACTCCTGACTAGAAATGACCATGACGACTATCACCAAAATTAGAAGCCTTCACATGGACAATCAGACATCAATAACTTCTATTAGGCTCCTCCTCAACACCAAGCATCCATCCCAAACCCTATCAAACTCCCTTTTCCATATAAGATCCTACACTCCATGATCTATAAGCAACAAAACACATGGACAAAGCTTGACAACACACAAACTTATCAGCTTCGTTAGTCACTATGAAACCATCTTGATACCAACTACCAATATGAAATGCATCCACCAGTTTCCTCATATCTGGAACATCATCTTAGATACACAAGGTGGATGAAAATATTATAGTAGGCTTCACGGCCTTGCATATATTGACACCTCATTGACTAACACCTTGTTGCCATATGTTCTTTAAGATTAGATGGACAATCAAATCTAGACTTTTTGTGGTAACCATGAGAATTTGAGAAAGTCATGGATTCTTCTTTGCAATAAGTTGGTTGCATATTTTTTCCATGAGGCCAAAACACCTAGATCAAAATGAGGATGCGCTCCTTGAAACTTTTGCATTCAGTTTCTAATGCACTTTTATCCTTGCCATCCAAAGTTAACTAAAGTGATAAACACTAACATGATTAGCCTAAGATCAATCACCTCTTCCGTCCTCTAGAATACCTCATAAGTAATCGACTATGTAAATATTAATGACTTTAGTATTAGTGCATATGTAAGTAGATGAGGAATAAACTAGTAATTTCAATAATTATGATAAACTATATTATTGTTTTAACACCAAATCCTAAGAATATACATGCTAGAGTATAGTTGGATATACATTTTTGATTTAAAAACCCCTTTAACCTATATCAAAATATTTTAGTGGAAACTTAGACAGAAATAAATATATAAAGCAGGTCCTAATAGATCTTGTCTAACCTCATATTTTGAAATATAACCTATTTTGATACCTTCAGTTAGTCTACATGAAAATTTTCTTCAGTGATATAGTTGTATATGTGTAATTATGTTGATATCAATATTTGATTCCTAGGTACTAACATATGTGTATAATGGTGTTCTATTATAAATGAAACCAGTACTTACCTCATCATAAGGGATAATATGGAATTATATGGTGTCTGATGTATCTACTACATTCACATATAACCTTGACATATTTGAACTTAATCACAATCGTGGGGTAATATGACTATCTAAGATAAAAACTAAGGGAAATAATGACAAATATTATTTAATAAGTCATTCCAAGATAATAGTAACCATATGGTTCTAAATTATATATATCTTCCTTCATCATCTCTTAGAGATGTTTGAATCATGATCATGAAAACATCAGACTCTTACTTGAGATAAAGGTATTGAATTGTCCATTACAATTCTTAGACTATTTACTTCCCTATCAAACTACATGCATGTAATCTAGTATAGTAGTGAAACCAAATTTTTTATTATCCATATCTTTCCTCTTGAAGGTCACCACCATATACTTTACAAATCTTGTATATTTTTTAATATTAGCACTAGACTTAATATGTTAGAGTTGTGATCCCCTTTGGGATTTGGGCCCTTTTTGGACATTGGTTCCTTAGGATTTGGCCCCTTAGAGTTTTGTCGCACTTGAGGTTGGGTCATGTTCCAAAATCATGCATAGTGATATAATGGATTAATTGACCCCATGTATACTAGTTCAAATGGAGATTAGGTGAAAATGTTGTTCTCTCATAGACTAGAGAACACGAAGGCACCTATCCTTAAAAAATATATGATGTGATAATGCTTAATTTTAAGATTTGAAATTAATATTCTTACTGCACATAGTCTTGGAAATTTTGATGTCTTGAATATGCAACAATATTGCATAGTTGATAATTGTATATTCTTGTGAAATTGGAATCTTGAAACCTAATATTTGAAATCCTTACTTTGTCATCCTATTTCCACCAAATAGTCCTAACTAAATTTGAATTGCATTTAGCCATCCATGTGTGCATATTTTATAATAACTCAACAATAAGGGTTTAGTACCAGTGTTGGCTGACTTTTTCCTCTTTTTCCATGTTGTGGATAGTTTATTCCTTCAGGATATACATCGACATGTGATCGAAGGAAGCCTTAGAAGAGATGTGTAGGATATGTTCTCTATTAAAGAGTAGATATGACTCATGTATGTTTTAAATTGTAGTAATTATGAATATGATTATGTGAATCTTGATTGTAAAGCAATAATGTATAAGACTTGTTTATTTGTTCTGAATATAAATAATGTCCAGAGAATAAATTTTGGTCCAAAAGATCAAATACTTACAATATGGTATTAAAGTTATAAATAGTCAACAGTCATGTGTGTCTCATGGAAATTAGATTAGCTAGTAAGTACAAATAGGATACTAATAACTTTGGAATATAGTTTATAAAAATCCCTAGTATCATAAGAGAAATTATTAATATATACCTAGAGTTCAAGTAGGAAAACTAGAAGTGTAATGACTCTTTTCATTTTAACCATCTAATTAATGTTTTGGATGATTGCATGCTTAACTAGATTGATCATTATTTAAAGATTAATTAACAATGACACTATAATTGTGATTATTTAAACCTAATGAGAAACTCTAAGCATTATTTTATTTCAAATAATTTGGGTTTGAGAATTGAAAACCTTAATCGACCAAAATTAGGGTTTTGGTAGCATATGAATGCATAATTTGATAAGTATAGTGGTGTACTAATTGATTTTTAATATTTTATGTATAACTCAGATTTAATTGAAATTTAGATATAGTTTGGAAAATTAGTATGTAAGTTCTCTTGAAAAATATCAGAATTTTTGAAATAATTTTCTTACATGTTTCTAAGTTCAGTTTCTTTATGACAAACTTGGTCGACCATGTATTTTCAGAAATATAACAATCGAGTATTTGATTTTATCTTTTTATGGGTATGTCTAAATGAGATTAAATTTTAATTTTAGCATTTAATATGAATTTCATACATTATGTTAAATTTTCATAATTTTTTGATTATGTTTGAGTTATATAGAATGTGGTGTCTGTCGAGTTTCCTCCAGACAAATTCAGCAGACCGCACATTCTCCCTAAAAAATAACAATCTAGTATTTGATTTTTATCTTTTTTTTTGATAAAAGTGAATGATTTAAAAAAAAATTGGAGCTATAAGATGTTGTTTCAAAGAACATACTAATTTTTCATAATTTTTAGAGGATCTTTTACCTATCTACTAAATGATTTTCAGCAATGCTTTTATGACAAAAAAATCTATTGAATAAAAGAAAATGTAAAGTAGGGTCAATTTACAATTTACCCAAGTACCTCAATTGATCTATATGAGTAACCTAGAATCCAAGGAGCTATAATATTTCGTGATTCATTTTAGAGAAAGGAAATCCCAGAGAGAATAGGAAGAGTTAGGGTTGGATGGAGAAAGTGGCGAAGATGGCGATTTAGGGTTTTATCTTCCTAGAGTTCATGAAATCAGGTAAGTTGGTCATTGTTAGATAGATTTTCTAGTGATTCTTCTCTCATACTTCAAGATTTCATCCCTCCTCCGATTTAAATCAAAATGATATCAAACTACCTTCTTTTCTCACTCTCTCTCCTATTCTCCATTTCTAGGGTTTCTGAGTTGAGAGGAGGAAGAAATGGATTGAATAGCTCTAACCTTGGTGAATTTCCAGAAATTTAGAGTTTGACCCACGTTTTTAAGGCACTTGTCACATTAGGTGAGTCTTTTTATCTATATTCAAATATGTTATCATGTTGAAAGCCTAACTATACATGTCTAAAATAATCAAGATCATTGCTAGTACTTGTATGCAAATGTATAATCAATTGGAATGATCTTGGGGAAATAAATGCTATTGATTTAGATCCTTTCTCATTAATTTGTATATGCCTAGTTCCTGATATACTAATTGAATATATATTTATAATGTCTTATGTATAGAGAACTATATCCATTTATACCGATTTTTCTTAAAATTCAATCAATAGGCGATATGCTTGGAAATTTCATTGACATGTATGTGATCATATTTGATCTCAATAATCATGAGTTTCTCAACTAAAATTTCGAATCCTTACTTGTATTGAATATGTTATGTACATGAGGATAAGTATATGAGGGTTTGATATGTAGGAAATTCATGCCCAGGGTTAATGTTGAGGGATGGACTCAAATGAGTCAATGAATCATTGTATGATTCTAAATGATTGGTTGATTTTGTGGATTGGAAACTAGGGTTTTTATGTGTCTTGAAGAGACTCAATGAACCTCCATACACTCTGATAAGATTATCAAATAATATGATTCTAAGATGTGTTGAACTAAATTGACTCCTTGAAAATCCTAGAAACTTGATATTAAAATGAGCATGAGTGATAAAGCTAGTGCCGGTATATAATCTTGTAAATGTGATGAAACGCTAAATTATAGGTATCAATACTTCAGTTGAAGATGATGAGACTTACTAATATAATCAAAGCCTAATTCATCTATTTTAGTATGATATATGGAATAATTAGTAAATCCTCACATGAATGTGAGTCCTTTTAAACAAGTCACACAACAATGAAATGGGAAGGATGATTAGAGATAATGATGTAAGAAGATGTAACATGATCCATTATTTTAACCTAAAGTGAGTAGTATTATAAGGAATTGAATGATCATTTTTAATTATGTGAATACCATTATAAGTCAATGACATGGTATACACATCTATTTACAAGAAAGGAAATGAACAAGAATGAACTTAATGGTGATGACAAGTTAAGAATGAAAATAATGAAATGTATATGATGAAATATATAGTCTATTTGTTCTAATTATATGTGGGTTGATCTAAATTGAATGATATACACTAAAATCAGAGTACGAAAGATTTGAATGACAAAGAAACTTTATGCACTTAGTATAGAATGTTTTGATTCCAATAATAGTAGTGAACATGATACAAAACAAGTTATGATTAATGATTATAAAATGAAGGAAAAAGGAAGAAAAATCATAGTTGGATCTAATATCCCTACCCTAACCATAATATGATAAGCTATGTGATAATAATGAATAATGATTTGAAATGAGGAAGTTAGAAATGTACATAAGTATAGTCTAATTAAATTATAATATGAAGTGTATGGATGCCATTTTGATTCATAAGAATTCACATTTGGATTGTAATTGTTTGTAGACACTTGTATTCTATGAATGGTCTAATCTGATGGATTTGAAATGAGATTACACATGTGATGGACAATAAATCTAAATGAAATATGGTAAATAGTAAATGAGAAGTATAAAGTGTGTTATACATGTTTATTCATCAAGATTTATTCATATATATATAGAAATTGGATGTGATAATTATATGTTGTAAAATAGACTTGTTATGATCATGACAAATGATACTAGATGTATGCATGATTATATTGTTTCTAGTTCTAATGTATTTGTGAATATCTGGTGAAAATTGTGATATGGAATGAACTGATAAGAGATATGTTGGGATTGAATTGACATGTAATGATTACATTTCAGAAACCCTGTATAGGGTAAATGTTGGATAATGAGATGATGTCTTGTGCTGATAGCCCACTGATGATGGCTTATATCAATGATGTGGAAATAGAAAGTATCATTATGTTACAAATTGTAGATTGTTGTGCTTCTTATATTAATTATTATCTTTCCTGATAACCCTAGTCTGATTTCTGTCATTCTAGTTGCACGAAGATATACACATATGATAAATGATATTTTGAAGATGAGTAAAAGGGTTTAGTAATGAGTGAAATGATGATGCATTTAGTTAAGTTCCCTAAATATCGTGAATTTCCCCCATGGTCCATACTGGGGAAATGAAATAGATCTCCTTGTAATAATCTGAGAATTATTAGAAGGATTTATGGAGTGTAAATGATTTACAGAGTGTGGATCATACCTTAAAGACTAGACCACCATGATTTAGGAGTAAGTCGTGTAGTGTGACTCTGGCCCTAAATCATGACTATGAAAGTCTATGTCCATGAGGAATAAACTCTAATGAAGTTAAATATATGAAACATGAAAATATGACAAATGTTGTGATATGTGATATATAGTTTTTTTGGTTCCTATCTCATGTACCTGAGATGAGGATGTTATCCTCTTTAGGAAACTATGTGATGGACTAGGTTCTATTTTTTATTTCTTAGGGTGGCCAGATAAACCTTAAGATAGTTATAATGAGTCGTTGACATGAGAATCAGGTGTGGAGGAATCTACACAGTAAGGTACAGACCAAGTAGTTTTAGGGAAAATGAATATGAGATGATAAGCTACGTAGAATAAGAGTTGAATGTTTGTTGCATGCCTTTTATTACTATCTGATAGACCTAATGCTTTGATTATAATTCTTATTGTGAAGAGTAATCATTCTTTTATAAATATAATATGTTTCCATATTATTATTTGCTTAGTTTAGAATCTGATCTTAAATGTTGACATGTGGTTGATGTTGGGATTTTATATCCACTCTGAATATGATTTAGATTTACTTGTCATTTAAATAGTTTATTTTTTATAAACATGTCTTATGTATACTTTAGCTTCAATACTGTAGGATGTTCTCCTAGTTTGACTGGTGGAATGTCACAAAGATGATGTTATTATTATGTATTGTGATTCTAAATGTTTAGGTCTTGACTTGTTACTCATACTTTCAGAATTATGAATCAGGTAACACCTATATTTGTTCATAGACATGATCTAAAAGATGTTTAAAAGTTGGATTTGGTTTAAGTGATTGAATTTGACTAGTCGCTATAACTATCCGCTAGACTTTTCAATATATGCATGTTTCTTTTAAGTTCATTATAATTGATTTGATGTCAATGCATGTACTCAGCTTGAGTGAGAGGTTGCACTCACCGGGGTTTAATATGAGTCTCATGAGGTTGTTTCAAATGTTTTTACGTATAATTATATCTGGTGGAGAGGTCATGATAAAGAAGATGTAAATAGAGTAATCTAGATAGGTTAGAATGTCCTTGTACTCTCTCTTTCTTGGAATGGGTTGTAGATCGAGTTATTCATTTATATTCACTTAACTTATGTAAGTCGGATCACTATGATCAATAAGTCATGATTATGGTTTGAGTGGAGTTGAATATAGTTTGTGATGATTAATTATGTTGTCATTGAGGTGACATTGTTATGAGGTTTTATCAGAAAGAAAACGGAAAAAATAAGTTGTGTTTATCAGGTTGCTAAAAATTAGTTGTTTTGCTTCATAATATGGGTTTAGGTTTTGGGTTTTTCTCTAATGGTTGGCATTAATTCTAATCAAAAGAGAGGTCCGAAAAAGAAGCATAGGCATGTACCTTAATCTATAAATGCATAAAATATCTCTCCCTCATCTACTAGATTTTGGACTCATTTTCTAAGTATGGATTTACTTGAGTTTTTGTTGATGGTGAAGTAATTAGAACATATGTGTGTAATTTTGAAGTGAGGACTACTATGACACCACTTTCACACATAGGTATACTAATGGGTAGAGTGCCCTAGATTTTCTCTTTAGTTTTGTGCACATATAAATAATTGCAAATACATGAATATAAAATGAATAAATAACACAAATCATAAAATCATTTAAATTCATATAAATATTGTCACATATGATGAATTATAATGTGATTGTTGAAAACATATTATCAACATGATGAATTTTAGGAAAACATAGTTCTACTAGAACTCAATTTAATGGATAAAATAATGGAGAATAACCATGACCATGTAAGTGGAACGATAAGAGGTGTCTGAAGAAGGATGTTTAGTGAAGGTTCAGGCATACTTACTCTCAATCCACTTAGGTGGTGGTGGGGTTTCCTCACTTTATAGAAAAACTTAGACAAGGTGATTTCTACTACCTAGGAACATCATAACTCTTAAACAAAGTCACCAACCCAAATCAATATGCTAGAAATATGTTTATTAAGACTTATAAGGAAAACCCTACTCAATGTAAACTTGTTTAAAAAAATATAACTACATTTATGGATTGCATATCTACTCATAGAAGTATATCTCATAATAACTTGGCCAAATATAACTCATAGAAATAATCAATTGGAAATCTAACAATTTAAGAGATAAATAATATCTTCATCTTCTAAATATGTAAATACAACATTATGATGACACATTGAATAGAAATCAAATTTCACTTAATAAATCCAATATTAGATCCATAAAAAAAGGAAATAAAGGCTCTCAAAAGAAATTAAAATTTAAACTCAATAAGGGTTAAGTTGTAATTAATAGTTATTGAATTAAAAAAGTTAGGACCTAAATATTCTTGAACCATCAACTACATATATCACATTGAAATGAAATCCTACTGAGCTTGACAAAATTGATAATCCAATAAATCCCAGATATTAGTGACAAAAATATTGGGTCAATAATAATACGATGCAATAAATCTTTTGATAATTATTGATGCCTATTAATTTGAATTGCCTACATTCATATCAGAACATTATAATAGAAGCCTTATGTGGACTCATCATCACTAAGTCCACACCTTGATAGAAGATATAATTTTCATATGTAATTTGATCGCAAATCAACTAACTAACTTCATGGAAGTAATAAGAGAATTGATTGGTGACCTGATGAATGCATATTCATCATGACTTTTAGTTGGTTTCTTGGGCTCTTTTTGATTCATTACATCCAATTACAATTACTAAATATTAAAATGTGCAAAATTTCCTAATTGGTTCAATTATCAAGGTTTCTAACTGAGTTTATATCAATTTTATGCAGGTCTTGATGAGGTTGAACAATCAGCTAGGACCCACCCATATATGTCCTTGATCTACTCTCACTCACCCTCGGTCTTGCCCATATGGTCTTGCCCATACGGTCTCACCCATACAGTTTCATCCATACGGTCTCAAGACCGCGTGGACATACTCACCTTGAGACTATTTAGAGAGTACCGATCTGCGAGACCGTTTGGAGAGTACCGGTCTGCGAGACCATTTGGAGCCGGACTGCGAGACCGTTTGAGGAGCACCGATCTATGAGACCATTTGATGCAGGTGCAAAACCATTTGATCATCCGGTGTCAGAGATCGATTGGAGAATGCAACACCAAACCATTTGGAAGAGCCACGTGCATGAGGACCACATGCGAACAAGACCATTTAATAGTTGGACCCAAGACCATTTGGTCTTTTTGAGAAGCATGCATGACTGAATAGAGCAAAACCATTTGCACAAACACAACCAAACCGTTTGGATAAATCACGTGCTTGAGTATCGCATGCATGCTAGGCCGTTGAGTTGACTTGCGGTAGCAATGTCGATCGTTTGGACGAAAGTTTGGCCAAAACCATTTGATAAGCAAACGGTTTACAGATGATTTTCTATGACAACTAAACCATTTGGCCACAGCAACATGAAGACCGTTTGATAAATTTAGAAAAGTTGCCAATACCAAAACCATTTGAATGAGTTTCGTGCATGAGACCGAATGGGAGAAGGCATGCACATGCAGGACCAAATGGAATTGAAGATCGTTTGATGATGTCAAACCATTAAAGCCAAGCAATGCCAGAAACCTTTTTGCCCCAACTCACCAAACCGTTTGGACTTGATAACTCAAGACCGTTTGTTGCTGCTGAATTTCAAAACCATTTGAGCAATCATTGCATGAAGATTGTTTGCTGCATATACGTGAAGACCGTTTGCAAAAGTAAACCAATGAAGACCATTTGCTAAAGTTGGCATGCAAATGAAGACCGAATAAAGTAGCAGACCATTTGCATACGTGCAACGTGAAGACGGTTTAAGCCAATTACATGCAAACTGTTTGAAGAGAAAATATCTCCAAGACTGTTTGGGCTGAAATCACACCAAAAATGTGAGGGCCAAATCTGAGCCTATAAATAGGACCAGCAAGGTCCTCATTTGGGCATCAGTTTTGAGACACCGACAGGCTGCCTATACACAGGTCTGATCTAGTTCCGTCCACACTGCCACTTCACCTTCCGTTCCTACTGCAACTCAAGGAGACTGAGAAGAGAAGAAAGGAGGAGTGAGAAAGACTGCCCGGTCTATCTTGGCATCCCTCATTCTTCCAGATCTACTCCGACACGACGTAGAAGACCGCATCATCTTCACCGATCTGCGACTACCTTCTGCATCATGCTCATGGAAGATTCCAAGCTCTTTCTTATCCTTCTTATTTCTCGTATCATGAGCGAATAGTTCCTTTTCACTGGGGTGCGGGGACTAGTCCCGCTACCCATGCAAGCATGTTCACTTGTTAAACGATCATGGCAATGTATATAACTTTTCATTTCATTGTTAATAATTAAAGTTTGTAGTTGGTCACTTGCTTGCTTTCATCTTGTTCTTCCCTATGTTGTGAAAACTTCTATATGTAGGGTAGAATGGCAATTTACAAAGTTGACTCCTTGACAAGAACTTCCAATAGGATTCCTTGAGGTCGTAAGTGTGTGATCCGTAAGGGGATGAGACATCTAGCCTACTGTGATGCTTCTGTGGCCTAAACATCCCTCAGGGAGGGCCACAACCTTAGTTGGATTTTGTTTCATCTTTCTTAACCTCAGATGTTTGCTTGTAGATTAATCACCTGCTTGCTTACCATTTAGCGCGGTTGACTCCCAGACTAGTAATAGAAATGGGTTCCTTGAGGTTGTAAGTGTATGATCCGTGAGGGGATGAGACATCTAGCCCACGGTGACGCTTTTGTGGTCTAAACATCCCTCAGGGAGGACCACAGCCTTAGTTGGATGTTGTATCTTCGGAGCTGTAAGTATATGATCCGGATGGTGATGAGACATATGATACCTAAGGTGATGCTTACACAAGCCTAACACCCGTATGGGGGGTTTCACAATAGCTCCATTTGGATGGTTATATCTTACCTGGATGTTTGATGTTTGGACATGTTTGTATGTGTAGTGGTGGTGAAACCCGATACCATCCCAGTGATTCCATATCATTTAATCTAGACCCAACTTTAATTCTGCTCCTTTACTTTCCTGCATTTAGTTTAATTAACCCCAAACCAACCAATCGTTCTAAATATTAGTCTTACTTGAGCTAGATTCGACTGAAAAAGATTCTTAAAAATGTTGTGCTTTAGGATTCGATCCTTAACTATAATGCGATAAGACCTGTCTGCTTGCGAGTGGTATTATTGCATGAGGTTTTGGTAAAAGCTCGAAGATTTCAACCCCGAGTGAGTTTGTTAGTGCGATAATTGCCACGTCAAATGAGGTTTTGGTAAAAGCTCGAAGATTTCAACCCCGAGTGAGTCTAATCTAGGATTTTGCTTTTTCTTTTGATACAATTGATCATCTATTTGAATTCATTTCTATTCCATCACCCTTACTTTAGAAAGATCTTTCCATTTCAGGAACAACCCAAAGCATAGTGTTTGCACCGTTCGAACAGTCCCGGGCTCACAACGAGCTTTGATCCTGAGATAGACAAAACTTTTCATCGTCAGATCAGAGAGAACCAAGCGAGAATGGCTCAAGAGGAGGAGATAGCTCGAAGGGTATCTCAAGCCCTTAATGCACAGAGAGAAAGTGTGGCATACAACTCATGAAAACATAATTAACTAATGTGGAAGCGTTCACTAAGCAACAGATTACCAAAAATCACTAAAAATTAAAACTTTTTTTATCAAGAGATCCATCAAAGGAAAATTTTCTCACATAGAACCAAAGTAATACATTTACATTCTTGTTCGAAGGTACATATTATGTATCACCTCTTTCTAAGAGTTACAAGCATTAACTGTCCTGTCAAGCTAAACACAGGCAGTATAAAATCTCGAGGCACTGAGCCAAAATCTCAAAAGCACTAACTACTACTCCGAGGACCTGAGAGTACAAAGACAACACATAGGACTCTATTTACATATATACAAGGCATAACAACCAGTGTCTCCACCTGAGACTTCACTGTTGTCCCTGTTGCTGCTGTTGCTACCCTTCACCTACTGAAGGATTCCTTCCTCCTCGTCCGCGTCCACCTAAAAATGTGATTCCCACGGGGGTGAGACAATTGTAAATTGTCCCAGCGAGAGATATAACTCTTCGCCAGAAACATTATTATTGCATCTTAAGAAGATAAATATACACAAAGGAATCATATTTGTTTGGAAGCAGTTAATTTAATGTCTAACAGATTAGAACATCATTCTTATCAAAAGCATTGTAGCTATAACTTGATAGAACAACATTTCACTTATCCTTTAAGGAATATGAAGAACATGTATAACATTTATTCACTATAGAATCATTACCACAACATTAACTCTCTTCAGGCTTAGATCATATATCTAATGCCTGGCATTGTCATTGGGGAGTCATGGCATGTAGCCATACACTTCTCACAAAGTGTTGGGATCTTAGTCCCCCACCTCATCAAGTACATTTCCACTTTTTAATAAGTTCATTATCATGATTATAGAATCTGGGTATTTGAACCCTTATCTCATCATAGAACAGTTGTTACCATTTATTAGGTAACTTAATACTTTCAGATCATCTGAACAAGGATATCATGATTCTTGCTACATAAGGTATTGCACATAGTACACAAAATCAATGATTCTTACTACACAAAGCATATGAAGGCTTATAAAGCCTATAAAATATCTTCAATAAAAAAAGCATCATAGCCCATACCTGGCTATGCTCATCTTTTCAACATATCTGCATGATTAGTAATCATGATACCATTTCATATTAGTACCATGCAATACAAGGGTTATCTTATTCATTCATAACCCATTACTCTATATTTGAGCTTCACATAGGATTACTCTACATTAGATCTTCACATAGCATCACCCTTTATTAAGGTTTCACAAAGCATTACCCTACATTAGGGTTCACATATCATTCATTTGTATTGGGGCTTCACATAGCATTACCATGTATTGAGGTTTCACATAGCATTAACTTGTATCAGGGTTTCACATGGCAAGGAAATCAATATGGATAACATAAGTATTCATTCATACTTATTTATTCTCATCATTCACCATTAGATGAATTATCAACACACAACATGAGTTTCTTTCTCATCTTTGCCAGAATGTAATTACATCTTAGTTTATAGGTTTGGATTAACCTTTTCATAAGGCATGTTAGCCTACATTCAATAGGGTACATTACATCTCAATGTAACCATTGACATAACACATCTCATGTGTCATTCATCCAATTATTTTGGACTTATAACACATCAAGGTATACTAGTATTGGGGTGTTGGATGTGATATCTATCATATCTTGATATATCACTTCCCTCAACACCTTTATCTTACTTGAGTTCATACACTTAGCTTGTATTAGAGTATTCCCCATGCTAATACTTTATGCACCAGTTCATCACATTTATCATGTAAAGTATTGGTCATTAGTCACTCACTTAGAATATACAATCATTGCCAATACTATAGACTCATCCTTGAGTTAGGAACTATTAATATAAGGATATTCATTATCAACCTCTCTAGGTGTTACATTTGTCATAACATTAATCACTGTTCCATTATTAGGAATAGTATTCTCCATATTTATAATTTGAGGATTCACATAGAATATTCCATACATTTATGGATTTCACATAGTAATACTCTTCAATAGAGTTTCATATAATCATCCTTCTATATCAAGGATTCACTTAGTATTATGTGAAATTAAGATTTCACAACACATCACCCAGTGCTAGGTCTTCATATAGGAATAGTGGCACTACCCTATATTAGGGTTTCATGCACCTTATCCCATTTTAGGAATTAAGGTTTTCTATTCACATGCAAGTAAGGTTTCTCTTACCTCATACCCAAATTAGGGTTAGGATATACAATTACCATTAAATTAGGGTTTCCTTCATTGTTACTCTAAGTTAGGATTACATCATCACCCTGGATTTATGATAACACTCAGCTTTGCCCTATATTAGGGTTTCTCACATAGCGTTGTTATAATTAGGGTTTCACACATAGCATTGCTCTAATTAGGTTTTCACACATAGCATTTCTCAATTGGGTTTCACACATAGCATTTCTCTAATTAGGGTTTCACACATAATATTGCTCTAATTAGGGTTTCACACATAGCATTTCTCTAGTTAGGGTTTCACACATAGCATTGCTCTAATTAGGGTTTCACACATAGCATTGCTCTAATTAGGGTTTCACACATAGCATTGCTCTAATTAGGGTTTCACACATATTTAATAACCACATAGCTGATTGACTTCTGATCATATAAGATGTCCAAATGGTCTAATCAATTAAACCCTCAATTATATAAGGAATTCAAAATAATTGACCAATTAAACTTTCAATCCCACAAAGTGATCAATTGGGCTAACCATTGAAATCTTCAAATGCATTATGTATCTAAATAGGTTCACCATATTGGACCTTCAATTACATGAGATATTCAAATGGATTAACCATGTTGATCTTCACAAAGTTAATTACTTAGACCCTCAATGATCTTGGTTCTCATATATCAATTGGTTGAAAACCATTTGAACAAGTTGTACTTGAAACCAATTGAACAAAAATAGATGTTGAAACCATTTGCACTTTGTGTCACCAAACAGTTTGAGATCGTTTGGTCCCAAACGGTCTTGAGACCATTTGGACTCAAATGGTCTTGAGACCGTTTGGACCCAAACGGTCTTGAGACCGTTTGGTCCAAACCTTCTCAAAACTACATGGACCAAAAAGGTACTTCAACACTCAATCGATTCAATGTTTCAATCCATGGACCAATTATAAATTGAATCACTAAAGCATTCATAAATTGGACCAATGAATCACCATTCAATTAGACCTTAAATTTAGGGTTTTGAACCCAATTGAACTAGGTTTGATAATCAAGAAACCATCACTTAGGGTTTAAAATCGAGGATCCATCAATTGTTGTCATTGTGGAACCAAATCAATTGAAATCAATGAACTATCATCATCACATGATATGACCTGACCTCAAACGGTCTTGGATGACCACAAAACGGTCTTGAGACCATTTGGTTGATCTCCAAATGGTCTTGAGACCCTTTTCCCATTCCATCATCAAAATCCATGACATCCAATTAGGGTTTTGGACCATTGGATTGATTATCAAATCAGCACTTAGTTACAATTCAATTTGGTACCTTTGGACCTTCAAACACTTACACATACTTAACCCTAGACCTCAAAATGGTCTTGGGTGACCACCAAACGGTCTTGAGACCATTTGGGTGATCCGCAAACAGTTTTGAAACCATTTGGGTCAATCAACCCAAAACATCATCTCAATCAATTGGAAATTCAACACTTAGTCGATTAAGGTTTGCAATTAAGGAATCATTCACAATTGAAACCTTCAAGATCAAACCAATTGAAACCATTAGATCAAGATCCAAGCACCACATAATATATCTTCAAATGGTCAACCATCTCAAATGGTCAACCATTCCAAACGGTTTGGAACTCAAACCACCAAATGGTTTGCAAACCGTTGGTCACCAAACGGTTTGGTGAAACCGTTTGGAGTCAACATTGAAACCGTTTGCCCTAGATATTTAGGGAGGTGTGTGCTTATGTTGATGTCATAATCATCAAGCTTCAAACTCACGAAATCTGCTGTGATTTCCATGGAGATTGCATCAATCAATCAAACTTAATTTCGGAAATGTAGAAATGATCACCAATTGATAAGGAATTGATCGCAATAATAAAATTAAGGGTTCAAGTTATAAAACCCGCCTCCAATTGAGCTCCAAAGCTCCAATATCACGAAAACAATGGTGGATGCAACTCCTTTCACTATTCCAAGGGTCGTCCTCAATCTTTGAGTGTAAAGAATTGGTTAGAATTGAAGAGGGGATCGAGATATGAAGAATTCGTGCATTGATTTTCGATTTTCACCATGGATTCAAGGTGAAAGGAGGTCAAGAACCTTACCAACAGGTTGGGGGTCGTCCTCCTGATCCTCCACAGCTCCTTAGTTGTTTTCCAAGCAAAGGGAAAGAAAGAAATCCGAAAAAGCCTTTTTTTGGATTGGAAAAGGTACTTTTATAAGAAAATTGATGAGAGAGAAAATTCTTTATAAAAGTCTTTTAATTCCAAACTTGTTGCCACCACTTCCCCCTTGGTTTCTTTAATGCAAGGGAATATCTATCCCCACCGAGCTCCCTTCCATTATCCATGAATTAAGGGAAAAGAAATTAAGCACCTTAACCCTTATAATAAGAATATCCATATTTGAGTGGAAATTCTTTTTCTTATAATAATGGTGAGTGGAATTTCACCTCCTTAGGATATGCTCGTGCCTTTTCAAGGATTTAATCTCATACACCCACATCTGAATCCAACCATTTTAATTTTGGTTGAAGGCCCTTTAATTAATACATTCATTTTTGCCCTAAATTGAATTAGGGTTTCACTTAGGATTAAATCTTGATTATTTTAATATCGAGATTCTCTCTCCTCCAACTTAATTCAAATGAGGCGCTCCTCTCATTTCTTTGCTCTATATGATTCTAAGAAACAGTAGGGACCTTATTGAAGTGGTAATTTGTATATTGAACCGTAGGTTTTGGGTAAATTGCACTTTACACCAAAACTAAGTTTAATGCACAAGGATTACTTTACAAGCTTAATCTTGGTGCCCAAGATTGTGAAAACCATACCACTACATCATATTCATTCTTATGATGTCTCCACATAAGAGGAAAATCTTATCATGCAACATTTGCAATTTAACCCCTCAACTTGGGTAATTTGCATATTAGTCCAAAATAGGCAAATATTGCTTCAACATTGTTCAAACAGGACCAAAATTGAAACATAAGTTTCTCATGAGCCCTAATTACTTTTACCACAATAAAATTAAGCATTTACGCAACCTTATTAGGCAAAACATCTAGGGTTAACACATAGTCCAGGTCAGGGATGTTACAAATTATCCCCCCCTTATAAGGATTTCGTCCCCGAAATCCCAAGAAAAATGAGGGACATGTTATTCATTAATCATGCTCTCAAATCTTCACATAATATCTTAATATCATGTAGATATCATGGATTCTGTAATCCACACAAAGTTCCTTTCATTAATTCAACCTTATCAATGTTTATGTTTATGCAAAGCATAAACCCCTAACATATGATGTCCATATTGTTGAAAGGAAGAAGCATAAAAGAACATACTTCAATCATTACTCAAGAATATTTACCAAAAGAAAAACATATATATCTAACAGAGATAATTCACTCAGCAATCCTTTATTCATTTAGGAAAGTTCACTTAGCAAACTCTATGTAATTGGGAATGTTCACATAGCTTTTCCTTTTAGTTGAGAATGTTCACATAGCTCTTCTTTTTAGTTGGGAATGTTCACATAGCTTTTTCCTTTTAGTTGAGAATGTTCACATAGCTCTTCTTTTTAGTTGGGAATGTTCACATAACTTTTCCTTTTTAGTTGGGAATGTTCACATAGCTCTTCCTTTTAGTTGGCAATGTTCACATAGCTTTTCCTTTTTGGTTGAGAATGGTAACATAGCTCTTCTTTTTAGTTGGGAATGTTCACATAGCTTTTCCTTTTTATTGAGAATGTTCACATAGCTCTTCTTTTTAGTTGGGAATGTTCACATAGCTTTTCCTTTTTATTGAGAATGTTCACATAGCTCTTCTTTTTAGTTGGGAATGTTCACGTAGCTTTTCCTTTTAGTTGGGAATGTTCACATAGCTCTTCCTTTTAGTTGGGAATGTTCACATAGCTTTTCCTTTTGTTGAGAATGTTCACATAGCTCTTCTTTTTAGTTGGGAATGTTCACATAGCTTTTCCTTTTTGGTTGAGAATGTTCACATAGCTTCTTTTTAGTTGGGAATGTTCACATAGCTTTTCCTTTTTATTGAGAATGTTCACATAGCTCTTCTTTTTAGTTGGGAATGTTCACATAGCTTTTCCTTTTTATTGAGAATGTTCACATAGCTCTTCTTTTTAGTTGGGAATGTTCACATAGCTTTTCCTTTTAGTTGGTAATGTTCACATAGCTCTTCCTTTTAGTTGGGAATGTTCACATAGCTTTTCCTTTTTTTTGAGAATGTTCACATAGCTCTTCTTTTTAGTTGGGAATGTTCACATAGCTTTTCCTTTTTGGTTGAGAATGTTCACATAGCTCTTCTTTTTAGTTGGGAATGTTCACATAGCTTTTCCTTTTTATTGAGAATGTTCACATAGCTCTTCTTTTTAGTTGGGAATGTTCACATAGCTTTTCCTTTTTATTGAGAATGTTCACATAGCTCTTCTTTTTAGTTGGGAATGTTCACATAGATTTTCCTTTTAGTTGGGAATGTTCACATAGCTCTTACTTTTAGTTGGGAATGTTCACATAGCTTTTCCGTTTTGTTGAGAATGTTCACATAGCTCTTCTTTTTAGTTGGGAATGTTCACATAGCTTTTCCTTTTTGTTGGGAATGTTCACATAGCTCTTCCTTTTTAGTTGCATTATACTCTCTAGATTGTTTCAGAATGACTACTTGATCAGAGTAATAAAAAAGATAACAATCTAAGAGTTTCATACTTGCCTTATCTTCAATAATCATATACATGGCCAGGGTATATAAGTATTGAGATTAGGTAGTATGCACTTTATTTGCTATCATATTCCCCACTTTTCATATCATTATACACACATGATTTTCCATTTCCTAGATTTTCTCCAGGCATCACTTCTATATCTCATCTTATATTACAAAGATAAGAGAGATTATAAATCATTTTAAGAAGTACTGAATAAGATGTAGATTCTCATCTTCCTTGTGTCCTTATAGGACTAGTCAAAGGAAGTTCAAAAATAACTACTTTCATATATTTAACACATAGAATCATGATATGAAGTATCGGATTGAATATATTTCATTTAAGTATTACCCCTCAAGGTCACCTACCACATTAGGTTGTTTTCAACACATAGTGTCCAGTTATCTCATGTTGCTGCTTTTGCCTTCTCTTAGTGGCTACTGCCCTGGTGCACTAGGCATTTATTGCACTGGTGACACCAAAAACTTTGGCTTTTCAGAATATTTAGGCAAATGTCTCTAAAATTATAGAGACCTTACCTTAATTCTCAGCTTATTGCCCCTCCTTGGACACTACCATCACAGATGTACTATTTATCCAAACTTATGGCAGAATCTACTTTCTCACCATATATTAATCTTTCCCACATTTCAATTGTTCCAACATGACCATGTCACTCAGGAATCCTTTCAAATCCCAAAGTTTATGCATTAAAGACTGGTAACTTAGGTTGTAATATTAGTATCCAGTCTTCTATATGCATTACTGTTGTCCTATCCTGCCCTTCAAGAGCATAACATAGGATTCTCTATCCTGATTAGGCCAAGGTGGGAATTCTCAGGCACTTGTTCTCCTCTTGCCTGATCCTATGCACCCTCTCCTAGTGCAACAACATTTCCCTTTGCAATGTGTTCCTCATGTTCTCCAGTCATTTTCAAGTTCTTCTTCTCCTATGTGAGCAGAAGATACTATCAGATAAACTGGAAGACACTTAGAACAGACGCTAAAACCTTAGTCCTATGTCTCTGTAGACTCAGCGAACCTAGAGCTCTGATATCACTTAATTGTGGCATACAACTCATGAAAACATAATTAACTAATGTGGAAGCGTTCACTAAGTAGCAAATTACCAAAAATCACTAAAAGTTGAAACTTTTTTATCAAGAGATCCATCAAAGGAAAAATTTCTCACATAGAACCAAAGTAATACATTTACATTCTTGTTCGAAGGTACATATTCTGTATCATCTCTTTTTGAGAGTTACAAGCATTAACTGTCCTATCAAGCTAAACACAGACAATATAAAATCTCGAGGCACTGAGCCAAAATCTCAAAAGCACTAACTACTACTTCGAGGACCTGAGAATACAGAGACAACACAAAGGACTCTATTTACATCATTACAAGGCATAACAGCCAGTGTCTCCACCTGAGACTTCACTGCTGTCTCTATTGCTACTGTTGCTGCCCTTCACCTATTGAAGGATTCTTGCCTCCTCGTCCGCGTCCACCTAAAAATGTGATTCCCACGGGTTGAGACAATTGTAAATTGTCCCAGCGAGAGATATAACTCTCCGCCAGAAACATTATTATTGCAGCTTAAGAAGATAAATATACACAAAGGAATCATATTTGTTTGGCAGCAGTTAATTCAATGTCTAACATATTAGAACATCATTCTTATCAAAAGCATTGTAGCTATAACTTGATAGAACAACATGTCACTTATCCTTTAAGGAATATGAAGAACATGTATAACAGTTATTCACTATAGAATCATTACCACAACATTAACTCTCTTCAGGCTTAGATCATATATCTAATGCCTGGCATTGTCATTGGGGAGTCATGGCCTGTAGCCATACACTTCTCACAAAGTGTTGGGATCTTATTCCCCCACCTCATCAAGTACATTTCCACTTTTTAATAAGTTCATTATCATGATTATAGAATCTAGGTATTTGAACCCTTATCTCATCATAGAACAGTTGTTACCATTTATTAGGTAACTTAATACTTTCAGATCATCTGACCAAGGATATCATGATTCTTGTTACATAAGGTATTGCACATAGTACACAAAATTCAATGATTCTTACTACACAAAGCATATGAAGGCTTATAAAGCCTATAAAATATCTTCAATAAATAAAACATCATAGCCCATACCTGGCTATGCTCATCTTTTCAACATATCTGCGTGATTAGTAATCATGATACCATTTCATATTAGTACCATGCAATACAAGGGTTATCTTATTCATTCATAACCCATTAGTCTGTATTTGAGCTTCACATAGGATTACTCTACATTAGATCTTCACATAGCATCACCTTGTATTAAGGTTTCACATAGCATTACCCTGCATTAGGGTTCACATATCATTCATTTGTATTAGGGCTTCACATAGCATTACCCTGTATTAAGGTTTCACATAGCATTAACTTGTATCAGGGTTTCACATGGAAAGGAAATCAATATGGATAACATAAGTATTCATTCATACTTATTTATTCTCATCATTCACCATTAGATGAATCATCAACACACAACATGAGTTTCTCTCTCATCTTTTCCAGAATGTAATTACATCTTAGTTTATAGGTTTGGATTAACCTTTTCATAAGGCATGTTAGCCTACATTCAACAGGGTACATTACATCTCAATGTAACCATTGATATAACACATCTCATGTGTCATTCATCCAATTATCCTGGACTTATAACACATCAAGGTATACCAGTATTGGGGTGTTGGATGTGATATCTATCATATCTTGATATATCACTTCCCTCAACACCTTTATCTTACTTGAGTTCACACACTTAGATTGTATTAGGGTATTCCCCATCCTAATACTTTATGCACCAGTTCATCACATTTATCATGTAAAGTATTGGTCATTAGTCACTCACTTAGAATATACAATCATTGCCAATACTATAGACTCATCCTTGAGTTAGGAACTATTAATATAAGGATATTCATTATCAACCTCTCTAGGTGTTACATTTGTCATAACCTTAATCATTGTTCCATTATTAGGAATAGTATTCTCCATATTTATAATTTGAGGATTCACATAGAATATTCCATACATTTATGGATTTCACATAGTAATACTCTTCAATAGAGTTTCATATAATCATCCTTCTATATCAAGGATTCACCTAGTATTATGTGAAATTCAGATTTCACAACACATCGCCCAGTGCTAGGTCTTCACATAGGATTAGTGGCACTTCCCTATATTAGGGTTTCATGCACCTTACCCCATTTTAGAGATTAAGGTTTTCAATTCACATCCAAGTAAGGTTTCTCTTACCTCATACCCAAATTAGGGTTAGGATATACAATTCCCATTAAATTAGGGTTTCCTTCATTGTTACACTAAGTTAGGATTACATCATCACCCTGGATTTATGATAACACTCAGCTTTGCCCTAGATTAGGGTTTCTCACATAGCTTTGTTATAATTAGGGTTTCACACATAGCATTGCTCTAATTAGGTTTTCACACATAGCATTTCTCAATTGGGTTTCACACATAGCATTGCTCTAATTAGGGTTTCACACATAGTATTGCTCTAATTAGGGTTTCACACATAGCATTGCTCTAGTTAGGGTTTTACACATAGCATTTCTCTAATTAGGGTTTCACACATAGCATTGCTCTAATTAGGGTTTCACACATAGCATTGCTCTAATTAGGGTTTCACACATAGCATTTCTCTAATTAGGGTTTCACACATAGCATTGCTCTAATTAGGGTTTCACACATAGCATTGCTTTAATCAAGGTTTCACACATATTTAATAATCACATAGTTGATTGACCTCTGATCATATAAGATGTCCAAATGGTCTAGCCAATTAAACCCTCAATTATATAAGGAATTCAAAAGAATTGAACAATTAAACTTTCAATCCCACAAAGTGATCAATTGGGTTAACCATTGAAATCTTCAATGCATTAAGTATCTAAATAGGTTCACCATATTGGACCTTCAATTACATGAGATATTCAAATGGATTAACCATGTTTATCTTCACAAAGTTAATTACTTAGACCCTCAATGATCTTGGTTCTCATATATCAATTGGTTCAAAACCATTCGAACAAGTTGTACTTGAAACCAATTGAACAAAAATAGATGTTGAAACCGTTTGCACTTTGGGTCACCAAACGGTTTGAGATTATTTGGTCCCAAATGGTCTTGAGACCGTTTGGACTCAAACAGTATTGAGACCATTTGGACCCAAACGGTGTCCAAACCTTCTCAAAACCGCATGGACCAAAAAGGTACTTCAACACTCAATCGATTCAATGTTTCAATCCATGGACCAATTATAAATTGAATCACTAAAGCATTCATCAATTGGACCAATGAATCACCATTAAATTAGACCTTCAATTTAGGGTTTTGAACCCAATTTAACTAGGTTTGATAATCAAGAAACCATCACTTAGGGTTTAAAATCGAGGATCCATCAATGGTTGTCATTGTGGAACCAAATCAATTGAAATCAATGAACTATCATCATCACATGATATGATCTGACCTCAAATGGTCTTGGATGACCACCAAATGTTCTTGAGACCGTTTGGTTGATCTCAAAATGGTCTTGAGACCGTTTACCCATTCCATCATCAAAATCCATGACATCCAATTAGGGTTTTGGACCATTGGATTGATTATCAAATCAGCACTTAGTTGCAATTCAATTTGGTACCTTTGGACCTTCAAACACTTAGCCATACTTAACCCTATACCTCCAAACGGTCTTGGGTGACCCCCAAATGGTCTTGAGACCGTTTGGGTCAATCAACCCAAAACATCATCTCAATCAATTGGAAATTCAACACTTAGTCGATTAGGGTTTGCAATTAAGGAATCATTCACAATTGAAACCTTCAAGATCAAACCAATTGAAACCATTAGATCAAGATCCAAGCACCACATCATATATATTCAAATGTTCAACCATATCAAATGGTCAACCATTCCAAATCGTTTGGAACTCAAACCACCAAACGGTTTGCAAAAGTTTGGAACTCAAACCACCAAATGGTTTGCAAATCGTTTGGTGGTGAAACAGTTTGGACTCAACATTGAAACTGTTTGCCCTAGATATTTAGAGAGGTGTGTTCTTATTATTATTTCATCATCATCAAGCTTCAAACTCACAAAATCTTCTATGATTTCCATGGAGATTGCATCAATCAATCAAACTTAATTTCAGAAATGTAGAAATGATCACCAATTGATAAGGAATTGATTGCAATAATAAAATTAAGGGTTCAAGTTATAAAACCTGCCTCCAATTGAGATCCAAAGCTCCAAGCTCACGGAAACAATGGTGGATGCAACTCCTTTCACTATTCCAAGGGTCGTCCTCAAGCTTTGAGTGAAAAGAATTGAAGAGGGGATCGAGATATGAAGAATTCATGCATTGATTTTTGATTTTCACCATGGATTCAAGGTGAAAGGAGGTCAAGAACCTTACCAACAGGTTGGGGGTCGTCCTCCTGATCCTCCACAGCTCCTTAGTCGTTTTCCAAGCAAGGGGAAAGAATGAAATCCGAAAAAGCCTTTGTTTTGGCTTGGAAAAGGTACTTTTATAAGAAAATTGATGAGAGAGAAAATTCTTTATAAAAGTCTTTTAATTCCAAAATTGTTGCCACCACTTCCCCCTTGGTTTCTTGCATGCAAGGGAATCTCTATCCCCACCGAGCTCCCTTCCATTATCCATGAATTAAGGGAAAAGAAATTAAGCACCCTAACCCTTATAATAAGAATATCCATATTTGAGTGGAAATTCTTTTTCTTATAATAATGGTGAGTGGAATTTCACCTCCTTAGGATATGCTCGTGCCTTTGCAAGGATTTAAGATCATACAACCACATATGAATCCAACCATTTTAATTTTGGTTGAATGCCCTTTAATTAATACATTCATTTTTGCCCTAAATTGAATTAGGGTTTCACTTAGGATTAAATCTTGATTATTTTAATATCAAGATTCTCTCTCCTCCAACTTAATTCAAATGAGGCGCCCCTCTCATTTTATTTTCTCTATATGATGCCAAGAAACATTAGGGACCTTATTGAAGTGGTAATTTGCATATTGAACCCTAGGTTTTGGGTAAATTGCACTTTACACCAAAACTAGGTTTTAATGCACAAGGATTGCTTTACAAGCTTAATCTTGGTGCCCAAGATTGTGAAAACCATACCACTACATCATATTCATTATTATGAAGTCTCCACATCAGAGGAACATCTTATAATGCAACATTTTCAATTTAACCCCTCAACTTGGGTAATTTGCATATTAGTCCAAAATAGGCAAACATTGCTTCAACATTGTTCAAATAGGACCAAAATTGAAATATAAGTTTCTCATGAGCACTACTTACTTTTCCCACGATAAGATTAAGCATTTACTCAACCTTATTAGGCAAAACATCTAGGGTTAACACATAACCCAGGTCAGGGATGTTATAGAAAGATTCATGCAAGAAGCTAGAGTTGCGGTTCAAGAAGAAATTCAAGTAGCACAAGCAGCAGCACAAGAAGTAGAACTACAAAAGGATCTTAGAGAGTTTTCGATCCCCAAAGCTATTAGTGTTCATCATCCAGTACAACCTCCTCCCATCAATGCTTCCAATTTTGAGATTATGGCACATTGGATCACATTGCTTCAAAACAGCCCATTCTATGGCAAACAAGGAGAGGATAGTCAGGAACATCTTTTGAGGTTTATTGATCTATGTGCCATGACAAAGAAAAATGGAGTATCCAATGATTCCATTCAACTCCATCTCTTCAAGTATTCCCTTGTTGGTAGAGCTATAAGTTGGTACAACTCTTTGCAATGCGAGCCCATCATCACTTGGGAACAACTTCAAAATGTCTTTTTGAAAAAAAATTACCCACCTTCTCTCACCTATGAAATTAGGGGTCAGATAACAAATTTCACTCAAGTCCCTGGGGAAACCCTCGTTGAGGCATGGGAAAGATAGAAAGAGCTTCTACGTAAATGCCCACACCATGGAATTCCTAAGAACCAACTCATTGAGATCTTCTATAGGGGTGTGGATGATGATATCAAGAGATTTTTAGACTCCTCATCTGGGGGAAATTTCATGTGTTAAAGTTATGACAGTGCATGGAGGGTTGTAACCCTTGGAGCTAAAAATCAAGCTAATTGGGGCAGATCTGTAGGCAAAGGAGTGTTGAAAGTAGCTATGGTTAAATCTACTCCTGAGTACAAGTCTATCACTAAAACCCTAAAACTCCTAGTTTCTAAGCAAGACCATATTGAATCATCTCTTGCTACAATTGGAAGAGGATGTTTGCCCGCTCAACAACAAGAACCGATCAAGACTGCTTCTCTATTTTGTGAAGCATGTAAAGGAACTGATCATGCCACTTTACCATGCAATGTTCTTTACGACATTGTCCTAAGAAACGTATGTGGACAAGGAGATAATAGTCAAATGGAAAATCTTAATGTTGTTAATGCCATCCCTGGTCAAGGTTATTACAATTCGAATCAGAATAGGAACCATCCAGGGTTTCAATATGGAAATCCCTCTGGAGCAGTAAACTCACATCAATTTAGTTCGAACAATCAACCACGAGGCCCACCAGGATCCCAACATAATCAACAATATAATTTTGGAAATCAAGGAAATTTCAAGGGAAACTTTCATAATAGGAACTTCAATAACTATCAAAATAGTTCTCAGTACCAAAATCTTAATTAGCCTCAAGGACAACAAGTTGTTCCCCTCTCACCTGATGAAAAATTGACAACCATTGAGAAAATGATACAGTCACAGTAGAATATGATAGCTAACCAATAAACCTTGATAGCTAACCAGCAAACATAGAAGAAGGCTATTGAATCTCAACTAGCTCAACTTGCAGCTAGCAATAAGCCACCAGCCGGGGGTTTTGCTGACCAACCTGAGAATAATCCTAAGCATCCTGAACAATTGAAGGCAGTCACCACCAGTTCAGGAAAAGATTATTCTAATCCTCCTATCAAGACACTTGTGGTTATTACAGAAGAGGATGAACCTAGGATGGACATAGACTCAACAACATCTGAGTCTCGAACAAAAGAATCAGTAACCACCAATAAGACAGACAAGGGAAGTCCTAAGAAACCTATCGATGAAGAAACTGAAACACCAGAACCTGATATTCCTGTATACAAGCCTCGTATATCATTCCCTGCTCATTTAAGGCAAACAAAGTTGGATACTCAGTTCAATAAGTTTAAAGAAGCTATGAAGAAACTTCATGTTGATATACCCTTTTTGGATGCGCTGGCTGAGATACCAGCTTGGACAAAGTACTTAAAGTCACTCCTGACCAGGAAATATATAACTGAAGAATATGAGATAGTCAAGTTAGCTAAAACCACTTTGGATATCATTCAGAATAAGATGCCAAAGAAGTAGAAAGATCCATGATCTTTTGGAATTTACTTCCATATTGGTGATTCTTCATGCAAGAAAGGACTGGCATATCTTGGTGCTAGCATCTCCATCATGCCACTCAGCCTTTGCAAAAGGCTAGGGTTTGCTGAACTTCTACTAACTGGAATGACCATACAACTCCCAGACAATTCAATAAAATGTTTGTTAGGAATTATTGTGGATGTACCTATCAAGGTAGGAAAAGATTCCTATGTTCTGTGTGACTTTGTCATCATGGACATAAAAGAAGATACCATATATCCTCTCATATTCAGACATCCATTCCTCGCCACTACAAGAGTTCTAATTGATGTTGAAGTAGGAACATTGCTTCTCAGACTTGATAAAGAAACTCTCAAATTCAAAGTTTTTGAAAGCATGAGAAGACCAAGTATGCAAGAAGAAGTCTATCTGATTGACTGCATTGAACAAATATCACTCCTCACATAAGAGGGATATGAACAAGATGATCCTTTAGAAGTGACTCTAACATACCCATCTGCTGATAATTCCATCAATGAACAAATTAAAGAGTGTGTTCTTGACCTTGACACTGCTAAAGAAGATCCCAAAGCTATGTTTGAAGGACTCAAGGCTGTGGAAGCAACTGAAGAAACATGTGAAAAACCAGAGGCCCCCAAAATGAAGCCCCTTCCCGAGGGACTAAAGTATGTGTTTTTGGATGACCTCAAGGTTTGTCCAGTTATTATAAATTCTGATCTAACAACCGAATAAGAAGATAAACTCCTCACTGGGGTTAGTCAACTATTGAAAGAAAGCCATCGGTTACTAAATGAGTGACCTCACTGGGGTTAGTCAAGCGTTGTGTATGCACAAGATCCCTATGATGGAAGATCACAAGCCAACTATTGAACATCAATGGAAATTGAATCCAATATGAAGGAAGTAGTCTGTCACAAAGTCATTAAACTGCTTACCAATGGAATTATCTATCTGATATCAGACTCACCATGGGTGAGCCCAGTGCATGTAGTCCTGAAGAAAGGTGGAACAACTGTAATACAAAATGAAAACGATGAACTCATCCCCACCCAAACAGTCACAGGGTGGAGGATGTGCATTGATTATAGGAAGTTGAACAAGGCAACTCGAAAAGATCATTTTCCAATGCCTTTTCTTGATCAAGTATTAGAAAGGCTGGCCCATCAAGAATATTTATGTTATCTCGATGGTTACTCTAGATTCTATCAAATACCTATACATCTAGATGACCAGGAGAAAACTGCTTCCACCTGCCCATTCAGAACATACGCATTTAGAAGAATGCCATTTGGCCTCTGTAATGCACCTGCAACTTTCCAACATTGCATGGCTGCCATATTCACCGGTCTCACCAAAACCATTATGGAAGTTTTCATGGATGATTTTTCTATATACGGAGATTCTTTCAACTCATGTCTAAAACACCTCTCCCTCATTCTCAAATGTTGTGAAGAAGCACATCTCGTGCTAAATTAGGTGAAGTGTCACTTTATGGTAAGGGAAGGCATTGTCCTCGACCATAGGGTCAGTAATCGAGGAATTGAAGTAGATAAAGCCAAGATTGAAGTGATATCCAAGCTCTCCATCCCTATCAATGTAAAGGAAGTTCGAGCATTCCTTGGTCATGCAGGGTTCTACAGACGGTTTATAAAGGACTTCTCAAAGATAACCAAGCCTATGACAAACTTGTTACTAAAGGATGCTAAATTCAATTTTGACGATGAATGTGTTAAAAGTTTCAACACACTGAAGCATTCCCTTACAACCACACCCATCATTAGAGCTCTCGATTGGGACCACCATTTTGAAATCATGTGTGATGCAAGCAATTATGATGTAGGTGTTGTCTTGGGCCAATGTATAGAAAAGAAACATTATGTGATCTATTATGCATCGAAGACCCTCGATGAAGCTCAGAGGAGTTATGCTACTACTGAGAAAGAACTTTTGGAAGTCGTATATGCCTTTCACAAGTTTAGATCCTACCTAATTGGTTCAAAGGTCATTATCTACACAGATCATGCTGCCATTCGTTACCTTCTGGCAAAGAAAGATGCAAAACCTAGGTTAATAAGATGGATTCTCCTCCTACAAGAATTTGATCTAAAATATGAGATAAAAAGGGTATAGAGAATGTGGTAGCAGACCACCTCATTCGCATCCACACTCTGGATATAGAGAAGATCCTGATTAATGATTCCCTTCCAGATGACCAACTAATGAAGGTCTCAGAAGCCACACTGTGGTACTCAGATTATGTGAACTACCTTCCTACTAGGGTTATTCATAGCCAATGCACTGAGAATGCGCTGAAGAAATTCATGCATGATGTGAAGCAATATCACTGGGATGAGCCATATCTCTTTAAGCTATGTGTTGATGGTCTTTACAGATGATGTATCATTGAGGAAGAAGCTCAATCTATTCTAGAGCACTGTCACTCTGGCCCAGTCGGAGGCCATATGAGTTCGAAGAAAACTGCTATAAAAGTTTTACAATATGGGTTCTTTTGGCCAACCATATCCAAAGATTCCCATGGCTTTGTCATATCATGTGACAAATGTCAAAGATCTAGCAATATAACAAAGAGAGATGAGAAGCCACTGAATATGTGGCAGGAAGTAGAGATATTTGATGTTTGGGGTGTGGACTACATGGGTCCATTCCCATCTTCTCATGGATTTTCATACATCCCAGTGGCAGTCGACTACGTCTCAAAATGGGTTGAAGCCATACCAATCGTCACTAGTGATTCCTAACCCGTCATCAAATTATTAAAAGATATTATCTTCCCCCATTTTGTAGTACCACGAACTGTGATATCCGACAGAGGGTCACATTTTCTAGAAAGAACCTTTGAAGAGTTACTGAGAAAGTATGGTGTAACGCACAAGGTAGCCTCTCCCTACCGTCCACAAACAAGTGGATAGGTAGAGGTTTCTAACCGTCAACTCAAGGCTATTCTGGAAAAAATTGTAGGCTGTAGGCCGTAATTGAAAGGATTGGTCAGTGAAAATCAACGACACATTATGGGCCTATCGAACTGCTTATAAAACTCCCCTCAGGACTACACCTTTTCGATTAATATATGGAAAGGCTTGCCACCTGCCATTCGAATTGGAACACAAGGCATGGTGGGCAATTAAACAACTAAATTTCAACATGAAGAAAGTGGGCCAAGCCAGGATTCTGCAACTCCAAGAGCTGGATGAACTCAGGATGATAACTTATGAGAATGCATGAATCTACAAAGAACACACCAAACTTTGGCATGATGGTCATTTGAAAAGAAAAGACATACAAGTGGGAGACCAAGTTCTGCTATTCAACTCAAGGTTGAAGTTATTCCCACGGAAACTCCGCTCTCGCTAGTCTGGACCATACATTGTCAAAAACATCTCCCCACATTGTGCATTCTCTTTATGGAGCGAAAAGTTGGGCAAATTCGTGGCAAACGGTCAATGTTTGAAAAGATATTTCACCACAACCGACATAAGCACCGAAGAAATAATAGATCTCTCTGTTCCAAAGGAACCATCGTGAAGTTGAAGATATCAAGTCGAGCCATCGACGTAAAACAAAGGCGCTTGTCAGGATGCAACTCGATAAATAAATTCTAATTTAGTTTTAATTTTGAATTAGAAATTTTTCCTTAATTTTGTTTTTACCTTTTAGATAATTTTGCACCAAATAAAATTCACATCGTGAGATGCTATCTTGAGTTCTGATTGATCTTCCTTTTCTAGATTTTCAGATGGAGGACGTGCGCTGTCTAGAATGCAACCACATCTCGTGGTCCAACTGGCACAAAGTTTCCCCTCCATCTCGGATTTAGAGTTTTCTCGGGACGAGCAAATTTCTAAGATCGGGGTAGAGGGTGGGTGGTACGTATCTTACTCTCTACCTTCACCCATCATTGTAATTTTGACCTAAATTTTCAAATATTTTCAAATAAAATTTCCAAAATTTAAAGTTTTCAAAAGAAATTTGAACAGATTCTTGATGAAATTTTGACATGTTTTCAATTTCTATGCTTTTTTCACTATACCTTCCTTATTTCAAAGTAGATCCTCAAAAGGACCTTCTTTTGAAAACTATCCTTTTGATTGAAATCATCTTGTGAAGCTTATGATTCCTAACATCATGATACTCATGCAAAAATGACAAGTGTCTGTCAAACTGATAGGGATCAAGCATGTCGTGCTTCCTAACTGACTAGTGGAACAATAATATGGAATCCCCGTCAAATCCTCATCAAGTCATTATCTGAGCAGAGCACGATAAAGAGAACGACCCGATGCACGAAATTGTAAATCAAGTTGCATTCTGATCTGAAGTCTCTTCTACACTTCTTCTATCATCTTCGTACCCCTCCATCCATCAAAAAGAAACAAAATAGCCAAAATAGTGCCAAACCCTAAGTTTGGGGTGGCACGCCACTTCCCCCTATTTATTCGCTTCTTCGATACCCCTCACAAATTAATAGGGGCGTACCACCAAAAATGCAATCTCGAGTCGAATAGAGGAGAGATTTGCACATGAAAAGATGCCAAAGCACACACAAAAAAGAAATGCAATCTTGAGTCTAATAGAGGAGAGATTCCCACAAAAAATGCAATAAAGGAAATTACAAAACAAATAAAAATAAAATCTCGAGTCAAATAGAGGAGAGATTTATTTCATCCTTCCATACCACCCTTCACTCCCTTTTCTACCTATTGGCACAATGAATGCCTCCACTACCCTGAAAAACACCAGTGTCAGATCAAGTGCACACTTGTTGTTCTACGGGTATCTCTGGACTCTTACAAAACTCTCTGACATGATTGTTGTTGGAAAAAGTTAGGAAGTGATATTGGAAAGTGAACTCAGGAATGAAGATATGGTAAGATGTGTTTAGTGGTCTCAGGAGGTTGAGATACTGAGTTATACTGTGTAGAAAGAAAACAATCATGATGTGAAGATGAGGCAATCACATGACCAGAAAGTATTCATTTGGTGACTATTTCAGATTTTGTGTTACTCGAGGATGAGCAACGTTTAATTTCAGGGTGTTCTGATGAATGCATATTCATCATGACTTTCAGTCACTTTCTTGGGCTCTTTTTGATTCAATACATCCAATTAAAATTACTAAATATCAAAATGTGCAAAATTTCCTAATTGGTTCAATTATCAAGGTTTCTAACTGAGTTTATATTGATTTTATGCAGGTCTTGATGAGGTCAAACAATCAGTTGGGACCCACACATATCTGTCCTTGATCTACTCTCACTCACCCTTGGTCTTGACCATACGGTCTCACCCATACGGTTTCATCCATACGGTCTCAAGACCGCATGGACATACTCACCTCGAGACCATTTGGAGAGTACCGGTCTGCGAGACCGTTTGGAGAGTATCGGTCTGTGAGACCATTTGGAGCCGAACTGCGAGACCGTTTGAGGAGCACCGGTCTACGAGACTATTTGACGTAGCAGCAAAACCATTTGATCATCCGGTGTCCGAGATCGATTGGAGAATGCAACACCAAACCATTTGGAAGAGCCACGTGCATGAGGACCACATGCGAACAAGACCATTTAATAGTTGGCCCCAAGACCATTTGGTCTTTTTGAGCAGCATGCATGACCGAATAGAGCAAAACCATTTGCCCAAACACAACAAAACCATTTGGATAAATCACGTGCTTGAGTATCGCTTGCATGCTAGACCATTGAGTTGACTTGCGGCAACAATGTAAATCGTCTGGATGAAAGTTTGGCCAAAACCATTTGATAAGCAAACGGTTTACAGACTATTTTCTATGACTACTAAACTGTTTGGCCACAGCAACATGAAGACCGTTTGATAAATTTAGAAAAGATTCCAATACCAAAACTGTTTGAATGAGTTACGTGCATGAGACCAAATGGGAAAAGGCATGCACATGCAGTACCGAATGGAATTGAAGATCGTTTGATGATGCCAAACCGTTAAAGCCAAGCAATGCATGAAACCGTTGAGTCCCAACTCACCAAACCATTTGGACTTGATAACTCAAGACCGTTTGTTGTTGCTGAATTTCAAAACCATTTGAGCAATCATTGCATGAAGACCGTTTGCTACATATACGTGAAGACCGTTTGCAAAAGTAAACTAATGAAGACCATTTTCTAAAGTTGGCATGAAAATGAAGACTGAATAAAGTAGTAGACCGTTTGCATACGTGCAACGTGAAGACCGTTTAAGACAATTACATGCAAACCGTTTGAAGAGAAAATATCTCCAAGACCGTTTGGGATGAAATCATGCCAAAAATGTGAGGGCTAAACTCGAGCCTATAAATAGGACCAGCAAGGTCCTCATTTGGGCATCGGTTCCGAGACACAGACAGGATGCCTGTACATAGGTCCGATCCAATTCCGTCCACACTGCCACTTCACCTGCCGTTCCTGCTGTAACTCAAGGATACTGAGAAGAGAAGAAAGGAGTGAGAAAGACTGCCTGGTCTGTCTTGGCGTCCCTCATTCCTCCATATCTACTCTAACACGACATAGAAGACCGCATCATCTTCACCGATCTGTGACTACCTTCTGCATCATGATCATGACGGATTCCTCTCTCTTTCTTATCCTTCTTTTTTTCTTGCATCATGAGCGAGTAGTTCCTTTTCACTGGGGTGTGGGGACTAGCCCCACTGCCCATGAAAGCATGTTCTCTTGTTAAACGTTCATGGCAATGTATATAACTTTTTATTTCGTTGTTAATCATTAAAGTTTGTAGTTGGTTACTTGCTTGCTTTCATCTTGTTCTTCCCTATGTTGTGAGAACTTCTATATGTAGGGTAGAATGGCGATTTACAAAGTTGACTCCTAGACGATAACTTTCGATAGGATTCCTTGAGGTCTTAAGTGTGTGATCCATAAGGGGACGAGACATCTAGCCTACGATGATGCTTCTGTGGCCTAAACATCCCTCAGGGAGGGCCACAACCTTAGTTGGATTTTGTATCGTCTTTGTTAATCGTCGATGTTTGCTTGTAGATTAATCACCTACTTGTTTACCATTTAGTGCGGTTGACTCCCAGACTAGAAATAGAAATGGGTTCCTTGAGGTTGTAAGTGTATGATCCGTGAGGGGACAAGACATCTAGCCCACGGTGATGCTTATGTGGTCTAAACATCCCTCAGGGAGGACCACAGCCTTAGTTGGATGTTGTATCTTCGGAGCCGTAAGTATATGATCTGGATGGTGATAAGACATCTAATACCTAAGGTGATGCTTACGCAAGCCCAATGCCCGTATGGGGGGTTTTGCAGTAGCTCCATTTGGATGGTTATATCTTGCCTGGATGTTTGATGTTTGGATGTGTTTGCATGTGTAGTGGTGGTGAAACTCGATACCATCCCAGCGATTCTATATCATTTAATCTAGACCCAACTTTAATTCTGCTCCTTTACTTTCCTGCATTTAGTTTAATTAACCACAAACCAACCAATCATTCTAAATATTAGTCTTACTTGAGATAGATTCGACTGACAAAGATTCTTAAAAACATTGTCCTTTGGGATTCAATCCTTAACTATACTGCGATAAGACCCGTCCGCTTGCGGGTGGTATTATTGCACGAGGTTTTGATAAAAGCTAGGGGATTTCAACCCCGAGTGAGTTTGTTAGTGCGATAATTGCCACGTCATGACCATGAGTGAAACCTAAACTAGTTTAAAAAGAGTTAGGATTGTGTGTTTCAGTTGAAATTGACATCTAAGAAAATAAGAGTAATAGGGTGGAGAATTTAGGGACCACACCCAAGTAGGTAGATGATAATAAGAAGGATATGATTGATGAAATCTCTCTAAAGGGTGGAAGAGTTGTAACATACTAATTTTTTAGGTACTAAATTCATTTTTGAGCTATAATTTGTAATTTTTCTTGAACTTGAGCTCATTTACACAGTGATACTTTTCTCCTAGTCTCATTCAATAATTTTGATGATTTATCATGTTCTTTGATTCTAGATAGTATCCACTTGAATTCCATTTGTTCATAAGAGTTTATTCTTATCAGTTGAATTATATTTAGAATCGGTCCCTTGATTTATCTTTAGGATTACCTTTCACATTATCTATTACACTTTAAAATTTGTTTGATCAATAACTTTGAGTAGACATTGTGTTTCAATCATCAACATAATTTTCAACTTATGGATAAGAAATATTATGAAAATATAATTTATATTAGTGGATATCAATGTAGGAGATATGATATTTTGGGAAATAAACAGGATATGTCACAACTATCATATAGTAAGTTAGTATTTTGAAAACTTAAGTGACAGGAGGTAAGCATGTGGAAATTTTTTCAGACCAATAGATACTTATAAAAATGGATATATAATTAGTAAATGATATATATAAATGACTGTCAAATTAATATGTAATATAATGTGTATGTATGGAGAAGAACTGGTTGCATTATTCTCTACACACACGGAAATGACAGATATAGAGGAGGAAAACACAACTCTCTCTAGCCTCACATGATGATATACCTGGATGTAAACCCCTTAATCCCTCAATTTCTAGTTCCTTAAACCATTATCCATGAATAGAGGCAACCCCAAGCATTCACCCTATCTCCATGACGGTCGTTCCTCCTCCTAACAAGAAATGTTGATGATAGTTGTCACCAAAGTCAGATGCCTCCACATAGATAACCAAATACCAGTAATTTATACCTCACTCCTCCTTAACACCAGACACCCATCTAAAACCCTATCAAACCCCCTTGCCCATATAAGATCCTACTCCTGATGATCTGGAAGCAACAAAATAGATGGACGAAGCTTGATGACATGTAAGTTATCAGGTTCTTCAACCACAATGAAACCATATCGACACCAACCACCAACTAAAAGTGCATCCACCACTTCCCTCATCTCGTGCCCATCATATTAGATCCACAAGGAAGTTGCAAGTAGTAGAGTATGTTAGTTATAAATTTTTAGGTTGTTACATGCAGCAATAATAGTCACAAATAGGCTTATAGTTATAGGTTAGATCTAGATAAGAAATATGTAGAGTAAATAGAGAAGAAGACTAAAAAATAAATCAGAGTTAGAAACTCAAACTAGATCCTCTATTGAGAATCAAAATCAATTACTTAAGAAATCAAATGAATTACTTAAAAAAGCAGCAGCTCGCAATCCTAAGAGATGAGTGTCCTTCTTCTAGTCGACCCATTCACAGACATGTAGCATGTAGTCATATTTCTTGATGACTATCAGCGTGCACTACCACTGTACCGAAGATGGAATTAAACCTTTTTTTGAAAGACTATATATTATATATTACCCTTACAACAATAGGATTCCTTGCAAAGTGAAGGGAAATCCTCAAAGCAGATTACATCACTGTCATATCCCAACCCCTTTTTAGCCAACTCATGTGCACAACAATTACCCTCCATGAACAAATGGGTAATCTCACATTGACTAAAGGAAGCCTCCAGACCCTGTATGTTTTTGTAAATTTGAGCTAAAGGCCCTTGAACCTGCTCCCTTCTTTTCAACCTATGAACGATACCCAGAGCATCAGTTTCCACCCATAATCTTTGAAGGCTAGCCTGAGCTATTATCTACAAGCTGAATAAAATAGTATAAGCTTCGATTGTCATCACATTCTGATAGCCATCCCGAGATTGAGATGATGTGATTAAGTATTTTCCTTTGTGGTCCTTATATACAGCACCACTGCTAATACACACCCCTCCAGTCATGGCAACATCAGTGTTTATCTTGATGATGCCCTCAGGTGGAGGAACCCACCTGATCTCAACTTTGCTTCTCGATGGACCCAGCTTCTTAATACTACCCCCTTGGTTGCTTTTGTGAGCATCCATCCAACTTTGGAATCCGACATTCAGTAGTTGACATTAGGCTGCTTGCTGCTATAGAGTTTTTCATTTCTAGTCGACCAGATAGTCATACAAGACGTAGAAAAAGAGTTGAAATCCTTAGCTAAGAGTTTCCCCATATGCCATATGATAGAATGAGTAAAATAAATTCTATGCATCTCCTTCAATATCCTCTTATGCTTGCTTTTAGACCAGAGCTCCGCCCCATTCCTATAGTCCAAAAGGTAGTGAAAGTTGTCTTCGTTAGGTTGTTGGCAGATGGAACAAGTATCAGAATATGTGGCATGTCTTCCCTACAGATTATCCATAGTCTCCATGAAGTCTTTCCCCATGCGCCATAAGAAAATGTTCATCTTCGGTGGACCTTTGATGCTCCACATTCGATCCCATTTGAATTTGATCGCCTGATCATTGGTTAATTAGGTTTGGATGGGACTATTAGAGCCCAACCAATAGACTAATTTAATTGTGAATTCAACATCTTTAGTAGGAACCAGTACATACCATCTTCGCTGCCCCTACAAAGAGGAATTTTTAAGGCTGTATCCATGTCCTCCAGGGTAAGAACCTCCGCCAGCATGTCCACACTCCATCTATGATTACATGCATCTATCAACTCACTCACTTTGCTATTAGCCAAATCACCCAAGAAAGCAACTTCCCTAGGATCTGAATAGTAACCTTTAACATTAGGGAGCCAAGGATCAGACCATATGTTTATATAGTTCTCGTTGCCACCCTTCTAACAAAGCCCTTTGTTGAGAAGAGATTTTGCATCCCAAATGTTGTGCCAAAAGTAATTGCGATCATAATACCTAAACACATCAAGAACATTAGAATTCTTATAATATCTGGACCCAAGTACATGTATGACCAAGGACGAAGGATTTGTGAAAATCCTCCAGGTCTGTTTGGCTAAAAGAGCTTTTTTGAATACCCGCAAGTCCCTAAAACTGAGACCCCCTTACCCTTAGATTTACACATCTTGCTCTAAACATCCCAGTGAATCTTCATTTTCTCAATGGTGCTTCCCCACCAAAAATTTTCCATCATCCTATATATGTCAATAATGTTACCTGACACATGAAAGACGTCATCATGTATGAGGGGATAGCCTGAATCACAACCTTAATAAGAATTTCTTTGCCCTCCTGACTTAAGTACTTCTCCTTCTACCCATTTAATCTGCTCCAAACCCTTTTTTTCATAGACTTGAAGATATCCTTCTTTGACCTTCCAACAATCATAGGGAGACCCAAATATTTATTATGCTTGTCCACTTGTTTCATCTTCAAAATATTAAGGATAGGGGTGACCGTCTGGGGTTGTGTGTTCCTGCTAAACACCGTTTCTAACTTCAAGCAATTTATTTTTTGTCCAGAAGCACTCTCATAGTAGTTGATCACATCAGCTATCGTGGTAGATTCCCACGGTGTGGACCTATAGAAGATAACGTTGTCATATACAAAAAATAAGTGTGAGATACTTGGGCAGTTCCTTCCTACCTTCATCCCATGTAACCTCCCCTCTTGGAAAGCCGCAGTGCTCATACCAGAGAAAGCGTCAACACATATAAGGAATAAGAAGGGCGACAGAGGGTCACCCTGTCCGAAACCTCATTGTAGGGAAGATAATCCTCTTCTTATGTCATTAACAATGATAGAAAAAGAAGTTGATTTATAGCACTCGCCAACTTTATGGCACCATTTGTCTCCAAACCCCATATTCTTCATCACTACATCTAAGAAACTCCACTCCACCGTATCATAGGCCTTGCTCATATCAATCTTAATGCCCATGATACCTATTTTGCCTTTAGTTTCCACTTTATCCGGTGGAACATCTCAAAAGCAATCAACGAATTGTCAGAAATAGGGTCGTCGGGGATGAATGCAGTATAATTCACTAAGATGATCTCATTCAAGTGACCCTTGAGTTTATTAGCCAGCAACTTTGAACTAGTTTTGTATACCTTATTGCATAGGATGATGGGTCTAAAGTCATTCATGTTGATAGGCTCTTTGCATTGTGGAATGAGAACTATATTTGTCTTGTTGATGATTTCCATCTTTTGATCACCTTTCCACTAATAAGCAATGAATCTCTTGACTTCAGCACCAGTGATGCTCCAAAAATCTTGGAAGAAACCCACATGAAGACCATCAAGTGCAAGTGCCTTCGTGGGTTTCATCTACTTTAGGGCATCTTCAATTTCTTCTATTTTTGGTTCCTTCTGTAGATGGTAGTTCATCACATCATTGATGCACCTTATGGTATTAAAAATATCCTCCTCAAGATGAGTAATGCCCTGTGATTTAAAAATCGAAGTATAAAAGTTAGTGATGATATTTGCCACATCCTCCTCCTCTGTCTTCTCCTCTCCATCCTCATTCCTCAATTTGTTGATATCATTCTCCTTTCTCCACTATGAAGCCTTCTTATGAAAGTTGTAAGTATTCCTATCCCCATCCCTCATCTCGTTAGCATTATCTCATACAAACTAGTAGCTTTCATTAAGATTTTGCAGATCTTCCACTTCTTTTATTAGCTTAACTCCCCGACTTAGGTTGTTGTTGTACATCAGTTCATTCTGAATTTTAATCAAATCCTCTTCAGCCTTCCTCAATCTTCTTAGGATATTGCCATACGTATCCTTCACCCACTCACTCATCTCTTCGCTTATGTTTTGAACTTCTCTTCCAAAATCCCCCTATTGTTGTCCCTTCAACCTCTGGTCATGACTTCCCTACATTCAAAATCCTCCAACCAAAACTTCTCAAACTTGAAGGTTTTAAAAAATCTTCTTCTCTTCCTGTCCCTATTGGTATTGAGCACAATCAGAGTGTGATATGACCCCAATAAAGGTAGGCAACGAACCCAGGCATTGGGAGGTAAAGTAAGCCAATCGATAAAAGTAAGAACACAGTCAAGCTCTCTCTAATGGCAGTTGACTCATCTAACCCTTCCTCCATGTAAACTTATTCCCCATGTACCGACATCAGTAAGTAGGAACCTTTCCACCACTTCTCTAAACTCATCCACATGTCTCACTTCATTTGTGCCCCTCCTACTCACTATTCAAAATCTCGTTGAAGTCCCCCATAAAAATAATAGGATCTCACTTCATTTGTGCCCCTCCTACTCACTATTCAGAATCTCGTTGAAGTCCCCCATAAAAATAATAGGACCCAAATTCTCCTCCTTAATAGAATTCATAAGATCCCACATCTTGAACTTGTTGTTGTTATCTGCCCAACTGTGTATCCTAACAAACATCCAACTTTTCCCATCCCTCTTTGTGATTTTTGCCAAAATGTGATGCCTTGAGAAGTTTATGATTATAGCATCTAAATCCCTCCACCATAAGCCTATACCACCCAATATACTAGTGTTACTCAGACAAACACCACTCATAAAACCACATTTTCTTTTAGTAATTTCCAAATCACCACTGTTGATCATTGTTTCCATCAAGAACACTAACTCAGGTCATTCTCTCCAATAGTACTTTTGGAGAGTTCTTATTGTGCCAAGGTTGGCTACCCCTTGGCAATTCCAGCTTATCGTTGGGCATCACCAATCATCTTTACTTTTGGTAAGGTTCCCAAATCATCTTGGTACAATCCTCTCTGCTGACTTTCCCCTTCCAGGCTTCTAATCAATTTTTGCATATTCCTTCCTCTTCAATATCTTCTCTCTTTTTCTTCTTAGTGTAACCTATCATCATCTCTGGTAACACAATGTGTGGCTTCTCCATTGGACATTTGTTTAATATCCTCTTTCTCTATATTCTCTCCCGTCTTTTAAAGCCTCTTAGCTTCTAGTGGGTTTCACCCCCACTGTTGCTCAATTCCCCCTCTTCTATGCAGTTGTCAGTGATCACCCCATGACTTGAATGTTAGGTAAGTAGATAGCTTGGAGTTTTCAGGTTAATGGTGCATTCACTGACTTTATTTCCTATGTGTGAATGGACAATAGCTTTTGAGTTTCTACCTCCTTCATATTCATTACTATCTCTTTCAGTATTTTTATTAAACACATCTTGTGCAGCTCTTCACCTGAATATGTCTTCCTCTCATCCTGCCCCACTTTCCTCCCTTTCCCCTTTGTTAATGGTATCCCCTTCATCACTTTGACATGTTGAGTCGGTACCACCCTCCTGGACAACAACTACTTTGAGATTTAGATCAAAGACCTCCTTCCCCCTCCCTAACCCACTTGTGGCCCCTCTTCGTCCTCGTGACTCCCCCTTTTCCCCTGCATTTTCTTTTTGGTTGGTAGTATATTACACTTGTCTGATGTCCCCCCTCCCTCCACCCAAGAATAGGTTCCTTTTAACCCCCTCATAGCTGACACATTTGTAGTCGCTATTATTCAGTGTTCTTGGTGAAGCTCTGAGCCATGCACCCCATTGTTCCGGTTTGTCCTCTTCGATATCTTCTTCCCAAGGACAGTCTCTGGCCATGTGTCCTATACACCCACACATGAATCACAATTGTGATATCCCTTTCATATCTTATTTCCACCTCAACAATCTCCTTGTTAACATCTTGCATCTTCTGAACCTTCTTCAGTGGCTTCTTCACATTCAGATTAACTCTGACTCTCCTCGCCCTCGACCAGCCCTCATTGTCATGTTTCACCTCCAGGACCTCACCTATGGACCCGGATATCTTCTTCACAACTTCGTCATTTTTGTACCCTATAGGAATATTGTACAGCCTAACCCAGAATGGACAGTACTTTAGCTCAATCATGGAAGGCTGCTCCCCCATCTGCACTTCCTTGATTAGAAGCATGTTGTTCTCAAAGTTCTGTGGGCCTCCCTCCACCACCCTATCCTTATCTCTCTTGTGTGGGAATTGTATAGCTATGAGATTGTGTTTAATCTGCTTGAACATAACTTTCCTTGGTAGTCTCCATGTCTGCTCCATGGTCCTACATAACACAAAGAAATTATACCTTCTCTATGATAGTAACCTTGCTACGACTGCCACCTCCACAAACCCCCCTTTGACCTTCATGCTCCCATCTATGAAGTCGACAGTTACATCCTCCTCATTTCATAGTTACCAATGATATCATACGCCATTCTGACCCCAGACTCTCCTAGAGAGTAGAAAGACCTTGATGTTGTGAACTAGCCCAAGGAGGGAAACCCTATGACCGCCTTTCTACCGTAGACACAAACGATTCAGCACTAAGGAGTTTGTATATGCAATTAAACCTAATGAATAGGACTTATTATGGCCCTCTCAGGATCCCCTATTCCCAGTAAGACATGGTCACACAATCTCTCTTGTATACGTAACAGAAAACTACAAGGCAATCACTTCCTGATAGGATTAATAAATCTGTTTTCCTGAGCCCATGCCCGACCCGACAAGGGGAGGCAAGGCGCGGCCTGTCCTGATGAGGTGTGATGTGTGTGCATGTTGTGGTCACTATACCCACCACAAGGGTGATCATATTCTCTCCTAGAGCCCTTTGGACACTAGTAACACATGTGATCCTTCTAATAAGGATCACAAAAGTTCTATGAGAAAGAAATGTGGGACTAAAAACTCTTCCCATTTTAAAAAGAGGCAAAACTACTTTTCCTCTATGCACTAGTTGCACTACATTGGGTTTAACCCATGTAAATAAATGGTTATTGCATAAATATATTTAATAGATTAGTCTTCCCGACTGATGTACACCAATTATATCATCTTTTGTATCATGTTTGGTTGTATATCCATGTTGTTTTGACTCAATTGTCACTCTCATTCATGCTAGATTCTATATTTTTAGCTATTCTTACTTGTCTCATGGTTTGGATTGTAGGTACTACATTTTGCAATGAAATAATGAGGAATATATCATATTATCACTTATTGGATCACTCCTCAAGTATCTACATATTTTGGGGTTTAAAACTATACAAATACCACTTTTTACGGCATGTAAATCAGACCTACACGCTGAAATTTGTGAGCAGAATATACAACAGCCCAGAACAACTATTGACACGCTGTGTCTTAAAAAGACACGCCATGCACCTAGGAGCGTCAAGCAGACTGAAAGTTTCTGGAAAGTTGCATGGTGTGCATTAATTCAGCACACGCTATGCACCTGGGAGCGTCAAGCAGACTGAAAGTTTCTGGAAAGTTGCACGGCGTGCATTAATTCAGCACACGCCGTGCAAAGTGCATTTCGGAGCAACTGACGAAGGATTTGCACGTCGTGCACCGGGAATGCACGCCGTGCGCCTATTAGTTTCAGCAATTTTCAAATACGACTCCTTTCATTTTAAAAGATGAAACCACTCTATGGAGAAGTTATCACTTGTCATAATTTGAAGGTCTTTCGTCCTAGAGCAGGTCTAGAGCAAGGGAGGGTGATTTTGGGTGGAAGAAGGTGATTTCTTTCCAAAGAACCCCCATTCTTCTTCTCTTCTTCTCCATTTTCTTCTCCGGAGGTGCAGTAGAGCTTCTTCACTCCACAAAGCTTCGTAGGAGGGAAGTTTGTCTGGTTTGGAGCAACTGTAGGAGTGGAATTTCATCCTCAAGTCAGGATTACCTTTCTTGGGTTACACCTTGGGATTACTTAGTTTTTCCTTCTCTAAATTATGTTGAATTCTAAAAATTTTGCACATTTCCTACTGTACACATTCATGGACGAGTAGTTTCCTTTTCTTGGACATGGGAGAGTAGCTCCCATGTCATAGCATGTTTGGAATATGGTAATTTCATACTAAATACTATGTTGCTTGTTTTTCCACCTTGTGAGTACCAGTTTCTTCCTTTCTACATGTATGGTTGGCCACCTTATGTGTATGTTTTATGCTCTTTTGCTTGATCTGAGAAGATAGGTGGGAGAGTGAGGAGGTACTCTCTTGGCAACTCCTTCTTTACCATGAGAGTGGAAATTATGGAGTTGAGGAGTAGGTTTGTGATCCAAAATGAAATTCATACATGAGAATGTTGTATTGAGTTAGGATCGTTTTACTTGCACCGAGAGGTGAAGTGCAACATACAACTCTCCTTTAAAACAAGTGTTTAGTATGTTTAAATTTCATGCTCCTGTTTTATGCTATGATATGTTGGTGAAATCCTAGGTCCAATATCCTTCCATATTTGAATCTTAACCTTTCTTAAGTGATAATTTACTATTTTTTTTAATCTATAATTTAGTTGGTCTAATCCAATCATCTTGTGTACAACAATCTAGATTATTGAAAATCATAACTCTTGTGCCTAACTAACCAATGCTCCTTGTGTTCAACCTCGACTACAACTACTCTTGTATACTTGCGGGATATAGCTAGTTGAGTAAAAGATCATTCTTATGATTGAAACTCGTTAGTGTAAACAACCAACACTGACCTTCCATCTATAGATGCCCTGATGACTCACATCCCAACACCACATGTTCTTTGAAATCAGATGGAAGATTAACTCCATCTTGTTGTGGTAACTATGACAATTTGAGAAAGACTAGGATTCCTTTCTTGCATGAAGTTGGTTTCAAATCTTTTTCAAGAGGCCTTGAAAACCAAGATTAAAATGTAAAAGCACTCTTTGCAACTCATTGCAATCAGTTTCTTATGCCCGCTTGTCCTTGCCATCCAAACATTGACTGAATTGGAAAATTCCAGCATGAGTAGACAAAGATCGATCACCTATTCAAGCCATGTGGTCGACCCTCTTACAAACCCCTCCAACTCAACCACCAAGTCTCATTCCATCAGTATATCACATGTAAAACTCAATATCCAGCCCCTCAAATGATCTGAAGTCCACTTCCAAACACCCCCATACACCTCATCTAGTTCCTACCTTCTAATCACACCAGCAAGTTATTACTTTCTTGATGTCGATCCAAGTTTAAAGATGCAGAATTTCAAACTCCAACTGAAACTCACCCCGCCTACTCACTCCTCTAGCAAATCTAAGATTTCTCACCACTTCATGCTAATCTGACCCACCATTAACATCTTCACCTTGCTCAAGACCCAAATCCAAGATTGCTCAACCATAATTTTGATCTAAAATAGAAAATGGGAAATACTTTTAGAAGTCTGGATGGCCTAGTCTTACCCCTTGAGAGATTGTCTTGATACTAGACAGAGGGAGATCCAAGAGGTGATCCTTTGTAGATCTGATCACTTGGGACCATCAAATATCATATCAGCAACTCCTCACCCGACAGATTAGGTTTGTTCTACAACACTACTGGGTTTTATAAAGCAATTTAAAAAAATTAACATAAGGATGAATGTGATAATATCTGATGCATTGAGTATTGAAGATAATCACATAATTATCTATGACTTACTTATTATATGGGATAACAAAGTGTTTATGTTTATGAACACACTAGTGAATATGATATGTATATCAATAAGTTTGATTACTATAATCCTACAACCGTGACATTAGATAATATAACTATATTGGATTAGAGTCGGCAATAATATAAGTAATCCATATAAGTCAAATCATTACAAATTACAATGAACGCACGTGTATAAGTTAGCACATGAGTAATCACAATACTTGTAAATGCTATTTACATTAGACTAGTAAAGGTACACTAGACCAGAAATAAAATAACAACCAATACATGTTGTATACAAATGTGATTATAATAGCCTTAAGTAGTTAATCAACTATGTGTATATTTGTCACATCAACATTAATATATATATATATATATATGTGTGTGTGTGTGTGTGTGTGTGTGTGTGTGTGTGTGATTTAACAAGTATATGAATAATTTACTATTAGTTTTAATAATTATGATAAATTTTACCCTCGTTATAACATCAAACCATAGGAATATACATGCTAGAGTATAGTTAGGTATAATATGTTGAATTATGGACCCCTTTAACCTAGATCAACATATTTTAATGGAAACTTAGATAGAAATAAAAATATATTGGAGAACCTAATTCATCTTGGCTAACCTAATATTATAAAATATAACCTATGAGGAAATTTCTTTTTTGATATATTGTATATGTGTAATTATGTTGATATGCGTATTTAAGTCCTTGGTAGTAATATAGTTGTATAATGGTGTGCTCTTATAAATGAAACCACTAGTTATCTCATTGTAATGGGATGATATGGAATTATATGGTTCCTAATGTATCTTACTATATTTACTTAAAGATAAACTTAACATATTTGAACTTTATTAAAATCATGGGATAATATTCCCATCTAAGATACAAACTAATGGAAAATGATAAATATTATTTAATAGGAAATTTCAATCCAATGGTAACCATACTATTCTAACTTGTAAATATATCTCTTCATCAACTCTTGAACATGTTTTCATGAAAACATTAGAGTCTTGCTTGAGATAAAGGTATTGAATTCTCTATTTCAATTGTTGAGCTATTTACTTCCCTCTTTGAACTACATGCAAGGAATCTAGTATAGTGGTGGACCCAAGTTGCTTATTATCCTTATCCTTCTTCAAGGCATATATATTTCACAAATCTTAAATATTGTTGAATATTAAGATAGAAGTGCAATTGATCTATAGGAGTTTTGACTCCCTTTGAACTTTGGCCTTGTTAGGACTTTGGTTCCTCTGGATTTTGGCTCCTTAGATCTTTGTCTCAATTGATGTTGGGTAACGTCCTACCACCCTATGTAGTGGTCTGTATTGGATTAGTTACCCCTTAATATATTGGTTGATATAGAAATTAGGCAACAATCGTGTTCTCTAGTAGACTATGAGATATGTCACCTAGCCCTAGAAAAATATATGATATGACAATGCTAATTTTAATATTTGAAATTAATCTTCTTACTATGAATAATGTCAAACTTTTTGATATCTTAAATGTGGAAAAGTATTTGATGGAGTGCCCTCTGTTACAGGGTGATTCATGATAGACTACCCTCTAAAGACAGAATGACGAGGTGGGGATATGATGTGGATGAGAGAGGTGTTTTTTGTAGAGATTCAAATGAGTCCAGTAGACAATTATTCTTCAAATGTAGGTGGACCAAGTAGTTTATGATGATCATCAACTTAACAAATGGGTGAGGACAGGGTGTACCCACATCGCTGGTTGAGGCATTTGAGTGGGCTACTGCTAAATTCATACACAACAACAACGTTAGAAGATTTTCCAACCTATGCCTTTCTAGAATAGGTTATTTTATATGGAATGAAAGAAATAATAGGTTGCACAGTCAAAGAGAAAGAAGTTAGACTATTCTACTGGATCTTTTTGCAAGAAGTCTTTGTTGGCATGTCAAGGCTAGAAGCGAGATTTTGTATAGTCTCAATGCAAATACACGCTTATACTGGGGGTTTTTTAGTTAACACCATGTATACTTTTTGGGCCCATCGTTTTCGGGTTCCTTGCCTTGTTATATAGTTCTATATACCACCTTTTTGTTCTATAATATTTACCTTATTCCAAAAAAATATGGAAAAATATTACATAGTTGACAATTGTACAATCTTGTAAAATTGACATCTTGAAACCTAATATTTGAAATCCTTATTTTGTTATCTTAATTCCACCAAATAGTCCTTACCTAGATTTTGAATTGCATTTATCCCTCCATTTGTGTGTATTTTAGATTAGCCAAACAATTAGGGCTTGGTACCAATATTCGTGGACTTTTTCCTCTTTGGTCAGACATGGATGATTTATTCCTTCAAGATACATGGACATGCAATTAGAGGAATACTTAGAGGAGACATGCAAGACATTCCTCTATTAAAGAGTATATATGACTCACGTATGTTTAAGATTGTAGTCTTTATGTATGGATATGTGAACTCTTGTTGTATAGCATTAATGTACAGAACTTATTTATTTGTTCTGAATATAAATCATGTTGAGAAAAAAATTTGTCCAAAAGATGAGGTTTTAAATAAGATGGCAACCATGATCATGTTGTAGTTTTATATGATGATAAGATTATCTAAGAGAATATATAATCATCTTCAACCATAGCACAATTGGGTCCAATAAAGTGTCAAGCAGTTGATCTGGGGAGCTAGAAGATAGATCCTAGTCTGGTGGCTTTGGTGAAACCTCCACTCCATGGACACATCAATATTATTTTTTAAAGTTGTGACATGTTGAAGATTGTTAGGACACAAAATACAGTTATTTACTTGAAAATATTCATGTAATCATTTATGGACAAGGCAAAGACATGGTTTCTCAGTCTATAGTTTATAGGTACTTGGGATAAAATTATTGATATGTTTTTTAAAAGGTACTTTCCACCTCAGAAGACCAGTGAACTGGTGAGAAAAATACACAGTTTCAATCAACTCAAAGATGAGTCATATTCGAAGCTTGGGAGCATTACCAGAACAAGCTAAGAAAAATCCCACATATTGCAATGGATCTATATGGCCAGGTTAAAACCTTCTACTATTAGTTTCCTAAGGGGGATAGGACCATGTTGGACAGAGAAGAAGTAGGTTCCATTTTTTATAGTCTAGTGAAGGAATGTCATGAGATACTAAAGAACATGACTAGGAACCAGTCTTGGAGTGATGAACATGACCCTCGTGCATCAACCAAGAGCGTCATGGAGTCATTGGAGGCAAGGAGATAAGGACATAGATGGCTCAATTGACAAAGTAGTTGAGGACTCTGATTATTACCCATCTAGAGGTGAAGAATAATGCATGTACATGCAATATTCCTAGAATTAGAGAAATGACCAGTACTTGTAGTGCAAAAAATTATAGTTTCTTTTGTAAGGATCCTAACAACTTTCAATAGGATTCTTCACATGCACAATAACCTCTATCAAAATAATTAAATGTTCCACAATAAAAGCAGCAGAAAGGGGTCTAATCTAGCTTGACAGGTTGGAGGATCTATTTTGAAAATTTATGACCAAGAATGAGTCGTTTTTTTATCAGTCCCATTGGGATCAATAGAACCAAGGGGCACAAATGAGAAGTCTAGAAACTCAAATATGTTAGTTGGCATCAAACTTGGAAAAATTGAATAAGCCTACTAGCAAGTGTTACCATGTAATATAGAAATCCTACATAATAACCGATAGGACAAGGAGGTGACACTTCGTAATGGAAAATTGATAGAGAAGGAATGGACAACAAGACAAAATAAGGAAGTCAGATTACGTCAAGTACAACATTCATAAGGCTAGAGATGAGTGGGAGATAGTTCCTCCAGTGCAGATACCTAAGGGAACAATAGAAGAAGACAATGTTGAATCTTGCTAAAGGGACAAATTCTATAAGATCGACTATGTGCCACCACATCTCAGGAAGATTGTTTTTCCTATGAATTTCCCAAACAACCTCAAGAAGACCAAGGAAGATTGACAGTTCAAGAAATTCTTAGATATCTTCCAAAAGTTCAATGTTAATCTCCCTTTATTTGAGGCACTTGAGAAGATTCCCTATTATAGAAAATTTCTTAGAGACATAATTAATAAGAGAAGGAGATAGATCATTCTGATGTAGTGGTACTACACAAATAGGTAAGTATGCTAATTCAAGGGAAGCTACCAAAAAGAAAGAAGATCCTGGGGTGCTTTAATGGACCTTATTTGATAGTAGTTTCCACTTTAGGAATGTACTATGTGATTGAAGAGTTGATCATTAGTCTTATGGAACCCAAGACATTCAAGAAGATGGGACTACAACACTACAAGAAGACTAATATGACAATCCAATTGGCTGACAAATCTTTCATTTGACTCTATTGCATATGTGGGGGATTCCTACTTAAGGTTGATATATGTATTTTCCCACCATATTTTGTAGTCATGTAAAAACTATGGTACAGGGCTACTCATGGGTAGACCATTCATGGGTACAACAAATGTGACATTAGATACGGTATCAAGAAGAATGACTCTTGAGATTAAATATGCTAAAATGGAATCCAAACTTCTAGAATAGCTAACAAAGATAGTCAAATTGGGTAGTGCAACTGGATGCCTTACCACAAAACATATTGATGCTAGTGTTTCCTTGTTTTTAGGGAAGCCATTTTTGGACATGACAAACATTATGCACATTAGGGATATCTTCAAGTATAAGCAATGGAAGATGTTTATACATTCTCTCTTATTGAAGGTGTAAGGAGTCTACATGATCCCAAACATTTTATTTTTCCTACCTCTATTTTAGAAGGGGTTGGGGAAACACTACAACATTCTTATACTAGTCTATCATTGAATGCATGTATGATGAATCTTATGGAGTTTGTTATTCATTATTTGTTTATGAAGGAGTGTTGTAACATCCTCAAACTTTAGGAATTTGAAATATAATTCAGAGATATGATGTTAGAATCAAAGTATAATAATGAGGAAGGTAAGATGACTATAGTTAGAGTATCTAAACCCTTGACTTATATTAAGTCTTCAATTCAAGTAATCTTGAGAAAATGTATTAATATAAGGCTTTAGTTGAGAAAATATGTCATCTCAAGCCCTAAGTTCGTAATGAAGGATATAATGAAACTTGTGGACACTTTGGAAGGCCCAGGGTATGATCCATGGGCCCTAGGGCCCAATTCAAGACCATTTTTATTAATTAGGGTTTACATGTGGGTCCTTCATCATCATCATCATCATCATCTAAGCCTCAGTCCCAACTATGTTGGGGTCGGCTACATGGATACTTCATTTCCATTTAGCTCTATCATGGGCCATATTCTGGTTAAGATGTAGAGATTCAAAATCTCACTTTATAGGCTCATCCCATGTTAATTTAGGCCTTCCTCTTCTTCTATTTATTATTCTTGACTCAATAGCATTGTTTCGTATAGGCGCATTAGTTGGTCTTCATTGCACATGTCCTTACTATCTAAGTCGGCCATCGCACAACTTGTCCTCAATGCTCTCCACCCCTAATTTATTCTTGATATAGTCATTTCTTAGGCGATCTTTTCTTGTCTTCCCACACATCCATCTTAGCATATGCATTTCAGCCACGTTCATCTTGTTGAGACCTTGTTTATTTACCACCCAACATTCACTCCGACAAAGCATGGTTGGTCGTATAGCTGTTCTATAAAACTTACTTTTTATCCTGAGAGGGATCTTCTGATCACTTAAAACTCCAGTTGCACTCCTCCATTTTAGCCATACTATAGTGATCATGTGATAAACATCATTTTAAACATCCCCATATATTTGAATAATAGAACTCAAGTAATGAAATTTATCACATTTTGGTATATCTACTCCATCCAATTTGGCTCCATCATTCACACGGTGAGACTGGCTAAAATTGCAATACATATACTCAGTTTTGCTCCTGCTAATCATCAATCCATTTGATTTCAATGCATCATGTGAAATTACATGTGGGACCTTGGGATACAAAACTAGGAATTCATTATCATGTGATGATAAAAATGCCAAGGACAATTTTTGTTGTAAGATAAAGGAATTATTAGATCATGGAAGAAAATTCAAAAAATTCTAAGTTATTAGATAACCTAGGTAATCAATTAAGTAATTATCTAGATTTGCCTTGCAAACCAATTAGACAAACTCTTTTGAGCTTTATCCTTTTCCCAGTGATAGATATCAAAAATTAGTATATTATTTTAAAATTGGGATAAAATTAATTACTTGGCTTGTATAATTATTTTAAAACAATGGAGCTTTATCTTATAAAAGGTTTTTGTCTTGAGGACAAAGTCTGGCCCTAGTGGACTCCTAGATCTAGGTCGATATGTGAGTGGGATATTATCCCCTTCACCTAGATAGGGGACTATATCTATAGAAGCTGGAGTCCACACTCCATTAATCACTTTTCTCTCCCTACTCAGATGAACTTAGCACTTAAGACTCTCATCCCCATCTTCAGTAGACGTATTTCTATGGCTTGTGATAATCCTAAACCTAGGTTATCCTTCTAGATAGGGTTCTAGTAACCAGTTGAGTGACTTACATCCCATGCCTTATAGGCCTATAGGTAGGATGGAGAAAGGAACTAAATATCCCTTGCCTCCTTCAACACCTTACAGTTACCGCAAAACCTCCAAGCTCTATAAATCTATCCACCTGCATGACAACTTGACTTTGGTTGAGCTCTCAGTGGACCTTTGGATGCGGAAAGGATCTCTAAAGTTGTTGGGGTGCATGTCTTCATTGACAATGCACCAGAGGTGCAGAGTATATGTTACCATTGGCCTTCTCTTTCACTCTTACACCGATGTTATTATCTTACAACCTAGGTCCTAGCCTCCCTCACCCCAGGCCACCATAGACCTCAGCAAACCTCAAACTAGGTTTGAAAAGTTTGTGTTGGGTTGTGTAGACCTCTATTTGGTCCCACAAAGGTTGGAAACAAGGAGGTCAACATGCGGTTGACTTGCCCAAGGTATGGTTCGGGCTCCTCTGTGAGTAAGGAGAAACCCATGGTTCAAATGACCTAAAAACCCTTGACAGTGCACATAGAGTGCATGACCACTAGGGTCTTTTCCCCTAGTCCAATTCGGCTTGGCTACAAAACAAAAGGGATTCTTTTGTTTGGCATAGAACCCTACCATTGGTCTATATATATTAATTTTTCATTAAATTTAGAAACTATATTATAAATCAGATGGTAGTAAAAGTACATAAAAATGATCAGAAAAATGTGTAGATTATGAATAGAATGGTTCCATGCCTGATTTTGATTGTATTTCAAAAATTATAGGTTGGAACATGTTTTAATAATGATGATTATATACAAACCATAGGTTACATGAAATAAAGTGTATATCCTATTCCACTGATAAGAAACAGTCTATTCCAATGATAATAGTATGATATGTTTAATCTTTGAATTACAGTTACACCAAATGCTTAGCTAAGGTTTCAAAACCTTATGACTCTTAATATAATAGAATTAGGTTTGTAACTCTTGACCTTAATCAAACCCCAATGTTGATTAATAGCATGCTAAACTTAGGAAATGATATTGATGAAGAGTAGTGAGATTCTAAGATTTTAGAACAATAATGATGGAAATTTGGGGTTTCTAAATCATATTAACCATATACAAGGAAATTAGATTTTTTAGGCCTAACCTCAATATCAACCCTATACCTAAACCCCAGACCTGACCATGTTCATAATCATATAAATACATGGTGAAACTTAAGTTATATGTTTCTTCCACTTCATGATGATTGCTTGGATCTACATTATGGTTTGTTTGAATGCAACTTGAAGTACTTGAAGTATGACAACATGTGTTCTTCAATGAAGGTATGCAATTATTTATGAATACTTGATTATATTGGAATTCGGTGGATTCTAGATGATTTTGGAAGTGTTGAATTGAATGATAAATTGTTTATATGTAGATATAATTCCAGGTTATAATGCATGTGTATCATATAAAGAAAATATGATGTTATGAACTTAAGGTTAGATCTATTGAGGGGCAATCCACCTAAATCCAATGATGGGAAGAGAAGTGATTGCACCCAGTGTATCATGATAAACATGCATCAAATTATCTAAATGAATCCATACGTTCACATTTGCAATTATTTGATCGATGAGAAATGTATGTTGATATATATACATTCACACTTTTGTAGCACCCACATACAAAATATAGCAATATACTAACATGTGTTTTGTTTGTTGGCATTTTAGGTAACTGGCTTGCATGAAGATATGATGATTTAGAGATTCATATGAATACATTGAAGTTCATGGAGATAATGTCACAAGGGGGATTAGTTAGTTGGTAATTCATGATATCTTCTTCCTTATAGTAATCATGTTTCCTATTATGTTGTATCTACACATTGGAAAGTTATGTAAACTTATTGGAGGATGAATTAACATCCTTTTATTGAATAATGTATATAAATAAAATTATTTGCTATTATTTGTTATTTCTTAAGCCTAGATCTTGAAAAATGAGATTATGATCCTTGTCAATATGATTTGCCTTCAATGGTGGGTAACTGGGGGAGGGGCTCATAACAATTGTATTGGAGCACAAACTTATCAAATAAATTATAGTAATTAACAGTTCAAGTAAATATATAGAGCCATAAGAGAATCATTACAGCATTTTCCAAATACATTGGTTTTTAGAAAGGATCACAGCCTGGGGGCTAGTAGAACTTTCTTCCACACCACTTTTTTGTAAATGAGGCCTCTTAGGGCCATGTGAATCCCACCTAGCCAAAGTCTAAGGTTTTTTCTATAAGTAAAATACTTCTAGGTATCTCATCTTCAATTTCATCCTCTTCTCATCTAATTTCACTCTTAGAATTTAGTCCTCTCCTCATCTTGAGTTAGGGTTTTAGAAAGAAGTAGGATTAAGGCGTCCTCTATCAATTAAAGTACATATAATGTTAATTATAGGAATATATATGGAAAATATGGCATATAGTTTATGTCCCCGTAGTAAGGGTAAATAGTACAAATACATAAGGATGTGTTGTACCCTAGCCACTCATGAATAACTTGGGTTGGATATGAAAATCTTAAGTGGATTAAAGAAAAGATAAAACTCTAAGATGCGCAAATGGCAAACACTAATTTGGGTATGTATATATAAAGAATAAATGAAAATAATACCCCTACCAACAAAAACCCCAAGTGAGAATAAATAAAATAGAAAACCCTAATGAGTTTGGGGGATTCAGTTTGGGTACCACAAGTTAGATACTACTAGTTTCCCTTGCATGCAAGTACGTAGGGTACAAGCAATATTAGATGCATTGTACACACAAAAGAGTTTAACATATACATGAAACATAGGGAATCACTAATTACATAAGGAAAAATATAAGACCCTCAAGTCACTTTTAGGGATGGTTTTCATACCTCAAGTGGGTCAACCCAAGAATAGGAAAAGACCTATGAAGGAGGCATAACCCTAAAATCATGGCCCCAGGTTGTGTCTAGGAAGCCTAACCTCCTATTCAAAGCCAAGAAGGAACCCTAGGTTAGGACCTTCCCTAGAAGGGTGAATTGACCAATCTCATTTTAATAATTGACATAATTTTGGACATCCTAAAAAGGATCTAAAAGTTGAAGGATCAAAGATACAAGGCCTGAAAGTACATACCCTACCTAGATAAAATAATGTGTCTTTGATAAATGAAAAATAGTTACATCATATAAAATGTAGAAACCTTGGTGAGAGAACTCCCATGGTAATTATTTAATGGCAAGTAAAGTACGTTGAAAGAGATATAATGAAGATGCACCTAAGGTATGTAATTCCTATGGCCACCAAGTCTAAATGAGAAATGTGTGCATTTGGATTAATGCCCCGGGGGCATGGATATATAAGTGTGAAAACTTTAGTTAGAGAAATCCCAAATAAAATGTGTAATAAAAGTTGACACATTGAAAGAAAGCATATGACATGCATGTAAGTTATAGACTATCCTGGTGCAGGACGTGTCATGGACATAGAAATATAATGATATTAGATACCCTTAACCTAAAACAAAGTGTAACTAATGAAGAGACAAAATAAAGTGATAACATCTTAGTTAACCTTATGTAGTGTAGAGCCTTGAGTCAACCTTAGGGTCCTGTAGGGATACTTAAAGGTACATAAGACCCAAGGGGTTAGGAGGTGATCATGCCTTGAGTACATAAGGCTTGTGGGATCAGGATAAATCCATCCATGTGTACACAAGGCTCATGGGGTCTGAAGGATGTGAATCTCCATAAGTAGACGAGACCCTAAGGGTCAATGGGAAATGCACTCCATACATGAGGCCCTTAGGGTCAAGAGGACATCACTCCCAGGGTAAATATACCCTTAGAGAGATTAATTGAATGACTAAAGATAATGATACATGAGATGTAGATATAAAATATACAAGAAGTTATGTAATGATGGTTGAAATAGAATCTTGAGGGAAGTTGTGCATACACTCACAAATTTAAAAAAGAACACTTTTTGGGTTCATGAAATATAAGGAAACTTGTGAGGTTAAAATGTGTTCAGGGTTCTCGACTTATAATTTTGAACTATAAGATAATGTGTTTACACATAAAGTAGGTCGATATTTGTACCTAGACTGCAACCAAATGTTTATTGCATCTTAATACGAGTGTGACAGATTGGGTAGGCACAAGTTATACATATAATTGGCATGTGAGAATGATACCCTAAGTTCAAATATAATGACATGATTTAGGATATAGTGGTGTTACCTCACCATCTCATGAAAATAGGTGAATAAAAATTTGTAGGTTTGAAACCCAAGTGAAAATGGAATCACCAAGTGATAATATAAATCAATGTATGAAGATGTGGAAATTCCTTTGGACAAAATTTAGGTTCCAGTCTCAACTACATAGATAAATTTAAACCTCAATGAATGTTAGTAATGATAATCTAGCTAAAACCTATCCAAAGAAGGTTTCTAGCCCTAATGCATGAGGCTAAAATGAGTTATCATTCACCTTAACCTAATTGGGTTCAAATTTTGGGGACAAAATTACTTTATGGTGGGGTGGATGTAACATACTCAATTTTTGGGACTTTGAAATATAATTTAAAGATATTATTTGATAATCAAAGTGGAATAATGAGGAATATAACCTTACTATGGTTACTATATTTGAACCTTAGACTTACATTAAGTCTTCAATTCAAGTAACATAATATAAGTTCTCAATTGAGAAACTATAGCATCAGAAGACATAAGTTTGTAAGTAAAAATATAATGAAACTTATGGATAGATTAGAAGGCCTAGGGTATGATCCATGGGCCCTAGGACCCAATTTAATCCCATTTGTATTAATTAGGGTTTACATATGGGTCCTTGGGATACACAATTAGGAGCTCAATATCTCATGATGGAAATGAATACCAAGGATCATTTTAGTTGGAAGATAATGTAATTGTCAGATCATGGAAGAAAAGTTATGAGTTTTAAAATTATTAGGAAACCTAGATAACTAATGAAGTAATTATATAGATTTACTTTGCAAACCAAGTTTAATATATTAGACAAAATTGTTTGTTTTTATCATTTTCCCAATTTATCTATAATGGAAAGTAGAAGATTATTCTAAAATTTGGAGTTATATAGAGTAATGATCTAGCCTATAGAACTAGTTTAAGATAATGGAGTTTTATCAAATATAAGATTTTGTCTTAAGGGAAAAATCTGGTTCGACGAGGTCTCCTAGATCTGGGTTGATCCATGAGTGTGAGGTTATCCCCTCCACACGGATGTGGGACAGCACTATAGAAGCTAGACTATGTACTCTCTAAGTCAATTTCAAATATGTGAAATAGATGAAATATGTTTATATTTGGGTTAAAGTATAGAGTATCTGAATTACATAGAAAAATATATTTTCAGAATAATAGTTGGGTCTTTGTAACCTATATTCACACACTATAACCTTAATGGCAAATAAGTGACATGTGTGGGTTCAAAATGAAATTTACCTACCTACTGCATTCAGTCTAAGTATGACATTATTTCTTTTCGTTCCAAATTTGAGACTTAGATCCTATTTAGATAATCCTAAATAATTAATATGTGTTATCCCATTATTATGATTAGATAATTGTGACTTTTAAAATAGAAATCTGATAGAATATTTGGATTATGCGCCCTCTAATAATCTAGGATACTAAGTTTCCTTTGATTATGGTAATCCTAAGTGCCTCAATTTTGATTCAAAAAGAAATACCTAAAACCATTTAAATAACTAAAATACTAAGAATTTATATCCCATTTACATGGAAACTAACCTAATTATGTCTCGTAAACAGAAACCTGATTCAGGTTAAACTCTTAAATCTCAAGGACTTTCTCCTTTTCCTGAGTCATGACTTCCCTAGACTCTGCACAATGTGTGTGTGTGTATGTTCTAGATCATGGGAGAAATTAGAGATGGCTTTGTGCTACAGAGGTCCCCACAGGCTGCATCATCTAAAAATTTTAGGGTCACTAAACCTTGAACACCTCAAACAATAAGAGTCCATGTTCCAGAGAAACTTGAAACCCCCTTTGGCCTTGAGCCCATATCCAAACCACCACCCATTTATGTGACCCTCTGAGATACTATAAGAGATGATCATGAACAAGATTCACCAGTCCAACGCTCCTTAGCAAGACTGTAAGTTTATAACCCATCTCCACCATGATCCAACCTTTGTTGGAGGACCATCCTAGAATTTGACCTTTGCAAATCATGCTTAAGGTAAAAATCTCACCTTCCCTTGACTAGCATCTCTACTAGTTTCCAAAACCCAGTTTTCAATTTTCTAGTTAGATGCTCTCTACCATGTTTTCCTTGTCAAATCTACACCTATTGAACTTGGATCTATTTGGAGGCTCATTGACAGTTATGAACCATGATCTGACATTGTTGACTTCCCAACAAATACAAAACTAAAGCATAAGCACTTTGAATATGGTTTGATATATAGATGCATTCAGTCACAATTTTATTCCATGATCAGGGTGGGTTTCCAAGTTGAGATTCCAATTTTGGTCTTCTCTTCTAGTTTCTTATCATGCTTTTCATCATCAAGAAGACAAAGATCGCTAGCAATATTTTTGAAGTTTTTCTCTTTATCATGATTCATGTGCGACACATTGTGATGGATATTTTTGTCTTTTTCTTCTATTTTAGGAGAGGGATACCCTTCCAGGAAGATATGCTTGAGTCAGATAGACGAGCCTTAGTGGGCCAAGTCAGTAGGGTCGTGCTCTACCTTTAGAAGGTGTGTTTTCCACATGTCTTTTTTATTTAATCGGATTTGTCAATACAGTAAAATGAATAGAAATTACATAAAACCTTAGATAAATAATCGAATTTTAAATAAGGAATCTGAATTTCTCATTTTGATAGTATAATTCCATAATGGAAGACCAAAATTTCCTAATGACTTAAGATTAGGGTTTAGGATGTTATTTAAGGTGATAATTAATATAAATTATGAAATATCATGAGCTTAGGAATGACTTGAGATTAGAGGAATTAAGTTAGGATATTCCTTGCTCCAGGTAAACATGTTATGCTACTATGAACAGTTATTCATGGTTGTGTGGATGTTATGTACAAAGCAAAAATTAACATTTCAAGTCAATGTTTTAAATCACATGCTTTATATCAATTGCTTGATGATTTCTATATCTTATGTATTATGGTTACCATGAACGTTAAGAGTATAGATTATGATTAATGAAGTTAAAGTTCATGATTCAAGAGGAAGAAATCCCATCATGTTTAATATTCAAGTTTCCAATTGAAATCATGTTCATGTTTGTGGTAATGTTAAGAGAATTAGAATTGAGTCAATTTTTATATGCTTCTCGAATCATGGACCTCAAGAGTTTGGAAAAGGATTTCCTAGCAATAATGTTCTTTTTAGTGGGCCTCATAGATATATGCATATATTTACTACTCAATTCTTCATGTTATTAAATGACTCATGCATGGAAAACGTAAATTAATGTTCAGTAGTCTTCATGGCAATCACATATATATTTTCTCTTTAACTAAAGTGTCAATACCATTTACTGATGTGTTGTTTTTTCCCTTTTCATGGTTGGGGATGCAATGTTCCCAAGTATTGGAGAAAATATGGACTAAAGAGGAGAAAGGAAAGGAATACAAGACCTTCAAGTACAACCTAGTGGGGTGCCATCACCTTAGAGGATCCTAATATTTAGAATATTTCCTTGTATAGTTTATTTATTCCATGTTCAAATGTTAGATCTTACACATAATAAAGAAGGTAATTGTGGCTTTCATATTTCATGAACAATGTATGAATCTTCTTAAGACAATGTATGCTAATTTATTTATTTAATGTAATGAGTATTGTGATGTGACATCCCATTTCAAAATTTAAATGCTTCCACTCAGTTACTTCATGTATGCAAAAGTGGGGTGTTACATTAATAATATCAAAGATAATAAGTATATGACCACTGAGCAACAATCCAATTCATATGTTCTAGCCCTAGGTATAGAAGAAGTGAGTGAAAGATATTTGAAATAAAAGTAGAGGTCTAGTGAGAAGTTTGGATAAGTATTAAGGTTATGTGTCCAAATGGTTTGTGATTTTATGTTTACTCTAAGGTTGAATATATTATGCTCTTTGTCTTTCCCACATGTTTGCGGTATGTGACACATTATTATGGGGTTCTGTAGAGAGGATGTTATATGCATCATACTTATCTTTTCCTTTTTAGTGGATGTGGTATGGGACATTTCCACAAGAGAGGTGTTATGATAAGTGTGATAAGACATGTCACCCTTAGATATATAACAAGACAATTTGAAGCTAAAGGCAACTAAGAAAACAAAAGAGGACATTAAAAGTTCGAGACATATAATCACCTAAACCTAACAAATATAGAGTAAGACCAAACATGAATATGAAGGTTGGATAATTTGACATAGATAAGTGAGTGTATATTGCACATGCTATGAATTGACGTCTTCCACTGATTTGATGATTATGATTTCAATTGGACCACTATGGATCAGTGTTACACTAATTAATCATGAAATCATGATAACCATGTTTAAGTAGAAGAAATCATGTCGTGTTGGTATATTCCTCTCGATCATGTTATGTGAGACTTATTTGACCTTATGTGAGCCTTAACCAACCTTATGTGATCCTTAAGAATCCTTATGAGAATTGTGGGTGCATAGAGGAGAATGTCTATATCAACTCAAGTAAAAATCCACTCTTATTTGAAATCATGTCATTTTAATCAAGTTCTCATGTAATGTTCTTACCATGGGTAGGTCATATTTTAAGCACGATAATGAGACTTTAAGATAATATTAGAGAATTTGCATACACATAATACATTAAACCCTAATGTGGGTTTACAAAAAATTTTAGGATGAAATTTTTTCAATGTGGATAGAATTTTAACATCCAAAAATGTTGAAGTAGATAAAGTATATAATGTTGGATCAACTTCAAACCTTAGTCAAAATTTCCAAACCTTAATTTACCCGCTATTCAATTTTTTACCTCGCATTGACATGATATACCCTAGTTTCTCTAAGACAATTTCAAATATGTGAAATAGATGAAATGTTGTTGTATTTGGGTTCAGATAACGTATAGAATAACTAAATTACATAGAAAATATATTTTCAAAATGACATGTTGGTCTTTGTAAGATGTGTGCACAAATAAAAACCTTAATGGAAATTGAGAGACATGTAGGGGTTCAAAATGAAATTTACCTAAATATTACCTTTAGTATGACATATAAAGATTTATATGTTTCAAGTACAAAAAAGTTATTCTTCCCTCCAAATTTTGGACCTAATTTCTTTGGATAATCCTAAATAATTAAAATAAGAATTATTTCATTATTACGGTTAGGATAGTTTTCTCTCTTAAAGTAGATATCTGATAAGATATTCATATTCTACACCCTATAATTATCTAATATACTAATTTTAATTTGATTTGGGTAATCCTAGGTACCTTAATTTTATTTGGAAAGAAAGCCCTAAAAGTATTTAATTAACGGAAGGATTTATATCCCATTTACATGGAAACCAACCTAATTATGTCTCACGGATAGAGTTTCAATCTTGGTAGGACTCTCAGAGTACAAGGACTTCCCCTTTCGCCCAAGTTGTGACTTTCCTAAATCTGTAGAGTCCTCATCATTGTGTTACTCCTCTATCCTCACTCTCTATCTGTGTGTGTGCTACATCCCGCTAGAAACTAAGGCTGAATTTGTTCTCCAGAGGTCCCTGAGGTCCGCCCAATCTTGAACTCTCAGGTTCACTGTACCTTGAACACCTCAAATGAAAACAGTCCCTATTTAGAGAAAAATTAAACCCCAATGGCCTCCAATCAATCTCCAAACCACCACTTATATATGTGACCCTCTAATATAGTGTAGGAGATGATCACAAACAAGCTTCAATGGTCCAACACTTCCTAGAAAGTCCATAAGGTTATAACCCATCTCCACCATGCTCTAGTCATCATCAGAGGACTATCCTAGCCATTTGACGTCCGCATACCTACCCAAGTTGTCAAAATCACCATTCCATGATTGCAAGGTCATGCTTAAGGTGAAATCATTGTCTTTCTTTATCTAGCATCTCCAGTTCAGTTTCCATGACCCAATTTAAAATTTTTCCTATTTGATGGTTTGTACCTCATTTTCTCTGTCTAATCTTCTATTATCAAACTTTAATCTACCTAGAACCTCAGTTGCACCAATGAACCATGACATGACATTGTTTCCTTCCACATCTTTCTTCTTTCTTTATATTTGAGTTTCTTTGCATATCTTCCTTGGGGGGATGATGGATCCACCACTCCCAGTCACCATGAAACTCAAACTTAATCTCTTTGAATATGGTTTGATCTCTAGATGCATTCACTCACAATTATAGTCCATGACAAGGGTGGTCTTCCAACTTGAGATCAGTTTTGGTCTACTCTTCCAGTTGCTTGTTGTGTTTTTCATCACTAAGAGTACAAAGAGCTTGTGCAATATTTTTGACATTTTTTGCCTATATCATGATTTATGTGTATCACGTCGTGATGGAATTTTTTTATCTTTTGCGTTTGTTTTAGGAAAGCATTACCATGTCAGGTAGACAAGTGTGGGGAAGTTGGACGAGCCTTATTGGGTCAAGTCATCAAGGTCGTGCCCTACCTTTGGTGGGTGTGTTTTCTACATGGCTTTTTTATTTGATCTAATTGGTTAAAATTGGAGAAAGCATATAAATTACTTAGGAACTCATAAAAATACCCAAATTTAATCATCGAAAATGATCTAGATAAGCAATCCGAATTTTAGTTTTTAAAGTATATATTGATAAAGGCAGGCCAAGATTTCCTAATGAACTAAGATTAGGGGTTTGGATGTTATTTAAGGTCATAATTAATATAAATCATGTAATGTCAGAAACTCAAGATTGACTTGAGACTAGAGGAACTAAGGTAGGATCTTTGTTGCTCCAGGTAAATGTATCATGCTATTCTGCACAATTTTTCATGGTTGTGTGAAGGCTATGTATGAATTAGAAATTATGATTTCAAGTTCAATTTTCAAAATCACGTGCATTATATCAATTTCTTGATGTTTGTTATATCTTATTTCTTATGGTTACCTGGATCACTAGGAGTATAGATTATGATTACTTATTGATTGATTTAGAGTTCATGATTCAAAAGTAGAAGTCCCATCATGTTAATGATTTAAGTAGAAGTGAATGTCACACTCATGTTAATGTTAATGTAAACATAATTGGAATGATAGTTTTATATGCTTCTCAAATCATGAAAATTAAGAGGTCATCAACAAAATTCCAAGGAATAATGTTCTCTTAAATGTGTGTCGTTGAGAGATGCATATATTTAATACTCAATTTTTCATGTTATTAAATGACTCAAGAATGTAAAAAGTATATTACTATCAAGTTCTTTTCATTTCAAATATATTTTAATTTTCTCTTTTAATAAAGTTCCAGCATTGTTTAGTGATGTGTTGTTTTTCCCCTTTACTTGGATGTGAACATGATGTTTGTAGGTATTGCAGAAAATAAGGAATAAATTGGAGCAAGCGACGGATTAAAGTCCTTCAAGTAAAACTTAGTGGGGTGCCATCTACCTTAGAGTAACCTAATATTTAGCATATTTCCTTTTATATTTTAGTTATTTCATGTTTATATGTTGGATCTTAGACTTTATAAAGATGTTCATTGTAGTTTTCATATTAAATGAACAATGTGTGAATCTTTTTAAAACAGCGTATGGTGATTTTTTTTATTTAATTGGAATGAGTATCATGATGTGACATCCCCCTTCAAAAGTTAAATGTTTCTGGTAAGTTATTATATGTAATAAAAAATTTGGGTGTTACATAGGTTTAATGTTTTCTTGTTGGTCTAAAACTTGTTCGAGTTGTGTTTTCCTTTAACTAGTTCCACTAGAAATAAAATCTTTTTCAAGTAATATAGTTGTTCTAAAAAGAAACAATTTCTTGTCAGTTGGAATATAGATATAATATCCCTTGGTTTCCTTAGGATATCCAAAAAAATGTCATTTGTTGGATTTTGGTCCACGATGTTAAGAAAATGGTTTTTTCACATAAGCATCACGTCATCACATCTTCATGAAAGACACTTTGGAATGTTTCCCAATCAATATCTCATGCCTTTTGAAACAATTTAGAAGTTATGTAGTTAAGCATAAACCCTATGGGTTCTAGAGCATGTCCCAGAAGGAATTAGGAAGAACGAAAAAACTCACTATAGATCATACCATGTCCAATAAGGTGTGATTCCTTATTTTTGATGCACCATTATGTTTTGCTATTCCTGGTGGAGTCTATTGTGAATAATACCACAATTCCTCAGAAGGTCCTGAAAATCTTGGCTTTTTAATTCACCACCTCAGTCAGATTAAACTGCTTTAATTCTATTACCAAGTTGATTTTGTACTTCATTCATGAATTGCTTAAAATTTTAAAAAGGTTCCAACTTGTGTTTTACTATATAGACACAAACAAACTACCGAGGTCACCAATAAATGTGATTAAGTAGTGAGGCCCTCCTCTAGAATTCATGATAAATGTTCGACATACATCAATATGTATGTGTCTTAATAAGTCACTTTCCCTTTCATTGTTTCAGTAAAGGGTGGTTTTATTATCTTTCCTAATAAGAAAGATTCACATGTCTTAATTTTATTCAAAAGAGGACCAATCTATATATTCATCTTTATGGAGTCTATAAATGTTCCTTTCACTTGTGTGTCCAGAAAACAATGCCACATACATGTTTCATTTGAGTTATCAAGTTTTTTCCTTTTTCAAATTTATGTTATAGATTTGTCTTGAGATCTCATTATGTAGACCAAAAGTTGTATGGGTATTGACATAAAATATATCATCTTTAGAAATAGAACATTGACCACTCTTCATGTGAAATTAAAAAAAAAATCTTGTCCAAATACAAAATCGAAATGATGATCCTATTTATGGAATGTACATAATAGCAATTCTCAAACTCTACAGCAAGCCCACTGGTCACAAATAAACAATAGGTGCCTATAGTAGTGGCATAACCTCTTTCTTCATTTGCAATGTGTAGTTCCATGTCCCCTTTTCTGCAATGTCTACTTCTTTTAAAATTCTACATATTTGAGCATATGTAAGATCGACATTCACTATTTAACACCAATGATGCAAGACTAGATAAACTTAATTTTTTGATGATTCTTGTCTCTGTCCTCTAGTATACTCTTTATCTCTCATCAATTGGCCTTCTAATGAATTCATATTCATCCAAGTTCACTTGCATTTTCAGCACAATTTTGCATTCATATAGCTTAGTTTTCAATATGATTTATGAATAGATTTGTTTTGATCTACTTAGGTTTTTGTGTTAATCTATCAGAACATGGTACTTTTCTTGACTCCCCTTGCAAGTTTGAATCTTTTCACTCTGTAATGAGAATGCCCAGTGGGTCATGCAGGGTGTCACCATCCCAGATTGAAACAAATTTTTGAGCACTTTTAGAAGCCATATCAATCAACAAACTGTGTCTAAGTGAAAATTTGACCCATCGGCCGATCAGCCAATCAACCTTCAAAATAACATCAATTATCAAGGTCGATGACCCACCAACAAACATCATACATCACCTATCGATCTACTACCAACAGTTTGATAACCATCGATTGATGGCCATAGCTCAACCAGACTGTCGACCTTCAAGTTTGATGACCCATCAACCTCCCTATTCGACATCCAAAAGCTTGATAACCAGATTTATCGATGACAAAGTTCAAGGCCGATGACCCATAGACTTACTAGGTTGACAAGCACCAAGACAACCATCGATCGATGACCAAAAATTGACGTCAAATCCATAGAGCATTCAAGACCATTAAAATAGACCTTTCATCCACCCCATTGACCTCTAATGATTTCTTTGTTTTGAAGAAACTGACCTCGACCGTCCATGTGGCACAAATCCGGGCACATAATGTTGGGTACGGAAACCTATAAATACATATCATATAATCACAAGAAGGCTCTCTTGGATTTCACTCTACTGAATGCAGTGAAGTACTACAACTCCAAGTCAATTCTAGATTGATTGATCAGATCATATCTAGAGAAATCTACCTTCCAACTCAAGATCCATTGACCACTCCAAAAAAAGAGGTATCGACCTCCCGTGTCAAACAATAATGATTGATCGATCTCTCCCCTGAACAACTCAAGACCATCGACCTCCATACCAACCTCTACAAGTTCAAGGCCATCAACCTCCCCCTCCAGGGGGATCAACCCCTTCACTAATCTGATGACCATCCACCTATTTCAACCTCAAATCAGGGTTAGTACCTAGAGGAGTGAGAAGGAAAGAAGTTTTTCGTCGCACACCACATCAAGCTACTTCCGCTACACTCATGACCATGAATGTGTCACTTTCCTTTACTGGTGATATTAGTCTCCCAATATCGAGGGAGTAGTCCTTTCTCTCGGGTGCAGGGATAAGCCCCTCTACATGTTTCTATCTATTTCCATTATCATTCTAAATCAAACTTATTTAATTCATCATCAATCGTTTAACACATATTTTGTGGATTGATCACCCATCTTACCAAATTTATTATAATCTTAGGCAGTGAGAACTTCAACATTTAAGATTTGAATATCTATTGATTTTTGTTGTTGCACTGATGAGAACTTCCGGTGGAAGTCTCCGAAGTAGCAGGTAGAGGATCTATAAGATTTGAGACATTGAGCTTACATTGATATCTATTGTTGCAAGTTTTTAATGTCAAAAGAAGAAACTTGCATAACACCAATTACTTCCTTGTACGAGTTTGCAATTGAGTGGTTATGTAAAATTGGATAGTGGTGGTGAAACCCGATTCCACCCCAGTATTTTCCATCATCAATCTGGACCACATTTTAATTCAGTAATTTACTCTTCTTGCAATTAGTTTAAACTCAACAACTCAAATCTGGATTTTAGATATTAGCCTTAATCAACTGGATAACAATTAGCTAGATTCTTACAAAAGGTTGTCCCTTTAAAATCGATCCTCAACTATACTGCGATAAGAACTATTTATTTGTGGGTGATAATTATTGCACGTTGGTTTTGATAACAACTAGGAAATCTATTCTTAGTGGATTTGTTAGTGCAATAAAACCACATCTCTTTCTTACTCAATTTTATGTCAATGTCATAATTGGAAAGTTGTGACACTCCAATTTTGTCACATCAATGAAGAATTTCATAAAGTGTGGCCTTTTTGTACTTTTGACATATGTTTTATTCTTTGATGAATCATCTGTGTGTAATTGAAATTAAACCTCATCAATAATATCTTCTTGTTATTATTGAATGTCTCAGGTGAAGGATTCAATTGTGAATCCAACATTGCAAAATTTGCCTCAATCTAATATTCATAGCTAACATAATGATTATATGAAGATCTATTGAGATATCATTGACTTATTTAAATTATAACCTTTGATGTTGATGGACCAAACCACTTGAACTGTGCCCTGAACGCCCCTCTCTCTAGCAACAATCCAACTCAACTGACCTTCTCTAATCACAACATGCCAAAATTTACCTCGTCCAATCTGGACCCTCCACCCCGCTATAATTAATCTTTGAGTTGTAAACACATATAAACAAATATGACTAACATTTATACATAAGCGAGTGATTTAAACTAACAATTATACGAGTATGGTATCTATGGATATCCTATACAAGCTTAATCACGTAAATGAATCAACTCCATAATGGTTATATTACTACTAATGCATAGTCTACCTATGGGTAATACATGATGCTAGTAAACAACCAACAATGCTTTTACTTAGTCCGACATTCATTACTTTCTTTGAGTCCACTATGGTGAACTTCAACCAATAATATGAATGACATACCAAAAGAAGAGAAACATTCATGTACTGAGATGAAATCACTGTGGTGATTATCAAGACAATATAATATGAATATTACTCCTAAAGACATATTTTTCCCATCTGTTATACGCATATATGGTATTTGTATGGACAAAATAATTAAGAAAAATATTTTTCGGTCCTACATAATAGAGTTTTACTCTAGGATCACAGATCAAGGCATGAAAACATCAAACAAAAAATTTCTATCATCATGTTTACATAACAAAAAAGCCCAAATATGCCCAAAAAACACTTAAATGTGATTTTGAGGGTCTAAACGGCTGAAAAAGGCTAAAATATGAAAATTTTATGGCAAAGTGATAAATCTTGAAGAAAATGTTGTTTCCATTCAAAAAATATTTATTTTTGTCAAATTCTGACACTTTTTCAGAAAAGGCAGAAACATTAATAAAAACTGATTTTGTCTTGATTTAGAACTAAGAATATGATCATAATGAATCGACTGATACCACATGTTGACTGATTCTTTGATACGTAAGCATGATTAACATTAGCATGGTTACGATTTAGGATCTTGATCATAAACTAGTCACTAAACAATGCAAAACATACCCGTAGACATTGCGGAATACGGAAGGTGAGATCTTGATGAAGCAAAATTTCTAGATTTGAAACACGTCTTCTCTCCCTTCGCCTAAGCCATCAGTCATAAGTCGTAATTGCAGTTTTCGTGAGATAACCCTAAGATGGATTTTGGGTTATATTTATAGGCGGAGAGAGGGACAGATTTCTCTATAAGCTTTAATCGCAACCGTCCATCAGGGTTGCTAAATAATAGAGAAAGTCTTCTAAATTAAATCTCAATCCTATTAATTCAGCAACTTCCTATTTAGACCATGATTGTTATATGGGCCACATAATAAATGCTTTTATTGAATTTTGGAATATCCACAAGTCCATAATAATAAGGACTTGTGGGTCACAGAATTTCCAACGGTCTCCCACTTGGTCCATATTACAATTCCATTATGGTGTTATACAGGAAAAACATAAGGCGCACATAAATGCTAAAATAATATACATAATGGGTTTATCTTAATTACTTTGATTAATCTGAATCATTGATGAGAGTCATAGCAGTTCTATATTAATTAAAGAATATAGTTCCTTCCATGTACCACTGACCAACAACCAAATTAACCAATTTTGTATAGCGAAGCAATCATAATTGTCCACTTAATGCCTTAGGAAAGACTATTTCTGTTATCATACATTACAATAATATGTACATAATGAGTCATGATATGAAATAGAAAAATTCAGAAGTTCCAATACTGAATACTCAAATAATGTCATTACAAAAGCACATAGAAATCCACACAAAAAAGAAAAGCTACTGGTTACCCTCAAGACCCATTGTTTTTGCATGCTATTTAAATGTCTTGGGTGGAAACCCTTTAGTAAATGGATCTGCTATATTAGCACACGTATCAATGTGCTGAATTGACACTCTCTTCTCCCAAATTTCTTCTTTAACTGATAGATATTTCATCTCCATGTTCTTTATGCCCTTAGAATATCTATCATTCTTTGAAAATAATACTGTTGCGGCGTTATCACAATAAATTTTTAGCGACCTAGCAATAGAATCCATGACTCTAAGCCCTGAAATAAAATTCCGCAACTATAACGCTTGAACTGTAGCCTCAAAGCATGCTACAAATTTATCCTCCATGGTGGATGATGCAATGATGGTTTGTTTGGCACTCTTCCACGAAATGGCACCTCCAGCTAAAACAAACACATATCCAAAAGTGCTTTTCCTAGTATCCACACATCCACCAAACTATGAATCTATGTAATCAATCACTTCAAGGTGATCGGTATGCCTGAATGTGAGCATATGTTTCTTCGTTCCCTGTAAGTACCTCAACACTTTCTTTGCAGCTTTCCAATGATCAATGCCTGGATTGCTTTGATAACGACCCAACATACCGACTGCAAAACTGATATCTGGTCTAGTGCAGACCTGTGCATACATCAAACTTCCTACAAGAGAAGCATAAGGAATTTCTTTCATTTGATGATGCTCTAATTCAGTTTGAGGACATTGACTTAAGTTGAACTTATCCCCTTTCTGAATTGGAACAACATTAGAATCACAAGATGCCATATTAAATCTTTCCAAAACTTTTTTTGATATAAGCATTTTGAGACAATCCAAAAAACCTACGTGACCTGTCACGGAATATTTCTATCCCAATCACATAAGAAGCCTCTCCCATATCTTTCATTTCAAAATTTTGAGAAAGAAAATCTTTGGTTTCCCGTAATAAACTAAGATCGTTACTGGCAATTAGAATATCATCAACATATAGAACCAAGAATGCAAACTTACTCCCACTGATCTTTAGGTATATACATTGATCAACAATGTTTTCAGTAAATCCAAAGACAGTGATGGTATTGTGAAACTTAATATACCATTGTCGTGAAGCTTGCCTTAATCCATATATTGACTTCCTTAACAAACAGACCACGTTTTCCTTTCCATCAATAATGAAGCCTTCTGGCTAAGCCATGTAGACTTCTTCTTCTAAACTCCCATTCAGAAAAGACATTTTCACATCCATCTGATGCAACTCTAAGTCAAAATGAGCTACTAAAGCCATAATGATTCGTAAAGAATCCTTTTTAGAAACTAGAGAAAATGTTTCATTATAATCAATGCCCTCTTTTTGATTAAAACCTTTAGCTACAAGTCTGGCTTTATGTCATTCAATTTTACCATGAGAGTCACATTTGGTCTTATAGACCCACTTACAAACGACTTTCTTATGTCCTTCTGATAAATTGGCCAACTCCCAAACTTTGTTTGTAGCCATAGAGTTTATATCATCACACATGGAATCGATCCATTTCTCAGAATTTTCAGATTTCATGGCTTGTGAATACGTAACCAGATCTTTATCCATCCCTACGTTAAATTTGTATTCTTGTAAATACAACAAATAATCATCTGAAATAGTTGATTTCCTATTTCTTGTAGACCTTCTTAATTCTACTACGGGTGTTGCATTTACATTCGGTTCAATGGCGACAACATGCTCATTATGGAGTGCATGATCATTGACATTTTGTTCTAGATTATTGATTGGATCAACAACATTAGCTGGAACAATGTCATTCGAAATTATGGGAAAGGGAATTGGTATTGGTGCCCTTATTTCTCGAATGATCACTTCTCTAACTTTATCACTCCCACTGATTTTACCATTCTCAAGGAATTCAGCATTAGCAGTTTCTACAATTCTAGTAGTATGATTAGGATAGTAAAATCTGAACCCCTTTGATCATTCTGGATACCCAATGAAAAAACCACTAATGGTTTTTGGATCGAGTTTCTTCTCATGTGGATTATAAATGTGTGCCTCCACTGGACATCCCCATACATGTAAATGTCTTAAACTGGGTTTCCATCCCTTCCACAACTCAAAAGGTGTTTTAGGAACAGCTATTCTGGGAACTCGATTCAAGATATACACAGCGGTCATAAGGGAATGCATCCACAATGATATGGGCAAATTAGAATGACACATCATGCTCCTAACCATTTCTAGAAGTGTACGATTACATCTCTCAGCTACACTATTCATCCATGGGGAATCAGGCATTGTGTATAGAGGGACAATCCCTAATTTTTCTAAGAGTTTAGCAAAAGGACCAGGATGTTGTCCTGATTCATCATATTTTTCATAATACTCACTACCTCTATTGGACCAAATCATTTTCACCTTTTTACCTAGCTGCCTCTCAACTTCAGTAATGTAAATTTGAACAACATTCACAGATTAAGATTTATCATGCAAAAGGTAAAGATAACAGTAACGTTAATAATCTTCTATAAATGTAATGAAATATTTTTCTCCACCAAAAGATGGAACATCGAAAGGTCCACATATGTCTGTATGTATAATTTTGATAAGTTCAGTACTTCTTGTGGCTCCTTTCTTAGTCTATTTGGTTTGCTTACCCTTAATGCAATCCACACAAACACCAAAATCAGTAAAATCAAGACTTGAAAGAATCTCATCTTTTACCAATCGGTTAACTCTTTCTCTGATTATGTAACCCAATCTCTTATGCCACAAGAATGCAGAACTTTCACTCATCCTACTTCGTTTCAAACCCACTTTAGGATGCAAGGTAACAAGAAGAGATTCAAAAAATGTATTATCAAGGAAAATTTGATATAAACCATTGATCAAAATTCCTGAACCAAATAAACAATTTTCCTTAAACAAACTGAAACATCCACCGCCAATGTTTAATGAAAAGCCATCATTATCAAGTTTAGACATGGAAATTAAATTCTGAGAAATGGAAGGTACATAAAGAGTTTTCTCCAAATCTAAAGTAAAACCAGAGTCTAATACTAAACGAAAAGTGCCAATAGCTTCTACTGGTGCTTTCACTCTATTTCTCATGTAAAGATAGGCTTCATTTGGACTTGTGTTCCGGGTTGTAAGGAATTCATGCATCAAGTTTGAAACATGAACATTAGAGCCAGAATCAATCCACCAAGTATTACAAGGTGCTTCTATAAAGTTTGATTCGAAACATACAAAAGCCAAAGGCTTACCTTTCTTTTCGAACTATTCTATGCATTTCATGCAATATTTCTGAATGTGTCCAGGCTTCTTACAAAAGTGGCAATTATCATTCTTCCATGCTTTCTTAGGTGCAGGTTGGCCTGACTGATCGGATGGACTATTCTTGATGCCCTTCCAATTTTACTTACCGACTTTGTTCTTCCCATTCCCATGCATGTAATTTTCCTGAGAAACATGACCATTTTGCTGCTTAAGTCGAGCCTCTTCCTGAACCAGCTTATTGGTCAGTTGATTCACATTCCACATATCCTTAATCATGTTGTAGTGAATCTGAAAAGGACCATATTGTCGAGGCAACGAGTTTAGGATAAATTGGACTAGGAATGAATCCGCTATAGTCATGCCCAATTTATCTAATTTTGCAGCCAGATTGGTCATGTCAAGTACATGTTTCTGCATGGTCTTGGTACCATCATAACAGGCAGTCGTTAGTTCAGCCATGAGTTTTCCAGCAATTGCTTTATCAACAATCTTAAAGCGTTCAGTGACTATTCTTAAATACTCCTTAGCTGTCTGAACCTCACTCTCAGGAATAGATGATTTGATGTTGCTAGCAGTGGTTAAACGCATGAATTTCAAGCATAGTTTGTTAGATCTAGTCCATGCATTAAAGTTTTTGATCTCACTTTCTATGGAGGTAGCAGTAATATCGGTAGGCTTGTCTATAGTTAATCCTGAGTCAATCTCAAGAACACCCAAGTAAAATTCAATATGTTCTTTCCACTTGGTATAATTAGTCCCATCTAGTTCAGGAACTGAGTTGAAAAAGGAATTAAGTTGGGCAGGTTGATGAACTGCATTATAGAAACATGCTCACTACAATTAATCTTTGAGTTGTAAACACATATAAAGAAATAAGACTAATATTTATACATAAGTGAGTGATTTAAACTAATAATTAAACAAGTATGGTATCAGTAGATATCCTATACAAGCTTAATCATGTAAATGAATCAACTCCATAATGGTTATTTTACTACTAATGAATAGTCTACTTGTGGGTAATACATGATGCTAGTAAACAACCAACAATGCTTTTACTTAGTCTAACATTCATTACTTTCTTTGAGTCCATTGTGGTGAACTTCAACCAATAATATGAATGACATACCAAAAGAAGAGAAACATTCATGTACTGAGATGAAATCATTCTGGTGATTATCAAGACAATGTAATATGAATATTGCTCTTAAAGACATATTTTTCCCATATGTTATACACATATATGGTATTTGTATGGACAAAATAACTAAGAAAAATATTTTTCAGTCCTACATAATAGAGTTTTACTCTAGGATCACAGATCAAGGCACGGAAACATCAAACAAAAAATTTCTATCATCATGTTTACATAACAAAAAAGCCCAAATTTAACCAAAAAACACTTAAAACGTGATTTTCAGGGTCTAAACGGTTGAAAAGGGCTAAAATATGAAACATTTATGGCAAAGCGATAAATCCTGAAGAAAATGTCATTTCCATTCAAAAATATATATATTTTTGTCAAATTCTGACACTTTTTCAGAAAAGGCGGAAACATTGATAAAAAAATGATTTTGTCTTGATTTAGAACTAAGAATACGATCATAACAAAGTGATTGATACCACATGTTGACTTATTCTTTAATACGTAAGCATGATTAACATTAGCATGGTTACAATTTAGAATCTTGATCATAAACTAGTCACTAAACAATGTAAAACATACCCGTAGACATTGCGGAATACAGAAGATGAGATCTTGATGAAGAAAAATTTCTAGATATGAAACATGTCTTCTCTCCCTTCGCCTAAGCCATCAGTCATAAGCCGTAATTGCGGTTTTCGTGAGATAACCGTAAGATGGATTTTGGGTTATACTTATAGGCAGAGAGAGGGACGGATTTCTCTATAAGCTTTAATCGCAACCGTCCATCAAGGTTGCTAAATAATAGAGAAAGTCTTCTAAATTAAATCCCAATCCTATTAATTCAGCAACTTCCTATTTAGACCATGATTGTTATATGGGACACATAATAAATGTTTTTATTGAATTTCAGAACATCAACAAGTCCATAATAATAAGGACATGTGGGTCATGGAATTTCCAATAGTCTCCCACTTGGTCCATATTACAATTCCATTATGGTGTTATACAGGAAAAAATTAGGTGTGCATAAATGTTGAAATCATATACATAATGGGTTTATCTTAATTACTTTGAATAACCTGAATCATTGATGAGAGTCATAGTGGTTCTATATTAATTAAAGAACATAGTTCCTTCCATGTACCACTGACCAACAACCAAATTAACCAATTCTATATAGCGATGCAATCATAATTGTCCACTTAATGTCTTAGGAAAGACTATTTCTGTTATCATACATTACAATAATATGTAGCTAAAACAAATACATAACCAAAAGTGCTTTTCCTAGTATCCACACATCCACCAAAGTCTGAATACGTGTAACCAATCACTTTAAGGTGATCGGTATGCCTGAATGTAAGAATATGTTTTTTCATTCCCTGTAAGTACCTCAACACTTTCTTTGCAACTTTCCAATGATCAATGCCCGGATTGCTTTGATAATGACCCAACATACCGACTGCAAAACTGATATCTGGTCTAGTGCAGACCTGTGCATACATCAAACTTCCTATAAGAGAAGCATAAGGAATTTCTTTCATTCGATGATGCTCTAATTCAGTTTGAGGACATTGACTTAAGCTGAACTTATCCCCTTTCTGAATTGGAACAACATTAGAATCACAAGATGCCATATTAAATCTTTCAAAAACTTTTTTTGATATAAGCATTCTGAGACAATCCCAAAAACCTATGTGACCTACCATGGAATATTTCTATCCCAATCACATAAGAAGCCTCTCCCATATCTTTCATTTCAAAATTTTGAGAAAGAAAATCCTTGGTTTCCCGTAATAAACCAAGATCATTGCTGGCAATTAGAATATAATCAACATATAGAACCAAGAATGAAAACTTAGTCCCACTGATCTATAGGTATATACATTGATCAAAAATGTTTTCAGTAAACCCAAAGGTAGTGATGGTATTGTGAAACTTAATATACCATTGTCATGAAGCTTGCTTTAATCCATATATTGACTTCCTTAACAAACGGACCATGTTTTCCTTTCCATCAATAATGAAGCCTTCTGGCTGAGCCATGTAGACTTCTTCTTCTAAACACCCATTTAGAAAAGCCGTTTTCACATCCATCTGATGTAACTCTAAGTCAAAATGAGCTACTAAAGCCATAATGATTCATAAAGAATCCTTTTTAGAAATTGGAGAAAATGTTTTATTATAATCAATGCCCTCTTCTTGATTAAAACCTTTAGCTACAAGTCTGGATTTATGTCATTTGATTTTACCATGAGGGTCACGTTTGGTCTTATAGACCCACTTACAACTGACTTTCTTATGTCCTTCTGGTAAATCGGCCAACTCCCAAACTTTTTTTGTAGCCATAGAGTTTATCTCATCACACATGGAATCGATCCATTTCTGAGAATTTTCAGATTTCATGGCTTGTGAATACATAACCGGATCTTTATCCATCCCTATGTTAAATTCATATTCTTGTAAATACAACAAATAATCATCTGAAATAGCTGATTTCCTATTTCTTGTAGACCTTCTTAATTCTACTACAGGTGTTGCATTTACATTCGGTTCAATGGCGACAACAGGCTCATTATGGAGTGCATGATCATTGGCATTTTGTTCTAGATTATTGATTGGATCAACAACTTTAGCTGGAACAATGTCAGTCAGAATTGAGGGCAAGGGAATTGGTATTGCTGCCCTTATTTCTCGAATGATCACTTCTCTAACTTTATCTCTCCCACTAATTTCGCCATTCTCAAGGAATTTAGCATTAGCGGTTTCTACAATTCTAGTAGTATGATTAGGATAGTAAAATCTAAACCCCTTTGATCGTTCTGGATACCAAATGAAAAAACCACTAATGGTTTTTGGATCGAGTTTCTTATCATGTGGATTTTAAATGTGTGCTTCCGCTGGACATCCCCATACATGTAATTGTCTTAAACTGGGTTTCCATCCCTTCCACAACTCAAAAGGTGTTTTAGGAACAGCTTTGTTGGGAACCCGATTTAAGATATACACAACTGTCATAAGGGTATACATCCACAATGATATGGGTAGATTAGAATGACACATCATGCTCCTAACCATTTCTAGAAGTGTACGATTACGTCTCTTAGCCCCATTCATCCATGGGGAACTGGGCATTGTGTACTGAGGGAGAATCGCTAATTTTTCTATGAGTTTAGCAAAAGGACCAGGACGTTATCCTAATTCATCATATTTTCCCTAATACTCACCACCTCTATCGGACCTAATGATTTTCACCTTTTTACCTAGTTGCCTCTCAACTTTAGTAATGTAAATTTGAAAAACATTCACAGATTGAGATTTATCATGGAAAAGGTAAAGATAACAGTAACATGAATAATTGTCTATAAAGGTAATGAAATATTTTTCTCCACCAAAAGATGGAACATCGAAAGGTCTGCATATGTCTGTATGTATAATTTTGAGAAGTTCAATACTTATTGTGGCTCCTTTCTTAGTCAGTTTGGTTTGCTTACCCTTAATGCAATCCACACAAACACCAAAATCAGTAAAATCAAGACTCGGAAGAATTTCATCTTGTACCAATCGGTTAACTCTTTCTCTTTATATGTGACCCAGTCTCTTATGCCACAAGAATGCAGAACTTTCACTCATCCTACATTGTTTCAAACCCACTTTAGGATGCAAGGTAACAAGAACAGATTCAGAAAATATATTATCAAGAAAAATTTGATATAAACCATTGATCAAAATTCTTGAACCAAATAAATAATTTTCCTTAAACAAACTGAAACGTCCACCGCCAATGTTTAATGAAAAGCCATCATTATCAAGTTTAGACATGGAAATTAAATTCCGAGAAATGGAAGGTACATAAAGAGTTTGCTCCAAATCTAAATGAAAACTAGAGTCTAATACTAAATGAAAAGTTCCAATGGCTTCTACTGGAGCTCTCACTCTATTTCTCATGTAAAGATAGGATTCATTTGGACTTGTGTTTCGGGTTGTAAGGAATCTCTGCATTGAGCTTGAAACATGAACATTAGAGCCAGAATCAATCCACCAAGTATTACAAGGTGCTTCTACAAAGTTTGATTCGAAACATACAAAAGCCAAAGGCTTACCTTTCTTTTCGAACCATTCTTTGTGCTTCACGCAATCTTCCTGAATGTGTCTAGGCTTCTTACATAAGTGCCAATTATCATTCTTCCTTGCTTTCTTAGGTGCAGGTTGGCCTGACTGATTGGATGGACTATTCTTGATGCCCTTCCAATTTTACTTACTGACTTTGTTCTTCCCATTCCCATGCATGTAATTTTCCTGAGCAACATGACAATTTTGCTGCTTAAGTCGAGCCTCTTCCTGAACCAGCTTATCGGTCAGTTGATTCACATTCCACGTATCCTTAATCATGTTGTAGTGAATCTGAAAAGGACCATATTGCCGAGGCAATGAGTTTAGGATAAATTGGACTAGGAATGAATCCGCTACAGTCATGCCCAATTTATCTAATTTTGCAGCCAGATTTGTCATGTCAAGTACATGTTTCTACATGGTCTTGGTACCATCATAACGGGCAGTCGGTAGTTCAACCATGAGTTTTCCAGCAATTGCTTTATCAACAATCTTAAAGCGTTCAGTGACTATTCTTAAATACTCCTTAGCTTTCTGACCCTCACTCTCAGGAATTGATGATTTGATGTTGCTAGCAGTGGTTAAACGCATGAATTTCAAGCATTGTTTTTTAGATCTAGTCCATGCGTTAAAGTTTTTTATCTCAATTTCTATGGAGGTAGCAGTAATATCGGCAGGCTTGTCTATAGTTAATCCTGAGTCAATCTCAAGCACACCCAAGTAAAATTCAACATGTTCTTTCCACTCGGTATAATTAGTCCCATCTAGTTCAGGAACTGAGTTGATAAAGGAATTCAGTTGGGCAGGTTGATGAACTGCATTATAGAAACATGCTCACTACAATTAATCTTTGAGTTGTAAACACATATAAACAAATATGACTAAGATTTATACATAAGCGAGTGATTTAAACTAACAATTAAACGAGTATGGTATCTATGGATATCCTATACAAGCTTAATCACATAAATGAATCAACTCCATAATGGTTATTTTACTACTAATGCATAGTCTACCTGTGGGTAATACATGATGCTAGTAAACAACCAACAATGCTTTTACTTAGTCCGACATTCATTACTTTCTTTGAGTCCACTGTGGTGAACTTCAACCAATAATATGAATGATATATCAAAAGAAGAGAAACATTCATGTACTGAGATGAAATCATTGTGATGATTATCAAGACAATATAATATGAATATTGCTCTTAAAGACATATTTTTCCCATCTGTTATATGCATATATGGTATTTGTATGGACAAAATAATTAAGAAAAATATTTTTCAATCCTACGTAATAGAGTTTTACTCCCGGATCATAGATCAAGGCATGAAAATAGCAAACAAAAAATTTCTATCATCATGTTTACATAACAAAAAAGCCCAAATATGCCCAAAAAACACTTAAAATGTGATTTTGAGGGTCTAAATGGCCGAAAAAGCCTAAAATATGAAAAGTTTATAGAAAAGCAATAGATCTTGAAGAAAATGCCATTTCCGTTCAAATATATATATATTTTTGTCAAATTCTGACACTTTTTTAGAAAAGATGGAAACATTGATAAAAACTGATTTTGTCTTGATTTAGAACTAAGAATATGATCATAACGAAGCGACAGATACCACATGTTGACTGATTCTTTAATACATAAGCATGATTAACATTAGCATGGTTACGATTTAGGATCTTGATCATTAACTAGTCACTAAACAATGTAAAACATACCCGTAGACATTGTGGAATACGGAAGATGAGATCTTGATGAAGCAAAATTTCTAAATCCAAAACACGTCTTCTCTCCCTTCGCCTAAGCCGTCAGTCGTAAGCCGTAATTGCGGTTTTTGTGAGATAACCCTAAGATGGATTTTGGGTTATATTTATAGGTTGAGAGAGGGACAAATTTCTCTATAAGCTTTAATCGCAACCGTCCATCAAGGTTTCTAAATAATAGAGAAAGTCTTCTAAATTAAATCACAATCCTATTAATTCAGCAACTTCTTGTTTAGACCATGATTGTTATATGGGACACATAATAAATGCTTTTATTGAATTTTAGAATATCCACAAGTCCATAATAATAAGGACTTGTGGGTCACGGAATTTCCAACAGTCTCCCACTTGGTCCATATTACAATTCCATTATGGTGTTATACAGGAAAACATAAGGCGTGCATAAATGCTGAAATAATATAGATAATGGGTTTATATTAATTACTTTGATTAACCCGAATCATTCATGAGAGTCATAGTGGTTCTATATTAATTAAAGAACATAGTACCTTCCATGTACCACTGACCAACAACCAAATTAACCAATTTTGTATCGCGAAGCAATCATAATTGTCCACTTAATGTCTTAGGAAAGACTATTTCTGTTATCATACATTACAATAATATGTACATAACGAGTCATGATATGAAACAGAAAAATTCATAATTCCAATACTGAATACTCAAATAATGTCATTACAAAAGCACATAGCAATCCACAAAAAAAGAAAAGCTACTGGTTACCCTCAACACCCATTGTTTCTGCATGCTGCTTAAATGTCTTGGGTGGAAACCCTTTAGTAAATGGATCTGCTATATTAGCACTCTTATCAATGTGCTGAATTGACACTCTCTTCTCCTGAATTTCTTCTTTAACTAATAGATATTTCATCTCCATGTGCTTTATTCCCTTAGAATAACTATCATTCTTTGAAAAGAATACTGCTGCGGTGTTATCACAATAACTTTTCAACGGCCTAGCAATAGAATCCATGACTCTAAGCCCTGAAATAAAATTCTGCAACCATAATGCTTGAATTGTAGCCTAAAAGCATGCTACAAATTCAGCCTCCATGGTGTATGACGCAATGATGGTTTGTTTGGAACTCTTCCACGAAACGACACCTCCAGCTAAAACAAACACATAACCAAAAGTGCTTTTCCTAGTATCCACACATCCACCAAAGCCTGAATCCGTGTAACCAATCACTTCAAGGTGATCGGTATGCCTGAATGTGAGCATATGTTTCTTCGTTCCCTGTAAGTACCTCAACACTTTCTTTGCAACTTTCCAATGATCAATGTCTGGATTTCTTTGATAATGACCCAACATATTGACTGCAAAACTAATATCTGGTCTAGTGCAGACCTATTGTAACATCCCTGACTTGGGTTATGAACTAACCCTAGGTGTTATGTTTAAATATGTGATTAGATGATTGTGGTTATCTTTTGATATGTAATTAATGCTTTTGAGGAACTTATATTTTTATTTCAGTCCTTTTTGAACAATGTTGTAATATTGTTTTGTTAAATTTGGACCAAAGTGCAAATTACCCAAGTAGAAGAGTTAACTTGCAAATTGCACATGTTAAGATGTTCCTATGATGATGATACATCATAAGAATGAATATGATGTAGTGGTATGGATTCTCCAAGCTTGAGCACCAAGATATTGCTTGTAGGGCAATCTTTGTGCTTTAAAACCTAGTTTTGGTGTAAAGTGCAATTTACCCAAAACCTAGGGTCCAACATGTAAAATATACCCTATAGAGTATCTCTCATGTTTCTTGGCATCAAGTAGAGCAAATAAAATGAGAGGGGTGCCTCATATGAAGGATCATAGAAGAAAAGATAATCTTGGTATTGAATAATCAAGATTTAAGTAAAAAGCTTTTTAATATATACAACCTATTAAGACATATGGTTTCTTTTCCTTTAACCTTGGATAAGAGAGAGGTTTTTCATGTGAAAAGGAGGAAGAAACGTGGCCAAGGGTGGAGCAAGCATGAGTGGATGGGCTTAATAAATAAAAGAAATAACTATCTTTTCTTTGCCTTGAAAATACCTAAAAATATATAAGCACCCTTTTTCCTCAAAGCAAAGGATCATTCCTTTAGTTCTTTCCCCTCATCTCCTTGCTTTGGACCGACCAAGAGGAAGCTCTGGAATAGAGGAGGAAGACCAAGCTAAGTTGGTAAGTATGGATCATCATCTAGCTCGAATTTATGGAGGAAACCCTAATACAAGGTTGGTTTGTTAGTTTTCCTTACACAACTCTTCTTTCTAGCCATCTTCTCCATACAAATCTTGAAGAACGGACCTTGGACAACCTTTGGAGCTTCATTCATCATTAAATATACGAATCTTGGAGCTCTGGATCAGTCCTAAAGGTGGGTTTTATAACCCTGACCCTTAAGTTTTTTTAATGCATCTTCTTCTCCTAGAATCGTTGCTTATTCTTCTCCTTTAGACACTTTTAAGTGTTCTTGCAAGCAATTCTGTGAAGAACAGCCCCTGTTCTTGAGGTAGAATATGATGATGTTATTTCCAATGTTTATCCTAAATCTTTCTTTAGCAAACGGTCTTCCACCTCTTGCACAAATGGTTTCCCAAACTGTTTGGGAGCAAACGGTTTCAAACCGTTTGAATGCAAATGGTTTCAACCAAGAACGCATAGAAGAAAATGGTCTAAGACCATTTGGATGTGTTGACCAGGCGTTGACCATTTTGAGGTCTGTTGTAAACATTATGGAATAATCACCCACCAAAAATCATCAAGTAATTCCAAGAGAATCACCAATTGAAGGCCCATTAGTCACCTAAACCCTAATCAGGTCTATTGCTGATTTCAATAATACAATCAAGTTGAAGTTTGGGTTGAGTGGCCCAAACGGTTTCAAAACCATTTGGGGATCACCCAAACGGTCTCAAGACCATTTGGTGATAACCCAAGACCATTTGGAGGTCTAGGGTGAAGTGGGGTTGACCAATTGATGATCCAATGATATCAAGTTGATGAGAAATTAAGTATTGATTTGGTGACCAAACCTAGGGTTCAACCTTAAGTGAATGACTTGGCTTATGATGAATTAATGGGAAAACGGTCTCAAGACCGTTTGGAGGATGTCCAAACAATCCCAAGACCGTTTGGGGGTCACCCAAGACCGTTTGGAGGTCTAGGGTTGACTATGGTTAAGTGGTTGAAGGTTCAAAGACAATAAGTTGAAGTACAATTGATTGTTGACCTAGTGATCAATCTTATGAGCCAACCCATATATGTTTGAGTTAGTTTTTGGTGTGGACTTGATAAAACGGACTCAAGACCATTTGGAGGTCATCCAAACGATCCCAAGACCATTTGGGGTCAGGTCATGACCAAATTCAATGATGGTTCAATGGTTTCAAACCAATTAGACTCATGTTGAAACATGTTGAAGGGTGATCGATTCCAAACCCTAATTCAATTTATACAATCCCAAATTGATTATCAATTGAGGGTTAATTGAGTGTCAAATCAGTAGAGGGTTGACCTAATTAACTCAATTGATAAATGGCTAATAAGTGCATGATCAATTGAGGGGTTTAACATTGGAAACCCTAACCCAATTGGAGTGGTTGAGATACTTTTTGGTCCATGCAATTTTGAGGTGGTTTGGACCAAACGGTCTCAAGATCGTTTGGGACCAAGACCGTTTGGGACCAAATGATCCCAAACTGTTTGGTTCTCATGCGGTTTCAAGTTTGGTTTTGCCCATGCGGTTTCAAAGTCAAAATTGGCCAAACGGTCTTCATGACCAAAGGGTCTTCACCTCATCTTGGGCAAACGGTTTTGAGTGTACACTTTATCAAACAGTTTCAAAGTCAAACTAGACCAAATGATCAACACCACCAAACGGTTTCAAGGTTCATCCAAGACTGTTTGGGAGTTTGTGGGCAAGACCGTTTGAGGTCTAAAAAGGTTAAAAACGTTTGATGCCTTTGTGGTCAAGATGGTTTAGTAGTTGATTAACCTAAACCCTAAAGATACCTAAAGTGATTAAAGGGTCAAGTAATTAGTTGATTAATGCATGTTATGATCAATGGTGAACATTACAAAAGTACCCTTGATGGGATAGAGTAACCTATACCCTTTGATCAAATGAATCTTAATGACCACAATAGTAATGACACAACCCATGATGTCAGTGTTGATTTGACTTAGCCTAAACAGGAGTGATGTAAACATCATCTAATAGTAAGATGAGAGAGAAGACTCCTAATATGAATGAGAATTAAGTAATATACTTCTAATATGTATCTAATTAGGGTATGATCCTCTAAAGTGAGATCATGATAACCCTAATTATGATAGTTAATGAATCTTAACCTAATTGAGGGCATTAATGGAAGTAATCCTCACACATGATGATGATGTGATCCTAATTCATGATAATGTGAAAAGTAAACACTAGTCTAGGGTACTATGATGTAATGTGAATAGTAAACCCTAATCTAGGGAAATGTCATGGTGTGAATAGTAAACCCTAATTTGGGTTATGCTTTTAAGCATGAAACACTATACTTGATTATGGAATGAGTAATCATTATGCCTATATAAGTTAAAGGGGTTGAATAACCCTAATTGAATTAAAAAGGAAACCTAACCCTAGAAACCAGCTGTGGTGATATGACATGGTCGTGGTGAATCCTCTGTGGAACGACCGTGTAATGAAGCACGGCCGTGGTGGCTTATTCTTGCATGATCGTGCAAGATAGCACGACTATGGTGTTCTATATTTAATTTGGAAAGAACTTGTATTGTGCTGATATAGTTACAATGTGCATATTATCAGTAATGTTAACCATGCAGGTCCTTATAAAGAAGTGAGCATAGCCAGGTAAGGGTTATGATGCTACATTTATTGAAAGCACTTGATAAGCTTTTAAAATAATGATATGATATGTTGCCTAGTATGAGGTAACATATGAGATTTGATAGGCTGTATGAGCCATGAGAAATATCTACAGTGCTATAATCAAGGTCATGTTGATAAATGACTTGATGACAATATGTTACTTGGTAACAAGTGTTTTAATGATCTAAGGGTTTGAATACCCATATTCCTGAATCACAATGATGAGATGGTTAGGGATTGATATCCCAATGTTAATGATATATGATGTGAACTTGATACAATTATTTCTTTATAGCAGTTGTCTTATTGGTTTATGTTTGAAAACATGCCTGATGCTAAAAGAATGCTATAATGTACTTAATTAACCAAGTATAATGATATCATGTAGAGCCCTGACCATAGATCCATCATTGTCAGTAGTTAAATGATGGTGAAACAGGTTTTCCTAAGGGAACTCCTGGAGAGCATACTTTTGAGTATGTGGGGTTTATGGACGTGAATATCCTTATGTCCTAATGTAGGGTTTGATGTGAGATGTACCTCTAATCTCTCAATCCTTCATTATATGTTTATGTTGGGATGATGTATCACTAATCTCTCGATGATGTTAATTGATACCGCATCGATGTGAGATAAACAAGAAATCCCTCGATGGTGAAGTGAGTACAGCACGCCACTGTAACTCTAATAGTGAAGTTGCCAGAATACCCTGGAAAGCTATTATAGCAGAGACACGAGATGTCCTGCATGTTGTTCCTCATACTGACTGAGGAGGATGAGGTCATAGGAATCCGGCTCTTATGATGACCTATGTATGGTACCGATTGTGATTTAGTAATGGTCAGTTGGAGTATGATAGGTGTAACTCATCTCCTCAGGGCATAAATATGTTTGTAAAATGTAATCAGCCGTGTAGCATATTTGCTTAGGTGGAACTACGAGAAAAAATAATTGATGATACATTGTTTATAATTTGCTAGTTGAATAAACTAAGTACACATGTTCTTCATATTCCTTATTGTTACATGTCTTATCATTCATCTAAGTTATAATTGAAATAATTGCTTAAAAGCATGTTGCTTTACTTAGTTACACAATGTTTTATCTATTGTTGAATGCTATAGTTTTACTGCTTAATGTTATTCCATTATTGCAATAACAATACTTCTGGCAGAGAGTTATAACTCTCGTTGGGACAATTATTCAAATTGTCTCACCCCCGTGGGATTCAACTTTTTAGGTAGACGCTGAGGACGAAGGAATCCATCCGTGGGTGAACAACAGCAACAGCAGCAGCAACAACAACATCAGGGACAACAGTGATCTTCAGGTGGAGACACTATCTGTCGAGTCTTGTAGATAGCATGTCCTATGTGTCATCTCTGTACTCTCAGGTCCTAGGAGTCAGTAGATGTTTAATATAAATCTGAGATTTTGGCTTAATACCTCAAGATTTTGTACACTGCTCATGTACAGTCTAACAGGGCAGTTGATGCTTGTAACTCTCGAGATGTGGTTTTTCATAGATGTAATGATGGATCAACTTGTAAATAAATTATCATGTTTCTTTATGAAAGAGTTTTACCGTTTTTAGATCTCTTTACAAAAAGGTTTTAATTTTTAGTGATTTTTAATAATTCCACTGCTAGTTAATCGCTTCCGCATTCGCTGATCTTGTTTTTCGAGAAGTACCGTCACACCTATGAATACATCAAACTTCCTACAAGAGAAGCATAAGGAATTTCTTTCATTCAATGATGCTCTTATTCAGTTTGAGGACATTGACTTAAGCTGAACTCATCCCCTTTCTGAATTGGAACAACATTAGAATCACAAGACGCCATATTAAATCTTTCCAAAACTTTTTTTGATATAAGCATTCTGAGACAGTCCCAAAAACCTACATGACATGTCACAGAATATTTCTATCCCAATCACATAAGAAGCCTCCCCCATATCTTTCATTTCAAAATTTTGAGAAAGAAAATCTTTGGTTTCCCGTAATAAACCAAGATCGCTGCTGGCAATTAGAATATCATCAACATATAGAACCAATAATGCAAACTTACTCCCACTGATCTTCAGGTATATACATTGATCAACAATGTTTTCAGTAAACCCAAAGGCAGTGATGGTAGTGTGAAACTTAATATACCATTGTTGTGAAGCTTGCTTTAATCCATATATTGACTTCCTTAACAAACAGACCATTTTTCCTTTCCATCAATAATGAAGCCTTCTGGCTGAGCCATGCAGACTTCTTCTTATAAACTCACATTCAGAAAAGCCATTTTCACATCCATCTGATGTAACTCTAAGTCAAAATGAGCTACTAAAGCCATAATGATTCGTAAAGAATCCTTTTTAGAAACTGGAGAAAATGTTTCATTATAATCAATGCCCACTTCTTGATTAAAACCTTTAGCTACAAGTCTGCCTTTATGTCGTTTGATTTTACCATGAGAGTCACGTTTGGTCTTATAGACCCACTTACAACTGACTTTGTTATGTCCTTCTGGTAAATCGGCCAACTCCCAAACTTTTTTGTAGCCATAGAGTTTATCTCATCACACATGGAATCGATCCATTTCTCAGAATTTTCAAATTTCATAGCTTGTGAATAGGTAACCGGATCTTTATCCATCCCTATGTAAAATTTGTATTCTTGTAAATACAACAAATAATCATCTGAAATAGCTAATTTCCTATTTCTTGTAGACCTTCTTAATTCTACTACAGGTATTGCATTTACATTCGGTTCAATGGTGACAACAGGCTCATTATGGAGTGCATGATCATTGACATTTTGTTCTAGATTATTGATTGGATCAACAACATTAGTTGGAACAATGTCAGTCAGAATTGAGGGTAAAGGAATTGGTATTGGTGCCCTTATTTCTCGAATGATCATTTCTCTAACTTTATCACTCCCACTGATTTCACCATTCTCAAGGAATTTAGCATTGGCGGTTTCTACAATTCTAGTAGTATGATTAGGATAGTAATATATGAACCCCTTTGATCATTCTGGATACCCAATGAAAAAACCACTAATGGTTTTTGGATCGAGTTTCTTCTTATGTGGATTATAAATGTGTGCCTCTGTTGGACATCCCCATACATGTAAATGTCTTAAACTGGGTTTCCATCCCTTCCACAACTCAAAAGGTGTTTTAGGAACATCTTTACTGGGAACCCGATTCAAGATATACACAACGGTCATAAGGGCATGCATCCACAATGATATGGGCAGATTAGAATGACACATCATGCTCCTAACCATTTCTAGAAGTGTACGATTACGTCTCTTAGCTACACCATTCATCCATGGGGAACCGGTCATTGAGTACTGAGGGACAATCCCTAATTTTTCAAAGAGTTTAGCAAAAGGACCAGGATGCTGTCCTGATTCATTATATTTTCTATAATACTCACCACCTCTATCAGACCTAATGATTTTCACCTTTTTACCTATTTGCCTTTCAACTTCAGAAATGTAAATTTGAACAGCATTCACAGATTGAGATTTATCATGCAAAAGGTAAAGATAACAGTAACGTGAATAAACACCTATAAAGGTAATGAAATATTTTTCTCCACCAAAAGATGGAACATCGAAAGGTTCGCATATGTATGTATGTATAATTTTGAGAAGTTCAGTACTTCTTGTGGATCCTTTCTTAGTCTGTTTGGTTTGCTTACCCTTAATTCAATCCACACAAACACCAAAATCAGTAAAATCTAGACTCAAAAGAATATCATCCTTTACCAATCAGTTAACTCTTTCTCTGGATATGCGACCCAGTCTCTTATGCCATAAGAATGCATAACTTTCACTCGTCCTACTTCGTTTCAAACCCACTTTAGGATGCAAGGTAACAAGAAGAGATTCAAAAAATGTATTATCAAGAAAATTTTGATATAAACCATTGATCAAAATTCCTGAACCAAATAAACAATTTTCCTTAAACAAACTGAAACGTCCACCACCAATGTTTAATGAAAAGCCATCATTATCAAGTTTAGACATGGAAATTAAATTCTGAGAAATGGAAGGTACATAAAGAGTTTGCCCCCCAAATCTAAATGAAAACCAAAGTCTAATACTAAACGAAAAGTGCCAATGGCTTCTACTGGAGCTTTCACTCTATTTCTCATGTAAAGATAGGCTTCATTTGGACTTGTGTTCTGGGTTGTAAGGAATCCCTGCATCGAGTTTGAAACATGAACATTAGAGCCAGAATCAATCCACCAAGTATTACAAGGTGCTTCTACAAAGTTTGATTCGAAACATACAAAAGCCAAAGGCTTACCTTTCTTTTCGAACTATTCTCTACGCTTCACGCAATCTTTCTGAATGTGTCCAGGCTTCTTACAGAAGTGGCAATTATCATTCTTCCTTGCTTTCTGAGGTGCAGGTTGGCCTGACTGATTGGATAGACTATTCTTGATGCCCTTTCAATTTTACTTACCGACTTTGTTCTTCCCATTCCCATGCATGTAATTTGCCTGAGCAACATGACCATTTTGCTACTTAAGTCGAGCCTCTTCTTGAACTAGCTTATTGGTCAGTTGATTCACATTCCACGTATCCTTAATCGTGTTGTAGTGAATCTGAAAAGGACCATATTGCTTAGGCAACGAGTTTAGGATAAATTGGACTAGGAACGAATTTGCTACAGTCATGCCCAATTTATCTAATTTTGCAGCCAGATTGGTCATGTCAAGTACATGTTTCTACATGGTCTTGGTACCATCATAATGGGCAGTCGTTAGTTCAGCCATGGTTTTGCAGCAATTGCTTTATCAACAATCTTAAAGCATTCAGTGACTATTCTTAAATACTCCTTAGTTGTCTGACCCTCACTCTTAGGAATAGATGATTTGATATTGCTAGTAGTGGTTAAACGCATGAATTTCAAGCATAGTTTGTTAGATCTAGTCCATGCTAAAAAATTTTTGATCTCACTTTCTGTGGAGGTAGTAGTAATATCGACAGGCTTGTCTATAGTTAATCCTAAGTCAATCTCAAGAACACCCAAGTAAAATTCAACATATTCTTTCCACTTGATATAATTAGTCCCATCTAGTTCAGGAACTGAGTTGACAAAGGAATTAAGTTGGGCAGGTTGATGAACTGCATTATAGAAACATAATCACTACAATTAATCTTTTATTTGTAAACACATATAAACAAATATGACTAAGATTTATACATAAGCGAGTGATTTAAACTAACAATTAAATGAGTATGGTATCTATGGATATCCTATACAAGCTTAATCACGTAAATGAATCAACTCCATAATGGTTATTTTACTACTAATGCATAGTCTACATGTGGGTAATACATGATGCTAGTAAACAACCAACAATGCTTTTACTTAGTCCGACATTCATTACTTTCTTTGAGTCCACTATGGTGAACTTCAACCAATAATATGAATGACATACTAAAAGAAGAGAAACATTCATACTCTGAAATGAAATCACTGTGTTGATTATCAAGACAATATAATATGAATATTGCTCTTAAAGACATATTTTTCCCATCTGCTATATGCATATATGGTATTTGTATGGAAAAAATAATTAAGAAAAATATTTTTCAGTCCTACATAATAGAGTTTTACTCTAGGATCACATATCAAGGCATGAAAATAGCAAACAAAAAATTTCTATCATCATATTTACATAGCAAAAAGGCCCAAATATGCCCAAAAAACACTTAAAACGTGATTTTGAGGGTCTAAACGGCCGAAAAAGGCTAAAATATGAAAATTTTATGGCAAAGTGATAAATCTTTAAGAAAACGTCATTTCCGTTCAAAAATATATATACTTTTGTCAAAATCTAACACTTTTTTAGAAAAGGCGGAAACATTGATAAAAACTGATTTTGTCTTGATTTAGAACTAAGAATATGATCATAACGAAGCGACTGATACCACATGTTGACTGATTCTATAATATGTAAGCATTATTAATATTAGCATGGTTACGATTTAGGATCTTGATCATAAACTAGTCACTAAACAATGTAAAACATACCTGTCGATATTGCGGAATACGGAAGATGAGATCTTTATGAAGCAAAATTTCTAGATCTGAAACACATGTTCTCTCCCTTCGCCTAAGTCGTCAGTCATAAGTCGTAATTTTGTTTTTTGTGAGATAACCCTAAGATAGATTTTGGGTTATATTTATAGGAAGAGAGAGGGACGGATTTCTCTATAAGCTTTAACCGCAACCGTCCATCAAGGTTGCTAAATAATAGAGAAAATATTCTAAATTAAATCCCAATTCTATTAATTCAGCAACTTCCTGTTTAGACCATGATTGTTATATGGGCCACATAATAAATGCTTTTATTGAATTTTAGAATATCCACAAGTCCATAATAGTAAGGACTTTTCGGTCACGGAATTTCCAACAATCTCCCACTTGGTCCATATTACAATTCCATTATGGTGTTATACAGGAAAAACATAAGGTGTGCATAAATGCTGAAATAATATACAAAATGGGTTTATGTAAATTACTTTGATTAACCGGAATCATTGATGAGAGTCATAGCGGTTCTATATTAATTAAAGAACATAGTTCCTTTCATGTACCACTGACCAATGACCAAAGTAACCAATTCTGTATAGCGAAGCAATCATAATTGTCCACTTAATGTCTTAGGAAAGACTGTTTTGTTATCATACATTACAATAATATGTACATAACGAGTCATGATATGAAACAGAAAAATTCAGAAGTTCCAATACTGAATACTCAAATAATGTCATTACAAAAGCACATAGCAATTCACAAAAAAAAAGAAAAGTTACTAGTTACCCTCAAGACCCATTGTTTCTGCATGCTGCTTAAATGTCTTGGGTGGCAACCCTTTAGTAAATGGATCTTCTATATTAGCACTTGTATCAATGTGCTGAATTGACACTCTCTTCTCTCGAATTTCTTCTTTAACTGATAGATATTTCATCTCCATGTGCTTTATGCCCTTAAAATATCTATCATTCTTTGAAAAGAATATTGTTTCGGCGTTATCACAATAAATTTTCAGCGGCCTAGCAATAGATTCCATGACTCTAAGCCCTGAAATAAAATTCTGCAACCATAATGCTTGAACTGTAGCCTCAAAGCATGCTACAAATTTAGCCTCCATGGTAGACGATGTAATGATGGTTTGTTTGGCACTCTTCCATGAAATGGCACCTCCATCTAAAACAAACACATAACCAAAAGTGCTTTTCCTAGTATCCACACATCCACCAAAGTCTAAATCTATATAACCAATCACTTCAAGGTGATCGATATGCCTAAATGTGAGCATATGTTTCTTCGTTCCCTGTAAGTACCTCAACACTTTCTTTGCAGCTTTCCAATGACCAATGCCTGGATTGCTTTGATAACGACCCAACATACTGACTGCAAAACTGATATCTGGTCTAGTACAGACTTGTGCATACATCAAACTTCCTACAAGAGAAGCATAAGGAATTTCTTTCATTCGATGACACTCTAATTTAATTAGAGGACATTGACTTAAGCTGAACTTATCCCCTTTATGAATTGGAACAACATTAGAATCACAAGACGCAATATTAAATCTTTCCAAAACTTTTTTTGATATAAGCATTCTGAGACAATCCCAAAAACCTACGTGACCTATCACGGAATATTTCTATCCCAATCACATAAGAAGCCTCTCCCATATCTTTCATTTCAAAATTTTGAGAAAGAAAATCCTTGGTTTCTCGTAATAAACCAAGAATGCAAACTTACTCCCACTGATCTTCATGTATATACATTGATCAACAATGTTTTCAGTAAACCCAAAGGCAGTGATGGTATTGTGAAACTTAATATACCATTATCGTGATGCTTACTTTAATCCATGTATTGACTTCCTTAACAAACATACCATGTTTTCCTTTCCATCAATAATGAAGTCTTCTGACTGAGCCAAATATACTTCTTCTTCTAAACTCCCATTCAGAAAAGCCATTTTCACATCCATCTGATGTAACTCTAAGTCAAAATGAGCTACTAAAGCCATAATGATTCGTAAAGAATCCTTTTTAGAAACTGGAGAAAATGTTTCATTATAATCAATGCCCTCTTCTTGATTAAAACCTTCAGCTATAAGTCTGGCTTTATGTCGTTCGATTTTTCCATGAGAGTCACGTTTGGTCTTATAGACCCACTTACAACTGACTTTCTTATGTCCTTTTGGTAAATCGGCCTACTCCCAAACTTTGTTTGTAGCCATAGAGTTTATCCCATCACACATGGAATCGATCCATTTCTGAGAATTTTTAGATTTCATGGCTTGTGAATACGTAACCGGATCTTTATCCATCCCTATGTTAAATTCGTATTATTGTAAATACAACAAATAATCATCTAAAATAGTTGATTTCCTATTTCTTGTAGACCTTCTTAATTCTACTACAGGTGTTGCATTTACATTCGGTTCAATGGCGACAACAGGCTCATTATGGAGTACATGATCATTGACATTTTGTTCTAGATTATTGATTGGATCAACAACATTAGCTGGAACAATGTCAGTCGGAATTGAGGGCAAGGGAATTGGTATTGGTGCCCTTATTTCTCGAATGATCACTTCTATAACTTTATCACTCCCATTGATTTCGCCATTCTCAAGGAATTTAGCATTAGCGGTTTCTACAATTCTAGTAGTATGATTAGGATAGTAAAATCTGAACCCCTTTGATCATTCTGGATACCCAATTAAAAAACCACTAATGGTTTTTGGATCGAGTTTCTTCTCATATGGATTATAAATGCGTACCTCCGCTGGACATCCCCATACACGTAAATGTCTTAAACTGGGTTTCCATCCCTTCCACAACTCAAAAGGTGTTTTAGGAACAACTTTGCTGGGAACCCGATTCAAGATATACACAGCGGTTATAAGGGCATGCATCCACAATGATATGGGTAGATTAGAATGACACATCATGCTCCTAACCATTTCCAGAAGTGTACGATTACGTCTCTCAGCTACACCATTCATCCATGGGGAACCGGGCATTGTGTACTGAGGGACAATCCATATTTTTTCTAAGAGTTTAGCAAAAGGACCAAGACGTTGTCCTGATTCATCATATTTTCTGTAATACTCACCACCTCTATCGGACCTAATAATTTTCACCTTTTTACCTAGTTGCCTCTCAACTTCAGTAATGTAAATTTGAACAATATTCACATATTGAGATTTATCATGCAAAAGGTAAAGATAACAGTAACGTAAATAATCATCTATAAAGGTAATGAAATATTTTTCTCCACCAAAAGAAGGAACATCGAAAGGTCCGCATATGTCTGTATGTATAATTTTGAGAAGTTCAGTACTTCTTGTGGCTCCTTTCTTAGTCTCTTTGGTTTGCTTACCCTTAATGCAATCCACACAAACACCAAAATCAGTAAAATCAAGACTCGGAAGAATCTCATCTTTTACCAATCGGTTAACTCTTTCTCTGGATATGTGACCCAGTCTCTTATGCCACAAGAATGTAGAACTTTCACTCATCCTACTTCGTTTCAAACCCACTTTAGGATGCAAGGTAACAAGAAGAGATTCAGAAAATGTATTATTAAGAAAATTTTGATATCAACCATTGATAAAAATTCCGAAACCAAATAAACAATTTTCCTTAAACAAACTGAAACGTCCACCGTCAATGTTTAATGAAAAGCCATCATTATCAAGTTTAGACATGGAAATTAAATTCCGAGAAATGGAAGGTACATAAAGAGTTTGCTCCGAATCTAAATGAAAACCAGAGTCTAATACTAAACGAAAAGTGTCAATGGCTTCTACTGCAGCTTTCACTCTATTTCTCATGTAAAGATAGGCTTTATTTGGACTTGTGTTCTGGGTTGTAAGGAATCTCTGCATTGAGTTTGAAACATGAACATTAGAGCCAGAATCAATCCACCAAGTATTACAAGGTGCTTCTACAAAGTTTGATTCAAAACATAGAAAAGCCAAAGGCTTACCTTTCTTTTCGAACCATTCTCTGCGCTTCACGCAATCTTTCTGAATGTGTCCAGGATTCTTACAGAAGTGGCAATTATCATTCTTCCTTGCTTTCTTAGGTGCAGGTTGGCCTGACTAATTGGATGGACTATTCTTGATGCCCTTCCAATTTTACTTACCGACTTTGTTCTTCCCATTCCCATGCATGTAATTTGCCTGAGCAACATGACCATTTTGCTGCTTTAGTCGAGCCTCTTCCTGAACCAGCTTATTGGTCAGTTGATTCACATTCCATGTATCCTTAATCATGTTGTAGTGAATTTGAAAAGGACCATATTGCTGAGGCAACGAGTTTAGGATAAATTGGACTAGGAAATAATCCGCTACAGTCATGCCCAATTTATCTAATTTTGCACCCAGATTGGTCATGTCAAGTACATGTTTCTGCATGGTCTTGGTACCATCATAACAGGTAGTCGTTAGTTTAGCCATGATTTTCCAGCAATTGCTTTATCAACAATCTTAAAGTGTTCAGTGACTATTCTTAAAATCTCCTTAGCTGTCTGACCTTCACTCTCATGAATAGATGATTTGATGTTGCTAGAAGTGGTTAAACACATGAATTTCAAGCATAGTATGTTAGATCTAGTCCATGTGTTAAAGTTTTTTATCTCACTTTCTATGGAGGTAGCAGTAATATTGGCAGGCTTGTCTATAGTTAATCCTGAGTCAATCTCAAGTACACCCAATTAAATTCAACATGTTCTTTCCACTCGGTATAATTAGTCCCATCTAGTTTAGGAACTGAGTTGACAAAGGAATTAAGTTGGGCAGGTTGATGAACTGCATTATAGAAACATGCTCACTACAATTAATCTTTGAGTTGTAAACACATATAAACAAATATGACTAAGATTTATACATAAGCGAGTGATTTAAACTAATAATTAAATGAATATGGTTTCTGTGGATATCCTATACAAGCTTAATCATGTAAATGAATCAACTCCATAATGGTTATTTTACACTAATGCATAGTCTACCTGTAGGTAATACATGATGCTAGTAAACAACCAACAATGCTTTTACTTAGTCTGACATTCATTACTTTCTTTGAGTCCACTGTGGTGAACTTCAACCAATAATATGAATGACATACCAAAAGAAGAGAAACATTCATGTACTGAGATGAAATCACTGTGGTGATTACCAAGACAATATAATATGAATATTGCTCTTAAAGACATATTTTTCCCATCTGTTATACGCATATATGGTATTTGTATGGACAAAATAATTAAGAAAAATATTTTTTGGTCCTACATAAAGAGTTTTACTCCAGGATCACAGATCAAGGAACGGGAAACATCAAACAAAAAATTTCTATCATCATGTTTACATAATAAAAAAGCCCAAATATGCCCAAAAAACACTTAAAACGTGATTTTGAGGGTCTAAACGGCCGAAAAAGGCTAAAATATGAAAATTTTATGGCAAAGCGATAAATCTAGAAGAAAATGCCATTTTCGTTTAAAAAATATATATTTTTGTCAAATTCTGACACTTTTTCAGAAAAGGCAGAAACATTGATAAAAACTGATTTTGTCTTGATTTAGAACTAAGAATATGATCATAACTAAGCGATTGATACCACATGTTGACTGATTCTTTAATACGTTAGCATGATTAACATTAGCATGGTTACAATTTAGGATCTTGATCATAAACTAGTCACTAAACAATGTAAAACATACATGTAGACATTGCGGAATACGGAAGATGAGATCTTTATGAAGCAAAATTTCTAGATCTGAAACATGTCTTCTCTCCCTTCGTCTAAGTCGTCAGTCATAAGTCATAATTGTGGTTTTTGTGAGATGACCCTAAGATGGATTTAGGGTTATATTTATAAGAAGAGAGAGGGACAAATTTATCTATAAGCTTTAATCGCAACTGTCCATCAAGGTTGCTAAATAATAGAGAAAGTCTTCTAAATTAAATCTCAATCCTATTAATTCAACAACTTCCTGTTTAGACCATGATTGTTATATGGGCCACATAATAAATGCTTTTATTGAATTTCGGAATATCCACAAGTCCATAATAATAAGGACTTGTGGGTCACGGAATTTCCAACAATATATATATATATATATATATATATATATATATATATATATATATATATATATATATATATATATATACATAGAGAGAGAGAGTCTGGCTAGAATACACTCGAGTGTACAGATCACACAAATAAACTCATGTGTGTTTGCATATCAAGACATTTTTTTGCCAAATGTAAACCATTGATCTTCACCGTCATACTATAACTAGGCTACATACAAATTTTGAGCCCATTTGGATGAGTGTAAGTCACTCATCCAAGGGCAACAAAATGGACGCACGAAACTAATTTGAAATGCATAATTTTTGTGGTCTTTATAACATGACTTATAAATGTCCAAATGAGCTCAAATTCTGCATATGAGCTATTCACAAGATGTTTAAGAAGATCAACGGATTAGATTTTTGAAAAAAATATTACATCATGGAAAACTACTTGAGTGTATTCTGCTCTGAATACACTCGAGTGTATTCTAGCCTGACTCTCTCTCTCTCTCTCTCTCTCTCTCTATATATATATATATATATATATATATATATATATATATATATAGAGAGAGAGAGAGAGGCTAGAATACACTCAAGTGTACAGATCGCATGGATAAACTCAAGTGTGTTTGCATATCAAGACTATTTTTTATAAGATGTAAACCATTGATTTTCACCGTCATACTATAATTAGGCTACATACAAATTTTGAGCCCATTTGGATGAGTGTAAGTCACTCATCCGAGGGCAACAAAATTGACGTGCGAAACTAATTTGAAATGTATAATTTTTGCGGTCTTTATAATATGACCTATAAATGTCCAAATATGCTCAAATTTTTTATATGAGTTATTCACAAGATGATTAAGAAGATCAACGGATTAGATTTTTGAAAAAAGTATTACTTCATGAAAAACTACTTCAGTGCATTCTAGACTCTCTCTCTCTCTCTCTCTCTCTCCTATATATATATATATATATATATATATATATATATATATATATATATATATATATATATATATATATGTGGCTCGTAATACAATTAACTTTTTACGGTTAGATGAGGAGAATCCACTAGTAGATCAATCTGTCAAGTGACACCACCCCAATCACCCCTTCCCACGCAATCTGACTTTCTCGTAATTTCTCTCATATCCCCCCTTCCCCCTATCTCTCTGATGCCTCTCTCACCCTCTCTCTTCGTGATTCCTTCTCTCTGTGATGACCTCTCCTCCCTACAGATCAAGCGACTTCTCAGCAGGTGAGCGCCCGTGGATTTCTCCTCCAGATGGTGAATTTTTTGCCGCCTTAGCTGGATACGCCCCTGCCATGGCCGGGTTCTATTTATACATGAGATGGCTAGATGTAAGGCACTCCTCCACATGGTACTGTGATTGCAGCGTCAGAGCCACTAGTCGCCCGTGCCATACTCATCTTAAACGGTGAAGGACAAGTCTCTCTCGTCAACATATGCCCGGTGGTGTCTTTGTTGCTAGAACCAACTGCGACACTAAGCTTTTTCTATTGAGGACATTAACATATGTTAAGATTGTGCTAATTTGTTATTTATACTCATACTCTATGAAATAGGCGTATTAACATCATGATTCGGCACATTCGCACCATAATTGGACACTATTTTACAAATATTGAGTGTATTATGTTAAGATTTATGCTAATTTGTTGTTTATGCACATACTCTAAGAAGTAGGCACATTCACACCATAATTGGGCGCATTCGCACCATTATTGGATGTTTTTATACAAATATTGGGCACATTATGTTAAGATTTGTACTAATTTACTATTTATGCACATACTTTAAGAAATAGGTGCATTCACACCATAATTGTGTATTTTGTATAGATATTTGGCACATTATATTAAGATTTGTGATAATTTTCTATTTATGCAAAACATCTCAGATGTAGGTACATTCACATCATAATTAGGCCACTAGTACATAACCGACCTTTAGTGTCTGTTATTTAAGGCTTTTTGCGTTGGTTTCAAAGCGACACCCAAGTGGGTGTCGCTAAAAGTCAAACTTGTTGGATAAATTGGACATTATGATAAATCCCTTTGTGTTTCGATGATGACAAACATTTCATACGTGCTACTTGAGTGTTGCAGGAATAAGGTGGATGACAAAGTTCTAGGGAATCTATATGCTTGAATGATTGTAAATGTCATGAAATGTAATCAATTGTAAACTTGTACAAATATATAATGTACAAGTACTTAGACTTCATGTAAATCAAGCGTTAGATCTTCCCTAGCTAAACACCACACTTAGATAGGTCATCCCCTTCAAGAGTGTCACATATGCACACTCATACACACACTTAGTGCCTTAATTGAAAGATTGAAATAGGGTCAATCTCGGTCGACAAACTCCTCGACCGAGACACTCTCGGTCGACAAACTTCTCGACCGAGAAAGACCCAAGTAGCCGTTAGACACAGCAGACAAGGTAGTTGGCAGTTGGAAATGAACGTTGCTAACACTTGATCCAGAGAGCCTGTCGGTCGACAAAACTTCGACCGAGTAGGTATCTCGGTCGACAATTTCTCGACCGAGATGGACTCTGACAGCAACTGCAGAATAAAGTAACTAGTCGTTACTAATGCAACTAACTTATACCTAACGGCTAGTTAAGCACTTAGAACCCCCTAGAAAGTGTCTAGAACGTCATTAAGCACTTGTAGGCCATTCCTATAAATAGGACATGCCTTAGGACACCTAAACACACCTAAGATATACTTGTGATACACTTGAGCATACACTAACAATTGGCAATCTGTTTTGAGAAATTGAGCAACACTTGCATTGGCAATTCCTCTACTTGCTCTAATTTCGTGTCCTATAGGCTAGTATCTCCTATCCACTGCAATCACACTTCCATACACATTGGTTAGGAGATCTACACGCTTGATATAGGCAAATCAAGCCTTGTGCTTCAAAGGATAAGTTGTAATTTCCTTTTTTCCTTCTTGTTCCTTTTATTCTTTGTATTCTCCTTGCTACTCCTAGGGTTGGAGGCTGTGGATTGGAGAAGGTTCTTCTCGGAGGAGAAGGTGGACTTCAAGCTACTTCAAGAAGGCTATTGCAACGGGAAGCTACTTCAAGAAGGCTATTGCAACGGGAAGCTACTTCAGGAGGAAGGCTGCTTCAAGGTTGGTGCAATTGCTTCAAGGTTGGTGCAATTACTTCTAGGTGAAGGCTGCTTCAAGGTTGGTGCAATTACTTCAAGGTGAAGGCTGCTTGAAGGGTTTAGGAAAAGAATTGTAATTTTATGTAAAGTCCTTGCGAGGTAATAAAATTAAATTCTTTCCAAATCCCGGTTGGGTAAGCAACCGGGTAGTGGACTGACTACCTTAGTATTTGCTAAGGTAGGAACCACTCTAAATCCTTGTCCCCTTGTCTAATATTCTTGTGGTTGGTTGTTTGAGTTAAATAATTGTTAAAATAATTTAAAAACTCTATTCACCCCCCCCACTCTAGTATTTTTCAATTGGTATCAGAGCAGGCTTCAAGGAACCCTAACAAGGTCTTAAAGAATGGGTGACAGGGTGCTCAACAACCTTAACCTTGAAGGGACATTTGTTGCTAGGCCTCCAGTGTTTGATGGAACAAACTACACATATTAGAAGAGAAGGATGCAGTTCTACTTCCAAGGCATCAGTTGGGACTTATGGAGGATGGTGTCAACCCCATACGAGCTTCCTTAAACACAATATGCAGAGTGGGATGCAAATACAGTAAAGTCGGCTCAAATGAATGCCAAAGCTGTAAGTATTTTATATTGTTCAATTTCAGTAGGAGAATTTAATAGAATATCAAACTGTGACACAGCCTATGACATTTGGCATAGACTGTCCATAACTTATGAAGGTACGGTTCAAGTTAAGAATTCTAAAATTAGTATGCTTAAACAGAAGTTTGAACACTTTCGTATGGATCCGAATGAATCCATTAGTGAAATGTTTGCAAAATTCTCTTCTATTATTAATGGTTTGAATGCCTTAGGAAAAACTGTTCTTGAAGAAGATCAGGTATCAAAGGTACTTCGATCACTTCCTCCCAAATACAAGCCCAAGGTGACAGACATTGAAGAAGCTAATGATCTCACTAAACTGAAAATGGAGCAACTCATTGGCAATCTAGAAGCTCATGAGGCAACTTTAGAAGAGGAAGAAAGAAGAGAACGTGAACGTCAACAAGGGAAAAAGAAGGACATTGCATTCAAAGCATCAACCAAGGAAATTCATGACACAAGTGAAGATGATAGTGAAGAAGAAACTCTCATTGTAAATGGTAAGCAATATAAAAGTTTTAAAACTAATAAAACTTCTAGTGTTTCTTCTTCCAGGTGCTTTGAATGTGACAAAATGGGACACATGAAAGATGATTGTCCAAAACTCAAGAAAGGGAAGAGATCATCTCACAAAAAGAAAGAAAGAGCATATAAAGCTGCATGGGATGATTCAAGTGATGATAGTGATGATAGAAAAGAAGAAGTAGAATGCCTCATTGCTACAACAAATGAAAAAGAAGAAGAGGTAAGTCTTTTTGATCTATCAAAAGAAGATCTAATTGCTAGTCTTCAAGATACTCATGAGAAATATATTGAGTGCAAGAAGAAACTTAAGAAATCAAATAAAGTAAATAATGATTTAAATGTTAAACTTCTTGATCTTGCATCTGAAAATGAAAATATCAAAAAGGCAAATGAAGATTATGATCTTAAGTTAAAATCTATAGAAGCTGATTGCAATCTTCTTTCTTTAGAAAAGTTAAATTTGCAAACTCAAGTGAATGATCTTTAGAAACAACCTGTTCTATGTTCACACTCAGATTATGATGAGGTTGTCAAAGAAAGAAACTCTCTAGTATCTGATTTAGATCAAGCAAAGAAAGATATAAACAAGAAAATGGATGATATTGCTAAGTTACAAAGAAATGTAAATAAGTTAAGAGGAAATGACATGCTTGAAAATATTCTGAAAATTTCCTCTAGTTATAATGGAAGAAGAGGATTAGGATATGATCCAAAGAGAAATAAACCCAAAAGAGCTAAATCATACAAGACTAAGATTATGTTTGTACCTAGGAACACAATTCCTAGAAAAAGAAATGAAGTTGACTCTATTAGTTGTCATTATTGCATGTGTCTTGGACATTATTCATTTTCATGCCCATATAAGACAAAGAATGATGATTTAGCTTGGATTCCTAAAACTTAGTAGCTCAAAATTAACTAGTTGAGATTTGACCTAAACTGATTCTTGATATACAAATGTCATATCTCAACACAATCGAGCTCTAACTTGCATAATCTTATTTTGCTTGGAATCAATTAACAGTTCTGAAAACATTCCAGAAACTTTGTCGGTCGAGAATCTGTCGACTGAGTGAACATTCGGTCAAGAAATTGTCGACTGAGTGAACATTCGGTCGAGAAATTGTCGACCGAGCAGGTCACTGATTTCCAGTCTGCTGTAAAATTGCTGAATTCTTTTTGTCATTGATCAAATTGCTATCTATTTGTGATTAATGACTGTATACATTTTAGAAATCATCCTTGAAAACTTATATGAGATTAATTTGGTTTATTCTCTAAATGATTTAAGTTAAAACTGAAAATTATGAATCATATTGATTTAAGTCACATTACTGCCTTCATGGTCTGTTCTAAGTATTCTTTGATTTATTCACATAGAAACCATATGTTGAATTTCATGTTATTACTGTTCTATCATTGCATCATGGATATACTTTCAACATTTCATTATTCAACTTTCTATATATAAAGTTGATGCTTGTTGCATGAATAATGATTATTGCATGAATGATCCTTGATGATACATAGGCAAGCAAAATGATTTTTTGATAATATGTTGTTTTAATGCTTGCAACACATAAGATAAAAAATTTCTCAATTGGTATCTTTAAAGACTTGAGATATTAATCATGTTTTCATATTGAGTATTATTTAAAATGCTTCAAATTGATATCTAATCAAATTACATGCAGATATTATACTTCAGATATGAGTATTCAATTTGGAAATCTGCAAATTTGCCTCTTGGTTGAAATGAAATTTGACCAAGGGGCGCTATGGTCGAAGTCAAGGTCGACCTAAAATAAGCTTTGACAAAATGCTTATTTGGACATCATTTTTATTTTACTTAATCTTAGTATACTTTTGATAAAGGTCAAAATTTAGAAGCTTTAAATTTCTTTAAATTATAAGATTAAGGGGGAGCTCATAGAAACAAATTTGATTATTTGATTAAGAAGCTTACAAAAACACTATTTGAAGCTTGTTACGACCTTAGTATTTTTACTCTTGGTTATGAATAAATCTATGAATTTCATAAAAATGATATATCTTGTTCTTAAAGGAACTCTCTAAACAAATCAGGGCTTAACATCCCATGCATTTGGTTGGAGACATTTTTATATACTTTAAGATTAAAGGATTCTCATTTCATTTTTAGGGCTTAACATCCCTTGTAAAATGGGTGAGAAATCAATACACATAAGCCATAAACTTAAAAGAAACTCACAAAACTTCAAGGATTAACATCCTTTGCAAATGATTGAGAAACAAATTGTGGCAAAAATGATATTAAATCCATGTTCCTAATAGAATATCTATCTAAGGGGGAGCATAGTATAAAATTAAGGGGGAGAAGAAATATAAAATATTCAACTTGGATATCTTTTTGAAATGACAAAGGGGGAGAAAGAATATAAAATCAAAAATATAAATGAGTTTCATTCACTTGCAAAACAAGAATGGCTACAAAAGGTAATCTTCAGGTATGAAACTCACATGCTTTATATTTCCTCATTTCATATTTAGGAAATGTTTGTCATCTTCAAAAAGGGGGAGATTGTTGGATAAATTGGACATTATGATAAATCCCTTTGTGTTTCGATGATGACAAACATTTCATTCTTGTTGATCTAACGTGCTACTTGAGTGTTGCAGGAATAAGGTGGATGACAAAGCTCTAGGGAATCTATATGCTTGAATGATTGTAAATGTCATGAAATGTAATCAATTGTAAACTTGTAGAAATATATAATGTACAAGTACTTATACTTCATGTAAATCAAGTGTTAGATCTTCCCTAGATATACACCACACTTAGATAGGTCATCCTCTTCAATAGTGTCACATATGCACACTCATACACACACTTAGTGCCTTAATTGAAAGATTGAAACAGGGTCAATCTCGGTCGACAAACTCCTCGACCGAGACACTCTCAGTCGACAAACTTCTCGACCGAGAAAGACCCAAGTAGCCATTAGACACAGCAGACAAGGTAGTTGGCAGTTGGAAATGAACGTTGCTAACACTTGATCCAGAGAGCCTGTCGGTCGACAAAACTTCGACCGAGTAGGTATCTCGGTCGACAATTTCTCGACCAAGATGGACTCTGACAGCAACTGCAGAATAAAGTAACTAGCTGTTACTAATGCAACTAACTTATACCTAACGGCTAGTTAAGCACTTAGAACCCCCTAGAAAGTGTCTAGAACGTCCTTAAGCACTTGTAGGCCATTCCTATAAATAGGACATGCCTTAGAACACCTAAACACACCTAAGCTATACTTGTGATACACTTGAGCATACACTAACAATTGGCAATCTGTTTTGAGAAATTGAGCAAAACTTGCATTGGCAATTCCTCTACTTGCTCTAATTTCGTGTCCTATAGGCTAGTATCTCCTATCCACTGCAATCACACTTCCATACACATTGGTTAGGAGATCTACACGCTTGATATAGGCAAATCAAGCCTTGTTCTTCAAAGGATAAGTTGTAATTTCCTTTTTTCCTTCTTGTTCCTTTTATTCTTTGTATTCTCCTTGCTACTCCTAGGGTTTGAGGCTGCGGATTGGAGAAGGTTCTTCTCGGAGGAGAAGGTGGACTTCAAGCTACTTCAAGAAGGTTATTGCAACGGGAAGCTACTTCAAGAAGGCTATTGCAACGGGAAGCTACTTCAGGAGGAAGGCTGCTTCAAGGTTGGTGCAATTGCTTCAAGGTTGGTGCAATTACTTCTAGGTGAAGGCTGCTTCAAGGTTGGTGCAATTACTTCAAGGTGAAGGCTGCTTGAAGGGTTTAGGGAAAGAATTGTAATTTTATGTAAAGTCCTTGCGAGGTAATAAAATTAAATTCTTTCCAAATCCTGGTTGGGTAAGCAACCGGGTAGTGGACTGACTACCTTAGTATTTGCTAAGGTAGGAACCACTCTAAATCCTTGTCCCCTTGTCTAATATTCTTGTGGTTGGTTGTTTGAGTTAAATAATTGTTAAAATAATTTAAAAACTCTATTCACCCCCCCTCTAGTGTTTTTCAGAACCCTTCAGCATCGGTTTTAACACCGACGCCATAACCCTTCCCGCCACCAAAAACGTGTCAGTAAGGGCACTATAGACTTCGGTTATTTAATAACACCGACACTATATCCAGGTCAAAGACGTCGGCGTTTCAAATAAAAACGACACTATATAACCCTTCCCGCCACCAATAAAACGCACCAGCAAGGGCACCATCGACGTCGGTTTTATATATAACCGACACTACCTAGCCACATAGACGTCAGTTTGTTGCTAATAAACGACGTTGTATGTCTTTGTTGTCGATTATATACTAATAACCGACACATATGTTCTGATTTTTTTTCTTATCAGTTTGCAGGCCTGCTGTATGGCTGGTCAGCAGGATGCAGAACCTGCAGTTCAGTTCTAAACTGTAGGTTTACAACATCCATTGATATCAGCCAACAATATGCCAAAAACCTGCAAAATTAACAAGATGGACAATATTATATATGGATCATGTGATTCACACACATGTATAAATACATTTAATCATATGATTCATCACACACATGTATAAGCACATTTAATCACATGATTCATCACACACATGTAGAAACATGTAGTTCCATCATCATCATCATCATCATCATCATAATATAGTTATGAACATGCAGCGGTATTATTGTCTAAAACAACAACTATACAAGGGGGTTGTTGTACCCCTAAACATGCACATAAGTAAAATAACTGAGAAGAGAGAGACACTAGACTAGATACACAGCTTAAACAATAGCAACATGGTCCGGAATCAACAATCATCACCATCATCATCGTCATTGCTATCCTCTGTGGAGTACTCAAATCGGACCAGATGATTGGGCGTCTCGTTGTTGATGTTGGTTATCCACACCTTGATGGTGTTATGGACAAACGGATGAAGAAAAATCTTGTCACTACGGCCCAAAAGCATCTTTCGAACCCACTCACACCAACTGGATGTGGATATAAGATTCTCGTCAACATCGTACTTAACCTCAATAATAGAAGTTGAAATTCCAAAATTTAGGGTCACTTCACCATCCGTGTAGCATCTTCCGTTTAGATAACGCCAATGTTTAGGTATAGTGAGTTGTGCTAATGAACGATCGTCTAGAATGATGTCTAATTGTTCTTCAATAGGGAATAGTAACATTGGGGTAGAGGCCCAAACCATTATGCCTATAACAATGTAAAATGTTGAGAAAAAGTAATATAAATGTAAGTACTAACAACACATAACAACAATGGGTCATTTCATATTCATGTCAGAGAAATAATTGATGATGATGAGGATGATAACTAAGTTATTCATTGCACTAAGTTATTCACTGTATCTGTTAAACTATCTACACTAATCCTTACATTAGCCATATATGTCAAACTAGGGCACCATGTAAGAGATACTAATAAAAGCCCCTTCTTCCCTTTGCTTTTGTGTTTTCCTTGATCCTCACTAATCCTTACATTAGCCATATATGTCAAACTAGGGCACCATGTAAGAGATACTAATAAAAGCCCCTTCTTCCCTCTACTTTTGTGTTTTCCTTGATCCTCATCTCACCTATCCCACCCCTACCCTCCTCCCCTGGCCCTCACTCCTCCCACCTATCCCAACCCTACCCTCCTCACACCACCCTCCCCCTCCCCTGGCCCTCCACCCTACCCCACTCCTACCCTCCTCCCACCCTACCACACCCCTCACCCTCCCCTGGCCCTCCACCCTAACCCTTCTCCCACCATACCACTTACCCTAGGGACCTAGACTTGACAGGTCCTATTAGAATTACAAGTCCTATTATAATTTCACCATACCTAAGTGGTGCTTGAGGCGTGAGAGGTGGTTGGTAGTCAGTGGCGTTCATGGGTGGAGGTGAGATGTGGCAAAGCCTTCAAAACATACATCATTAACTAAGCGGAAACTATCACTAAGCAGTGGATTACTGAAAATCACTAAAACTTTAAACCTTTTGCAAAGAGATCCATACATAGGGAAAACTCTTTATCAAGAACCAAAGTATTTTATTTACATCCTGGTTCATGAGTACATATTCTATACCATTCCTTCTTCAGGATTACAAGCATCATCTGCTCTATTAACAACTAAACACAAAGAGCATAAGAACCTCAAGACATCAAGCCAAAAACTCAGATTGATTTATTAAAAACACTAGTTACTAACTCTGAGGACCTGAGAGTACAAATACAACACATAGGACTTCTATCTACAAGACACGACAGACAGTACACTCAACCTGAGTTGTCACTGCTGCTGCTAATGTTCTTCCTCTGCAAGATATTCTCAGACTCCTCTGTGCTTGTCCAACTAAAAATGTTGGATCCCACGGGGTGAGACAATTATAATTGCCCCAGTGAGAGATATAACTCTCTGCCAAAAACCTTATTATTGTAGTTTAATGATATAAAGCTAGTCAGAGGATAAGCAGTTTAAAGCATTCTCATCTTAAAGCATTGTAACTATTTATGATAGAATAATAGATAAACTATTCTCTTAATAAGGAATAGTAAGAACATGTATATCATTTATCCATCATATTATTCCATCATGTCAAACTTCTCTTGTGACACTCATTATCTTGATATGTCACCCATGAGACATTCTTATTTCAATTTGTTGGCCTTAGCCAATCTGCTAAATAGATATGGGATTATATCTACCATGTACTCATATATATTTAATACATGTATTGGGTTATTATCAATCATATATCATCATTACATGCATTGGGTTATTATCAATCCTGTGTCATCATTACAGGCATTGGGTTATTACCAATCCTGTGTCATCATTACAGGCATTGGGTTATTACCAATCCTGTGTCATCATTACAGGCATTGGGTTATTACCAATCTTGTGTTATCATTACATACATTGGGTTATTACCAATCATGTATCATCACTACAGGCATTGGGTTATTACAAATCTTATGTCATCATTACAGGCATTGGGTTATTACCAATCATGTGTCATCATTACAGGCATTAAGCCTCTTCCAGGTATTGGACTTTTCCAAACCTGATTACACCGCCAATCATTGGACACTACCAATCCTGATTTCACAGCCAAGTATTAGACTTTAACCAACCCTGATTACACAGCCAGGCATTTGACTTTAACCAACCCTGATTACAGGCATTATATCTCTACCAGGTATTGGACTTTAACCAATCCTGATTACACAGCCAGACATTGGACTTTAACCAACCCTGATTACACAGCCAGGCATTGGACTCTAACCAATCCTGATTACACAGCCAGGCATTGGACCCTAACCAATCCTGATTACATAGCCAGGCATTGGACTCTAACCAATCCTGATTACACAACCAGGCATTAGACTCTAACCAATCCTGATTACACAGCCAGGCATTGGACTCTAACCAATCCTGATTACATAGCTAGGTATTGGACTCTAACCAATCCTAATTACAAGCATTATACCTCTTCCAGGTATTGGACTTTAACCAATCCTAATGTTATCCTTCATAGCTTTTCACATTCTTTACTGAATACAATTGTTCCTTTTATTAAGTTTATTAAAACATTATCATTTCTTACAATAAACTTTTATAATCATCTTGGTACCTCTCACTATGCCACAATTGTTCTCATCACTCATAAGGCCCATAAAGCATCTTGTCACCTCTCACTAGGCAACATCTAACCATATGGCTCACAAGGCCATTAAACATCTTGTCACCTATCACTAGGCAACATCTAATCATATGGCTCACAAGGCTATTACACATCTTGTCACCTCTCACTAGGCAACATTAACATATTACCTCATGTAAAACAATAGTAACATCACTATTCCCTCAATAGGGTTAGAGCTTACTATTCACATTACATTAGGGTTTCTCATGTCCCATTACCCAATTTAGGGTTAGGGTTTTCCCATCAAACATTAATTAGGATTTCATATTTATCAAATCAACCCTAATTTATTGCTCCACACCTCTAGGATCATCCATTAACATCTTGAGTATTCAATCATGTTTATTACTCTTGACATTTATCATTAAATGATTATCAATACAAGGTATGAGTTCATTTCTCATCCTTATCATGGTATGATTACATCATACTCATTAGTTTGGCTTAACCCCATTCTCAAGGTAAATTAGCCTATACTTATCAAAGTATATCAAACTCATTACATTTCATTGTAACAATTAACATAACACACTTCATGTGTTTCTTGTCCAAGTATATTGGATTTGAGGTGCATCAATGTATATCAACCTTGGAATGCTAAAAGTGATATCTATCATATATTGATGTATCACTTTCCTCATCACTTCCAACTTACTTGAGTTATCAACTTATCTTGGATTAAGGTATTTCCCATATTAATGCTTTCATCCACTAACCTATCACTTTTACCATAAAGTGCATAGGTTACACACAAGAATGGTCCAACTATCTTCAATGATATGGACTCATTTCAGGTTAAGGCATTGCTTACTATAAGGTTGCCTATAATCAACCATTTGAGATATTTCACCTTTATAAGGCTTTACCTACTATTTTATTATTAGGGTTCTGGTTTGTCATCATATTGCCCAAGATTAGGGCTTCATGTATTATAACTCAAAATTAGAGTTTCACATAACTTCACCCTGTATTAGGGCTCCTCATCATACCATTGCATAGGGTTTCACATGGCATCACCCTCAATTAGGGTTTCACATGGCATCACCCTCAATTAGGGTTTCACATGGCATCACCCTCAATTAGGGTTTAAATTCAATTATCCACAGTTAGGATTTGCTATTCATCCTAATTAAGGTTTCCATTCAATTACCCATAATTAGGGTTTACTATTTATCCCAATTAGGGTTTCATCTTCCATTACCCATAATTAGGGTTTCTTATATCATCACCCTTAATTAGGGTTGCATCTTTACCCTAGATTAGGGTTTCACTCAGGATTGCCCTAATTTTAGGATTATCGCTTATCAACCCACTCGATTAGGGTTTCATGATCTCTTTACTAAGTATCATACCCTAATCACATATTCTTCATGATTAATACTCATGTATGAATTCCTTTCTATCATCCTCTCAACTTGATTAGGTTACATCAACCTTTCAATCAAATATATATATATACAACTATGGTTGACATAGTGTATTGAGACATTGCTTTCATAAGCTTATAGGGTTAACCATTTTAAAGGTACTGATTATCTAAGTACTTTAGTGTTTCAACCTTTATACCTATCACTGATAATCATTATCAACAACCATTAGATCAATGGATCAATCATCACCTTAACTCTCCAAATGATTTGATCACTTTAGACCTCCATTCGGTTTTGATCATGACCTTGAAATGGTCTTGAGGTCACACCCTCAAACGGTCTTGGGGTTAGACCTTCAAATGGTCTTGGGTTCATACCTTCAAATGGTCTTGGTCCTTAGACCCTTAAACAGTTTTGAAACTGTTTCCTTTCAAACGGTCTTGAAGACCTTTTCCTTCTCAAACGGTTTGAAACCGTTTCATCTCAAACGGTCAACCCTATCAAATGGTTTTGAAACTGTTTCCTATAAATGGTCAACCTTTCTCAAACGTTCAACCCTTGATCCTCAAACGGTTTGAAACCATTTGAGCATCAAACGGTTTGATGAAATTGTTTGCTCAACCAATCATGAAATTGAATCATATCAATTAGGGTTTCAATGCTTCAATCCAATTAGGGTTTGCAATTGATAGATTATCCAATCATGGAACCTCTAGAAACCAATTAATTAAATTTATTAGATCATTATTCAACACATCAGAGACCCCCTTCAAACGTTCAACCCCCTCCATTCGGTCAACCATTCCAAACGGTTTGGTGAAACCGATTGGACCAAAATTTATGAAATTGTTTTCCTATGATATTAATTGATATGTGTGCTAGAGATGATGTCATCATCATCAAGCTTCAACCCCTCGAATTCTAATACCATTTCCATGGTAGTTTCATCAATTAATCAAAGAGATTTCAAGAAGAACAATTGAACATATTGAATTGAGGAATTGAATTCAATAACAATGAATAAGGGTTCAAGTTATAAAACCCACCTCCAAAGAAGCTTCAAATCTCCAAACTCCACGTCTTTAATGGTGGAAGAAGCTTTCTCAACTATCCCAAGCTCGTCCTCAAGCTTTTGAGTGAAAAGAAATGGCTAGGATTGAAGATTGCATGGAGAAAACAAGATATGCATCATTTATTTTCGATTTCCACCATGAAATCATGGTTGAAAGTGATCAAGAAGCTTACCTACAGGTTGTAACTCGTCCTCCTGTTGCTCCTTAGTCCCCTTGGTCGTTTTGCAAGTAAAGAGTGAAAGTGGATTCCAAAATCCCCTTTCAAGCTATGGATAAATGAGCTTATATGCATTTTTATTAAAATTCATTTTAAGAGAGAGAAAGTAGAAGATAACTCCTTCATTTCCTTGCCAATTTCCCCCTCCTATTCCTTGGATACGAGGCTATCTTCCTTGCCTCTTATTCCTCTCAATTATCCATGAAATAAAGAAAAACAAATTAAGCACCTTAACCCTTATAATAATAATATCCTAAAGTTAATGGATAATTCTTTTTCTTTTAATAATTTGAGTGAGTTATCCACTTCCTTTAGATATTTTCGTGCATTTTCAAGGAACATGGTCGTCCATTCTTTTGCAAAATCATCCATCACCTTTTGGTTGAAGGGCTCTTCAATTAATATATTTATTTTTGCATTAAATTGAAGTAAAGTTCCAATTATGCTTAAATCTTGATTATTTTAATATCAAGATTCTCTCTCGTCCAAAGTGATTCAAATGAGGTGCCCCTCTCATTTTATTTTCTCTACATGATGCCAAAAAACATGATGGACCCTCTTGAAGTGGTTTTTTGCATATTTAACCCTAGGTCTTGGGTAATTCGCACATTACACCAAAACTAGGTTTTAATGCACAAACATTGCTTTATCAGCTCTTTCTTGGTACTCAGGCTACCACAAGCCATACCTCTGCATCATCTTCATTCTCATGATTATTCAACACATGAGGAACATCTTATCATGTAACATTTGTAATTTAACCCCTCAACTTGGGTAATTTGCACTTTAGTCCAACACAAGCAAAACATTATTTCAACATTATTTGAAAAGGACTAAAATTGAAACATAAGTTCCTCTTGAGCCTTAATTACTTTCCACAAGATAAAATCAAGGATCTAATTAACTTGCTTAAATAAAACTTCCAGGGTTAGGGCATAACCCAGGTCAGGGATATTACATGAGAGTTGTGCTTGCATGCTACTTTGGTTTGCATGCACCAACAGTAAACCTCCGCCGACGCAGGCACAAGTACCAAAATTTCTCTCCCGCCTCTCTACACATTCTTCTCGTTTCCCACTCCTACACATCGGGCCTTCACCCAATCACATCCTCTATCTCTCTAGCCCATTCTGCTTCTCCCTACTTCGAGCTCCACTCTCTTCTCTCCGTGCTACCGTTTCTCGACCTCAAGCGCCGGCAAGAAAATGAAGGTGGGATTGCCTCTCCCCTCTACTCTGAGTCGTCTAGTTTCATAAGTCGATAACAATTTCATTATGTATGCTTTTTCCTATTACCACACTGCTTTTTAGTACTCCGTCTTTCAGTTTTGAATGTTGAAAACATAGCTTATGGGTGTATACGGGGTCATCATCATCATCATTGTAATGACAGCCGCCAAACTGACAAATAAATCATTACTAATTAAGTGGAATAAACATAAACAATAGATAACAAAAAATCACTAAAAATTAAAACCATTTTTGCAAAGAGATCCATTTCTAGGAAAACTATTTAAGGAATAACCAAAACTTGATATTCACATTGATCATATATTTTACATACACTGTACCATTTCTTCTCGAGGACAACATATAACAGTTGCTTTCTCAAAACATATACTTAAATCAACATCAAACCTCGAGGCATACAAGCCAAAATCTCAGATTGTTCATAAAACCAACACGTACTAAATCCAAGGACCTAAGAGTACAGAGATGACACATAGGACTTCTATCTACAAGACACGACAAATAGTACACTCAACCTGAGCTGTCACGCATGTCCCTGTTGCTGTTGTTCTTTCTCTGTAGCACGGTCTCAATCCCCCTCATCCACGTCCACCTAAAAAAAATGTGTATCCCACGGGGAGAGACAATTATCCCAGCGAGAGATATAACTCTCTGCCAACAATGTTATTATCACAGGTAAATAGTATTAAACTGAGCAGAGGACAAGTAGTTTAGAACATTCTCATCTTTTACAGCATTGCAACTATCTATGATAGAGCAGTAATTCATCTATTCACTTTACAAGTAATATGAAGAACATGCATGTCATTTACCTATCATACTATATCAATATATCAAGCTTATTTTGTGATGCTCATTATCATGGTATGTCGACCATGAATCATTCTCATTTCAATCTGTTGGCCTCATCCAATCTGTTAACCAGATATTGAATTGTACCAGTCATGTGAATATACATCATCATAATCATCTAGGTATTGGACTATACCAATCCTAAGATCACAGAGTTCATCCAGGCATTGGACTATACCAATCCTGAGGTCACAGCCAGGCATTGGACTATACCAATCCTGAGATCATAGAGTTCAACCAGGCATTGGACTATACCAATCCTGAGATCGAGTTTAGCCCGGCATTGGATTATACCAGTCCTGAGTTCACAGCCAGGCATTGGACTATACCAATCCTGGGGTCACAGCCAGGCATTGGACTATACCAATATTGAGATCATAGAGTTCAACCAGGCATTGGACTATACCAATCCTGAGATCGAGTTCAGTCAGGCATTGGACTATATCAATCCTGAGTTCACATCCAGGCATTGGACTATACCAATCCTAAGATCGAGTTCAGCCAAGCATTGGACTATACCAATCCTGAGTTCACAGTCAGGCATTGGACTATACCTATCCTGAGTTCACAGCCAGGCATTGGACTATACCAATCCTGAGTTCACAACTAGGCATTGGACTATACCAATCCTGAGATCGAGTTCATCCAGGCATTGGACTATACCAATCCTGAGTTTACAGCCAGGCATTGGGCTATACCAATCTTGAGATTGAGTTCATCCAGCCATTGGACTATACCAATCCTGAGTTCACAGCCAGACATTGGACTATACCAATCTTGAGTTCACAGCCAGTCATTGGACTACACCAATCCTGAGTTCACAGCCAGACATACTTATTCACATCCTTTATATAATACAAGTATTCCTCTTATCTCCTTTAAGTATATTCAAAAGACTATAGCCCTTATGTAGCTATAAGCATAATGCATGTATGATTAATATTTCATTATTATTATTGTATCCATTTATTATTATTATTATTATTATTATTATTATTATTATTATTATTATTATTATTATTACATTACTAAGTTTCCATTTCCTAGTTTATCTAAACATTATCATTTCTTACATAAGACTTTTATAAACATCTTGTTACCTCTCACTAGGCAACAACTATTCTCATGGCTCACAAGGCCCATTAAACATCTTGTCACCTCTCACTAGGCAACAACTAATTACATGGATCACAAGGCCATTAAACATCTTGTCATCTCTCACTAGGCAACAACTATTTACATGGCTCACAAGGCCATTAAACATCTTGTCACCTCTCACTAGGCAACAACTATTTACATGGCTCACAAGGCCATTAAACATCTTGTCACCTCTCACTAGGCAACAACTATTAGGATTAGGGTTTCCCTTTATAGCCGAATAGGGTTTCAAGTTCATATTATCAATCCAAACCCTAATTTTTTGCCCCACACACCTAGGAGCATACATTGATATCATAAGTAATCAATTATACTTATTTATTCTCATCATTTATCATTAAATGATTATCAACACAAAGTATGAGTTTCTCTCTTATCTTTACCAAATTATGACTACAACATACTTCATTAACTTGGCTTAACCCTTTCTCAAGGCATATAAGCATACTCTTATCAAAGTGCACTAATCTCATTACATCTCAATGTAACAATTGACATGACACACTTCATGTGTTACTCTTACATGTATATTAGATTTAAGGTGCATCAAGGTGTATCAACCTTGAAATGTTGGATGTGATATTTATCATGCCTTGATGTATCACTTTCCACATCACTTTTAACTTACTTAAGTTCATCAACTTATCCTGTATTAGGTTATTTCCCATCCTAATACTTTATGCACTAGCTCATCACATTTATCATGTAGTGTATTGGTCATAAGTCACACATTTGAATTGTCCAACCATCATCAATTGATATGGGCTCTTCTCTGGTTGAGGCATTGTTGATATAAGGTTGTCCATTATTAATCACTTTAGGTGTTTCACCTATCAAGGTATAATCCACACCATTACTATGTGTTACACTCATCACTCCTAATAGTGTCTTGCCCTCACCTTTACAAGGTATCTCGGGTTAGAAGTGTGCATATGTTCACCATATCAGGTTGTAAGTATATGAGCACTCACCATATCGGGATAGAAGTATATACACACCATTCATATCAGGCTAGAGGTGTTTGTATGTGTTACCCATGGCGTACATGAGGTATTAAGCCATCACCATGTCAGGCTAGAGATGCACTCAATCACCATATCGGGTGGCTCACCGTCTAGGGTTGGCCGTGACGGGTTAGGGTTTGCCATATCGGGCTCAACCCAATATACAAGTCAATAGGAGTGAAGGGCATCAAGCCATGTCGGGCTAGACCATCCACTAGGGTTGTGTATCGAGTTACCATATTGTGCAATAGGGTTTACTTAAATGTTCATATCGTTCACCAGATATGTGTGCTTCATGATACCAAGTACCAATGATATATTATGTGATCATATCGTGCAATAGCATTTGCTATTCTTTACTCATATCGGGTTACCCAAATTAGGGTTTCATGACAACTTATAAGTATTCATTTAACCTTGTATCATACATGGAGTCTATACTTGACTACCTATCATGCAAGAGGTGTATAACATACCCCCATATCGAGCAAGAAGGTATACCATCATATCCATATCATTTTAGTGAAGTAGGTGCATCATCATATCAGGTTATAGGTACTTGCTTGTGTGCTTCCGCCCGATATCACTTTTATAAAGTGATACCATAATCTTCAAGCTCTAGACCTTAGTTCTAACTGTTATAGTTCATGGAAACATGTCTAGTAAACTACTAGAACTCATAATTACATCAACTATTTAAGGAAATTTCAGAATTAAAGTAGATCATTAAATATAACAATTTAGGTGATGAATAATAACATGGTTGAGTTCAAGTTATATAACCCGCCTTAAGAACAACTTCAAAGCTCCAAGCTCCAAATATCCACGTTCCTAAGGTTGAAGATGACTTATAAAAAGTCCAAGGCTCGTTCAAATCTCCTTCATATACATGGAATCACCATGGAAAAGCAATTGGTGAAGAAGAAAAGAAAAGAAGATCAAAACCCTAAAATTATGCTTCAATCCAAGGTTGAAGATGATCATATCCTCACCTTAGGGTTAAGTATGAGCTTCTTCTTTCTCCTTAACACCTTTGCACGATACCCTTGTGCCCTTGCAAGTTATTCCACCCCTCTTTCTTGATATGTCACTCACTTGGACGATATGTTAATCACTTGGAGTCAAACCACTTCACTCTATGGTCGATATCACCCTATATGGCCAATATCACATACTTGGCCGATATGCTTTAGCTATGGGCAATATCCAAGGATATATGCACGATATCTTTGCACTCCTGTATGATACAATAGATCTATGCACGATAACTTAGGGTAGGATGGTGGTAAGGGTCGCAAAATTGCACTAAGGAATGAAACTAGGGGTATATATACTTGTTGCTCATGAAGGAAGGTAAAAATGAGGTGTCATCAATTTGAGCTAGTAGGTGCCACATGTCCATGCATGGATGACACGTGTACATGCATGCATAAACATTTATCTTGACATGAAAAACAGTTGAGGGTGATCTAGGGATAAAGATTCGTCCATTACATATCCCTTTGATTAAGATATATCAATCAATTCATCACTTTATGCACAACTCATCACAACTTTACTAAGGAAGTTGTAACCCGACACAACTCACCTCCTTGACGTGCTTTTCACGACATGAGCTTTTCCAAGAGTTCAAAAAACGATATGAGGCTCCTCCTATGGCTCCTTGGCCGAAAGGCACTCATATATAAGCTTTTCAACTTGATACAACTCAAGTTAAGCTTTCATATTCAACCCCTTTTCTTGATCATTTTATCACCAAGAGTACCATCACTCATAATTGATTCAAACATGGTGTCTCATTCATTATATTTACTCTAAATGATACATAGAGGAAGTAGGGACACTCTAGAGGTGGTAAATTGCGTATCCACCCTACATTTTGGGTAAATTACAATTTGTACCAAAATTGGTGCACAAGTCGCCAGCGTTATTCATACAAGTTCAAACTTGGAATTTAGGCTTTCCACAAGACACCACCTTGAATAATTCTCTATATAATGATTCTAAAACACATGAGGCATGTTCAACATGTGAAATTTTGCAATATAGTCCCTCATCTTGGGAAAAGTGCACTTTGGTCCAAAACAAAGGAACATTGCTCAAACAACATTCAATCAGGACCAAACTTGGAACATAAGTGTGTCACATGACAAAAAAACTCCTTAGAGGATTATATTAAAGTTCTAATCAACTTACTTAGACAAAAAAAATAAGGTTAACTCATAACCTAGGTCAGGGTCATTACAAGTTATAAACCCCTAACAAGGATTTTGTCCCCAAAATCCCAGGTAAAGGGAGACAGATATTATTCATTCATCATATCATCAAGTCTCCACATAACATCTTAATTTCATGGAGATGCCATAGAACTTTGACCGACACAAAGTCCTTTCACACAGGGTTATCATAGAATCTGTCATATAGGACACATACTCCCTTGTCCTTTTCATTATTGACTGTAGTGTCAACTCTGTGTCGGGTGACATTTGTTTTCTTAGTCGGAGAATCATTATACATACCTAATTTAACTCAGGTGTCAAACCTCACTGATTTGTCACTCACTTGGAACTACAGGTCTTATCATACATTTTTAGCATTGATAATCTTTTTCTCAAATGATTCTACCATTATTCCTTCAATGAATATATCTTTATCAAAGTTATGTTTATGCAGAGCATAAACCCCTAACATATATTTTTCCTAATAGAATTATCACAAGGTTGCCCCTTTTTGGTAACCAAATATTAATCCTTGTCAGGAATCATGTTCTCATTTTTCTCATATCTTTGAAAGTTCTTGGATGCTAGGATTCTTTACCTTGGTATACATTATTTGTGCCAAAAACACATCACATCATCATCATGATTACTAGATCTGGGTATTCCAACCCTTAGTTCATCACTGAACATTGTTACCTCTCATCGGGTAACTATTACCTCTAGGTCCTCAGACCAAGGTATACATTATACTAAACATCTTCTTTCATTTATAAGTTGATCTATGATTAACTCAGATTTATCCATATATCAATTAGGATGTGGTAGAAATATCCATGCCACATCTCTGACTTCATTATGCTCTTTAGATTGTCTCAAAATGACTACTTGATCAGAGTAATCAGAAAGATAGCAATCTAAGAGTATCATACTTACCTTATCTTCAATAGATGAATACCTGGTCAGGGTATTCAAGAACTGAAATTAGGTAGTATGCATTTTTTTTATATTATTTTTCATCTCTTTAAGTTTTACTACTTCATATCTCTGATTTTCTCTGGTATTTCTTTTACATCTCTTCCCTTTCTACATAAATAGGGAAGTTTCAAAACATATAAGAGAATATTGGACTGAGTATAAGTTCTCATCCTTCTTATCTCTTCCCTATGTCCTCATAGGACTCATTAAAGGAAGCTCAACAACAACTACCTTCTTATAATTATCAGATAAAATCTAGAGAAGACATATCAAAATGAGAAAGCTCTATCTGACTGTCATCCCTTGCAGTCATCTGCCACTTTAGGTTGACTCAAACATAGAGTCAAGCTGTTTCGTATTGTTACTTTTTCCTTTTTACACTTTTGAGTTGTAACTATCGTAAGCCCTGCCGAGTCTGCCTCGGTTGTTGGGTCATTTCCTCCCTTCTTTTTGAATAAAAGGGTTTAGTATGCTCAACATGTCCATGTCTTATCCTCATACCATAGTCTTATTGGTCTCATTACCGATGTAGAAACTAAGTCAGGAGTTCTTATAGGTGGAAAGTTAGGACTTTTTCCCTCACATAATGACTACTGCCCTGGTGCACTAGGCATTTATTGCACTGGTGGCACCAAAAACTTTGTCTTTTTAGAACAACAAGGCAAATGTCTCTAGAATTGTAGAGACCTTTCCTTCATTCTCAGCTTAGTGCCCCTCCTTGGGCACTTCCATTACAAATGTACTATCTGTCTATACTTATGGAAGAGTCTACTTTCTTGCCATATGTCAATCTTTCCCACATTTTCCACTACTCCAACATGATTATGTCATTCAGGAACCTTTTCAAAACCCAAAGTTTCTGCATTAAGGACTGGTAACCTAGGTTGTAATGCTAGTATCCAGTCTACTATATGTATCATTATTGTCCTAACCAGCCCAACAAGAGCATGAAAATAGGATTCTCTATCCTGATTGGGTCAAGATGGGAATTCTCAGGCACTCATTCTTATCTTTCCTTATCCCTTGCTCCCTCTCCTGGTGCAACAACATTGCTCTCAGCAAGGTGTTCCTCATGTTCTCCAGTCATTTAAACTTCACCCTTTCTTCTGCATAAGCAGAAGTCACTACAGGGTATATTGGAACTCAACACCTTAGTCTTATGTCTCTGTAGACTCAGCGAACCTTAAGCTCTTATACCAAACTTGTAACGACAGTCACCAAACTGACAAACAAATTGTTACTAATTAAGTGGAATAAACATAAACAACAGATTAACAAAAAATTACTAAAAATTAAAACCATTTTTGCAAAGAGTTCCATTTCTAGGAAAACTCTTTAAGGAATAACCAAAACCTAATATTCACATTGATCATATATTGTACATACACTGTACCATTTCTTCTCGAGGACAACATATAACAATTGCTTTCTCAAAACATATACTTAAAGCAACATCAAACCTCAAGGCATACAAGCCAAAATCTCATATTGTTCATAAAACCAACATGTACTAAATCTAAGGACCTGAGAGTACAGAGACGACACATAAGACTTCTATCTACAAGACACGACAGACAGTACACTCAACCTGAGTTGTCACTGTTGTCCCTGTTGCTGTTGTTCTTTCTCTGTAGTACGGTCTCAATCCCCCTCGTGCACGTCCACCTAAAAAAAATTTGGATCCCACGGGGTGAGATAATTGTCCCAGCGAGAGATATAACACTCTTCCAACAATGTTATTATCACAGGTAATTAGTATTAAACTGAGCAGAGGATAAGTAGTTTAGAACATTCTCATCTTTTAAAGCATTACAACTATATATGATAGAGTAGTAATACATCTATTCACTTTACAAGGAATGTGAAGAACATGTATGTCATTTACCTAGCATACTATATCAATATCTCAATCTTATTCTATGATGGTCATTATCATGGTATGTCATGAATTAATCATTCTCATTTCTATCTATTGGCCTCAGCCAATCTGTTAACCAGATATTGAATTGTACCAGTCATGTGAATATACATCATCATAATCATCCAGGTATTGGACTATACCAATCCTAAGATCACAGAGTTCATCCAGGCATTGGACTATACCAATCCTGAGGTCACATCCAGGCATTGGAGTATACCAATCCTGAGATCATAGAGTTCAGCCAGGCATTAGACTATACCAATCCTGAGATCAAGTTCAGCCAGGCATTGGATTATACCAATCATGAGTTCACAGCTAGGCATTGGACTATACCAATCCTGGGGTCACAACCAGGCATTAGACTATACCAATCCTGAGATCATAGAGTTCATCCAGGCATTGGACTATACCAATCCTGAGATCGAGTTCAGCCAGACATTGGACTATACCAATCTTGAGTTCACATCCAGGTATTGGACTATACCAATCCTGAGATCGAGTTCAGCCAGGCATTGGACTATACCAATCTTGAGTTCACAGCCAGGCATTGGACTATACCAATCCTGAGTTCACAGCCAGGCATTGGACTATACCAATCCTGAGTTCACAGCCAGGCATTGGACTATACCAATCTTGAGTTCACAGCCAGGCATTGGACTATACCAATCTTGAGATCGAGTTCATCCAGGCATTGGACTATACCGATCCTAAGTTCACAGTCAGGCATTGGACTATACCAATCCTGAGTTCATAGCCAGGCATTGGACTATACCAATCCTGAGATCGAGTTTAGCCAGCCATTAGACTATATCGATCTTGAGTTCATAGCCAGGCATTGGACTATACCAATCCTGAGTTCACAACCAGGCATTGGACTACACCAATCCTGAGTTCACAGCCAGACATACTTATTCACATCCTTTATATAATACAAGTATTCCTCTTATCTCCTCTAAGTATATTCAAAACACTATATCCCTTATGTGGCTATAAGCATAAAGCATGTATGATTAAGATTTCATTATTATTATTGTATCCATTTATTATTATTATTATTATTATTATTATTATTACATTACTAAGTTTCCATTTCCTAGTTTATCTGAACATTATAATTTCTTACATGAGACTTTTATAAACATCTTGTTACTTCTCACTAGGAAACAACTATTCTCATGGCTTACAAGGCCCATTAAACATCTTATCACCTCTCACTAGGAAACAACTAATTACATGGATCACAAGACCATTAAACATCTTGTCACCTCTCACTAGGCAACAACAACTATTTACATGGATCACAAGGCCATTAAACATCTTGTCACCTCTCACTAGGAAACAACTATTTACATGGCTCACAAGGCCATTAAACATCTTGTCACCTATCACTAGGCAACAACTATTAGGATTAGGGTTTCCCTTTATAGCCGAATAGGGTTTCAAGTTGATATTATCAATCCAACCCCTAATTTATTGCCCCCACACACCTAGGAGCATACATTGATATCATAAGTATTCAATCATACTTATTTATTCTCATCATTTATCATTAAATGATTATCAACACAAAGTATGAGTTTCTCTCTCATCCTTACTAAATTATGATTACAACATACCTCATTAACTTGGCTTAACCCTTTCTCAAGGCATATAAGCCTACTCTTATCAAAGTGCACTAATCTCATTACATCTCAATGTAACAATTGACATGACACACTTCATGTGTTACTCTTCTGTGTATATTGGATTTTAGGTGCATCAAGGTGTATCAACCTTGAAGTGCTGGATGTGATATTTATCATGCCTTTATGTATCACTTTCCTCATTACTTTTAACTTACTTAAGTTCATCAACTTATCCTTTATTAGGGTATTTCCCATCCTAATACTTTATGCACTAACTCATCACATTTATCATGTAGTGTATTGGTCATAAGTCACACATTTGAATTGTCCAACCATCATCAATTGATATGGACTCATCTCCAATTGAGGCATTGTTGATATAAGGTTGTCCATTATTAATCACTTTAGGTGTTTCACCTATCAAGGTATAAGCCACACCATTACTTGGTGTTACACCCATCACTCCTAAGAGTGTCTTGCCCTCACCTTTACAAGGTATCTCAGGTTAGAAGTGTGCATATGTTCACAATATCGGGTTGTAAGTATATGAGCACTCACCATATTGGGATAGAAGTATATACACACCATTCATATCGGGCTAGAGGTGTTTGTATGTGTTACCCATGTCGTGCATGAGGTATTAAGCCATCACCATGTCAGGCTAGAGATGCACTCAATCACCATATCGAGTGGCTCACCATATAGGGTTGGCCGTGATGGGTTAGGGCTTTCCATATCGGGCTCAACCCAATATACAAGTCAATAGGAGTGAAGGGCATCAAGCCATGTCGGGCTAGACTATCCACTAGGGTTGTGTATCGAGTTACCATATCGTGCAATAAGGTTTACTTAAATGTTCATATCATTCACCAGATATGTGTGCTTCATGATACCAAGTACCAATGATATATTATATGATCATATCGTGCAATTACATTTGCTATTCTTTACTCATATCAGGTTACCCAAATTAGGGTTTCATGACAACTTATAAGTATTCATTTAACCTTGTATCATACATGGAGTCTATACTTGACTCCCTATCATGCAAGAGGTGTATAAAAACCCCCATATCGAGCAAGAAGGTATACCATCATATCCATATCATTTTAGTGAAGTAGGTGCATCATCATATCGGGTTAGAGGTACTTGCTTGTGTGCTTGCGCCCGATATCACTTTTATAAATTGATACCATCATCTTCAAGCTCTAGACCTTAGTTCTAACTATTATAGTTCATGGAAATAGGTCTAAGAAACTACTAGAACTCATAATTTCATCAACTATTTTAGGAAATTTTAGAATTAGAGTAGATCATTAAATATAACAATTTAGGTGATGAATAATAACATGGTTGAGTTCAAGTGATATAACTCGCCTTAAGAACAACTTCAAAGCTCCAAGCTCCAAAGATCCACGTTCCTAAGGTTGAAGATGACTTATAAAAAGTCCAAGGCTCCTTCACAACTCCTTAATATACAAGGAATCATCATGGATAAGCAATTGGTGAAGAAGAAAAGAAAAGAAGATCAAAACCCTAAAATCATGCTTCAATCCAAGGTTGAAGATGATCATATCCTCACCTTAGGGTTAAGTATGAGCTCCTTCTTGCTCCTTAACACCTTTGCACGATACCCTTGTGCCCTTGCACAATATGCCACCCCTTTTTCATGATATTTCACTCACTTGGACGATATGTCACTCACTTGGAGTCAAAACACTTCACTCTATGGCTGATATCACCCTATATGGCCAATATCACCTACTTGGTCGATATGCTTTAGCTATGGGAGATATCCAAGGATATATGCACAATATCTTTGCACTTATGCACGATAAAATAGATCTATGCATGATACCTTAGGGTAGTAAGGTGGTAAGGGTCGCAAAATTGCACTAAGGAATGAAACTAGGGGTATATATACTTGTTGCTCATGAAGGAAGGTAAAAATGAGGTGTCATCAATTTGAGCTAGTAGGTGCCACATGTCCATGCATGGATGACACGTTTACATGCATGCATCAACATTTATATTGATATGAAAAATAGTTCAGGGTGATCTAGGGATAAATATTCGTCCATTACATATCCCTTTGATTAAGATATATCAATTAATTCATCACTTTATGCACAACTCGTCACAACTTTACTATGGAAGTTGTAACCCAACACACCTCACCTAATTGAGGTTCTTTGCATGATATGGCCTTTGCCAAGAGTTCACAAAACTATATGAGGATCCTCCTATGGCTCCTTGGCCGATAGGCACTCATATATAAGCTTTTCAACTTGATACAACTCAAGTTAAGCTTTCATATTCAACCCCTTTTCTTGATCATTTTATCACCAAGAGTACCATCACTCATAATTGATTCAAACATAGTGTATCATTCATTATCTTTTCTCTAAATGATACATAGAGTAATTAGGGACACTCTCGAGGTGGTAATTTGCGTATCCACCCTACATTTTGGGTAAATTACAATTTGTACCAAAATTGGTGCACATGTCGCCAGCATTATTCATACAAGTTCAAACTTGGAATTTAGGCTTTCCACAAGCCACCACCTTGCATAATTCTCTCTATAATGATGTTAAAACACATGAGGCATGTTCAAAATTTGACAGTTTGCAATATAGCCCCTCATCTTGGGTAAATTGCACTTTGGTCCAAAACAAAGGAACATTGCTCAAACATCATTCAATTAGGACCAAACTTGGAACATAAGTGTGTCACATGACAACAAAACTCATTAGAGGATTATATTAAAGATCTAATCAACATACATACTAGGTCATATTTTAAGTCAAGATTTAGGCATTTAATCACCTTAGGGCGCATACATGATTCACAAGGTATTTGGGTGCAAAAAGAATAATATATGTTACTGATTTAGGAGTTCACATAATCATTTTAGAAATAGAAGACCCATATGTGAGTTAAGTTTGAGATTCAACATCAATGTATCTTTAACACACATGTTTCAAGGTTCAAAGCACATAATCAAATCAAATTAGGATGCTAGAATGGACAAGTTTGAATTTTATTTCAACATGCATCAAAATTTATTGAATTAGGTCAAGCATGAGGATTAGACAAGTTAAAACAATACATTAATACTAATCAGTAGATAAATGAATAAAACTGATAGATAATAAATACAAATCAGTAGATAAATAAATACTAATCAATAGATAAGTAATTTGAAAAATTAGTAGATGATTAAATAATTTGAAAAAGTAGATGAAAAAATACAAAGGCCTAAATTTAAATAATGTGATGAATCAAAAATCATTAGATGAAAAAATCAATAGATAAGTAAATACAAATTCGTAGATAAGTAAATATAAATTGGTAGATAAGTAAATACTAATCAGTTGATGGAAATTAGTAAGCTACTTAGCAGTAGGGGAAGCAGAGGCTAGCTATGGTGACCTCAGGATCGAGCTCCGACGGTGCAACAGCTCCTCAGGCGGCGTTGAGAAGGTGGCGTCGGCGTTGAGGACATGGGTAGGCAGCGACGTTGAGCACATGAGCAGGAGGCGACAACGTTGAGCAGGAGGCAGCGACATTAAGCACATGAGCAGGTGGCGGCAACGTTGAGCAGGCGGCTGCGGCGTTGAGCAGGCGGCAGCAACGTTGAGCACACGGGCAGGAATCGACGTTGAGCGGGCGGCGGTATTGAGCACATGGACATGCGGAGGCGTTGAGAAAGTGGCGGCGGCGTTGAGCACATAGGCAGGTGGCAGTGGCGGCGTTGAGCATATGGGCAGGCGGCGGCCTTGAGCACACGGGTAGGCGGCGGCAGACGAGTGGCAGGTCAAGTAGAATCGCCAGAGATGTGTTTCACGATGAAACAGATCGAGAATGGGGAAGAGTCTATTTTGTGGGGCCTATTAAGTTAACAATCTTCGTCGGTTGTTTCAGAAACCGACACCTAAGATCCAAAAGCGTCGATCGCCACAAAAAATCGATGCCAATTGGGCAACCTAAACCTAAAATTTTCTTTGAGGACAGCGCGCGAAAACACATCGGCGTCGGTTCTTGCATGTAAACCGATGACAAAAGTGGGCCTGATTTCTGTCTCGCGAAAAATCTTTAGTCGTCGGTTATTTGGTAAATAACCGACGCCATATGTGAAATTTTGGAGGTAATTATTTTGCACTGAAAAAATTGGATTTTGCGGGTCATTTTAAGCTTTGGTTTCTTATTAAGCAACTGATGCTAAATAAAAAGTGATACCCATGTCTGGCTGGTCTTCACATATAGATGTCGGTTTGTGCTTTCAACCGACGTTTTAGGGTTTAGGCGGCGATTTTTGGGATACACCTGACGGCTCTTAATGTGACGTTATAAGCCATTTCTGTAGTGGTGGGCGCATTCACACCATAATTAGGCATTTCTACAAATGTTGGACACATCCAATCAAAAGTGGGCACATTCAATCAAAAGTTGGCGCATTCAGGACAAAAGTGTGCACATTCAATTAATATTAAGCACTTTAGGGCACTAGTGGGCTCGTTGAATCAAAAGTTAGCACATTGAGGGCATTAGTAGGCGCATTCAATCAAAAGTGGGTGCATTCAGGGTGATGATGTGCCCATTCAATTAATATTAGATGTATTGAGGGCACTAGTGGGCACAATCAATCAAAAGTGGGCACAGTGAAGGTATTAGTAGGCGTGTTCAATCAAAAGTGGACACATTCAATCAAAAGTTGCGCATTCAGGACAATAGAAGTAGGCACGTTTGCTAGACAAGTAGGCGCATTTGCCATACAAGCAGGCACATTTGCCAGACAAGTAGGAACATTTTCTATTAAAGTAGGTGCATTTGCCAAATAAGTAGATGCATTTTCCATACAAGTGGGCACATTTATATACAAGAAGGCGCATTGCCATACAAGTAGGCACATTTATATACAAGTAGGCACATTTCCATACAAGTAATTATCACACATCTTAAAATAATGCACCCAAATATTGGACACATTATGTTAAGATTTGTGCTAATTTGATATTTATGCACATATTCTAAGTAGGTGCATTCACATCATAATTAGTCACATTCGCACAATTATGAACATTTTTCTACAAATATTGAGTGTATTATGTTAAGATTTGTGCTAATTTATTATTTACACACATACTTTAAGAAGTAGGCACATTCACACTATAATAAGGCACATTAGCACCATATTTGAGTCTTTCTACAAATATTTAGCACATTATGGTTTATGCTAATTTGCTATTTATGCACACACTCAATATTTATTTTTTTCTTCAAAATTTTGTGCAAGTAATACTTATTTATTATTTAATATTATTCTTTTTTTAAAAATATGTCAATATTATTCTTTTTCAAATGTGTTTTTCATAACAAATCTACCAATTTTTCTTTCATATAAAAATTCATTATGGGTTGAAAGTTATAAACAAAACGATGTATTCCTTTCCCCAAAAAATGAAAAGAAAAAATGAAAAATAAAAAAGCAAAATCAAGGCAAGACACTGGGCAAAGTGGTTTTGCAGTGAGTTTGCAGCACCTGCACCTCTCCCAACATCATGTAAATTAAGTGCTTCTGAGTTAGCCATCATCTTTTCCTTAGGCTCCTGACTTGGTTGGGAACTTTTTTCTTCCCACTCTTGTTACTGCTTCCACTCATTCCCGTCATCATCATCATACCAGAGCAGCCACCACTGCTTGATGCCTAAAGCATGCCTCCTCCTGCTTGTCACAGCTCCCACCGCCTCCGGACGTGGAAGGGAGAACTAGAGACCGTCCTCCGCTCGTCTGGAAGTGGTGAAGGTAGTGAGTCTGTTGTTGTCAATGGCGCAAGTACCCTCCCACGAATGCCCGCATTCGTGGATAGTACTTTGTGGTTGATTCCAACCTATGGTGTAAATTGCGGTTATAGTTGCAGGTGTCTCAGCTCAGTGTATATAAAACATGAAAATACCAAAAAACCTTAGGTGTGCATTACATGAGATTAAAATAGAGGGGGCAAAAGGGTCACTTAGGTCATTCAAATATGTCGTGGCCAGTAAATCATAAATGTGTGTCTAAACTGCCCACATGATATCAATCAACTAATTAGAATCATGGGGCTCCCATGGTCTTTTTAGACATGATATCTTATGCTCCCATCCATGGCATGAGGCGCCTCTCAGACTCCGGCCAGAGCAAGCGCTGGAGGGCGAAGCACGAGGAACTAAGATCCCCTTCAACATCCTTGCACCGAGATGAGGCCAAAGATCCATCAAGGGGTCTTTGTCATGTACTGGAACTCTACGTCCATCTATCCATGGCTGTTGTACCATGGGGAAGGCATGAGTTTGAAACCAGGGGAAAATGATAACAAAATAACCCCCACTACTCGTTAAAAAGAATCACGAGGCCAAGGAGGAGACAAGGCAAGAATTTTTGGGGCGAGAGGATAACAGAGGTGACCTTCCGCTGAACGTCGACGAAGTCTACATAGCGTCTATAGGACACAGAAACTGGGGAGGTCGTGAGTCAAACTAATAGTGAGAGCGCAAAGGCCCGATCGTAGGTGAAGCTTATCAGTGCATCAATCGTTCGAGAAAATGAGTCGACAAAGGGGAAAAAGCTCTAAGGCACCAGAGATGAAAACTTTGTAGGGAGGTGAACTCAAGGATGCTAGGGAGTCAATTGGAAAATGATGGGCAAGGACGGCCGGCTGGAGGTTCTTAGGGATGCTTCATATAGGAAAGGGGATCTTGGGATGGCAGTTGTGGATTGGTGGTGTAGAAGTAGCGAGAACCTAGATTGGGAATTTCATAAATATGCCACGGTAGATGGAAAACTAGGGCTCGTTCAATTAGGAAAGTCTCACTAGATTTAGAGGAGAAGAGATATGCAAAAACGATCGAGAAAAGGTGGAGGAAAGGATCGGGGTTAGGGGAGAGTTGGGAACTGGTTTCACACCAACAAAAGAAACGAGGGAGGGAGACGACTATGGAGCTGTAAGATCGAGAATGGACATCGGGCAATGACACATGTGAAAAGGAATACCGAAAGAGTAATGCGTGATAGAGAAAAGAACCAAACTATAGGTATTATTCATCACATTAAATGAATTTCTGTTAATTTGTAATCAAAACTATATGTAACTCTTGCCTAATTGATTTGGAGGGTCAAACATGGTCAAAACTCGACTAAATTTGGACCACATGCCCAAGAAGGAGTTTATATTCTTCCTATCCTCTTATATTTCCTTTTTGACAATTGTATATCCATTAATACATTAAAAGCTATTATCTTGAATTAATGCATAAAATATGAAAATAATGTGTAATATATTTTCATAATTATTTCTTTGACTCCAAGACAAGGTGAGCAATAAATATATTTTCAAGATTTATTTCATATCCCTATTTATGCCTTTATGGGAATACTATCTTGGAGGATATAGAGAAAAGGGGATTCATGTAACTTTTTTATTAAAATCTATAAAAAGGAAAACTTCTTGTCCAAGGTCTCTTTATTCCATTTGTTTATTTTCAAATTCCAAGGCTTTTATTTCTCTCTTTTATTTCCTTTTGAACATTTCCAAGTATAGGAGAGAGAAGAAGGAAAGGGAAACTTGTTGGATCTAGGGCTCTAGAGCGGGGTGAATATAACTTCAAAATTCTTACAAGAAAAGTTAGACCTTCAAATTATATCAATTGAAACCAAATGCTTAAGATCAATTTGAAGTCCTATCTAAGCAAGCATAGCAAGGATGAGAGAAATTGAAACATGTACTTGGACAAGGTGGTTAGAGTGGTTCCATTTTTCAAACTAGGAGATAGTCAACCTGCTACCTAGAGAGGTCAACCTCTAGGACTTTGCAATTTGTGTATACTTATATTCCATCATAAGAGATACAGGAATACCACCATACATCCAAGGACTTACCTACTCAAGACAAGAGTGTTTCACCTACACAAGGACTTACCCACTTGATCAAGATGTCTTTAGCCTTCACCAAGGACTTACCCACACTTGCATCAAGTCTTTGGCTTTGAAAGAATTACCCAGTCATCTTGACTCTTGGACTTGCCCTTCTCCTTCACCTGGAGAAGATCTTCACCTCTTCTTCAACCTTGAAGAAGACTAGCAGCAGCTTCACCTTCACTCAGAGTAGTTTGCTACAACCTTTGCTCTTTGAGAAAGGGGACTGGGAAGATGGAAGGAACAAGAGCTTTACAAGAACATGGAGGTAGTTCTCTTACAACGTGCCTAACTCACTCATAATCATGAAATGCTTTTTAAATGAGAGAGAGAAAGGGGCTCAAAGGGTTGCAACACACTCAACTATAGCAAGGACTTAGAATAACATGAATGAGCAAACTTGGAATGAACTCCAAGGGGTCTTATTTATAGGTGTGGGTGTTCCTTTGAGCGTGGGATCACTTAAGAATGAAAAATAGTTGTTTTACAACTTGCAACGGATCTATTTTCATTCACAACAACTTTCTAACGGTTATAATCACTTTTTTTGCATTTTTCATACAGTACATTCGGTCGAGTTTCAATAAAGATAACTCGACCGATCCATTAACAAACAAAGCCAATTTTCAAATTTTCAGTCAAGTTTGTTCTGGGAAACTCTCGACCGATGAGTTACAATTAGTTTTTCTTAGTTGATCAATCGGTCGAGTTCTGCGAGTGTACAACTCGACTGATTGCTCATTTCATAAAATCCATCACTGCATCGGTCAAGTTTCCAACTAGATTGACAAAGTACCTATGAAAATTTTCTCAAATGAATTTTGAGTGACCAAACATTGGAATTAAGTATCCCTAGATTTTTCTCATTTTAGTTACAAGTCTTATCATCAACACAAGTGATTACAAAATTAATCTAAGGTGATTTAGAGTGATTTCCCAAAAAGCACACTTGCATTGCTTTTGACTTGAACTTGAAAAAGCTAGAGCTTGTGTAATTTGATCATTTTCATGTACCTAAAGCCTGAAAAAAATCTTGAACAAACATATTAGATACATAGGAATGGAATAGTTAGGTCATTATCAAAATATGGACAATGAATAACTCTCAAGTCAAAAAAAACTAATGTTACATCAGTTTGAATTAATTGCAACAAATTATATGAAAGAGGAAATAAAGTTTGAGAGTCATTTTAGTTTCTCTTATTTCATTTTCTTATAAGTAATATCATTTCATGGTCTTTTTGCATTAAAGTCCTCAACTATTTTTATTTAAGTAAAACCAAATTTTAAGTCTTAATTTTTTCTTGAAAATTTGGGATGTTACATTACCTCTCTGGAGATAGTCTCCTTTGAGGGTTTCAAAACAACCTGTGATGACCCAGAATTTTAGGATTTTCTTAGCCAAAGCAGTACCTTAGGGCCAAGAAGGTAATATGGATGATTGATGCTCAAATTTAGGAATTGGTATTTCATGAAGGATTATTGATCCTAAGGTATGTTTTAAGGGTTTAGATAAGATAAAGCATTTGGTAAATATTAGTTGCACTCATTGATTATTAATATCACTTATTAATGAGCATGGAAGTACTTGTGATTTTAAGTTCTCAACTAGTGGTACATATGAGTGGAAAGTAGTCTAAGGGTGGATCTTGAAGTATGACTTAGTAAAATAAAGTTTAGATCTATAATTTTTCTAATGTTGGAAGCCATTTGAGATGTATTGGAACTCAATATGCCTATACATTAGCCTTTTTCAAGAACCAACATCATATTGGTCAAACTTTAAGTTGTGTCCAAAATACTTGGATAGATTATATGATGAGAAACCTATGGTGGAAATTAGATGAATAAATGATGTTCTATGATAAGTTATTAGGGTTTGATATTATAAGTAAATGACAAATTGATGCATTGTGGACTATTGTCTAATGTAGAGGTGTGTCACGCGGGGCTCAATGGGATGAGAATCCATCGTACCCCCCTAGCTCCTAGAGTTTAGGAGGAGGTTTCCTCCATCCAATCTGTAACGAAGGAGTCAGCTACGAGGTTTGGGGATCATTGAATGGAGTGGTTGAACCCACCGCACATATCGGATCACAACAACAATACAATGGGGATTGCATTCCTGTGTGGAGAGAAAGAACCCCTTTCCTTGTATTCTCCACTCAAGTTGCAATAGGACGGGCAGACTAGGGAGCACCACTCTAATCTTCCCAATGGAAACCAATAGTTCTCTTCAACCTCAGAAGCCTCCTGCAAATCTATTGGTGGTCAAAGATGGCATGAACTAGCCACCCAATTCAGTCCCTACTCGAGAAGAAGAACTGCAGAGGAGGGGATCTGCCAGGGTTGCAACCTGCAACCGCGACCTCCTCAATCCATGAGGAGGATCTATAACGGCATGGAGTCCTGGCGACGCTCACACAGATGCGAGGGGGGCCACTTGTAAGGACTGTGGGTGTACACATGGTAGGTGGCGGCGCCTGAACTTGGACACGGAGGAGGAACCTCCAGCAGCGACGACGGACTCGCAGGTGGCGTCGAACGCAAGAAGAGCACATCATGTTTTGCAGGGAGGAGCAGGGCCTCTGCGGTACCGCTGTGAAGAAGCTTGGAGGCAAGATGGAGGTTTCTCCACCAGGTGTCAATGAGTAGCAAAAGGCAAGCGCTTCTCGCCTGGGATCTCACTCACACTGCTGCTAGTGGTGGCGCTCTCACCAGGACCGCCAGGGGAGGACCTAGAGGTAGTCCACCATGTCTACGAGATGGATAAGGGACAAAGGATAGGATACTCCTTTCCGGAATCAACCCCTGAGGTGGTGACCTATGCAAGGGAGCACAGTGGAAGCTCTTGGTTGCATTGGAATTTGTTGATGAGGAGCAACCAACGAGCGCTATTGTTCCAGGACTCCACAGAGATGGCCATTCCAGGAGATCCTGAATGCACACAGCATCAGGCGGAGAAGCATCGGGTGATGATTGGGTGAACGCAAACCATATAGCGAATAGAGGAGTGATAGTCTACTGAACCAACTCCGACGCAGTGGCTCTCGTGTGCGCTGAGGGTAGACGGAGCGGGCGTTGGGGAAAGAAAATGACCTGCGTGAGAGAGAGAGAGAGAGAGAGAGAGAGCCGGACCGGGTCCAGAAGCCGAACCAGAGAGAACCGGCCCGCAGCATCAACCAAGGAGGTGCGCCCTCCTCAGGGCCATGTGTCACCTCCGGATTGGCTCGAAAAAAGTAAAATGCTCAGATCTTCATTAAATCATAGAAATTAGCTCGAGCATCAGAAAAATACAAGTAATATACCAAACTTCTCAAAAAAATGAGAAGAACACAATTAAAGCAAAATATCATGCTTTTGATGCACAAATATCAGTGATATCTTATTAGTTGTGAAATGCTTAATTGATGGATAATAAATATCAAACGTTGGCCTAAAATTATGAGAATATGTCAGTAGATCTATATTCATGCTTATAATCCATTGGATGTTAGTGATTATGATGTTGATGCATGAAGTTATGTAATTTTCTTTATATGGCTAATTAGGGATAATTTCCCTAATAAAATGCAATAAATGCACACATGCTCAATAAATGATGAAATTCACAGAGTAAGCTCATATCAGTATATGAAACCTCAGTTTCAATTATGAGATCATAATGATGAAAAAAATCCATGTTATATGAAGATGAATCTTAATACATGTTATAAAACCCTAATCTAGGTTAATGATGTAACCTAGGGTTAATATGTGCACAAAAAGGATATGGGACCTAATATTCAGATAATGAATCATAATCTGGAAAATGACATCAATAAGATAAATATAAGACAGTAATGCAAGTAAACATTGGAATATCCTAATGAAATAATATAAACCCTAATGAACACGACTAGGGTTAAGATGATCAGAATCTGATGATAGTATGTGGTCTTGTCTTAATCAGGTGATGACCAGACTTCTATATGATCAAGGATAAGTTAGAAATCTCTGAACTCAGGTACGTGGGTTTTATTTATGTATATGACTATGGTTTTCTTTCTTGAAATCATGATATGTATGTATGCTCTCTTTTATTTGCAAATATTGGATGTAGTAGCACTATATAGTACTCGATGTTTTATCACTTGTAAACATAAATGATAAGTAGATGTTTTGTAGTTATTTAAGGTGTTCATTATCCCCCTTATGAGGGAATGGATTAATGTTGGCTAGTACACCTCCCTAGAGCACACGGTGTACGGGGAGTTTCCCTAGAGTACTTGGTACACAGGGATGGGCCCAATATTTATGTTTTGGTACTAGTCCACCTTGATAATGCAATTCATCTAGGAAAATGACTTAAATTGGCATATTTCACTTAATAAATAAGTGTTTTCTATGATTTTCTTTCCTTCTGCAAATATTTTTTTCAAAATTTTGAAAGACATAAATATATGTATCTTTCTTCCCATGTACACAACACCTTGTGTGTTGATTTGTTGTTTCACGTATGTTTTAGGTTCAGAGATAGCATGGGAGAAAAAGTACAGGATGTGAGCAAGTTGTATAGGTTGTACCTATTGTGTAGATCCTAGTTTAGCATACATGTTCTTAGACTGTAGAATCTTCATTCAATATGTAATTGTAAATCATTATGTAATAATTCATGTTGTATAACTATACATGTCGAATGTTGAGAAATGTTATGGTTGTATGTTCGCATCGCTCTCTGATATGATTGGATGATGTTTTCAGATTCTGACATCTCATTCCCAATAGGGTTTGGAGAAATCAAAATCTGGGGACTTCACAATTGGTATCAGAGCATGAACAATAGCTACACCTGACAATTGCTCACCATGAAACATAAAAATAAATTTCACCTTTCACTTTAAACCCTAGAAACTTAGTAAGTTGTTCTATAGGAATAAGGTTTGACTTAGCCTCTAAGTTAGAACCTAGATGTTCGAGAACTAGGTTTAGACAAGTGTGAGAAACCCTTTCCATATAGAGCTCATATGTAATGGGTAGATGCACTAATCTACACCATGTTCTCACCATTTCACTAGGTGACATGACACTAGACTATCTACTATGTGTGGGACACTCAGTTTTGCTGATTTGGTTTTGTTTTCCAATCGGCTCGAGCATCAAGTGTTTTCTGTGACGTCTTCTTTCCCGGAGAAAAACTATATAGTATTTTAATATATATATGTAAATACAAAAATGTGTCCCTCACACTATAGAGTAGTTAGTGTTCATGCAACCTAAGTGAAAGGGAGTGACATCAATCTAGAAGACAGAGTAGATCTAGATTAGATGTCTAGAGCCTTATTGGATATGTGAAAGTTAGAGTAGATGATTGATTTATATATATATGATATAAGCATGTGAAATCTTACCTAAGTTTGATCTCTGATGCTATAAGTTTCCTTATAAAGGTTTAAGTTGTATACTTGTTGAATCCAATTTTGTAGAATTTATGCAAAATCTTGATGATGAAAGTACATTCCCTTTTCCTACTTAAGATAGCTAAGTTAAGATAGAGATGAGTATGCATGAGCCTCAAGCTCTTATACAAGGAGGATGTCTAGTGGCAGGATGAGATATGTGGTGAACTCTAGAGAGAGTAAGACCCACAAGGAGAAGGTCATAGGACCTAGATTCCAATATATGAGATATGTAGAAGAAAAAAAATGTCCTACACTAGATTACTCTTGAGTGTTGAGTTGAGTCCTTATGCATGATTCAAATTTATATGTGAGAATTGGGTAAAAGAAAAGGATGGGTAGATGACCCATATGATAAAGTCAATCCTTTGGCTGAGTTAGGTCCTAGTTGGAGTGACATATTTTGTGAATCTCATAATTAGTTGCAAGTGAGTTAATATATGAACTCTAGTTAAGAGAGCACACCGTGTTTTGTAGGGAGGAGCAGGGCCTCTGTGGTACCGCTGTGAAGAAGCTCTGAGGCAAGATGGAGGTTTCTCCATCAGGTGTCAATGAGTAGCAAAAGGCAAGCGCTTCTCAATTGGGATCTCACTCACGCTGTTGCTAGTGGCGACGCTCTCACCAGAACCGCCAGGGGAGGACCTAGAGGTAGTCCACCATGTCTACGAGATGGATAAGGGACAAAGGATAGGAGACTCCTTTTTGGAATCAACCCCTGAGGTGGCGGCCTATGCAAGGGAGCACAGTGGAAGCTCTTGGTTGCATTGGAAGTTGTTGATGAGGAGCAACCAACGAGCGCTATTGTTCCAGGACTCCATAGCGATGGCCATTCCAGGAGATCCTGAATGCACGCAGCGTCGGGCGGAGAAGCATCGGGTGATGATTGGGTGAACGCAAACCACAAAGTGAATAGAGGAGTGACAGTCTACCGAACGAACTCCGAGGCAGCGGTTCTCGCGTGCGCTGAGGGAAGACGGAGCGGGCGTCGGGGAAAGAAGATAACCTGCGTGAGAGAGAGAGAGCCGGACCGGGTCCAGAATCTGAACCAGAGAGAACCGGCCCGCATCAGCCACCAAGGAGGTGCGCCCTCCTCAGGGCCATGTGTCACCTCCGGATTGGCTCGAAAAAGGTAAAATGCTCAGATCTTCATTAAATCATAGAAATTAGCTCGAGCATTAGAAAAATACAAGTAATATACCAAACTTCTCAGAAAAATGAGCAGAACACAATTAAAGCAAAATATCATGCTTTTGATGCACAAATATCAGTGATATCTTATTAGTTGTGAAATGCCTAATTGATGGATAATAAATATCAAACGTTAGCCTAAAATTATGAGAATATGTCAGTAAATCTATATTCATGCTTATAATCCATTAGATGTCAGTGATTATGATGTTGATGTATGAAGTTATGTAATTTTCTTTATATGGATAATTAGGGCTAATTGCCCTAATAAAATGCAATAAATGCACACATGCTCAATAAATGATGAAATTCACAGAGTAAGTTCATATCAGTTTATGAAACCTCAGTTTTAATTATGAGATCATAATGATGAACAAAATCCATGTTATATGAAGATGAATCTTAATACATGTTATAAAACCCTAATCTAGGTTAATGATGTAACCTAGGGTTAATATGTGCACAAAAAGGATATGGGACCTAATATTCAGATAATGAATCATAATCTGGAAAATGACATCAGTAAGATAAATATAGGACAATAATGCAAGTAAATGTTGGAATATCCTAATGAGATAATATAAACCCTAATGAACATGACTAGGGTTAAGATGATCAGAATCTGATGATAGTATGTGGTCTTGTCTTAATCAGGTGATGACCAGACTTCTAGATGATGAAGGATAAGTTAGAAATCTCTGAACTCAGGTACGTGGGTTTTATTTTAAGTATATGACTATGGTTTTATTGCTTGCAATCATGATATGTATGTATGCTCTCTTCTATTTGCAAATATTGGATGTAGTAGCACTATATAGTACTCGATGTTTTATCACTTGTAAACATAAATGATAAGTAGATGTTTTGTAGTTATTTAAGGTGTTCATTATCCCCCTTACGAGGGAATGGATTAATGTTGGCTAGTACACCTCCCTAGAGCACACGGTGTACGGGGAGTTTCCCTAGAGTACTTGGTACACAGGGATGGGCCCAATATTTATGTTTTGGTACTAGTCCACCTTGATAATGAAATTCATCTAGGAAAATGACTTAAATTGGCATATTTCGCTTAATAAAGAAGTGTTTTCTATGATTTTCTTTCCTTCTGCAAATCTTTTTTTCAAAATTTTGAAAGCCATAAATATATGTATCTTTCTTCCCATGTAGACAACACCTTGTGTGTTGATTTGTTGTTTCACGTATGTTTTAGGTTCAGAGATAGCATGGGAGAAAAAGTACAGGATGTGAGCAAGTTGTATAGGTTGTACCTATTGTGTAGATCCTAGTTTAGCATACATGTTCTTAGACTGTAGAATCTTCATTCAATATGTAATTGTAAATCATTATGTAATAATTCATGTTGTATAACTATACATGTCGAATGTTGAGAAATGGTATGGTTGTATGTTCATGTATGCGTATTATGCTTCTGCATCGCTCTCTGATATGATTGGATGATGTTTTCAGATTCTGACATCTCATTCCCAATAAGGTTTGGAGAAATCAAAATCCGGGGACTTCACAGTTGGTATTAGAGCATGAACAATAGCTACACCTGACAAATGATCACCATGAAACATAAAAATAAATTTCACCTTTCACTTTAAACCCTAGAAACTTAGTAAGTTTCTCTATAGGAATAATGTTTGACTTAGCCTCTAAGTTAGAACCTAGATGTTCGAGAACTAGGTTTAGACAAGTGTGAGAAACCCTTTCCATATAGAGCTCATATGTAATGGGTAGCTGCACTAATCTACACCATGTTCTCACCATTTCACTAGGTGACATGACACTAGACTATCTACTGTGTGTGGGACACTCAGTTTTGCTGATTTGGTTTTGTTTTCCTATCGGCTCGAGCATCGAGTGTTTTCTCTGACGTCTTCTTTCCCGGAGAAAAACTATATAGTATTTTAATATATATATATATATATATATATATATATATATATATATATATATATATATATATGTGTGTGTGTGTGTGTGTGTGTGTGTGTGTGTGTGTGTAAATACAAAAATGTGTCCCTCACATTGTAGAGTAGTTAGTGTTCATGCAACCTAAGTGAAAGGGAGTGACATCAGTCTAGAAGAGAGAGTAGATCTAGATTAGATGTCTAGAGCCTTATTGGATATGTGAAAGTTAGAGTAGATGATTGATTTATATATATATGATATAAGCATGTGAAATCTTATCTAAGTTTGATCTCTGATGCTATAAGTTTCCTTATAAAGGTTTAAGTTGTATACTTGTTGAATCCAATTTTGTAGAATTTATGCAAAATCTTGATGATGAAAGTACATTCCCTTTTCCTACTTAAGATAGCTAAGTTAAGATAGAGATGAGTATGCATGAGCCTCAAGCTCTTATACAAGGAGGATGTCTAGTGGCAGGATGAGATATGTGGTGAACTCTAGAGAGAGTAAGACCCACAAGGAGAAGGTCATAGGACCTAGATTCCAATATATGAGATATGTAGAAGAAAAAAAATGTCCTACACTAGATTACTCTTGAGTGTTGAGTTGAGTCCTTATGCATGATTCAAATTTATATGTGAGAATTGGGTAAAAGAAAAGGATGGGTAGATGACCCATATGATAAAGTCAATCCTTTGGCTGAGTTAGGTCCTAGCTGGAGTGACATATTTTGTGAATCTCATAATTAGTTGCAAGTGAGGTAATATATGAACTCTAGTTATGAGAGTATGATGCTTTGTGCAAAAGATACTCAAAATACATGTTCTCCCTTCTTCTTCTCTTTTTTAATATATGATGATAGAAACCTCACTTGATCTATATAGATGATTTATATATGAGGAGTCACTCGTATAAGCTTGACCTATTCTATATTTTCCCCCCTATATCATACATGTAGTACCCAAGATTGAAATCATGATAAGTTTGACTTTAAAATATTCTCTTCCCCTTCATATGAAACATGAAAGATATGATGCTGAGATCATGGGATAAACTTAAGTATATTCTCTTTTTCCCTTCACATAATACATGTGAGACATAAAAAGTTGAACTCATGAACTTGATATAAAGATATTTTTGGATCATAGAATATATGATCAGAAATATAGTTTGTAACTTTGATCCTTCTCAATGTATACTTCTAAGTTGAGTATGAATATCACACCATTGGGTGAAACCCTAATGGTCAAGCATGTTACGTAAGCCCTTCTTATGTAGAAAAATCATAATATCAAGGATGAAGATAAATATCCTCTAATCCTAAAATCACTGTAAGATGTTAATGATGTTAGATTTGAATGATATGAATACCATGGCACATAAACGAATTCCTCTAGAACTTTAAAGGTATGAAAAAAACATGTACCCTTAGTGGTGATGTAATCCTAAGATATCATAATGTCATGTTATGGCTAAGACATTACGTGATGATTCCATATATATAAGGTGGGGTGGGTACACCTTACATGCTTAAATATCCTAACATGACCGAATAATTATACTCTTAGCACTTAGAAGTGGTGGCCTAGAGGCATAAATAACTCCCTGATATCAGCTTAAGAATGAGACTAGTTTAATTTCGAGGACGAAATTCCATATAAGATGGGGTGAATGTGATGACCCGGAATTTTAGGATTTTCTTAGCCAAAGCAGTACCTTAGGGCCAAGAAGGTAATATGGATGATTGATGCTCAAATTTAGGAATTGGTATTTCATGAAGGATTATTGATCCTAAGGTATGTTTTAAGGGTTTAGATAAGATAAAGCATTTGATAAATATTAGTTGCACTCATTGATTATCAATATCACTTATTAATGAGCATGGAAGTACTTGTGATTTTAAGTTCTCAACTAGTGGTACATATGAGTGGAAAGTAGTCTAAGGGTGGATCTTGAAGTATGACTTAGTAAAATAAAGTTCAGATCTATAATTTTTCTAATGTTGGAAGCCATTTGAGATGTATTGGAACTCAATATGCCTATACATTAGCCTTTTTGAAGAACCAACATCATATTGGTCAAACATTAAGTTGTATCCAAAATACTTGGATAGATTATATGATGAGAAACCTATGGTGGAAATTAGATGAATAAATTATGTTCTATGATAAGTTATTAGGGTTTGATATTATAAGTAAATGACAAATTGATGCATTGTGGACTATAGTCTAATGTAGAGGTGTGTCACGCGGGGCTCAATGGGATGAGAATCCATCGTACCCCCCCTAGCTCCTAGAGTTTAGGAGGAGGTTGCCTCCATCCAATCTGTAACGAAGGAGTCAGCTATGAGGTTTGGGGATCGTTTAATGGAGTGGTTATACCAACCGCACATATCGGATCACAACAACAATATAGTGGGGATTGCATTCCTGTGTGGAGAGAAAGAACCCCTTTCCTTGAATTCTCCACTCAAGTTGCAGTAGGACGGGCAGACTAGGGAGCACCACTCTAATCTTCCCAACGGAAACCAATAGTTCTCTTCAACCTCAGAATCCTCCTGCAAATCTGTTGGTGGTCAAAGATGGCATGAACTAGCCACCCAATTCAGTCCCTACTCGAGAAGAAGAACTGCGGAGGAGGGGATCTGCCAGGGTTGCAACCTACAACCGCGACCTCCTAAATCCATGAGGAGGATCTGTGATGGCATGGAGTCCCGGAGACGCTCACACAGATGTGAGGGGAGCCACTTGTAAGGACTGCGGGTGTACACATGGTAGGCGGCGGCTCCTGAACTTGGACACAGAGGAGGAACCTCCAGCAGCGACGACGGACTCGCAGGTGGCGTCGAACGCAAGAAGAGCACATCGTGTTTTGTAGGGAGGAGCAGGGCCTCTGCGGTACCACTGTGAAGAAGCTCGGAGGCAAGATGGAGGTTTCTCCATCAGGTGTCAATGAGTAGCAAAAGGCAAGCGCTTCTCGCCTGGGATCTCACTCACGCTGTTGCTAGTGGCGGCGCTCTCACCAGGACCGCCAGGGGAGGACCTAGAGGTAGTCCACCATGTCTACGAGATGGAGAAGGGTCAAAGGATAGGAGACTCCTTTCCGAAATCAACTCCTGAGGTGGCGGCCTATGCAAGGGAGCACAGTGGAAGCTCTTGGTTGCATTGGAAGTTGTTGATGAGGAGCAACCAACGAGCGCTATTATTCCAGGAGTCCACAGCGATGGCCATTCCAGGAGATCCTGAATGCACGTAGCGTCAGGCGGAGAAGCATCGGGTGACGATTGGGTGAACACAAACCACAAAGAGGATAGAGGAGTGACAGTCTACCGAACCAACTCCGAGGCGGCAGCTCTCGCGTGCGCTGAGGGCAGACGGAGCGGGGGTTAGGGAAAGACAATGACATGCATGAGAGAGAGAGCCGGACTGGGTCCAGAAGCCGAACTAGAGAGAACTGGCCCACAGTAGCAACCAAGGAGGTGTGCCCTCCTCATGGCCATGTGTCACCTCCGGATTGACTCGAAAAAGGTAAAATGCTTAGATCTTCATTAAATCATAGAAATTAGCTCGAGCATCAGAAAAATACAAGTAATATACCAAACTTCTCAGAAAAATGAGCAGAACACAATTAAAGCAAAATATCATGCTTTTGATGCACAAATAATAGTGATATCTTATTAGTTGTGAAATTCTTAATTGATGGATAATAAATATCAAATGTTGGCCTAAAATTATGAGAATATGTCAGTAAATCTATATTCATTCTTATAATCCATTGGATGTCAGTGATTATGATGTTGATGCATGAAGTTATGTTATTTTCTTTATATGGCTAATTAGGGCTAATTTCCCTAATAAAATGCAATAAATGCACACATGCTCAATAAATGATGAAATTCACAGAGTAAGCTCATATCAGTATATGAAACCTCAGTTTTAATTATGAGATCATAATGATGAACAAAATCCATGTTATATGAAGATGAATCTTAATACATGTTATAAAACCCTAATCTAGGTTAATGATGTAACCTAGGGTTAATATGTGCACAAAAAGGATATGGGACCTAATATTCAGATAATGAATCATAATCTGGAAAATGACATCAGTAAGATAAATATAAGACAATAATGCAAGTAAACGTTGGCATATCCTAATGAGATAATATAAACCCTAATGAACATGACTAGGGTTAAGATGATCAGAATCTGATGATAGTATGTGGTCTTGTCTTAATCAGGTGATGACCAGACTTCTAGATGATCAAGGATAAGTTAGAAATCTCTGAACTCAGGTACGTGGGTTTTATTTAAGTATATGACTATGGTTTTCTTGTTTGCAATCATGATATGTATGTATGCTCTCTTCTATTTGCAAATATTGGATGTAGTAGCACTATATAGTACTCGATGTTTTATCACTTGTAAACATAAATGATAAGTAGATGCTTTGTAGTTATTTAAGGTGTTCATTATCCCCCTTATGAGGGAATGGATTAATGTTGGCTAGTACACCTCCCTAGAGCACACGGTGTAAGGGGAGTTTCCCTAGAGTACTTGGTACATAGGGATGGGTCCAATATTTATGTTTTGGTACTAGTCCACCTTGATAATGCAATTCATCTAGGAAAATGACTTAAATTGGCATATTTCGCTTAATAAATAAGTGTTTTCTATTATTTTCTTTCCTTCTGCAAATCTTTTTTTCAAAATTTTGAAAGCCATAAATATATGTATCTTTCTTCCCATGTACACAACACCTTGTGTGTTGATTTTTTTGTTTCACGTATGTTTTAGGTTCAGAGATAGCATGGGAGAAAAAGTACAGGATGTGAGCAAGTTGTACAGGTTGTACCTATTGTGTAGATCCTAGTTTAGCATACATGTTCTTAGACTATAGAATCTTCATTCAATATGTAATTGTAAATCATTGTGTAATAATTCATGTTGTATAACTATACATGTCAAATGTTGAGAAATGTTATGGTTGTATGTTCATGTATGCGTATTATGCTTCCGCATCGCTCTCTGATATGATTGGATGATGTTTTCAGATTCTGACATCTCATTCCCAATAGGGTTTGGATAAATCAAAATCTGGGGACTTCACACAACCTCATGTTGATCTATAAATTTGTACATGATTTTATAATAGTGAAGCCTCTACCTCAAGTTTACCCACAATTTGGAGACCTTCGTCCTTCAAATTTTGAATCTATGATAAGCTTGGGAGGGGAAGAACTTGCTTCAGATATATTATGTGAATAGTGTCCCCACGGTCTATTCACATGTAGGTTCATTTGAAGCATCAGTAGGGACCCCTCTATAGGTAGTAATCTTCATCCTTCCCTATCTAGGGGTGTGGGAGTCTTGATCAATGTTTCTTGGGCCAAGATATATGTCAATGAGGGGATGGAAATATCTAGATCCTAACAATTTTCTTGATTTTGCAATATCCCCATAGTTGTAGTTTCCTTGGGATGAATTGACTACAATATGATGATTGGTGTTGTGAAGGACAATGTTGGTAATTTCTAGTTATCTAGACTGACATAAGACTTTGATTGAGCTATTCCCCAAGTATAATGACATGTATTTTAACAAATACTAGAATTTACTAGATTTCTTTCTTCAAAAGTTATGACAATATTAGTGCTTAACATATGTAAACGGCTCCCGTGCTCCCCTCTGCCTCGCACGACAAGGTGACCGAGAAGGCGACAGTATTCTATCGGAAGCCTCTCCGTGGAGATCTCAGGAACAGAGAAGACATAAGATCTGCGAGAATGCCCGACGTCCAACCTTTACTGGTAGAAACCTCAGATCCAGATCCAGATCGTCTTTTGACAAATTGGGAGAGTATTAAGACAAAACTATCCAGGAGAGTATTTGCTGTAGATTTGAAGAGGGTGGAGATACTGATAGTAGATGAAAAGTTAGTTTATCTGAAGAAGGAAGCGGTCGAGAACGCAGAAAAATGGAGCAAATGCCTGATAGGATATGTCATCGACTTCTGCCTGCATATCCCCACTCTCACAAATCACTTCTCTAGCATTTGGAATGTTCAAGGATTCTTTGAAATCTTCGATAGAGGAGATGGTTTCTTCTTGGTTAGATTATCATATCAGAACGATTTGTATGTTGTCCTTCAAGGTGATTGAAGTTTTAGAGACATGCTAGTTATCTTCAAGAAATGGAAGCTCGGCGATAAGCAGGTCAAGTCTGTTCTATTTGATGTTCTTGTTTGGGTGAATATAAGAAACATCCTGATGGAGCTATGGGATAGTAGAACATTTGAAAGGATAGGATCGTTTCTGTGAAATCTGATGAAGATGGGCGATCTAACATTTTCTATAAGACGAATTGATTTTGTGTGGATTCAGGTTCTAATGAGTAAAGATGCTAAGTACCCAAGGAAAATTACTCTAATGAATGATGAAGAAGATGAACAGACTGATGATTTAGAGTATGATTGGATCCCGTACAGATGTAATAACTGTGGTTATCTTGGTCATGATGATTTTATCCTAAACAAGAGATTTCCAAGCAGGAGGTAAAACCATTGGGGGCCTAGAAGAAGGTTTGGGAAGTTAAGAAAACTCGAGTAGATGTCCCGTTTGATGAAAATCCCTTAGTAGACAAAGACGATGATGTCTTGTTTATTATTGAGGAGATCGAAGATGAAGATGAGATACTTCGAGCAATGTCTATTGCTCTGTAGGAGGAGTTGGTTGTTGAAGATCAAAGGTTGTCTAGGGAAGTGCATGAAGGTTTTGATTCAGAATATAATGTTCCTGCCAATCTAAATAGTGTACTCCTGAATGAAGTTAATAGTCAAATTGAGTTGAACCTGGGTTCTTCAACTCCCACCTCTGTCCCATTTTTCCCAAAGAATTCACCTGACAGTGATGTAAGTTCACATGCTTCTTCAATCTCTGTGATGAATGTTTCAAAAGGAAAGGCCCAAAAAGAGCCTCCTAAATGTCAAACTAAGCTGAACGTGGGGATCTATCATAGAGTGGAAAACTCAAGTTTTTATCCAATACCAAGGGAATTGGAGATGATATCTGAGAACATTGAGGTTGACAGTCCAACAACCCCTAGTATCAAATGAGTCTAACTACTTCTATTACCTCTTGGAATGTCAAAGACATAAGTAATAAGGTCCTGACTGTCCAAGAGGTAATAACAATGGCCAATTGTGATTTGGTCATTCTCAATGAAATAAAAATCAGAGATAAGAAGTTGGTTAAGTTTATGAAAAAAAAACATTTTGAGGAGTATAGATGGTTATCTAACTTCAAGTCCCATATTCTTGGTAGAGTTTTCATTCTGTGGAAAGGGGAGGTTTTTTGAGTTTCTTATATAGATGAATGTGATCAGGCGATTCATGTGGATATTGAAAAGGATAATAATTGCTTTTTTCTATCTTCTATTTACATGCACAATGATGATTATGACAGAGTCATGTTATGGAGTAATCTCGACTCTTTTGCTAGGGGGATTAATGGTCCCTGGATCATTATGGGCGATTTCAACGCTGTTAGAAAAACTGAAGAGAAGTTTGGGATTTTGCCTCCTTCTGCCAAATGCATGGCAGATTTCAATGATTTTGTTCATGATAATGGGCTTTTTGAGTTGGAGTTAAATGGTCCTTTCTACTCGTGGGATAACAAATAGGAGGGAGATTGTTTCATTGCTACAAAAATTGATAAAATTATGTTTAATGGCAAGTTCCAATCCAAGTTCAAAAGCTTTCATGGAGAAACCATTTCCAACATTAGCAGTGACCACAGGAGGATCTGTCTATTTATGGGTGAGAAAAAGAAGAAAAAATATCCCTTTAGGCTTATTAATGGTTGGTCTAAGCATAAATATTATGAATTTATTGTAAAGGATGCTTGAAAAGTGGAAGTTGAAGGATATGCCACCTTCAGGTTATACAGGAAACTAGATCATCTCAAGCAAAAGTTAAGAACCTGGAATAAGTCAGTTTTGGCAACATTCATGATAATTCCTCTTTAAAGATAGTGCTCTCTCTGCTCAAAAGGCAGATGATCTTTTTCCTAATGACGCTCAGTTAAGAAGTATTGCTAATATTAAAAGAAAAGAAGCTAAGAAAGCTACATATTTTGAAGAAGAGTTTTATAGGCAGAAGTCTCAAGTGTAGTGGATTTAAGGAGGGTAACTCAAACACTAAATTATTATACTCCTCTCTGAAGACTAGAAGATCGAGAAATACTATCAACTGTCTTAATATTAATGGAAGTATTTCTAAAGATCCTGATGAGATCAAGAATGCCATATCTGAATTTTATAGTTCTCTTTTCTATAAAGCTGAGAAAGGTGAAGTCTGGGAAGGGGTATGGAATGGACCTCAGGTATCTAACACTCACAACATTATGCTTACCAAGACTATTACAAGGAAGGAAGTTGATGATATCATCAAAGATCTTAATATTGATAAGTGCCCTAGCCCAGATGGTTTTAACGACTACTTTTATAAGCATGCTTGGCATATTATTGGGGATGATGTGTTCGAGGCCATCAAAGTATATTTTCAGAATGGATATTTGTTAAAGGAAGCTAACCAAACATATATATCTCTTCTCCTGAAAGGTACTAACTCCTCTTTCATTAATAACTGGCATCCTATCGCTTTTTGTAATGTCTTCTACAAGGTCATCTCAAAGATTTTAGCTAATAGGCTTCAGCTGATTTTGCCTAGAATTATTGATACAAATCAATGTGCTTTTATTAAGGGTAGAAGTTTGAAGGATGTTGTGTTGTTAACCAATGAAATTTTGAGTGATTTTAAGAAAAGGAACTGTGCTAATATGTGTGTGCAAGTTGACATCTCTAAGGCATATGATTCAGTCAGCTAGAAATACCTTTTCTCCATTCTCTTCAAGACGGGTTTCTCTACTAAGTGGATCAGGTGGATTGAGGATATTTTCGTCACCACCTCTTATCAGGTGTTCGTGAATGGGGATCCTTCTTATTCTATTTAACCTTCTAATGGGGTCAGATAAGGCGATCCTATTACACCATATCTTTTCGTGATTGTGATGCAAGGGTTTTTTTAGATGCTTAAGGTTTGTATCAATGAGAAAGCTATTATTCCTATCTCTGCCTCAAAAAATTGCCATTGTTATCGCCTAATTTTCGCGGATGATTTGATGTTATATGCTAAAGCTAGTGTTGATAATGCTGCAAATATTAGAAATCTTTTGGACATGTTTGGGAAAATGTCAAGGCTCATGGTGAATCAAGAAAAGAGTATGATATTTGTGGGGACCATTGAAGACTCAGATGATCTCTAACTATTTGGGCATGCATATTGGTAAGTTTGAAGATACTAAATATTTGGGACTCCCTCTTTTTTCTAGTAAAATTAGAAAGAAGCAATGAGAGAAGTTGGTGGACAGAGTGAAGAAGAAGCTTGAATGCTGGAAGTCTAAGCTTTTATCTCTAGCTGATAGAGTGGAGCTTGTCAAATCCACTTTATCAACCATGCATTTATTCTGGGTAATGGCTTTTCCTATTCCTAGATCAACTCTAGAGGAAATTGATAAAATCTGTAGAGATTTTGTGTGGGGTCATTCTGAGAACAAGAAGAATCATCATTTTATTAAATGGGAGCTCATTTCTCTTCCCAAGAAGGATGGTTGTCTGGGGATAAGGAAGAGTAAGGAGGTAGCTGAAGCTTGCCTTATTCAAAATGAATGGGATATTTCCAGGAAGATAGACTCTTTATGGGTCAAGTGGATTGGATAAAAGTATCTGGAAAAAAAAAAGAAACCTTCTGGAGTTGTGACTTGTCCAATAATTTTTCTTGGATGTTTAACTCGATTCTTAGATGCAGAGTTACTCTTGGTCATTTTTTTGTTCTAAAAATTGGATCTGGTCATAACATTAAAATTTGGAAAGACCCTTGGTACTTGGGTAAGTTTTTCATGAGATTTTTGATAAAAATGTTATTATAAGAGCTGGTTTACCTATGGATGCTTATCTAAGCTTGATTATCAAGAATAGAGAATGGGTTGTTAGTACTTCTCATTGTTCTCAGAGCCTTCTTGATATTCTTAGTGTTATTAATATCTGCAATAATGATGAAGATGATCACTTGTTGTTCAAAGGTTAGAAGAGTGTTAAGTTCAGTTTCATTTGGGATAATATTAGAAGAAAGGGTGAGGAAAATCCTTTGTTCACATGGATCTGGACGAGTCAGAGTCATTTAAATAGCAAATTTCACATTTGGAAAGCAATGCACAACAAACTCCCCACCTCAGATTATACTAGGAGAAGGGGTATATCAATGGCCTCTATTTGTTTAATTTGTATGCATGATTATGAGAATACGAGCCATGTCTATTTTGACTGTCTTTTTGTGAAGGATCTTTGGATTTATGCAACTAATTCTGGTTTGATTGATGACCAACCAAAGAAATGGAGTGATATCATTGCTTTGAGGTAGTTAAAGTCTTGTATTATATGTCCACTCATTTTATATCACTCCTGGTTGGAAAGAATAGGAGAGTGCATGAAAGATCTTACAAAAACCCTGAAGGTGTTTGGAAGATTATTCTTGCAGACTTTAATGTTTAGGATGATGAGAAATGTTGATTTTTTTCTTATCTGTTATCTGTTCTATCTTCTACTGGTTTTGAGTTTCCTTTATCTTCTCCTCCCCTTTGAGGGTTGAGTTTAAAGCCTATGGTCCATCGATATGTGATCTCTAATGGTTTTTCCAGTTCTCCTGAGGTGATATGGATTATACCTTTGTCTATTACACTGAGGATCTTTCTCTCTATCTATGTTTCTGCTTGAAGTTCTTTTGTGAGGTGTAAGGTGATGCGTTTATTCTCTGGTAGAGAGAGGTTGATGGAGTTGTTTTCAACTGACCTGAAATGTGTGACGCAGAGGTTGTATTACTCTGGTATGAGGAGGAGTTTTAGTGTGCTTTTATTTGTCCTGTATTACGATATGCAGAAGTGTCTCTTCTTTGTGGGATCTGTATTTGGATGGTTGTGTCTCTTAGATCCTCTACTTTTGGTGGTTTGAGGCTTTCTCTGTTTAGAGATGTTTGCATGAGCTTCATGATTGTTGAGGATATCTGAAAGTTGGGTGATCTTTTTCTATCTAAAGTTGCCCCTTATCTTTGAAGATCTTCTAATCTGAATGGATGGTGCCTGGGTGTGTAAGTTGGCATAAGTTTAGAAGGTTGTTGGAGGATGATTTAAGTGCTTTGTGATGAGTTCATTCAGTTTCTCTGTTAAGAGTCAGTTGGCTGGTTGATGTTGCTTGGATGAAGGGAACTCTGAACTTCATTTCTTGAAGTGGAAGGATGTCTAGTTTTTTGTTCTTTTTGAGTTCTTGGACTACAGGGTTTAAAGTTCTACCATCTGAAGATCTTAATTCTGATTGCTTTGGGTCTTGGTTGTTTTTCAGACCTGATTCTGTTATACTCATGTGAAGATAGTTCTCTATTCTTTTTGTCGTGGTCTTATGGAGTGATCGAGCTCCTGAGATCAATATGCGCTTCTAGTATTCCTTTCTTATATTGTACATACTTACATGATGTCCTGTGGTATATTCTGAAGATTCTTCTCTGGAAAGCGAGGTGATGGACATTAGTTATTTTTCCTATTCTTTGATTGTATACATTTGTACAGTTTTCTTTTCTCATTTCCTAATTTTAAGAAATGGATGTGTTGTATATACCACTCCTTTACAAAAATGAAAAAAAAAGAGCAGCACGAGTTTTGGCCGACCAAGAAAAAACAATATTAGTGTTTGACACCAATTACCTAGGATCTCCATTAGTGGGTGCATGAAGCTTGTAGGGGATCTTTGACTATAGTTATGGCTACACATCATTGACCGATGATGGCATACCTTAAATAACAACCACCTTGACTTGTCCTAACATGATCAAATCATCTAGAAAGTGTTTAAGATCCAAGACATGAGTTCATCTTATGGCCCTTGCTATGATACTTGCAACGGGCGTGTACATTGTAGATTTTTGGTAAGGGATTGGGAGGATCCCTTGTGGTAGTATATTTTATAAGATGTTGGATAGTGGACATAATGGTGCCTAGGGAAGCTTCTATGGGAGTGAAGTTCCTCTAAGGATTTGAAGGCTTTTTTATAGATGAAACTATCATGTGTGCATCTTCTTTTACTGGGGGAGTGGTTATACTAGGTTGTTGCATGGGTGGTTGGATTGGTGGTGGTGCATGCCCATAGAATTGGATGTTTGGTATTTTTTTGTGGTTACATATATTGTTTTTAAGTTTGTAACTAATGTGTACTATGTGAATTTTTTGCATATGTGGTTGCGACAATGATACCACATAGATATCATTGACTTGAGGTGGTTCGTCTTGACCTAGAGCTGCTTTGGTGGATGATTGACGTTTCTTGTATTTGTTTCTAGTGGACGGTATCAGACTTGCCCCTATAGTAGAATTAAATTTCTTTGCATAGGATGAATCTATATTCTCTGTGTTGGGTGTTTTCAGCCATCTTGACTTTCAATTTCTTATTGAAAATTTTGCAAAAGGGTGGAAAGTGAGGATGATATTGTGATTTATGCCTCTTTTTATCTAGCATTAAAGGTAGACTCGATATTAAATTACTTCAATAAATATATTGAATTGTTGTAAAGAAAAAAGTGTGGTGAGTGTGGTATAGCCTTCAATTATCACCACATCGAGTGCTTCCTTATCTACATGTTTGAATCTGATATGTGCAACCAATTCTCTCCATCTCCTAAAAAACTTAGAGAGGTTTTCATCCATCATTCATCGTAGTTCTTAAGGTCTTTTTTGTTTGATACTTGGCAGAGGTTCTATGCATATTGATTGATAAACCTTTCTTCCAATCATGTACAAGTATCAAGGGATGACAAGTTCATTTTTTTGTACCATTCTAGGGCAGACCGGAACAAGGTTTGGGTGAAATAATGAATCCAGATCTTATCATCATTTTGCACTTCCACCATGGCATATAAGTAGGATATAATGTGTTTGAGAGGGTTGCCTTATTGTGAGTAGTTGTGTAACTATAGAGTTTCAAAGTTGTTCGTCATCTTGGAATTTGCAAAAGTGAAAGAAGTCACCAAACTCTTGGCCCCATCTTTCTTCCTCTCCAAGTGTTTGAGTTTGTAGAGAACATTGAATATGATGGGTAGATTGTAGAGGTGTCTTGAATCATCTTACATTCATCCTGTAAATTTACTGTTATAACTAGAAAACTAATTTTATATGGAATCTCTATGGTTCTCCCATTTATGCATTGTACCATAGAGGAGGAAACAAATAGAAAACATGACTGTGGTGATGACCCCACTTGTGCTCCCAATATGGACATGGCTAACATTAGTAGAGTTATTGCCTTTTCCTACTATTTAGAGTCTTTCTCAGCACCTTTCACTTCTTTAACCTTAGTCACTTTTTTAGTTTTCTCCATAGGGATTAGTTGGAGTCTTATTCTCAGATGATGTTTCGAATAAAGTATTGTTTGAGCTTTTATGTGGTAGATATTGGTACAAAACTAGATAGAAGGTGTAACGCCTGGGCCCCCCGCCCAAGGCTCTAGTAGAGTTTTAGGAATGACGATTGTCCCCACAGACCACCACTAGCCTTAACTGCGTACTTTGTCCTCACTCACGCGCATGCCAGGATCAACTTCCCGACAGGTCACCCATCCCAATACTACTCCAAGATAATCACGCTTAACTATGGAGTTCTTAGTGATGGGCTCCCAGAAAAGGAGGTGTACCTTGGTGATATGGGTAGTCCAATCATTCTTTTTAAGATCATGTTATCTGAGGCCTAAAATCTTGGGATGTTACAATCTCCCCCACTTGGATTCTTGACGTCCTCATCAAGGCTCAACTATAAGGCCTCATAATCTCTTCCCCATTTCAGTGCAGACCCACAATGGCCCATGGACACCCAACTCTCGATCACAGAATACCAGCGCAAGGGTGGCTACGTCAACCATGGATAGCCCTTTACTACATGCCTAGACCGCACGGCTCAAGACTGGCATGTCATGCCCATGTGGGTCTCACCTACTGGAGAAGAATTGGCTCTGATACCATTTGTAATGCACGGGCCCACTACCCAAGGCTCTAGTAGAGTTTCAGGAATGATGACTATCCCCACAAACCACCACTATCCTTAATTGCGCGCTTTGTCCTCACTCACGCGCATGCTAGGATCAACTTCCCGACAGGTCACCCATCCCAGTACTACTCCAAGCTAAGCACACTTAACTATGGAGTTCTTAGTTATGAGCTCCCGGAAAAGGAGGTGCACCTTGGTGATATGGGTATTCTAATCATTCCTTTTAAGATCATGTTATCTGAGGCCTAAAATCTTGGGATGTTACATAAGGGACTTGGCTAATGCAAATACATTTTCTGTATGGTATATGGGAGAAAGTTTTGAGACAATTTTGCCTTCTTAGGATGGCAATCCATGCTAATACATGCTCAACAGATAGTTGAAGTTGAATGGGTTCATGTATGTCATATCAAATGGTTCCTTTGGGGGATCCTGGTATAGAATCTCATGTGTGGTTTTAGGGATATTTTGTGGCTTAGTAGTGCCTTTAGGGGTCTCATCTTCAATGTGAGTATCTTTTCCATCAAATTAGGGGGTTTCTATAGGTTTGTTGTTGGTAGGGCTTGAGTCGACCATGTGATAACCCCGACCTTAGGAATTTTATCCAATATAGTATTTTAAGACCATGAATGTTTTGTACATGGTTGAAATCAAATTGAGTAACAACTTATTCAATTAGGAATTATATTCACCTAAAAGGTATGATTCTAGATATTGTTGAAAACGATGACACATGAATGAGTTTAGTAATGATGAATAGTTTTTATTGACTAACTGTTGTACTCCGCCTATGTTTTCATTTTTGTGTGTAAATGTAGCTGGTTCCAAGCCCGGGTAAAGGAGGAGGGTTGGTGGTAGGTTGACAGCCAGCCTATAAAAACTGTCACTCTTATGCTATTGAGCCAAACACTATAAATAGAAGAAGAGGAAGGCCTAAATTAACATGGGATGAGCTTATAAAGAGAGATTTTGAATCTCTACATCTCAATCAGAATATGACCCATGATAGAGCTGAATGGAAACGAAGGATCCATGTAGCTGACCCCAACATAGTTGGGATTGAGGCTTAGATGATGATGATGTTGATGAGTCACAACAAGCTCAAGTGGTCAATTGATGAGCCCTGAGGTACATTAGTACCGTAAACAGTGTTATTAGACTTGTTTATCAATATTTTATGATTACTTAAATTGAATTCACAGTTTACACATCTAATTATAAAGTTGTTTAAATAATTTATTTAAATTTCAAGTAATGGGATTTTGGTGACAAACATTGTCGGGTGATATATTCTACAAATAGAGGATGTATGTCTAAAATTTTATAACAATTTGAGGTTCCTTCTAAAATATATAAGTGTTGGAAGATGTGATTGAACCGTTCAAATCATCATCATCATTATCATCTAATCCTCAGTCCCAACTATGTTGGGGTCGGCTACATGGATCCTTCATTTCCATTCATCTCTATCATGGGTCATATTTTGATGGAGATGTAGAGATTTAAAATTTCTGTTTTTAAGGTCATCCCATGTTAATTTAGGCCTTCCTCTTCTTCTATTAATTGTGCTCGACTCAATAAGATTGCTTTGTATAGGTGCATCACTCGGTCTGCATTGCACATGTCCATACCTCTGCTCGCCACCCCCACTTTACTCATAAAATTGTTATTTCTCAATCGAACTTTTCTTGTCTTCCCACATATCCATTTTAGCATACGCATTTCAACCAAATTCATATTGTTGAGACCTTGTGTGGGTTCTGATCTCCAAACCATGACATAAACACGAATAAAACTTAGCGGAAGCGAATCGGTAATCAGCGGAAGACAAAAATCACGGGAAATTAAAACTTTTCGAGATAAGAACTTGTATCCATAAAAACTCCTTTCATAAAGAGAGGTAACTGTTTACATCTCAGGATAATTACTTCTTGAGTAATTATATACATCAAGATACAAAATCTCAAGATCACATAACACAAGACTCCAAGACCTGAGAGTACAGAGGACACATAGGACTGACTCTAACTACACCACATGGCAGGACAAATCTCCACCTGAGATTACTGCTGCCCCTGGTGCTGCTGCTGAGACTGATCACTTGTAGGCTGGTTCCTTCGTCTCCGACGTCCACCTAAAAAAAAGTTGAAGTCTACGGGGTGAGACAATTATACATAATTGTCCCAGCGAGAGTTATAACTCTTCGCCAGAAGCTTTATTATAACATCAAAGATTATTCTAAACAGTAAAGCCTTCAAAGCATTCTATAACAGTTATAGTTATAACAAGATCTCTACAATTTAGGAGATATGGAGGATATCAATCATTATAACAATGTAACATCAATCAACTAACTTGGAGTTATCTCTAACAAGTTACACTACATGGTTGATTATGTTTTACAAACAACATTATGCCCTGTGGAGATGAGGCTTACCACTCATACTCCAACTTATCGCTGAGAAGCCGCATCAGTATCATACATAGGTCATTAAGAGAGCCGGATTCTCATGACCTTCACCTTCCTCAGTCAGTAAGAGGATCACTTGTAGGACATCTCATGCCTCTACTATTATAGCTCACCAGGGTAAACTGGTCCTTCGCTATTCTAGAGTCACAGTGGCGTTCTGTACTCTCTTCGTCATCAGGAGGTTTCATATTTACCTACCACTGATACGGATATCTGTGCTTTCTTCGTCATCAGGAGGTTTCATGTTTACCTACCACTGATACGGTATGGAACTATAGTGAAGGATGGATGGATTCCACATCTACATCACTTTCCTACACTAGGATGTAAGGTTCTACACATCCATGTACCCCACATACTCAAAAGTATGTGCTCCAGGAGTTCCCTAAGGAAAACCTGTTTCACCATCACTTAATTTCTGACAATGATGGATCTATGATCAGGGCTCTACATTATACTTGATTAGTTAGGTACATTCAGTATTCTTTAACAGCATACATTGTTCTTCAAACAATAACAGTAGCATAGCAGCTATAAAAGAAGAATACTAAATGTAATAGGCCTAACTCATATCAATCATCATTTCTCATTATCCTCATCACAAGTCATCTCTAAAGCATGACCTTGATGGTATTCATGGCTCTCACAGCCCATTATCAGTATAGGATGCCACTGGCAAGGCATCAGATTACATTACTTATTCATAAGGCTAACAACATGCCTTCAATGAATATAACATCAACATCCATACCTGGATATGATTACCTTCATATCAAAACCTGCATGGTTAATACATCTGATAAAGGAAATACAATAATAAGGAATGTACTTCCTACTCTTGTCATAAGAGTTAAATCTTTAATTCTACTCAAATAGAGTTTATTGCTCAAAGGCATGCCATTACCCTTGAATTAGGGTTTACTATTCACATTACATGTCATCACCCTTGAATTAGGGTTTACTATTCACATTACATGTCATCACCCTTGAATTAGGGTTTACTATTCACATCAAGGTGAATTAAACTCATAACATCATCATGTTTGAGTAACACCTTCATTGATGCTCCTGGATTAGTTAAAGGTTCATCATTTATCATAATTAGGGTTTCTATGATCTCACACAGGTGGATCATACCCTAGTTATACTCATTTCTGTGTATTGGGGATGTTTCAATTGAGTTTCCATTTAAAAGAGATACTTTCTCTCTCTAGAGGTACTTTCTCTCTCTAGAAGTACTTTCTCTCTCATCGTAAGGTTAGGTGATGTCAACATCACTCTAAAACAGGTTGGGTTGAGTCATCATAGGCTAACATAGCCAAAAGCATCACCATTAAGTGATTAGAGTTACTTTCTCTCTCTAGGGTACTTTCTCTCTCTCTAGAGCACTTTCTCTTTCATCATACTAATGGTTGATGATAACATTAGACTAAATCAGGTTATATAGAGTCATTATGACTAAAAACATCATTCTCATGTAATTAGGGTTTGAATTGAGCAAGGTATAACTCAATTGACTCTTCAGGGGTATCTTGGTAATTCACCCCATTGATCATCATCATCATAGTCAAAAACCTTAATCAAATAACTCCTTACTATCTTAGATTATCATTAGTGTTTGATTTGAGCAACATTGAACCATCACACGATTGAATTCGGTTGAAAGTGTTGACCGATTGCTCACTTTGACCCTTCAAGTCCATGAGCCCCTTTCTAGTTCCAAGACCGTGAGCCTCCTCATGGGCTTGAGATCGTGAGTCACCTCACGGTCTTGAGGTCGTGAGCCCCCTCACGATCTTGAGGTCGTGAGCTACCTCACGATCTTGAGGTCGTGAGCCCCCTCAGGGTCCTGAGGTCGTGAGCCACCTCACGGTCCTGAGGTCGTGAGCCACCTCACGGTCCTGAGGTCGTGAGCCCCCTCACGGTCCTGAGGTCGTGAGCCCCCTCACGGTCCTGAGGTCGTGAGCCACCTCACGGTCCTGAGGTCGTGAGCCACCTCACGGTCTCAACCACAAGGTCCTTCAACAAAGGTTCAACAAATCAAACGATGATGTCAACTGATGTTGAAGCCTTCAAAAGGTCCAATAACTGTTGACCACCTATGGATTGAGTTAATTAAGGTTATGCTTAACCAAATGGTCATTCAATTGACCCTCAATTGTTGACCAATTAGGATTGAAATCGATTCAATTAAGGTCTATCAATGTTCACCCATCTATACTCAACAATGTGTATCAACACAAGGTTGACCCTTCAATTGAGCTCCAATTGGGCCCAAACTTGGCCCAAACGGTCTTGAGGTCATGTGGGTGGACCCCACATGGTCTTGAGACCGTTTGCCCAAGATTTCATCAAAATCTAAGGTGATTTGATAGAGGTTGAACCACGATTGGTCACAGAATCCGAATTTTGATTAACTTGATAACTTATTTGCAATTGGGTGATCAATTGGTCAAATTACTCAACCCTAGACCTTCAAATGGTCTTGGGTGATTGTCCTCACGGTCTTGAGGTCATGTGGGTGGACCCCACATGGTCTTGAGACCGTTTAGGTCAATCAACCCTAAAAACCCTAATTATGTCACCATAATTTCAGTACTGATTTTATCTAGGGTTAGCCCTAGTATTCACCCTTCAACTCTTAGCCCGTTTGGAATTAGACCATCAAACTTAGTGAGTTGTTAATTAACATAATTTTGAACAGTAATCTCATGGGGTCAATGCTTAGTCAACGACCTTTCACGGTCTTGAGACCTTTTGCCCAAAAAGGCAATTTCAGACCGTTTGAAAATCAGCAACTAATTCATTTAAAGTCGTGACTTAAAAAGGTCATATCTCCCGATTCCTTTGGAGTTAGTCTCCCAAATTTTGAGGGTATTTAGCCTATATAATTAGGAACAGGTTTCTTATATGGTCCACGCTCGGTCAACAGGGCCAATCGGTCTTGAGACCGCGAGCCCTCTCACGGTCTCGAGACCGCGAGGCTCCCTCACGGTCTTGAGGTCGTGAGAGCAAACTGTTAGGACCGTTTAGGGAAAAGAAAAACGGTGGGTTTTTCTTGGAAATCACGCCTTCATCTTCTAGATCAAGAACAGTACAGATATCCCACGGGTTTGCTTGCAAAATAGCAGGGAAAAGTAGGGAAATACTAGGAGCTATCATTAACTCGCATATAAAGATGCACATAGTAAAGCATAGGTTTAGAGTTATAAAACCCGCCTAAAGCTAGCTTCTTGAGCTCCAAGCTTTCAAGCTCCAAGCTCTAATGGCGTCCTTGAGTTCCCACAGGTTGTCCAAGGTGAAAACTCCAAGGAAGGATGAAAAGAGACGGCTAGAAAGATAGGGTTTCGAGAATTAGCCATGAAGATGACCTTGAATTCGAATTCTAACCATGGAATTAGGCAAGAAGAGGGGTTTAAACCTACCTTGCACCCCTTGTTCGTCCTCCTTAGCTCCAAGGAAGTCCTTGGTCGTCTTTGGTGAAATGAAACAGTAAAGGGAACGAAGGTTAAGTTCCCTTGCAACTAAAGGAAGGATGGCTTATATACATGGGATAGGATTTTCAACATTAGTTCATAAGTTTCCCTTAATTCCAACTAAGTCCTTCTTTTATTACTTGCTCCTCCCTTCCTCTTTATTCTAAGGACAAACCTTATCTTAAGTTATAGAAAAGAAGGCAAGGAAGAATAATCTAATAATAAAGTTCATACTTAAAGGGTTATTGCACATATACCCTGATTATTCAATCACAGAGCCTATTTCTTAACTTGATAACTCAATTGAGGTGAATTCCTCATCATTTCTTCTCTAAATGATGGCAAAAGTCTAAAAAGATACTTTAGATGACATTCTTTACAAATTGCATCCCATCATTTGGGTAAATTGCATTTTACCCCAAATTAGGGTTTCAAGCCCTGGGATTGCCTCCACAGCTGCACCTTGGTGCTCTAGCTTGGGAAATCCCTCAAACTTTGCCAAAGAGATTCTCATGATGTCTCAACATCAGAGGAACATCTCATCATGTGCAAATTGCAAGTTAACCCTTTCAACTGGGTAAATTGCACATAGGTCCCTGTATATCAAAACAATGCTACAACTTTAAATAAAAAGGAGCAAATACTGAAATATACGTTTCTGAGAAGCTTAATTACATGCTCAGAGTTAATCACAAGGATTTAACTACATATTTAGGCAAAACACCTAGGGTTAACTCATAACCCAGGTCAGGGATGTTACACCTTGTTTCTTCACCACCCAACATTCACTCCCATAGAGCATGGTTGGAAGTATAGATGTTCAATAAAACTTAGTTTTTAACTTGAAAAGGATCTTCCAATCACATAAAACTCCATTTGCACTCCTCCATTTCAACCATCCTGTAGTGATCCTATGAAGATCGTCATTTTGGACATCCCCATCTATTTGAATAATAGAATCCAAGCAAAGAAATTTATCACAGTTTGGTCCCATCTATTTGTCCAGCTTGGCTCCACCATTCACAGTATGAGATTGGCTAAAATTGCAACACATATACTTTGTTTTGATCATAGTAATAATCAACCCATTTGATTCCAATGCCTTCCTGCAAAGTTCAACTTTATCATTCAATCCATCTTTAGTTTCGTAAATCAATACAATATCATTAGATTGACCTGTTCAAAAATGCAGATAAACCTTGTTGCTAGTAACTATCAACTTAGGTCTATGAGAAATGTATTTCGTGCTACCTAGATTCAAGTGGGCATCAAAGAATCACAAATGTGTCACTATTTGGCCCATTGATTTTCTACAGATCTGATGACTCTAAAGTCATCACCTACCTCTACAAATGGAGGAAGAAACATGATTGAGGTGTTATTTAGATCTGATGTAGGTGGGGAAATCCCATGATCTTTTTTAGCAAAATCACAATCTTTGTAAAAGCACACACATATAGACCTCTCATATTGGAAGAGTAGTTCCTTAGAGAGAGAATGAGCCAACTATTTCTTGGGTTTCTCCATAATTATTGTTCACAACGAGAAGTCAAATGAGGTATAAGCTTTTTATAGGTGGATTGGGAGTGTTGAGATAGGAAAAACCAATCCTATCAGATAAAGAAGCTAGAGGAGGGTTTGGTCTTGAAAGAGGAGGAGGGTAACTGGAAAACCTCTTTTTGTTGAGTGGAAACACAAGTTTTGGGGTTCCTCTCTATGACCCACAAGGTTTTGATGTAGTTTCATCGAATGAGTTCATGTGGAGCTTACAGAATCATCAAAAGGTTAGAGCCCCCCCCCCATATAGAGGATACCACTTTTTTGTGGAATCTCCCTTGTTGTAGTACCACACTGGATTGAAGAAGCTTGCTTCTTGTCACCTGATGCCTCATAGTTTCCCTATAGAGGTTCCTTCCCCATATATAACTCCTTGGCAGTTGAAGAATCCAATGAAAAGGAGCCATCCATTAGTGATGCCTTGCTGAAGAACTCACTTGCAATGGCTCACTACTATGGAAGGCATGTGTTTCACATGAGAGCTATAGATGGATCAATTTGAGAACATGAGGGTCAGAGTTGGAGAGAGATCAAGGGGTAGCCTAGTCCAACAATCAACATATAGAGTGGGCTCATGAACCAACTGGATGACTTGGGACAATAGAAGGAGTCATGCAATTCAAGGGTATGTGGCACATGTTTGGGGCTCGTCGTAGGGATCCAATGGAAGGTGATTCTCACATAAAAGGTAAATATTTCAAATGATATCCAGATCTTAGAAAATACTTAATAAATGGATTCCTTGTCATATGAATTCCCCAAAACTACCCTTAGAGTCAGACACATGAACCTTCATTGTGAAACCCCAAGATTTGACCTTATGTAAAACAATAATAATGGTTATTTAGACCACATGGTCATAAATACTTCAAGGATATATTAATTGCACTAATTAACATATGGGGGTATTAAATCTTAGAAAAGTACAAGTGAGACTTGGTATCAATTTGAAACCATACATGGACCCTATTCTAACTGGTATTATTAATATTGGTTCTTTTCTCTTTAAAGACCCATTAGATTCTTCAAACCTTATATTCATTCTAGGAGATAGATTAAGAATCACAAAATTATGAAAATTGAACTAGACCTAGTTTTGACATCTAAATAAGTATTAAAATATCAGAGACTATCTTAAGATTGTTGACCTAGAGGTTATACATTGTTCATATTTTGATAATGACTTAACCATTCCATTCATATGTATCAAATATGTGTATTCAAGATTGATCTCATGTTTTAGATACATGAAAAGGACCAATTTACACAAGCCTTAGCTTGTCAAAGTTCAAGTCAAATGCAATGCAAGTGTGCTAATAAGGAAATCACTTCAAACGACCTTAGAAGATTTTTGTAATCACTTGTATTGATGATATGACTTGTAACTAATATGAGAAAAATATGTGGGACACTTAATACCAAGTTTTAATCACTTATTTTCCAAATTAGAAAATCAATCACAGGTTGTTGATCGGTCAAGTTACAATCTTGACCATTCCCCTAGATTTATTTTCTAAAAGTAGCAATTGTTCGAGTTGTGCATTCACATAACTCAACCAAACGACCTTCTGACCAAATGCAATGTTGGTTGATCGGTCGAGTTTCCCAGAACAAACTCGACCGATAGTTTGAAAATTGGGTTTGTCTTTTAGTCAATCGGTCGAGTTACCTTTATTGAAACTCGACCGAATGCACTGTACGGAAAATGGAGAATAAGTGATTATAACCGTTGGTGACTTGTTTGGATGAAAAAAGATTTGTTTCCTTGTGCAAAAATGTCTATATTTCGACCCCAAGTGTTCCCCAACTCAAGGGAGCACCCCCAGCTATAAATAGGACCCCTTGGAGTTCATTCCAAGTTTGCTCATTCACTACATTCAATGTCCTTGCTATAGTTTAGTGTGCTATGAATCCTTGATCCCCTTTCTCTCTATAGTTTACACTTCATTTCATGATTTGTGAATGAGTTAGGCTTATTGTAAGAGAGATCCACCATTGTACATGTAAAGCTCTCAAATCTTCCACTACTTCCCTGTCCCCTTCTCTCATGAAGAAAAGTTGAAGTAAGCTCCATCGAGTGAAGAAGGAGTTGTAGTTGGTCCTCTTCAAGATTGTTTAAGAGGTGGTGATCTTCTCTAAGTGAAGGAGAAGGAAAAGGCTGAAGATCCAAGAGGAGAAGCAAAGTCCTTCAAGGTGGAAGACTTGAGCTTGAGTGGGTAAGACCTAGGTGAAGGCTGAAGACTCAAGCTAAGTGGGTAAGTTCCTTAGTAAGGTGGAGATCTCCTTGTGATTGGATGGGTAAGTCCTTTGGTGGTCTTTAGTTGTAAATATCGTTGGTGTTATAATAGAGAAAAGCACTTGCAAAGTCTTAGAGGCTGACCTCTCTAGGTAGTGGACTGACTCACTTCTAGTTTGAAGTGTGCAACCACTCTACATTCCTTTGTCAAGTGCTTGCTATCAATTTCTCTCATCCTTGCTATGCTTGTTTAGATAGGACTTCAATTATCATTTGCCTATTGCTCCAAATTGATATTATTTGAAGGTCTATTCTATTTTGTGAGAATTTCTATAGCTCTATTCACCCCCCCTCTAGAGCCCTTAGATCCAACAAGTGGTATCAGAGCCACGGATCTTCTCCAACAATCTCCCACAAGATGAGAAGATGAGCGAAAACCTACTTGGTTCACTCAACCTAGAGGGAGGCTTATCCATCTATCCTCTGGTTTGTGACGACACCAACTTCCTCTATTGGAAGAGGCGGATGCAGTTCTACATTCAAGGGATGAACTTTGAAATGTGGAAGGTGATGGTCACACCTTACAAGGAGCCAACTGGAGCTTCTGTAACATGGAGTGAAGCTTCTCTCAAAAAGGCTCAACTCAATGCAAAGGCCATTAGCATCCTCTACGTAGCCCTCACTCCCATGGAGTTTAATCGGATCTCATCATGGGACACCTCCTATGAGATTTGGGACAAGTTGTGCATCACATATGAAGGCACAAAACAAGTTAAGGAGGAAAAGATATACATGTTGAATAGCCTCCTAGAGTATTTCAATATGGGAAAGAAAGAAGACATTGCAGAGATGTATTCAAGGCTTAATGTCATCATCAACGAGCTGGCTGTATTGGGCTTTGGACAGAAGTTTCATAAACTCAAAGATCTTGAGAAGCCTTCCAAAGAGATGGGAGTCAAAGGTCACCTCCATTGAAGAAGTGAGGAGTCTTGGTGACATCCCAACTGAAGAATTCATTGGAAATCTTCAAGCCCATGAGCCTAGACTTGACAAGCAAGAAGAAGAAGCTAAGTAAGAAGACAAGGAGGCCAAGAAGATCAAGGATAGTGCTTTCAAAGCACAAGTGGAGGCTGTCATCCTTCAACAACAACTTGCTTTCCAAACTTCTCCCTCCTCCTATAGTGAACATGAAGGCCCTAGTGAGTATGAAGACAACTACATCAAGGGCAAGTACTTCAAGGGAAAGCAAGCCTCCTCCTCCTCTACTTCAAGATACTACAAGTGTGGTCAAAAGGGGCACTACAAGAGTGAATGCCCAAAGTCAAGAAAGTCTCACCACAAGAGAAGCTCAAGAAAAGAAGAGGATTACAAGAAGGAGAGTAAGCACAAAAGGAAGGACAAGAAGGAGAAGACATACAGGAATGCAGCTCATGTGGCTTGGGAAGCTTCATCTTCAAGCAGCTCTAGCTCCAAAGAAGATGGAGATTGCAACCTTGCTCTCATGGCCTCTACAAGTGAAGACATTGGTGAGGTAAGTGAGGTAAGTTTGCTTGAATTGCCTAAAGAATCTATTATTGACATGCTTATTACTACTTGTTCTTCTTTTGCTAAATGTAAATCTAAGAGAAAATGGTTAGGAAAAATCATTCATGATCTTTATGTTAAGCTTGAGATTTTGGAATTGAATGAGAAAACCAACCTTGAGAGTATTGATAATTTGCAAGGGCAATACCTTGATCTTGAACTCCACTACAATGGGGTTGAAGTTTAGAATGGTATCCACCTTAAGAACATTGAGAATCCTAAGGAAGAGAACCAAAATTTCCTAAAAGAACTTGGATTGCTTAAAACTAAAAATGTTGAATTTAAGTTGCTTATTGATGCTCATAGAAATTAGACATATGTCTATCTAAAAGAGATTCAAATGCTAAAATATGAAAATGTTAGGTTGCTTAGTCAAGTAAATGATATATCCTCTAGACCCTTGTTGCTTAGTGTTAATGTTGCTTCTATCTCTCACAAAAAGGATTCATATCTTACTAAAGCTTTATGTCTTGAGGCTGATCTTGTGCATGCTAGAGATGACATATCTAGTTTATCTTCTACTACTGTTTCTTTGAATGATGATAACCATAGATTGAGATCATCCCTATAGAAATTCCTCAAAGGGAAGAACTCTCTAAATGAAATCCTTGACCATTCTACTAAATAAAGTGGTACTAGTGGTTTGGGATTTGCAGGGGTAGCCTCAAAGGGAAAGAGTAAGGCCAAAGGTAAGAAAAAGGGCAAGGAGATCTCTTTCTTTGTAGGAGAATCTTTGGGCACTAAGAATCCTATGGTTTGTTCTCATTGCAAATGTGATAATCATTATTCCACTTATTATCCTTACAAGCCTAAGTGGACCAACCCAAAGATGAAATAGGTCCCCAAGATAACTCCGGATCCCAAAGTTTGCGTTGGGAACTGACATTCTCCTTTCTTGTAGGAAAAAGATAGATGTATTGTTGATAGTGGTTGCACAAAGCGCATGACCGGTGACATAAGCCATTTCAACAATTTTACAAAGAAGAAAGGAGGATCTGTCACCTTTGGGGACAACAAGAAAGGTAAAGTCAAAGGTGAGGGTGATGCAAGTGAATCCTTATGCATCAAGAATGTTCTTTTTGTGGATGTCCTACATTACAATTTAATAAGTGTTTGTCAAATTTGTGATAATGGTTACCTTGTGCTATTTACTTCTTTTGAATGCTTGACTCTAGATTCCCTCACCTACAAAGTTATATATAAGGGAACTAGAAGTGGTAATATTTATGTTATTATTCTTAATTCTATTAGGCATGTGTTTGGTAGATGCCTTATATCCAACTTGAATGATATTTCTCTTTGGCACCACTGGATTGGTCATGTAAATATGCATCAATTAAAGAAGTTGAGAAAAAAGGACTTAGTCAAGGGACTTCCTAAATTGGATTTTGAAAAGGATGAGGAATGCCAATATTGTACATAAGGAAAGAAAACCAAGTCCTCCTTCAAATCCAAAGGAGTCCTTAGCACTAAGAGAGCTCTTACGCTACTTCATATTGATCTATTTGGACCAATGAGAACACAATCACTTCGTGGTTCCAAGTATTGCCTTGTCATTGTCGATGATTTCTCTAGGTATACTTGGAACTTCTTTCTCATTTCAAAGAGTGATACGCTTGATGTTTTCTCAAGTTTTTGCAAATGAGTTGAGAATGAAGCTTCTTACCGGATTGTTTCCATCCGTAGTGACCATGGGGGAGAATTTGAAAATGAGCTTTTTGAGCATTTTTGTCAAGAATCAGGTTATGCACACAACTTTTCTTTACCTCAAACACTTCAACAAAATGGAGTTGTAGAGAGGAAGAATAGGTCTCTACAGGAGATGGCTAGGACCATGCTTCTTGAGTATAATACTCTTAAGAAGTTTTGGACTGAAGCTGTGAGTACTTCTTGTTTTGTGCAAAACTTTATTTTCACTCATCATTTACTTAAGAAAACCCCCTATGAGTTATGGCATGGTAGGAATCCTTCTATTGAGTATTTCCACATTTTTTGATGTCCTTATTTTGTCTTGAATACGAAAGATTCTCTTGACAAGTTTGATCTGGAATCATACAAGACTTTCTTTCTTGGCTATAGCACTACTAGCAAGGCATATAGAGTTTATAATGTTGATCTTGCTAAGGTAGAAGAATCTATTAATGTAAATTTTATTGAGACTAACCCCTCTATTCCCAAAGATATTTTTTCAAATGATGATGTTGCAGATGAACTAATTCCTATCCTTAAAGAAATCAACATCACCCAAAAGGGAAAAGAGATGGACGCTTAAGAAGAAGACGAAGATGATGAAAAGAAGGATCCAACTCCCAGGTTTGTAAAGAATCATCCTAAGGAGCTGATTTTAGGTGATCCATTTGAGAGAGTAAAGACGTGGGCTGCATTCAACAAAGAACAAGCCAACAGTGCCTTCATCTCACAACTAGAGCCTGAAGATGAAGAGGATTCCGGGGAGGATTGTGAGCCTGTGCTACACCCATGGGAGGCATATGAAGATTTGGGTGGGAGCCTAAAATCAATCAAGGAAAAAAAATCAAAGTGAATGGGAGGCTCTTTGAAGGTGTATGCGTGCTTATGTTTGACTTCTAAATGTTTTGGATCTTTGTTTGTGGTTCTTAGCTTTGGATATTCTGTGAGACTTCCCTATTTCTAGTTGAAGAAGGTTGATGCTTAGTGATGATTCAAACTTTACACGAGGCTTTTTCATGTTCTAGTTGTGCAGGATGAGAAGGTTATGTATGGCTCTAGGGGGTCATAGTCTATGACATTCTTGGTCATTTGTCCTCTAGTTTGCTACTGTCTCTTCTAACCTGGGGTTTGGTCTGTTTGTTCCTGGCTTTCTGGTGTTTTGTTCCCTGTGTAGAACTTTGATCTTTCTTTTTTCCTTAGTTTAGATTCATAGGGGGCACAATTTTTGTACCTAAAGATGGTTAATAATAAGATCCACGCTTTCTAGACCAAATGTCAAATTTTATAAAGATACAATATATATGATTATACATTGTGTCTACTCATCACACAATACCTAAGAAACCTTATATAGATCATTACAAATCACATATACAACATGTCAAAAGACCTCAAGAGACAAGAGAAATATATACATATGTTGTCTGTTTGTTGGGAGTTGTGTCATGCATTGATCACATATATTAATTATAAGACATGAATCATTGGTCATAAAACAAATAATGTAAGAAGTCACTAATGATCCAATGCAATTGAGTGTAAGTATACATAATACAAATCCCATAAAAAATCATTACCTTGACACACTAATATATAAAATAAAAACCTTTAATGTTTAGATTTAATCCTAAACTTTATCATTGTTGTGTACAAGGAGTGTTAGTTTATGTTTATGCAGATCAATTTTTATTTTACAATGGCCCTCCACATAGAACTTCAAAAGAAAATGGATGAGACCACATAGTTAGACTAGAGGAAGATATAACATATTAATGAATAAAAGCACATGAGGAGGACCAAGTCTTTTTCTACAACTCTCTAATCTTTTTCTACACACTATTGGTAATAAAAGTTCTCATTAACAAATAAAGCCCCCAACTTATGACTAGATGTTGACTACATGATCAAAAACTCGAGTCTCAACTAATTTCTCATCTCCCCTTTAGCCAACATGCTATGTTGTTTCCATTGATAGTCAAAGAATACGCCTCCTTCTTATATCGCTTAATAGCCACATAATCATTTTTGTAGAGAGAAAGACAACCATGTTTTCCATTTAAATTACTGGCATTCGGAAGCTTACCTTCCATGATGTAGGTATACAAGATTGTCACAAATGTTATTGTATCATTACAACAACACAACTGATATCTATGCTTTTATTATTTGGAGGGACATGACCTGCATGAACATGTTGGTAATGTCGTTCATGGGGACATGGGTCTTGAGAAGTGCTTTCTCTAACATTGGCAAAAATTCAGTGGTTCATGAGGTTTATGATCATGTACATGTTGAGACTGACAACAACTTAATAAGAAGAGTGCCATGTAACAATGAGGCAAGTAGAAATCAACATTGAGGGCATTTACTTCTGGATTTCATGGCAGTAATTTTAAACTTTACAACTAGCAATGTGTTTAGGATGTTAGTTTTGTTTGTAAGAGAGAGTATGAAGAAAATGAATTTTGAATCATGCACACTCGCATAGTGTTTTCAAACTTCTATTTATATCAAGAGTTTGTTTACATTTAAGTTACAAAATGTTTTGGGCTTAATAGGCAATACCATGAAATCATGTCTAGTATTTTTTTAAGAGAGAGGATGAAGAAAATGAATTTGGAATCATGCACACTCGCACAATGTTGTCAGTATTCTACTTATATCAAGAGTTTGTTTACATTTAAGTTACAAAATGTTTTGGGCTTCATAGGCAATATTGTGAAATCATATCTCAAAGCCTAAAAAATTAGGATAGAAGGTGTTTACATAGTGTGACACATTTAAATGAGAGACTATATTTAAAAACCCGCACAATTTATGTCTGAGGTAATCACATACGCATCTTGGAAAAGTATCAAAATGTTTCTTTAGTCAAGGTTTTGGTGAACATGTCAAACAATTAATCCTTAGAGGAAAAAACTTGGTACGATGTGCCCAAGAAAAACTTCCTCACTAATATAGTGGTAATATAACTCAATATGATTTGATTGAAAATGTAGGATGGGGTTGATAGTGAGGCATAAGGAACTTAAATTGTCACAATAGAGGACTTACATATGACTTTGTATGATATTAGATTCTTGAAGAACATGATAAAATCATGTGATCTCCGTAGTTTTGAGGGAGAGAGATATATTCATCTTATGTGCTAGATTTGGAGATATTTGGTTGCTTCTTTTAAGACAAGAAGATGCTTGTTCTTCCAAGGAAGACACAAAATTCACTAATGTTTCATTGGGTTAGAGGGCAGCCTTCTCAGCCAACATCTAAAAAATTGGGAATGTTAAGAACATGATCCTTAAAGATTTGAATGCCCAAAGATAATGATCATTTTATATAACATAGCAATCTCTTAAATAAGGACATATGTGTTGTAGTAAGGTTGAAGAAATTGACATGCTAGGTTCACACCATAGGTGATGTCATGTCATGCTAAGGTGAGGTACAAAAGAAACCCCATAATAATTTGATACTAATCGGGATCAGAGAGGGTGTTGAATGTTATTACAAGTATTCTTAAAGAAAAGGAGTTATAGAAGTAGCAAATGTTTACAATGAAACATATTTTCTCTTTACAAAAGATCATTGAAATATTTCACTTGATGCAATAACATACCACATTCATTATGATCTGCCTCTACTCCCAGAAAATAGCAAATGCCACCCATATTCTTTCAGGGAGAGCTTTATTTCAAGTTTGGTAATGACTTTAGATAAAAGGGGCCAAAGTTTTCCAATAATCAAAATATTATCTAACTAGAGTAGTTGATATATCATATGACTCTTTATATAATTAAAAAAATAGAGACAAGTCAGCAATGCTTGCATATCAAGAAAGAATAAATTTATTGTGTTAACTAGGCTCTCAAAGCCTATTTTATATTATATAGGGCTTTTTGCAACTTATATACATGATAAAAATATGAAGGATGTTGGAACTATGGGAGATTGATCCATGTAAACCATAAAATCTCAATTGCCATTTACAAATATATTACACACATCCAATTGTTATATGGACCCACATTTGAACCAACCTTGAAGAGAAAACCCTTATGTTAGGCGACTTCACAACTGGATTGAATATATCGACATAGACAATCACTTCCTCTTGGTGAAACTCCTTAGATATAAGGTGAGCCTTTAGTTTGTATAGACTTTCATCTTCTCTATATTTGGTTTTGAAGACCCATTTACAGACTATTACATTGTACTGATGTTCTCTTTCAACCTAAGTTTAGGTGTTATTACTTTATAATGCTTGTAACTCCTCTTCCACGGCTCATTTTCGACCTTCATCTTGCAATGTGATTTTAATATTTTTGTTTATAGTAGAGTGAATGACATTGTAAGTTCTTATCTTGGATATGTCTTAACAATGACATGCTTGCCTCCAGTTGTCATAGTGTGACAACTAAACAATGTAGGTTGAGCTGGTAAGCTTGAAGTTTCTTGTGATAGGTCAGTTTTAAGGTTATAGGGTGGAAAGTGAATAGCTTCTTGTGAATTTCTATACATGTAATGGTGAGTATTGATGACTCTTTGGTCAAGAATAATAGTTGTAGACACACTATGTTCAACAATATCACCATTCTCAACAACATTGTAAATGTCTTGCAAATCCAAATTGGCATAGTCATCTTGACAATTCATAGAGTGTTTTTGATAAGAAAACACTTAATTGATGATATGCTTGTAAGGAAACAAGAAAAGGAAGAAACTACAATCTTCTTCAACAAGCATAATTTTTGTAGTGATCACATTATTCATAAAATTTCCACTAGGAGGATGTGTGACTGAGGCAATGTTGGTAGATGCAAATTTAATAGAAAGCACATGACAAATGAGATCATCATACATTGTCAACATCATATGTTTAGTATTATATTGCATTTTACATGCTTTATCTCTGAAGGAAAAAATGCTTTCACTAAATACCACATCTTCTGGGACATATAGTTTCTTTGTTGGAGTGTGGAAACTCTTGTATCATTTGAATTAGCATTATAAAATAGGAGAACACATGGAAAAGAACAAGGATACAATTTAATGGGTATAATATTAAGGTATGTATAACATAAAGTTCCAAACATCTTAAGATGTGTATAATGTAACATACCAAATTCTGAATGTAATCTCCAAGTAACCCTTTTCCCTAAGTTTTCTTCTCATTTTTGTCCTTTATGTCCTTATTGATGAATTAGTGTAATTTCTAGTGGTTTTGTGAACATTTATTCAATAATTATACCAATTAAATGGTTTATGCACAAATACCTCAGTGAAATCTTATTTAAGGATCTAAAATGCAAAATCACCACTTAAGTGGAATAATGGTAAATAATTAAGTGCTAGATGTGTAAGGCCCCAAACCTTGATTAATATATTTAACAAGATTATTACCATAATTAAGTGATTTAAACCCTAATATAACCTTGTGAGGTGTTTTGAAATCATTAGATAAGCATAATTTTCAAGTTTGGTCCAAATTGGATGTTGTTTGTGCAAGTTATGCAATTTTTATGCACATTTTGGACTTTTTTGAAATTTGCCCAATTGGGAGGTTTTATTTGCAAATTTTCACATGCCTTATGATCCTTATATATTTCCTTATCATTATATAGATTTTTGGGCCACAGGGTGCCTAGTTGTACCTTGGTTTGGAGGTGTTTCTCTTTAGGGGCAGTTTAGGGATTTCCCTCTTAATGGATGAGCTTATCTTTAGGAGTTATCAACCAATGGAGTGGCTTCTTTGTTTGTAGGTCGGTGATGGGCCTAGAAAACTGAAAGCTTTATATACTCCTTCCTTACCTCCCAACCAAAATATTTGATCCATATCACCTCCCTCATACTTAGAACTTCGTCCTCTCTCTATTTGGCCATAGAGGATCTATCCCAAGGTAGAAGAAGATGACATCTGTGTGACGAAGGTCTTCTAGGGTTTCATCTAAGCTCATCTAGGGTTTCTAAAGTCACCTTTTGGTGTTTTTGACCAAGGCAAGTAGGTTTCTTCCCCTTCTCCTCTATTTTCCCTATTGTTCTCCTTCCTTCCACCTTCCTCTAGGTTGGAAACATGATCTTCCATGGAAGAACTCCATATAAATCTTAAAAACTATTCTTTCCATGTTCCTCTTGCTTAGGGTTTGTATCCTTGGAGAAGAAAGTGATTCTTGCTCAAGTTTAGAGGTTGTGCTTGGAGCTACCAACGCATCTTGTTCGCGTTTCTTACTGATTGGGATCTGATATTCTTTCTAGAGGCAAGTTATATAACTTGATCCACATTTATTTCTTATTATAAGCTTGTTAGTTCATATTCTTATGCTTAAATGATGATCTCCACCTTTAGATGATGCTCTTGTTTAGGAATTCATTTCTTTGTTGTTCTATACTTTGTTACTAGCTCTAGATGAACTTGAAATGATTGGTACATCCCTCCTAGGGTAAAGAATGACCTAGGATAGGTTTTGGGGGGGGGGAAGTCACAGGCCGGCCCCTCCCCCTCGTTCTCTCTTCCTCGCTTGCAACTAAATTACTGACATCTCATTTTCTGGTTGGTCAGAATTGGAAAATTCATATATTTTGAATCGCTCATTCAAAATTAATAAAAAAATATGTTTTGAAATTGGAAAATTAATCTCAATCTAATAAAAATTCTTTCGAGGTCTGATTTCAAGGTTTTTCTGAAAGGTGACTTTTGGAATATGATTTTAATACATAAAATCCATAAAAATACAATTTAATCACCATAACTCCAAAATTGACATAAAGATATATTTTCTTGATGAATAGAACCTAATTAGTCCAATGGTGATATTTTCATAGTCTAAATCCAAGTTTTGTGAAAAAGGTCCAATCTTAGGTTTTTTTTGCAATATGTACACTAATGAATGTTAATAAATTAAAATAGGCCAAAGTTGAACTTGGAACATCTAGAAGTGATGGAACTTGGTATTTCAACATAATAAAATTTAGATTTAGACTATGAAAATCTCACCATTAGACTAATTAGGTTCTCTTGATCAAGAAAATATATTTTTATGTCAATTTTGGAGTTATGGTGATTAAATTGTATTTTTAAAGGATTTTATGTATTAAAATCATATTCCAAAAATCACCTTTCAGAAAAACCTTGAAATCATACCTCAAAAGCATTTTTATTATATTGAGCTTAATTTTCCAATTACAAAGCATATTTTTTTATTAATTTTGAATGAGCGGTTCAAAATATATGAATTTTCCAATTCTGACCTTTTTCACAAAACTTGGATTTATACTATGAAAATCTCACCATTGGACTAATTAGGTTCTCTTGATCAAGAAAATATATCTTTATGTCAATTTTGGAGTTATGGTGATTAAATTGTGCTTTTAATGGATTTTATGTACTAAAATCATATTCCAAAAATCACCTTTTGGAAAAACCATAAAATCAGACTTCGAAAGCATTTTTATTAGATTGAGCTTAATTTTCCAATTTCAAAACATATTTTTTATTGTTTTTGAATGAGCAGTTCAAAATATATGAATTTTCCAATTCTGACAACATCTAAAAGTGATGGAACTTGGTATTTGAACACAATAAAAAGGTATGTGCATTCTTGCACCCTAAGTTGGGATATTTGCAAACCAAACTCCTTATTCCCTAATGAGGCACTATGTGACCCTTTTTTCTCTATTCATGACTCTTTTGCTAAATTGCCTAAAAAATAGTATTGCTATTCTATTTCTTGGGTCTTGTACCCTACTACCATGTTTCAAATATACGATTCTTATACTTGCCAAAGTTTCTCTTAGCATGTTGATTTTATTAGACTATTTAGCTAATGTAGTGGTACTTATGTACAACCACCAATAGATAGGGAATGTGTTATTTCACCCTAGTGAATATGTAATTCTCCCACACATATAATTTGTGTAGGTGATTGGGAATATTTTATTTCTCCCCTCACCTATAGGTTGGGGAGCGGTAGGTGCCTCAACCCTACTTAGTTAATGTAGTCAATATTAATCATGCATGCAATTCCTTTACTATTTTAATGTTATGGCAAGCATATATTTTGATTATGCCTCATACTCTTGATCTCTTTATCTATTGATGAACTTATAGACTTTACTTCTGTGTTATTTTCTTTCTTTTATTCTTGTTCATATTGTTGACACATACCCTATTTTCTTTCCCTCTTACTGGGTGATTTCCCAACCACCCAGATTTTAGACAAGGTGTTGAACAAGATCAAGGAAAATAGGACCAAGAGTAGATTCAAGACTTTGTTGAAGGATGTCTAGGTTGCTAAAGCCAAGTCCTTTGTTTTCTCATCTTTTTCTTATGAAAAACTTATGTAGTGAACAATGATGAAATCCATGTAATATCTTTAGTTTCTTTTCCTTTCTATTGTTATTGACATTTTATATGTATTTGGTGCATGCTTATTTGCTTGGAATATTATACATGCATCCCTCAATATCTATTATCTTTGTGAAAATATGGATGTTTTGTATTTCCTTCAAATTTTAGTAAGGAGGTGATCTCGCCTCTTTACATTATGGTATCATAGCTTTCAAGAAGCTACTAGGTCATGAAGTTGAAAGCAAGGGTGTCTAGAAAGGATCAAGGTTTGGGGTTGGCAAGGTTTTCCTTCGCACCACTAGCTTGCTTTACGAGGACTCCTAGATCCATATGATACCTACCTGGCCTGAGCTGATATGGATTGTGTCTGAAATAGCATGCTTTTAGGCAATAGTAGCCTTAGACATTCTTTTCTCATCTATGTTTCTATACTCCTAGAAACCTAATATGATAACATTTTCTTTTAGGAGAGTTGACTTGTTTGAAAACATGAACAACAACAACTCCAAGGGTTCCCACCCAAAATGACTCCAGTAGTTTGGACACTCCGGTGACACCACAAGGACATAGTGTGGTGAACCCTAACACCCATGTTCTTACCCCAAAACATGAGTTGGGCATGTTGCGCCAGCTACTCTCTTCTACCCTAGTGTGGCAACTCACCGTTGTTGCTGCTAATGCTAACAAGCCAAAGGAGTTTGGCCTGATGAACTTCATCAAGATGCTACTGCCTTACTTCAAAGGAGAGAGTGAACCAGACATGGTTTATAAGGATGATGATTGGGTTTTGGCTCTAGACCAGACTTTTGAGGGCATGGCATATCATCCTCACCAAAAAGTCTGCTTTGCAACCTATGTGTTGGATGGACTGACCCGAGGGTGATGGAACGACATAGCCCACACTAGAGACACAACCACCATGACTGGGGGCCAGTTTCTCAATCTCTTTAGTGAGAAGTACATCTTCTCGAATTTCTTGAGGAATAAGGACGTCGAGTTGTACAACCTTAAGTAGGGGGCATGATCGTTGCTGACTTACGTTCAACGGTTCCTACTGTTGGAACTTTATGCCACAAACCTTGGTGTTGAGAGAAGATCGACCCCATTCCTAGAGGGTCTGACCTATCAGGTTGGTCGAAACCTTATTCCACAACTTCCACTCACCTTCCAACAAATGGTGGACAAGGCCTTGGCGATTGAATCTTACCTTGGATTCCAACCTTCAGGGCACAACAACAACAACAAGAGGAAGAATCATGGCAACAACCATGGTCATGAGAGGTGCAACCAGTGCTCCCGCTACCATCCTCCTATGAGGTGCCCTGCCAACAATGCCACCACTCAAAGAGATGATAGACCTGCACCTACCTGCCATGAGTGCAGCCATGTTGGACATATTCGACCTATTTGTCCCCGATTTAGCAAGGACAAGCTCCAACCTAGCAAACGACCTAGCAGCCGCAACAACCATGATAGAATTTGCCTCAAGGAAACAACAATCAAAATCAACGGTGACCTCCTGTGGATATGCGAAATGGAAGGGTGTTTGCTATGAATACTGAAGAAGATGGAGAGGGAAATGAAGTCATTGAAGGTACCTACCTATCAATATGTATCCTATCAAGGCACTTTTCAATTTTGGCTCTTCGAACACCTTCATGTCTTTTCAGCTTGCTTCCATATTAGAGTTAGAATCTGAATACATGGACTATGTGTAAGATGTGAAAACACCTAGTGGTAGGATCTTCTCTTATTATCTCGAACTCCATACCTTGGAACTTTGTATATCGGGAAAGATATTTTCTTCAGACTTTATCCTACTCGACATGTCTGCCTTTGATGTTATCTTGGGTATGGATTGGTTGAAGAAGCATGATGCAGCCTTATTGTGTCAGGATAAGAAAGTTATCTTATTGAAACTTGATTTAGAGAGGCTATGTATCAAGAGTAGGAAGCGAGAGGGTCTACAATTTATCATCTCTGCCATCAAAGCCGAAAAACTTGTCTCTCAAGGGTGTAGACATACTTAGCATATATCGTTCTTGATGCCACACCTCCTGCTCTATATCATATAGTTATGGTGAAGGACTTTCCTGATGTGTTTCCTGAGGAGTTCACCAGACTACCACCAACTCGCGAGGTGGAATTTACCATCAAGCTTATGCCTGGGACTTCATCGATCTTAAAGTCGCCTTACCGCTTGGCCCCTGCTGAACTTACTGAGCTTAAGAAGCATCTTCAGGCGCTTCTTGACATGGGTTATATCCTGTAACATAAGAAAACCTAGAACCTAATCTTATTCCAAGGTTAAGAGTTTAGAGACCTTAGTCTTTGGACTAAGCCAAACAAGGATAAATATATACACATTAGTAGATAATTGAAACCCTAACTTGTTAATGCATAAATAATTCACCCTAACATGTAGACATATAAACAAGGATGAAATAATACTTCCATATTAATCATGAGAAGGATACATAGAATAAGTCACATGTGAAAATGTTGAATTACCAAGCTAAATGAGATAAAGGATAAATATATTTGATTCCGTGCATAAAAATGTCATATAACCTTTTTGTTGCAATATGATGAATAATGATGATAATAATAATAATGAAATAATATGTTGATGAATATAATAATGGACCACAAATACCAATTTATGTAAAACTCATAATAGGAAGACAAATAGGTTAGAAATAACCTCAGATTGGTTCCCTTTGGATGTGTTTTGGCTTGGAGGCCAAGTTTCATAAAATTTAGGATAATAATAATCACATCTAGAAAGAAAAATGTGTTTTTCCTTCAAAATATGAAATAAAATACTTCATGACTCCAAAAGTGGAAAATAATCTTAGAATCATAAAATACACATTAAAAATTGCCTTTGGGTGAATTTTCACTCAATTTGGAGATTATTTGATTAAAAGATGAAATCATGAGAGAGAAAGTGTGTAGAACCTTCAAAAACATTAAATAATGTACAAACAACTTCAACATATAAAATTGATGACAAATTCATATCCAAGACACTTAATCTGACTTGTGGGTGAAGTTTCTTCAAATTTGGAGAATCCTAGAGCCATTAATGCATGAGGAAAGAGAAATGAGATTTTCTTACTTAATGAATCAAAAGTTTTCAAATATGAAATCTAATTGCATAATCAGAATCTTCATGTGTTAATTGGCCTATGTGCCAAATCTCATTTAATTTGGAGTTTGTTTTCACCCTTTTTGGAAAAGAGAGAAAATGAAAAAAATAATGTGAATACATTGTATTCGAATCAGAACAGAAATCCATTTATGTGTCACGCATGCTTTCTTTTTCTTTTCATATGCGAGATTTCTCCTCAGCTGTTCAATCATGGATCTGACGATCTAGGGGTTGTCTTCTGCTCTGTTCTTGTTTTGGAAACCAGTATGTAATTTGTTTTTGGGATTTCTCCCTCCTCACTCGACGATTCTTTAAGATATTTTCTCTATTGGATTCCTTGTCCAATTCTACACACATTGACCCCTTGCTCGAGCCCTAGAACTCTATAAATAACAAACATACAATTTGGCTTTCTCTACCAATTTTTGTAGACGAGCATCCACTACAACGCGTCCTCATGTGAGTACTCCAAAACTCCCCTCAGTCTTTGCTCGGTTCTCCTCCATCATCAATTGGATCCATGCTTCCCCAAAAAACCTTAGATACTCGCTCTAGGTCTCTGGCAACTTCGCCTCCATCCCAGCTTTCTCTGGCGTCTGCAGACAAATTGGCTATACAGTAAGCTTCCTCGAACCTCTGCTATAGTTTTCCTCTTCTCGTTATGTCTCTGTTTGCTTCGGTACATCATGTCCTATAGCTATGTTGAAGCTGCTCATCGATGGTTAATGTTTTGGCCGATTAGGGATCCTTCGATCTTAGAAACCACACACCTGTCTTTGAGGTGCTCTGGCGATTGTTTTTATGGATTTTGCTTCCTAAAATCTTGTTTCTTTGGCCTCATGGACCTTACCTCTGTTCTGGTCGTGACGGGTGTCTGTTCTCAGGTCTCTGACGATGGGAATCACTTCTGCTAAAGCTCGTTGGCTTCGTTCGGTTGTGAGGGACTTACCTCTAACCTTGGTTTCTCGTGCATCTTGATCTTATGGGTTTTTGGAGCCATGATCTCCTATGATGTTCTGTCGTGCTTCAACCATGTTGAGGGATGAGGAGGTGATGCATTCCTCACGATGAATTCCCCTATGTGCCCTCCTTTTTCTTATTCCTTTATTTTCTGAACCAAGGGTTTTTTGGTCATTTAACAGTCAATTCCTTTTATTTTAGAGCTAATGCCTTTTTCCAGCTTGTCTGTGGGGCCAACTGAGTTGACCGCTCATGATTGGGCCAACTCAGTGCGCACACCCTCCTCTTTCTTTTTTGCAGATGATTTGTTGACATGGATTTTCCCAATTTGGTCTATTTTCAAAATTTCATAACTAATTATTTGTAGCTCAAAAAAATATAATTAAATATGTTTTGGAATAAAAAATATACGAGCTTGCCAAAATCTAATGTTGTAAATATGTATTTTAATGGATTTTCCTAAGTAAGTAATAACTTGCATAATTTATAACTAATAATCTATAAGTCAGAAAAATATAATAAAATATATTTTGAACACAGAAAAAGATAATCTAAAACATGGTATGGTTTTGATAACCTAATTCACTAATGATAAAAAGGCAATTTTTAGGGTTTTGAATAATTAATGTAAACTTAACCCTAATTCTACATATATGCATCATAGGTGCTTTGGAGACCTAGGCTTAGATCTAGGGCTGACTTTGGATAGCTCGGATTCTTAAGTAAGGTATGTTTTCATCCCCTATTATTCCTTTTGAGAAATTAACCTATTTTCTTCTTTCTCTTGGTCCTATGGACAATATCCTACACAATATACTTTCTTTTGAATATTATGGTTCAGGTGAATTACTTTATTTGGTATTGATCTTGTGATCATATTTGGACATTCTCTTGGTCCCTTTCTTATACATTGTCCATGTTGGAACACTATTTAATGATACATAAAATCTTTTGCCGCTTGTATGGTGGATGTTTATGTTGACCATTAGTATGATGGAAACTTTTGTATAATCTAACTATACTTTCTACTTGCCTCTACATTAAACATGAATTGTGATTCAGGGTCACTAGAACAATGTAATTGCATTGGTTTTTGGGTAGTATGCACATGTTATTATTGGGATGGAGGTGGTGGTGCCCCATACCCGAGTTTCAAGTTTGTGAGGCTTGGCCCAACTTTTATATATATTGGGAGTTAGGCAGTATGTCATTCTCTATTAGGTTTCAAGTTTGTGAGGCTTGGTCACCATTGTCTTTATATTGTTCTAGGGTAACTAATTGTAATACTCACACAAGCTACAAAAGAGTCCTCTCTTATATATATATATATATATATATATATATATATATATATATATATATATATATATATATATATATACATATATATACATATATATATGTGTGTGTGTCAAAATAAACACACACACACACATATATATATATATGTGTGTGTGTGTGTGTTTATCTCACATGCATGCAGGTTGATGGTTATGGGGTGTGTGCCCTAATTCTTTATATGTGCTAGTATGGCACCCTTTTTATTTGTTTAGTTATGGCAATTATCTCTTTTATTGTATCTCTTTCTTTTATGCCTAATTGGGTAGTCCTTTACTTTTCTATGGGAAGCATTCTTTACTTGACCACCTTTTATTCCATAATTGTTCAACCATATTTTAGTGTGCACATACCAGCTTTTTGTTGATGTTATCTTTTCTTTTCCTTTTGTGGGGTATGCATCCAACCCCAGGTGTTGGACTAGGATAAGGCAATCAAGGTGGACCTGGACCACAATAAGTGTAGCTGAGATCTTGTGGAAGACTTTCTTGAAGTTGTTAGGTGATCCTCAACTATTTATATGTTTAGTTAATCTTTCCTTTTATCTCACCCTACATGGTGAAGGATAGGGATGTTAACAAACTTTGTAATGGTTAGATACACCTTTATATTCTGCTGCTACTTTGGTGTTATTATACATTCATGTTGAATCAATTGGTTATCATCCCTTTATGAGAAATTTTTTAGGTTGGTGTTTGGTTCGGGATGTTGCCTTTTAATTTTAGTAGGGAGTGGATCCCACTCCTTACATATCTGCCCCAACATCTCACCTTGAGGAGCCCCTATTTTGTTTGTGAAGAAGAAGGACAATTTGTTGCGGATGTGCACAAACTACCGCATGCTCAACCAAGTGATGATGAAGAACCGTTATCCCTTGCCTCACATCACTGACCTGTTCGATCACCTAAAGTTAGCCACCATGTTTTGAAGATGGACTTGCGAATTGGCTACTACCAGATGCATTTGAAGGATGAGGATGTGCTAAAGACAATGTTCAGAACTTGCTATGAGTTCCTGGTCATGCCTTTTAGTTTGACTAATGCCCCTACTGCTTTCATGGACCTGATGGAGTGAGTATTCCATCCTTACCTCAATCAATTTGTGGTAGTGTTCATTGATGATGTTTTGTTTTACTTCTAGATGGAAGAACAACATCGCAAACACTTGCAGACTGTGCTCACACTGAGACAAAACCAACTTTATGCAAAATTCTCAAAATGTGATTTCTGGATAAAGGAATTGATGTTTCTGGGTCATGTGATTTCTACCGGACATATAGTTGTTGATCTTGTGAAGATAGAAGTTGTGATCAAGTGGAAAGCTCGGAAAAATCCCTCAGAGATTCGTAGTTTCCTCTAATTAGTAGGTTACTATCAAAGATTCATCAAGAGCTTCTCAGAGTTAGCCTTGACTTTGACCAAGTTGACACAGAAGGAGGTCAAGTTCTCATGGACACCTGAACGTGAGGATAGTTTCCAAAGGCTAAAGGAGTGCTTGACATCTACACCTGTTCTTGCCTTTCCTGTTGAAGGCATACCCTATGTTATTCACACTAATTATTCCAAACATAGCTTGGGTTGTGTCTTGATGCAATAAGGTAGATTGATCGCATATGCTTCCTGCCATTGAAACCGAATGAAGCAAATTGGCCTATACATGATTTAGAGCTAGTTGCCATTGTTCATGCTCTAAAAATATGGCTACACTATCTCTATGGAGTGAAGTTTGAAGTCTTCTCTGACCATAAAAGCTTGAGTTACTTGTTGACATAGAAAGATCTGAACCTACTACAATGAAGGTGGATGGAGTACCTTAAGGACTATGACTTTACCATCACCTATCATCCCGATAAAGCAAATTTAGTTGATGATATTTTGAGTTGAAAGAAGGATCTTATATGTGCTGCTATGAGATGTTCTGTGTGAAAGAATCTGGAACATGTTTCTAGTTGGCAACCTCAGTTTGTTGATTTAATGGATGAAAATTAAGTTGTGTGTGCACATGGCTAGTATGTTCTTGCACTGACCTGGATCTCAGAGGTTGTAGTTGCATAGTTGGAGAGTTCTGAGCTTGAGGATATGAATGCCTTAGTAGAGAAACTGTAATCTGACTTCTCAGTTGGAGTGGATGGTATTGTACGCTTCCGACATAGGTTGTAGATTCCTAATGTTGGTAATCTGAGGCAGAAGGTTCTAAGTGAAGCTCATCGATCTAAGTACATGATTCATCCTGACACAACTAAAATGTACAAGGGCCTATAAAAAATCTTCTGGTGGAAGAATATGAAGAATGACGTAGCTTTGTTTGTTGTAAAATGTTTGACCTATCAGAAAGTCAAGATAGAGCATCAATGATCTCGTAGATTTCTTCATCCACTTGAGATTCCATAATGGAAATGGGAGAATATTACCACAAACTTTGTTACTGGTTTCCTTAAGTCTAAGAAAGGTTATGATGTTGTTTGGGTGGTGATTGATTGACTCACAAATTCTACCCACTTCTTGCCTTTCAAATCCACTTACAAAGTTGTTGTTGTGGCTCAGTTGTATGCTGAGTGGATAGTTCATTTGCATGGAGTGCCTGAAGTGATAGTTTCTGACCATGACCCAAAGTTTACCTACAGAATATGGAGTCAGATTCAATAAGAGATGAGGACTGGCCGATAATTCAATACAACATATCATCCACAAATCGATGGTCATTCAGAAAGGACAGTGCGGGTTCTGGAGGATTTTCTTCATGCTTGTGTGATGGATTGGGGAGGTTCTTGGGATAGTTATCTGCCATTAGTTGAGTTTGCTGACAACAACAACTACAAAGCTAGTATTGGTATGTCACCTTTTGAAGTTATCTATGGTAAACTTTTCATTCACCTTTGCATTGGGATGATGTTGGTGAACATTCTCTGGTGAAGACAGATGTTATGCAGATGATGATAGATAAAGTTCAGCTGATTAAGAAGCATATGAAAGTTGCTCAAGATCGATAAAATATGTATAATGACAAGAAAAGATCTGATGTTAGCTTCTTAGTGGGTGACTATGTGTTCTTAAAGTTCAAGCATGTACACTCTATTTCAAGATCTAAAGTGAAAGGCAAACTGAGTCTCCACTATGTTGGACCATTCGAGATCTTGGACAAGGTTGGATATTGTGCATACCACTTAGCTCTTTGTCTTGTATATTATAAGATTCATAATGTGTTCCATGTCTCTATGTTGAAGAAGTGTGTGAAGGACTCTTCTCGTGTGCTTACTATTGAGCCTTTGAAGATTCATGAGAATCTGACATATGAGGAGCTACATGTGAAGATCTTAGACTCCTGAGTAAAGCAATTGAAGAACAAGGAGATTGAGTTGGTGAAAGTTTTGTGGAAATAGCATGGTTTGGAAGAAACCACTTGGGAGTTGAGAGATGAGATGTTTCATACTCACCCATCTCTTTTTGTTTGATATTTCATGGACGACATCCTTTTTAAGGTGTGGAGTGTTATAACATATTGAATTTTGAATGTAATCTCCATGTAACCCTTTTCCCTAAGTTTTCTTCTCATTTATGTCCTTTGTCCTTGTTGATGAATTAGTGGAATTTATAGTGTTTTGGTGAACATTTGTTCAATAATTATACCAATTAAAGGTTTTATGCACAAATACCTCAACGAAATCTTATTTAAGGATCTACAATGCAAAATCACCACCTAAGTGGAACAATGGTAAATAAATTTGTGCTAGAAGTGTAAGGCCTCAAACCTTTCTTAATGTGTTGAATAAGCTTAATTACCATAATTAAGTACTCTAAACCCTAATATAACCTTGTGTGGTGTTTTGAAATCATGAGATAAGCTTAAGTTTCAAGTTTGGTCCAATTTGGTTGTTGTTTGTGCAAGTTATGCAATTTTTATGCACATTGTGGATTTTTTTGCAATTCACCTAATTGGGAGGTTTTCTTTGCAAATTGTCACATGCATTATGATCCTTATATGTTTCCTTATCATTATCAAGATTTTTGGGCCATAGGGATCCTATTTGTACCTTGGTTTGGAGGTGTTTCTCTTCAAGGGCATTTTAAGGATTTCCCCCTTTATCGATGAGCTTATCTTTAGGAGTATCAACCAATGGGGTGGTTTTTTTGTTTGGAGGTCGGTGGTGGGCCTGTAAAACTGACAATTTATGGATAAGAAGTCTCTAGGAGATGTGGAATAGTTGTTTTCATAGCTATAGAAGCTCTAGGCTATGGACACATTGAAAGCTCCATGGACATATCATGCTTGACTCCTTCCTTATCCATAAAGGCTTGCATGTCCATGGGCACCCTTAGCCATGGACACATGGAAAGTAACTTGAAACCTCATTCTTTTCTTATTACTTATCCATAAAGGCTTGCATGACCATTGTCACCCTTATACATGGATACATGGAAAGTAGCTTAGACACATCATGCCTTGCTTCTTCCTTAACCATAAAGCTTTATATACTCTTTCCTTACCTTTCAGCCAAAATATTTTATCCATATCACCTCCCTCCTACTTAGAACTTCATCCTCTCTTTTTTTGGGCATGGAGGATCTGTCCCAAGGTAGAAGAAGATGACATCTTGGTGAAGAAGGTATCTAGGGTTTCATCTAAGCTCATCTAGGGTTTTTCAAGTCACTTTTTAGCATTTCCGACCAAGGCAAGTAGGTTTCTTCCCCTTATCCTCTATTTTCCTTGTTTTTATTCTTCCTTCCACCTTCCTCAAGGTTGGAACCCTGGTATTCCATGGAAAAACTCAATCTAAATCTCAAAAATGCTTCTTTCCATAATCCTCTTGCTTAGTGTTTGTATCCTCAGAGAAGAAAGTGATTCTTGCTCGAATTTGGAGCTACCAACCCATCTTTCTCGAGTTTCCTACTGATTGAGATCTGATGTTTCTTCATAGAGGCAAGTTATATAACTTTATCCATGTTTATTGCTTATTATGAGCTTGCTATTTCATATTCTTATGCTTAAATAATGATCTCGACCTTTAGATGATGTTATTGTTTAGGGTTTCATTTCTTTGTTGTTTTATACTTTGTTACTAGCTCTAGAGGAACCTGAAATGATTGTTACATCCCTCCTAGGGTAAAGGATGACCTAGGATAGGTTGTTGGGGGGGTCACAGGTTGGCCCCTCTTTCTCTCTCTCTTCCTCATTTGCAACTAAATTGCTGACATGTCATTTTCTGGCTGGTCTAATTGGAAAATTTGTATCTTTTAAATTTCTAAATTAATAAAAAAATATGGTTTGTAGTTGGAAAATTAAGCTCTATCTAATAAAAATGTTTTAGAGGTCTGATTTCAAGGTTTTTTGGAAAGGTGATTTTCAGAATATGATTTTAATACATAAAATCCATAAAATTTACAACTTAATCACCGTAACTCCAAAATTGACATAAAGATATATTTTCTTGATTAGGAGAACCTAAATAGTCCAATGGTGATATTTTTAGAGTCTAGATCTGAGTTTTGTGCAAAAGGTCCAATCTTAAGGTTTTATACAATGATGTGCAATATGTACACTAATGAATGTTAATTAATTGAAATAGGACAAAGTCGAACTTGGAACATCTAGAAGTGATGAAACCTGGTATTTGAATACAGTAAAGAGGTATATTCATTCTTACACTCTAAGCTGGGATATTTGCAAACCAAACCCCATATTCCCTAACGAGCACTATATGAACCCTATTTTCTCTATTCATGACTCTTTTGATAAATTGCCTCAAATATTAGTATTGATATTCTATTTCTTGGGTCTTGTTATAACCCCAATTTTTTGGTTCAAATAGTGAGAAATGTAATTTCTCATATTAAAGATAATTGAACCATTAATGATATGATTTGTTTTGAATCAATGGATTCCCTTCACAATAGCCTTGATTGGTTGCTTTGTGGGCTTATTTGGCTATTGGGCCCAATAACAAGGAAATTCAATTAGTAAATGGATAATTGAATTTTTAGGAAAATAAATATGTAGAAACCTCTAGAAGGCAAATCCAAAGAGGATTTCTTGCCTCTGGGTTTCCTTGGGTTCCAAGGAGTCCAAAGTTGCATAGAGAAAGCAATAAGAAAAGAAAAGTTTAATTAAGAATTTCTTTATTAAGAAAGAAATTGAAAACAATGATATAATGTGGAAAATAGAAAGTTATGGACATGAAAAGATATTTCAATAAGTCTCCCGCAATGTGAATATATGTGGGAAGAACATTAATTTAATGAATATTTTGGAGGTATGTATCAAAGACAGAGGTGAAGTAATAATCTAGAAGTTACAAGTCATAACAGTTTTCTAAGACCAAATATTAGTGGGAAAGATATTATTATTTGCTTTCCCTTTTATATCCAATGTTGTCAAATCTATGTTTTATGGAGAAGTGGAAAGTTCCTTCCCATAATGTTGACATTTATGCATTAAAAATATGGGAAACGTATTCAATCCTTTCCTTGAAAACTTGCCTTGGATTTTCGTAATATTATTTGAAAGGTATATCAATCAAATAATTTTGGAAAGAAGTAATGGTGCGCCTTTCCACTTGTAGAACAGAAGACAAAGGGAAACGAAAAAGGATATGATGAAGGGATATGTATCTATATATATACATGAAGGATATACATCCAACCGACATTGTTTCCTTCTTCCCGCAACACCCCCATCAAACCATCTCCTCCGACTCCCTTCATCTTCTTCTTCTTAGGTATATACAGTCCAGGTTTCCCTCCGTGCAAGACACCTTCCAACCCAACTACCTAAAGGATACAATGCTTGACCCTCTCCTTGTAGCGTCTAAGATGATCGGGGGTGGCAGACTTTACGATCGGCATGGTGGTCGTTGGTCGTGGAGATCCTGGAGAAACCATGAAGTTTTAGGGGCTCTATCTTGAAGTGAGTCCGGCAAAGCCTGGCAGAGGTAGGGCCACCGACGTCCAGCCATCGGAGATGCCAGGAAGGACGAGTCAGCCGCCGCTGCTATGGCTGAACCTAGATGTATCCGTCAAGGACGGGTGAGGATCTTGAGGTCTCTGCCTGCCCCTCAGATTAGCAGGGTAGGCGGGTGCAAAATCCTCACCATCACCATCACTGGGCCAAGCACGTGGAGGGAGTCGACGGGCGGGAGGAGCAAGAGCAGTTAGGTTTTTGCCTCGCCGGAGCGTGAGTTGCAACCAGCGCCCTCGATTAGTTCTCCCAAGCCGCTGTGGTGACTAGTAGTGGTGACCAAAGATGTCGAGGGATAGATGTGGCCGCCGTAGAAGCATCGTGCCTTAGGCACCCTGTGGCAGGGCGGGCATCTGCCTCCTGTCGCGGCAGCGCTGGAGAAAGATGCCTGCGCACGGGACGACGGACGCAGGACCGAGAGCTAGGGAAAGGGATGAAATCCCAATTCTACTGAACCGCCTCATATTGGCTAGACCCAAATCTCAGTCGGCCCAGTAAAGATTTTGCAGGCATGGAAAATAAGGTAACTATTATGATGACATGTCTACATATTATTGGCCTATGTATGTTTATTCTTGAAAATGATCTGGTTAATTATTGGTAACGGGAAATATAGTGAAACTATATATCAAACTGATCAGAAAAATGAGAAGAATCCAAATAAAATATAATCAAATCCTGATTAAGCTTCTTATTCTAAAAGTATATGCTATATGTGTTGTACTATGATTAATAGAAAGGAAGATCTAGAATTGCTTTATAATGATGCTTAATTAAGTAGATTTGGTTATGTTGAGTTAATACCCGATCTTGACTTGTCTAATAAAGAAATCCTTGATAATGATGAATAATTAATGATGCTAGATTAATAATCTTATACATGCTGCTTTAGGGTTTTAAAACCAATGTTGACATCTTGCTATGATCTTAATTCCACTAATGTATCATGAATAGTTTAGTATATGTAAGATGATTAGGTTAGGATTTGTAACCCTAACTTATAGTCCAAACATGAGATAGTCTTAAACCCTAGTTTAGGAGCACATCTAGATTTGAATAATGTCAAGCGGATACATGGTGACACATATGTAGAATGCTTTGTTTCAGATATTGTTGATTATATGCTTGGTTTCTTGGATGTTTGGATAAACTCTTAAAGTATATGATGTTCTGCATGATTTCTTCGATGGCATCAGGTATGTGGTTACGCTTATAACTATACCGAATAGTTTCCCGAGGATTTTATCGACGTTTCCTTCAATGCATGAATTAATTGTTGGATGTCTATTTATTTCATGCAACTATAAAGTGACTATGATTATCACTATAAATGAGTATATATAACTGGCTAGATCTGGGTCCACCTCTGTTACTTTGAAAAGGCTAGAAAGGGGGTAATCCTAGAGCAAGGTCTAGGTTACCGAGAGTTAGAAATTGGGCTACCTATGTGTAGTGCCATGAGACTCATTAGCCTTCCATGAGTTAAGGAGTGGGCTACTTTCGAGTAGTGCCATGTGACTCAACCCTAGAAACCGGTTCACCTATAGATGGGACCATGAGGGGTTTAATGGGGATCTACCATAAGGAATGTAGGATCCAGGTCCACTGCAGAGATAGTACAGAGGATAGGGTACTCATGGATCGCGGATTTTATATTTAAAATGTAATCTTGATTGTTAAATGATTAATTGAATGATTACGTGGTTATCATAGTTGCATGTTTATTGTTTTCCCCACATACCAGCTTCGGCTGACTGACATTTTGTTTGTCGGCGTTTTAGGTTCAAGCCAAAAGGACAAACAGTAAATCGTCACAGTGTGAAATACATGAAGAAAAATACAAGGAGGATTAGTTAGCGTAGAATCATTAAGTGGATAGAAGTTAGAAATCCAAAATTTCAAAAGGTATGCAAAGTTTATTTTCTTACAGCTTTTCAGTTTAGTATGTTAAAATTTGATAATTATTCTCAGTTAATTGCCGAACCTTTGATCCAGAAGTCATGGGTGCGGCTTCGACCTCTCGGTCTCCCTTAATTGGGGGTTATCGGGAGGTGGTATCAGATTAACTCATGGTAACCCAGACCTTGCTCTAGGATTACCTGTTTTTCAGCCTTTTTAAAACAACAGAGGTGGACTCAGATCTAGCCAGTTATATGTACATTTATGGCGATAATCATAGTCACTTTATAGTTGCATGGAATAAATAGACATTCAATAGTTATTTTCAAGCAACCATTAAATCTTGTACCCCATTGCCATGTTTCACATATATGATGCTTCTAATTGCCATAGTTTCTCTTAGCATGTTGATTTTATTAGACTATTTAGATAATGTGGTGGTACTTATGTACAACCACCCATAGAGAGGGCATGTGTTAATCTCCCCCATATATAATTTGTGTAGGTGACTGGGAATGTGTTATTTCTCCCCTCATCTATAGGTTGGGGTACGATGGGTTCCTCAACCCTACTTAGTTAATGTAGTCAATATTAATCATGCATGCAATTCCTTTACTATTTTAATTTTATGGAAATCATCTATTTTGTTTATGCCTCATACTCTTGATCTCTTCATCTATTAATGAACTTATAACCTTTACTTCTGGGTTATTTTCTTTCTTTTGTTCTTGTTCATATTGTTGACACATACCTTGTTTTCTTTCCCTCTTGCTGGGTGATTTCCCAACCACCCAAATTTTGGACAAGGTGTTGAACAAGGTCAAGGAAAAAAGGACCAGAAGTAGATTCACGACTTTCTTGAAGGATGTCTAAGTTGCTAAAGCCAGATCGTTTGTTTTCTCATCTTTTTCTTCTGAAAAACTTATGTAGTGAATAATGATGAATGTCATGTAATAACTTTAGTTTCTTTTCCTTTCCACTTCTATTGACATTTTATATGTATCTGGTGCATGCTTATTTACTTGGAATATTATACATGCATCCCTCAATATCTATTACCTTTGTGAAAAGATGGATGTTTTGTATTTCCTTCAAATGTTAGTAAGGAGGTGATCTCGCCTCTTTACAATATATGTTGGCATTTTCTAATGTAGCAATTCAAAGTGAGTTTTCATATGTAGCATAGGAGTTAGAAATCTACTAATAAAGTATACTTAATATGAAAAGCCATTTACTATAAACACTTCAGGTAAGCATGCTTCATACATCATTGTAGTCTCAGCTCAATGACGTGTTTGTGCTTTCTCTCTACAATACCTTTCTGATAAGGACCATATGGACACGATAGGTGATGAATTATGCCTTTGTTAAAAAGAAATTGGTGAAGCACATCATTAAGAAACTTGTCATCACCATCACTTTGGAAAATTTTCCCATGTTGAGATAATTGAGTATGAAACATATTGTTAAAAGAAATGAACACTGAAGTAAAATCACTCTTATTCTTGAGAAAATAAAACCAACTGAATCTAGGTTACTCATCACTATGAATAACATAATAGTATAAATTATGGTAATAAGGCACATGTGCCTTTTCCCACACATCACGATGAATAATATCAAATGCTCAAATTGGCCTTATGCGGTGATGAAAAATGGCAATTATCTACTCTTACTGAGATCACAATTATTATAGACATAATTGTACTGAGAAAAATAGGAAATTCTTTTATCTAGGTGTAACTAACATAGCACCCCTTCATTAGGATTTATCTCTGTGCCATAGATCCCATGTGACTTTGTTGAAGCGATTGGAGAGGAAAATGTTTGGTGTTGTTGTTGACAAGACATACATGCCTTGGCTATATCTCCCCTTGGATATAATGTTGTGGGTAATCGAGTGCTTGATATACACCATATAGTTACCAAAGCTAATATACATACAAAAACTATCTTCATTTCTGGGACAACACAAGTTTGTTTAAGGGGAACAGTTGTAATGTTTCATATAACATTGTCACTAGTATGTGTCAGGGGTATGCAACTACCATTTCCTATCATAATAGAGTCCCCATCCTCATATATCTTGAGGTTGTAATGGTGACATGTGTTATGCATGACAAGATCAATTGCTTCTAAATTGACATGCCACTTGGCCATGATTTCTTCATTTATCCTCAATGCTTCTAGGGAAACACTTGTGTTGGCAGTAAGATTTTTACGTGTATCAAGAATTCGATAGGAGTTATTGAAATTATGGAAGTATCTCAGTGCATCATGATCCATTTTACCACAGATTTGAAATAGTTCATCACCATGCTAACATTATTTTGAGGATTAGAAATAATACCATTGGCTTCTTGTGTATCTTGACCGAATCCACAATCATGGAAACTGAATTGAGATACATTCTAAGTGGGTCCACTTCCTAACATGCATTGTATGGAGTTGTTGTTCTTATATATACTTTGCCTCTTCCTGAGGCTCTCTCATTCCCATTGAAGTTGTTATGGTCTTGGAATTGTTGCATGTTCTAAGTGAACTATTGAACTGGAAAGTCTTGATCAAATTGGTTAGTGCAAAAAACAACAGATAGATTATGGCTAGGCTTGTAAGATTTCCTTCTCTCAAAGTCTTGTAGTAACTAAAATAGGTCATTTATAGGAAGGCATTGGATGTTTCAACATTTAGATTACATATCCATAGTATTTATAATTATCTAATACATTCAAGAGTGTAAGAATGCGGCTCAATAATACCTCAATGAAAGGTCCCATGTTCAACTCTTTTCGTCATCCGTGGTGCAACAGTGGCTGGCATTTTACTAAGCGCATTGTGGTGTCCCCCCAATGACACGGCTGGTTCCGAGGTTTACTCTTGGATGGGTGGGGTCCAATAGTGGCCGATCGCCAGAGGGGTTCCTCGTTATAAAAAAAGAGTGTAAGAAGATTTTTTTAACCGTTTACTATGTAGAGTATGGCATTTAATTGATCACATATTGGTTTATTTTTCTAGGATAATCATCTAGAGAATCATTTCCTTTTCAGAATGTGTATAGTTACGATATAAACTCAAACTTAGTAGATTGAGAGGACTCATCAAACTTCTTGTTGTGAGAAAATCATACTTCTTTTATAGTCTTGCAGTAGATTATTTCTCCATTAACATCCTTAGAAAGAGATCTGGATATCCATCCCTTCAGAAGTATGTTTGTTCTCATCCATGATTTGTGTTTGGGATTGACATTTAGTAATATTAATGCATCAATGTAAAGAAGAGAAGTCCTTGATTATGTTTCATCTAGGAATCCATATAAGCAACAAGACTCATTGAGCCCTCACTTGAGACTCATTAAGAAGTAAATTGTTCACTTTCAAATTTAGAGGTGAAATTTGACACATTGAGCCCTACTGGATTCATATAGTGTGGTACATCCTTCGCTAAATAAGAAGAGAATGTAGAGTTTTTTGACTCCATATTGAGAAACAATATTGGAAAGAGAAGTAAATAGATTAGATTATGTCTTAGAAAGAAGTGAGTGAGAAGGAGATATGGCAAGAGCTCATGGTAGAAGCGGTCATGGCAATGAGTATGCTTTAGAGATGATGAAGATGATGAAGACCTTTTTACAATCCAATAGAAAAATACTTTGATAAGAATAAAGAGCAAGACAAAGATCTTCACAATACTTACAACAGACTAAGAAGGGTGATTGATGAAGAAAAATAGAAAGGGAGAAGAATGTTTGTGTGGTGTTGGGAGGTGAAACCCTCACTATCCTCGCTTCCTGGATTGCTGAGAGGTTTTGAGTTTCTCATAATATATGATATCATGTTTAAAAGAGGGAGAGGATTAAGAAAATAAATTTAGAAATATTGCAAACTCATCAAAGTGATGTCAATCCTCTATTTATTCAAGCATCCACTTACATTTTAGTTACATAATGTTCTAGACTAAATAGACCATAGAAGCAAATTAGGGCCCAAAGCCTAGAAACTCGTCATACAAGTTGCATACATAGCATGACATATTTAATTGAAAGGCTATACTCTAATAGATATTAGCTGGCATTCTCATCAACAAACTGTATCTATCTGGGATGGAGTGGCCTGATCATGTAGCGGGTGGCTGGGGGTTTCATATTTTTGATGGCCTAACAACAAATGTTGCCATCAAAGCCAATTTCCCAACTACCACAGCTTCACATGTGGTAGCAAGTCACAATCTACAATTTTGAAATATGTATTGGCTTTGAGGCCCTTGAGTGTCTACAAGATGTGCATGCTCGTGAAATAAATCATTGAGAAAATAATTGACATCAAGCGGGCTTGACTGATTCTCAAGCAAGTCTCTCGAGGACATCCTAGAAAACCTACAATTATGTCCTCCCTACGACCCCTACCAATGGTGGAAAATGGGAAAAGAACAAAACTATGTCCTCATGGGTGTTGTAAGGATCAGAATGGCCCTTCTAGAACCCTTCTTGACTTACATATTGGCTCAATATCTAAGTAATTATAGATGATAAATTGATCCAATAAATCCTTAGACATGCATTTCCTATAATAGGAAAAAAAACATGAAACATGGAAGTGTAAGAAAGAACAAATATATTTTGCAATATACATCAATAACATGACTATCTTACTTGATTGATGACTAAGGGAACAAAAGTGGTTGATAAGAATATGATAGTGTATATCTAGAACACAATGTTGTAGGTTGTTGTTTGGTCCCTCCTCTGGGTGATTTCTCAAGTGGGGTTGGACTAGATCATGGGTTACTTACTGATTTTAATCGGAGATAATGTTGGTGCTTGAATCTTCTCTCCAAAGGCTTAAACCATGCATATCGTTGTTGCTTGTAGAGGTAAATTTAAAGATGAGGAACAACCGATACAATGACATTTAATGTTTTTTTTGTGGTGACGACATGTCTAGTTTGTGTCGTCATATGGCTTCCATTTCTGGGTAGGAGAATCAATTTTTTTGGGTTCTTCATATATTTAACATAATTGGAGTTGGGAATGAATTTGCAAGTGTTTCATTGGGAATGTGAACAAATATCTTTTATGACAAACCTTAGTGAGAATGAGTGTCCTATAAATGAAATGACAACACATCTCCACGTTTACACGTCAATATGCTAGAATCTACAAAGACTAACTGCCAAGAATGTAGTCATGGGAAACTTTGATGTGGTTTCCCCATCTACGATTTATGTAATAGAAGAATTCAAATATGCCAATGTGTAATATAAATGGGAAAGTTTTTTAGAACATGGGAAGAGAGTAGTGCTTGAGTAGTGGATGGGAGAGATGAGGATATGGAAGGCAATTGATAATCTATTTTTGTCATTTCACTCTGGAACCATCAGAAATCGTTATGAGTACTTAAAATAAAAGGATTTTCTATAACATGTATGTGTTTGTCTAGAAAAAGGGGAGGAGAGAGATATTGAAGGAGATCAAAACAAATTTGAATTGTTATATTTTTTTGGTCAAATTTTCAAAAGAATAGAGTAACCACATATCTGCAATTTGACAGGCAAACTCAGTCCTTTTATAGAGTATAGATATTATATCACATGGATGAAGCCTGAAGGAGCTCACGCGCAACTCACCCAAGCTATTCAATGATTTATTATCACCCCAACTCATATTCCATAGTGTGGCTAAGAGACATGTCATAAATTTCATTAATTCTACCATAGTAAAAAAATCAACTAATATATCCTCACAAGTGATCCAAATCCAAGTCAATTAGTGTTGAAATGGTGTTTGTTGCATCAACAATGATGGTAATGGAGTTGGCTAGGCTTGGACCAATTTTTGTTGAAAAAATCTCAAACCAACTTTGAGTCCAAATCCAAATTTGAGCTACACAACATATTCATCAGGGATGCAAGAACCAACTATGTAAATCAAAATGAATAAGTCGGCTTGAAAATCTTATACAAGGAGGGGTAGTGGTGTAGATATTACTCAATCTAATTCACTCCATCCTCACTCTAGCATAGTGTTGCATGCACATTAGTTCTATTTATCCCCGGATGTAGTTGTCTGTTGTTGTTGTGTAGTGTTCTCTATGTCCAGCCGATTACTGAGGCTTGGTTGGTGTCCGACTTTAGTATAGGTTTGTACTAAAGTTGGATCATATTATCTTGGAAGGAAGGCATCACTAACCTGCACACACCTTATAGCGGGTGTGGATTTCTCTAAGGAAACTTTGTAAGGGTGATTTGATTAGTTGTGTTTCTAACTTGTGTTTCTTTTGGTTCCACAACCTTGTTTGTTCTTGTTATTTCTCATGGGTTGTATATATGGCTACTCTATACATGCTATTCATATTTGCATAAATATCTCTTGTACATGTTTTATGATGCACACTTATTACAATCCTAGAGAAATCATCTGTCGTAGATAACATGTCGTTTGTTGGTTCTTTGCTGTCTAAGGTTGATAATTGGATGAATGACAAATTTATAGGCTCTCATTCTGTATGTTGGCAAAATTGATTGAAAATCTGGTTAACCATGATAGGCATGTTGGATTTATTCAAGTTTTGATGCCCCAATGCTTGATGATAATAATCCTACGAGTTCTAAAATGATTCACTTAAAGGAGAAGAATCATTTGGGCATAGTATGATCTCATGGAACTGTAAAATGTTTTATTTGACATATAAATCTCTTCTATACCACATAGAAAAATAATCACGGGATGTTTTGGATACTAAGGACCAAGGTATAGAAAAATATTTTGTGGCCAAAATTTTAAGGTATCAAATGGCTGAGGGAAAATAAGTAATTGAATAGTCACATACAGTCTTCAGGAAGACAATATGAATCTCTGTGTTAAGTTCATTGGTATAGCACAGTAATTTTCCCTAAGTTTTGGGAGGCCTTTGGCCTAAAACTTAAGCATAAGAAGGGAAGTATGCCACTTGATGATTTGATGAATGATATTGCTATTGAAGAGGAACACATAAATCAAAATGTGGCCATGCCTATCGACATAAATTCTAAAGTCAAACTTACTATTACAAAGAAGAAGAACCATGAACAAAAGGAAAAGCATAAGAATGCCCACAAACCCAAAGACATATTGCAAAGAAGAAGAACCATGAGCAAAAGGAAAAGCATAAGAATGCCCACAAGCCCAACCTAAGAACAAACCATGTTGGAGTTGTGGGCAAGTTGGTCACTAGAGCAAGGATTGTTACTTTAAAACGGCCAAGAAATATGTTGTCTCAACTGAGGAAGGTGTTGTCAACATGATGAATTCATCCTTGAATCTCAATGACATGTATTTATCTATTAAACCTAAAATATTTTCTAACTATTGAACCATTATATTGATTGTAGACACAAGGGGTAATGTGCATATTTGTGTTGACAAGTCTTTGTTTGTGTCTTATAGCCCTTCATTGTCAACTCTATCACCTTCTAAGATCATTCATCTTCTAAAGTCAAGGGGAAACAGTGTGTAGACGTAAAGTATCTATATGGAGAAGTTTTGACCTTACAAAGAGTCGGATATTTCCCTAAAATCTGGAGGGATATCCTCAGTGAGTATGTACTATATAGAGAAGGTTTGGGAATATATTGTAAATGTAACAAAGTTTTTGTTACACGTGTTCGAGATGGGGGTTTCTTTAGTAAAGGCTATCTTCAAGATGGTCAAAACCTATTTAAAATTCATGTAGAATCAATATATGTTTCCTATGTGAATGATAATATCAGTTATATTGTATTTAATATTAATCATCTAATGTTTGGCATGGTCATTTTTGTCACATAAATAAAATGTATGGTGATCATAAATTTAATTCCAAAATCAGTCATTGATAAGAAACATAAATGTAACGTGTGTGCAGGAAAAAAAATCGGGAAACCCTTTTGTATGGGTGAAAAGAATTCTAAAATTCCAAATTTAGTGAATATTGACATTTGTTAGTTCAATGGTGAAACCACTACGGATAAAAGATGATGCTTTATCACATTATTTGGCAGCTGCATTAAATACTATTATTTCTTACTAAAAGTAAGGATGAAGTATTAGATAAATTTCAAATCTTTAGGAATGAAATCAAAATAAAAACGGGCAAGGTACTTAAACAATTAAGGTCTAATGTGGGAGGGGAGTACACTTCAAAATTATTTCAAGTATACTATCAAAACCATGATATTTTCCATGAGGTTGCTTCCACTTATTCACCATGGTCAAATGGGATAGCAAAGCAAAATACCCAAACCCATACAGATTTGGTAAATGTGTTACTTCAAAATTATGGGTTACTTTGTTACTTGTGAGGGAGACTTTGAATATTGTTTGTCATTTTCTGAATAGAGTTCCTCACAAGTATAAAGAAAATAGTCCATTTTATCTATGAGAGGTCATAAGACCAATCTCAAATATCTCTAAGTGTGGGGTTGTCTTGCATAAGTAATTGTCCCTAAAAATAAGAGAAGAAGTTGGGACAAAAAATTGTAGATGCCATATTTTTGAGTTATGCAGATACAAGCTATGCGCACATATTCTTAATCATTAAATCTGATATATCTGGCATAGATGTGAACGCAATTGTGGAATTTTGAGATGCAACTTATTTGAGAATGTGTTTCAATGAAATTTGGGTTGCTCTAGAAACTTATTATCAGGATCCAAACTTTGTTGGTTTAATTCATAATCATGTGGATAAAATGAAAGATATGCGGGTGACTTTGAACCTAGTGTTTCCAGTTCAGATGATCCTAAGGAAAAATCTGAACTTAGGAGAAGAAAGTAGGTTAAGACATCCAAAGACTTTGGAAGTGACTTCGTGACCTACAATGTTGAAGAAACTCATGTTGCCTTCAAACTAGCTTTGCCATCACTTGAAGCAAAGTTTTAAAAGGAAGTTGTTAATGATGAAATCCAACCAATTCTCTCTAATTATATATCGAAATTCATGGATATTCCCCCTGGTTATTCATCTGTCAGGTGTAAATGGATCTTTAAAAAGAATATAAAAGAAGACGATACAATCAATAAGTACAAGGCTAATTTAGTTGCCAATGGTTACACATAAATTGAGGGTATATATTATTTTGATACATATTCTCAAGTTTCCTGTATGACAATGATTCGTGTACTTATCACATCGACTTCCATATATGACCTTGCTATCCATCAGATGGATGTGTAGACAAATTCTTACATGGTGATCTTCAGAAGGAAATTTTTATGGAATAGTCTGAGGTTTTATGGCATGTGGAAATAAATATAAGGCGTGTAAAATTGTTAAAATATTATATGGTTTGAAACAAGACCCTAAAAATGGTATAAAAGTTTAATTCCATAATATCATCCTTTGTTTTGTTTCCAATGATTTTGACATGTGTGCTTATTGCAAGTTGGAAAAGATATGTTCATAATTTTATGCATGCATGTTGATGATATTCTTCTTTTTGGTTCCGGTATGATATTTTTAAATGAGACTAAGTCTTCTTGTATACTGAATTTGAAATGAAAGATATGGGAATGGTTGATACGATATTAGGGCTTTAAAGCACAAGGTCCAATGATGGCATTTCTATATTTTAGTCTCACTATGTTTAGTTACCAATATGTAAACCTATAAAGACCCCATATGATTCATCCAAGGCTCAATTGAAGATTTGAACTGATATTTTCATTATGTAAGTTAGATAGACAAGTTGTCCCAATACATCTCACTGGAAAGCTCTTGACAAAGTACTCAGGTATATTAAGGGAACCTCTGTCCTTGTGTTATGTTATGGTAAATATCCTTCTATAGTCAAAGAATATAGTGATGCAAGTTCGATTGCCAAGAACTCTGGGAGCAATGGGGTTTTAAAATATGTATTCCTATCGGGTATCACCCAGAGGTCTAAGAAATAGACCATCTTGTCTCGTTCTACCTTTGAGGATGAGGTGTGTGCTTTAGATGAAACATGAATAGAAGCTAAATGGCTACATGGGCTTATGTTTAGTTTAATAGTGGTAAATATGTCGCTTCTTACAATCTCTATTCATTGTGATTGTATGACCACAATTGCCAAGATGAAGAGTATCGAGTACACCATAAAACAACATAAACACATCCAAGTCAAACTAAAATCTTTAAAAGAGTTAGTGTTTACTGGGGTTGTGGTTGTTGACAACGTTGCATCCAAATATAATATAACCAATATCTTAACAATGGGACTTATATGAGAAATTCAGGTCTGTAATGGGACTGAAACCCCAAATTATTTGCAGACAGTAGAAACCCAACCTAAATGAGTGGAGATCCTACGAATTAGGTTCAATGTGGCAGTAACAAGATGTCAGTTGAATTGGATGACACTGTGAAAAATTTGTGTGTCACTCCCCTAGAAACCTATTAGTGTCATGTACTACAAGTTGAATAATTGTTCTCTGAATGGGTTTGAATCTTATGACAAGATGTTTGCAATACATCCTTAGAGATGCCCATTTAAGTGAATGATATTGTGTAGTCACAACAACAGAATTGGATGGTTCCCTGAAGTCAATCATGATGCATGATATGGATGAATGGCCTTTAATGCATCAACCCTAGAGATCAAGTCATAGCCTTTATAGAATTGTTACCAAATACTTACACACCCAAGCTACAAGTTCAAGACATTAGTTCACCTAGTTTCCTATGAGGTTAATGTTGGATAACTTAGGCATGATTCAAACCCAAAAGATACCACTTGCTGAAAGCACAATAGGTACTTGGATGATAGATTTCTGTATACTTTTGGACTTTCTGAAGGATTATTGGAAAAAGCCCAAATTTGCTTTCAGCCCAAATCCATTCAAGTATGAGCTACACAAACGCGTATGTCAGCCATGCAAGACCGACTATGTAAACCGATATGAATACATCGGTTTGCAAATTTTATATAAGTAGAGGTAGTGGTATAGATATCACTCAATCTAATTCACTTTCTCCTCTCTCTCTCTAGCATAGTGTTGCTTGCACCCTAGTTTTGTCTACCCAGTAGTGATTTCATGTATAGTTGTTGTGTAGTGTGCTCCACATTCAACTCCAGACTGAGGCTTGGACGATGTCGACCTCGGCGCAGGTGTGTATCAAGGTCATGGTTCAAATTTTCCTAAGAGAAAAGCATCACTAACACGCACGCCTAATAGATGTGTACTAATTTCTCTAAGGCAAGTCTATAAGGACAATATGATCAACTAAGTTTCTGACTTGTGTTTTTTATATTCTCCTACCTTGTTCATTCTAGTTATTTCTCCTAGATTTGTATATATAACTACTATATACAGTTGAATCATATATGTGTAAATATCTTTTATGCGTGTTATACGACACTCGTGCTTATAATATTTTTTTCCCTCAGCTTTCTATCAGTGTGTAAATCAACACCATCGCGATGGCCTCTGGGTTTTCCTGCACCTCCAACATCGTGTTCGCCAGCAAAATCTATCTCTATCCTCACAATCATCATAATTGTTTCTCTTCACTTCTTTAGGCTTCTACTTCTCCACAATCTCTATGCGTCGCTTTGCAATCTTCTACTCAGGTCGACATCCTCCACCTTGAAACTCTTGCTGCTCACCAATGTGTTTGCTACTACAGACGTCACAGTTCATTGGATGAGACTTTGGATGATGCTCTGTTGGTGCTTGGAGTCCGCCCAAGCGCATGTCAGGAAGAGTACCGTTACACGGCTTTGTTGGCATTGCCCTTGTAATTTGCAACAGGAGGCACACTGAGACGACGACGAAAATGAACCGCACTTACATTGGCCCAAGTAATTTGTGTAACTGTAAGTAGTTGGAACTACACCACACCAGACGAGTAGCTGAAAAACACAATTTAGTTATCAGCGTCGCTTCAAAATCCACTTAAGCAAACTAGCCCTGAGGGAACGCCCTTATACTCAAGAGTTACACTACACATAGTTACTTCTATACCCGGCCACCCACCCGTACATCGAGAGTCCACAAAAGTGTGGTCTCAGTCGGCTTTTAATATGAAATAGCTCCACGTCAATTAACTTCACGCCAATTAACTCCATGCAGCAACTGAAGAGTCCCAAGATTCTCTCTCCACTCCTCTCTCCAGCCCTCATTTTTACTAATTCATTTTCTCTCTTGCAACCTCCTTCCAGCTCTATTCCATCCCACCAACATTCACGTGTTAGTACAGTATGTCTACTCCCCTAGCTCTCACCAATCTTTCTACTTCGGACGTATAATATATCATGTAAAGGCTGTGATGGTCAGAGAGTTGAAGCACAAGTATAGTAGTAAGCCCAGAACAAGTACGATACTTGCAGCACAAGTCTCTCTTGGTCGTTGTACGTCTCGTACTGTACGTGTAGTATAGTACATCATGTAAGGCTGTTGATGACCCTGCTACACCAATAGTCAAAGAGTTGAAGCACAAGTACAATATTTTTCCAACACAAGTACAATACTTGCAACACAAGTCTCTCTTGGTCGTTGTACATCTCGTACTTTACGTGTAATACAGTACATCATGTACTGTACGTCATGCATTGTATTGATTTTGGATAATTACATCATGTACTGTACGCCATGCACTTCATTCAAAAATGTACATCTCGTACTGTACGTCTGTACATATTACGAGTTTGAATATAAATAGTAAAATGTACAGTACTTATAGATTAATGACAAAATATAGAATATGAAGAAACACAAAAATAATAAATATTATACGTTTGTACATATTTTGAATTTCAATACTTAAAAAAAGGAACTACCAATGAATGAAAATTTGAATTTGAATGCTTTTTGTAACTTGTGATGGAATTAAATATCTGTGGGTGGGTGGATACATTGTCTGCACTTTGCATGTGCTTTGTATGGCTTTTGCATGACTTTTGCATGGATAGTAATACAAAAACGACTGCAGGTCAAATGTCTCTCGAAAATGTTGCTCGCTGCATTTTCCCGAGATCCGGGTGGGGCAACGGGTGGGTCAGTGACTATGGGTAGAATTTCTGAGTTACGCTACACATAGTCACTTCTATACCCGACCACCCACCCGTGCATCGGGAGTCCACAAAAGTGTGGTCCCAGCTGGCTTTTAATACGAAATAACTCCACGCCAATTAACTCCATGCAGCAAGTGAAGAGTCCCACGATTCTCTCTCCACTCCTCTCTCCAACCCTCATTTTTACTAATTCGTTTTCTCTCTTGCAACCTCCTTCCAGCTCTATTCCATCCCACCAACATTCACGTGTTAGTACAGTACGTCTGCTCCCCTAGCTCTCACCAATCTTTCTACTTCGGACGTATAGTACATCATGTAAAGGTTGTGATGGTTAGAGAGCTGAAGCACAAGTACAATAGTAAGCCCAGTACGATACTTGCAGCACAAGTCTCTCTTGGTCGTTGTACGTCTCATACTACATCATGTAAGGCAGCTGATGGCCCTGCTACACCAGTAGTTAAAGAGTTGAAGCTCAAGTACATTACTTTTCCAGCACAAGTTAGCCCAGCACAAGTACAATACTTGCAGCACAAGTCTCTCTTGGTCGTTGTACGTCTCGTACTGTACGTGTAATACAGTACATCAGGTATTGTACGTCATGCATTGTATTGATTTCAAATAATTACACATCATGTACTGTACGCCATGCACTTCATTCAAAAATGTACATCTCGTACTATACGTCTGTACATATTACGAGTTTGAATATAAATAGTAAAATGTACAGTACTTATATATTAATGATAAAATATAGAATATGAAGAAACACAAAAACAATAAGTACTGTATGTCTGTACATATTTCGAATTTCAATACTTAAAAAAAAAAAAAGAACTACCAATGAATGAAAATTTGAATTTGAATGATTTTTGTAACTTGTGATGGAATGAAATATCTGTGGGTGGGTGAATACATTGTCTGCACTTTGCATGTGCTTTGCATAGCTTTTGCATGACTCTTGCATGGGTAGTAATACAAAAACGACTGCAGGTCAAATGTCTCTCGAAAATGCTGCTCGCTTCATTTTCCCGAGATCCGGGTGGGGCAGCGGGTGGGTCAGTGATTATGGGTAGAATTTTGCATACTCAATAGACATGCTGCCCAACCCATACCAACCCCCTCCCCTAGAGGTCAGTGTAGGTCACACAAACCTGCAGCGGTGCTGTTTCGGTGCTTGAGTAGCCCAGACTGGCTTCAGAACGTCAGGACCAAAAGGGTGCAGGATTGGATCCGGCTCCGACATTTTTATGCCAGATATGTTGTTGGGTCATGTTTGTTGCATATGAGACCGTTCAGTGAGATGTCATTTCTTACGACCTTTGCTCAGACGACACCGGCCAATGCAATAGCCCTACTTTGCGAGTTCGGTATTTGTTTCTGTCCAGCGTAAATGGCATGAACAGTACTACTCCATTAGGCGTAACTGAAAGTCTAAAAACAGAGTTTTCAGAAGCTAAAAGTCATGGAGAGACCAAAATTATATTCAGAAAAGCATACAACCCTTCAGCACTTTGCTCCTACCTCAAAAACGTGTGATAAGAGCTTGAATCCCAGAACGATCCTTAGTTGTGTCTTTATATGGTGCGATGAATAAAAACTGTTTCCACTCACTTCGTACGATGTAAACTGAGGAGTACAATTTTCAGTACCCAATTGGGGATTCTAAAAATTGCTCTCATATATATAACTCTTATGTTTTAACTGCCAACGAAAATGAATCCTGATGGATATGTATGGAAAGCTGCTTCAAGGACTCAGGTCTAAAAAACAGTACATGGCTAATTACATCAGCGAATCTCCTTCTAAGGGAAAACTTTCACGGTACAATGCCCACAATACAGGGCTAAAAAACAGTCTTATAATGTAGAAAACTTTATTACCATTGAAGCCTTTTATAAGGAACACCGGTTAGTTAGCATTTACTCTGGCGCAAATATACTGAGGGCTATACTAAAAAAAGGAATCAAAGTATAGTCCAATACATTGGTAGATGGCCTGGAATGACATAACACATATTTCATATATAGGACATAATATGCCGCTTTACTATTGATAAAACATGAACATGCTGATGAGGAACACTGCAGAATGCATAAACCAATGTAACTATAACTGTGATACACATCACAAGAAAAGCTCACCCCTGATACAGTTATATACAAACTGAAGTTTTGTGAACATTCTCAATTTACAGATATACACTACATTCAGCAGTGGGGGGAGGGGAGTAATCAAAATCAGCAGCTCAATAATACATTTACAAAAATCTATACAATTTTAGGGAATAGTCATTGAGAAATATACATACGTGTACACAAACACACACTTCCCAAGCCCCCAACACAGATAAGGCCATGTTATAAAATTGAAGCAAAAAATATGAGTCAGTTAGCTTCCACACAATTTGATTAAAGTGAAATCAGCAAGTAAGCATCCCCATGGACCCCATCTCCCCTCAGAATAATAGCAATAAGTGTCCAGATGACGAGAGGAAGAAGACATTCTGCCTGAAAAACAGTAAAGCTCTCGAGCTACAATGAAGTAAATCGAAAATCTGGTTTACGTCAGATTCCTCAAAAACAATTACATAGGTAATAAGAGAAGGCACTATGCAACTAGGAAATCCAAACTAGGAAAGGTGTTGATGTTACTAAGAAAACCCTAATAGTGTATATATAGTGATAACTAATGGGTCATGAACCTGGGCTAACACATGCCTCTTGATTAATTTAGTAAATATACTCTTCAACATATCCCTTAAGTTGGAGGAATCTCATTTTTATCCGGAAAATGCAGACCCAAGTAGGAAAGCAAATAATAGATACACACTACCAACACAAAGATAGTCTAAGCACCCCCCCTTAGACAAACGAATCCAAATTGCATGTTACCACTGAGCCTCTGAGGAAAAGTGAATCTGGAGCAACAATAGTAAGCATTCACACTGGACGTTATCTAAGCCACTAGCATCACTGAAGTCCATCCTCCAAAGGCAGAGAAAAACCAAAGACTGATAACACACATGAAGATAGACAATCTCCCTAGTACAACATACTCAGACACATATAGATGAGTGTCTGCAGTTGAATGGTGCCATTTGCAATAACAAGTGTGATACACAACACATAGAGGGGCAGAAAAAAGTATATAGTTTGCTCATGCATTAAAAATCTAAGAACACAGTCGGCGTTCAAGATCCTTGGAAATGCTGAAACAAAAGGGGGAATCTATAAAAAAATCATCCTTCACTCAATATATATCTCCACCCTCATAAGCATATAATTGGAACTGGAGACTAGTTAAGGTAGACAATAACTTGTAAAGTGAAAGGTGAAGTAGAGATCTAGACAAGAAATGGAAAAAGTAGACAGTGTGAAGTGTAGCTGTGTTGGGATATAGCATGCGAGGATGACATTCAAAATGATAAGAAACTTGTGGGATAAGACAGTAATGTAACCATTTTCCCATAAACTCATCGAGCGTATCTCATGAGAAACTTATAGGCGTCCTAGGCGCCTCAAACTAGGCGCCCAGCCTATTAAGTGCATTAAGTGGGCATCTAAGGCCTTTTATTCCCAAAGTAAGCCATTTAAAGGCTAAATTAGCATGAATCGAGTCTAGATTTGGTCAAATTAGATCACCTCAAGTCATTTTATGGTTGAAATAGGTCTGATTTAGACCAAATCAGGTTAATTTTGGCAAATTAGGTCTGATCTGGGGAAATGAGGTCTGATTTGGGCCAAATTGGTAAGTCCTCATAGTGTTGTTTGTTAAAGTTTTTCTACTTCCTCATATGTTTGTTGTTCATGCTTTATTTTTCTAATATTTTTTATCCTTTCTCATGCATTTTATTCCTGAATCCTACAGCTGCTGTGTTTTTTTTTGTGAGATTTCCTCCTATATTCCCTCCTACTACTATGTGAGTATGTGCATATGTCTTATTTCAAATTTGTCCTATATCCCGTGCTACCAAATCTACTAATATTATTTGCATATATTTGTTCTTCTTTTTTTGATTTCTTCCTCCTAAATCTCCTCTCACAGCTACTGTTGTTTGCATGTTTCCATTGATTCTCACGGACCTATCCTTCCTCTGTATTTTCTATTTCAGCACATGTTACTGCTGTTTTTTATTTTGTTTTATTGCATTCTTCTCCTCTTCCAATCTCCTTTTACTGCTCTTGTGTTTGTCTTTTTCTGACCTCTTCCTGCACAACTCCTACCATTTGCATGTTTCTTTTTATCCCAACTTCTCTCTCCAATTCCTACTTATCTCCCTCTTACTGTTGTTTCTCTTTTTTCATGTCAATTCTCTTGCCCCTGATTCTCCTAGTTATCAATTCAAATTAGACTTACAATAATATTTAATGAATAATAGTTACATTATCACATATAGTATCATGTATACAAACATTGAAATATGTAACTGAAAAAAAAAAGTAAAAAAAAGCCCAGAAAAGGCTAGGCGGGCTAGGCGCCCCTTAGCTTAAACCAACACCTAGACGCCTTGAAAACCATGGTAACCCGTTCTTCTATCTTCATCTCTCTTTCTTCTGACTAGGCAACAAAGAGCATAGGCCCGACTGTTGTTGACTAGTACATGTGAACCTTCTCGTAATGGCTGCCCCTTCATTTGGATACTATTAAACTTGATGGGTGTAACTGCCACTCGTAGTGTCGTTCTCTTGAGACTTATGCTCAATCTCAAAGGAAATACAAACACCTCACTGCTTCAGCTCCAATAAAGCCTACTCTTGGGAAAGATGGGAATGAATTTAATTCTAACATGAAGTCTTATAATGTGATAACTCTACAATGATGATTACTTAACAGATTTGACTCCAAGATCAACGTCTCTTCTTAGACTATCCATTGCCGATGAGATGTGGGGCCATCTTGAGCATATTTACTCCCACAATCAAAATCCATCTAAGGTGTCTAATATTTATAAGAGACTAATGTAATTACCTCTATCCTCATATATTGATTGAGATGATTATTTTGCCTCCTTTTAAGGGATCTAGGATGAACTCAACATTTATTTTCCCTTGGTGATAGGGGTGAGCAAATAATGGTCCAGACCGCAAAACCGGACCGGACTGCTCAATTCGGTCCGGTCCGGTCCATTTTGTGTTCGGTCCAATCCGCGGTCCGGGAATTTCGCTGAGTTCGGTCTTCGGTCCGGTCCAGTCCAAAACCGGTTCGGTCCGGTCCGGACCGCAGATTGACTTTTATATAAAATTCATGTATATTTGAAGGTGTATTCTATAATAATTACAAATAAAGTACATATATAATCACTACTAGTATAAATGTTTGATACTAAAGTTATATAATTGTTAGAAGTGACTAAGATTATCAACTTTGTATAATTAAATAAGTTGTAAAACATGTAAAAAAGACTGATTACGGTCCAAACGGTCCGGTCCTAGCACAAAACGGTCCAGTCCCGGTCCGGTCCTACCTCGAAACGGTCCGGTCTGCGGTCCATATATTTGTTCAAATTCGGTCCGCAGTCCGGTCCGGTTCGGTCCAGTCCGGTCCGGTTCTGGACCTATGCTCAGCCCTACTTGGTGACAAACATTCTCATTTTCCAAAATTAGTGACAAGAATTGCAGCTTATGCAATTTCTTATTGCATTGCTTAATCTTACTCTAATCTTGTGAGTTGGATTCTTGCTAGTGGTCCCTAACCAGAGTTATATGATGTCTACAAGAGACTACAACGTCTTCCTTCCCAGATGTCTAAATCTATAGTTCCATTCCATCTATTGATTCCCCTACCGTTGTTGTCTCTTCTGACTGTGTTAATGGTTGTTGTTGAGGTTGGTGCACTTCAGGGGGAGTTCTTCATGCTAGAGGTCAATTTGGCCACTGCTATTGCAATTCCTGTTATCGAAATAAACACATTGAAGACAAAATGTGTGTGCCACACATGAGATAGTGGAATGGACCAACCAGGTTGAGAATTCTATTGGGGAAACTTCATGTGCCTCTACTGATCATATTGACCTATTCCTGTCCGAGATTTAGCATTTGCCTAGCGAGAAGTTTGTGCAGACTTCGTCAGCAACAACTACTAGCAATTCCGGTGTATCAGGTGTAGAGGTTGGTTCAAGGTTCCTGAGAGTGTCCGTCTCTTGCAATAATCATCATTAGATGATTGATTCTTGAGCTTCATCTCATATCTCTGGAAACCACTCCTACTTTTCTATCTTGATTCGGACATTGGTAATTCATATTGTGATGCTTGTCATTGTGTTCTCATTCTTAGGTTACCAATGTTGGACCGCCAACCCCTCACCACACCAACCTCACTCACTTACTATGCTTTTCATTCAAAATTTCCATTAAAGTTATTACATGTTAGTAGACTTTTCAAATCCCTTCATTGGTTATTAACTTTTCTTCTTGGTGCTTGTCATTCTCAAAAACATGTGCATGAGGATGAGAATATGTGGTGGCATTGATGGTCTTGATGATCTCCAGTACTTGGAATTGTTCAATCATCTGCTATGTGTGCTACCCTATCTAGTTCTGTGTCATCTTTACAGTGGCACTACTAAGTCATCTGTCGATGAAGAAGTTGAAGTCAGTGCTACCTGATTGCAATCATATATCCTTTGAGTGAACTTGGAAAGCAGACACATGTTGTTTACCCAAGTGTAGTGTAGGTAGTTAGTCATTCCAACTTGTTCAATCAAATGTATGGGAACCTTGCAAGGTTCCAGCCAGTTTGGTTGTTGTTACTTTATTTCATTTATTGATGATTGTTCTAAAACCACTTGGCTATACCTTTTCAAGGATAGATCACGGGTGTTGGATATTTTTAAAGAGTTTCTTTGTTGATATAAAAACAAATTTTATTTACATGTGGGTGTGTCACAGACTGACAATGCATTAGAATATGTTCAACGAGATGTTGATGCTTTTTGTTGAGCCAATGGTACCCTCCACTAGACTTCATGTCTATACACCACAACGGAATGGGGGTAACTGAGAGCCAGAATTGTCATCTACTTGATTTTTCTCAGACTAATGCTACAATCATGTTCAAAATATGTTTGTCTAAAGCCCTCCTCACCACCTGCTACCTTATTAATCACATGTCATATGCTATTTTACAGAATTCGATTCCACATATGTTTACTTTACCGCCTCGCAATTTTGGGTGTATGTGTTTTGTCAAGGGCTTGCATTAGACCTGTCAAACTGGTTCAAAATCCGCGGGTGCCCATGGGTCGACCCGTTTAAGTTGGGTTTGGGTCCTAAAATTTACCACCCGCTGGAAAACACCCAGACCCATACCCACCCGTTTAACTAGCGGGTTTCATGGGCAATCCGCGGGCACCCGCGGGTGACCCGCTTTATTACACTGATTTTATTAATAAAAATAATTATATAAGATTTAGTTATCAGTAAAAAAATATACACATGTTGCATATATGAAACTTGCCGCTTGCGTGCGTTTGCGTCCAAGCCACTACCACTTGGTAGTAATAGGTAATATATATATATATATATTTGAAGTCTAGTAATAAGTAATATTAAATATGTCTTGTACTCTTATCACAAATTTTAAACCACAACCAAGTTAACAAAACATATAGATTGGTTTATAATATTTTTTACTCATTAAATCGTTTGTAAAATTTATTCTTTTGTATTATTTTGTGAGAATGGGAGGCATACATAAGGTTGTGTCATCGTCATACTACAAATTAAAAGGGTGTGGAGTTGTTGGTTGTATCATCTTCATATTAAAAATTAAAAAGGGCGTCGAGTTATTGGTTGTTCATCTTCATACTACATAATAAAAGAATGTGGAGTTGCTGTTTGGAACATGCCAAAGTTTTAGTCTTTTTTCAGTTCTCCGATTTATACCCCATCTCATTTGGATGCCTCCTTTATAATATACGTTGTTCAATTAATGTTTAGTTGTTTGGTATAGGTGGTCCTCGCTATTTAAAAGATGTATGCTTTTGAATTAAGCTTCTAAAATCTGTATTATATTTGCTGTTCTAGCATCTATACAATACTGATAATTAATTCAGCCAGTCGGAGGTTTTTCTTTACTAGCATGTAGCATCTCTGCCCATGGGTGTATTGTTGTTTGATGCTCTTCTTATAGAAAATTTTTGGACAAATGAAAAAGGTTTACATGTCAATGTGATTGTTTTGTGCCATATCTTATGTAAACAAACATTAGCATGGTATTTTTTTTTAATTTTATATGGGCACCCACGGGCAACCCGCAACCCGCTGGGTCGGGTTTGGATTTATCTTTCTTCCACCCGTTTAGAACTGGGTCTTTTTGACCCGCACCCGCGAGACCCAAACCCGCAACGACCCAACCCAAACCCAACCCACCCACCGTTTGACAGGTCTAGCTTGCATTGTAGACATGACAAATTATCCCCACAAGTGGTAAAGTGTATTTTTCTTGGATACTCCCAGAGTCCCAGACCTAGAAGGGTTGTTGGTGTTATGAACTTGTTGGATGCCAATGGATTGTTAGTGCCAATGTTGTGTTCTCTTACGGTTCTCCCTACTGTTTTGGGTTTGGGTCTGTCCTATCTGACATTGTATTAGAGGATTCACATATGTCCATATTTGGTCTAATCTACCAGTGTTCCACTCCATGTGACTACTGGCCCTATGGGAACTACTACTAGTCATACTCATGAGAAGCTTTACCAAGATTACCAATGACAAGAGAGTACAAAAATTCAGTGTTAGAGCTCCTGAGGTTGCTCCTTCTGTTCCTTCACTACTCCAGATCCAAGCATTATTGATTATGCACTTAAGAAGGTTGTCTCTCTCCCTTTTCCTACCACTGATTTGAATCTCCTTGTTGCCTTGAGAATTCCACGTACTTGTTCTTCTACTTCGCATTCTATTGCTAATCTTTGCAGCACTAACAGATTCTCTACTTTTGTTTCCTGTTTTAATCTGCTATTTCTGTCCCTAGCTCACCCAACATGCTTCCCGGCTATGCGGGAAGAAATTGTGTGGGTGGGGTGGGGAGCTCTTATGTGAAAAACATACTTGGGTTCTCATAGATTATCCAGTTGAATGTAGTCCAGTAGGTTCACGCTGGATTTTTTTTTGTGAGCCATCATCTGAATGGTATCATTTATCGCCTTAAAGTTCATTTCCTGGGGCTATACACAAATCTATGGTGTTGACTATTTTAACACTGTCTCCTGTGGTCAAGCTTAATTCCATATGAGTACTCATTTTTGTTGCAGTAAATCTGGCTTTGTTACAACTTGCAAAGGATGCCTTTCTCACGAGCCTTGTTTGAGAAGTTGAGCCGGATGCTAATTATACTCAGATTCCATAGGACCATGTCGATCATTCTGTGTTCTCAATAAGAAAGATTTTGGGATAGTTGTTTTGATTGTGTATGTTGATTATATCATTCTATCGGGTAGTGAAATTGAGGGCATCATTATACCATAGCATATACGACGGGGCACTTTATCGTTAAAGATTTTTGCAAGCTGTGGGATAGAGGTAGCTCGCCTTCCTACGATGTTTGTCAGCCACAAAGGAAGTATGTTCCGAATCTTTTGCAAAAGACATGTATGCTTGGGGCTTAGACCTGTTGGTATTCCTATGGTTCCCAATGTGCCTCGGGATGATGATCCATCTCCACTTTTTCCATATACTCAAAGACACAAGAAACCTGTGGGCAAGCCCATCTCTCTTGTTGTGACTCGAGCCGATATATCATCTTTTGTTGGCTTGGTAAGTCGACATTTAGCTTAGGTAATGCCTCTAGTATGTCGTGTGTCATATTTTGTGCTACTTTAAGCATTCTGTTGGCAGAGGTCTTTTGTATCAACGTCATGGCCACTGATTCTCACTATGCATGTAACACCATTGACATGAAATCCACATTAGAACATTTTACATTTTCGGTGGCAATCATGTTTCCTAGAGGAGCAGGAAACAGGAAGTTGTGTCTCGGTCCACTATCGAGGCAGAAGAGCTTTCTATTCAGCCTACCATTCCTATGCATGGGTATTGTGACAACAAGGCAGCTGCAGTTATAGCCAGAAACCCTGCTTTTTTCATTAGTGCATCAAGCATATTGAGGTTCATTACAACTTTGTGATGGAGGTCATCTAAAATAAAACTATCAACACTCTGTTTATTAAATCTAAAGATTGGGTCCTGACATCTTCATTTAGCCTCTGCTGAGGAAGCAGTTTTGCAGTCTTGTTGACAAGCCGGACATGATAGACATCTATGCACTAGCTTGAGGGGGAGTATTATAGGACTTAGATGCAAATTGTTTATTAAAATCATTAATTATTTTATTTTCCTTGAATCACGTTCTTCTACGCCAGACTACAAATGGAGTCACTCTCTGTAATACGTTTAACGTTTTTATACGCTGCTTGACATAATCAATCTATTAGTTTTAACACAATGTAAAAGGCTGAGTTGGATGTTTGATCCATCCACTAAAGCTCTTGGTTGTAGTTGTTGGAATCACTAGGAGTTTAGCATAGTTGTTGAGGCACCCGTCTGGGCAATGCCTAGTCGACCAGGCGCCTAGGGGGGGTTCCTAGCTAGACGCCAAATTGTTAGGTCCAAATAGGTGGCTTCTTAAGGGGCCCGGGTGGCTAGGCGTGTGTCAATCTCATTGGGCGCCCACTTTTTTGCAAGGCATGCCCGAACAAAACCGTTTTGAGTTTTTATATATAGAAGTGGAAATGTGGACTAGATAACATTTTTGTTTATATATTATGTCATGTATTCTTACTAGTAACACTAGAAATGTACATCTACGTTTATTTTGGTTTGCAAGCTCTACTTAACTTTTTCTTATTTCAATAAGTTAGTTAGAGAATTTCACGGACTATTGGATTTAAAGGCATGCACTTAAGTACAAGCATGTCATTCTTAATTTCTTTGAGTCTCTAATTAAATTTTCACTAATATAATTAGTTTATTTGAATGTATTTGGGGGTGTATTAGTACCATGAAATTTAAGTGTAATATTCATATAACTTATATATAATATTTATATATATACATATATATGTAATTTATTATTAAAAAAAAGTCATCGTATGGGCACCCCCAAATTCTTAATTTCTTTGAGTCTCTAATTAAATTTTCACTAATATAATTAGCTTATTTGAATGTATTTGGGGGTGTATTAGTACCATGCAAATTTAAGTGTAAAATTCATATAACTTATATATAATATTTATATATATACATATATATATGTAATTTATTATTAAAAAAGTCATCGTATGGGCACCCAGGCACTCAAACGTTGTCCAACGCCTTGCTTCCTTGAGAACTACGATCCTCACATTATTTGTTGAGGCGCTGCCTAATCGACAAGGCATCCATAGGGGTCACCTAGCTGGACGACCAACTGTTGGGCCCAGATAGGTGGTTGCCTAACATGCCCAGGCAACTAGGCGGCTGCCAACCTCACTGATCACTCACTTTTTTGCAGGCCATGCCCAAGTAGGGCCCAAATACCAAGGACAATCTCATATTTTGATTATGTGGAGTATTGGTATACTATTTTGGTATTTAAGTTTGTCGCATATGATTCGGAATTAGGGTAATAGAATAAAACCTTTTGGCTTTTTAATATAGATATAGAAGCGGAAATGTGGAATGAATATAACACTCGGGCCCTCTGCCCAAGCCTCTAGTAGAGTTTCAGGAATGACGAATGGCCCCACAGACCACTAGCCTAAACTGCGTTCTTTGTCCTCACTCACGCACAAGCCAGTGTCAACTTCCCGACCGGTCACCAATATAGTACTACTCCAAGCTGAGAATGCTTAACTATGGAGTTCTTTAGTGATGGGCTCCCAGAAAAGGAGGTTCACCTTGGTGATAGTTCAATCATTCCTTTTAAGATCATCTTAGCCAAGGCCTCAAATCCTGGTACGTTACAATCTCCCCCACTTAGACTCTTGACGTCCTCGTCAAGGCTCAATTATATGACCTCATAATCTTTCCCCATTTCAGTGTAGACCCAAATTTCCCATCTACACCCAGCTCCCGATCACGGCTACCAACGCAAGGGTGGCTCCATCAACTACAATCTCCCCCACTTAGACTCTTGACGTCCTCGTCAAGGCTCAATTATATGACCTCATAATCTTTCCCCATTTCAGTGTAGACCCAAATTTCCCATCTACACCCAGCTCCCGATCACGGCTACCAACGCAAGGGTGGCTTCATCAACTCAGATAGTCTTTCCAACATGCATGGATACTACCAGCGCATGGGCGGCTCCATCAACTCAGATAGTCCTTTCCAACATGTGTGGACCACACGGCTCAAAGACTGACATGCCACAAGCCCATGTGGGCCGCACCTACTGGAGGGGAATAGGCTCTGATACCATTTGTAACACTCGGGCCCTCTGCCCAAGCCTCTAGTAGAGTTTCAGGAATGACGAATGGCCCCACAGACCACTACTAGCCTTAACTTCGTGCTTTGTCCTCACTCACGCGCAAGCCGAGGTCAACTTCTCGACTGGTCACCCATCCTAGTACTACTTCAAGCTGAGCACACTTAACTATGGAGTTCTTTAGTGATGGGTTCCCAGAAAAGGAGGTGCACCTTGGTGATATGGGTAGTTCAATCATTCCTTTTAAGATCATCTTATCCAAAGCCTCAAATCTTAGGACGTTACAGATAACATATTCTTTATCTATTATGTCATGTGTTCTTATTATTAACACCATAAATGTACGTTTACATCTCTTTTTGTTTGTAAGATCTATGTATTTTTCTTAATTCGGTTTGTCGTTAGTGAATTTCAAGGACTGATGGATAACAAGGCACATATTATAGTATGAACCTTTCATTCTCAAATTCTTGTTGCCTCTAATATAATTTTCACTTATCTCATTACATCTACTTCAACTAATTTGGGGGGTTTGGATTAGTACTATATAATTTAGAGTGTATATTCACATATACTTAGATACAATATTTATTATTAAAAAAGTCATAGCATGGGCAAGTTTGCCTGGGCACCCTAGGCTCTCGGTCAAAGTTGAACACTGCCTAAACGCCTTGAAAACTATGGATTTAGTTGTTATGATCACATAAAGAAGGATTCACTAGGAGTTTAGTTATTGTAGCTATCACATGTTTGGTTCTTAGTTATATCAGAACAATTGAGTGATGTAGTTGCTGAATTCAAAAATTATAGGCAGGCAAAATATATTGACATGTCATAGCAGGTGACTAGTTATCAATATCTAATGGGTCTCAAGAAACACCAAAGTTCGTAAAATTTTACTTGGCAGGCATGGCTTAATCACATATGGCATTGCCAGCTTGCTGATTGCTCTTGTTTCCACATGAAAATAAAATACTAAAGATTCACCATGTGACCAAGAGGCGTCACAGTTTGAATACATATAATTAGTATTCTTCCTTTCCTATGTTTCCACACAATTTCAGCTGCTACATGTCAGTAAATTTGTGAATCAGAGTTCTTTAATAATCAGGAACATGGTTACTTTGTTTTGCAGGTTAGTCATTGCAATGATTTTTCATGAAACCTCAGATAGGATTGTAAAAGAGAATGAGGGCAGTGTCAACCCATGGTGGAAAAAAAAGCTGGTAAAATCGTATTATACATGATAAAACAAATGAAGACAAAGTCAGTCTTTGTTGATGCTACTCCCCAGTGAAACTTAAACGCAGTTGTTTCGTATTTTAGTTTTTGTTCTTCAACACAAGTGCAAGAACATTTTCTAAAACAAATGGAACCTTGTAACAAGTTACATTGTACAAATTGTCAACTCATGTCAAGGAATTCATAGTAGATATTGTACATTTATCTTTGCTAAGGGCTCGTTTGGTATCACGGAAAATCAACACACGCAGTTGCAACCCCGTCTTTTTTCCAACTCCATGCGTCTGGTTCGAAGCAGATTGAACCCACGGTGGGTAAACGAACTGCAATGTTCGTCAGGTCACGTGGAAAAGCTCGGAACTGGAACTGCGCCGTTTTTAGGCGCGGTTCATTTTCCGCGTGATGGTCTGACAGCGGGCGGACACACAGCTACTCGCCTATGTGCCGCTCACCTCTGCGCGGCGGCGGCCGCTGCATACCTCGCCGCTGTGAATGTCCATCTGAACGGACACCGGCTATGGCTATTGCGGGAGCTGAACTTGCAGTAGTGCCAGACGTCATACCGAGGGTGCCGTGATTGATGTTGTGGGCGGCGCTCTGAACTCGCCGTTGGTTCCATTCAAAAGAAACGATCTACCCTCCTCAATAGGCCAGGCGGAAGGAGCCGAGACGGTGACTACCATCACTGGCAGCGGTGGTGGAAACATGCTGCTGGGCTCCCATGGTTACGTGGAGAACTCGAGCAAAACAGATCCAACGTGTGTAACTTCAAAATGGTGGTGCTATAACTTCTCAAATCAAGCTGAAGGCGATGATCAAATCTGAGTAAACAAGAGGTTGCGTTCATGCATGGCCAGGCTAATCCAAGATGATCCAATAGTATGTCGCCGGAAGGAGGAAAGGACCATGATTAGGGTCGAAAGTTCCCTGTCATTTACGGTCTGGGCTACAGCCTACCAAACAGATTCAAAGGAAGTCAATGAATCCATTTTACGTCTAACCAAACAAAAATGGTGCGATTCCAACTCATTGAAAATGGTTTCCTGTTTTGCAATTCTTAGTCTGTGTTGGAATCACACCCAACCAGACATGCCCTAATGGAAATTTCAACCCTGAGGGTTTCATATATGTCACAAAGAGCATGGTTGCTAAACTACAAATTATCTTGATAACATAGCCTTATTGTTACTATTTTTCATTTTATATCCGCTCCAAAATCAGAATAGTACAGGATCAAATATTTAATAGTGAATGGTGTCTTTCAAAAAATTTCAAGTTACAATGGCACACTAATAATTGATTCCCATAAGTGCAGGCAACAGACACATCTGAGAAGTCCTTTCCCTTTCCCGTGTTTCACTTTCACCCATACAGTGAACCCGCTTGCTCAGCCCCATTCTAACCACAGAAGAAACCTAGAATTTGTGTTGAGTTGAGTTCGGATTGGGTTGGGCATAATTTCTGTGCCCACATTGTTATATGAAATTTTGTATAGAGTTTGTATAGGGTCCCCATGTACCCACTGGGGCGAGTATGGGTTTGTGTTTTTCTTACTTCTTTTTAATGGGGCGGGCACGGGTCAAATCAAAAACAGGTAAAATGATTACGGGTACGGATCACACATGACCACCCATTTTCCCTCCCTACAGCGAACTGCTGGTTTGATGTTCAGTTCAGTTATATCAACCAGGCTCCACCAAAGGCAAACAGACAATCAGGGAGGATAATCACAAAAGACATTTTTTATCTTGGAAAGGATCTCAATAACAGAGCTTTGATACAATGTGAACTATGGTCAGAAAGGCCAAATATTTATAACAAAAATCTAACTGTCAAGGCTGAAAGTCAATCCATATTTCCCTTTAAACAAACCGGGAACTGTCACCTACTTCTTAGGAATCTATTTGGCTTTTGATTTGGGTTTGGGATTAATATAGTCACTGGTTTGGACTTAAACCAGTCCAACTCCTACTTGGAGGCCGATATGTGCATGTGAACTTGGAAAAAAGGTTTCACAGCTTGTCTATGGATTGATCCGGATTGAGCTTCCCAATCCACATTCCAGTGGGATGGATCTGAGATTAGGAGCTGATCAGCTATAAATCGAGCTGAAACCACTCTCCAACCCATTTACAGAATTTCAACCCCCAATCCAGCTCAGACTAAGTCGAGGCCCAAGCCAAACACAGCCTAAAAGTCTTCCTAGAGGCCTAGGGGCTCAACTTACAGGTTATCCTCAAAACTTTGTGCATTCTGCAATAATCTATGACACTAAGAATTCATTTTGTTACCTTGATTTCTTTTACAACACAGGAAAACAAAGTATTTGCAAGTGTGATTCTAAGAAAGAGTGGATAACATAAATTGTGGTGATGTTACTGTTTAAAAAACAAATTTGAAAAAAAGTGCTGAAACTATAATAAGAAAATATACAATTTATGTCTAAAATTTTAAGTTAAATCTTATAAGAATGTTCACATAGACAGAAATTAAAAACATTTACAAGAAAAGCATATTAAAGGAGCGTTGGTGTTTTCAACCCACCAGAAACCTAACCACTATACAATTTACACTTGAGTGAAACTCAAAACCACAACCTCCTGACCCAACAACGAGGCTTATTGCTTTGTTGGTCCACCTTGGAGAGAATTGCAGCAGCAGTAAGGGTTTTTCCCTACTGATCAAATCAAATGATAAGTAACTAATTAGAAAGATATTTTCAAATTTAATTTAATTTAGGTGTTTTGCCTCTCTAGGTGTATCCATTAGGATCCCTTTACCCACCTAGGGGACCAATAAGCCTTGGTGAGAAAAACAATCTATCCACCTGAACTGATAATATTCATCTAGTGCTTTGTGACACCTTTAGCGGCAACTTTGGTACCTATGACGTGTAACCCTGATGGAGGTTCCACTTATGTGAAGTTGCGTGCACCACTAAAAATCCTAAAGATAGTAAGTCTTTAGGTTTAGCCTCGCTTATACTAGATTAAAAACTCCAACCACGTATGCTAAGATACGTGGAAGTCTTATCGTAGTATAGTTAAGGGTCGAATCCTCAGGACAACGGTCTTGTTGAGATTAACAAGATAGAAAACGTTAGAATTTCACTTAACTTCTTAACAGTTGGTATTTAGATCAAAGAGTTGGTTTGGTTGTTTAAACTAAGTGTAAGTAGAGTAAAAGCAGGAAAGTGAATTTAAAGTTATAAACAATGTTAAGGAACCACTAGGATGTGATCGGCTTTCGCCACCACTACACATATGGTTCAAAACATGCAATATAGTAACATAACTTGCAATAAGAGTCTAAACAGTTAGTATCTTTATAGATTTAGTTTCCTTTCGGAGAACTAACTACGAGAAGTGTGGGAATGTTGCAAAGCCAGTCAGCCCCAAATGAATGGTCACTTACTTTACATCATTCCCTTCACAAAGTATGTTCCTCGACTTATCAAGGTTGTACTTTTATACGTCAACTGATTCCATTTCATAGTATGAAAGTACAACGATGGAAGTGAGTTTACTCCACTTCTTGAAAAACACTCCTAGATACTGAAACAGATGCATGGTGACTACATGCATCAAGAACCAACATTCAATCGAGATTCAAATCTAGTAGTACAAACGTAGACAATTCATACTAAAAGATAATAAGTAACACAAGTTGGTGATCAAGAAACAAGCATTCATTAAACGATTGATGTTGAACTGGAAAGAAAGTATATCTCTACTGCAAACTTATGAATTACATAGCATGAAATGAAAACATGGGTAGCGGGGCTACTCCCCGCACCCTAGTGTATGAGACTACTCGCTCATGACAAGAACAGAGGGGGCGAGAAGAGAGAGAGAGAGTGTCATCTCCACGAAGGAGGGAGGAAGGTCGACCCCTTAGAGAGAGAGAGCAACGATCTTCACACTTCGTAGCTTGTTTGATGATGAATCCTCCTCTTCCCACCTTCTTTGTCGATGAGAGAGAAAGCAGCTTGGAGATGGAGTATGGATCTCAGACCGGCGGCCTCGGGGCAGTGGGTGATGGATGGAACAGCTCTGGAGCAAAAGAGGCAGCTTTTAGACGTCTGAAACTTGATGCTTTGTGAGGACCCTTCGGGTCTTATTTATAGGATTTGAGTGGAACTCAAACGGTTTGGGAGATTTGGGCCCAAACGGTCGTGAAGACCGTTTGGACTCTCTCTCGGTTTGGAGACCGTTCGAGTCCTTACGGTTTGAAACCGTTTGCCTTTATTCGATTTTGGGACCGTTTGACTTTACACGGTCTTGGGACCGTTTGGCCTTCATTCGGTCTTGGGACCGTTTGGCCTTCATTCGGTCTTGGGACCATTTGATGTCCATTCGGTCTTGGGATCGTTTGGTGTCCATTCGGTCTTAGGACCGTTTGGCTTCGAACGGTCTTGGGACCGTGTGGCTTCGAACGGTCTTAAGATCGTGTGGCTTCGAACGGTCTTGGGACTGTGTGGCTTTGAACGGTCTTGGGACCGTCTGGAGCTTTTGTAATTTTTTTTGTACTTTTCTGTAAGGAGAGAAAGGGGGAAGTTAATCTAATGGTATATTTACAATAGAGAGGAAAGTTAAAGATTCTATTTAATTTATCTAAGGAAGAGTATGGAAAACTGAGGAAAACTAGTAAGATAACATCGCAAAATGGGAGGTTATCACCCCCCCTAACTTAGAGTCTAGCTTGTCCTCAAGCTAGATAGAGTTGAGGCATGTAATGGCGAGGCTTTTTTTTTAGTAAAGATTTCCATACTCCTGCTTCAATTCTGAAACAGAGATCTCTTGAAGTTTTATCAGGCTTCTGCTTGCACTAACTCTTTCAGGTATCGGGAGTTGCTTGGAACTCAGGTTTCTTCCGTATCGCGTAGCTCGCATTGGGACCACTTTTTCCTTTATCGCATTCTGTGCATGTTTTCGACTCCAATCAGTTTTATACTTCTTTGGAAATCCTACTGGAAACTAAGATAGGCATGAGGGTCGGCGAAAGGCTGATGTGTAACTCCATTTTTTTGTGGGGAAGGGTTTATCTAAAACTTTTAGGATCTCACTACCGGGCGCGACACATTTGCCTTTGTGAGGGCATCTAAATGTGTCGGTCGGGCGAGTCCTTTATCAGCTTTTTCATATATTCAGAAACCTTAGGCTCATCACCGTGTGCGACACATCTGTCTTTGTGAGGGCAGCTGAATGTACCGGTCGGGTGAGACATTTATTGGTTCTTCATATAGGTCCTTATGCATGGCACAACTCTCATGTTTTTATTCAACGCTCTGGCTTTTATTCTTATACTCACAGGGCTTAGGAGTTGGATATTTAGGGATTTTGTTTGGGCTGCCATGCCTCTTTTTGAAAAGAAGAAAGTTGTTCTTGGAGTCATCCGACATGCACTTATTTCGGTTTTTGTACTTGGTGGTCCACTTGCAAGGTTCCTTGATTTGGATTTCACCTGGTTCCCTTCCCGTCCTTGAGACAGGTTTGGCTGGCTTTGGCTATGATGTTAACTTGTGGAGGGTCTGAAACAGAATTGAAGCAAAAGCATAAAAATCGAATGTGAAAGTAAATTATTAGTTTGCCATTACATGCCTAAATTCTATGTTTGTTATTGCTGTTTGAGGACTGCTCTGATTCTGAAATTAGCAGGGGGTGACTTTTTCTTATGTACAAGAATTATTTTATCAAAGAAATTATTGAAAAAGTCTAAATGTGAAAATAAGGATAAAAATTAATGCATAGAAAAACAGGAGTGAATAAAAAGAGCAGAGGGAGAAGGGTTGAAAAATGATACCCCACCTTTGTCCAGTGTACCTCCCCCCTAACTTATCACTCACTCTGTCCTCAGGGTGTCAAAGTGATAGGTTGAGAAGTACATGGACAAAGGCATTAGGCTTTTGTTAGGCCTTTGTTAGCTCCATGCGTTCGAAGAAGATTAGCTGCGAACTTTCCACGTAGAGCGTGGTAATCCACGTCCGTTATATCCTCTTCTGGTCTTCCAAGAACAGTGAGGGTGTACATCCAGTAGAGGACGTGGAAGCCGCAGTCATTTGATTCTCGGAGCTGCTGGGGGCATCTGTGGCTGAAGGCGGGGCGATGAAAATGTGCTTTATCGTACGCCCTTGTGTGCTTGCTTAAAAGATCGTATAGTTTGTCGGCACACTCCTTTACCACCTCTTCTGTGGGCGTCTTCGCTATCACATCATACTGATTTTTATCTAGATCAAATTGGCTGTCGGAACTGTTATAGATGATTGTTGTTCCTTCATGAAGATTTGTTGCCATTAACATCCAGTGCTCTGAATGAAGGAAAGGGAGCAAGATGAACTTCGGAGTTGTATGCTTGAGAAAAGAGATAAGCGTCTCTGTGGTTCCGAAGTTCTTTAGCTTGAGAAGGTCGTCCTTCATGTAAGCTGATGCCATGTAAACCGTAGGATGGTTCCGTCCGAGAAGAAATTGATAAGCAGTCATCAGGCTCACGGATAGGGATCCTTGTAATTGTACGGTTTCACGGAGGGTATCTGCCATGACTAGAATATCTCCCGCTAGAAAAATGAGCTCATCTTTCTCGGCATATAGCCTAGACATGATGAGTCGGAGTTCATTTTCAGAAAGACTCTTGCAAGCTGCAAGGTCGAAATTAGGAAATGTCGGTTCAATGGCAGGTAAGGGCATGCTTTGTGTGGAAGGTCTGCTGATGGTGGCCCCTGTTAATAACTCGATGTCCCCTGTATCGTCCACCAAATCAAAAGTGTAAGGGTCCCATTGTCTTTTTTCAGGGACCGTGGCGGGTTGTTGTTTCTCCAACTCCTGTAGTGTTTGCCGGAACGGCTGTTTCTGTGGACGTTAGATAGCAGAGTAGAGGTAGCGAGGGACGTCGTCTGGTGCCATAGTCGAGTCCCTAAAGAACCTTCTGTCACAGATGAGCTCCATGGCATAACGCCCTCGTAGAGAGTGAAAGTCTTCTGCGGCCAGCTCGGTGAAGGGGATTTGTTTATTAAGCGCTTGTATGTGGCGTATAGTGTAGAAAGCGCAATCCCCAGATCCTTCTTGCGTTTGGACTTGTGAGTTTATGATTCGGAACCATGGTTGGCTCCAACCATGTCGGAGAGATGGCTTTGCAGCCCAAATTAATTTTAGAAGCCGGAAAGGGATGCATCTTGCCTCCCTGGCTCCTAAACCAGCAAAATTGATGATTCCAGCTTGAAGCTCACTGGCACAGAAGTTGTACACTTTGGCGTTGCGAGCCTCGATGTCAACGATCATGAGTAGCCAGTGGCCGAAAACTTGGAAGGGTACTGTGATATATTGTACCCTCCGTTCAATCCCCCTACGCAGTCGCTCGATAGTTTTGTTGTGTAAATCCTTGTATAGTAGACTTAGAGCCAAAGCAGGTGAAGCATTTAAAACTGGTTGCGGCCTTTTTGAGCTTCTGTATGTTTCGATGGCGTTGGCAAGAAGGACACGAAAGATTGCCATCTTTACTTTTGATTGAGGTCGAAGGATGATGCGGAAATCTTCATGTGTCATCTTGCGCTTAGTCTTTATATTTGTGTAGATTATGTCCCCCCCTTCTTTGGCATCATCTACGATAGTGTTCAGGATGAAGATATCCTGGACATCTAGGGTAGAGATGCTCGCCATGTCTAGGTTGTGCATCTTCTTAGGTAGAGGTGGTGGCGGGGGAAGCTCTTGCAGCGGCAAAAAAGAAGTCTGCTCTAGGTTATCCATATAGTGTTGCAGAACTTCATCGTGTTCTGATTCAGAATCAGAGTCGAGTTCATTATCTGTGTCGAGACTCACTTTGTCTGACTCTTCTTGCTCTGGGGGTAAAGGCACCGATTGTTCTGGTGCAGAGGAATGACGAGCTGCTTATGTTGGTGGACTGATGTTGGTTCCTAAGATACATTGTTGGAACTCAGCAAAAGCCGCTTCTTTGGCAGCTTCTCCCATAGATCCCATGGAAGAATAGTTAAGGAACTGATCCCCATATGACATGTTAATATTGTCATTGTGATCGGGGAATTTGGGATCTTGTCCACCTTGGTGGTCTTTGTCTACTGCCTTCTTTGAAGGTTTTGTTCCTCGGCTGGTTCCCTCCCCAGCATGTCCTGGGTCATCGGGTTTGTCATCTGAGGAGGAGGTGTCATCGTTGGAGTCAGCGGAGGAGTCAGAATCTTCTTCTTCGTCTTCGTTGTCTTCCGCCTTAGCTTTTATTTGTTTTGGCGTTGTTTTCTTGCACTGCCGGTGAAGTGCTTGTAATTCATCAAGGGGCACTTGCACATGCTCGTGTGCCTCAAGCAGTGCGTCGTGAGTTTCCTTGAGATCAGAGTATCGTGCCTCGGCAGAGAGGAGTCGTGCAGAAAGGTCTATAACTTGGGCTCGTAGGTGATTGATTTCATTATTTGACGACTCCTCTTGGCGGCTATTGAGCTGTGCAAGGGTGTTAGTGATGTCGTCCAAACGCATGCTGAAAGCAGTTTGCTGCTGCTTAAGCTCGCGAAGGCTCTCTGGCAGAGGTTGAGTCTGTGTAGAGATCCTTTCGACTTGTTGAGCCAACGTTGCTTGCTGGCTTTTCACCTCAAGCACCAACTGTGACAATTGTTGTAGGCGGTCGTCGATGCGTTCGACTTGCGTGGCCGCTACTTCCTGCCGTTGGTTGATGCTTGAGAGGATGTCAGGTAGGGCGCGGTTTTGCTCGTCGATCTTGGTGACCTGTTTTATAAGACCCTGCACACAAGAAAAAATAGATTGCATTATGTTAGAAGGGTCGGTGATGAGGTTTCGGATGGCGTCAAATTGACGTCTGAATTCCTCACCGACGTTGGTAAAATGGACCCCAGAAAAGGGTGGGTGGGATGGCTGGGGTCGGGGTGGAAGGGTGGTAGTGTCTTATGAAAGAGACACTGAAGATGGTCCCGCGAATTGCGTGGTGACTGTAGATGGAGTCACCAGCGGTGTCGGGGTGGTGGCGGATGCGAAGGGTGGCGACATTCTGGGAGAAAAGGGTTGATTCGTAAATGTCGATGGGAAAGCGGTGGTGGTGGATGCGAACGAGGTGAAAGCGAGGTCGGGCGTTGATGTGAATGGAATGCCCGATGGGAAGGGGATTGAGGTGGAGGGTGCGGGTGGAGGTGCAGATGTGGGGAAGGGATTTGTTGGTGGAATTATTATGGAGACTGATGGGAGGGTGGTGGATTGTGGAATGGTGGAGGATGGTAGTGTGGTAGGGGTGGTGGTGGAGGTAAGGATCAACATTTAGACTCATGATGAAAGAGTTTAATGATGAGGTGGTGATGTGTTCTTCAGGAAGAGGAGGTTCTGCGTCTAGATTTGGTCGTGATGTTGGCGTCCCCGACAGTTGTTGCCCTTTGGATGGTCGTTTCACCGGGATTTTTGTTATTCTAGCTGTCGGGGCGGTGATGCTATGCTCCGTCTGTCCTGCTTTTGCTTTCTTTTCTACTACTTGGACAGACGTGAGGAGGTTGGTAAGCTCGTCTTCAGTGAAGCGAAGCTTATCCTTGTCATAATCTGTGAGCTCCGGTAGGGGAAGCAGCGTCCTAGAGGATTTTACTGTGGGACAGAAGATGTAGTGTAGCTTAGCATCCTTTTCTTTAATGATGTATGAATTCTTTAAAGTTTGCTCGTTGGTAAGGATGTCGCCCTTGATCTTCGTGCATCTGGGCAGTAGTCTGTCCATCTTGAGATAATGCAGAATTGAGGTTATGTGTCCTCCGACACATACTTCTTTCCCGAGGGCGTAAGTTGTGTGCTTGTGTATCAATTGCCACCCTATGTTGACCGGCAGCCCATTAAGGACGGACCAGAGGTCGAAAAGATCAGAAATGTTAACATTTCCACCCTCTGTCCTGGGGAATAGTGCGCCTGTGAGGATTTTGTGTAGAGTGTGCACCAACCCAGAATGAATATTGGAGGCCTTGCAGGTCTTTGCCTCAAAGGTTGGGATCCCTGTCAGGGATTTCCAGAAGATGTGTTTGTTGAACTGGGAGCTGTCGACGCCTACAGCTTTGGCTTTTTCCAACTGCTCCTTGTTGTCGATAAAGATTTCATTGAGTAGGGTTTCTGTTATGACAACTTTGTTGCCGAAGAGTTTGGTGACCAGCCTGCGGTCGCCTCTGTCTCTTGATCTGTCCATTATGTCCACTGCTTCTTTGTGGAGGAAGGTGAAAAATTCAGTTGTTGGCTCAATATAAGAATTCTCTGCGACAAAGCAGAGTTTTGCGAGGTTGGCATTATCGAGCAAGGTGGGGATTCTGTCATAAATCCCCATCTTTTTCAGTATGCTGGAGCAGACATACTTTGTCGGCTTCAGCGTTTTGTCGAAGGATGGAAGGGTGTGGATGAATAGGTTTGTTGGTGGTGGTGTTGTGGTAGTGATGGTGGAGAAAACAGGAATAGTGGTGATAGCGGGAGTAGTAATGGTGGTGACAGTAGTAGTTGATGGAATGTATCTGACAGGATTTGTTCCTTTGCAGTGGCGGGATGGACCTGCTTCTTTGCCTGTTTCTTTGTTGGTTGCTCTATGGCATCTTCCAGGGCCTTCCTTTTCCCCCTTGGACTTTGTGGTCGGTGATTCGTCCTCAGAATTTGGCTCGTATTCCGAGCCTTCATCACTTGAGGAAATTTCTTCTATATCTTCGACAGGCTCCTCTGTTAAGCACCTGTCGATGCGGTCAATTTCGTTCATGACCACGAGCTGGTTGACTTTCGGTGGGATCTGTCCACTCTTGTCATAGATATCTACGACTTTCTGGAGCTTGGCGCGATCCTCCATCAATTGCTCCTTTGTCCAGAAGGGAGCGTCAGCGGTTCCGGTGGATTCTTTTGCGGGTGATGCCCTATTTGAAAATTTTGCAAAAATCGTGTTAAAAGGAATTGAATTTGCAAAGATAACACGTTTAGTAAAAGAAAAGTTACATTATGTATGTGTTAATGTTTTTAGGTTTTATTGGAATCCAAACGGTTTCAGAACCGATTGGCTCCAAACAGTTTCAGGACCGAGTGGCTCTAAACGGTTTTAGGACCGTTTGGCTCCAAAACGGTTTCTGGACCATTTGGCTCCAAACGGTTTCAGGACCGATTGGCTCCAAACGGTTTCAGAACCGTTTGGTTTTAGGACCGTTTGGCTCCAAACGGTTTCAGGACCGTTTGGCTCCAAGCGGTTTCAGGACCGTTTCGCTCCAAGCGGTTTCTGGACCGTTTGCTCCAAACGGTCGAAACTGCGAGGAAGGAGGAACGTCGGGGTCGTCAGTGGTTGGTTAAAAAGGAGGCGAAAGCAGCAAACGACGGTGGCGACGCGCGCGTCGGCGGCTAACGAAAACCCTGTCGGTGACGTAACGTTGGCGATGGCGAAAACAAAGTGGTGTGGTGACGGAGAAAACGGCAATGGCGATGGTGTCGAGCTGCTGGTTCACCTTGCTATGCGACGGCGACTTTGACGGTGAGAAACTCCATGAAAGTATATGGGGAAGACGGTGGTGTCGTCGGAGATGGTGGCAGAGAGAGCAGGCGTCACGAGTTGCGCAGGAGCGAGAAACGGAAGGGATGAAACAGTGCTCGCGCGAGGGTTTAGGGAGTTCGAGATTTTTAGAAGAGGAAAAGGGAGGGGTTGGGGTTATATTTATAGGATTTGGGAGAGGCGTTACAAATTCTCAAGGGCAAACGGTTTGGAGACCGTTTGGGGTCCAAACGGTTTCGGGACCGTTTGGGTTCCAAACGGTTTCGGGACCGTTTGGGTTCCAAACGGTTTTGAGACCGTTTAGGACCAAACGGTTTCGAGACCGTTTGAGTCCAAACGGTATCGAGACCATTTGGTTAAGAATTATTTATGTTTTTGGATTTTATATTTTTGCTTGTTTTGTTTAATTATGTGAATTTTTATATTTTCCGATTTAAAGATGATAAACCTAAATCAAACAAAGAGATTAGAGAAAAAACTAGGCAAAATAAAAATTGTGGTACTCAGGTCTTAGGTTGCCTCCCAAGTAGTGTCTGGGTTTTACGTCGCTGGCCCGACGGAAATCCGGTTTGGTTATGTCGATGTTGAGGGATCGTGAATCTCGATAGTCTGTCTTGGTATTTTGTCTGCTGGTATGTAGTATCTTTTTAATCTGTGGCCATTAACGGTCCGTTCTCCCCCATTATTGTCAAGGATGATGACTGCTCCAGTGGGGTAGATGTGCTTAATTGTGAATGGTCTGGACCACTTCGTGCGGAGCTTTCCAGGAAACATCTTAAGTCAGGAATTGAAGAGGAGGACCTTATCTCCGATAGCAATGTCTTTTCTCTTGAGGTGGCCATCGTGCCGCATCTTGGTTTTTTCTTTATAGATTCTGGCACTATGGTAGGCTGTCATTCTAAGCTCCTCAAGTTCTTGTAACTGGAGTTGTCTGTATTCGCCAGTGCTTTTAAAATCAAAATTCAGTTGTTTAATGGCCCACCAGGCCTTATGTTCCAGTTCAACTGGATGATGGCATGATTTCCCATATACTAGTCGGAACGGGGTTGTTCCAATCGGTGTTTTATAAGCTGTGCGGTAAGCCCACAGGGCATCGGGAAGCTTGGTGGACGAGTCGGTACGATGTCTATTGACTGTTTTCTCTAGAATTGCTTTCAGTTGTCTGTTCAAAACTTCGACTTGGCCATTAGTTTGTGGATGGTAAGGTGTGGCGACCTTATGGTTGACTCCATATTTTTTTTAGGAGAGCTTCGAAGCTTTCTTTCCAAAAAATGGGTCCCTCCATCGGATATGATAGTTCGGGGGACTCCGAATCTGGGGAAAATGATATCTTTGAACATCTTGATGACTGGCTTTGAATCGCTGGAAACGGTGGGTATAGCTTCTACCCATTTTGAGACATAGTCTACAGCGACCAGTATGTAAGAAAATCCATAGGATAAGGGGAAGGGACCCATGTAGTCTATTCCCAAACATCAAAAAGTTCGATTTCTTGCCACATAGTGAGAGGCATTTCATTCCTTTTAGTTATACCGCCAGAAAGCTGACATTTATTGCACGATCTTACAAAATCATAAGAATCTCTTGCTATTGTTGGCCAAAAGAAACCTGATTGTAGAACTTTCAGAGTGGTCTTTTTCGAACTCATGTGTCCCCCAGTGGGGCCAGAATGACAATGCTCTAAGACAGTAGTAATTTCCTCTTCTGGTATGCAGCGACGGAAAAGTCCATCTGCACATAGACGAAAAAGATAGGGTTCGTCCCAGTAGTATTGCTTAACATCATGGAGGAATTTCTTTTTATCGTGGTGAGAGGCGGAGGGGTGGATGATTCTTGTAGCCAGATAGTTCACTATGTCGGCATATCAGGGGAATCCAGTGGTAATTTTCATAAGTTGGTCGTTAGGGAGGGAGTCTCGGATAGGTATATTGTCGTCGTCTTGACATTCGATGCGACTTAGGTGGTCAGCGACGAAATTTTCCACTCCGCTCTTGTCTTTTATTTCAAGATCAAATTCTTGCAGCGTTAATACCCAACGGATGAGTCTGGGTTTTGCATCCTGTTTCTGAATAAGATATTTGATGGCGGAGTGGTCTGTATATACTACGACCTTTGATCCAATTAGATACGAACGAAATTTTTCGAAAGCGTAGATGACGGCTAAGAATTCCTTTTCAGTAGTAGTATAATTCTTTTGTGCCTCATCTAACGTCTTGGATGCGTAGTATATTACATATGGCTTTTTGTCTATTCTCTGCCCCAGCACAGCCCCTATGGCATAGTCGCTAGCGTCACACATTATTTCAAACGGTTGTGACTAGTCAGGTGCTCTTAGAATGGGTGTTGAGATTAGAGCATTCTTCAAAGTTGTAAAGCTATGTAGGCATTCCTGGTCAAAGTTGAAATCAACATCCTTGGTCAATAGGTATGTCATAGGTTTTGCTATTTTCGAGAAGTCTTTGATAAATCTTCGGTAGAACTCGGCATGACCCAAAAAGGCTCGCACTCCCCTTATGTCTTTGGGCGGTGACAACTTTCAGATGACGTCATTTTTTGCCTTGTCTACTTCGATTCCTCTTTCTCTTACTCAATGTCCGAGGACAACACCTTCGGTCACCATAAAGTGACATTTTTCCCAGTTTAGGATAAGGTTTGTTTCCTCGCATCTCTGTAGGACTTTACTTAGGTTGAGCAGACAGTTGTCAAAAGAATCTCCATATACTGAAAAATCGTCCATAAATACCTCCATAATTGTTTCGGTTAGTCCCGCGAAGATAGCAGTCATGCACCTTTGGAAGGTTGCGGGTGCATTGCACAACCCGAAGGGCATCCTTCTGAAGGCATATGTTCCGAAAGGACAAGTAAATGTCATTTTTTCTTGGTCTTCGGGGTGAATTGGGATTCGGTAAAACCCAGAATATCCGTCGAGGTAGCAGAAATTTTTTTGGTTGGCTAGCCGCTCAAGGACTTCGTCAAGGAAGGGTAAGGGAAAATGGTCTTTCCTTGTTGATTTGTTCAGTTTTCTGTAATCTATGCACATTCTCCAACCAGTAACGGTCCTTGTAGGTACTAGTTCATTCTTGTCAGTTAAGACAACAGTGGTCCCCCCTTTTTAGGGACCACTTGGACAGGACTAACCCATTGAGAGTCAGAGATTGGATAGATAATACCCGCTTTCAAGAGTTTAAGAACTTTGAGGCGAACTACCTCTTTCAGATTTGGGTTTAGTTTTCTCTGGTGCTCCCTCGAGGGTTTGAACTCTTCTATCATAGGTATTTTATGCATGCACAGAGCTGGGTTAATGCCTGTTAGGTCAGTCATCTTGTACCCAATTGCTTTCTTGTGCTTCCTTAATTCAGTGAGAAGCCTCTCTTCCTGATCGTCATTTAAAGAGGAGCTAATGATAACTGGACATAATTTTCCTTCATCTAGGAAGACATGTTTGAGCCCAGTTGGTAGAGTTTTCATTTTCGGGGCTTTGGGTACTTATGTTGTCTCTAATATGGAGACCGATTTCAGTTCTTCAAAAGTGGCTTCTGGGGCTTTTTCAGCTTGCTCCAAGTATTGCAGGCATTGCTGAACTAACTCGTTGGTTGAAAATTCAGCTTCCGGATTTATTAGAGCGTCCTATAGGGCATCTGCTGGTTCTGGATTTGCTTGCTTGAGTTGAGACATTTTATCAATAGATTCAAGTAGAAAAACCTCTACGTGGATACTAGGGCTCTTCATGCTGTTGAAAACCCTGAACTGAACAGTTTCTTTACCCAGCCTCAATGTAATTGTGCCAGCTTCGACATCAGTTAATGCTCTAGCTGTGGCGAGGAAGGGTCTACCGAATATTATCGGGTACCTTAGGTCTTCTTTTATATCCATAATGACGAAATCACAAGGGACATAAGAGTCCCTCCCCACTCTTACTGGAATGTCTTCAATAATTCCGAGGGGTGCAGTAATGGTGTAATCGGCGAGCTGGATGGTCATTACTGTAGGCAATAAGTCAGTGAACCTCAATCTTTTGCACATGGAGAATGGCATAATTGATATGCTGGCTCCCAAGTCAGCCAATCCCTTTTTACATGAAGTGTTCCCAATAGAGCATTGTATGCCAAAGGAGCCAGGTTCCTTCTGTTTTTTTGGCATTTTATTCAAGATGATATCGGAAGTGGTTTGGGCTAGCTTGACAGTTTCATGCTCCTCTGTCATATATTTCTTTGACAGCAAGGTTTTCAAATATTTGGACCAGGTTGGGATTTCAGATAAGGCGTCGAGAAAGGGAATATCAACATAAAGTTTCTTCATTGCCTCTTTGAATTTCTGGAATCTAGAGTCTAGTCTGGTTTCCTTTAGCCTGCCTGGATAGGGTATCCTTGGTTTATATTGTGGGATCTCTAGTTCTTTGGGACCTTGTTCCTTTTCTTTCCTTTCTTCAGCTTCTTGACTTGATTCTTGTGTTGGGATGATTTCAGTTTCATCCATGTCTTCTTGATTAACCGCGATGGCTTCAGTAAAAGCATGACCAGACCTTGTTGTAACAGCATTTAATTGTTCTGGTCTATGTTGATCGTGTCTTGGATTTGCTTCTGGCTGGCCAGCGAAAGTGCCCACTGGGGGTTTTAGCTAAGCTGCTATCTATGCTAACTGAGTTTCCACGGCTTTTTGTTGGGCTTGTTGGTTAGCCAGCATGGTTTGATGTGATTGCAGCATCTGCCTTATCCAAGGAATTAAATGCCAATACCGACGCCTTATCGACGGCGTGAAAATAGATATTTACAGGTATACCAACGAAAATATCGATAGATGCTATCCTGGACTTATCGATGCCTAAATGAATGAATTAAATAATGAAATTTTACAGGTGCGGTCTCAACACCTAGATGCAACGTTTTATGCAATAAAATTCTATATTGGGTATGTTGGGGGGGGGGGGGTCAATCATGTGGGAGGTAAGGAATCAATCCTTTTTTTTTTAGATTTCGATGAAGGATTTCGATGACAAAATATAAGAATTAAGATCTGAAATTTTAGTAGCACAATCCATAAACGCATGTTTACACACTTATGCAATAATATTCAACTTACAACAAACATATAACAACATAGTAAATTACTAAGTACTAACTCACATCAGTTGTATGTTGAGTGGCGCGCCGGCTGCTGATAAGGATATTGTTGTTCTACATATTGCTCCCATGTCATCAAAGCTTTATACGATTTGTTGTATGTGACAACATGCTCCTCATATACTTCAGGATTCACATACTACATCATCCCAATCTTTGGAAAATGTTCTTGTAAATGTTTGAGATATTGAGCCTTGTTTGTTGAATTCCTGGGAGGTTGAGAAGAAGCGGGAGGAGGTGCGGGTGCCCTTGCTTGAGGAGCTGGAGGTTGAGGAAAAGGAGGTTGTAATGGAACTCCGGCAATAGGTTAAATTGTAGTATGCCCACCACTCCATGTTTGCCCGAAATCACCAGAGTATGCTTCGGTGTTCACCCGAAAGCATCCATAAGGGCTACGGACAGAGTATGCTTCATGATATCACATACCAGGTCCAAGTTCTAATTGTAACCTTGGTTGTGGACCTTGTGGTTCAACATGATATCCAGAATACCCATGTTGAGAAGTCTGAGATGGGTATGGAAGTGTCTGCCCAAATAACATATCTCCAAATGAATGTTCTTGAGATTGAGATTGAGAGTCAGATATACTCAATGCATCCATTGATTCAGCAACATCAGAATGATAATCACTTGGACTCTGGTATTGTGGTTGTGGTTGTGGATTGGATGGGTAGGAGTAGGGGTAGGGGCTTGGAGTTGTGGGCATTGCGGCATTTGGTGGAGGTGCACCGCTGTAATCTTTCCCAGTTCGAGTTTTTCTTCTTTGAAATTTTTTTTCAGGCATGGGATATTCTTGTTGTTGTGGAGGTGCACCCCTAGTAACATAAGGTCGATCATCATGTTGAGGATCCACAGCTTGAGGATATTCTGGAGAGCGTTGACTTTGATTACCACCATCATTATCATTATCACTATCATCAGACTTAGATTTGGAACCAGCTGAAGAAGAAGAATCTGAGCTACCTAACTGCTCTTGTACTCTTCTATCTATTTCCATATCAACATTTACATGTGCAGCTTCAGGCTCAAGTTTTTCAGGCGGATTATCAAGAATAATATCATCACCATTGTTTGGCTCAAATTGATCTTCTATGTATGGATCTGGACGCCCATCTAAATTATCAAGAACAGGACGACCTATCTCATTCATCCATTCCTCTAAAGGATTTTCTGAATCTTCCTCCAACCCTCTACGTCTGTCTGTCACACCCCGATCTCACACTAACCACTAATCACGAGATTAGGGCGCGACGGAGGGATTATCACATAACAAATCACTGAGAACTTCTTTTTAAAACCTCGTAATGATATTCGGATTATTGCTGTAAACTAAAACAAAATAAACTGTTGCGGAAGCATTTCAATTAACCTGGCTAGAGAACATAAACAGAGTTTACAACATGTAACATTGTTTAACAGAAAGTAAAACATAACAGTTAATTTACACCTTTTACACATTCGCCATACATACTCTCTCTCACCCACACCATGTCCCAAGAACCGAGGGGAAAGGACTAAGAGACCACTATCTAACTAACTACATATACCTTCTACTGACTAGGGTGGTAAGATCCTTCAGATTCCTGGAACTGTCGCTGACCTGAAAATGTTTGAGTAGAGGAGTGAGCCTACTCGCTCAGTGAATAGTTTTTCATTTAACTATCACTAAACAACTCGTTAAGTTTATTATTCAGTTTAATATACAAGAAATACTTCACTGAGCAGTTCTAAAACAATATTATTGAAATAACAAAGAATATAAATAGTGCATCCAAAGAATAACTACTAGAAGACTATGCTCTAGACTTCCTTAACTCTTTCATTTATAAGGAACTTTGTGAACCTATATGATCATATTTTAGCTTATGCCCTGATCTATGCAGTGTACTCTGCATAGAGACTCGCAGTGCACTACGGCCACACCGTACAAGACTTAGCGACACACCCGGGAAATGCTAAGTCTGACGCCAACCCTGTTCTGCCACGGGACCACAGGCTCTCCGGCCTCAATGCACTACTCCGAGTGCTCTAGACTCCTCCTCTAACCTGAGCACACAGGCGGAGAGTCTCACGGGGTTACCTCCATGACTCCGCACGGATCTTGTTGCAATAACCCCTATTTTCTCCAGTGCCACCGTGACTCCGCACGGATTATTGTTGAACACTGTCTCTCTGTCCTCGTGCCACCATGACTCCGCACGGTTAATGTTGCAACACGAGTTTCACCTCTAAGAAGCAGATCTCTCGAAGGGGTTCTACAGTGTTCAGGGCACCTAAGTCTAACATTAACATTATAGGTACATTTTAAACAGAAATCGTAACTCATTTAACATTTCTCACAAGGCTCACACGGCCTGCCATATCATATCATAAGAAACATCATAACTCATGTATTCAACATATATCATGTCTCAGTAACATCCCTTTCTAGGGCATGTCATATCTCATCACCTGCAATTTACGAGGTATGTATTGAAAATAAGAAGCCCTGCAGTATGTAGATATCAATTCAGAGAGAACAAGCATATAAAGTTAAATGCACTAGAAACATACAATTCAATAGTTAAGTATCACCACATCTCATATCGAGACCTTTCATATTACCATGACATGATTCATTGAACACCCTATCCTTAGGGTTTCAGTTACCTCATTCACTTATCACATGGCAACACCCTATCCTTATATCATGCATGCTAATGTACTAAAATCTATACTGTCTGACTTTATACCCAACCCGTACCATTTTCAGGCGTGTATTTCTAATTTCAACGTTCACACTGAACAATATAGGTTCCGATGAACCATATAAATCTACTGATTCAATCTGTACTGTTCAAATGCTAAATTTAATCATATAACAGTGTCTAGAAGCAGTTTATGAAATAAAAAGGTCGGGCAACGCCAAACGCTGCCCGACGTTATCAGCGTAATTCGCGCACAAAACAGAAAATATTCAAACGCCTGAGTTTATTAATGATAAATAAATGAAACCCTACTCACCGCGTTTCGAACTGTCCGGGTTCGTCAGGAATTGCGTCTAAGGACCAGTTTTCGGGAGATTTCTGGTCTTCTTCTACCTTTGGATTACTCAGGAACAATCTGCTTCACGCAGCAGGTGCACACGCTCACACATAAAGTAGGGCTCAGCAAACGTTACTGCTCGTAGCTTGTTGGCTATAGATTCAAGTTCCAGATCCATGGCCGAAGTCGGGGATGCTGCTTGGGCTGCTGCTCGCCCAAGATTTCCTAGCCGTGATTGCAGCAGTTGCTGTTGCTAGAACTGGATGGGGTGTCGCCCTTGCAGGTGGGCGCAATAGGGCACAATTGTAGCGGTTCCTTGCCTTGTGCTCTTGGTCGGAGTCAAGAGCAGCAATTGGTGGTGATGGTCGCGCCCAGGAGGGCTCCCAGCCGCTGGCTCACGTAGTTGCAGCTACTGGTCGGCCGCCCAAGTAGCTAGGGCAAGCTGATGGTGGCGCTGCTAGGGTGAGCTAGAGGAATAAGAAGCATAGAGGAAGGGTGGGCGGAGGTAAATCGCCGGTTAAAATCGCTCAAAATCGTCCTGACTTCACCCCTTGGTTGCGGTCGATCGAGCGCTGCAGTTGGGCGCCGCTCTGCGCGGGTCCTGTTCTATCGGGAACAAAAGCAGAAGGAAGATGATAAACAACAAGTTGCCGACTCACAAGAATGGGTTATTAAATGGAAAAATTACATTTCCAACCTTAAAACTTGAAATTCTCGTATCTTTTGCCTCGAATATCCGATTCAAATGATTTCTTTTGCGAAACTTCAAGAATGAGGCCCACTACAAACCCAAGGCATGAAGACATGTTAATTACACTGTTTTATTGGTTCAAAATTCCAATTGCATCCAATTATTACTTTACTCAAATTAATCATCTTAATTATACACTAATTAATCTTATGTGCTTGATTCAACAAAATTAAGTTATTAACGCACTAACCACCTCATAAGCATATAAGTTAACTCAAATAACTTTAATTAGGCTCAAATCATAATGCTTACCAATAAACTTTGGAACAGGTCATAACAATCTCCCTCCCTTATAAGAATTTTGTCCCGAAATTCCTAAAAGAGAAAAGGAAACTTGTTACGCATCTCTGACTCAAGCTCCCACGTAGCTTTCTCTAGGTTATGATTCCTCCACAGAACTTTTACTAACGGTATCTCAATTCTTGAGCTCCTTGATTTCTTCGATCAACTATCTGTATTGATCCCTCAACATAAGATACATCTGGTCTGAGTTGAGCCGATTATGGATCCACTATCTTCTCTGTACCAGGATAACACTTCTTCAACATCGATACATGAAATACATCATGTAGACTAGTCAACACAGATGGCAATTCCAACTTATAGGCTATAGGTCCAATCCTTTCAATGACAGAATATAGGCCCATAAACCTAGGAGTCAGTTTACCTCACTTACCAAAACTCAGCACTCCCTTCCATGGTGAAACTTTCAGATACACTTCATTACCAATCGGAAACTCAAGATGTTAACGCCTCTTCTCGACATGACTCTTCTGTCTATTCTGAGCAGCTTTCTACTGCTCTCAGCATGTCCTCAAGAGTCTGAGTGGTCTTCTCAGACTGACCATCCGTTTGTGGGTGATAAGTTGTACTGAATCTTAATTTTTATGCCCAAAGCACAAAGCAACTGATTCCAAAACCTGGATGTGAACTTAGGATCTCTATCTGATATAATTGAAACCAGGATACCATGTAACCTATCTATCTCATCCACATATATCTTAGTCAACTTTGGGACATCAAAGGTTGACTTAACAGGAAGAAAGTGAGCAGACTTAGTTAATCTATCCACAATCACCCATATCGAGTCACAATCTTTAGGTGTCCTGGACAACCCTAGCACAAAATCCGTTGTGGTATGTTCCCACTTCCACTTTGGTATAGGAAGAGATTGCAAGGTACCTGCAGGTTTCTGATGCTCAGCCTTAACCTGCTGGCACACACTACATCTAGCCACGTACTCAGCTACATCCTTTTTCATACCTGACGACCAGTACAACTCCTTGAGATTCATGTACACCTTAGTGTTACGTGGATGCATAGCGTACATCGATGCATGTGCTTCCTCAAGAATCTTTTCTTTCAAATCACTGTCTCGAGGTACACAACATATCATGCTAATGCAACACACCATCATCTGAAAACCTAAACTTTGGTCTTTTCCCCCTGTCATGTCATGTACGATCTGCTGCAACCCACTGTCACCCTATTGTAGTTCCTTGATCTGATCATAAAAAGTAGGCTTGACTTGCATCTGTGCAGTCAAACCGCTCTACTCTATCACCCCTAAGTCTATGTTCAACTTCCGCATTTCTACTAGCAGGTCTCTCTTGAAACATGCCATAGAGAATGCATCAGTTGTTGAACTTGATTTCCTGCTGAGGGCATCTGCTACCACATTCACTTTTCCAGGATGATAATCTATCATTACATCATAATCCTTAATCAATTCTAATCATCTCCGTTGTCTAAGATTCAGATCCTTCTGGGTAAAGATATATTTCAAGCTCTTATGATTTATAAACACCTGGCACGCCTCACCATAAAGATAGTGATGTTGTATCTTAAGAGCATGGATTACATCAGCTAACTTCAGATCATGCAAGGTAGTACTCCTCATTCTATGCTACTTGCTTCTTGTTACTTATCCTTCTCATTTTGATCATATAGAATAAACATCCCAAAAAAAAATTGAAACACACAAGGTAAGAATAGATTCTTCCTCATTCTTATTATTATTACAAGAATTTATTTCATATCGCACTTCACTTATATTATATTTCTTCTTTTGTTTCAAACACATTTGTTACATTTCCAATTTATATCTCACTCTTTCTCCAAGTCATTTTCATATTGTTTATCTACCTATCAGATTAACTACCTTTAAACCCTGGAGTTCATTAGTGCTAGCTTACCAATCATAGTGTAAATCTCATGATTTTGTTTTATAGAGATGCTAGTATTCAAGTTCAAATCACTAGCGACGTTCCTTGAACTACTTCAACTCGAAACATTCTAGGGTTTGGTCCTTATCAGTAACATAGCACTATTGTGATGTGACTTTGCTTCCTTAGTTTGAAATCAAACTTTAGATCTCATAAGTTCATCCATCTACTTGTAATGGATACAACAGATATGAATAATCATCAATGAACTATAGATATATAACAGAAATGTAACATCAGCAAAGTTCTCTAGCATAACTTATTAACACAAATGCTACAAATAAACATGATACTTGTTACCCAAGCATCACACATGGCTCACAAGGCCATTCATATCTTGTCACCTCTCACTAGGCAACAACTTATTCACATGGTTCATAAAATCCGTACACATTATTACTTTTATTAAGCAACAACAACATCAACACACAAAAAGCCAATCAACATTTATTATATAAATGTCACAGCCCAAACTTGGCTATATTCATCATCTCATCATACCTGCATGGTTATTAGGCATGATATCAGTCATAGAAGATATTCATCACATCATGTGATACAATAGTAATACCATCATTCCTTGACCAGGAATTAGGGTTCACTATCAAACAGGGCTTATCATTCCCTTTTCCCCAAATTAGGGTTAGGGTTCCCCATTTCTCATTAATTCAGACCCTCTTGAGTTAACCAATTTTATCTTGTATTAAGGTATTTCCCCTCTTAATGCATTCCATCACAGAATACTCACCTTTAGCATATAATGCATAGGCCACACATTAGAATTGTCCAGCTATCTCACATGATATGGACTTATCTTAGTTTAAGGCATAACTTATAAAGTTGCCTATAAACAATCGAAATGATACACCCTCAACTAGGGTTTCACAATGATACACCCTCCACTAGGGTTTACTAATCATGTATTGGATCCATGCATTGGTTATGCATTATTGATTAGTACCATTAAGGGTATTTCTCACCTAATCATTAAATTTAATCTGACCCTTATTGTGTTCCTTTATTTCTAATTAAGGATTGCTCATATGAGGTCCCAATGTTAGGTCTCCGATATCGGTTCCAACTAATTCTTAGTTGTTCTAATCTTTCCCTTATATCTCAACATCTTAGTGTATATACATTTTTCACCATGATTCGGGTCTAAATTATCCAGAATCTACTTTTATTATATTATTAATAGGAGTCATTAGATCTCAGTAACGCATCCTGCCAGCCGGATCAGGCCAAACCTGTAGTCCTGAAGCCAAGAGCTACTCAGGATTAACCAACTCCTATTAATCTCAAACATGTGGAAAGAATATCCACTTAGGGCAAACTCATTTAAACATAACTTCTGGTCTACTTAATACAAAGAATATAAACAGTAAATAAATCATTTCATAACACACATCAACATAAAAGAATCATGTTTACTTTACAAACTGAAAATCTAATTTCATGCATATAAGAGCATTTCTAGTGATTTTTAGTCAAATAAGTAATATAAAGCAAGACTTGTATCGCATCTTATATTTAATCTCTTACTCTTACATAAATTTCCGGTTTCTTAACCCTATGATTTCTAGGGTTTCTCTCTAGCCTATCCTTCCTCTGCATACCTGGCCAGGGCATCCAGAGAAAAATAGACAGAGTAGCTTGATACTGGTCAATCTAAGTATTCAGACACCTGGCCAGGGTATCTAAACACTCAGACCTCCCAGAGCTAAAGACATATCACTTCTTATTTTCCTCACTTATAACTTTATCTTTTGATCCTAATGATCCCTGATGACTCAGCCTAAGCTCTCTACTTGGTTCGCGTGACCACATCCTCTTCCTGCCATCTGCAATAGTATAACAGAATACTTCCTATTAGAAAATTACAGTTAGAAGGAAGACACCTAAGTCCTAATCCTATTGGTCTCTTATCGTCCCCTGACCTTGACTTAGAGTATTCATATACTCAACCTATGCTCTGATACCAAGATGTCACACCCCGATCTCACACTAACCACTAATCACGAGATTAGGGCACGACGGAGGGATTATCACATAACAAATCACTGAGAACTTCTTCTTTTTAAAACCTCGTAATGATATCCGGATTATTGATGTAAACTAAAACAAAATAAACTGTTGCGGAAACATTTCAATTAACCTGGCTAGAGAACATAAACAGAGTTTACAACATGTAACATTGTTTAACAGAAAGTAAAACATAACAGTTAATTTACACCTTTTACACATTCGCCATACATACTCTCTCTCACCCACACCATGTCCCAAGAACTGAGGGGAAAGGACTAAGAGACCACTATCTAACTAACTACATATACCTTCTACTGACTAGGGTGGTAAGATCCTTCAGATTCCTGGAACTATCGCTGACCTGAAAATGTTTGAGTAGAGGAGTGAGCCTACTCGCTCAGTGAATAGTTTTTCATTTAACTATCACTAAACAACTCGTTAAGTTTATTATTCAGTTTAATATACAAGAAATACTACACTGAGCAGTTCTAAAACAATATTATTGAAATAAGAAAGAATGTAAATATTGCATCCAAAGAATACTAGAAGACTATGCTCTAGTCTTCCTTAACTCTTTCATTTATAAGGAACTCTGTGAACCTATATGATCATATTTTAGCTTATGCCCTGATCTATGCAGTGTACTCTGCATAGAGACTCGCAGTGCACTACGGCCACACCGTACAAGACTTAGCGACACACCCGGGAAATGCTAAGTCTGACGCCAGCCCTGTTCTGCCACAGGACCACAGGCTCTCCGGCCTCAATGCACTACTCTGAGTGCTCTAGACTCCTCCTCTAACCTGAGCACACAGGCGGAGAGTCTCACGGGGTTACCTCCATGACTCCGCACGGATCTTGTTGCAATAACCCCTATTTTCTCCAGTGCCACCGTGACTCCGCACGGATTATTGTTGAACACTGTCTCTCTGTCCTCGTGCCACCATGACTCCGCACGATTAATGTTGCAACACGAGTTTCACCCCTAAGAAGCAGATCTCTCGAAGGGGTTCTACGGTGTTCAGGGCACCTAAGTCTAACATTAACATTATAGGTACATTTTAAACAGAAATCATAACTCATTTAACATTTCTCACAAGGCTCACACGGCCTGCCATATCATATCATAAGAAACATCATAACTCATGTATTCAACATATATCATGTCTCAGTAACATCCCTTTCTAGGGCATGTCATATCTCATCACCTGCAATTTACGAGGTATGTATTGAAAATAAGAAGCCCTGTAGTATGTAGATATCAATTCAGAGAGAACAAGCATATAAAGTTAAATGCACTAGAAACATACAATTTAATAGTTAAGTATCACCACATCTCATATCGAGACCTTTCATATTACCATGACATGATTCATTGAACACCCTATCCTTAGGGTTTCAGTTACCTCATTCACTTATCACATGGCAACACCCTATCCTTATATCATGCATGCTAATTTACTAAATTCTATACTGTCTGACTTTATACCCAACCCGTACCATTTTCAGACGTGTATTTCTAATTTCAACGTTCACACTGAACAATATAGGTTCCGATGAACCATATAAATCTACTGATTCAATTCGTACTGTTCAAATGCTAAATTTGATCATATAACAGTGTCTAGAAGCAGTTTATGAAATAAAAAGGTCGGGCAACGCCAAACGCTGCCCGACGCCTGATAACGCCTGTTATCAGCGTAATTCGCGCACAAAACAGAAAATATTCAAACGCCTGAGTTTATTAATGATAAATAAATGAAACCCTACTCACCGTGTTTCGAACTGTCCGGGTTCGTCAGGAATTGCGTCTAAGGACCAGTTTTCGGGAGATTTCTGGTCTTCTTCTACCTTTGGATTACTCAGGAACAATCTGCTTCACGCAGCAGGTGCACACGCTCACACACATAAAGTAGGGCTCAGCAAACGTTACTGCTCGTAGCTTGTTGGCTATAGATTCAAGTTCCAGATCCATGGCCGAAGTCGGGGATGCTGCTTGGGCTGCTGCTCGCCCAAGATTTCCTAGCCGTGATTGCAGCAGTTGCTGCTGCTAGAACTGGATGGGGCGTCGCCCTTGCAGGTGGGCGCAATAGGGCATAATTGTAGCGGTTCCTTGCCTTGTGCTCTTGGTCGGAGTCAAGAGCAGCAATTGGTGGTGATGGTCGCGCCCAGGAGGGCTCCCAGCCGCTGGCTCACGTAGCTGCAGCTACTGGCCGGCCGCCCAAGTAGCTAGGGCAAGCTGATGGTGGCGCTGCTAGGGTGAGCTAGAGGAATAAGAAGCATAGAGGAAGGGTGGGCGGAGGTAAATCGCCGGTTAAAATCGCTCAAAATCGTCCTGACTTCACCCCTTGGCTGCGGTCGATCGAGCGCTGCAGTTGGGCGCCGCTCTGCGCGGGTCCTGTTCTATCGGGAACAAAAGCAGAAGGAAGATGATAAACAACAAGTTGCCGACTCACAAGAATGGGTTATTAAATGGAAAAATTACATTTCCAACCTTAAAACTTGAAATTCTCGTATCTTTTGCCTCGAATATCCGATTCAAATGATTTCTTTTGCGAAACTTCAAGAATGAGGCCCACTACAAACCCAAGGCATGAAGACATGTTAATTACACTGTTTTATTGGTTCAAAATTCCAATTGCATCCAATTATTACTTTACTCAAATTAATCATCTTAATTATACACTAATTAATCTTATGTGCTTGATTCAACAAAATTAAGTTATTAACGCACTAACCACCTCATAAGCATATAAGTTAACTCAAATAACTTTAATTAGGCTCAAATCATAATGCTTACCAATAAACTTTGGAACGGGTCATAACACTGTCAGTGCTGAAAGTGTATGCGGTGTCAATGGGATCGTGGACAACAGCAAAATCCACTTCCCTATAGTTGCCATCTCGTATTGCTCTAGCCCTCAACCGCATGTTGTAGTGAACGTAGACAAGGTCCCTCAACCTGTTTGCCCCAAGCTTGTTCCTTCTCTTTGAGTGTATCAGATTGAATGTGCTCCTATTTCTTTCACAACCCCCTGCAGATGTTGTTTGAGCAAGGAGACGAACAACCTGTTTTCTTAAATGGGGGGCACCTGTTCCATTCCAAACCCACCACTCACAAGGATCACCTGCCTCACGATCAGAAACCGCATTTGGATGTCCAAAACATCCAGTGCCTTCACGGAAATGGCGCAACTGCAAAAAAAACATCATTTACGATATTTAGATGATGAAATCAAAGTGATGACTAATGAGTAATGACTAATGAGACATTAAGAATGTAAGTAATATAGTTATCTTATACCTCTTCCAGCACTAGCAATCGCTCTTCTGGAGAGGTAATGAACTTGTTGGTGACATCTCTCACTGCAGTCATTAGAGTCGGATTCAATCCAAGCGTTCGTGAGTATTGGAACCTCGGATTCAAATAGTAAGCTGTCACAAATATAAATAAGGAAATTAGAATGACATTTTAATAGGTAGACTATGAGTTAGACAAATAACTCAGAAGTTAGAAACTTAGAACATAATTGATTGAGATATATACCTGCTTTATACAATGGATGCAAAAGCATATTTGTCCAACGATTCTCATAAATTCTGATGTATTGCTCATTGGACTTAGGAGTTGCTTCTTTGATGCGGTCCACCATTGAGGTCATTGCATCATATAAAAAAGGCATTGTTGCAGTTTTGTCACCATCTACCAGCCTTAATACCTTGACAATGGGTTCCATTATTCGCAGCACTCTAGTAACCTTATCCCAAAAAGGTCTGTTGGCAATCAACTGCTCAATTCTACTGCCAATTGGGGTATTGTGCTACTTCATGGAGGTCCACTCCACTCCATTGAAGAGCCTCCTAAGTCCATCCTTTTTGGACTTCAATGATTGTAAGGCAAGAAAGTTTGTTGCAAATCTAGTTGCACCTGTTCTAATCAGATCACCTCCACAATACTCACGTTGCCTCATTGCATTCAACAGAAAAGAATGGTTGTAGATGAATCTTGTGATCAACCTACCATCAATGATAACAGATTTAATGAATTCAATTGAGCCAATGTCCTTGAGAATGAGATATATGCAGTGGGCAGCACATGGTGTCCAGTATATGGGATATTTCTTCATTAAACTGTCCCCAGCCTTCTTGAAGGCAGAACCATTATCAGTAACTATTTGCACCACATTTTCCACACCAACCTGCTTCATGTATGTCTTCATTAGTTTCTTTATGAACATGTGGTTCCTGACCTCACCTGAAGCATCAACAGAGTCCAGAAAAATTGTGGATCCACGACAATGTGCAAGAAAGTTGATAATTTGTCTTCTGTTGCCACTAGTCCACCCGTCACACATAAGTGTGACCATATTCAGCCCACATATTTTTTTGGCCTGAAATCCAGACTTGTAGATCCTTCTTCTCTAGGGGAAGATACTTGTTCATTAATTCATATGAAGTGGGGGCCATGACGCCCCTCCCAGAATCCCCTATCACATCTACCATATGTTGCAGATACGGTTCAGTTGCAACATGTGCAGGTATACCATGAGCAAAGAAGAACTTACCCACTGCATTGCTGACCTTATCTCTTGCACTAGTGAACATTGCTTTAATGTTTTTTTGCCTAGCTTCGGGCCTCCTAACCCCTGGCTCATCAACATGCCTCAATCTCATACTAGTAGAATGGAAAAGTGTATCAATGCCACCTTTCTTCCTTTTTCCATGACCAGCTCTGTCTTCATCATCATCTACGTCAACAACAGGAATACGTGCAGTACTGCCTCCACCTGCACCAGATGGCCCATACCTCCTTGTAATTCGAGCTGCCTCCTCTCTTTCCCACTCATCTCTGCGGGAATCTCTAAGGGCACGCCTATACGCAGGACGTGAATAAGTTGTGTCACAATCAGGAGGATATGCAATGTCATCATCTGATTCTGCAGAAGAACTTGTGCCCCTAACATTGAATAATGTATCTGTGTAACCCTTGTCAGCCTCCTTCATCTTTTGTTGTTTGTGTTTCTTTGCACCCATAATATTCCTAAAATCATCCCTAACACTTTGGGGACACCTTGTGCACATTGCCACATTTTTGTCACCGCCAGTAATGTGACGTTTGAATCTAGTAATCCCCCCTCCACCAATTGTCTTGTTGCAGTAATTGCAAACTATCTTTGCCCTATTGCCTTCAAGAGGCGTGCAGTGATTCCATGCAAAATCCATCACATTCTTAGCTCCACCAACATTACCGGCCCCAGAACCCTCACCATCGCTTGAAGACATCTTCTCAAAAGTCAAAAGTGGACATTGTCACACTGCAAAAAGACAAAGACAAATAAAAATTAGGTGTATGAAATCTATAACCCATTAAGTTGCAAGAAATTAATCTATTTTATGTATTATAGAATCAAACACAACACTTTTAGGTGTATAAATGTTAAATGTATTTATAGAATCAAACACAATATTTTTTAAGATTTTTATTAACAAGAAAAAAGGCTTAAATAAAAAAATTAAAGTCTGAAATTAATTTAAAAATCATAAAATCTGATAATTATATAGTATTAAATCAAGTGATGTATTACAACTTTACTCATTCCATCTTACATAACACTAACGCATACATTTCTGTAGAAAAAATAAAAAAAATGATTTTTTTTCAGCATTTTAAATAAATTAAAAACGAAAAATAAAAATATTTTTACTATATTTTTGTTTGTATTTGTTCACATTGCTATTTGGTACAACTTCTTCTACTAAACCTAAGTTAGATACCTACTATTTCTAGTACTTATTGTATTATTACGAATTTAATATTCATTAGTGAAATTATATGATAATACTAATTAAAAGTAGTAGATCTAGTTATACATTAGTAGATCTACATAAAATATTCATAGATCTAATGTTAAATAGCATTAATCCTAATTTTTTTGAAGTAGATCTAAGATTTGGGTGTATTTAGAGATTTTTGGAGAGATTTTATGGTGAAAATAGAAGGAAATAGATAGGAGATGGGTTGGAAATGATGAAGAATGCAAGAAATCAAGAAAACATACCTTGATTACAGCTGATTTGAGCTCCAACTAAGAAAATCGACCCAAATGAGTATGTTCTTTCACTCCAACAGCAGCAGCAGGCCACGCTCGCAAATGTCGGCATACCGGGGCGGTATACCGCCCATATCGCCCATAAGTGGGGCATTTTACACTGAACCCCCCCTTACCGCTGAAAACCGGTCAGTTTTACCGATAAACCCACCGGTTTACCGAAATTTGCGAGAGCAGCGATAGAAATGCTTAAACCGATGCCAGGTTGGCTCGGTATCGGTACACCGACGATATCGCCGGTATCTTCTTCCTTGGTCTTATCAAGGACAGTTCATCAGTCTACTGTGGTGGGGCATTCTTCTGTTGAAATTGAGTGAGTTGTTGCTGCCCTTGAAGTGGTTGTTGTTGAGGTGCCGGCAACTGAGGTTGTTGCGGCTGTTGTACCTGAGTTTGTTGTAATTGCGGGTGCAGAGGAGGGTGAGTATACTGGTACTATGCAGAGGGATTTCTTGGGTAGTTGGATCTTTGGAAATTGTTTCTAAGATTCCCTTGATTTAGGTTGTAGTTGCTTTGAAATCCAGGTGGTAGTCTGTTGGACTAGGAAGCACGGACACGGACACGGATACGGACGCAGACACGGACATGGGACACGGCAATTTTTAAAAATGTAGGACACGGACACGGGGCCGGACACGGCAAATTGTTTTTTCCACATGTATATGTATACATTATTGATGTATAAACACATTCTATTATAGAAATTTAATTGTGGAGTTTGCATTTCATTTACTTAAAAGACATACAATCATCCATCAAACACATTCATCCAAATAGGAAAAACCCATCAAATACAACAAGCATGGCCTAGTGATATTTATAAATTTATGTAAATGCATTCATGTCCATGCTTCCAATCAATTAAAGCAAATTGTCAATTTAAATCATAACACAATGACTTTTGAAGAGGAAATAAACAATAATTAGACCAATTCAACAATAAAGAAATCCAACTCAGAATGATGTATGATTAAATATAGTAAATGCTACAGATTTGTATAACACAACTGAACCAACAACAGCAATTATTGTTAACATTATAACAACACAGAAGAAAAAGACTTATTAGAAAGGTGGGCATAGATTGATAGAGGGGCAGGATTACAATAAGAAAACAAAGAAAATTTGGAGTAAAATTGAGGAGAAGGGGATCAAATATTAGTGGGTTAGGGAACATGGACGGGTTTAGTTTTTTTTTCCTAACATAACTGGACATGGATGTGGCCAAGCCGTGTCCCAGCCGTGTCCAAGCCGTGTCCCAGCCGTGTCCCAGCCGTGTCCAAGCCAAAAACTCTTCAAAAAAAAGTTTGACACTCTGGGGTCGTGTCCACCGCGTGTCCAGCCGTGTCCACGGCGTGTCCGCGTCTGACACGCGGCAGACACGGCCACGGCACCTCCCGGGAAGTGTCTGTGCTTCCTAGCTGTTGGAAGATCCACCTTGTGTTTGATGTTGCGGGTTAACAGTCCCCGTAGGATTTCCATATTGAAAATCAGGATGATTTCTCGGTTGATTTGGTTTGTAGTAAACTTGTCCTGGTATGGAATGAATGGAATTTACTTGTTCTGGCATTTGATCCTCAGGGTGTTCAATGATCAGCTCATATTGTGGTTGAGGTGGTTGCAAATCCATCAGTACATTGTATAGGAGACCACATAACAATGTGGGATGATCTGATGCATGACAAGCCTTGCAAGTTCCTGTGACTACTTTAGGTTGTTGGGGGTTCTTCTTTCTGTCATACTCTCCAAATGATGCTTCAAGGGCTTGTTGTTTGTTGGCTATAGTTTTTAAAGCTTTGGCTATGGCTTTCATTTCTGTAGATTCTTCAGCTTTACAAACCTTTAGAACTCCTCCTGTGGTCGCCCTTCCCCAATTGGATTGATTTTCCACTCCGAGAGTGACAATTCTCCAAGCGTCTTCATAGTTCTGTCTCATAAAGTTTCCTCCAGATGAGTAATCTAAGAACTTTTTAATTTCATCGCTTACTCCCCTGTAAAAAGTTTCTATGAGTTAGTTTTGCGAGATTCCATGGTGAGGGCATTTCCTCAAGAGTTCTTTGAACCTTTCCCATGAGTCAGCCAGTGACTCTCCCGGTAGTTGAAGGAATTGGTTGATTTGCCCTCTGATTTGGTAGGTTAGCGAAGATGGGAAAAATTTCTCCAAGAACTTTTCTTCTAAGAGAGCCCAGGTGGTGATTGGCTCCCCGTCCAAAGAATTGTACCAACTTAGTGCTCTTCCAGACAAGGTGAAATTGAAGAGTCTAAGCATGACTGCGTCCATGGTTGTTCCCGATTGTGGTATCAGCCTGCAAAGAGCTTTGAACCTCTTCAAATGGTCCATGCAGTCATCTCCGGTACTTCCAGAGAATGAGATGCCCTGCATTATTTGGATCCATTGTGTCCTAATTTCAAAATTAGGAGTGTCAATGAGTGGTGGTTGGACTGGATGGTTGTCTTCGTAGTTCTTGGGAATAGTGTAGTCTCTTAGTTGCTTGCTTTTTATCAACAGTTGAGCAGTAGCCTTAGTTGCTTCATTCTCGGCACGGATGCAGGCTTGTTCTTCAGCCCGTACTTCATCCTGAACTTGGGCGCGCGTGTCGGCGATGAGTTGCGCTCGCTGGGCTGCTATGGCGGCGTTAACCCTTTCCATCATTAGTGCAGCTTGGCGTTGATCTTCGGTCATTTGTCTGGCTCTTTGACGATTAAGTCTAATACGACGGTTGAAACTTCTCTCTACCTCAGAGTCATACTCTGGATCAGGGGAGAACCCAAGATTATGTGATGGTTGCATACACTTCTTCTACCTGAGTAGGGGAAGAAACCCACTTTTCAGATGATGCAGGAGATATGATGAAATCAAGAGAATATGGAGTAATGTTTAAAAAAAGTGTAAAACCCTAACCAACTAGCAAGATGATAAATGAAATTAAAACGTTCCGTTGTCCCCGGCAACGACACCAATTTTTGATGGAGGTTCCACTTGCGTGAAGTTGCGTGCACCACTAAAAATCCTAAAGATAGTAAGTCTTTAGGTTTAGCCTCGCTTATACTAGATTAAAAACTCCACCCGCGTATGCTAAGATACGTGAAAGTCTTATCGTAGTATAGTTAAGGGTCGAATCCTCAGGACAACGGTCTTGTTGAGATCAACAAGATAGAAAACGTTAGAATTTCACTTAACTCCTTAACAATTGGTATTTAGATCAAAGAGTTGGTTTGGTTGTTTAAACTAAGTGGAAGTAGAGTAAAAGTAGGAAAGTGAATTTAAAGTTATAAACAATGTTAAGGAACCACTAGGATGTGATCGGCTTTCGCCACCATGGTTCAAAACATGCAATATAGTAACATAATTTGCAATAAGAGTCTAAACAGTTAGTATCTTTGTAGATTTAGTTTCTTTTCGGAGAACTAACTACGAGAAGTGTGGGAATGTTGCAAAGCCAGTCATCCCCAAACAAATGGTCACTTACTTTACATCATTCCCTTCGCAAAGTGTGTTCCTCGACTTATCAAGGTTGTACTTTTATATGTCAACTGATTTCATTTCATAGTATGAAAGTACAACGATGGAAGTGAGTTTACTCCACTTTTTGAAAAACACTCCTAGATACCGAAACAGATGCATGGTGACTACATGCATCAAGAACCAACATTTAATCGAGATTCGAATCTAGTAGTACAAACGTAGACAATTCATACTAAAAGATAATAAGTAACACAAGTTGGTGATCAAGCAACAAGCATTCATTAAACGATTGATGTTGAACTGGAAAGAAAGTATATCTCTACTGCAAACTTATGAATTACATAGCATGAAATGAAAACATGGGTAGCGGGGCTACTCCCCGCACCCTAGTGTATGAGACTACTCGCTTATGACAAGAACAAAGGAGGGGGCGAGAAGAGAGAGAGAGTCATCTCCACAAAGGAGGGAGGAAGGTCGACCCCTTAGAGAGAGAGAGCAACGATCTTCACACTTCGTAGCTTTCTTGATGATGAATCCTCCTCTTCCCACCTTCTTTGTTGATGAGAGAGAAAGTAGCTTGGAGATGGAGTATGGATCTCAGACAGACAGCCTCGGGGCAGTGGGTGATGCATGGAACAGCTCTGGAACAAAAGAGGCAGCCTTTAGACGTCTGAAACTTGATGCTTTGTGAGTACCCTTTGGGTCTTATTTATAGGCTTTGAGTGGAACTCAAACGGTTTGGGAGATTTTGGCCCAAACGGTCGTGAAGACCGTTTGGACTCTCTCTCGTTTTGGAGACCGTTTGAGTTTTTACGGTTTGAAACTGTTTGCCTTTATTCGGTCTTGGGACCGTTTGACTTTACACGTTCTTGGGACTGTTTGGCCTTCATTCGGTCTTGGGACCGTTTGATGTCCATTCGGTCTTGGGACCATTTGATGTCCATTCGGTCTTGGGACCGTTTCGTGTCCATTCGGTCTTGGAATCGTTTGGCTTCGAACGGTCTTGGGACCGTGTGGCTTCGAACAGTCTTGAGACTGTGTGACTTCGAACGGTCTTGGGACCGTGTGGCTTTGAACGGTCTTGGGACCGTCTGGAGCTTTTGTAATTTTTTTTGTACTTTTCTGTAAGGAGAGAAAGGGGAAAGTTAGTCTAATGGTATATTTACAATAGAGAGGAAAGTTAAAGATTCTATCTAATTTATCTAAGGAAGAGTATGGAAAACTGAGGAAAACTAGTAAGATAACATCGCAAAATGGGAGGTTATCAAACCCTTTTTTAGAAAACACCTATAAAGTGTAAAGCATCCAATTGCAACAAAGTATACGACTAAAATGATCCTAATTGTAAAAATGCTTAGTTTACTGTGTTGAACTAAACTATAAGTGGTCATGCCAGATTTTGATGATGAATCGGTTCATATTTAAACAAAAAATGGCAGGATCTAACCAACAACAGAACAAAGTTACAGCTGGTCTGCTAAGGTCATTTACCACAATTTTAAAAAATAGTTATCCGATGGCATTTCTTATAGACACCTTAAAAAATTATATTATCTAGATACATCTGATCCATTAGAACACTTCAACATTAATAAAGGTGATTAGATGTCTAATATATCAATAAAAATAACCTAAAATAATATTGTTAAATTGATAAAAAATGAGCAATAAGGGTATGAATTAAACGGGTTAAAAGGATTTAAAGGTTCTCGGTCCATACTGCATGTCACTAATGAAAGACAAATTCGAATTTCCACTCATATTATAGTTAGTCGCATCAAAGCAAGCAATTAAGGTATAAATTAAACTGGTGAAAAGTATTTCATGAGTTTTACCCTTAATGCAAATTTGAAAAGTTATTACCATCCAGACTGCGAGCCACTAATGCCAAAGCCAAATGCAAAACTACCACCATCACGTGACTGTTGGCACCATCTAAACAGGCCAATCATATACAGAGAAGACTCGAATCTTTAGGGCGTACTTGTCTAAACATGCCTTTAAGTTTTTCATGATTTATGATCTCTTCCAAAATTTTATCTTCATAGGGATTCGACATGCTTTCTTCTTCCATATCATTATGATGATCAACAGAAGAAAACACTCGTTTGGATATACGGTCCTTTTTGTATTTGTCTCTCGTATTTAACTGTTTCCCTTGTATCATGGCCAATCAAATGATAAGTGTGCACAATCTTTTCTTGGCCTATTCTGAATGCTCGGCTTATGGCTTGATTCTCCACTGATGGGTTCCAAACAACATCTAGTAGAACAACCCTTGATACTCCAGTAAGGCTTATTCCTTCACAACAGGCTCTTGTTGAAGCAAGAAATACTCTTACTTCACTAGTCGGGTCATTGAATTTATCTATTAATGTTTAGCGCTGCCTCATACAAATCTTTCCATCCATCTGTAGTATTTCTCTCCCTTCTATCCATTTAAAAAGAGATAGAAGTTGATCTTTCATCAAAGATAGTGGTTCCAGAAACTGACTGAATATTAAGACCTTCTCCTTCAACGAGCTGCTCAATCGTACAAGCTCTACAACAAATCTAGTTTTAGCACCCTCGTTCGGGTTTAGTCTTTTTGCTAGCACATTCTTCTCATCAATTCCTGCCTTTTCATCCGCAGTCAGTTTGCCAGCAGCACAGAGTGCTAGGTGGATGGCTACCAAAGAAATTGTGTACCAAAAGGCAAATGTGGGTTCAGAATTGCAGGATTCAATGAGATCAGTCATGCGCTTTTGCTGAGGAAGAAGTTTCAAAACTATTAGGCATTCCCTTAGACCAGGTAAACTTTTGAAGATACTTCCATTGTGAACATGAACAAAAGGACTGATCATCACTCTCAGTTTTTTAAAACTTTCATCATCTATTGAACTAGTCAGAGAAGTCCACTTATCTCTTCCAATACTTTTTCTTGATTTGGTAGCCCCAGAGATAGGAAAATTTCCAGAAAATCCAGGCCTAAAATTTGGCTCTTTGACTGTTATATTTTCAGCAAATTTTGGTCTCACCAAGCAAAGTGTGTTGTAAAGTTCACCGAAATTATTTTGGAAGGGAGTGCCGGACAGAATTATGCGCCTTTCTGCTTACCTTTTTTAGTACCTTCCAAATTTTTCTCATCTCATTCCTAGGAGTGTGACCTTCATCTAAAATGAATAATCCTGGTTTCTCAATCAGAATCTTGCTAAACTGTGCATCCTCTGGACATTTTTTCAAATCTCGGGTAACCAGTCTCTCAAATAACCCGTAGCTCATTCCGAGAACGCCATTTCCTTTGATCCATTCACATAATGTCATAAGGCGCATCTGCCACACATCTTTGGACCTTGAAGTGGCCATAGGAAGAGTGCTAGTAGCATTGTCATCTTTGTTTAAAATGAAGAATGGAATCTCAACTTTCCATTTGACAAACTCTTTCTCCCACATAGTTAGCATACCACGGGGAGCAAGAATCACTGGCCTGCAATTTGGGTACGCTGCCATATAACTCTTGAGGAACATGATTGAAAGACGAGTTTTCCCTGTTCCGGGAGCGTGAGAAATCACACAGCCTCCTATAGCATCAGTATTGGGGGAGTTCTTAAGCTTATCAAGAGAGATATCGCCAGCTAGGTTTCTCCAGATAAACTCAAAGCCTTCTTGTTGGTGAGGATACATGGTCTATCTGGCTCCTGGAACAAGATCCTAGACTCTCCCTGTAGAGAGATGAGTTAAATCAGTAAGCCCATGGCCTGAATCTTGAGAGCAGAGTTGATCTAACTTTGAGCCGTCCTTTCTGTCAAACAAAAGCATTTTGCTGTATATGCTGGAGTTGATGGCCTGTTGGTAAAACAAGTTATGCATAAAAAGCTTCAGTACATTCTAAAATAAATCAGGTAATAATCTTGTTGGAAAGCAACACGCCACTACAAAGTGTTACTTACAAAATTCGGCAGTATATTCCTCATTTCCAGCAATACAGCAGAGCAGAATTTACATACTATTCTGAACTCGTCATCAAGGATATATGAATGCTTCTCTTGAGTACAATGAATAGAAGACTGATTTTTTTCAGATTGCTTTTCTTCATCCTGCAAATCAAATGAAACCAGAAGCTTGTGAATTGCGGTTGTAACATCTAAGCAAAATTAACAGGAATTTAGTAATAAATTGCTAACGAAGAGGAAGAAACTGGCTTGCCTTTTCACTATTGTATGAACAAATATCAATGGACCTCAAGGATAAGTTATATTCATCCCATAATTTATCCATTTCATTATCATAGTCTGTCTTCTGCGGTGGTTTAGGACCATCTCCAAAAGAGAAAATCAGTGGAAGTCTTTCTCCAGTGGCTTCTGGATTGAATGTGGGTATTTTGGGTTCATCAGTCATGAAGCCACCTTCTTCATGGGGGGCATCTTCTTTGGATATAGTATCCACAAGTGTTTTTAAGAGCTCTCTGTCTACCGTAGGTCGGTTTCTTGTTCGTGTTCTAGCCCTCCTAGGTCGATCATCATCGTCATAATCTGTACGAGCCTTGCGTTTCCATCTTGAGAGCTTTGCACTTATTCCGGCTGCATCCTCTGAATCACTAAAAGATGAAAAAGATATGGACCCGGAGTCTGAAGTATAGGTGCCGCCATCAGTAAGTATTTTTTTCTGTAGAAGCCGTTGTCTCTTTCTTCTCATAGCATAGAAACTGGAGCTCTTCCTGTTTCGCTTGCGATCTCTGAAAGCAGGACTTTGCCTCACTCTGTACGGAATGTATTCTTCACCACTGTCCTCATCCAGATTGTAAAATTCGCCTGAAACCCTCCTCGAACTTATCTTAGTTCTTCGCCTCATATTGTCCTCATCAGAGAAAGAAGAAGAATCATAACTCTCCGACATTGAAGATGAAAACGAGGAAGATGACACCAACAAGTAAGGATCGTCTTCTTCTTCAGGCTCCAATGTTTTATTGAAAAACTTGGTGTAGTCCACAGGTCTTAGTTTGTCACCCCATAACTTTGCGCGTGTACGGCCTGCTACGCAGCTTATCACTTGTAGAGCAGTCTTTCTGATATTGTCTCCAGATGATGATGCAACAAGGGCACTGGCAGCAGCTTCGTTAGGCCAGGTGTTATCAGACCCCAGAGCTGGCAGCAGGCCGCTGTTATCTTCATACATTTCGCTATCCCCAGTGAAGTTCTCATCAATCCTTTCAGTTGAGCTAGAAGCAGCTGCACCAGCTATTACTGCTATTGTTAATTCTTCCTCATTTCCACTTCTTCCAGAAAAGGGAAGAGCGGCTGATGATGCCACCTCAGACATGTTCCCAGTGTTCGTGTTGGGGGGTGTTGTTGCTACCATTGTTAATTCTTCCTTGTTTCCCCTTCTTCAAGAAAAGGGAAGCGCCGCTGATGACGCCCCCTCAGACATGTTCCCGGTGTTCCCGTTGGGGGGTACTACTGCTACCATTGTTAATTCTTCCTTGATTCCACTTCTTCCAGGAACAGGAAGAGCAGCTGATGACGCCCCGTCAGACATGTTCCCAGTATTCATGTTGGATCCCCGTAACTCAGACTCGATTTGTTGAACATCACTTGAAAAAGTTCCCAAAGTCGTGTCAGCCTCCAAGATCATCTCTTCAACTGAGCTGGAATCTGCTGCGACAGCAGATAATCTTCCTAGTTCTTGCTCATTGTGTCCTTCAGACAGAGATGCATCGGCTAAAGGCTCCAAAGCCTCCCACATGTCCAAAGTGTTGGCGCTCAACAATTCAGCCTCCATTGTTGAAATGTCTAAAGACTGCACAGCCTCCAACTCGTATGAAGAATGATGCCATGATCCCAAGCTCGCATTTTGGCAGGGCAATCTCTCATCGCCACCTCCAGAAGCAGCAGCACAGGGTATCTTCTGTCCGTCGCCAACATCAGCAGAATCGGCAGTGGCATCCACCGCGCCACCGGCACTAGGCTCAACGGGCATGGTTGGTTCATCATTGCTCTTACACTGCACTTGTGAAATTTCAAGGTCGTTGTCATCCGAGTCATTTAGGTCAATGACTGTGTGTCTGTCGCCAACATCGCAGAATCAGCAATGGCATCTACTGCGCCACCGGCACTGGGCTGAACGGGCATGGTTGGTTCATTATTGCTCTCACACTGCACTTGTGAAATTTCAGGGTCGCCATCGTTCATCTAGGTCAATGACGACGGGGGTCGCAGACGGTGAAGCAACCCGAGGGGTGACCAAGACATTCAGGAATCTGCTGCGCGTCCTCTTCGATACGGAACCGCTCAAGCCCGTCTGTATGCGAACGGGAAGTGGCGAAGACACATGGGCGATGCTGGAGGAGTTCGGGACGGTAGGGTCGCCATGCGGTGAGACAGACGACGTACTAGGACTCTTAGAACGGCTGCGACCGCGTTGGTCACGGGAAGAAGTCTATTCGTTTTCGACAATGACTGGGTCCAACTTGGCTGGGTCGGAGTCGTCAAAGCACATTAAGGATACCGGGGACAACGAAGAGGAGGCAGACGGCAGTGCGGCAGAGTCAGCTGCCTCCCGACACCTGCTCCGCGTCCTCCTGGCGACGGAGTTGGCAGCTGCGACCACCCGGGGCGGGTCCGGTTTGGCGCCGTTGGAGTCGCCAAGGTGTAGAAAGGATACTGGGGATGATGGAGCTGGATCAGGCAGCGACTTGGCAGAGGCATCCGCATTTCGACACCTGCTGCGCGTCCTCCTGGCTACAGAGATTGCAGCGGCGCGCACCTGGGACGGAAAGGATGGTGAAGCCGCACCCACCTCGGCCGGTTCCAGTTTGGCTTCGTCGGAATCGTCAAGGCTGGCAAAGGATACGAGGGCCGGTGAAGCTGGGGCAGACAGCAACTTGGCAGACGCACCTGCGTCCCGACACTTGCTGCGCGTCCTCCTGGATACGAGTTATCAGCGGCGCCCACCTGGTCATTCTATCACGGTAACCCAACTGTACCCGCCGCGGCAGCAGCAGTAACTGACGTTCCCCCGAACCCTTGTACGGCCACCGGAAGACGACAAGCGACACTCACCCGACAGCAATGTCCGTCTTCCCGGCGGCGGACACGCCGAAGGACGACTGTATTGCGACTGTTCAAATAATCAGTTTTTTTTTTTTACTTTTACTCCCTTTACTGGAATTTCTGTTTACCTGATTTTACGCAGACAGAGAAGGACAAAAGGAATCTAACGAAACTGAGGGGTCCTTGTTTGCCAAAAGAAACTGGCGGTTACTTGCCAACGGAGTGCCGTTATTTTTATTTTCCTTTTCCTAATAGAATAATAGACACCTTTATCCTAAGCACTGAGATTTCCTAATCAAACATATCAAAATGTTATGATTATCTTAAAGTACGGATGGCGTTCCTGTCTCAAATAGAAAACAGAGCAATAGTCATCTCAAAATAATGCAATCCTATCGTGAATTAGCACATGAAACATTTTTAGTATAAATTATAGAATTTCTAGCGTGGAAAACTAAAAAGAACTCCCCAAAAAGCACGAATAGTGAAACCTATGGTTAATCGTAAAGTTAAGGAAGTAACCATGATAACCTTTTGAGTATCAATTCGACATTTCAAACTCATTGATTTGTATGATGATGTATCTAAAACCCTAGTCTTCACGGGAACGTTGGGAATTTTGCGTTATTCTTGGATATTTGGTGAGAAGGAATCGGAAAATAAACTATTTTCGTTAGTTCGGTGCATAGCGCCATAGTCTTTTTTTTAATATAAACACTATTCTTTATTATTTTTATTAGAAACATATATATATATATATATATAACAAAAATCTCTTCTCGTTCGTTGGGTGAACAGTCTAATTAGAATAGTAAATTAATAGGCAGGATGTAAACGGAAAGACGTTAGTAGAACAAAAGAATTTCGATAAGGATTGTGGATGTTCACTATCCTCGAACTGCATTCATTGCTCTGATTCCCTTGGCTGCCCTGAGTACGTCTATAGTCAAGCATGTGACTATGTGAGTGTATAATGTACCATGAATATCGTGAAAGATTTTGACTGATTACAAAGATTTTGACTGATCACAAAGAAACTTATTTCTTATTGCAGTTTTCTATTTTCGATCATTATTGTTGTAGTTGGCAGTTAATAGTGCCGTCATAGTAGGATATTATTTACACAGCGCCACTCTTGCTCGTCTGCTTACCTACACATGGGGGGATAGAAAACAAATATAATAGTACACACAGTAAGAAAAGCCACTACTTCTAAAATCTGTCCCATCCGCTGCTCTGTGATTGCTGCTTGCTGCTGTACATGTAGGTGAGAGAGAGAGAAATGTGAGTGGGAGAAAAAGATGAGGGTGGAAAGAGGAGAGTAGGTAGAGAGAGGTTATAGGAGAGAGAAAAAAATGAATAAGCTATTTTTGTTAATAACTTTTGAACCGTAATGTATTTTTGGACGAAATAAACAATGTTGCACTCTGTAAAAAAAAAGTGTTACAACAAGATCAAGTTCAACAAAATATAAAAATATATATACAATCTAAAAATAAGATATAAAGTGATTATTAAAGTAAAAAATGAGGAGAGAGAAATGTTATTTCTCTAATAACTTTTACTCTATGATGAATTTTTGAACGAAAAAAAAATATTATCCATGGACAACATGTACAATATGGATAACATGATAACATGGATAACATATTATGGTAATATGTTATTATGTTATCCATATTATTTATGTTATTATGTTATTATGTTATCCATGTTATTATGTTATCCATGTTATTTTAAAATATGTTATTAATACATAAAATATTATTTTATGTAATTATGCTAAGCATACTTTAAAATATTTATATTATTCTTTAAAATATTTATGTTATTATGTTATCCATATTAATTATATTATTATGTTATAAATATTATTTTATATTATTATTATATGCAAAATTATTTTATGTTATTATGTTATCCATACTTTAAAATATTTATTTTATTATGTTATCTTTATTAATTTATGTTATTATGTTAGCCATACTTTAAAATAGTTATCATATTATGTATTTCATACTTTAAAATATTTATGTTATCATGTTATCCATATTATTTTATATTAGTATGTTAACTATACTTTAAAATATTATTTTATGTATTTCATGTAATATTTTATGTTACTATGTTGTCTATATTATTTTATGTTATTATGTTATGTTATTATGTTATCTATAAATAACATAAAAATATGGATAACATTATAACGGAGCTTATGTTATTATGTTATGTCCCTCTTTTCTCTCAGTCTCTCTTCGCACTTTCTTTCACGTTGTAAATTACAATAGCAGACGAATTGATACACAAACAGCAGCTGATGGGACAATCGGTAGATGGGTGCATAAATAAACGTGTACGGAGAAGGCTTAGGAGACAAAAGCTCGTCCCGTTTCTCGTTCAACTGATCGTCTACCTGTCATTTTTCATAAATAAACGTGTACGGAAATGCTTGACGGGACCATTTCCACACCCCCAACCTGCACCCCCCAACTGTCTTACAACATGACTGCTTACGTCCCAATTAAAACGGAAAAAAAAACCAATTTAGCACACTTTTACAAAAATATTTACCAATATAGCACACTTTGTAAAATATTTCCCAAAGTAGCACACTTTGGTCTGAAAACGTCACTTTGTGTGGCGTTTTTATATGCGCGATTTGAAAAGTGACACTTTGTGTGGCGTTTTTATATGCGCGATTTGAAAAACGCTACAACAACTGACGTGTGTACTTTCAAATAAAAAAAATTGAAAAAAAATTAAAAAAAAATGAAAAACGCCACATGAAGTGGCGCTTTCCATTTGCACTCAAAACGCCACACAAAGTGGCGTTTTCAGACCAAAGTGTGCTACTTTGAGAAATATTTTACAAAGTGTGCTATAATGGTAAATATTTTTGCAGAATTGTGCTAAATTGGTTTTTTTTCCTTAAAACGGTAGAGTTCCGAATAACACCGGCCCAACGGTTCTTGCAAAATACTTGCTCCAGAATCTTAACGACCCGATCTTTGCGCCGGCCAATGAGCCACTTTCCAGCCTAAATTCCCTAGCATGCGCCTGCGTCTGCCGCCACCTCCACCTGCCATGATCCTCGCCGTAGTGGTGGTGGACTCGGCGGTATTCCAGTTAGGTGTCCATGGAGACTCCTTGGCAGTAAGCGGCCAGTGAATCCGTCGTTCGATGGTGTACTTCCAGTTGTCGGAGTTGTGCATGACCCGTAGCGACGGGAACGTCCAGATGTCGGTGGTCCTCCGCGCCGCCTAGTACCTGGCACACGCCCAGGCGAGCCCGTCGGATGATCAGCTAACAGTACTGCTGCTCCTGGACGACGACGAGCACGCCCCTGATATCGCCGGCGTAGCCGCGTCGTCCTTGTGTTGGATCCGCATACCAGGGGTGCCCTCCCGTTACCGCTTCTCATGACATGATCATGAGCTGGAGGAAGAACTCCGTTGTGGCCGGCCACGTCCTTGACCTTTTTCCTGGTCCTTATCAGTTGTTCGGTGGGCACAATCCTGGGCCTACTTTGGTAGTCAGCCGCCGGTCTGGTACCTTCTTCCCACGCCGGCTACCCTCTAGCGTGATACCTCCTCGCATCACGGCTACCCACGTCGTCGTTGTCTGGAAACGTGAGCTGCTGCTGCCAGCTTTGCCCCCCTCACCCTCCTCGATGGTCGCCCGAAGCCGAACCCCGGATGTAGCTGGGACCAGCTCCAACTCTGTATCCTATCTCAGGGTCCTCGCTCTCCACTCCGCACTGCTGGTCTCCAGCTTTTACTACATGAACTTGACGGTATTTGTTTTGTGCGGTTTGAGCGGCTCCGGATGGCCCAACGCTTCGGAGAGGCCTTCGTGCTCGTTGCCGCTGCTGCTAGCATACCCTTGCCAGACGTGCAGAGGAGTCATCAGCGTGAAAGTTGCTTGTGTTTATACATGAAGTCGCAATCCCATACGTGGAATCCACGACCACTCAATCGAGTTCAGGAAGTACACCATCGACGGCGCAACAATAAAGAATCAAAATGCACATTAGATATCAAATTGTGAGATTCGTTGAATTAAAGAATCTCTATGACTTCTCTTGAAGAAATAAAATGATGTCATGCACTGATGTAAATGAGAGGTATCATGCTAGACGTCAAGGTAGACATCGTCTTGCATACCATCACATCTGTGTACAAAGCTATACATAATACATGTGCCGTCACACATGTATACAAGATCATGACAACACATATGTGTACAACAACACATGTTGCAGTACATATGTGTAGGCAACAGTAGTACACATGTGTAAAAGACTATACACAATAATACACATGGCAAATAGATGTGTACAACAATACACATGACACTACAATGTGTACACAACAATACACATGGCAATACACATGTGTACAAGGTTATACACAGTAGTACGTATCGCAACACAGATGTGTCCAACAATACACATGACAGCACAAAAGTGTACTCAACAATACACATTATAAAAATACATGTGTACAAGACTATACACAACAATACGCATGGCAACACACATGTATACAACAATGCACATGACATTACAAATTTGTACACAACAATACACATTGCAACACACATGTGTACACGACAATACACAACAGTAAATATGGAAATACACATGTGTACAACAATAAACATGACACTAGAAATCTGTACACAACTGTACACATAGCACTATACATGTGTACATGAATATACATGTATGTGTATACAACATTACATGTGGCAACACACATGTGTAGAACATTACGCATGACAATACAGATGTGTACATAACAGTACACATTGTATTACAATTCTCCCAATTGGCAGTACAAATGTCTACATAGCAGTACACATTGCAGTATAAATGTCTACACAATAGTACACATGGCTTTTATAAGGCATTTTCTCTCTCCTTGAATTTCTTATAAAAAAGACCCTTTACAAGCCAAAACAAAGGCTTTTCCGTTTCCACTTCTTTCCCTTGCTTGGAAAACGACCAAAGGAGCTTTGAAGGAGCAGGAGGACGACCCCCAACATGTTGGTAAGCTCCTTGACCTCCTTTCACCTTGAATCCATGGTGAAAATCGAAAATCAATGCATGAATTCTTCTTATCTCGATCCCCTCTTCAATTCTAACCAATCCTTTTCATTCAAAGCTTGAGGACGAGCCTTGGAATAGTGAAAGGAGTTGCATCTACCGTTGTTGACGTGAGCTTGAAGCTTTGGAGATCAATTGGAGGCGGGTTTTATAACTTGAACCCTTAATTTTATTATTGCATTCAATTCATTATCAATTGGTGATCCTTTCTTCACTTTTGAAATTTATTTTGGTTGAATGATGTAATCACCATGAAATCACAGCAAGTTTCGTGGGTTTGGAGCTTGATGATGATGAAATCATCATAAGCACACACCTCCCCAAATATCTATGGCAAACAGTTTCAATAGTTTGGTCCAAACGGTTTCCAAACCGTTTGGAGACTTGGACTCCAAACCGTTTAGAGGAGTTGACCGTTTGGATGGGTTGACCGTTTGAGGTCTGAACCCTAGTATGTGTTGGATGATAATCCAATGGATCCAATTGATTAATTCAACATATGGACAATCATTCAAATAGAAACCCTAATCGACTAAGTGCTGATTTTGCAATTGATTAAGTTGATGTTTTGGGTTGATTGACTGAAACGGTTTCAAAACCATTTGGGAATCATCCAAACGGTCTCAAGACCGTTTTGAGGTCAACCAAGACCGTTTGGAGGTCTAGGGTTGAGTATGGTTGAATACTTGAAGATCTAAAGATATCAAATTGAATTACAATCAATAGCTCAAGTAATGATTGATTCAAGGATGCAAACCCTAAGTGAATGTCATAGATTTCAATGGTAGATTGAGGAAAACGGTCTCAAGACCATTTTGAGATCATCCAAATGACCTTAAGACCGTTTGGGGTTCATTCAAGACCGTTTGAGGTCAGGTTATATCATGTAATGATGATGGTTCACTGATTTCAATTGCATTAGTTCCACAATGTTAAACATTGATGGATCCTTGATTTCAAAACCCTAAGTGATGGTTTCTTGATTATCAACCCTAGTTCAATTGGGTTCAAAACCCTAATTGGAGGACCAATTGAAGGGTGATTCCATGGTTCAATTGAAGAATACATCAGTGGTCTAATTGATAGAAGGTTCATTGATTGAAACCCTAAATTGACTAAGTGATGGAAGACCTTTTTGGTCCATTCGGTTTTGAGAGGGTTTGGACCAAACGGTCTCAAACCGTTTGGAGACTCAAGTTCATTCGGTTTCAAGATGTGTTGTCTAAATGGTTTCAAGAACCAACTTTGCTAAATGGTTTCAAACCGTTTGAACTTACTTGGTCAAGACCATTTGAGGTCTAAGTGACCAAGACCATTTGAGGTCTGAGTGACCAAAACCTTTTGAGGTTTAAATTGGTTAAACCATTTGGACACCTAATATGATCAAAGATCAATTAGATACGTGATTATTAATGATGTAGACCAATGGTGATTATGAAGGTTAACCCTAACTGTGTGTACTTAATTAAAGGGCTGACCTAGATCAATCTTGGAGTAGTTAACATCCTAGAGAGGATGAGAGAGAGAAAGAATGAGAGAGATGATTGCTTACATCATAAGCCCTAATTCTCTCATTATGAATAAACATGTAATCAGGAATTGATCCATAATAATGAGATCATGAAATCCTCATTGAAAAGATTGATTTACCTTAACCCTAATCTAGGGCAAAGCTCAGTGAAACCATAATCTAGAGTGATGATGTAACCCTAACTTAGTGTAACAATGTAAGAAACCGTAATTTAATGGGAATTGTACATCCTAACCCTAATTTGGGTATGAGGTATGAGAAACCCTACTTGGATGTGAATGGTAAACCTTAATCCCTAAAATGGGGTAAAGGTGCATGAAACCCTAATATAGGGTAGTGCTTCTAATTCTATGTGAAGACCTATCACTGGGTGATGTGTTGTGAAAACCTAATTTCACATAATACTAGGTGAAACCCTGATATAGAAGGATGTTATGTGAAACTCTAATAAAGAGTGATACTATGTGAAATCCATATATATGTGAGATACTATGCGAACCTCAATTTATAAACATGGGAAACCCTATTCCTAATAATGAAATAGTGATTGATATATTGATAAATAAAACACCTAGAGAGGTTGATGATGGATATCCTTACATTAATAGTTCTAACTCAAGGATGAGTCCATATTAGTGGCAATGGTTGTATATTCTAAATAGGTGACATATGACCAATACATTACATGATGAATGTGATGAACCGGTGCATAAAGTATTAGGATGGGAAATACCCTAATACAAGCTAAGTGGATGAACTCAAGTAAGATAAAGGTGTTGAGGGAAATGATACATCAAGATATAATAGATATCACATCCAACACCCCAATTCTGAAATACCTTGATGTGTGTTAAATCCAATATAATTGGATGAGTGACATATGAAATACGTCATGTCAATTGTTACATTGAGATGTAATGCACCTTGATGAAAGTAGGCTAACATTCCTTATGAAAAGGTTAATCTAAACCTATAAACTATGATGTAATCATATTCTGGTAAAGATGAGAGAGAAACTCATACTGTGTGTTGATAATTCATTTAATGATGAATGATGAGAATAGATAAGTATGATTGAATACTTATGTTATCCATATTGATTCCTAGCTATGTAAAATAATGAAATAGGACTTGATCATTAATAAAATGATCTTGAGAACCTATATGGTTATTTATGAGAAACCCTAATACAGGGTAATGCTATGTGAAACCCTAATACAGGGTAATGTTATGTGAAACCCTAAAATAGGGTAATGCTATGTGAAACCCTAATACAGGATGATGTTATGTGAAGTCTTAACACAGAGTAATCCTATGTGAAGTTCAAATACATATTGATGAGTTATAAATCTAATAAGAAAATCCTTATATTGCATGGTACTGATATATAATTGTTATTATGAGTATTAATCATGCAGGAATATTGAGATGATGAGCATAGCCAGGTATGGGCTATGATGCTCCCTATATTGAAATTGTTTATGGGCTTTATAAGCCATAATATGCCTTATTGCCTATTAAGGGGTAATAAGAGGAGATATGAGCTTTGTGAACTATGTGCAATGCTTTGTGTAGCAAAAATCATAATGTACTTGGTCAGATGACTTGAAGGTATTAAGTTACCTAATAAGTGGTAACAAGTACTCTATGATGAGTTAGGAGTTCAAATACCTATATTTTATAATCATGATGTTGAACTTGTTAAGAAAAGGAATTGTACTTAATGAGCTAAGGGATTAAGATCCCAATAACTTGTGAAAAGAGTATGGCTACAAGCCATAACTCCACAAAGACAATGCTAGGTATTAGCTATGTGATCTAAGCCTAAAGAGAGTATATGTTGCAGTTATAAATCTACAATGATTAAATGTTATACATGTTCTTCATATTCCTTAATGAATAAGTGACATGTTTCTCTATCAAGTTATAGCTGCAAAGCTTTAGATAAGAATAATGGTCTAATCTGTTAGACAATGAAGTAATTGTTGTCAAACAATTATGATTCATCTGTTCAGTTTATTCTTATTAAACTGCAATAATAATGTTTCTGGCGGAGAGTTATAACTCTCGCTGGGGCAATTTACAATTGTCTCACCCCCGTGGGAACCACATTTTTAGGTGGATGCGGACGAGGAGGCGGGAATCCTTCAGTAGGTGAAGAACAGCAGCAGCAACAACATCAAGAACAGTAGTGAAGTCTTAGGTGGAGACATTGGCTGTTATGCCTTGTTTAGATGTATATAGAGTCCTATGTGTCGTCTCTGTACTCTCAGGTCCTCGGAGTAGTAGTTAGTGCTTTCAAGATTTTGGCTCAGTGCCTCGAAATTTTATAAGGCTTGTAATTTTTAGAAAGAGATGATACATGACATGTACCTTTGAACTAGAATGTAAATATGTTACTTTGGTTCTATGTGAGAAAGTTTTCCTTTGATGGACCTCTTGGTAAAAAAGGTTTTAATTTTTAGTGATTTTTCGGTAATTCGCTGCTTAGTGAATGCTTCTGCATTGATTAATCATGTTTCGGTGAGTTGGATGCTACAGTACACATGTGTCACAAGATTGTACACATGGTCCTACAATACTGTACACATGTGTACAAGGCTGTACATGTTGTGACCCACACCAAGTTTATCTAGCAAGCACAACGATTAGTACATCATTAAGTTGATTAAGTTGAGTTAAGTACTCACAGATGCAATTAGTGCTTTGATCTAGTGTTATAGTCTAATTAGCATTATTTCTCACCTTGAGGTTGTATAGGATTTCATGCTTGAGACCTTGCAAAATAAATCACTCAATTTGGACCTATGAGGCAAAAGATATGGCATTTTTAGGACCATTGGGTTGAAGCTGCAATTTTTCCATTAATTAGCTTAATAACCTGTAACATCCCTGACCTGGGCTATATTCTAACCCTAGATGTTTTGCCTAATAAGATTGAGTAGATGATTAATCTTATCTTGGGAAAAGTAATTAGGGCTCATTAGAAACTTATGTTTCAAGTTTGGTCCTGTTTGAACAATGTTGAAATATTGTTTTGTTAATTTTGGACTAAAGTGAAAATTACCCAAGTTGAGGGGTTAAATTGCAAATTTTGCATTATAAGATGTTCCTCTGATGTGGATACATCATAAGAATGAAGATAAGGTAGTGGTATGGTTTTCACAAGCTTGGGCACCAAGATTAAGCTTGTAAAGCAGTCCTTGTGCATTAAAACCTAGTTTTGGTATAATGTGCAATTTACCCAAAACCTAGGGTTCAATATGCAAATTACCACTTAAATAAGGTCTATAATGTTTCTTGGAATCATGTAGAGCATAGAAAATGAGAGGGGCACCTGATTTGAATTAAGTTGGAGGAGAGAAAATCTTGATATTAAAATAATCAAGATTTAATCCTAAGTGAAACCCTGATTCAATTTAGGGTAAAAATGAATGTATTAATTGAAGGGCCTTCAACCAAAACTAAAATGGTTGGATTAATATGTGTGTGGATGATCCTAAGTCCTTGCAAAGGCACGATCATATCCTAAGGAGGTGAAATTCCACTCACCATTATTATAAGAAAAAGAATTTCCACTCAAATATGGATATTCTTATTATAAGGGTTAAGGTGCTTAATTTCTTTTCCCTTAATTCATGGATAATGGAAGGGATCTCGGTGGGGATAGAGATGCCCTTGCATGCAAGAAACCAAGGGGGAAGTGGTGGCAACAATTTTGGAATTAAAATACTTTTATAAGGCATTTTCTCTCTCATCAATTTCTTTATAAAAGTGCCCTTTCCAAGCCCAAACCAAGGCCTTTTCGGATTTTCTTCTTCCCCTTGCTTGCAAAACCGACCAAGGAGCTAGGGAGGAGCAGGAGGACGACTCTCAACCTGTTGGTAAGGTTCTTGATTGATTTCTCCTTGATTCCATGGTGGAAATCGAAAATAAATTATGGATTCCTTCCTATTTCGATCTCCTCTTCAATCCTAACCAATTCTTTTCACTCAAAGCTTGAGAACGACCCTTGTAATAGTGAAGGGAGCTTCATTCACCATTTTTTCCGTGATCTTGGAGCTTTGGATCTCAATTGGAGGTGGGTTTTATAACTTGAACCCTTAATCTTATTATTGCAATCAATTCTTTATCAATTGGTGAACATTTCTACATTTCCGAAATTAACTTTAGTTGATTGATGCAATTTCCATGGAAATCACAGTAGATTTTGTGAGTTTGGAGCTTGATGACGATGACATCATCATAAGCACACAACTCCCCGAATATCTTGGGCAAACAGTTTCAAAGCTTGGTTGGACCAAACGGTTTCACCAAACCGTTTGGGAGCAAACGGTTTCAAAACCATTTGAGTGCGTTGACCAAGGGTTGACCGTTTGGGATTCCTGTTCATAAGTATGTTGGTTGTTAACCCTCCAAGTTTGAGGGATTAAATCCAAAGGAATCGTGAGTTGAAGGCAAATCAATTAGGTAAACCTAATTGGATTAAGTGCTAATTTTCAACCTGATTAACTTGCCCTTTTTGGGAAAATGGTTTCAAAACCGTTTGAGATGGTTGACCAAGGGTTTACCGTTTGGTATTCCTGTTCATAATTATGTTGGTTGATAACCCTCCAAGTTTGAGGGATTAAATCCAAAGGAATCGTGAGTTGAAGGCAAATCAATTAGGTAAACCTAATTGGATTAAGTGCTGATTTTCAATCTGGTTAACTTGACCTTTTTGGGAAAATGGTTTCGAAACCGTTTGAGTGAGTTGAACAAGGGTTGACTGTTTTGATATTATTGTTCCTAATTATGTTGGTTAATGAATAACCAAATTTTATGGGTTAATTCCCAAGGAATCATGAGTTGATGGCTAATCAATTAGGCAAACCCTAATTGAGATTAGTGCTGAAATTCCAATGAGTTAATTTGAGGTTTTGGGTTGATTAGCCCAAACGGTTTCAAAACCATTTGGGTATCACCCAAACGGTCTCAATACCTTTTGGGGGTCACCCAATACCGTTTGGAGGTCTAGGGTCAAGTATGGATATGTGTTTGAAGATCCAAAGATGTGGTATGAACCCTAATCGGCTAAGTGCTGATTTTGCAAGTGATTGAGATGATGTTTTGGGTTGATTGGCCCAAATGGTTTCAAAACCGTTTGGGGATCACCCAAATGGTTTCAAGACCGTTTGGGTATCACCCAAGACCGTTTGTAGGTCCGGGGTTAAGTATAGTTGACCAATTGAAGGTCCAAAGGTACCAAATCATATTACAATTAAGTGATGATTTGTTGATTAACTCGATAGACCAATCCTTGATGGAATTTCACTAGAATCCAAGGGTTGGATGAGCCAAACAGTCTCAAGACCGTTTGGAGGTCACCCAAGACCGTTTGGAGGTCTAGGGGTGAGTATGGTTAAGCAATTCATGATCCAATGTTACTAAGTTAAAGTGTAATCAATTGCTGATTTGGTGATCAATCCAATGATCCAAACCTTAATTGGTTGACTTGGATTTTGATGATATGATGGGCAAACGGTCTCAAGACCATTTGGAGGTCATCCAAATGACCTCAAGACCGTTTGGGGTCAGGTCATACCCAATTTGTATGATGGTACAATGGTTTCAAAGTAACTAGTCTTACATTGATTAGTATTGAAGGATCATCGATTCCAAACCCTAATTCAATTGATTCAAACCATGTTTGATAATCAATTGAGGGTCAAATCAGTTGAAGGTTGACCTATTAAACTCAATTGAAGTAACTGTTGTCAAACAAATATGATTCCTCTTTTTATATGTAACTTCTTAAGCTGCAATAATAATGTTACTAGCTCAGAGTTATATCTCTCGCTGGGGCAATTACAATTGTCTCACCCCCATGGGAACTACATTTTTAGGTAGACACGGACAAGGAGGCAAGAATCCTTTAGTAGGTTAAGAACAGCAGTAGCAGAAGGGACGACAGTGAAGTCTCAGGTGGAGACACTGGCTGTTATGCCATGTATAGATGTATATAAAGTCCTATGTGTCGTCTCTGTACTCTCAGGTCCTCGGAGTAGTAATTAGTGCTTTCAAGATTTTGGCTCAATGCCTCGAGATTTTGAACTGTCTGTGTTTAGCTTGACAGGACAGTTAATGCTTGTAATTCTCAAAAGGAGATGATACAGAATATATACCTGTGAACAAGAATGTAATTGTGTTACTTTTGTTCTATGTGAGAAAGTTTTTACTTGATGGATCTTTTGATAAAAAGGTTTTAATTTTTAGTGATTTTTGGTAATCTGCTGCTTAATGAACGCTTCCACATTAGTTAATCTTGTTTTCGTGAGATGGTCGTTACATAACCCCTCTCCCCTTTCTCCTTTATCTCATCTTCCACTGACCGACACCGCTTGAAGCGGCGCCCAGCTGCTTGACCAACCAGCAGCAAAGGGAGCGAAGGGTGGGCGATTTTGAGCTCCTCACCTCCGATCAGAAACACCCTACTCCTCCACCATCTTCTACCTTCTCCTTCCTCCTCTTTCTTGTCCTAGCTCGCGGCCGAGCAGCAGGTGCGGCGTCGCATAGCAACTCGACCAGCAGTACCCGGACAGTGGGCTAGTAGAGGAAGGGTGGGGCATTTTGGCCCCCTTAGCTCCGATCCACAGGCGCCAACCTTTTCCACCTTCTTCCCCTCCTTCCTCGCCCCTATTGCGCTCACCTACGCCTCAACTAGAAAGGGCAGCACCCCTACCAGCTTGAACAGTAGCAGCTACATCAATGGCTAGGAAGTCGTTTGGGCATGAGGAGCAGCACCAAGCAACGCCCTTGACTTCAACTTTGAGGTCCATGCTCGAATCCGTAGCTCCAGCCGCATTTAGCACCTAGCCTAGCCCTCTTCTCCTACCTCTACGTGAGAAAGCAACAGCCTGCTTGTAGCACGTTCAAACCAGGGCTGTTTAGAGGTAGAAGACGGCCCCGCTGATGCCCGGAAATAGGACTCTGGACGCGTTTCCAGTTGAATTGCGGTCAACTCACCTAGTGTGAGTAGAATTCCACTCACTAAGAACGTATAACTCCAACAATCGGGTGTTTTTGGTTGAATCAGTGTTATTCGCGGGTAACAACGCTTACCCAAGTGTCGTGTAGTGTCAATGTTGCCAGATTTCCAATTTTCACAAATTTCTTAATTATGTTTGCACGACACTAATTGTTTGATTGATTTATGTGATTTGGATTACTAGAACTGCATGATTGATTAAAACCTAATTTGCTCAGTTTAAAAATTGGAATCAGTAGCATACGAACAGTAGTTGTACGGTTTCGACATAAACCCAGGTTGTATGTTTTTAGTAATTTAATAGATGTATGATTTCAAAGAAATGACAATGATACGAAAAGGGTTCAGTAGAAACCTAGTTGCACACCCCCCGATTATATTTAATGTGGGTGTATTAATAATTATACAAATCAACACGTTTCTCAAAGAAATCATTTGAAATTCTCAATTAATATTAATAATTCGTGCCATGACAAGTAATTGACTTTTAATTGAGTTACGTGATGCATAACTTAGAATTTGGGTTGGTGTGCTCGATTTTTGAGGAATTACAGATAATTTACAAGTGCTACTGATGATTTCTAATATATCGAGTAATCAACTCTTGTTAGTGTGTTACGATGATCAATTGTATAATTTTAGTGTATATGAGCCAAGTTGATATGAGTTTAGTTTATTTAAGAAATTTCAATCTATCTGCATGCATGGTATATGGATTACTCAGTAAATTACAATGTTTTTGAGTATACGACTCTATCAGGTCTAGAATGATATTCATGTTGTGATTTGAACTATAATTAAATAGACAAGATGCCATAGAAATATCAGAGTCAAGTATAAGTAAGAAAAAGGTTCAACATAGTAAGAGTTTTCTAGGAAATAATAAAATTATAGATTTAAGGGCCCTGACATCGTAGAACCCCTATGTGAGGTATGTACCTTAGGGGTGAAACGACCTAACCCTGGCAGCGTCCGGTATACAGGGGTTGGAACATTCTATCATGTGGCATGGGGGACGAAGCCCTAGTGGAAGTCTCCTTAAAATTATAGTTTGCAGTGTCCAACATCAACCAGAAGTCATGGTGGCACTAGAGTACAGAAAAGCATGTCCAACATCAACGAGAAGTCCTAGTGGCACTAGAGTACAGAAAAGACAATATGTGGCTTGACTCTCTGCCTGTGTGCTTAGGTTAGAGGAGGAGTCCAGTTTACGACACAATAGGAGTGTCGAGGCCAGACAGCCAGTTTCCCTGTTGCAGACCAGGAGATTAGTCAGACTTAGCTATCCCGGGGTGTCGACTAAGTCTTGTATGGTGGGATCGTAGTTCGCTACGAGTCTTCATATGTAGAGTTCATTGTATATGATCAGGGCATAAGATAAAATATGTTCATATAGGTTCACATAGTTTCTTATAAGTTAAAGAGTTAAGAAAGATTTGAGTTAGTTTCACAACAGTTGTCCTTTAAATGAAATTTTAATATTCTCCGTTATTTAATCGTATCTACAGCTTTACAGCAGTTTTTATCTTAATGAAATGTTGACATCTCCTGTCGTCTAAATTATATTGCTTAGATCTGCTCAATATAGTATTATCTTGTATTTTATTCCAATTAATAAATATAAAATTATTGGGTTTTAGGGGAGGCATAGAAGGCAACGGAAACAAAAAAAATCTCCCCAAACCCATAATGAAGGAATCGCGTCAACATCTATACAGTAGGAAGGATGGTTTGTAGAGACATACCTTGTCCTGAGGCTTGCTCGGAGACGTTACCTCACAGCTTGCGCGGTCTTCACCTCCAGTCTTGGATGGTGTCTGTGCAGCTCCTGATCTCACAGGGACTGTCAGGATTGACAATTGTCCTCTGAGCAGCAGAAGTCTCCCGCCTCTGTAGTAGTCCACACAGACCACCTGGAACTCCAATCTCCTTGTCCCATAAGGAATCGACACACTCTCCTGCCACCAGTCACTTTTCTGCAGTTGTCTTTCCCTTGTCGTGCCTCCCTTATCGGGTAGCACTTGCTCGGGCTCTCTCGGTTACCACAACCAGAGAGAATGACAACTTTACAGAGCAACTGGTGTTCTGAGTTGTTCTCCCATAGAAGCCCCCAATACCCCTATATATAGGAGGGTCATGGGATAGGGTTATCTACCCCAGGCAATACGGGATTAAAGTAGGAGAAGAAGGATTCGAGATTCTCCACAAAATCTGACAAACTGTGCCAGTTGAACCGATCGGTTCACCGCCTAAACAGGTTGTTTGGGACCTTGAGCCAATCAGTTCAGACATGAGCCGAGCGGTTCGTAGTCCTGGTTCAACTCAAATTGACATTCATGTTAGTTTCCAACTAATCAACTATTAGTCCTTGTCCAAATCAAATTTTACAAGTGAAATGAACTTGGTTGGTCGCCCGACCAGTTCAACAATATGAACCGATCGGTTCATTGACCTGATCCGGTCGGTTCATCTCTATGAGCCGATCGGTTGGTGCAGCAGATCAGTCAATTGTAGTTTCAATCAATCAAATACTCTAATCATCTGATCCAACACCTTGAATACTATGATTTTGAGCTATCAATCGATTGGGTGTTTAATTGAACTACTAAACTCCTTTAGTAATCAATCCAAACAAGATTTATGGAGAAACTCCTCTTTTTGGAACATGTCCTAGTGTGTGTGACCCTACAAGTCCATTTCACATTGGCAGTGAAAATTCATAACACTTATGACTTCACAAGCAAAGAGCGGTGCCTAGTCACACATCAGTGCTACCCAAGTGAAATAGAAAGTTGGAGAAGAACTTTCAATCCTACAATCCATGAATGATGTTACAGTGAATGTATAATTCCTTTATCACTGATGTCCTGAATGAACTCAAGGCATGGTACAGTCATCCTTTCAACATTCATCCACTTCCTTGATCTCAGAGCAGACTGGGTGAGATGTGTGTGACACCAATATCTCATATTGATTCACACATGCATGTGCATGCCTTTCTCAATCGTACTCATCAAGTGGCCATGGACATCAAAATCCCTTAGGAGGGAAAAATCCCATATCTATCACTCACCCCTCAAAAACCCCATGTGTCAAGGCCACCCAATCATCACCTTTATAACAACCCATGTTTCAGGACTGCATTTGATGACGTCAAGGTGTACCCAACGACATGTGTTGAGTGTAGTGATTTCAGGTCGAAGAATCACACTCACCGCCATCACTGTGAGAGATGACTGTGACTACCAAATCATGGTTCCATGTGTCACTCTCACGGTGGGTCTGTCTGGTACACTTGTTCTCTAACAAGTACCTATGTGCTTGGTTTGATATCACTATATCATGACTAATGAGATTCTGTCATCAACCAACACACAATCTAGTATTTAGTGTTATTGATGTCTATGGTTATTTCCACAATAACAAATGACTAGGGACTAAACAAGAATGTATACTCTTAACATCCGTATGATCTCATCGTTTAGGTCCTTAACCTAAAAGCATACGTCATTGAGTAAAACAATTCTTTAGACATCTATCATGTTACACTATCATCTCAGAAATAGTTAAAACATATAGATTGGAAATTGCCTTTATTATTCAAATCATTTACAGAGTATCCCATTACAATCATCACATGACTTGCTCTATGGGCATACATACCAACAAATTCCCACTTGCACTTAGAGCCAGCCACCTAGGAACCTCAGTCCTTGTGACCTAGCATGACCATCATGCTTCTACCGAGAAAGGGCCTTCATCAGTGGATCAGCTATGTTGTCTTCAGTTGGTACTTTGCAAATCTTCACATCTCCTCACTATACGATCTCTCCTATGAGATGGAAGCACCGCAGTATGTGCTTGGACCGCTGATGTGATCTGGTTCCTTAGCTTGAGCAATAGCTCCATTATTGTCACAATAAAGCTCAATTGCATCACATCTACTGGGAACTACACCAAGTTAAATGAGGAACTTCCTGATCCACACAGCCTCCTTTGCTACATGTGAAGCAGCGACATACTCGGCCTCTGTAGTAGAATCAACAATTGTTTCTTGCTTGGAGCTCTTCCAGCTTGCAGCTCCATTATTTAGGCAAAATACAAATCTTGATTGCGATCTGTAATCATCTTTGTCAGTTTGGAAGCTTGCATCGATGTAACCCCTTACTACTAGTTCTTCCTCACCTCCGTATATAAAGAATCGATCCTTAGTTCTTTGCAAGTACTTGAGGATGTTCTTTACGGCTTTCTAGTGAGCATCCCCAGGATCTGACTGGTACCTGTCCGTCATGCTGAGGGCATACGATACATCAGGGCGTGTGCATAACATAGCGTACATGATGGATCCGATGGATGATGCATATGGGATCTGATTCATACGCTCCCTCTCTTCACAAGATTGGGGACATTGAGCTCTAGAGATGGTGACTCCATGTTGCATGGGGATGTTGCCTCTCTTTGAGTTCTCCATGCTGAACCGCTTCAGCACTTTGTCAATGTACGTGCTTTGACTTAGTCCGAGAAGCCTTTTAGATCTATTTCTATAGATCTTAATACCTAGAATATAGGATGCTTCTCCGAAGTCCTTCATTGAGAAAGTATTCCCGAGCCAAGTCTTTACCTTCTCTAAGGATGTGACATTATTCTACATCAATAGTATGTCATCCACATACAATATGAGGAATGTGGTCGTGCTCCCACTAACCTTCTTATACAAACAAGGTTCATCTTCATTTTGAATAAAGCCAAACACTTTGACTTCCTCATCAAATCGAAGATTCCAACTCTGAGATGCTTGCTTCAATCCATAGATTGACCTCTGTAGCTTACAGACTTTATTGGCATTCTTTGGATCTACAAAACCTTCCGACTGTGTCATGTACACATCCTCATTTATATTCTCATTAAGGAATGTGATTTTAACATCAATTTGCCAAATCTCATAGTCATAGTAAGCCGCAATAGCAAGCATGATCCTGATGGACTTAATCATGGCAACTGGAGAAAAAGTTTCATCATAGTCAACACCTTGAACTTGTCGGAAACCCTTTGCAACCAATCTGCCTTTATAAGTTTGTACATTGCCATCCATGTAGGTCTTCTTCTTGAAGACCCACTTGCACCCTATAGGATTTACCCCTTCGGGTGGTTCCACCAAAGTCCATACTTTATTGGAATACATAGATTCCATCTCAGATTTCATGGCCTCAAGCCATTTCTCAGAATATGGTCCCTCCATAGCCTCTAGATAGGTAGTTGGATCATCATCTATGATCAACTCACCACCTTCCTAAGTCATAAGGTATCCAAACCTTTCATGTTCAAGGTGTGTCCTACTAGATCTATGAGGTCCTTGTGTTATTTGAGGAGACTGAGATTCCACAACACCTTGTGAATCTTCATGTTCCTCTTGTACATATACTGGTTCAATGTTTTCTTGTTGGGCCTGAACCTCTTCAAGCTCTATTTTCCTCCCACTGCTTCCTTTGGAAATAAATTCCTTTTCTAGGAATGCAACATCCCTGGCAACAAACACTTTGTTGTCAGTTGGGTGGTATAAGTAATATCCCTTGGTCTCCTTAGGATATCCAACAAAATAACATTTATCAGATCTAGGGCCTAGCTTGTGAGGAAACATTTTCTTGACACATGCCTCACACCCCCAAGTCCTCATAAAAGACATATTGGGTCGCTTCCCAGTCCATATCTCATATGGTGTCTTTTGAACCGATTTAGATGGTACTTGGTTAAGCGTAAATGCGGCAGTTTCAAGAACATGACCCCAGAAGGAAATCGGAAGATCAACAAAACTCATCATTGATCGCACCATATCTAGTAAAGTGTGATTCCTTCTTTCAGACACACCGTTATGCTATGGTGTTCCAAGCGGAGTCCATTGTGATACGATACCACATGCTCATAGAAGGTCCTCAAACTCCTGGCTTAAGTATTCTCCACCTCGATCGGATCGAAGTGCTTTAATACTTTTACCAAGTTGGTTTTGTACTTCATTCATGAAATCCTTGAACGTTTCAAGGGTTTCTGACTTATGTTTCATCAGATGCACATAGCCATACCTACTGAAGTCATCAGTGAAGGTAATGAAGTACTGATACCCATTTCTGGCATTAGTTCTAAAAGGCCCACATACATCATTATGTATGAGTCCTAATAGATCACTAGCTCTCTCACCTTTACCTGAAAAGGGAGTCTTGGTCATCTTTCCCAACTAACAAGATTCACATGTCTCTATTGATTCATAATCAAAAGAGTCTAGATAACCATATTTATGGAGTTTAGAAATGTGTTTCTCATTTGTGTACCCTAGACGACAATGCCAAAGATACGTTTTATTTGAGTTGTTGAGTTTTTTCCTTTTGGTGTTTACATTGTACACACTTGTCTCTAAATCTATCAAGTATAGACCATAAGACATCGAGGCACTACCATAAAAGATCCCATCTTTTGAAATGGAACACTTTCCATTCGTAATAAGAAATTCAAAACCATCCTTGTCCAAACAAGAAACAGAAATGATATTCCTATTTATGACAGGTACATAATAGCAGTTCTTCAACTCTATTATTAGCCCACTAGGTAGAGTTAACTCATAGGTTCCTACGGCACTGGCGGCAACTCTTACCCCATTGGCAACACATAGTTCAACCTCGCCTTTCCTCAAAGGCCTACTTCTCTTAAGATCCTTCACATTTGAACAAATGTGAGATCCACATCCGGTATCAAGTAGCCATGACAAAGAAGTAGTAAAGTCAATCTCTATCACGTATACACCAGAAGTAGAGATCTCTATCTCTCGCTTCTTCTTCCATCATTCCTTCCATCCTCTCCATGTTTTGAGTGCAGAAGACTCTAACATTGGTTTGGTGAGAGAACCCTTCTCTCCCTCACCTTTGTCCTTAGACTTTGTTCCATTGATCTTCATCAATGAACTACCCTTCTTCTCATTTGTCTCAAACAACGCATTAAGCGTACATAGAGTGGATTCAAAGGCTACCGGAATATCTGGATTGTGCAGAATACTTCTCACAATCCCCAACCAGTTATGGAATTTATTCTCAATTAATTTGCCCATTTTAAAAGATGATTCTTTTGCCATTCTACAAGAGAAAATTGCATTTGTCAAAACTCCTTTTGATTTGAATAAAATTTGATGATAGTTAATTAGGCCTTTAATTAATTACCGCTCCTACTATTTTCATTCAAATTGACAGCCCTCACCATAAATTTGGAAGATTGCAGCGCACAATCTTCTAGTGGGCAAGATCTGTATTTCATCAAGTCATGAGTCAGCTTTGGCTGATCGCCCACAATCTTGACTATTTAGGTAGGCCATCATGCCAATTGCATCATATGCAACTCTTGATGAATGAAAATGTGCAACACCTTGCCATGAACATTCCGCGCCTCTAGTCTTAGACGCTCTAAGAATCACCAATTAAGTCTATCCTAAAAGCTGACACGGTAAACATGCACCCTACTTTGGCAGAACCTGCATGTCTACCCTTCACACTTCCGCAAGATGGACGGCGCACCACGCTTTGGCGTAACCTACGCTTGGTCGATCGAGTTTTTCATGTGTGTCGCTAATGGAAGGCGAATAAGACTTAATATTTAGATGAGGGATTTGATTTTTATGTATATATACATATCCAATCAGCACAATATAGTAAGTATCATATACATGCTATATCCCATAGAAAACATGAGAAATGATAAAAGTGATGATTATGGCCATCCTAATGTGATTCCTCGATCCAAGAGGAATCACAGTCATCTAGGTCCACATCACATGCAACCTGTACAAGATGAACTCCGTGCTTTGCCTTTCTGGGTTTGATCAACTCATCTCTATGATTGATCGGCTCACCATCAGACCGGTCGGTTGGGTGCCGCCACCTGATCGACTGGCGCCTCCATCCGATCGGTTCACTGGTCGTCATGAATCTCCTCAGGTCGCCACCTTCTCATCTCGCTCCTCGAATCGGTCATCTAGAATGCCAACCGATCGGTTCACGCCTTGAACCGAACGTCTCAGTCGTCGTCAGGTTGTCCGCCGTTCTTTGACATAACAAGAAATAAAAGATCTATCCTATTTTACATTTGATAAAGGGAAACCCCGAGTAACATTCAGGGGGAGCAAGGATAGGAAAGAAATCTCGAGTTATCTCAAATTACATCAGGAATAATAGATAGAGAATCGGTGCATAGACCGAGATGCAAGCAACCACATTCAACCATACACAGAAACATAGGGTTTATTGGCCATAACCACACTATACATCCACCACAAAACTCGTTTAAGGGCGGCACGTATCGAGTGCATTCATATTACATATCATATATGTCTATTGGGATTTGTAGATTTAGGATTGGACATGCATAAAGCCAATTTTATTCGCATCGTATGCAATAAATAAAGGTGACAAACCAAAATCGATGACATCGATAATCCTAAAGTATAGAGCAGTTGACGTGGCTCTGATACCACTGTTGGGTTTTAGGGGAGGCAGAGAAGGCAGCGGAAACAAAAAAAAATTCTCCCCAAACTCAGAACGAAGGAATCACGTCAATGTCTATACAGTAGGAAGGATGGTTTGTAAACACATACCTTGTCCTGAGGCTTGCTCGGCGACATTACCTCACAGCTTGCGTGGTCTTCACCTCCAGTCTTGGACGATGTCTGTGCAGCTCCTGATCTCACCGGGACTGTCATGATTGACAGCTGTCCTCCGAGCGGTAGAAGTCTCCCGCCTCTGTAGTAGTCCACACGGACCACCTGGAACTCCGATCTCCTTATCCCATAAGGAATCAGAAGGAGTCATACCCTCCTGTCGACGTACTAGCCAACAACGCACTCTCCTGCCACCAGTCACTTTTCTGCAGTTGTCTTTCCCTTGTTGTGCCTCCCTTATCGGGTAGCACTTGCTCGGGCTCTCTCAGTTACCACAACCAGAGAGAACGACAACTTTACAGAGCAACTGGTGTTCTGAGTTGTTCTCCTAGAGAATCCCCCAATACCCCTATATAAATAGGAGGGTCATGGGACAGGGTTCTCTACCCCAGGCAATGCGGGATTAAAGCAGGAGTAGAAGGGTTCGAGATTCTCCATAAAATCTAACAAACTGTACCAGTTTAACCAATCGGTTCACCACCTGAATCGATCGTTTGGGACCCTGAGCCAATTGGTTCAGACATGAGCTGATCAGTTCGTAGTCCTGGTTCAACTCAAATTGACATTCATGTTAGTTTCCAACTAATCAACTATTAGTCCTTGTCCAAATCGAATTTGAAACTGAAACAAACTCGGTTGGTCGCCCGACCAGTTCAACAATATGAACTGATCAATTCATTGACCTGAGTCGGTCGGCTCACCAGCCTGAGCTGATTGGTTCATCTCTATGAGCCGATCGGTTGGTGTAGTAGATCAGTCAATTGCAGTTTCAATCAATTTGATACTCTAATCACCTGATCCAACATCTTTAATACTATGATTTTGAGTTATCAATCGATTGGGTGTTTAATTGAACTACTAAACTCCTTTAGTAATCAATCCAAATAAGATTTATGGAGAAACTCCTCTTCCAGGAACATGTCCTAGTGTGTGTGACCCTACAGGTCCATTTCACGTTGGCAGTGAAAATCCATAACACTTATGACTTCACAAGCAAAGAGCGGTGCCTAGTCACACATCAGTGCTACCCAAGTGAAATAGAAAGTTGGAGAACAACTTTCAATCCTACAATTTGTGAATGGTGTTACAGTGAATGTATAATTCCTTTATCACTGATGTCCTGAATGAACTCAAGGCATGGTACAATCATCCTTTCAACGTTCATCCACTTCCTTGATCTCTGAGCAGACTGGGTGAGATGTGTGTGACATCAATATCTCATATTGATTCACACATGCATGCACATGCCTTTCTCAATCCTACTCATCAAGTGTCTATGGACATCAAACTCCCTTAGGAGGGACAAATCCCATATCTATTACTCACCCCTCAAAAACCCCATGTGTCAAGGCCACTCAATCATCACATTTATAACAACCCATGTTTCAGGGCTGCATTTGATGACGTCAAGGTGTACCCAACGACATGTGTTGAGTGTAGTGATTTCAGGTTGAAGAATCACACTCACTGCCGTCACTGTAAGAGTTGACTATGACTACCAAATCATGGTTCCATGTGTCACTCTCACGGTGGGTCTGTCCGGTACACTTGTTCTCTAACAAGTACCTATGTGCTTGGTTTGATATCACTATATCATGACTAATGATATTCTGTCATCAACCAACACACAATCTAGTCTTTAGTATTATTGATGTCTATGGTTATTTCCATAATAACAACTGACTAGGGACTAAACAAGAATGTAAACTCTTAACATCTGTATGATCTCATCGTTTAGATCCTTAACCTAAAAGCATACGTCATTGAGTAAAACAATTCTTTAGACATCTATCAAGTTACACTATCATCTCAGAAATAGTCAAAACATATAGATGGGAAATTTCCTTTATTATTCAAATCATTTACAGAGTATCCCATTACAATCATCACATGACTTGCTCTATGGGCATACATACCAACAAAAATGAGTTATCTATGATGTTTGGGTGAAATTCTATTCACTGAGCCAGTAGCTCACCAACCTACTTAAACATTTTTCAGGTCAGCATCAGTACGAGGAAGCTGAAGGATTGTATCACCCAAGTTCTTAGAAGGCAATTCATAGTTAGATAAAGGTCTCTTAGTGCTTTCCCCTCGGTCCTTGGGCATGTGGTGTGGTAGTGAGAGAATGTAATGTAATATGTAGTCTAGATTTCAGTTATTTGTTGTGTTTTACTTTCTGCATGAACAATGTAATATGTCGTGTAAGTTTGTTTTTCTTCCAAGTAAGGTTAATGGTAAGTTGCTTCTGCATTTTTATTACAATCCGATGTTATTCAAGCTATAGGGTTTTTCCTTTAATTTAATTCTAAGTAACTAAGTAAAGAAAAGGTTAAGGGTGGTTTACCTAGGGTGACTCCCCGGTCTCTGGGGTCAATAGAGATGGCACGGGGATCAGGGCATCACAGTACATATGGTCCTACAAGACTGTACACATGTGTTATAAGACTGTACACATGGTCCTACAAGGCTGTATAGATGTGTACAAGATTGTACACATGGTCCTACAAGATTGTACACATGCGTACAAGACTATACACATGGCCTTACAAGACTGTACACATGTCTCACAAGACTATACACATGTGTCACAAGACTCTACACATGGTTCTACAAGACTGTACACATGTGTACAAGACTGTACACATGGTCCTACAAGACTGTACATGTGTACAAGACTGTAAATGTGTACAAGACTGTACATATGGCCTTACAAGACTATACACATGTCTCACAAGACTGTACACATGTGTCATAAGAATATACACTTGGTCCTACAAGACTGTACACATGTGTACAAGATTGTACACATGGTCCTGCAAGACTGTACATATGTGTACACGACTGTATACATGGCCTTACAAGACTGTACACATGTCTCACAAGACTGTACACATGTGTCAAAAGACTATACACGTGTCACAAGACTATACACATGTGTCAGAATATTGTACACATGGTCCTACAAGACTGTACACATGCGTCACAAGACTGTACGCATGCTCCTACAAGATTGTACACATGCGTCACAAGACTATACACATGCTCCTACAAGACTGTACATGTGTATAAGATTGTACAATGGTCCTATAAGACTGTACATCTTGTGTCACAAGAATGTACATATGGTCCTATAAGACTGTATACATTTATACAAGAATATACACATGGTCCCACAAGACTGTACACATGTGTCACAAGACTGTACACATAGTCCTACAAGATTATACACGTGTCACAAGACTGTACACATTTTTACAAGACTGTACACATTTGTACATGACTATACACATGGTCCTACAAGACTGTACACATGTGTCACAAGACTGTACACATGTGTCACAAGACTATACAAATGGCCCTACAAGACTGTACACATGGTCCTATAAGACTGTAAAAATGTGTACAAGACTATAGACATGGTCCTATAATATTGTACACATGGTCTTACAACACTGTACACATGGCTGTATAAATGTGTACAACAGTCCATATTGCATTACGCATATGTACAAGACTTAATATTGCAATATATGTGTGTATAAGAGTATACACAACACTAGGCATGCCAACACACATGTGTAAAATAGTACACATGACAGTACAAATGTGTGCACAACAATACACATTGCAATATACATGTGTACAAGACTATACACAACAATACTCATCATGGGAACACACATGTGTACAACAATACACGTGGCAGTACAAATGTTTACACAACAATACACATTGTAATATACAAGTGTACACGACTACACACAACAATACACATGGTAGCACACATGTGTATAATAATACACATCGTAGTTCAAATTTGTATACAATAGGACACATTGCAGTATGAATGTGTACAAGACTATACACAATAATACACATGACAATCGACATTTGTACAATAATACATTTGGTAGTACAAGTGTGTACACAATAATACACATCCAATATACATGTGTATAAGAGTATACACAATAGTACACATTGTACACACATGTGTACAACAATACACTTGACAATACAAATGTGTACGTGATAGTTGTCATGGAAACACACATGTGTGCAAGACTATACACAATAATACACATGACAACATATATGTGTACACCAATACACATGGCAGTACAAATATGTATACAACAATACACATTGTAATACATATGTGTACAAGAATATACACAACAATACACATGGCAACACATGTGTACAACAATACACGTGGCATTACAAATGTATACACAAAAGTACACATGACAATATACATGTGTACAAGACTATACACAACAATACAGATGGCAACACATGTGTATAAAATAATACACATGGCTAATCAAATGTGTACACAACAATACACATGAAAATACATATGTGTACAAGACTATGCACAATAATATGCATGGCAACACATATGCGTACAACAATACACATGGCAGTACAAATGTGTACACAACAATACACATTACAATACACATTTATACAGGAGTATACACTATAGTACACATGGAAACAAATATGTGTATAACAATACACATGGTAGTAGAAATGTGTACATAATAATATACATGGTAGTACACATGAGTACACGACAATACACAACAATACGCATGACAACACACATGTGTACAATAATACAGATGGTTATACAAATGTACACAACAGTACCCATTGCAACATGCATGTGTACAAGACTATACACAATATTACACATGGAAAAACACATGTGTACAACAATACACATGGCAGTTGGAATGTGTACACAACAGTACACATGGCAACACACATGTGTACAATAATGCACTTGACGATAAAAATATCTACAAATGTGACATATGACAGTACACATGTGTATAAGACTATATACAGCTGTAGACATGGCAACACACATGTGTACAATAATACGCATTGCAACACATATGTGTACGATAGTACAGATGGGTACAAAACAATAGTATGCATGGGTACAAAACAATGCACATGACAATACGCTTGTCTACAAAACAATACACATGGTGGTACACTTTCATACATAAGAGGACACATGGTTGCACACATGTGTACAAAACTATAAAGAATAGTACACATGTGTACAAAATTGTACACTAGAGTATACAAAGCAGTACACTTGTGTAAACAACGGTAAACATGGTAGTAGACATGTGTACAAAACTATACAAAACAGTATACATGACAGTACCCATGTGTATACATGATAGTATGCATGAGTAAAAAACTATACACAACAACACATATACACACAAAAATACACATGTGTACAAAAATATACACAACAATACACATGGAAGTAAGTGTACACAATTATACACATGATAGTAGACATGTGTAGAAAATCTACACAATAGTACACATAGAATTATACATGTGTATACAACATTACACATAGCACTACACTTGTGTAAAAGACTATATGTATGGCATCACACATATGTAAAACATTATAGACAACAATACACATAAAAGTACACATATATAATGCCATTAGTATTATTGTGTACAGTTTTGTACAAATATGTACTTCCATGTGTATAATTTTGTACACAAATATACTGACATCTGCATTGATGTGTACATATATATACTTGGATGTGTACTATTATATAGTTTTGTATACATGTATACACAACAATACACATGGTAGTACACTTATGTACTAAAAAAAACACAAGACACATGCACACAAAACTATACACAACAATACACATTGCAGTACACATGTGTAGGGGTGTAAACGGTGCGAGTACGATGTGGGTCTAGCCATACCCATACCCATACTCATCTAATTTAGTGGGTCTGATTCCGATTCTAGACTTGCATAATACAAAACTTGAACCTACACCATACCCGTACCCATTATAATAGTGGGTATGCGGTGCGGGTAGGTGGGTAAGCGGTTCTATAAACATCATTTTATTTATATAAGAGAAATAACTATGTTCTATATATTTTTATACAACAAGATATTATTATTATATAGGATACTAACATGCAAGAGTTATATTAGATAATGCTATATTTTATACATTAATATTAATTGAGTTAAATCAGTTCTATTAAAATCATATTGTTTATGTAAGAGAAATAACTATGTTCAATATATTTAATACAACAAGATATCGTTAATATATAGTTTATTAGCATGTAATTGTTATATTAGATAATGCTATATTTTATACATTAGCATTAATTGAGTTAATTTTTTACATATTTGTAGTCATCATCATAACATTTAACTTATGCAGAAAGTAATGTAAATTAGTAGACATTTTGATTTTAAGTTTACATGTGATGTTCATTATTGTAACTGGAATAGTTAATTCTTGATTATATGACTAGTCTCAACCTTATTGTGGTTAGAGTAGGATACAATCTCAAGAATTAAAATGTTTAGCCTAATAAAGTATGATATATAGAACATATTATTTAAGTAGTTACTTATGTATAGTGGGTACATGATGCACGTCGTTTAGCACACCAATCACTAGGAAAATTATCCTAGAGTTTATCCTTTTCTACTTTCCGATGAAGGCTAGTATAGAAGGGTCGATCCATAGAGACGACGATGAAGATGGTTGAGTTTCAAATCTGATTACCAGAATGAGAATGTAAAATCCATTTCAAGAGTTTGTTACAACTAAAACAAAAAGATAAAGTTACTGAATCAAAATTAACAATCAAAGAAGGAAATACCGAAGCTAAGGGATTTTACCATCCTAGTTGATGCAAAACAAGATCAAAGAAATGATAAAAAAGATAAAAGAAGATATGTGAAACATTTATAAATGATTCACAAAAGATGAATTCCCCGTGAATCCATTGGTCCTGGCATTCAGGGATCCTAGTTCAATCATCCTAATGGGGACTTTTCTGAGGTCTCATCCAAATTCCTATGAAATTAATTTGGTTATTCTAAATCTTGGGTTCCACGGTCGCATCCGCCAAGATTAACAAGCGATGAAAATGAGATATCACTTCGTTAAAATCATCGAGATCCAAATCAAAATCCATGTATCTAAAAAATTGTATAAATCTTCAATCTAGTCATTACATGGCTAAAGGGTTGCTCCCCTCACCTCGGTAAGAAAACTACTCACTAGTCATACTAAGGGATGGAGAAAACAAGGAAGGAAGGTAGAAAGCCATAGACCAGAAGTGATAGAATCTCCTAGGAGATCTTAGCTGGTGACAATGAAATAGCTTGCTCTCTTAGTTCCTCGCTCCAAAGAAAAGAATAAGAATAAGAAACGAGATCTATAAATCAGAAAGAAAAGAATAAACTTTATTACAGAAATGAAAGATTACACTAATGAATGAAAATGACAAAGTTCAACTACAAGGAACGACTACAAAATATGAGATGCCTTTCTTAGTGGAGTCCCCCCTCCTTTTATAGGGTAAGGAGGGGTAAAAACCCTACATACAAGAATTTCTAGAAGACTTTTGGGTGACGGTTGAAAACTTTTCTGGATCTGGTCAATAGAAGAAAAGAAACGGTTGATTGCTTTATATTCTTTTTGTAGTAATTTTCCGCAACAACATTTTCGACTGTATTTTTGGGCCAGTCATAAATTTGGGAGCAGTCCGAAAATATGTTTTTTCCGTAGATAATTGAATTCTCTTTTTAACGCATACTTTCACATTAAATTCTGCCTTAGAATGTGGGAGTTATACCAATTTTGGTGAAAGGTATATATTGAAGTCAGACACTACGGGAATTTGTGCAAAATATCTTCTCAAGGAAAATATGATCATTAAAGTGATTAGACCATTTTCCTACAAAAAACAGCCAAAAAAAATTAAAAATCCAAATAAAGGGAGAAAATCTAAACTAATACAATTAATTACAAAACTAAGAAAATAAATTAAAAAACAATCCTAAAAAATATCTAAAAGATTAAATAAAAAAAGATAAATATACATTTATCAAAATACCCCGGACTTGAATCTTTGTTTGTCCTCAAACAAATAAAATCACAAATTATTCCAATTTATACTAACAACATGTCTATCCTCACCCTTGTAACATCACTTTATTCCTTACCTCCAAATTTGGCCAAGCAACCCAATCTCCTAAAACCACAAAACACAAAATTCTATATTCCCAATTAAAAATAAATATCATATCTTAGTTCTAAATCAAGATTTTGTAGAAAAACATGCTTCATCTTGCTTTTGCTTTGACACTCTTATTTTTATTAATGTATTTTTTTATGTGAGTCGTTGCACAAGAACAAGATAAAATTAGGGGGTGTGAAAACAAAGTAGGAAGTGGTGATTTTTTTTTATCCCTCCTCTATTCAATTTGGGATTTAGATTTGTGGAGTTGTGGCTACATTGGTCACAATTTTTTTAATGTGCACTTTTGACATCTTTTGATGGTACGCCCCTTTGTGGGGTATGGAATTTTTTATATGAGAAGCATGCCACCCCGGACTTGATTTTTCTTTGGTGGTGATTCTCTGCTTCTCTTTTTTTAGAAAGAAAATAAGGGGGAAACAAAAGGTGTCCTTGTGATTATAACTTTACACATTTATTTTCTCCTTTTTTTGAAAGTGTCATTACATCAGAAAGAACATTCATGTCAATCACATAATACAAGATTTATATCAAATTAATCAACAGTTTAAAAATAGAGAAAATTTGTGTTCGGTTTTGATTGATTCCACATGGCTTGCCAACTTTTCCAAGGAGTGATGCTATTTTGGGATCCTAGGTGACATAGTGGTTTCAGACATGGCAATTTGTAACAATTTTTGCAAAAAATTTACTAAATTCAAAGGGGTACAATGATAAACATCTATTCATATTGGCCGACTAGGTAAATGCCATTTTGCAACAAAAGAAATAAAAACATGGCCGACTAGATAATAGTCATGAACAAAGTACTATATGCAAAACAAAAAAGGTAGAACTAATGCAAGAATAAAAAAGATAAGGGGTGGAATAGAAACATACCACCCACCTCCACCCCAGACTTAGATTTTTTCTCGTCCCGAGCAAAATCAAAACCCGAGATGGAGGGAAGAGAAGAGCGAGGATTTCCAGGTGGCCCAGGTAGCTCAAAAAATATCCAGATGAAGGGGATGTGTATGAGGGTTGGGACATTTATCTGTGGAGCTTCATAGTGTACCTGATGATAGTTCGGTCGTGGAAGATCAGTGGAGTGTTCATGTAACACCCCTCCCTAGGGTTTCTTACGTAACCAGAGGAAGCACAGCCTAATCCCCAACATTATCCATAATGTGGGGTACTTGGCATATTTGGGAGGAAATGTCACATACATGATCTCATAACAGGAAACAAATAACACTTGGCATTATGAAAACATAGATTCATACATAAGTTCTTGGAATAAGAGCTACATCAGTTTTCCAAAGATATACTAAACATAAACTAGATAATGATAGGATCTCCATAGATGGACGTCCCACCAGGCAACAACTCCTTGGATCTCTGGGTCTTTGGTACACTCAAGATTGTTCCTTCTCCTTGGCTCCAACTTCTGCAGACATCTCGTCCCCAGCCATGCAAAGGAAAACAAACATAGTAAGTAAGCGGCATTGGCATATTATAAGACATAAAAATAAATATACAAGTGACTTAACATAATCATGAACATGCATTTATCATGAATCATTTCTTATTGTCTTTTACATAAAGAAATTTACTAGAAAAATATGCTCCTCTCTTAATGCCCCATAAGGAGCCCATGAATGCTCGGAAAGCCCATAATTGCTCGGAAAGCCCATAACAAGGTGCATATAAATCTGAATAAATTTCTATTATCCATGATCTTTCTTAAACTCTACTTATCTTCTTAAGATCTTAAACTAGATCTTAATTGGGATTTCTCCCTCTTGAACATGGTTGGGATTTCTCCCCATGACTATAATGGGATTTCTCCCTCTTAAGCATGATTGGGAAACTCATTCCCTCTTAATCTGAATTTCTTGTATCTTAATCATAAACCATAATCTTAATAGGATTTCTACTCTTAGACTTAGCTTATAACAAACAACATTCAATAATCATATACTTGAAGAAAACATGAATTAACAATGATATAACATAAGGTGCTTAATAATATTCATAAACATTCAATAGCCAAGAGTTATCTATGCCAAGGGCATGGCCCGCTTACCTTGAACTAAATCACCTTAAGTCAAACTTGGTTTGACTGATTGGATTCCCTAAAACACCTGAAATTAACATAATTATCATTTGTCATATGTCATTAAACCCTAATTTGCTCATATAAAATTTGACATGTTAAAACAGTAGAATCAGTCGATAAAAACCAGAAAATTGGATTCCTCATCGAAAATCCTCTCCAAAACATATTTATTTATATTTTTCTGAGGTCGTATGCAAAAGTTATGAATTTTGCACTCTGGACCAATCAGAAAATAGAAAACCTTAGCGTGACATCATTTAAATCAATGATTAATCAACTAGAAATAAAATGCGGAATTACTATAGTACCTTAGGCGCGCGTTACATACAATCACACATGCGGGGGGGGGGGTAAAATTGTCATTCAGTCATATAAATTCAATCGTGACTGATGAAACAAAAGTGGGCGTGAAATTCCTTATCTGCCCTTGCAGTTTAAAGCGTCAGCAAAAACAAAACGTGGGGCTCAGGGGTCATTGCACACCCTGGGTTCTTCCCCTTTCACCGCGCGTAAGGGAGAAGCGCTTCAGAGATCTCAGGAAGGAGTAATGGTTGTACCACAGGGCTGATCGACTAGGGAAAACGATCCCTTCGTCTTCGTCAAACTCCGACGATCAAGAAGAACCTGGGATGCGGGTAAAACAGTGGCGAACTCACCCAAAACCATGGGGTGGACCGGAGAACAGAGGAAGAGGGCTCAGAGGACAAAACTACGACTTGAAGGAAGCTGACATCAACTTGCGACCGGAGAAGCAATCTAGGAGGTCAGGTGGCTTCGTTCGATGCCTCGTGAGGGCTGGATGACGATTGGGTCGCCATGGCGGCGAGCACCGGCAAGGTGTTCAACTTGGTTATAGGTCAGGGCGACGAGGACCATCGCGAGTCAAAGAAGCGATAGCAGAGGGAAGAACAGGGATCGAGGATGCTCACCGCGATCGGGATTGAGCTGGGGTGGTCGGAGAAGGCTGGACGAAGTCGAAGTCGTCGAAATTGCAGGTCGAGTAGGTCAGAGCTCTTGAGGGCATCGGAGGTTGAATTGAGTGGGGAGGAGGGATACTTGGGGTTCTGCGGTGCTCGCGGGGTACTTATATGGGGGCGGAGGAGGCTAGCGAGGTGCTTGTGCTTCAATGGCGGAGGGAAGGCAATGCCCTAAATTGGGCGTTTCGTCAAATGGGAGAGATGGAGAGCGAGTAAGGGATTGTTGGGTTCGGTTTGACCTCCCGGTCTCGTTGGGGAAGGAATCAAGAGAAACGGATGTGAGGGGAGGGAGATCGGGATCAAAGATCACCCAGCCTGTGAAACGGCTTTGCTCGCAAAAGAAACGGAGGTAGAAGACAAGGCGATCACCGTTGGATCTTGATCCAACGGTTACAATGTACGCGCGTGCCCAAAAACAGAAAAGTAACGTGTGACAAATTAAATGAGACGAAACCTTAGGGAATTAAAGGCAGATAATGATATTGAATTAAATTCTTTGCTAAACAATATTCAAATCTTTATAAATCGATTTGAATGGTCAAACATGGTTCAAATGGGTTCAAATTTGAACCATAGGTGTATTAAAGGGTCTAGAATATTCTCATACAATTGGATTTTATGCTAGTATTCGTTTTAGGCCTAAAATAACAAAAACCCTTATGTGTACTTAAATGACCATGATAAAAGCAAATAAAGCCATTAATTCTTCAAATAAGAATTGAAAAGCATAAAAACGTGCCCTAAACATTATTTCCTCTCATTTGACAAGATGGGAGCCATTAAGCAAATAATTACACAAGGAAATCACTAATTGTCAGATGAGAGAGAAAATATGACATGAAAGCATTTATCCTCATTTTCTTCAACAAAAAGGGCATAGATATACATGAAGACATTTTCTTTAAATAAAACAAGTATAATAGAGCAATTGAACACAATAAGTGATTTTGCACAACTAATTATGGGAAAATTGCATTTGAGTTCTCAATAATTATCTAAATTAGAAAAGAGCATGCAAGGACTAAAATAATTTGGAAATTTTGCATAATTGAGATTGGGGTGTTACAATACTACCCACCTTAAATAAATTTCGTCCTCGAAATTTCCTAGGGTTTCTACCCACCTTAAGGTTTTCACATAAGCATACAAATCTTTCCATACAATTCTTTATTATAAAAGAAGAACACATAAACAAAACATTAAGATTAAACATAAATTACTCAACTACCCTTACCTTTATCATTTTCCTCTTCTCCATCAGACATTTGCATGGTGAAGAGCCTTGGTTTGACCTTGGGTGGAGGATTAGGGTTCTTAGCTTGGTTGTGGTTGGGATCCTTCTTTGCTAGCTTAGGGCAATTAGGCTTGATATGCCCTTCGTCACCACAATAGTAGCAAACGGAAGTCCCAAACCTACAAGGACCACCATGGTTTCTCTTACATTTAGGGCATGGTGTTCTCCCATTCTCAGGGGAAGGCTCAGGGGCTTTTCTCTTGTTGTTTGAGGGTGGAGGTGGTTGATGGGGCTGATGGTGACGATTGTTTTGGGGTACCTCTTTCTTATGATTCCTTCCAGGATGCTCCTCCAATTCTAGGGCTGCATCCAAGGCCGATTGCATGGTCCGGTGTCCTCTACCAGACAAGGCAAAACTTAGGTCGGGTTTAAGTCCTCTAATGAACTTCTTAGCTCTCTTTAGCTCAGTGTACTCAGGACCATACTTTTGGAGCTTACGGAACTTCATGGCATACTCAGTGACAGTCATGTCACCCACTTGCTTAAGGTTAACAAACTCATCCTCCTTTCTTTCTAACATGGCTTCGGATACATAATGGTCGTTGAAGACTTCCACAAACTCATCCCAAGAGAAAGGAGGGTCATCATCTTCCCTAGAGGCCAAGAGGTTTTCCCACCAAGTACGGGCTGCACCCTTGAGCATATGGGTGGCAAATCTAACCCTACTACGTGGGGGACACTCTAAGTCTCTAAAGCAATGTTCCATGTTGCTCAACCACTCCTCAGCCTTGGTTACTACATCAACCTCATCTTCACCATGGAAAGCATCGGGTTTAATCTTCAAGAAGTCTACGAGGGAGATCTCATGTGCTCTAGGTGGAGCTCTAGGTTGGAGGGCATTTGTCAAGGCTGCTACTAGGGCATCTAGGGTGATTGGTGGAGGGATGTGGTTCATGTCTTCAGTCTTATCACCACTAGAGGATCCGTGTGAGTGTCTTGACTCACTAACCTTCTCCTTCCTCTTAGGGGCCATCTGAAAGGGTAAACATAACATGATATTAGAACATACTATGAATCTCTAATGTTGCCTTAGTGGCCATCTATTCCTTGCTCTGATACCATTAATGTAACACCCCTCCCTAGGGTTTCTTACGTAACCAGAGGAAGCACAGCCTAATCCCCAACATTATCCATAATGTGGGGTACTTGGCATATTTGGGAGGAAATGTCACATACATGATCTCATAACAGGAAACAAATAACACTTGGCATTATGAAAACATAGATTCATACATAAGTTCTTGGAATAAGAGCTACATCAGTTTTCCAAAGATATACTAAACATAAACTAGATAATGATAGGATCTCCATAGATGGACGTCCCACCAGGCAACAACTCCTTGGATCTCTGGGTCTTTGGTACACTCAAGATTGTTCCTTCTCCTTGGCTCCAACTTCTGCGGACATCTCGTCCCCAGCCATGCAAAGGAAAACAAACATAGTAAGTAAGCGGCATTGGCATATTATAAGACATAAAAATAAATATACAAGTGACTTAACATAATCATGAACATGCATTTATCATGAATCATTTCTTATTGTCTTTTACATAAAGAAATTTACTAGAAAAATATGCTCCTCTCTTAATGCCCCATAAGGAGCCCATGAATGCTCGGAAAGCCCATAATTGCTCGGAAAGCCCATAACAAGGTGCATATAAATCTGAATAAATTTCTATTATCCATGATCTTTCTTAAACTCTACTTATCTTCTTAAGATCTTAAACTAGATCTTAATTGGGATTTCTCCCTCTTGAACATGGTTGGGATTTCTCCCCATGACTATAATGGGATTTCTCCCTCTTAAGCATGATTGGGAAACTCATTCCCTCTTAATCTGAATTTCTTGTATCTTAATCATAAACCATAATCTTAATAGGATTTCTACTCTTAGACTTAGCTTATAACAAACAACATTCAATAATCATATACTTGAAGAAAACATGAATTAACAATGATATAACATAAGGTGCTTAATAATATTCATAAACATTCAATAGCCAAGAGTTATCTATGCCAAGGGCATGGCCCGCTTACCTTGAACTAAATCACCTTAAGTCAAACTTGGTTTGACTGATTGGATTCCCTAAAACACCTGAAATTAACATAATTATCATTTGTCATATGTCATTAAACCCTAATTTGCTCATATAAAATTTGACATGTTAAAACAGTAGAATCAGTCGATAAAAACCAGAAAATTGGATTCCTCATCGAAAATCCTCTCCAAAACATATTTATTTATATTTTTCTGAGGTCGTATGCAAAAGTTATGAATTTTGCACTCTGGACCAATCAGAAAATAGAAAACCTTAGCGTGACATCATTTAAATCAATGATTAATCAACTAGAAATAAAATGCGGAATTACTATAGTACCTTAGGCGCGCGTTACATACAATCACACATGCGGGGGGGGGGGGGTAAAATTGTCATTCAGTCATATAAATTCAATCGTGACTGATGAAACAAAAGTGGGCGTGAAATTCCTTATCTGCCCTTGCAGTTTAAAGCGTCAGCAAAAACAAAACGTGGGGCTCAGGGGTCATTGCACACCCTGGGTTCTTCCCCTTTCACCGCGCGCAAGGGAGAAGCGCTTCAGAGATCTCAGGAAGGAGTAATGGTTGTACCACAGGGCTGATCGACTAGGGAAAACGATCCCTTCGTCTTCGTCAAACTCCGACGATCAAGAAGAACCTGGGATGCGGGTAAAACAGTGGCGAACTCACCCAAAACCATGGGGTGGACCGGAGAACAGAGGAAGAGGGCTCAGAGGACAAAACTACGACTTGAAGGAAGCTGACATCAACTTGCGACCGGAGAAGCAATCTAGGAGGTCAGGTGGCTTCGTTCGATGCCTCGTGAGGGCTGGATGACGATTGGGTCGCCATGGCGGCGAGCACCGGCAAGGTGTTCAACTTGGTTATAGGTCAGGGCGACGAGGACCATCGCGAGTCAAAGAAGCGATAGCAGAGGGAAGAACAGGGATCGGGGATGCTCACCGCGATCGGGATTGAGCTGGGGTGGTCGGAGAAGGCTGGACGAAGTCGAAGTCGTCGAAATTGCAGGTCGAGTAGGTCAGAGCTCTTGAGGGCATCGGAGGTTGAATTGAGTGGGGAGGAGGGATACTTGGGGTTCTGCGGTGCTCGCGGGGTACTTATATGGGGGCGGAGGAGGCTAGCGAGGTGCTTGTGCTTCAATGGCGGAGGGAAGGCAATGCCCTAAATTGGGCGTTTCGTCAAATGGGAGAGATGGAGAGCGAGTAAGGGATTGTTGGGTTCGGTTTGACCTCCCGGTCTCGTTGGGGAAGGAATCAAGAGAAACGGATGTGAGGGGAGGGAGATCGCGATCAAAGATCACCCAGCCTGTGAAACGGCTTTGCTCGCAAAAGAAACGGAGGTAGAAGACAAGGCGATCACCGTTGGATCTTGATCCAACGGTTACAATGTACGCGCGTGCCCAAAAACAGAAAAGTAACGTGTGACAAATTAAATGAGACGAAACCTTAGGGAATTAAAGGCAGATAATGATATTGAATTAAATTCTTTGCTAAACAATATTCAAATCTTTATAAATCGATTTGAATGGTCAAACATGGTTCAAATGGGTTCAAATTTGAACCATAGGTGTATTAAAGGGTCTAGAATATTCTCATACAATTGGATTTTATGCTAGTATTCGTTTTAGGCCTAAAATAACAAAAACCCTTATGTGTACTTAAATGACCATGATAAAAGCAAATAAAGCCATTAATTCTTCAAATAAGAATTGAAAAGCATAAAAACGTGCCCTAAACATTATTTCCTCTCATTTGACAAGATGGGAGCCATTAAGCAAATAATTACACAAGGAAATCACTAATTGTCAGATGAGAGAGAAAATATGACATGAAAGCATTTATCCTCATTTTCTTCAACAAAAAGGGCATAGATATACATGAAGACATTTTCTTTAAATAAAACAAGTATAATAGAGCAATTGAACACAATAAGTGATTTTGCACAACTAATTATGGGAAAATTGCATTTGAGTTCTCAATAATTATCTAAATTAGAAAAGAGCATGCAAGGACTAAAATAATTTGGAAATTTTGCATAATTGAGATTGGGGTGTTACAATACTACCCACCTTAAATAAATTTCGTCCTCGAAATTTCCTAGGGTTTCTACCCACCTTAAGGTTTTCACATAAGCATACAAATCTTTCCATACAATTCTTTATTATAAAAGAAGAACACATAAACAAAACATTAAGATTAAACATAAATTACTCAACTACCCTTACCTTTATCATTTTCCTCTTCTCCATCAGACATTTGCATGGTGAAGAGCCTTGGTTTGACCTTGGGTGGAGGATTAGGGTTCTTAGCTTGGTTGTGGTTGGGATCCTTCTTTGCTAGCTTAGGGCAATTAGGCTTGATATGCCCTTCGTCACCACAATAGTAGCAAACGGAAGTCCCAAACCTACAAGGACCACCATGGTTTCTCTTACATTTAGGGCATGGTGTTCTCCCATTCTCAGGGGAAGGCTCAGGGGCTTTTCTCTTGTTGTTTGAGGGTGGAGGTGGTTGATGGGGCTGATGGTGACGATTGTTTTGGGGTACCTCTTTCTTATGATTCCTTCCAGGATGCTCCTCCAATTCTAGGGCTGCATCCAAGGCCGATTGCATGGTCCGGTGTCCTCTACCAGACAAGGCAAAACTTAGGTCGGGTTTAAGTCCTCTAATGAACTTCTTAGCTCTCTTTAGCTCAGTGTACTCAGGACCATACTTTTGGAGCTTACGGAACTTCATGGCATACTCAGTGACAGTCATGTCACCCACTTGCTTAAGGTTAACAAACTCATCCTCCTTTCTTTCTAACATGGCTTCGGATACATAATGGTCGTTGAAGACTTCCACAAACTCATCCCAAGAGAAAGGAGGGTCATCATCTTCCCTAGAGGCCAAGAGGTTTTCCCACCAAGTACGGGCTGCACCCTTGAGCATATGGGTGGCAAATCTAACCCTACTACGTGGGGGACACTCTAAGTCTCTAAAGCAATGTTCCATGTTGCTCAACCACTCCTCAGCCTTGGTTACTACATCAACCTCATCTTCACCATGGAAAGCATCGGGTTTAATCTTCAAGAAGTCTACGAGGGAGATCTCATGTGCTCTAGGTGGAGCTCTAGGTTGGAGGGCATTTGTCAAGGCTGCTACTAGGGCATCTAGGGTGATTGGTGGAGGGATGTGGTTCATGTCTTCAGTCTTATCACCACTAGAGGATCCGTGTGAGTGTCTTGACTCACTAACCTTCTCCTTCCTCTTAGGGGCCATCTGAAAGGGTAAACATAACATGATATTAGAACATACTATGAATCTCTAATGTTGCCTTAGTGGCCATCTATTCCTTGCTCTGATACCATTAATGTAACACCCCTCCCTAGGGTTTCTTACGTAACCAGAGGAAGCACAGCCTAATCCCCAACATTATCCATAATGTGGGGTACTTGGCATATTTGGGAGGAAATGTCACATACATGATCTCATAACAGGAAACAAATAACACTTGGCATTATGAAAACATAGATTCATACATAAGTTCTTGGAATAAGAGCTACATCAGTTTTCCAAAGATATACTAAACATAAACTAGATAATGATAGGATCTCCATAGATGGACGTCCCACCAGGCAACAACTCCTTGGATCTCTGGGTCTTTGGTACACTCAAGATTGTTCCTTCTCCTTGGCTCCAACTTCTGCGGACATCTCGTCCCCAGCCATGCAAAGGAAAACAAACATAGTAAGTAAGCGGCATTGGCATATTATAAGACATAAAAATAAATATACAAGTGACTTAACATAATCATGAACATGCATTTATCATGAATCATTTCTTATTGTCTTTTACATAAAGAAATTTACTAGAAAAATATGCTCCTCTCTTAATGCCCCATAAGGAGCCCATGAATGCTCGGAAAGCCCATAATTGCTCGGAAAGCCCATAACAAGGTGCATATAAATCTGAATAAATTTCTATTATCCATGATCTTTCTTAAACTCTACTTATCTTCTTAAGATCTTAAACTAGATCTTAATTGGGATTTCTCCCTCTTGAACATGGTTGGGATTTCTCCCCATGACTATAATGGGATTTCTCCCTCTTAAGCATGATTGGGAAACTCATTCCCTCTTAATCTGAATTTCTTGTATCTTAATCATAAACCATAATCTTAATAGGATTTCTACTCTTAGACTTAGCTTATAACAAACAACATTCAATAATCATATACTTGAAGAAAACATGAATTAACAATGATATAACATAAGGTGCTTAATAATATTCATAAACATTCAATAGCCAAGAGTTATCTATGCCAAGGGCATGGCCCGCTTACCTTGAACTAAATCACCTTAAGTCAAACTTGGTTTGACTGATTGGATTCCCTAAAACACCTGAAATTAACATAATTATCATTTGTCATATGTCATTAAACCCTAATTTGCTCATATAAAATTTGACATGTTAAAACAGTAGAATCAGTCGATAAAAACCAGAAAATTGGATTCCTCATCGAAAATCCTCTCCAAAACATATTTATTTATATTTTTCTGAGGTCGTATGCAAAAGTTATGAATTTTGCACTCTGGACCAATCAGAAAATAGAAAACCTTAGCGTGACATCATTTAAATCAATGATTAATCAACTAGAAATAAAATGCGGAATTACTATAGTACCTTAGGCGCGCGTTACATACAATCACACATGCGGGGGGGGGGTAAAATTGTCATTCAGTCATATAAATTCAATCGTGACTGATGAAACAAAAGTGGGCGTGAAATTCCTTATCTGCCCTTGCAGTTTAAAGCGTCAGCAAAAACAAAACGTGGGGCTCAGGGGTCATTGCACACCCTGGGTTCTTCCCCTTTCACCGCGCGCAAGGGAGAAGCGCTTCAGAGATCTCAGGAAGGAGTAATGGTTGTACCACAGGGCTGATCGACTAGGGAAAACGATCCCTTCGTCTTCGTCAAACTCCGACGATCAAGAAGAACCTGGGATGCGGGTAAAACAGTGGCGAACTCACCCAAAACCATGGGGTGGACCGGAGAACAGAGGAAGAGGGCTCAGAGGACAAAACTACGACTTGAAGGAAGCTGACATCAACTTGCGACCGGAGAAGCAATCTAGGAGGTCAGGTGGCTTCGTTCGATGCCTCGTGAGGGCTGGATGACGATTGGGTCGCCATGGCGGCGAGCACCGGCAAGGTGTTCAACTTGGTTATAGGTCAGGGCGACGAGGACCATCGCGAGTCAAAGAAGCGATAGCAGAGGGAAGAACAGGGATCGAGGATGCTCACCGCGATCGGGATTGAGCTGGGGTGGTCGGAGAAGGCTGGACGAAGTCGAAGTCGTCGAAATTGCAGGTCGAGTAGGTCAGAGCTCTTGAGGGCATCGGAGGTTGAATTGAGTGGGGAGGAGGGATACTTGGGGTTCTGCGGTGCTCGCGGGGTACTTATATGGGGGCGGAGGAGGCTAGCGAGGTGCTTGTGCTTCAATGGCGGAGGGAAGGCAATGCCCTAAATTGGGCGTTTCGTCAAATGGGAGAGATGGAGAGCGAGTAAGGGATTGTTGGGTTCGGTTTGACCTCCCGGTCTCGTTGGGGAAGGAATCAAGAGAAACGGATGTGAGGGGAGGGAGATCGGGATCAAAGATCACCCAGCCTGTGAAACGGCTTTGCTCGCAAAAGAAACGGAGGTAGAAGACAAGGCGATCACCGTTGGATCTTGATCCAACGGTTACAATGTACGCGCGTGCCCAAAAACAGAAAAGTAACGTGTGACAAATTAAATGAGACGAAACCTTAGGGAATTAAAGGCAGATAATGATATTGAATTAAATTCTTTGCTAAACAATATTCAAATCTTTATAAATCGATTTGAATGGTCAAACATGGTTCAAATGGGTTCAAATTTGAACCATAGGTGTATTAAAGGGTCTAGAATATTCTCATACAATTGGATTTTATGCTAGTATTCGTTTTAGGCCTAAAATAACAAAAACCCTTATGTGTACTTAAATGACCATGATAAAAGCAAATAAAGCCATTAATTCTTCAAATAAGAATTGAAAAGCATAAAAACGTGCCCTAAACATTATTTCCTCTCATTTGACAAGATGGGAGCCATTAAGCAAATAATTACACAAGGAAATCACTAATTGTCAGATGAGAGAGAAAATATGACATGAAAGCATTTATCCTCATTTTCTTCAACAAAAAGGGCATAGATATACATGAAGACATTTTCTTTAAATAAAACAAGTATAATAGAGCAATTGAACACAATAAGTGATTTTGCACAACTAATTATGGGAAAATTGCATTTGAGTTCTCAATAATTATCTAAATTAGAAAAGAGCATGCAAGGACTAAAATAATTTGGAAATTTTGCATAATTGAGATTGGGGTGTTACAGTTCATATTTTCTTTCACCTTGCATTCCCTCCAATAATATCTATAGATCTTCCTTCGATAGCAAGGGAAGTGTTGAAGACGGATGTGGATTGGGGGAGGTTGGCAGGTACCCGACCAGTAATGCCAGTAGAACATGGTGAACTGAGTCGGGTGGAGGATCTAGTTTAGGTTTTCCACCTTCATGATGACCTGCATATGGGAGAATTGATGCTAATACAAACAACTTAAAATCATTTACAAAAGTGTTTTATTTCTCCTTAAAATTAATGCCATCAACATTGGGTTTGGTAAGTTTCATTGTTGATATAACATATGCCTCTAATGCTTTTGTACAGGGGTTTCCCAAGTATTTAGGAGGGATGATGATGTCTTCCTTGCAAACAACATACGGGGGTGTGTGGGCTTCTTCCAATGGAGGTATCTCCCCTTCTAGATCAGCCATGTGTGGGATGGAAATTGGCTGTGACGGCTTGGGAAGAATCACAAAGGGGGTTAGATGCTCATTATCCAAAATAGACTCAAAAGAAGGGTATTGGTCTATGATATCATTCATCTTTATGTTGAGGATGGGAGAAGTTGTTGGATCTTCATAATGACTCTCCTTCTTTGACATTTTGTATTCAAGTAAAAGAGTCTCTAAGGGAAAGATAAGGATACCAACGTCCTCATCACACACAAAATATGGCTCCATGGTTTGTGCTATTTCTTCAGGATCTGACATATATGACACAAAATAAGGATCATTGTCATCGTTGTCATCAGGAAGAACAATCTTGCATTGCTCAAGCTCTATAGGGGGAGTTTGTGATTGATCCTCTAGTAAGGTGGCTAACATGGCTTGACTGGATTCAAGTTTTGCTTGTCCCTCTGTTGCCATCTTTTCTAGGGCCTTAAGTCTCTCTTCTTGTTCAAGATTAATTTTCATTTCACCATAGGATTTATACACCCCAAAATTTTGGTCATCCTCACCACACTCCCCATAGTGTCCTTGGCCATAGTACTCCTCATATTGTTTTGGGTGGCATTGCTCCTCATAATAATCTCCAGAAGATGGTGGATTGTAATTTCCATTGCGTCCATCTTGGTAGGAAGATTCAATATTATAAGGTGTCACCAAATCATGAGGAAACATATTTGAACAATCTATATTTTGGGTTTGGGCTTCTAGCAGGGCGGTTAAAAAGGCTTGACTGGCTTTTAGTTTTATTTCTCCTTTGTACTGCTATCTTCTCTAGGGCCCTAAGTCTCTCTTCTTGTTGAAGATTACATTGGGTTTCATTAACATGCTCATAACCCCCAAGGTTTTGTAGGTTACACCCCACAAAATTTTGTTGATCATATCCCCCATTAGAATATGGATAGCAAGGTTCCCCATAATGGTTCTCAAAAAATGTGGATTCGCATTGTACCCACCAGGATGAAAGGGCTCGCAATTAAAAGGGGTGCTATTATAAGCATGGGGTAGAGTCGGACAGAAAAGAGATGCATGGTGGTAAAAAACCACAATAATAACATTGTGGGGGATATTGGGATGCCCACTCCATTTGAAAAGAAAAGTTCCTGAAAGACATGTCAATCAATGAACGAGAGACGAAAGATTGCGAGATAAAAGGTTAGTCAAAATTACAAACAGAACTAAAAATTATAAATCTAAGAAATTATGAAATAACTAAAATTATATAAAAAGTAACTAGATAGCAGTACTGTTGGAATGAAAACTCAGCAGAAAGAGGAGATACACTTCCGGAATTATGCTCAGAAGGCAAAAAGAAATTATAAAAATCTAAAAGAAATAATAAAAAAGACTAAAGTTATGAAAGTTAGAGAATATGAACAAGGATTATATAAGATATATATAGGCAACCAGATCTGAAAAACAATTGTGCCATCTCCGGCAATGGTGCCAAATTGATGTACGTCGTTTAGCACACCAATCACTAGGAAAATTATCCTAGAGTTTATCCTTTTCTACTTTTCGATAAAGGCTAGTATAGAAGGGTCGATCCACAGAGACGACGATGAAGATGGTTGAGTTTCAAATCTGATTACCAGAATGAGAATGTAAAATCTGTTTCAAGAGTTTGTTAAAACTAAAACAAAAAGATAAAGTTACTGAATCAAAGATTAACAATCAAAGAAGGAAATACCGAAGCTAAGGGATTTTACCACCCTAGTCGATGCAAAACAAGATCAAAGAAATTATAAGAAAGATAAAAGAAGGTATGTGAAATATTTATAAATGATCCACAAAAGATAAACTCCCCGTGAATCCATTGGTCCTGGCATCCAGGGATCCTAGTTCAATCATCCTAATGGGGACTTTTCTGAGGTCTCATCCAAATTCCCATGAAATCGATTTGGTTGTTCTAAATCTTGGGTTCCACGGTCGCATCCGCCAAGATTAACAAGCGATGAAAATGAGAGATCACTTCATTAAAATCGTCGAGATCCAAATCAAAATCCATTTATCTAAAAAATTGTATAAATCTTCAATCTAGTCATTACATGGCTAAAGGGTTGCTCCCCTCGCCTCGGTAAGAAAACTACTCGCTAATCGTACTAAGAGATGGAGAAAATAAGGAAGGTAGAAAGCCATAGACCAGAAGTGACCGAATCTCCTAGGAGATCTTAGTTGGTGATAATAAAATAGCTTGCTCTCTTAGTTCCCCGCTCCAAATAAAAGAATAAGAAGAAGAAACGAGATCTATAAACCAGAGAGAAAAGAATAATTAAACTTTATTACATAAATGAAAGATTCCACTAATGAATGGAAACGACAAAGTTCAACTGCAAAGAACAACTACAAAATCTGAGATGCCTTTCTTAGTAGAGTCCCCTCTCCTTTTATAGGGGAAGGAGGGGTAGAAACCCTACATATAAGAATTTTTAGAAGACTCTTGGCCGGCGGCTGAAAACTTTTCTGGATCTAGTCAATAGAAGAAAAGAAACGGTTGATTGCTTTGCATTCTTTTTGTAGTAATTTTCCGCAACAACAATTTCGAGCGTATTTTTGGGCCAGTCATAAATTCAGGAGCAGTCCGAAAATATGTTTTTCCTGTAGATAATTGAATTATCTTTCCAACGCATACTTGTACATTAAATTCCACTTTGGAATGTGGGAGTTATATCAATTTTGGTGAAAGGTATATACTGAAGTCAGACACTGCGGGAATTTGTGCAAAATATCTTCTCAAAGAAAATTTGATTATGATTCGACCATTTTCCTACAAAAAAAAGCCAAACACAATTAAAACTCCAAATAAAGGGAGAAAATCTAAACTAATACAATTAATTACAAAACTAAGAAAATAAATAGCAAAACAATCCTTAAAAATATCTAAAAGATTAAATAAAAAAAAGATAAATATACATTTATCAGTACACGGGTCTAGCGGGTCTGGGTCTAAGCATACCCATTATTGGACCCGTTTATATACAGGTCCAAGGGTATGCGGTATAAAAGATTAGACTCGTGATGGGTTTTTTAAGGGTCTGAATTTGTGGGTCTGTGGGTCTAGCCATACCCATTTACAGTCGTACACATGTGTACACAACAGAACACACAGTACATATGTGTACAAAACTTTATACATGACAGTCAACTTATAACAGTCATGAGAGTACACATGGCAAGTACACAATAAAAAATTGCAGTGACTTGTGTACAAAACTGTACACATGGTAATACACAAGTAGACCTGTCAAACTGGGTCAGAATCTGCCGGCGCCCATGGTTCGACCAGTTTAAGTTAGGTTTGGGTGGCAAAATTCACCACCCGCTGAAAATTACCCAAACACATACCCACCTGTTTATTTAGCGGGTTTCACGAGTGATCCGCGGGCCTCACGGGTGACCCAGTTAACTAAAGCAAGTATATTTATATACATAACATACACAGACCTATCAAAAGATGATACTTGTATCATACAAGTTAACTCTTTATCTTTACCGAAAACAATTGTATTATCTTATTTTGTGTTTGCAATAGGCAATAATAAGTACTTGTAATATCAGAAATGTCTAATGTTACATTACAAAATTATGTGTTATTTTTTGTGATATATATCTATGAAAACTACATCAGTTTTACATCAACATACAACGATTAGTTGTTATTACTTCTTTAAGTTTGTATAAACATATATCGACAACTAATTGAATGGTTTGACATCAAACATAGTAGTTGGTTGGTTCCTTTGCACTATATTGACATAAAAACAATAGTTAAAAGCTGATTTAAATGTTATTTTTAGTGTTAAGGAAAGAAACTAACAACTTATTGTTGATTGGACACATTTTACATGGGCACTCGCGGGCAACCCGCAACCTGCTGGGTCGGGTTTGGGTGTGCTTTTCTTCTACCCGTTTAGAAGTGTATCTTTTTGACTCACACCCGCCAGACCCGCACCCGCAACGACCCAACCCAAACCCAACCCACCCACCCGTTTGACAGGTCTATACACAAGTGCATAGAATTGTATACACATGGCGGTACACATATATACACAACAATACACATTACAGTACACTTGTGTACAACACAGTACACATGGCAGTTTTTCGCGATGTGTATTTTTTTGTACAATTTTGTAACTATTTTTATTTTTTATCACAACAATGTAGTGAAAACAAATAACTAATAACACCAATACATAACTCTTCAATTTTTATATTAATCAGAAAAAAAAATTCTATCGATCGGTCCATTATTTTTCCAATACCGACCGATTCTTTTTTGATTTGATCCTCGGTCTAAAAAAAATTCCTTATTTAGTTCTCGGTCCAGTTCAATCTGAGTCAGTCTGATCTGGGCTTAGACCACGTACAACCCTATCTATTGCTAGATCTAGCTAATTAGATAAGAAAAGTAAGGGAAAGAAATAAGAAAAATGACAAAAGGGTAAAGAGGTGTAGATTACTATGTTCGTAAATGCAAGCACTTTAGTCCCTCGTAGACTTCCTCACAATTTTAATGATGTAAATCCTCTATTAATGATACTTGTAGGAGGAAACGGATAATACATATGGATGAAATGGGGATGTAACACTTAATCATCATCATCATTATTATTACCTTTCCAATGGTGGTCAACGTGCTTCATGCGGGTATCTTGTTCCTGGACATCTTGGAACCGGCGAGGAACACTGGTACAGGACGAGTGTAGACACCACAAAACCCCACTGCCACCCTTTGTTGTCCTCCACCCACACACGACTAAAGTCATGGGGACTAGACCATCAGCAGATAAGCAGAACACAAAGTAGTTGACGAAAGTCGTACCTTCCTTTCCTCCCTTCCTATGTAGACTCATCGAACTACTCGACACCATGGGAAGGCAACGAACCCTTGAACCCGCCAACTCCCAGTGCGACGAGGTACAACCCGACGTAGAGAACGAGACTTTTCTACCGGAGAATTTTGGGCAAGAATGGGATGATGATGGGATAGTATTGCATGCCTGTGGTGGTTTTAAATGATGGCATTCAGGCTTGGATTCTGAGGATCACGGATCACCAGGCCGGCAAACTCGACGACGGTTCTTATGAGTAGACGACGCCCAGGAAGGCGTAGGAAATCTGCCTAGGAATGCTAAGAGGATGGTGTGCCCATTTTGTTTGTCATGCCATTGAAGACAGCTTCAGAACCCATTCATGGTAAGCTCGTCCCTCCAGTGCTCCGCAGCCGAAGGATCGACATGTACTACTGGCACTGAGGTGCCGCCTGCTACATCAACCCAGATGCCGCCAGCTTCTCCTTTGTGGGCAATCTCATCCTTATTCTTCTCAGTACCAGAGATGGGAACGACGGCAACCTCCTAACTCCATCCCTTCCCACCACCCGCGATGCCCAGCGACAGACTCGGGGATCCTTGACTTGGTCGGAGTGGTGAGTGAAGTTTGTGCACTACAAACTCAAACCAGTGAAGACCACCGTGTTCGCATTGCATGGGTTTTGCGGTGGCCAGACGTGGCCGGCGAGGGTACGAAAAGAAAGGTGGTGTGCGAAGAAGGAAAGCGGGAAGAGAACAAAGTTGGGCTGGGTGGGGTCTCTTACAAAAAAGTGGAACGAAACGTGAAATTAATGTTAATAGCCGTTGACGCCGAGCCGAACGGGTTACTTGCAAAAAACAACCATTGTTTACGTCGTTATTGAGCCGTTTTTAGGGTGTAGGATAGGGTGTGAGCCCGGTTACGTGAATCACTGCCCATAAATAAAAGGAAGGAGATAATGAATGGAGAATGATTGTAATAAAAGAACAGAGGTAGTACATAGGGAGCAACTTCTGTGTCCACATATGTTCTCTATTGCTTCACTCAATTAGCAATCATGTCTTGCTCAAATAACTTATGATTCTTAAGACATTGGAATTTAGAATTTAGGACTTGACAGTATCTAATAATCCTTTCCCAGATCATGAGTCATCAGTGTTATTTTGTGCATTAATATTACGTTGTAACATGAGTTTCACTTACCAAGTCCAAGATCAAGGATGATTATATTTCGGTTGTCATTTGAGTTCTCTCCTCTAGCGGTGTTGCCTCCCTCCAACTCTGTTACTCGCTTGAATCTTGAAATAAAACCTATCATGTAATGACTATTTAAACATAAATAACAAATATTGACATATAATGATTCTATATAGTTTGTAATATGTGACTAATATCTGTAATATAATAATTGTTCAAACATTCACAATGACATATAGAACATATGTCTATATAATTAATAATCTCTGATTATATTCACATTAGGCGAGGTAGCACAAGTACTCCATCAATTAAGAATTTGCATAACAGGTACCAATTAGGAGCGACTTGCTCGATATATTAGGTTTAGAAAAAAAATTATCACAAACATATGAAACGACTTTGTTAACATAGTCTGGCAACACTTAATACAAAATGTTACTAGAAAGTAATTATTTGATATAGAAAGTAATTATATGGTATGAAAAGTACTTATTTGGTACAGAAAGTAGTATTTAGCCATAAAAAGTAACAAACTAATTACTTAAAAAATAAAAAATGAAAATACAAAAGAAAGTTCTAATACTTTTAATGGCCTAAGATGTAACATTTATCTCTTTTTATAATGTACTTCCAAAATATTTAATGTAATGTACAAGTTATAAATAACAAATTTAACCAGTATTCCATTAAGTGGCATGAGATAATCACAAAAGTTAGAAAGTAAATAGAAAAAGATAATCACAAAATGGATAAACAAAATTTCATCAGAAAGTAATTATAAAGCATAGAAAGTTATAATTTAGTTTATAAAGTAACTATTTGAGACAAAAAGTAATTGTGAGTCCACCAAAGTAACAAATCGATAATCAAATGTAATTGAAGGTTACATAAAAAGATAATATGAATAGTTAAGTGTAATGGTATATGTATGGATTATAATTTCAAAAACTATAATGAGAAATATATAATATAATTTTAGACTGGTGTTATATATATAGGAAAGAGTGAAATTTCTTGTGAAATTACTTGGCTTAATCTACCCTTTTATGAAGTTTTGCATATCCAACTCTGAACCAATTAAAAATATCTCACTGTCACTCAGACTGTCGACCTAAAGGAATTACTTAATGACCTAAAATCTACTAAAGATAGATCTGTTCAATAGCCGAACTACCAAAAATGAGGATTGTAACACCCTCCCTAAATACAAACATGAACATAGCGGAAGCGACACTGAGCTACCCATAACTCGTGCACTGAAGGGGTTATTATATAAATCTTACATACATAAAAATAATATAATCAATCACACAAACTTTAAATGATAAACATTCTCATCATTGCTCTTACAAAAGGATACATTAAGTCCATAACAAGAAAACTCATCTTGAGATAAAGTTTATAATCTAAGTTCTAAACATTGTGAACATATAGTTGAATCTATAAATATGAGGATCATCTAATTGTTGGCACCCCACCAGATTTTTATCATACTCTATCCTTGTGCTCTAAGCCTCGGAATTCTATTCCTGCTCCTGCTCCTCACATGCAGACATCTCATCCCCAGTCATGCATTGGAAAAATAGTTGTTAGCGTAAGTGGCATGAGTATTCTAATATATGTACATTGAAGAAATAAGATACTATAAAAATATTCTTGACCATTATAATCATGAAACTAACATCAAACTTTGTACAAAATCTTAAACATAAATAATTCTTCTTTCTTTAGCTTAGCTCTTATATTTTTATTTATCTTTCTCTGGAGACCTGTACTCTAGTACTTGGGTCTCATGACCTGCACTTAGGTGACTGGGTCACATAACCTGCACTCTAGTCCTAGATTATTAATTTGAATTTGCATGAATTCTTGTTCCTGGGCTACATGGCTTGCACAAAGGGCATGATTCATGTCTCTCTTATCTTAATCTCTTTTAACATACTTATAAATGAGATTATGTACATGCTCTGGATTAAGGTACCTTTTATTTATAAATTTTATGTAATTGTGACCACCATTATATGATAAGTCATCCTCTATGACACTGAAGTATCCTCTATGGTCCAACACCCCCTCTATTGAAACAATGTGCCCTCTGTTGACACTGAAGTTGTAAGATCTAAGGCCTAGCTTTGTTCTTAAATATGTTTTTTTTGCATAATCATATGCTAAAACCTTAATTTAATCTTTTGGAATGCTTTACTATCATGTGATAGGTATTTGGTTTCAATTTGGTTCAATTTGATTAAGATTTAAGCCACCTTTGCTATATAAGTACGTGTTTTGGACTAGTTTGCAATTTACCCATAATTGAGGGTTAACATACAAAATGTCAAATGAAGAGAATGCTTCTTATACCTTAGCACCATGAGAAAGAATATGGTAACATGGGGTGCTTTGTTTGATTGATGTTTGATAATGGAACACTTCATGGTGTTCTAGGGTTTCTAGGGTTATCAGGTCTAAGTGGTGACTTGGCTAGGGTTTGGGTGTAGCGACCATTACCTCACACTTGGGTGAGGGTAGAAATCGCAACACCTACCCTAAGGGTTGTGGTTTTGACCTAGATGACCTAGAGGTCAAACAAACTCTTATCCTTTAGTGTTTTGACCTTGCTTTGATAGATTATGGTTTTGGGTCGAAACAAGGTGAGTTTGAATGTGTTGCGACCTTGATGATGCTACACTTTCTGGATAAAAAAATTTTTTGCATGTGGAAGAGTATAAGACCATGGGTTTGAAGGACATATGTAAAGAGGCGAGATCATCTCTTTACTAAAATTTAAAGGAAATACAAACATCCCCAATTTTAACAAAATTTAGAGACTTTGAGGATGATTGCATAATATTCCAAGTAAATAAGCATGATTCCAGATACATAATAAAATGTCAATAGCAGTAGAAATAATAAGCCTTCACATGGCTTTATTGTTTATTACAAGAATGATTTCTAAAAGAAAAGATAAGATCAACAGGATCTAGCTATAGCAACCTAGCCATCCTTTCCAACGCTAAAGATCAACTCCTGAGGGAGACTTCCTTCAAGCTTGTTCTTCTCCTTTATTTCAAAATTGGATTTTCTCTTATTTCTCTTATTCTACGAAGTGCTAGAAAGTTCTAGGATAAAATATTTTATTCTTTTTATTGCTTAGTGTACAATTTGCACTTTAGGCCCATTATCTAAAGTCTTAAAAGTATTTGTGCATAAACCCAAATATTGGAATCAAAGGTGAACAAATGTTCATTAAACCATCATATTGTCCACAAATTAAATAGAAAGGCCAAAGAGGATAGAAATGAAAGAAAAAGATGGAAAAGAGGACCAAAAAGGCAAAATGCCCAGATTTCGGTATGTTACAACATCCGTCCTTAGGCAATCTTAAATGGTGACACCTCACAAATCATTTCCTCTCTCTCCCTTGGGGTATATATCCCTTTCTCCTCATATGTGAGAGACTTTTTGACTTCTTCTGTGAGACCTCTAACCTTGCTTAAAGTATTGAACAAGCTTAATTACCATAATTTAATTCTTATAACCCTAATATAGCCTTGTGATATTTTTCGGTATCATGTGACAAGCTTAAGTTTCAAGTTTGGTCCAATTTGGACACTGTTTGTGCAAGTTATGCAATTTTATGCACATTTTAGACTTTTCTACAATTTACCCAATTGATAGGTTTTCTTTGCAATTTATCACTTGCATTATGTTCTTTGAATGTTATATCATAATTATAGATCTTGTTGATCCATGGGGAACCTATTTGAACCTTGGTTTGGAAGTGTTTTCCTTAAGGGTATTTTAGGGTTTACCCCTTTATGGATGAGCTACCTTCAGGAGCTAACAAGTAAATGGTTTATTTACTTTGCTTGCAAAATCAAGAAACCAGGGATAAGTAGGTATCCATGGACCGTGGGTCAGCTACTTGTGTGGCTGATTGTATATCCTTAATAGTTTAAGGCCATGGACACATGGGGAAGCTACTTGTACACCTCATGCTTGCTACCATCCTTATCCATGGGCTATATTTACCTCTTCCTTGTACAAGTACAAAACTTTGCTTACTTTCTCTTTCCTCTAACCTGGAGCAATGACTCTACTTTGTTTTTCTATGGAAACAAGTTCTCTAAGGTAGAAGACAACCTCTTTTTGGAGAAGAATGCCTCCTAGAGCTCCATCTAGCCCTACCTAGGGTTTCCAAGGTCATCTTCTAGGGTTTTCGACCAAGGCAAGTTGTTTTTCTTCTTTCCTTCTCCATTTCTCTTACTATTATCCTTCCTTATACCTTCCTCCGGTTCAGAACCTTGTTGTTCCATGGTATAAATTTCTGTAAAGCTCTAAAACCCTACCTTTCTTGCTCCTTATGCTTAGGATTTGCTCATTTGATGAAGAAAAGTGCTAGATGGATGAGTTCACAACTTATGCTTGGATTTTCTACCCTACCTTCTCATGTTTTCTTCTATTTGAGATTTTATCTTCTAATTAGAGGAAAGTTTTATAACTTGCTCCATGTTTATTGCTTACCATAAGCTTGCTAGCTCATGTTCTTGCTTGAAAATGAGTGATCCATGCACTAAAATGTTATGCATGACATGGATTTCAATTTTTATAATGTTCCTTGTTCTGATTTTAGTTCTCGATGAACATGTATTCATGTGTACATATTCCTAATATATAATATGACTTGGACCAGGTTGGTTTGACAACCAATGGTGCTAAAAACCTATCATCTAATGGTCAATTTTAGGGTTTAAAGTTGATTTCTTCTATAAATACATGACCAATTGGTGGTACCATTGCAACAAACAATGGTGGTCTTCATGAGAACTGATTATGGGGACCAAGGGTGTCAAGTGATGTTCACCCCCTTAGTTCAGGTTTTGTCTTAATTAGAATCTTAATGATCAACAACTAAGTAACGTAATGATGTTATTAATCAAGGGTGACATTAGTTTGATATCTGATGATAATTAATGAATATAGCGCTGATCTAAAAACCTATGGTGACACAATGGTTACTGTTGATGGTGGATAAGGTCTCCACAACCTGTGGTGAGTAAGCATTTAGTTGTAGCATCAATTAAGCCTTAAACCAATGGTTTCTTGGGCCATTTGATGCAATGGTTGGACCTATACTCCAATGGATGGTTTTAATATATGAACTTGACCCAATGGTTAAGATCTAATGATTCTTCATCCAATATATGTTGGTCCTAATAAAGTGATTTAAATGGTTTCCTTTATGAGATCAACTTAAGAAGCTCATTTACTGACGACTTGTTTTAAATAAACAATCGCTTGTGGGTTTTACCCTACTCTCAATGGAACTTTTTATGTTGTTAATCAAGGGATGTCTAGGGTTAGATGGGGATTCTTTCTAGAGCACAACTCAATGACTTCATAGGTGGTTTGTTCAATATGTTTACTTATGTAAACGACCAATGGCTTTACCTTTTCAACATTTAATGGTTAGAAGTTGATGCCTTAATATTCCAATTGTTTTGGGTGAAGCCTATAGTATAATGTTATGATTCTAAAGATGAGAATTTGATGGTTCAATGCCTTAAACTTGTAGTCTTACCCTTACACTCATATGATTATAATTGATAATCACCATAATAAATTAATGGGTTACCCTAATGAGGTATAGCTTGTTATACATGTCTTTAATATAACTAAATGATGGTAATTGGGTATCAATAGTCCTTGAATGATTAATACAATCATGGAGTACTCTCTTATTGTTGTTGAAACCTGGCATGCTATAACCCGATGGTTACACCTTGGTTTATGTGTGGATTCATACTTGAGAATTGTTACGACCCCACCTTCCGGTAACCCCCAATTAAGGGAGACCGATAGGTCAAAGCTGCACCCATAACTTTCGGATCAAAGGCTCGACAATTAACCAAGAACAATTATTAAATTTTAGCAGACTAAACTGGAAAACTGTAAGAAAATAAACTTTACATACCTTTTTGAAAACTTGGATCTCTAGACTTCTATCCACTTATGGATTCTATTCTAACTAATTCTCCTTGTATTTTACTTCATGTATTTGATAATATGACAATTTACTGTTTGTCCTTTTGGCTTGTACCTAAAACGCCGACAAACAAAATGTCGGTCAGTCGAAGCTGGTATGTGGGGGAAACAATAAACGTGCAACTATGATAACAACGTAATCATTCAATTAATCATTTAACAACTAAGATTACATTTTAAATATAACTCCACGATCTATGAGTACCCTATCCTCTGTGCTATCCCTGCAGTGGACCTAGATACTACCTTCCTTATGGTAGATTCCCATTAAACCCCTCATGGTCCCACCTATATGTGAACCAGTTTCTAGGGTTGAGTCACATGGCACTACTCATAAGTAGCCCACTCCTTAACTCATGGCATGCTAATGGGTCTCATGGCACTACACTTGGTAGCCCAATTTCTAACCCACGATAACTTAGACCTTACTCTAGGTTACCCCTTTTTAGCCTTTACAAGCCACAGAGGTGGACCCGGATCTAGCCAGTTATACATGTATATTCATAGTGATAGTCATAGTCACTCTATAGTTGCATGAAATAAAAGCATCCAACGGTTATTTCAAGCCATGAGGGAAACACCGATAAAATCCTCAAAAAACTAGTAGGGATAATCATAAGCGTAGCCACATACCTTTGATTGTAGATTTGAGACAGAATTAACCAGAATAGAGAAATCCCATTCAAGCAACCAAATATGCACAAAATCTTGAAATAAATATACCAATTTCCTTTTATTAATATTTATCCAATATCATCATATTCCTTAGGATTTCTATTCCAATTTTAGGGTTTCCTTGGAAATTAAGGTTTCACTTCATTTACTATTTAAAACCCTATTTCTATTCAATTACTTACAAACCCTAATTTCGGATTAAAGGCACACTTTAAACATTAATTAAGCCCATTATGCCTCTTTTACATTAAAGCTACTATTCTTATCCTTTTAATCCATGACAAGATCATTATGAGCATTTATCATTAATTCATAGTTCATTATGGTCTAATACACAAATGAACTCTATATATAATTAAATGCACCTTTTATTCATTGGAAAACCCTAATTATTATATTAAGGGTATTTATCCAGAATTAAGGACTTTTGTATTCAAATAACTTAGAACCATCATTTAACAACGTATTTTCACAATTTTCAAATTATATATGATCTTATCCTCTTTTACCCTAAATTAGGGTTTCTAAAAGCTTAATCATTCTCATATGGGGTAAAAACCCTAAATCAACATTATATGAGATTATTAACATAAAATCATCAATTATTCATCTTTATCAAGAATTTCTTCATCGTACAGGTCTAGATCAGTTATTAGCTTAACATGAACAAACATATTCAATTAAGCATTAGATTAAGCAAAATCTAGGTTTTCCCTTTATACTAATCATATTAATACATGAATTGCATATACTTTTAGAACAGGAAGCATGATCAGGTTCCACTAATATTTTATTTGGATTCCTCTCATTTTTCTGAGCAGGTTTCATATATTACTTGTCTAAATCCGATCATCCTAGCAATTACTATGATAATTGCAAATTAAAGATATTTGGGCCAATCAGATAACGCCACAACAAATTTTCGTATTTCCTTTTTAATTCTCCCCAAGATAACAAGTAAAAGAGAGCGATTACCTCTTTGCCCTTAGTGATAATGTATGACCCCAGGGGTCATCAGGTCATCTCACAGTGTTTCTCCTTCTACCTCGCCACGGGCAGATCCTCTGCCTCATGCACATCTGCGGCGTCAGACTCCGCACACGGTGTGACTGGAGGCATCGTGATGGTGTTGAGCTTTCCTCCTCCATGCGCCATAGCTCCGCCGCCTAGACTACTCACCGCTCACCATCCCTAACCTCATGACGGGACTCTACTGCAAGGGCGTCGCAGACCCGCACCATGCCATAGCCAGGACGGACAGCCGTGAAGCTCCACCGCGGACCTTGCCGAACTGCGCTGCACACATCAGTGCTCACAAATCTGCTGGGACGAGGTCACCACTGTCCAGATTCGTCTCCTGCTCCTCTCATGATGCTGCCCACAGATGGCGTCTTGGACTCCCATCCTCACCAACCCGAGTTCCTATTGTAGAGCACCGCCGGTAGCTACACCCCTACCATCCTCGTGACGCTGACAATTGTTGCTCCCTTTCGGATCTGTCACAACTTTCCCCATGGTCCCTTCCTCGTCTCCAAAGCTTCGCCTCCTTCACATGTGGACTCATGAGAAGACAGCTATATTCTGTCAGAAGAACGGCTCCCACCTGTGGCAGCCACCCGCCTCCATGGCGGCTCATGGGGGTATAGATCGGAGGGTGAAACCCTACCTGCTTCTAGCCTACCAACTTTGCAACTGATCTGTGAGCAGTGATGTCATCACAGCAGCTAGGTCACGCCACCCTCCCATGGTGGTCAGGTTGTAGTGTAGGTCATCGACAGACCTTGAGCCGTAGCCTTGGCCACTTCCATTGATCGTCATCAGAGGAGTTAGGGTTACGGTTCATAGCAGAGTTACAAGTTTGGAAGGAGAGGGAGATGAACAAGGAGATTTAGGGTGCCGATACTTTAGAATATCCAGGAATCGGGGTGTATCTTCCCCCGATATATATACTAAATCCCAAGAAGAGCATTCGTTGTTCTCAAATATCTAGGATTTGTCTCCATTAAACCCTTTCCCTTTTATAGAGTCCTATCCTCACAGGTATGCGGGTTAATCTCTGGTTGATGGGTCAAGTTCCCAAGTGTTTAAGGAAACTATCTTAATATATATTCCATCCACTTCTTTATTAATAAAAACTCATTGTCATTATCTTATATATCCATCCAGAATCACCACTCTCTTATATCTTTCTTTCTATTTTCATTATTGGCATTCCTTTTTATAATTAGGAATCCTTGGAATATGAAATTCCACCAAGGATAACCCAATTTTACCTTTTTCCACTTATTTTCCACATTTTACCATTATTTTCAATTTCTTTCTTAATAAAGAAATATTTAATTAATCTTTCCTTTTCTTATTCTTTTCTTTTTGCAATTTTGGACTCCTTGGAACCCAAGGAACCCAAGAGGCACGAAATCCCTCTTTAGATTTGCCTTCTAGAGGTTTCCACATTTTTCTTTTCTCAAAAATTCAATTATTCATTCACTAATTAAATTTTCTTGTTATTTGGGCCCAATAGCCAATAAAGCCCACAACACAAACATCAAGGATATTGTAAACGAAATCTATGTATTCAAAACAAATGATATCATTATTTGTTCAAATATATTTAATATGAGAAATTACATTTCTCACTAAATGAACCCAAAATCAGGGTTGTAACATCCTTCCCCTCTTAGGAATTTTGTCCTCAAAATTCTATCAAGCAAACAATCAATTCAGGATGTCACTTTTCCATGTCCATCATTGGCCCCTATGTGGATTTACCGTACTCATGGCACTTCTAAAGAACCTTTATCATCACATATTCTTTTCTATGAGTTCTTTCATCCTGGCGTCTATAAACTGCACAGGTGGCTCACTAGGTTCATTGGTCAGCACATAGTCAGGGTACCTCACATAGTGCTCTAAATTGGACACATGGAACTCATCACACATTACTTTATCCTGAGGGGTAAGATCAAACTTAACCTTCTCCGCCAAACCATGTCAAAAGAACCCATGCATCGGGGACTCGGCACTCTTAGCTATAACTTCGAGGGGTCGGAGTTTTATGTCACATATTCTCCCACAGTGAACTGCATGTCAGTCTACTTTGCATTTGCTCATGACTCTCGTCGTCTCTAGGCTCCTTTCAGCCATTGCATGATCAAAGCGACTTCATCTACACACATTGTGGTCCTTTTCTAACCATCACGTGGTCCTTTCACCAACATCACCTTACTGAAGTGGTGACCGACACAACCTCCCTTACAAAGCTTCTTTAACTCCCGATATTGGCGATGGTGGTTATCATCACATTTTTCATAGGACAAGAACTGTCTCTAGATATCACCCTGAGCGAGCACACATGCTCTCATCAGACCCTTTAGTCTGGTTTATACTAATCATTAGTTAGGGGTGATACAATATGCTAACACCGAGTTCTTCATGTACCTACTACCACCTTTTGGAGGGGAACCTTTAGGTCAAACTCAAGAACCTTTGAACTCACTTCATGGTGTAGTTGAACCATCTCTCTCATGGGTAGTTCAACTAGATCTATTCCTTGATAGAACTCTTTCTTTCTCATGTCATCTAGGTAAGGCGATCTACCATAACCCATATTGCATCTCAACCTTCCTTGGTCCAAGGAAGATGTAACATACTGAAATACAGGGTCTTCCCTGCAATTTACCCACTTTTGAGCTTTTCTTTGCCTTCTAGTCCATTTGGACCTTTTTCATAAATTTCCCTTGTTTTATATTCTTTTTGGACTCCTTGTGCAATTTAACCGTGTTGTTATTAGCCAGATGGAATTTAGCCAACGCATCAGCAGGAGTGTTCTTCTCCCTTTCTATGAAGGAGATCGAGGAGGTGTTTTTGAGGACCTGTTGGATACTCTTGATGATGTTAGCATAACGTGGATATCTTCTGCAGTCATCTTTAACCATTTTGGATGCTATCATGCTGTCTGTTTCCACGATTACATCAGATAAAGGAGCAGTTCAGATAATTATCGCCGCCAGCAAGATAGCTGTAAGTTCTGCCTCGAGAGGACTATCTGTAGTGATTGACTTTCCGACTCCTCCCTACCAAAGGTTGTTATGGTTTCTGATGACAACTGCTATGGCCCCATGTCCCTTCTTCCAAGCTGCGTCGGTATTAAGGATTAGGCGATCAGTAACTAACTGCTTTTGTATGTCCGGCTTATATGTGGGCAATATGCTCTTCCTTGGGTCCCAAGCCCTCTCGGACGTCTTCGCTTCCATCAAGATGAAGTTGACCTGTTGTTGGGTAGTAGTTTGTTGCCTTTCAAATATCCACTGGTTTCTTTGTTTCCAAATGGCCCAGCAGGTTATGAAGAATAAATTTCTAAATTCCTCTGTGGAACGAAGGTTCTGTCCGATCCATTGTTCAAGATTGTCTGAGGACCAGAAAGTGGTGGGTAGGTTGAGATTGGGCAAATGTAGCCATATGGGCCTTGCTTTAGCGCAGTCCCGTAGAGCATGCAGGATGGTTTCCTCCGCTGCATCACATCTACTGCAGGTAGCACTCGTTGTCATTTGCCTGCGTCTGTGACTCCAATTTGTGAGAAGAGCTCCGTTGGCTGTTATCCACATGAAGGTCTTGACCCTTGTAGCTACCTTGGCACTCCATAATTTCCTACAGTGTCTCGGGCGCTTGATTTCGCACTCTGCACGCAAGGCTGTATATGCGGACTTTGCTGTATAGCTTCCTTCCTCAGTTGGCCTCCACACGCAATTTGAGCACAATTCAATGTTGAAATACCTTTTTCCCTCATTTATGACAATTAAGGGGTGTTTTCACAAATAACCCACTTAAGGTAATAATTAAGGGCTAATAGTGCAAAATAAAGTTTTATGAGTGATATAAGTAGATAATATTAATTTGGAGCTTTTTGGATAAATATATTAGTAATAATGTGTATTTGAATTAATTATGAGTGTAATTAACCTAATTTCCTTCTCTCTCCTAAAAAATGATAATAATATATATAAATAGAATATAATGATGAGTTTTTGTTCTTAAAGCTAATAATGGTTGGATATCTCGAATTTCATTCATATAATCCATTAAAAGAAGTCTTTTTATAATATTCACTCATTTTAATATATTAATATACACTTTAATGAGAAATATATTTATTAAGGACCATATTATGTATAAAACGAGAAAGTAATTGCATATCATTGTTCTAGACTTTAATATGTGCATGTGGTTAAAATTTGGTGGCTTTTAGACTTCATTTGACCCTTCAAATCCATTTTATAAGCTTTTAATAAAGAGTACCTTTAACATTTAATCGATTTCATTTAAATGACTTTGTAACGCTATGATTTGGTCGATTCATCTGTCACGTGCCCCCAACCCAATCCAACGGCTCTGACTTAATCTATTTTCTTTATCCAATGGCACTGACACCATCTTCAACCTCCGTCTATTCGCGGGTCATTGAGCAGTGGCTACCGCCGTGTACCTCAGACCCGTCCTCACCCCTCCTTCACCATTTAGCGTGATTCTTCTGCCTCTGAGTTCGGCTCTTAACGACGATTCGAATGAACCCTAGCTCATTGTCCTCTTTGTCCTGGTTGCGAAACGCCCAATCGGGGCCTCCTCCTCTTCTCTGTCGTGAGGTTACAGAAAGGACTAGAGCCCTCCTCACGCCTATATAAGACTGTAGAAAGGACCTCCGAGCTGTGAGCTTTCTTCCTCCTCCTCTAATTTCTTCGCACCCTGCCCCGACGGCCCTGACCTACTCGTAGTACACTGTCGGCAATGGCGAGCTGGTGCTACCTTCCCCGACCACCTTGGGCCAATTACCATTAGGGTAAGCATCCTCGGCCATCCCTCTTCTTGTTTCTAACTTCGGTTTTCCTCGAGACGCCCCATGTCGCTGTGTCCTATAGACCGCCGAAGAGCTCCACCACCGCCATGCCTTTTTTCCATTTCCTTGTGCCTCCACCTACAGAAAGAGGTGCTTTGACTTCTCCCTAACTCTGCGAAGTTTACCATGACCTCGGCTTCTGATTTCATTTTGTTTTTGATGGTTTCAGGTCTAGGATTTGTTGTGCTCTGTTCCTCTGCTTTCTCTGAGATTTTTGATGTATCTTGCACCATTCTCCAACTTTCTTGGTGCCTCCCTCACCGACGAAGTATGGTGAATTCGATGGGAGCAACTCCCCAGTCTGACCACCACCAGGCATTGAGGTTGCTCGTGCCTTGGTCCCTGACCTGCTACTCCCTGGCCATTGAAGCGAGCAGAAGAAACCTGGTCATGTAATGACCAATGTGTCCAAGTCCAGTGGGTAGAACCTTGGAGCGGCCATGGGCATTATTGTAATTCACCTCTTGTTTTTGTGTATACTCGGCCACAAGTTCCTTGCTATATGACCATACTGTCCTCATGATTTAATTGAAACCTTTTGCAAGAAAGGGTATTTCAGTCTTTTCCATCTTTGCTCCCTCGCCTTTGACCTAGGTTAGCGAGAGTGGACCTGCTGATGCGGCCAATTGTGATTGGTCCGCATCAGCGTGGGCCCGACCTCAGTGGCCCAATCGCCCCTTATTTTGCTGATGTGGTTTTTCCCTGAATTCTGATTGGCTGAGATGATTTAATTCATAATAAATCATTCCCATGTCAGAAAAATTCGAATAAATAGTCAATGGAAAGGATTGTTAACGTAGAATTCGATTTTGAAGTTTTTGAGTCATGATTTTGATTCCTTTTTGAAGTTTGCTTTGAATGCCTTTTTAAGTGTGTAAAATGTTCTAAAATACATAATTAATTCATTTTAACTCCAATTTGTAAAATAAAATATGTTTTCTTATTCATGAGAATATGACTAATATATTGGACTAGGTTTTGAACCTTAAATCGTGGTTTTGTAGATAAGTTCCAAAATTAGAGTTTTTCCTATGCTTTATGTCTTTATATATTAATTCATGATAATGTTTGCAACTAGGGGAAAATGGAATTGGATACAATCAGATTGGTGAATGTGATGGTAATTGATTAAAACAAGTATGTGAAGCCTATTTTAGTATGTGAATCATATTTATGTGAACATCTATGATGAATGTGAAATCTATGTGGAATGTATATGTGCAAATTACCTATTCTTCAGTTGGGTCTTTTCCAACCCCACAATCATTATTGTTCTAGCCTTGATATCCTCCTAAATGCCTTTATTTGGATCTTTACTTATTTAATGCTTCTAATGCCATTGTGGCTCATTCATTTGAATTATGTGAATCTTGTTATTGCTTATGTTGGCTCATCTTTTTGAAATACTTGGATAATGTGGTTGCCTATGATGGCCCATTTATTGAGATTGTTTCTTGGGTTTTGTTCCCAATGCTATGATGCAAATGTTACTTTTATATTTCTCATTACTTCCAAGTGACTATTAAGCATGATGTATTTTAGGCCAAATGACAATGTAGTGTACATGAGTACAAACCACCCATAGGGCACTTAGGTTTTAGTCCTCCTGCCGGGCATTGGGGTTTTAGTCCCCCTGCCATTTTATATTAGGCGTTGGGGTTTTAGTCCCCCTGCCACTGGTGAGGTCCGGTAGGTTCCTCACCCTACATTGAGATGACTTTGTGTCTTAATATATTCATGCTGTGTGATTATTATTGTGGTGATTTTTTATGGAAGTCTTCTCTCTCTTATTCATATACTTGCCTCATTTCTTTTGAAATCTCTTATTGTAGAGAATCTTTTATATTGCAATGCTTTAGATTATTTAATTGTCCTATTTCTCGTGAATAACACATACTTTTATCTTTCTCTTGATGGATGACCCCAACCATCCAGGCTAGGATCAGAGTGCGCATGGAAGCTTGGTGAACCTAAGGCTAAGGATAGGACAAGAAGAAAAAGGAGCATATAGCTTGCATGATCATAGTTACCTTTATAAGTTGTTTTGTTGGGAGACAATATTGGTTTAGTCTAAGTCTTCCTCTACCTAGATCCTATGTTTTGTATAAAGTTGTACTTCCTTTATGGAAATTTTTGTAATGTACTCTTTATACATTTTGAATAAAGTCAAGTTTTATTTCTTCCGCTGCCACACATTTGATGTATTTGTTTATCATGTTTAATAGTAGAGACTATGTCTTTACAGAAGACTTACAACATCCATAGTGATGAACTCCCTTTCACTTTTGAGAACTCTTTATCCCTTATATCAATGCACTGGGTTACTAGTGCTCATCCCTCACCTCTAGCTTGCATGACCACATGCCACATGCAACTTTATCTTAGGCATCTAATGTACTACTGTCACTTATTATCTTGGTAGTACCACGGTGTATGGTGATTCTGGGCTCCGATCTCCAAATCACGAATTAATCCCGATTTAATCATGTGCGGAAGCAATCGGTAAACAGCGAAAGACAAAAATCACGGGAAATTAAAACTTTTCGAGACAAGAGCCTGAAACCACAAACCTTTTCCATAGAAAAAGGATTTAACTGTTTACATCACTGACAATTACTTCTTGAGTAATTATATACAACATGATACCAAAACTCTCAAGAATTCATACTCCAAAACACTCCAGGACCTGAGAGTACAGAGGACACATAGGACTTAACTCTAACTACACCATGAAGCAGGCTAGATCTCCACCTGAGATATTTACTGCTCCTGATGCTGCTGTTGCTGGGATTGTTCACCTGAGTTCTTGTTCCTTCGTCTTCGACGACCACCTAAAAAGTAGAAGTCTACGGGGTGAGACAATTATACATAATTGCCCCAGCGAGAGTTATAACTCTCCACTAGGCTTTATAAGCAAAGCAAGGAATAACTAAAGCAATAAGAGCCTTCAAGATATTCACTGGCAGTTCTGATGATAAGCAAGAGTTCAATCAATGTTAAAATATGAGAACATCTATGCTATTCAAGGTAACATCAATCAAATAACTCATAATTAACTCTAACAGATATACTACGCTGTTGTTTATGTTTTTCCAAACATTATTATGCCCTGTGGAGATGAGGCATACCACTCATGCTCCAACTGATCGCTAAGAAGTCACATCAGTATCATACATAGGTCATTAAGAGAGCCGGATTCTTATGACCTCATCTTCCTCAATCAGTTAGAGGATTGATTGTTTGACATCTGGCGGGATGTCTTTATAATAGCTCACCAGGGTACTCTGGTCCTTCGCTATTTTTAGAGTTACAGTGGCATTCTGTACTCTCTTCACTATCGGAAGATTTCTTGTTTATCTTTCACCGATACGGTATTTGTGTCTTTAAGGGAGTGTAGATATACATCTCACCTTTAGGACTTTATGGTGGGGTCTGATGGACTACTAGAATCTACATCATCCTCTCACCTTTTCTTTTATAGTGAAGGTATGACGGACTACAAGAATCTACATCAAATACCTACACTAGGATGTAAGGTTCTACACATCCATGTACCCCACATACTCAAAAGTATGTGCTCCAGGAGTTCCCTTAGGAAGACCTGTTTCACCATCATTTAGACAACTGACAATGATGGATCTATGATCAGGGCTCTACATTTCACTTGATTAGTTAGGTACATTCAGTATTCCAATCATCATACAGTAACACAGCTATATATGAGAATACAAAATGTAACAGGCCTAACTTATCACAATTATCAGATATTCATCTCAAGTCATCTGTCAAGCATGACCTTAACAACATTTATGGCTCTTACAGCCCATAACTCACAAAGGATGTCACTTAGCAGTGCATCAAGATGGTTCACTATTCATAAAGCATAAGACATGCCTTCAATGAATATAACATGGTATTCCATACCTGGGTGTGACCATCATCTCACAACAACCTGCATGGTTAATTCAACAGATAATAGTAAACACTTCAGTAAATAGGAATACATCCCCAATTAGGGTTTCACTTGGATTCACCCTCAACTAGTGTTTCACATGGAATCACCCTAAAATAGGGTTCCACATGGGATCACCCACAACTAGGGTTCCACATGGAATTACCTTCAAATAAGGTTCCACTTAATAACCCTTACAATCAGGGTTTACTATTCATCTTTCATGTCATCGCCCAAAAATTAGGGTTTACTATTCACTCCATGGTGAATTGTACTCATTACATCATCATGTAAGAGAAACATCATCATTAAGACTCTTAATTATCATTAAGATCCATTAGATATCATCATTAGGGTTTCCATGACCTCACATAGGTGGGTCATTCCCTAATCATGCACCTTCATGTGTAAAAGAAGTATCTTACTAGAGATTCCTCCTAAAAAGGGCACTTTCTCTCTCTAGGATACTTTCTCTCTCTAGAAACACTTTCTCTTTCCTCTCTCTAGTAGATGGTGGCAACACCACTCTAGATTAGGTTGAGACAAGTCTCTATTGACTGATGTGAGCCAAAGCATCAACATTATGTGATTAGGGTTTGATTAGATTAGGGTTTTACCCCTTTAGACCCTTCAAGGGTATTTTGGTAATTTGCCACATGATCACCATCATGGGTTAACCCACTAATCACATAGTCCCTTAATGACCTAGGTTACCATTAGGGTTTAGATTGAATCACCATTGAACTGATTACATCATCAAATGGTTAAGTACAAACCATCACAAATCTCCAAACGGTTTCAACCTTCAAACGGTTTCAACCACCCAAATCGGTCTTGAGACCGTTTGGCCCTCAAACGGTCTTGAGACCGTTTGGATCCAAACGGTCTTGAGACCGTTTGGAGGTGAAGACCGTTTGGAAGGGTTGACTTCCAAACCGTTTGGAGCTTCAATCGGTTTGAGGTCGTTTGGACCAATCGACCTTGAGGTCGTTTGAGCCCAAACGGTCTTGAGGTCGTTTGAGCCCAAACGGTCTTGAGACCATTTGGTCCAAATGGGCTCAAACCGTTTGGACCAATCGACCTTGAGGTCGTTTGAGCTCAAACGGTCTTGAGGTCGTTTGAGCCCAAACGGTCTTGAGACCGTTTGGTCCAAATGGGCTCAAACCGTTTGGACCTCCAAAAGGGTTCAAAGGTCACCAAAGTTCAAGGATATGTATGTTGAAGCCCTCAATTGGCTAAAGGTATGCTAACCACTTGTACATTGAGCCAATTAGGGTTAGCCTTAACCACTTAGACATCAAATTGACCCTCAATTGTAAACCAATTAGGGTTCAATCGTTCTCAATTAGGGTTTCAAGTTGATTGGTCATCAATGTTCAACAATGTGAAACAATTCAAGGTTGAACCTATCAATTGACCTCCAATTGGGCTCAAACTTGGCCCAAACGGTCTTGAGGTCGTTTGGACATCATCCAAACGGTCTTGAGACCGTTTGCCCAAAGTTTGACCAAAAACCAAGTCGTTTTGACTAAGGTTGAAGTCCAATTAGGTCAAAATCAGCAATTTTCAACAATGCATCAATTTCCTACAATTGGACCCTCAAACCATTAGATTAACTCAACCCTAGACCTTCAAACGGTCTTGGGTTGACACCAAACGGTCTTGAGACCGTTTGGATGAGTTCCAAACGGTCTTGAGACCGTTTGCCCATCCATCCTTTGGACTTTAGCGAAAATTCATCAAGGTTTGATCTATTGAGTTGATCATCACATCAATACTTAATTGCAATATGATTTGGTGCCTTTGGACCTTCAATTGATCAACTATACTTGACCCCAAACCTCCAAACGGTCTTGGGGTGACCCCCAAACGGTCTTGAGACCGTTTGGGTGATCCCCAAACGGTCTTGAAACCGTTTGGGCTAAGCAACCCAAAATCTCAACTTAACTCATAGGAGATTCAGCACTAATTTCAATTAGGGTTTGCCCTATTAATCATCCTTCAACTCATGACTCGTTTGGAATTAATCCATAAAATTTGGTGAGTCGTTAATTAACATCATTATGAACAGTAATCCCAAACGGTCAACGTTTAGTCAACCATCTTAAACGGTCTTGAGACCGTTTGCCCAAAAAGGGCAAATTAAACAGATTGCAAATCAGAAATTAATTCAATTCGTTTTGCTAATTGATTTGCTCATATCTCACGATTCCTTTGGAGTTAACCTCTCAAATTTCGTGGGTGATTAACCTACATAATTATGAACAAGATTCCCAAACGGTCTTCGCTTGTTCAACGGGACCAAACGGTCTTGAGACCGTTTGCCCTCAAACGACCCTGAAACCGTTTGCCCACCAAACGGTTTGAAACCGTTTTGAGCAATAGGTGGAGGTCGTTTGATAAAGTGAAAATCTGTGGATAAGCATAGTAATTAACGCCCTTATCTTCCACCTTAAGAACAGTAACAGTTCTTCACGATTTTGCTTGCAAGGATGCAAGGGAAGATAGGGAAGAAGAAGATCTATCAACTATATGCATAGAAAAGATGTATAATCGAAGCATCAAGTTTAGAGTTATAAAACCCGCCTAAAGCTTGCTCCTTGAGCTCCAAGCTTTCGAGCTCCAAGCCTTTAATGGCGTCCTAGAAGCTCCACAGGTCGGCCAAGGTTAATCCTCCAAGGAAGGTTGAGAAAAGATGGCTAAAAAGATAGAATTAAGTAAGCTAGCCATGAATTTGTCCTTGAATCCGAATTCTAACCATGGAATTTGGGCAAGAAGGGGAATCCAAACCTACCTTGCACCCTTGGTCGTTTCTCCTGAGCTCCAGAGCAAGGCTTGGCCGTTTGGGAAAGAAAGGAAATGAATGGAACAGGGAAAGATCGTTTGCTCATTTGCAAAGGAAAAGCCTTTTTATAGCTTAAGCCTATTTCCTACTACAAGGACCTTTCAAATTCAAAATTCACATCTAGGTCCCTCCTTGTTCAAGGGCACGTCCAAGCCCATCTAATCTTATGCAAATCTCAAGAAAACTCAAGATCTAAGGGTAAAGGAATCCAACCTTCAACTAGGGTACATACAGGAAAGGGTTTTGTACCCATTTTAGGTGATTTCTATCACAAAGATCATTTTTCTCATTTAATTATTAAATGATGTATCCCTTTCATCATTTTTACTCTAAATGATGACAAGAGTCATAAAAGATGTTCTAGATGGTGAAAATTACAAGTTGGACCCCTCAATTTGGGTAAATTGCACTTTACCCCAAATTAGGGTTTCTAAGCATGGGAATTGCTTCCACAGCTGCACCTTGGTGCTCAAGCTTGGGAAATCCCTCAAACTTTACCATAACCATTCACATGATGTTTCAACATCAAAGGAACATCTTATCTTGTGAATTTTGCAAGTTCAACCCTTAAACTGGGTAATTTGCACATAGGTCCCTGCATACAACACAATGCCACTACTTTATACAAAAAGGAGCAAAATTGAAAGTAAATGTTCCTGAGGAACTTAATTACATGCCAGGGAGTGTTCACAAGTATATTAATTACATATTTAGGCAAAACTTCCAGGGTTAGGTCATAACCCAGGTCAAGGGTGTTACAAATTCTTTACCCCTTCAAAAGGATTTCGTCCCCGAAATCGATAAAGCATATTATAAGAAGAGAGCAGGATATTTTCTTCTCATTTCATCTTCTAGTTCCCAAGTGGCTTCTTCAACACCACGATGGTTCCAGAGGACTTTTACAAGGCTTATATCCTTCTTCTTTAACTTTTTAGTTCTGTTATCGAGGATTGACACTGGTCCCTCCTCATACGTTATATCTTCATTCAATTTTACCTCCATAGGTTGTAGAACTGACTCGGTATCTGGATGACATTTCCTCAGCATGGAAATGTGAAACACAGGGTGCAGCTTCTGCAACTCTAGAGGTAACTCTAGTCTATAGGCCACCTTTCCAACTTTTTCAACAATTGGATAAGGTCCCAAAAATCTAGGAGCTAACTTTCCTTTCTTCCCAAAACGAAGGACTCCTTTCCAAGGTGAGACCTTGAGATACACTCTGTCTCCATCCTGGAATTCTAGGGGTCTACGACGTTTATCGGCATATGATTTCTGTCTATCTTGTGCAGTCTTAAGCTGTTGTTGTATAACTTTAATCTTTTCTGTAGTTTGCTGCACAAGATCAGGGCCTAATAACTGGTGCTCACCAGTTTCATACCAACACAAGGGTGATCTACAACGTCTGCCATATAAGGCTTCATATGGTGCCATATCAATGCTATGTTGATAGCTATTGTTATAGGCAAACTCTATCAAGCTTAGATGTAGATCCCAACTCCCGGTAAACTGGAGAACACATGCTCTCAACAGATCTTCTAAGGTCTGTATAGTCCTTTCTGACTGTCCATCAGTTTGAGGATGAAAGGCTGTACTAAACCTTAACTTGGTGCCTAGGGCTCTGTGTAACTGTTCCCAAAAGTGACTTGTAAACTGGGGACCTCTGTCAGAAACTATAGTGACAGGAACTCCGTGCAAACGCACTATCTCTTGGACATATATCTGGGATAACCTTTCAGCAGTATAGGTTGTTTTGACAGGTAAGAAATGCGCTGTCTTTGTCAACCTATCAACAACTACCCAAATGGAATCATGTCCTTTGTTTGTCCTGGGTAGGCCAACAACAAAGTCCATGGTTACATGGTCCCACTTCCACTGTGGTATGGGTAAGGGTTGCATTGTCCCTGCAGGTTTCTGGTGTTCAGCCTTGACCTGCTGACACACAGGACACCTCAGAACAAACTCAGCTACATCCTTCTTCATCCCAGGCCACCAATACATGTCTTTCAAGTTTCGATACATCTTGGTGCTCCCTGGATGCATAGCATACATCGAAGAATGAGCTTCTTCCAGGACTAACTTCCTCAGGTCGTCCACATCTGGCACTATCATCCTTCCATGATAGCATGCCACCTGGTCATCTGACTCATGAAAACCTTCTCGCTTCTCATTTCCAAACTCAAATCTGATCTGCTGTACAGAAACATCTACTTGTTGTGCCTCCTTTATCTGCTCTCTTAAGGTAGGTTTAATCTGCATCTCAACTAACAGACCGGCTAACAATGATGCCTTCAACTGCACATTGTCATGCCTTAAAGAGATAAGCATATCTCTTCTAGAGCATACTAAGGAACTTAGTTGTGCCCTATCCATGGTTGATGTTGCTGATTTCCTACTCAAGGCATCTGCAACCACATTGGCCTTGCCCGGATGGTAATCAATCGTACAATCGTAGTCCTTGATTAACTCCATCCAGCGACGTTGCCTCATATTAAGCTCATGCTGAGTGAAGATGTACTTAAGGTTCTTGTGGTCTGTGAAAATCTGGAAAGTTTCTCCGTAGAGATAATGTCTCCAGATTTTCAAAGCATGGACCACAGCAGCTAACTCCAGATCATGTGTCGGATAATTCTCTTCGTGTTTCTTAAGCTGTCGGGAAGCAAAAGAAATCACTTGGTTATCCTGCATCAACACACATCCAAGTCCATTCTTGGAGGCATCACAAAAGATTATATATTCCTTTCCTTGCTCAGGTAACACAAGCACAGGTGCACTTGTCAACCTCTCCTTCAACAGCTGAAAAGACTGTTGACACTTATCACTCCAAGCAAAAGGAACATCCTTCCGGGTTAACTTGGTCAAAGGTAAGGCTATAGAACTGAAATTTTTTAATAAACCTTCGATAATAACCAGCTAACCCCAAGAAACTTCTAATCTCCGTCGGTGTCTTCGGTTGTTCCCACTACAGAACAGATTCTATCTTTGCAGGGTCAACACGAATTCCCGAGGCAGATACCACATGTCCAAGGAAGGATACTTCAGATAACCAAAACTCACACTTGCTAAACTTAGCGTATAGCTTATGCTCTCTTAGCAAGGTCAAAGTCTGGCGAAGGTGTTGCTCATGCTGCTGAGCATCCTTACTATAAATCAGTATGTCGTCTATGAAGACGACAACACACTGATCAAGGAAAGGTCGAAAGACTCTATTCATGAGTTCCATGAATGCAGCCGGTGCATTGGTTAGTCCAAACGACATGACCGTGAACTCATAGTGACCATATCTTGTCCTAAAGGCAGACTTAGATATGTCACTATCCTTAATGCGGAGTTGATGATATCCAGACCTTAAGTCTATCTTAGAAAAGACTGTCGCACCACGCAACTGGTCGAAAAGATCATCAATCCTCGGCAAAGGATATTTATTCTTTATCGTTACTTTATTGAGTTGTCTATAATCAATGCACAACCGCATCGATCCATCTTTCTTTTTAACAAACAAAACCGGATCACCCCAAGGTGAGGTACTCGGTCGGATGAAACCCTTCTCAAGTAACTCTTGAAGCTGTTTCTTGAGTTCTGCCATCTCAGCAGGCGCCATCCTATACGGAGTCTGGGCTATAGGTTTCGTATCTGGGACCAAATTGATCTCAAAATCAATTTCCCGGGGTGGTGGTATACCAGGAAGTTCTTCGGGAAACACATCCTCGAATTCCCTGACTATCGGAACTTCAGCAGGGTTGGAACTCTCCTTGGTAACATCTACCACATGGGCTAAGAATGCGTAGCATCCTTGCCTCATCAACTTATCAGCAACCATAGGTGATACAAGACAGGTGGGCAGAATCTTTCTTTCACCTTGAAAGATCCATGTGTTGCTTTCATCAGCAAACACCGCCAGCTTGGATTCACAATCCAAGACAACTCGATACTTTTCCAAGTTATCCATCCCTAGGATTATATCAAATCCTTGCATATCAAGCGGTATGAGATCCACTTGAATGCGATGCTTAGAAAAGAAAAGTACGCAAGGAGAGCATACTTCTTGCAGAACAGCAGACCCACTCAACGGAGTCTCCAACAACAACTTATCTGCCCTATGACTAGTTGTCATATTGCAGTTACGAATCACTCTTCGAGTGATGAAAGAGTGCGTAGCACCCGGGTCAATCAGAACAGATACTACACAAGATTTAGACATATCAGAATATAAAAGTTCCATCTGACCTGTCACCACTTGTGGATTGACCACTGCTTCTGGTGGGTTCATAGCATAGAACCTTGTTGTAGCCTGCTGTTGAGGCGGTGCTGATGATCCAGCTTGAGACGCTTGTCCACGTCCTCGAGCTGCTCCTTGATGTTGTCTATTCTGAGATCCCTGTCGATTCTGTCTCGGGGTTTGTTGTGTCACACCGACAGCCCTAGAACGACAATCCTTCATCAAGTGTCCCACCTTACCACAGTTGTAGCAACTCTTTTCCTGTTGCTGTGGTCTGGGTGGTCCAGTAACTGACACAGATGCAGAACTGTGCGTCCCTTGAAGCGGTTGACTTCGTCCTCTACCTCTGCTTGGTGTCCATTGAGTTTGAAAACTCGATCTGGGTGGCGGAGGGTTAGGTGCAGAGAATCTAGGTTTCTTGGAATCCCTAGATGAAGAACCCTGGAACTGTGGATATCTTTTATGGGTTTGTCTTTTCTCAACTACAGATCTCTCTATCCTTCGGACTGACTCAACGAAGGTAGAGAATCTCTCTCGGTTCTCTAAGGCAGACACTGGGGTAGACATGTCAGCATTCAACCCCTTCTCAAACCTTCTGATTCTTTCTTCTTCTGTGGCAGCCATGTGCGGACAAAATCGCAACAGCTCCATGAACTTAGCTTCGTATTCGCTAATGTTCATAATACCCTGTCTCAGTCTCTCAAACTGAGAGATCTTCTCGTCTAGGAAGGTCTTGGGAAAATATCTATTGATAAATTCCCGACGAAACTCTTCCCATGAGAACTCTGCCCCAGGTCTCTTCTGCTCTTCCATGTTCCACCAGTGACCAGCACTTCCTTTGAGAAGATAGACAGCATGTCTAACCTTCTCAGCTTCAGGGATGTTGAGGATCCTGAAGGCCTTCTCCAGCTCTGTCAACCACAGATCAGCATCTGCGGGGTCAGCAGTCCCATGGTACTCGGTAGCTCCGACACGACGTAGTCGCTCGAACGTCTTCCCGAAACCTTGCCCCTCAGGCTGGGCAGGTACCCTAGGTGCAGGCATAGGCAACCTGTCGGTTATGTGTGTCATGGCAGTCATAAACTGCCCAAACATTGTCTGGACTGCTGGGTTACCCATGTCATCTGGATCAAACTGGGGTGGCTCTCTAGGTTGTTCTGGTACATGCTGTTCCAATCCTGGTACTCCTGCACCACCTTGAGGTGCACTAGCACTACTTTCTTCCACATTCTCATCATGTGGCTCTGACATCTTAAGTATCTTCTTCTCCTGAGGAGTAGAAGATTCTATTAGATAAGGAAGGAATTCTAAAGATAGACTCGACTTCCTAAGTCCTATGCCTCTGTAGACTCGGATGAACCTGGAGCTCTGATACCACTTAATTGTGGGCTCCGATCTCCAAATCACGAATTAATCCCGATTTAATCATGTGCGGAAGCAATCGGTAAACAGCGGAAGACAAAAATCACGGGAAATTAAAACTTTTCGAGACAAGAGCCTGAAACCACAAACCTTTTCCATAGAAAAAGGATTTAACTGTTTACATCACTGACAATTACTTCTTGAGTAATTATATACAACATGATACCAAAACTCTCAAGAATTCATACTCCAAAACACTCCAGGACCTGAGAGTACAGAGGACACATAGGACTTAACTCTAACTACACCATGAAGCAGGCTAGATCTCCACCTGAGATATTTACTGCTCCTGATGCTGCTGTTGCTGGGATTGTTCACCTGAGTTCTTGTTCCTTCGTCTTCGACGACCACCTAAAAAGTAGAAGTCTACGGGGTGAGACAATTATACATAATTGCCCCAGCGAGAGTTATAACTCTCCACTAGGCTTTATAAGCAAAGCAAGGAATAACTAAAGCAATAAGAGCCTTCAAGATATTCACTGGCAGTTCTGATGATAAGCAAGAGTTCAATCAATGTTAAAATATGAGAACATCTATGCTATTCAAGGTAACATCAATCAAATAACTCATAATTAACTCTAACAGATATACTACGCTGTTGTTTATGTTTTTCCAAACATTATTATGCCCTGTGGAGATGAGGCATACCACTCATGCTCCAACTGATCGCTAAGAAGTCACATCAGTATCATACATAGGTCATTAAGAGAGCCGGATTCTTATGACCTCATCTTCCTCAGTCAGTTAGAGGATTGATTGTTTGACATCTGGCGGGATGTCTTTATAATAGCTCACCAGGGTACTCTGGTCCTTCGCTATTTTTAGAGTTACAGTGGCATTCTGTACTCTCTTCACTATCGGAAGATTTCTTGTTTATCTTTCACCGATACGGTATTTGTGTCTTTAAGGGAGTGTAGATATACATCTCACCTTTAGGACTTTATGGTGGGGTCTGATGGACTACTAGAATCTACATCATCCTCTCACCTTTTCTTTTATAGTGAAGGTATGACGGACTACAAGAATCTACATCAAATACCTACACTAGGATGTAAGGTTCTACACATCCATGTACCCCACATACTCAAAAGTATGTGCTCCAGGAGTTCCCTTAGGAAGACCTGTTTCACCATCATTTAGACAACTGACAATGATGGATCTATGATCAGGGCTCTACATTTCACTTGATTAGTTAGGTACATTCAGTATTCCAATCATCATACAGTAACACAGCTATATATGAGAATACAAAATGTAACAGGCCTAACTTATCACAATTATCAGATATTCATCTCAAGTCATCTGTCAAGCATGACCTTAACAACATTTATGGCTCTTACAGCCCATAACTCACAAAGGATGTCACTTAGCAGTGCATCAAGATGGTTCACTATTCATAAAGCATAAGACATGCCTTCAATGAATATAACATGGTATTCCATACCTGGGTGTGACCATCATCTCACAACAACCTGCATGGTTAATTCAACAGATAATAGTAAACACTTCAGTAAATAGGAATACATCCCCAATTAGGGTTTCACTTGGATTCACCCTCAACTAGTGTTTCACATGGAATCACCCTAAAATAGGGTTCCACATGGGATCACCCACAACTAGGGTTCCACATGGAATTACCTTCAAATAAGGTTCCACTTAATAACCCTTACAATCAGGGTTTACTATTCATCTTTCATGTCATCGCCCAAAAATTAGGGTTTACTATTCACTCCATGGTGAATTGTACTCATTACATCATCATGTAAGAGAAACATCATCATTAAGACTCTTAATTATCATTAAGATCCATTAGATATCATCATTAGGGTTTCCATGACCTCACATAGGTGGGTCATTCCCTAATCATGCACCTTCATGTGTAAAAGAAGTATCTTACTAGAGATTCCTCCTAAAAAGGGCACTTTCTCTCTCTAGGATACTTTCTCTCTCTAGAAACACTTTCTCTTTCCTCTCTCTAGTAGATGGTGGCAACACCACTCTAGATTAGGTTGAGACAAGTCTCTATTGACTGATGTGAGCCAAAGCATCAACATTATGTGATTAGGGTTTGATTAGATTAGGGTTTTACCCCTTTAGACCCTTCAAGGGTATTTTGGTAATTTGCCACATGATCACCATCATGGGTTAACCCACTAATCACATAGTCCCTTAATGACCTAGGTTACCATTAGGGTTTAGATTGAATCACCATTGAACTGATTACATCATCAAATGGTTAAGTACAAACCATCACAAATCTCCAAACGGTTTCAACCTTCAAACGGTTTCAACCACCCAAATCGGTCTTGAGACCGTTTGGCCCTCAAACGGTCTTGAGACCGTTTGGATCCAAACGGTCTTGAGACCGTTTGGAGGTGAAGACCGTTTGGAAGGGTTGACTTCCAAACCGTTTGGAGCTTCAATCGGTTTGAGGTCGTTTGGACCAATCGACCTTGAGGTCGTTTGAGCCCAAACGGTCTTGAGGTCGTTTGAGCCCAAACGGTCTTGAGACCATTTGGTCCAAATGGGCTCAAACCGTTTGGACCAATCGACCTTGAGGTCGTTTGAGCTCAAACGGTCTTGAGGTCGTTTGAGCCCAAACGGTCTTGAGACCGTTTGGCCCCAAACGGTCTTGAGACCGTTTGGTCTCAAACGGTCTTGAGACCGTTTGGACCCAAACGGTCTTGAGACCGTTTGGTCCAAATGGGCTCAAACCGTTTGGACCTCCAAAAGGGTTCAAAGGTCACCAAAGTTCAAGGATATGTATGTTGAAGCCCTCAATTGGCTAAAGGTATGCTAACCACTTGTACATTGAGCCAATTAGGGTTAGCCTTAACCACTTAGACATCAAATTGACCCTCAATTGTAAACCAATTAGGGTTCAATCGTTCTCAATTAGGGTTTCAAGTTGATTGGTCATCGATGTTCAACAATGTGAAACAATTCAAGGTTGAACCTATCAATTGACCTCCAATTGGGCTCAAACTTGGCCCAAACGGTCTTGAGGTCGTTTGGACATCATCCAAACGGTCTTGAGACCGTTTGCCCAAAGTTTGACCAAAAACCAAGTCGTTTTGACTAAGGTTGAAGTCCAATTAGGTCAAAATCAGCAATTTTCAACAATGCATCAATTTCCTACAATTGGACCCTCAAACCATTAGATTAACTCAACCCTAGACCTTCAAACGGTCTTGGGTTGACACCAAACGGTCTTGAGACCATTTGGATGAGTTCCAAACGGTCTTGAGACCGTTTGCCCATCCATCCTTTGGACTTTAGCGAAAATTCATCAAGGTTTGATCTATTGAGTTGATCATCACATCAATACTTAATTGCAATATGATTTGGTGCCTTTGGACCTTCAATTGATCAACTATACTTGACCCCAGACCTCCAAACGGTCTTGGGGTGACCCCCAAACGGTCTTGAGACCGTTTGGGTGATCCCCAAACGGTCTTGAAACCGTTTGGGCTAAGCAACCCAAAATCTCAACTTAACTCATAGGAGATTCAGCACTAATTTCAATTAGGGTTTGCCCTATTAATCATCCTTCAACTCATGACTCGTTTGGAATTAATCCATAAAATTTGGTGAGTCGTTAATTAACATCATTATGAACAGTAATCCCAAACGGTCAACGTTTAGTCAACCATCTTAAACGGTCTTGAGACCGTTTGCCCAAAAAGGGCAAATTAAACAGATTGCAAATCAGAAATTAATTCAATTCGTTTTGCTAATTGATTTGCTCATATCTCACGATTCCTTTGGAGTTAACCTCTCAAATTTCGTGGGTGATTAACCTACATAATTATGAACAAGATTCCCAAACGGTCTTCGCTTGGTCAACGGGACCAAACGGTCTTGAGACCGTTTTCCCTCAAACGACCCTGAAACCGTTTGCCCACCAAACGGTTTGAAACCGTTTTGAGCAATAGGTGGAGGTCGTTTGATAAAGTGAAAATCTGTGGATAAGCATAGTAATTAACGCCCTTATCTTCCACCTTAAGAACAGTAACAGTTCTTCACGATTTTGCTTGCAAGGATGCAAGGGAAGATAGGGAAGAAGAAGATCTATCAACTATATGCATAGAAAAGATGTATAATCGAAGCATCAAGTTTAGAGTTATAAAACCCGCCTAAAGCTTGCTCCTTGAGCTCCAAGCTTTCGAGCTCCAAGCCTTTAATGGCGTCCTAGAAGCTCCACAGGTCGGCCAAGGTTAATCCTCCAAGGAAGGTTGAGAAAAGATGGCTAAAAAGATAGAATTAAGTAAGCTAGCCATGAATTTGTCCTTGAATCCGAATTCTAACCATGGAATTTGGGCAAGAAGGGGAATCCAAACCTACCTTGCACCCTTGGTCGTTTCTCCTGAGCTCCAGAGCAAGGCTTGGCCGTTTGGGAAAGAAAGGAAATGAATGGAACAGGGAAAGATCGTTTGCTCATTTGCAAAGGAAAAGCCTTTTTATAGCTTAAGCCTATTTCCTACTACAAGGACCTTTCAAATTCAAAATTCACATCTAGGTCCCTCCTTGTTCAAGGGCACGTCCAAGCCCATCTAATCTTATGCAAATCTCAAGAAAACTCAAGATCTAAGGGTAAAGGAATCCAACCTTCAACTAGGGTACATACAGGAAAGGGTTTTGTACCCATTTTAGGTGATTTCTATCACAAAGATCATTTTTCTCATTTAATTATTAAATGATGTATCCCTTTCATCATTTTTACTCTAAATGATGACAAGAGTCATAAAAGATGTTCTAGATGGTGAAAATTACAAGTTGGACCCCTCAATTTGGGTAAATTGCACTTTACCCCAAATTAGGGTTTCTAAGCATGGGAATTGCTTCCACAGCTGCACCTTGGTGCTCAAGCTTGGGAAATCCCTCAAACTTTACCATAACCATTCACATGATGTTTCAACATCAAAGGAACATCTTATCTTGTGAATTTTGCAAGTTCAACCCTTAAACTGGGTAATTTGCACATAGGTCCCTGCATATAACACAATGCCACTACTTTATACAAAAAGGAGCAAAATTGAAAGTAAATGTTCCTGAGGAACTTAATTACATGCCAGGGAGTGTTCACAAGTATATTAATTACATATTTAGGCAAAACTTCCAGGGTTAGGTCATAACCCAGGTCAAGGGTGTTACAAATTCTTTACCCCTTCAAAAGGATTTCGTCCCCGAAATCGATAAAGCATATTATAAGAAGAGAGCAGGATATTTTCTTCTCATTTCATCTTCTAGTTCCCAAGTGGCTTCTTCAACACCACGATGGTTCCAGAGGACTTTTACAAGGCTTATATCCTTCTTCTTTAACTTTTTAGTTCTGTTATCGAGGATTGACACTGGTCCCTCCTCATACGTTATATCTTCATTCAATTTTACCTCCATAGGTTGTAGAACTGACTCGGTATCTGGATGACATTTCCTCAGCATGGAAATGTGAAACACAGGGTGCAGCTTCTGCAACTCTAGAGGTAACTCTAGTCTATAGGCCACCTTTCCAACTTTTTCAACAATTGGATAAGGTCCCAAAAATCTAGGAGCTAACTTTCCTTTCTTCCCAAAACGAAGGACTCCTTTCCAAGGTGAGACCTTGAGATACACTCTGTCTCCATCCTGGAATTCTAGGGGTCTACGACGTTTATCGGCATATGATTTCTGTCTATCTTGTGCAGTCTTAAGCTGTTGTTGTATAACTTTAATCTTTTCTGTAGTTTGCTGCACAAGATCAGGGCCTAATAACTGGTGCTCACCAGTTTCATACCAACACAAGGGTGATCTACAACGTCTGCCATATAAGGCTTCATATGGTGCCATATCAATGCTATGTTGATAGCTATTGTTATAGGCAAACTCTATCAAGCTTAGATGTAGATCCCAACTCCCGGTAAACTGGAGAACACATGCTCTCAACAGATCTTCTAAGGTCTGTATAGTCCTTTCTGACTGTCCATCAGTTTGAGGATGAAAGGCTGTACTAAACCTTAACTTGGTGCCTAGGGCTCTGTGTAACTGTTCCCAAAAGTGACTTGTAAACTGGGGACCTCTGTCAGAAACTATAGTGACAGGAACTCCGTGCAAACGCACTATCTCTTGGACATATATCTGGGATAACCTTTCAGCAGTATAGGTTGTTTTGACAGGTAAGAAATGCGCTGTCTTTGTCAACCTATCAACAACTACCCAAATGGAATCATGTCCTTTGTTTGTCCTGGGTAGGCCAACAACAAAGTCCATGGTTACATGGTCCCACTTCCACTGTGGTATGGGTAAGGGTTGCATTGTCCCTGCAGGTTTCTGGTGTTCAGCCTTGACCTGCTGACACACAGGACACCTCAGAACAAACTCAGCTACATCCTTCTTCATCCCAGGCCACCAATACATGTCTTTCAAGTTTCGATACATCTTGGTGCTCCCTGGATGCATAGCATACATCGAAGAATGAGCTTCTTCCAGGACTAACTTCCTCAGGTCGTCCACATCTGGCACTATCATCCTTCCATGATAGCATGCCACCTGGTCATCTGACTCATGAAAACCTTCTCGCTTCTCATTTCCAAACTCAAATCTGATCTGCTGTACAGAAACATCTACTTGTTGTGCCTCCTTTATCTGCTCTCTTAAGGTAGGTTTAATCTGCATCTCAACTAACAGACCGGCTAACAATGATGCCTTCAACTGCACATTGTCATGCCTTAAAGAGATAAGCATATCTCTTCTAGAGCATACTAAGGAACTTAGTTGTGCCCTATCCATGGTTGATGTTGCTGATTTCCTACTCAAGGCATCTGCAACCACATTGGCCTTGCCCGGATGGTAATCAATCGTACAATCGTAGTCCTTGATTAACTCCATCCAGCGACGTTGCCTCATATTAAGCTCATGCTGAGTGAAGATGTACTTAAGGTTCTTGTGGTCTGTGAAAATCTGGAAAGTTTCTCCGTAGAGATAATGTCTCCAGATTTTCAAAGCATGGACCACAGCAGCTAACTCCAGATCATGTGTCGGATAATTCTCTTCGTGTTTCTTAAGCTGTCGGGAAGCAAAAGAAATCACTTGGTTATCCTGCATCAACACACATCCAAGTCCATTCTTGGAGGCATCACAAAAGATTATATATTCCTTTCCTTGCTCAGGTAACACAAGCACAGGTGCACTTGTCAACCTCTCCTTCAACAGCTGAAAAGACTGTTGACACTTATCACTCCAAGCAAAAGGAACATCCTTCCGGGTTAACTTGGTCAAAGGTAAGGCTATAGAACTGAAATTTTTTAATAAACCTTCGATAATAACCAGCTAACCCCAAGAAACTTCTAATCTCCGTCGGTGTCTTCGGTTGTTCCCACTACATAACAGATTCTATCTTTGCAGGGTCAACACGAATTCCCGAGGCAGATACCACATGTCCAAGGAAGGATACTTCAGATAACCAAAACTCACACTTGCTAAACTTAGCGTATAGCTTATGCTCTCTTAGCAAGGTCAAAGTCTGGCGAAGGTGTTGCTCATGCTGCTGAGCATCCTTACTATAAATCAGTATGTCGTCTATGAAGACGACAACACACTGATCAAGGAAAGGTCGAAAGACTCTATTCATGAGTTCCATGAATGCAGCCGGTGCATTGGTTAGTCCAAACGACATGACCGTGAACTCATAGTGACCATATCTTGTCCTAAAGGCAGACTTAGATATGTCACTATCCTTAATGCGGAGTTGATGATATCCAGACCTTAAGTCTATCTTAGAAAAGACTGTCGCACCACGCAACTGGTCGAAAAGATCATCAATCCTCGGCAAAGGATATTTATTCTTTATCGTTACTTTATTGAGTTGTCTATAATCAATGCACAACCGCATCGATCCATCTTTCTTTTTAACAAACAAAACCGGAGCACCCCAAGGTGAGGTACTCGGTCGGATGAAACCCTTCTCAAGTAACTCTTGAAGCTGTTTCTTGAGTTCTGCCATCTCAGCAGGCGCCATCCTATACGGAGTCTGGGCTATAGGTTTCGTATCTGGGACCAAATTGATCTCAAAATCAATTTCCCGGGGTGGTGGTATACCAGGAAGTTCTTCGGGAAACACATCCTCGAATTCCCTGACTATCGGAACTTCAGCAGGGTTGGAACTCTCCTTGGTAACATCTACCACATGGGCTAAGAATGCGTAGCATCCTTGCCTCATCAACTTATCAGCAACCATAGCTGATACAAGACAGGTGGGCAGAATCTTTCTTTCACCTTGAAAGATCCATGTGTTGCTTTCATCAGCAAACACCGCCAGCTTGGATTCACAATCCAAGACAACTCGATACTTTTCCAAGTTATCCATCCCTAGGATTATATCAAATCCTTGCATATCAAGCGGTATGAGATCCACTTGAATGTGATGCTTAGAAAAGAAAAGTACGCAAGGAGAGCATACTTCTTGCAGAACAGCAGACCCACTCAACGGAGTCTCCAACAACAACTTATCTGCCCTATGACTAGTTGTCATATTGCAGTTACGAATCACTCTTCGAGTGATGAAAGAGTGCGTAGCACCCGGGTCAATCAGAACAGATACTACACAAGATTTAGACATATCAGAATATAAAAGTTCCATCTGACCTGTCACCACTTGTGGATTGACCACTGCTTCTGGTGGGTTCATAGCATAGAACCTTGCTGTAGCCTGCTGTTGAGGCGGTGCTGATGATCCAGCTTGAGACGCTTGTCCACGTCCTCGAGCTGCTCCTTGATGTTGTCTATTCTGAGATCCCTGTCGATTCTGTCTCGGGGTTTGTTGTGTCACACCGACAGCCCTAGAACGACAATCCTTCATCAAGTGTCCCACCTTACCACAGTTGTAGCAACTCTTTTCCTGTTGCTGTGGTCTGGGTGGTCCAGTAACTGACACAGATGCAGAACTGTGCGTCCCTTGAAGCGGTTGACTTCGTCCTCTACCTCTGCTTGGTGTCCATTGAGTTTGAAAACTCGATCTGGGTGGCGGAGGGTTAGGTGCAGAGAATCTAGGTTTCTTGGAATCCCTAGATGAAGAACCCTGGAACTGTGGATATCTTTTATGGGTTTGTCTTTTCTCAACTACAGATCTCTCTATCCTTCGGACTGACTCAACGAAGGTAGAGAATCTCTCTCGGTTCTCTAAGGCAGACACTGGGGTAGACATGTCAGCATTCAACCCCTTCTCAAACCTTCTGATTCTTTCTTCTTCTGTGGCAGCCATGTGCGGACAAAATCGCAACAGCTCCATGAACTTAGCTTCGTATTCGCTAATGTTCATAATACCCTGTCTCAGTCTCTCAAACTGAGAGATCTTCTCGTCTAGGAAGGTCTTGGGAAAATATCTATTGATAAATTCCCGACGAAACTCTTCCCATGAGAACTCTGCCCCAGGTCTCTTCTGCTCTTCCATGTTCCACCAGTGACCAGCACTTCCTTTGAGAAGATAGACAGCATGTCTAACCTTCTCAGCTTCAGGGATGTTGAGGATCCTGAAGGCCTTCTCCAGCTCTGTCAACCACAGATCAGCATCTGCGGGGTCAGCAGTCCCATGGTACTCGGTAGCTCCGACACGACGTAGTCGCTCGAACGTCTTCCCGAAACCTTGCCCCTCAGGCTGGGCAGGTACCCTAGGTGCAGGCATAGGCAACCTGTCGGTTATGTGTGTCATGGCAGTCATAAACTGCCCAAACATTGTCTGGACTGCTGGGTTACCCATGTCATCTGGATCAAACTGGGGTGGCTCTCTAGGTTGTTCTGGTACATGCTGTTCCAATCCTGGTACTCCTGCACCACCTTGAGGTGCACTAGCACTACTTTCTTCCACATTCTCATCATGTGGCTCTGACATCTTAAGTATCTTCTTCTCCTGAGGAGTAGAAGATTCTATTAGATAAGGAAGGAATTCTAAAGATAGACTCGACTTCCTAAGTCCTATGCCTCTGTAGACTCGGATGAACCTGGAGCTCTGATACCACTTAATTGTGAGCTCCGATCTCCAAATCACGAATTAATCCCGATTTAATCATGTGCGGAAGCAATCGGTAAACAGCGGAAGACAAAAATCACGGGAAATTAAAACTTTTCGAGACAAGAGCCTGAAACCACAAACCTTTTCCATAGAAAAAGGATTTAACTGTTTACATCACTGACAATTACTTCTTGAGTAATTATATACAACATGATACCAAAACTCTCAAGAATTCATACTCCAAAACACTCCAGGACCTGAGAGTACAGAGGACACATAGGACTTAACTCTAACTACACCATGAAGCAGGCTAGATCTCCACCTGAGATATTTACTGCTCCTGATGCTGCTGTTGCTGGGATTGTTCACCTGAGTTCTTGTTCCTTCGTCTTCGACGACCACCTAAAAAGTAGAAGTCTACGGGGTGAGACAATTATACATAATTGCCCCAGCGAGAGTTATAACTCTCCACTAGGCTTTATAAGCAAAGCAAGGAATAACTAAAGCAATAAGAGCCTTCAAGATATTCACTGGCAGTTCTGATGATAAGCAAGAGTTCAATCAATGTTAAAATATGAGAACATCTATGCTATTCAAGGTAACATCAATCAAATAACTCATAATTAACTCTAACAGATATACTACGTTGTTGTTTATGTTTTTCCAAACATTATTATGCCCTGTGGAGATGAGGCATACCACTCATGCTCCAACTGATCGCTAAGAAGTCACATCAGTATCATACATAGGTCATTAAGAGAGCCGGATTCTTATGACCTCATCTTCCTCAGCCAGTTAGAGGATTGATTGTTTGACATCTGGCGGGATGTCTTTATAATAGCTCACCAGGGTACTCTGGTCCTTCGCTATTTTTAGAGTTACAGTGGCATTCTGTACTCTCTTCACTATCGGAAGATTTCTTGTTTATCTTTCACCGATACGGTATTTGTGTCTTTAAGGGAGTGTAGATATACATCTCACCTTTAGGACTTTATGGTGGGGTCTGATGGACTACTAGAATCTACATCATCCTCTCACCTTTTCTTTTATAGTGAAGGTATGACGGACTACAAGAATCTACATCAAATACCTACACTAGGATGTAAGGTTCTACACATCCATGTACCCCACATACTCAAAAGTATGTGCTCCAGGAGTTCCCTTAGGAAGACCTGTTTCACCATCATTTAGACAACTGACAATGATGGATCTATGATCAGGGCTCTACATTTCACTTGATTAGTTAGGTACATTCAGTATTCCAATCATCATACAGTAACACAGCTATATATGAGAATACAAAATGTAACAGGCCTAACTTATCACAATTATCAGATATTCATCTCAAGTCATCTGTCAAGCATGACCTTAACAACATTTATGGCTCTTACAGCCCATAACTCACAAAGGATGTCACTTAGCAGTGCATCAAGATGGTTCACTATTCATAAAGCATAAGACATGCCTTCAATGAATATAACATGGTATTCCATACCTGGGTGTGACCATCATCTCACAACAACCTGCATGGTTAATTCAACAGATAATAGTAAACACTTCAGTAAATAGGAATACATCCCCAATTAGGGTTTCACTTGGATTCACCCTCAACTAGTGTTTCACATGGAATCACCCTAAAATAGGGTTCCACATGGGATCACCCACAACTAGGGTTCCACATGGAATTACCTTCAAATAAGGTTCCACTTAATAACCCTTACAATCAGGGTTTACTATTCATCTTTCATGTCATCGCCCAAAAATTAGGGTTTACTATTCACTCCATGGTGAATTGTACTCATTACATCATCATGTAAGAGAAACATCATCATTAAGACTCTTAATTATCATTAAGATCCATTAGATATCATCATTAGGGTTTCCATGACCTCACATAGGTGGGTCATTCCCTAATCATGCACCTTCATGTGTAAAAGAAGTATCTTACTAGAGATTCCTCCTAAAAAGGGCACTTTCTCTCTCTAGGATACTTTCTCTCTCTAGAAACACTTTCTCTTTCCTCTCTCTAGTAGATGGTGGCAACACCACTCTAGATTAGGTTGAGACAAGTCTCTATTGACTGATGTGAGCCAAAGCATCAACATTATGTGATTAGGGTTTGATTAGATTAGGGTTTTACCCCTTTAGACCCTTCAAGGGTATTTTGGTAATTTGCCACATGATCACCATCATGGGTTAACCCACTAATCACATAGTCCCTTAATGACCTAGGTTACCATTAGGGTTTAGATTGAATCACCATTGAACTGATTACATCATCAAATGGTTAAGTACAAACCATCACAAATCTCCAAACGGTTTCAACCTTCAAACGGTTTCAACCACCCAAATCGGTCTTGAGACCGTTTGGCCCTCAAACGGTCTTGAGACCATTTGGATCCAAACGGTCTTGAGACCGTTTGGAGGTGAAGACCGTTTGGAAGGGTTGACTTCCAAACCGTTTGGAGCTTCAATCGGTTTGAGGTCGTTTGGACCAATCGACCTTGAGGTCGTTTGAGCCCAAACGGTCTTGAGGTCGTTTGAGCCCAAACGGTCTTGAGACCATTTGGTCCAAATGGGCTCAAACCGTTTGGACCAATCGACCTTGAGGTCGTTTGAGCTCAAACGGTCTTGAGGTCGTTTGAGCCCAAACGGTCTTGAGACCGTTTGGCCCCAAACGGTCTTGAGACCGTTTGGTCTCAAACGGTCTTGAGACCGTTTGGACCCAAACGGTCTTGAGACCGTTTGGTCCAAATGGGCTCAAACCGTTTGGACCTCCAAAAGGGTTCAAAGGTCACCAAAGTTCAAGGATATGTATGTTGAAGCCCTCAATTGGCTAAAGGTATGCTAACCACTTGTACATTGAGCCAATTAGGGTTAGCCTTAACCACTTAGACATCAAATTGACCCTCAATTGTAAACCAATTAGGGTTCAATCGTTCTCAATTAGGGTTTCAAGTTGATTGGTCATCGATGTTCAACAATGTGAAACAATTCAAGGTTGAACCTATCAATTGACCTCCAATTGGGCTCAAACTTGGCCCAAACGGTCTTGAGGTCGTTTGGACATCATCCAAACGGTCTTGAGACCGTTTGCCCAAAGTTTGACCAAAAACCAAGTCGTTTTGACTAAGGTTGAAGTCCAATTAGGTCAAAATCAGCAATTTTCAACAATGCATCAATTTCCTACAATTGGACCCTCAAACCATTAGATTAACTCAACCCTAGACCTTCAAACGGTCTTGGGTTGACACCAAACGGTCTTGAGACCGTTTGGATGAGTTCCAAACGGTCTTGAGACCGTTTGCCCATCCATCCTTTGGACTTTAGCGAAAATTCATCAAGGTTTGATCTATTGAGTTGATCATCACATCAATACTTAATTGCAATATGATTTGGTGTCTTTGGACCTTCAATTGATCAACTATACTTGACCCCAGACCTCCAAACGGTCTTGGGGTGACCCCCAAACGGTCTTGAGACCGTTTGGGTGATCCCCAAACGGTCTTGAAACCGTTTGGGCTAAGCAACCCAAAATCTCAACTTAACTCATAGGAGATTCAGCACTAATTTCAATTAGGGTTTGCCCTATTAATCATCCTTCAACTCATGACTCGTTTGGAATTAATCCATAAAATTTGGTGAGTCGTTAATTAACATCATTATGAACAGTAATCCCAAACGGTCAACGTTTAGTCAACCATCTTAAACGGTCTTGAGACCGTTTGCCCAAAAAGGGCAAATTAAACAGATTGCAAATCAGAAATTAATTCAATTCGTTTTGCTAATTGATTTGCTCATATCTCACGATTCCTTTGGAGTTAACCTCTCAAATTTCGTGGGTGATTAACCTACATAATTATGAACAAGATTCCCAAACGGTCTTCGCTTGGTCAACGGGACCAAACGGTCTTGAGACCGTTTTCCCTCAAACGACCCTGAAACCGTTTGCCCACCAAACGGTTTGAAACCGTTTTGAGCAATAGGTGGAGGTCGTTTGATAAAGTGAAAATCTGTGGATAAGCATAGTAATTAACGCCCTTATCTTCCACCTTAAGAACAGTAACAGTTCTTCACGATTTTGCTTGCAAGGATGCAAGGGAAGATAGGGAAGAAGAAGATCTATCAACTATATGCATAGAAAAGATGTATAATCGAAGCATCAAGTTTAGAGTTATAAAACCCGCCTAAAGCTTGCTCCTTGAGCTCCAAGCTTTCGAGCTCCAAGCCTTTAATGGCGTCCTAGAAGCTCCACAGGTCGGCCAAGGTTAATCCTCCAAGGAAGGTTGAGAAAAGATGGCTAAAAAGATAGAATTAAGTAAGCTAGCCATGAATTTGTCCTTGAATCCGAATTCTAACCATGGAATTTGGGCAAGAAGGGGAATCCAAACCTACCTTGCACCCTTGGTCGTTTCTCCTGAGCTCCAGAGCAAGGCTTGGCCGTTTGGGAAAGAAAGGAAATGAATGGAACAGGGAAAGATCGTTTGCTCATTTGCAAAGGAAAAGCCTTTTTATAGCTTAAGCCTATTTCCTACTACAAGGACCTTTCAAATTCAAAATTCACATCTAGGTCCCTCCTTGTTCAAGGGCACGTCCAAGCCCATCTAATCTTATGCAAATCTCAAGAAAACTCAAGATCTAAGGGTAAAGGAATCCAACCTTCAACTAGGGTACATACAGGAAAGGGTTTTGTACCCATTTTAGGTGATTTCTATCACAAAGATCATTTTTCTCATTTAATTATTAAATGATGTATCCCTTTCATCATTTTTACTCTAAATGATGACAAGAGTCATAAAAGATGTTCTAGATGGTGAAAATTACAAGTTGGACCCCTCAATTTGGGTAAATTGCACTTTACCCCAAATTAGGGTTTCTAAGCATGGGAATTGCTTCCACAGCTGCACCTTGGTGCTCAAGCTTGGGAAATCCCTCAAACTTTACCATAACCATTCACATGATGTTTCAACATCAAAGGAACATCTTATCTTGTGAATTTTGCAAGTTCAACCCTTAAACTGGGTAATTTGCACATAGGTCCCTGCATACAACACAATGCCACTACTTTATACAAAAAGGAGCAAAATTGAAAGTAAATGTTCCTGAGGAACTTAATTACATGCCAGGGAGTGTTCACAAGTATATTAATTACATATTTAGGCAAAACTTCCAGGGTTAGGTCATAACCCAGGTCAAGGGTGTTACAGTGATCTTCAATCATGATTTCATGTATGTCATGATTCCTCAAGATCGATTCCTCAGAAACCCTAAACCACTCTAATCAGGGTTTCAACACCTTCCTTTCATTGCATCAAGGACTAGACTGGCTAACCAAACAACCATTAACTGATCTCGTTACATTAGTGTTAGCCAGACATATCTTCTTTTCCAAACTTAGGGTTAGTCTAACAACTTCTTCTAGCCAAACTAGGCAGATATATCTCAACCAGAGAATCCATTACCACTTAACCCTTCTTATGTAGTAGGTAATGCTGATGGCATACATATTCCTATATGCCACTTATTATCTCATCTTAGCCCTAAGTCCATCTTCATCGAGGACATTCTGAGCTTATCCTCTTGATTTTTTTTAATTCAACCTTGTACCACTTGCAAATTCCGTATAGCTCGTGATAAAAAATCCTCACAAGATGATTACCTTAATACTCTTACTGTTTGTAAACCATCCATGTATTATTCACTCCACAAGGGTATGTTATCATCTCTATTCTCATACCTCATAGCAACGTTCCAACTCACCTCATCTTTTATCCTTGGTGTATGGCATGCGCACTGTCCTATCTCTCACTCCCATAACAAGTGGAAATAAGCATTTGGCGGCCGTCCAAATACAAAGTTCTACCTGTTCCATGAGTAGAGATGGTACATCCCACATTGCCAGTACACCTTCAAATCCAGGTTGAAAAGTGCAACTTATGTCTCTACATCACAAACATCTTACTATCAAAGTTACTTCCATGGAAAACTGGTTTCGAACCTACTTGGGTCCACACATATTCCTTGGTCATTTCCTCTAGGTCTATAGGGTGTCGGCACTTTTGGGGTCATCCCTCTTCCCTTATGCCTTTATAGAGTGCCCTACTCATCTGCCCTTTGGGTCCCATGAGTTCATGAAGGTGATCAATCTCCTAACCCATGGCCCTTAGACAATGATAGTTGTTACCTCCCGACCCTATGGTCATGTGCAACTAGGGAATTAGGCAACTCCTACTTCCATCGGTCTTATCCCTACATGACCCTAGGGTAGACTGAGGATTCTATTATAGTACATGTCCAACCTAGAACCTTACCCAAGCCTTCATCATCTCTCTCTCTGCATTCATGGGCTGACGTTCATCCTTTCATAGGGATCGTGGCAACCTACCTACCTTGGTCAAGCCCCATACCGGTTACCTCCATGGTAACACATCCATATGCACTTAGAGATGGTTATCTATGGGTCTATAGGTTCGTTCTCATACCATGTACATAGCTTCTCAAGATCCCATGAAACCTCTTTAGGTTTACTTAAACCAACAAAACTGGTATACACTCTACCAACGGGTCCCTCTCCCAGGATGGGAGGAAAACTTCACCTCGATAACAAAGGTCACAAAAGTCCTTAGGGTTTATATATACGTGAGCATGCTTGACCCTAACAAGCTATTAAGGCACAAGCAGATCACCTACTAAACCATGCCAAGCCATACTTGTTCTCATTCCTCAACATTGGGTCAAGATTATACCTTCCCATGTCTTCGACTTAGTTATGAGGGGTTCATCAAACATACTTTTAATCTTAAGGGGGTCCCTTTTTCCTTTATACATGAGGAGTACCATGCTCGAAACTATAGCAAATTCTCGTCATGAGTATTAGGTATACCACTTCCCCCCTTTTAGGCCTAGGAACCCTAGGTTCACTTTTGATGACCAACTGCATGCTCAAACTCTTAACCACAAATTAGGCATGTATAAGGTATGACACGCACCTCCTGTCATCCTTCTAATTGAGCAACACTTCAGAGTCGAGTCCTCCTTAAGGATAGCCAACAAGGTACAATGCCTCACAACCTATTACCAAGCCTCTCCAGACCTAAGGAACTCTTCTTCCTATCTCAGGAGGGGAAACACCTGTACCAAAGGCACAGGGGTATCAACAGATTCATCCTCTCTCTAAGGTTTGGTTCCTCTCATGGAAACCAAGACATCATCAACCTCTAGGGATCAAGCATGTGGCAACCACTATCATCTACTTAGGTCGCATCATCCTCAACTCCTCACCGTTCCTCATATCTCAAGGTTTTAGGCTTCCAACCTTCTCGCTTTGGGTCTTGCTCTCTCTCCAAGAGGGATCAAGCTCACAAGCATACCCCTACATGGTGAAGCTTATAACGTTTGCTCAAGGTCATCCATATCTCTCATAAGCTATCCATCAAACTCTCCCGGCCAGTGTTTCAACCTATTGCTTGCACTACTGATACATTCTGGGTGCCTATCATGCCCATATAAGCTCATGGGGTTTCCATAGGTTCTTCTCTAACCTCATCAATGAAGGAGCTATCCTTCACTCAAACATGCACGACCCTTCCCAGGGTTGGTTCGCCAGAGGTACAAGGTCATGCAACCCCTCATGGCTCATACGTCATCCAAGGCATGTCCATCCAAACACCTGGTCTAGCTCATCATGCCATCTCTCTCTCTAACCTTCACTTAGGGTTAGGGTTAACATCATCCTCAGAGGATGTACTAGGTCTCTACTTGTAATGGAGATCTCTATCTCTAAGACTAACCCTCTTTACTCATCCTCCTGACAAGGAGGTCTATCCTCAGATCTCTCTTGAGGGCATGACAACTTATGTCATATGACTTAAGCATAGATCTATTCTTTAGTTTACGCTTACTCTATTAAGCTTATGTCCATGACATCTTATTTACATGCTTTTCATTAATTTGATGGAGGATTCCTTAGTCCTTATTAATCTTACCCATACCTCAAGAGGGTGAGGAGAAGAGAGAAAACCCTAATCCTTAAGGTCCTTAACATAATTTGTGATGAGAAGGGATGAATAAGATGAGAAAGTCCTAAAGGTATCTTATTTTGATTCATACCCTAAGACTTTGGTCAGGCAGTCACACAGATCCGGGAGTCCTCATATTCTGACTAGCAATGTGGAGGAAAAAATTGCCATCCCCCAGTCGTGATCCTTTTCTAGACACCTTCGTCTTTCGAATAATCCTCTAATAACTCCCTTGGGTTCTATGGAGTTTGTAAAATTTAATAATTATTAATGGTTAAGTGAGGAACATATGCCCTGATACCAAATGTTATGACCCCACCTTCCGGTAACCCCCAATTAAGGGAGACCGATAGGTCAAAGCCGCACCCATAACTTCTGGATCAAAGGCTCGATAATTAACCAAGAACAATTATTAAATTATAACATACTAAACTGGAAAACTGTAAGAAAATAAACTTTTGCATACCTTTTTGAAAACTTGGATCTCTAGACTTCTATCCACTTATGCATTCTATTCTAACTGATCCTCCTTGTATTTTACTTCATGTATTTCAAAATATGACGATTTACTATTTGTCCTTTTGGCTTGTACCTAAAACGCCGACAAATAAAACGTCGGTCAGCCGAAGCTGGTATGTGGGGGAAACAATAAACATGCAACTATGATAACAACGTAATCATTCAATTAATCATTTAACAACCAAGATTACATTTTAAATATAACTCCACAATCTATGAGTACCCTATCCTCTGTGCTATCCCTACAGTGGACCTGGATACTACCTTCCTTATGGTAGATCCCCATTAAACCCCTCATGGTCCCACCTATAGGTGAACCAGTTTCTAGGGTTGAGTCACATGGCACTACTCGTAAGTAGCCCGCTCCTTAACTCATGGCATGCTAATGGGTCTCATGGCACTACACTTGGTAGCCCAATTTCTAACCCACGATAACCTAGACCTTACTCTAGGTTACCCCTTTTTAGCCTTTACAAGCCACAGAGGTGGACCCAGATCTAGCTAGTTATACATGTATATTCATAGTGATAGTCATAGTCACTCTATAGTTGCATGAAATAAAAGCATCCAACAGTTATTTCAATACATGAGGGAAATGTCGATAAAATCCTCGAAAAACTAGTCGGGATAATCATAAGCGTAACCACATACCTTTGATTGCTGATTTGAGACCGAATTAACCAGAATAGAGAAATCCCATTCAAGCAACCAAATATGCACATAATCCTAAAATAAATATACCAATTTCCTTTTATTAATATTTATCCAATATCATCATATTCCTTAGGATTTCTATTCCAATTTTAGGGTTTCCTTGGAAATTAGGGTTTCACTTCATTTACTATTTTAAACCCTATTTCTATTCAATTACTTACAAACCCTACTTTCGGATTAAAGGCACACTTTAAACATTAATTAAGCCCATTATGCCTCTTTTACATTAAAACTACTATTCTTATCCTTTTAATCCATGACAAGATCATTATGAGCATTTATCATTAATTCATAGTTCATTATGGTCTAATACACAAATGAACTCTATATATCATTAAATACACCTTTTATTCATTGGAAACCCCTAATTATTATATTAAGGGTATTTATCCAGAATTAAGGACTTTTGTATTCAAATAACTTAGAACCATCATTTAACAACGTATTTTCACAATTTTCAAATTATATACGATCTTATCGTCTTTTACCCTAAATTAGGGTTTCTAAAAGCTTAATCATTCTCATATGGGGTAAAAACCCTAAATCAACATTGTATGAGATTATTAACATAAAATCATCAATTATTCATCTTTATCAAGAATTTCTTCATCGTACAGGTCTACATCAGGTATTAGCTTAACATGAACAAACATATTCAATTAAGCATTAGATTAAGCAAAATCTTGGTTTTCCCTTTATACTAATCATATTAACACATGAATTGCATATACTTTTAGAACAGGAAGCATGATCAGGTTCTACTAATATTTTATTTGGATTCCTCTCATTTTTCTGGGCAAGTTTCATATATTACTTGTCTAAATCTGATCATCCTAGCAATTACTATGATAATTGCAAATTAAAGATATTTGGGCTAATCAGATAACGCCACAACAACTTTTCGTATTTCCTTTTTAATTCTCCCCAAGATAATAAGTAAAAGAGAGAGATTACCTCTTTGCCCTTAGTGATAATGTATGACCCCAGGGGTCATCAGGTCATCTCACAATGTTTCTCCTTCTACCTCGCCACAGGCAGATCCACTACCTCACGCTTATCCACGACATCGGACTGCGCACGCGGTGTGACTGGAGGCGTCGTGATGATGTCGGGCTTTCCTCCTCCACACACCATAGCTCCGCCGCCTAGACTACCTTCTTCTCACCATCCCTAACCTCACGACGGGACTCTGCTGCAAGGGCGTCACAGACCCGCACCATGCCATAGCCAGGACGGACAGCCGTGAAGCTCCACCGCAGACCTTATCGAACCGCACTGCGCACGTCAGTGCTCGCAAATCTGCTGGGACGAGGTCACCACCGTCCAGACATCTTCGTCTCCTTCTCCTCTCATGATGCTGCCCACGAATGGCATCTTAGACTCCCATCCTCACCAACCCGAGTTCCTATTGCAGAGCGCCACCGGCAGCTACACCCCTGCCATCCTCATGACACTAACAACTGCTGCTCCCTTTCAGATCTGTCGCAGCTTTCCCCATGGTCCCTTCCTCATCTCTAAAGCTTCACCCCCTTCACATGTGGACTCGTGAGAAGACAACTATATTCTGTCAGAAGAACGGCTCCCACCCGTGGCAGCCACCCGCCTCCATGGCAGCTCATGGGGGTACAGATCAGAGGGTGAAACCCTGCCTGCTTCTAGCCTACCAGCTTCGCAACTGGTCTGTGAGCAGTGATGTCATCACAGCAGCTAGGTCACGCCACCCTCCCATGGTGGTCAGGTTGTAGTGTAGGTCTTCGACAGACCTTGCACTGAAGCCTTGGCCACTTCCAATGATCGTCATCAGAGGAGTTAGGGTTACAGTCCATAGCAGAGTTACGAGTTTGTAAGGAGAGGGAGATGAATAAGGAGAGTTAGGGTGCTGATACTTTAGAATATCCAGGAATCGGGGTGTATATTCCCCCTATATATATACTAAATCCCAAGAAGAGCATCCGTTGTTCTCACATATCTAGGATTTGTCTCCATTAAACCCTTTCCCTTTCTATAGAGTCCTATCCTCACGGGTATGTGGGTTAATCTCTGGTTGATGGGTCAAGTTCCCAAGTGTTTAAGGAAACTATCTTAATATATATTCCTTCCACTTCTTTATTAATAAAAACTCATCGTCATTATCTTATATATCCATTCGGAATCACCACTCTCTTATATCTTTCTTTCTATTTTCATTATTGGCATTCCTTTTTATAATTAGGAATCCTTGGAATATGAAATTCCACCAAGGATAACCCAATTATACCTTTTTCCACTTATTTTCCACATTTTACCATTATTTTCAATTTCTTTCTTAATAAAGAAATATTTAATTAATCTTTCCTTTTCTTATTATTTTCTTTTATCAATTTTGGACTCCTTGGAACCCAAGGAACCCAAGAGGCACGAAATCCCTCTTTGGATTTGCCTTCTAGAGGTTTCCACATTTTTCTTTTCTCAAAAATTCAATTATTCATTCACTAATTGAATTTTCTTGTTATTTTGGCCCAATATCCAATAAAGCCCACAACACAAACATCAAGGCTATTGTAAATGAAATCCATGTATTCAAAACAAATTATATCATTATTTGTTCAAATATATTTAATATGAGAAATTACATTTCTCACCAAATGAACCCAAAATGGTAGAAATCCCAATTATGTGTGGATTCATACTTGAGAATATTAGGGAATGTGATGGTGATGCTTCACCTTATGCATCCATGATCCAATGGGGATGTTGTGAGTTAGGGTTTGGATATAAATGTTGATTAGTAATACTAATATAATTTATCTTGTTGAACCTAACTCTAATGCAAATAGATAAAGATGAGTATTCATGTTTAACATTCTTATATGATGGAATGATGGGGAAATAACCTCCTTAATATGATCATAACCTTAATATGTTGATTGGTAGTTATCATAGCCACATGGTCGATACTTTCTTATGCTAAACATGTGCATTATGAATATGATGAGGGTTAATCATATCTGGATTACTTGCATGTTTATGTAATAAAGGAATGTTTTGAATGTTAATATAACCCTGCTATGATTGTTTATGAATATTTCCTAGCTCGTTAATGCAATATTGTGCTGATCTAGTGTATTATATATAAGTGATGTTGTTGAGCCTTGTTATAAGGCATGCAAAGATAATGATGATCTTGTAGGGAATCATATGATGGTCTTTGTGAGAACCCATTACACTAATGAGATTACTTAAAACATAAAACACAATCAATCACTAATTAATCGCATACTAAAAAATATGGGTAAAGTAAAATTGATTTCAACATCAACACCCGCTTAGAAATGTTTGCATAAGAGCCCAACATCTTTCTTGTATCCATACTATGCCAAGAATTTGATACAAATTATTCTATCACCTTATCTGCAAGATATATACACAGGAGAACAATATTCGGATATGCCACACAAACAAGAAATAACATGCTAACACAATTTTGATTCGTTTGAAATGCCATAAACAAACTTTTTCTGCTCGGACCTGAGAGTACAGGGACGATTCTAGGATATACTAGACATCTAATCAACTTTCTCAAAGATCCATTATTTTAGTTCTTCTTTACTTCCATGGTTCTGTTGTCGTCACTGCTGATTACCTAAAAAGATGTGGCGAACCACAAGGGTGAGACCCCTGTCCCAGCGAGAGATATAACTCTCTCCAACAGATATTGATTACAACATTTTTAAGTAACTAAATAGATTAAGTAGTTTAATCAGATATAATAAATAATCTCAACAACACTAATGATTAACAAAATACATAAAGGAGTGGATAATAACTGTCATCATTCGCCATCCTTTGTCTTGTTGACAATATAAGCAATTCAATAGCATATGCATATCTAGAATCATGAGCAAGTCTAGTAACATAGAATCTCTATCATTATGAATAATTCTAGAAACATAAGCATAGATAACAACATTAGCATGTATAACAGGTTGAACATATCAACATCATAAGAAGAGCTAACAACATAAGCACAACTATCTGGATAAGCATGATTATCTATATATGCATCTCTTGTTATAAAGGCATGGCTAGCATGCTAAACATAACTAACAACATGGGATAGCTAGCATCATGATTATAATCAGCAGTAGTAGTATAGTTATCAACATAAGCATGGCTACTATATGTACACATCTACGATTTTACCATATCCACAACATAAGTGTATATACTATCTCATAATTGCACTAAGCATCATCTTTATGTAAAAAGAACAAATAAGGGTTATCATCCAATGTGAAATGTCGTGTATAACCCTAAACAAATATGCTTCACGCCTGAATTACATCTTTTATTATGCCCTAGGGAGTTTGATCCGTACCACCCAAAGTCCAACCAACCCCTACGAATGTCTATTCGGTTTCATATAAGATCTAGGAGTGCCAATTTCCTAAGAGCTCTTCCCCTTGGTCAGTACGAGTAAAAAAGTAGTGACATATCAGTCAAAGTCACCACTACAATGACAAATAGTCAAGTTGTTAACCACTAGTCTTCCCTTGGTACATGTCACAACACTAGAAACTAGGGTATACAAAACCCTCTAATCTGAGGTACAACCGCAGTTGTCCTCAATCACGTCAAATGTCTGAGGTAGGACCATAGTCATCCTCCATAACCTGCATTGTGGATGACAACAGTATATCCTCAACTTGCCACCCCACACACTCAATAGTATGTGCTCTGAGTTTCCCTTGGGTTTACTCATTTCACCATCCAACAAGTTCTGACACTAAAGATGGCTCTACGGCACAGAGCTCTACATGATTAAATATGCACTTGATTAGTTATGCCAATTGGGTGAATTAAGGATGCATCAAACAAGTGTACATACAAACCCTAATTCACTTCTAGAAATCATATAAATATCACAACTTCAAAAGATATAAAGCGTGTGAAACATAATTTCTCATCTCATCATCACATGGTATTATTCACTTGTCATTCATGAGACTATACTAGTCATCATACTATCACAAGATATAAATCCTTTTCACAATATCACAAGGTATCGACCCTTATCAACATAAGGATTACACCTCATTCAGGGCTCAACCATCCCCATAGGTCATTAAGACCATCATACTATTCCCTGCAAGATCATAATTATCTTTGCATGCCTTATAACAAGGCTCAACAACATCACTTACATATAATACACTAGATCAGCACAATATTTCATTAATGAGCTCGGAGATATTCATAAACAATCATAGAAGGGCTAGATTAACATTAAGAACATTCCTTTATTACATCAACATGCAAGGAATTTAGATATGATTAACCCTCATCATATTCATAATGCACATGTTTAGCATAAGAAAGTATCAACCATGTGGCTATGATAACCAACAATTAACATATTAAGGTTATGATCATATCAGGAGGTTATTTCACCATCATTGCGTCATATAAGAATGTTAAACATGAATACTCATCTTTATCTATTTGCATTAGAGTTAGGTTCGACAAGATAAAGTATATTAATGTTACTAATCAAAACTTATACCCAAACCCTAAATCATGACATCCCCATTAGATCATGGATGCATAAGGTGAAGCATCACCATCACATTCCATAGTATTCTCAAATATGAACTCACACATAAATCAAGGTGTAACCATCGAGTTATAGCATACTAGGATTTCAACAACAATAAGAGAGTACTCCATTATTCTATTAATCATTCAAGGAAGGCTAATTATGATTAATCGCCATCACCAAATTAGATTAGGTGTAAGGTCTATAAAGATATGTCCCATTAGGGTTGAATGTCAACACAACATGATTATTATCAATTCTATTCATATGAGTGAAAAGGTAAGACTCCATAAATAAGGGCAAACCTGTATCGGTTTCAACATCACTCAAACCATACCAACATGTGTCAAGCATTAACCCAACACTATTGGATGTGGAATAGGTAAAACCATTGGTAGTTTAAATAAATAAACACCTTGAATGAATCATCTATGATGTTATTGAGTTGTGATTCTTGAGTTCTAGAGCCACTTCCACCATGGAACAACAAGGTTCCAACCTAGAGAAAGGTAGTAGGAAGGATAACAAAGAAATAAATGGAGGAAAGAAGGGGATTCTTACTCGTATAGGTCAAGATCACTAGAAGGAAGCTTTTTAAACCCTAAAAGGAAGTCAATTGCAACCCCACACTAGTACAATAATGGTCTATAGGGTCGGTTTTTAAGCATGTAGCGTCACATTTTAACCGACGCCTAAGTGACCATCGCTATAGAAATTTCTATATAGGGTCAGTTTTTTAAACCAAAGAAAACTGACCTTAGATAGTAGCGTCGGGTTGGCACAAACAAAAACCTGAGGTAATAGCTGCACTGCTGCGTCACTTATATCAAAATAAATCCAACCTAAGAGAGGTACAAAAACTGACATGCTGACCCTGATGTCTCTAAGGTCGGTTATATATAAAAAAACCCAACCATAGAAGTCTATAAGGTCGGTTATATGTAGAAAACTGACCCAGAAGAGGTACAAAAACTAACATGCTGACCCTAGAGGTTGTAAGGTCAGTTATATATAAAAACTCAACCCTAGAGGTCTATAAGAACTGACCCAAGTGATTAAAAGACCTGAAGAAACTGACCCCTGAGGCTGTAAGGTTAGTTATATTAAAAAAATCTGACTCTAGAGGTTTATAAGGTCGGTTATAAGAAAAAAACCAACCCAAGAGATGTAAGAAAAATGAGCTATTGATCCCTGAGGCTGTAAGGTCAGTTATATTAAAAAAATCGACCCTAGAGGTCTATAAGGTCAGGTATATATAAAAAATCGAACCAAAAGAGGTACAAAAATGAGATAATGATCCTAGAGGCTTTAAGGTCAGTTATTTTTAAAAAAACTGACCCTAGAGGTCTATAAGGTCAGTTATATGAAGAAAACTGACCCAAAAGTGCTACAAAGACCTGAAGAAATTTGCATTGAGGTTGTAAGGTCGGTTATTAAAAAAAAGCGACCTAGTAGGTCTATAAGGTCGGTTATTCTAAAAAACCGACCCTAGAGTTTACATTTTTTTAAAGAAAATTCTACAAAATAGAAATCTTCAGAACAACAACCTTCAGAACAGAAATCTGCTTTACAAAGTTCAAAACCTGCAATAGAAAGTAGACTTGCAACTGCAATGATGCAAGCCAAAAATTCATTCCAAATCCATTTTCTAGCTTTTATGTCCAATCCTTTTTGAATTGATGTATCAATTTCCAAACCACACACATTCATAACAACACAAATTCACATATTCAGTTGAGACATATTCATACACATAGCACATCATAACATTCACAAAATGATATATTGCAAGTCTAAGATGATACTAAAATTCATGTCAGATACAAAAGTAAATTTGAAAGAGTTTCAAAACTACATACATAAATGAAGATATGCATTCAATCCAATGCCATAGTGACTTCATTTAGAAAAGCATCTGAGCACTCTTCTCAAAATTCATTTAAATCATCAGGTGTGTAAGGCTGAGTTGTAAAGATCTGCAATAGAAAATGCACATGCTAATATTTAATAAAATGACTACATCTCACTTGTAAATTTATGATGTTATTCTTTATTATCTGATCTATAGTCTGAATGTCATGTGATGCTCCTTTGACAATAGTTTGCATATATTTCATTACATAGTACCCACAAGCCCAGTCATTATTTTGCATAGGACACTACAAATAACGAATTATACTTAATGTTAGTAAACTACTATAAATAGAGTTGAGATAAGACTATAAGAGTTGACATATAAGAGTTGACATTAATACATTACTATAAGAGTTGTACATAGAAGACTAAGCCGTCAAAGTATCTACCTTAACATTTTTCAAACTCAATGTCTTTAATTTTGTGGGTATTCATCCTCCACCTTCACGAAAAGCCTTTATACCCCTATCAATTAAATGATTACGATAGTTGTAAAAATATAAATTCTAAATAGAAATATCATGTTGAAGCATAACAATTGATGTGGTAAAGACTAAATTTATGCTTACTCCATAGTTGCCAATTTCAGTTTGTGGCCCCTTGTTGTTTTTCCCATTGGGTTAAGATAATAAAAAGTCATCAATTTTGGGACAACCACCACTAATTGTCCCCTTTGTAATGCTTGAAAGCACTAACATGTTACCCAATAGGTGCTCCTGTGACATCAAACTGGATTGACAATTTCTCCCCTTTGGCCCTGAGCTCCTGCAGCCTACACATCAGTGTGGGACCTCTACATTTCTTAGAATCACCACTACCATGGTAACATCCTAATCTCTAGCCCAAATTGAAGTTCCTTATTTAGAGCTATTCATAAAAACAAGATTCTTTGAGATTTTTTTTGTAAAATCAATTTTAATGTTAAAATAATATGTTATGGTTTATTTAAATTTTTTTATATATTTAAAATATAATTGCGGTACTTTTTGCCAATTTTGAAAAATACCATTTTGGTGGGTAAGCACACAAGAAGGTAGCTGGGTGGCATGCAAGTTGCTTATGGAGGCAAGCATGTAGCTGTGTAGCAAGTAGATAGCTTGAGCAAACACACTATATATTAGGTAAAGAAAGTAGCTTTGTGTCATGCTCATCTCTTAAACACCTAGCACATCCTAATGTTTGACACATATCCTACCATGTGTCAAAAAATCCTTGATAGATATCTTAAGATGACACATATGCATCCATGTGTCATATAGCCAAAAATTTATCTCTCTTAAGATGAAACATACACATCCATGTGTCACTCAACTACAAAACATCTCTCTTTTGATGACACACATATACCCATATGTCATCCATATACTTTTTGCAATTAGGACCATGCTACCCTCCACCATTCCTATAAAAGGAGCCCTCATTCACCCCACCATAATCACAAGTTCTCTCCTCTTCATCCCAAAGCAAAGGTGAACGTCCCTTCTCCCTCCTTTCCCATCTCCTTCACCATAAACCTCCCATCTCTCACAAGATTAGCAAACCACTGTCTCTTTCTCTATGTTAGTGAAAGGAACCACCTCCCAACAAACACTCTCTCTATAGAAACCTAGTACCTCCTTCCTCCACCATAGTAAGATAAACCCAATACTATGTCTTCCACAATATCCTTTCTCTAGAATATATAATACATCTCTCTTCTACCCTAGTGAGAGAAACCCTAGAAGCTGATCTAGCTAGGAATGAGGACCGAGGTAACGGAAAATGTGACAGAATGCTGCTCAAATATATCAAGATTAGATATATTTAATGATGCTATGGTCTTCTTGTAGAAATTTGTATTAAGAACATATAAAGGTATGGTTCCACATTTTGTCATCCAAAAAGTAGGGTTTATTATTGTTTAATATGATATTCAATTCCTATCGTAATCTATTATATCAACATCAAAATTGGTATGGTATAGAATGATTATGTATTATATGATGTAAGAGTATATGCATACTTCATATACTTTCCTAAAGAATGAATAAGTGATCAACTATACACAACCTCTTTATTAATAAGCTAGGTATGACTTCCATATATTCGTCCATATTATCCTACAATTTTGAGTCTAAAGGTTTTAGATAATAATCAAGCATTTCTTTGGATTCCAATCCTATTCTCTTTTAGTTCCCTTTTCCCTTATTTCTCCCTATTATTTGAGTCATGTGATATTGTTGGAAAGTGGAATTCCATCAGACATTTCTAAGGTGACTAGAAGCCTATTTCACTGATGCCTATAGCCAGTAAAGAGAAAAGGTTATTTAATTGGTTTTGTGTTTGTACGGGGGACTCCCTAACCTATTGCACGCTCTTGGCCATAGATTTGTCTGATTCAATTCCACAATCCCACAAGTTTACATTTTAGGTGTCATAGTGAAATACTTAATTATTCATGGCTACCTTTTGACCTCATTAGCTTTGACTGCCCATCATATTGAGTTGTATATCTTTGATGATGTCCCTTTAATTGAAATCCTTAAATTGGGAGATGTGTTGGTAACAGAGTCGGCATGTCTTGGCCGGGGATTGATACATTTGGGATCCAAATCTAAGTCCTTTGGAGTCAGGTATGGATGAGTATAATGCTCTACCATACTCAGGCCCACACTTGGGTTGGTCATGTAGAGTCAGGCATGATCAAGTTAGTAACGGGGAATAATCTCCTACAAAGATTAAGCATGCTAACTAATGATTATTCAAGTGGCATTTTGTTCAAGGAGTACCCTCTTCTGGTCTTGGAAAGGCGACCAGTGGCTACATGTGGTAATCTGATTCACTGGTTAGAGCATGCGGTGTGCACGAGTGGCTGGGGGTGTATAAGGGTACTTATAGGTGTTTCGGTGACCCTAAAGGATTGAAGTCTTGGCTAAGCAAGTTTTTGTGGTTGTAGGCCAGTTGCCCAAGGTGAATTGACACCTTCTTTGAGAGTTGTAGTTAAGCTTGTTTATGGAATAAAGTCTCCTTCTTCTTTATTTAAGAAATACCTACAATTATGGTTAATGCTCCTCAATATTGTTCTAACTTTTTGATAGAGTTGTCATCTGATAATTACTTTATGAATATCTCAACCGATGCTTTAGTTATTGGAGTAACATATTAGAATACAATTGTGTTAATAGTGTCATGTTGCTATTCTCTATTTTCCCATATTTAGACATTTGTCTAACCCATACTCTCCCACTTGGGTTGTGACATATTCTTCCATGTTGCAGATTATATTATTTGTAGGACCTTTCCTTGTGGAAGATTCATCTTGAAAAGATCCTGAAGGGCGTCAAGAATCAAAGGCGGATCAAGCTTAATTTTAAACTCATGTATCATTTTTTTATTGATATATGAGATAATGTAAAAATACATTTTAAAGGTGTAATATTTTATTTCTTATCTCATTCTTGTACTTTGATTCTTGGTGCCATATTAATGGCTCAGATTTAACTACTTGATTTTTGAAGGAAGAAAATTTGGTGGTTGAATCGGGGACGTTACAACCATCCTCATGGTGCTCATGCTCAGAATGTTCATCTTCGCTTGCCATTTTAGAACAACCTGCAAGTATACATGATAAAAAAACATAAGTGGTAATAAAAGCAGAAGTGGTGATATGATGTATATTTAAAATTTTATGTGCTTGGATGTTAATAAAATGTATAATTCACAGAATACATGCCTCTAGTATTGGTTCAGTTGTTAGTCAAGTAAAATCCCTTCAGCATGGTCTTGACGCTTATAGTATTCATCGGTGTTAACTACAACACTTACACTTGGAAAACCAACTAAGAATGGGCTGGAATCATCATACTTTTTGTGGTATTCTTCTTCATTTATAGGATCTATAGTAAACTGTCTTTTCCATGAAGAAAGATAGAACAATTTTTATTTGCCGGGTCATCAATATAGAATACTTGTTTTTCTTGGTCTACCATGATGAATGGCTCATCTTTCTCACCAATCTTTTCTAAATTCACCAATGTGAAATCCAACTCATCCACTAAAATTCCTTTGTTGTTGATAATCCAATTACATCTAAAGACAGGAACTCTGAAATTTGTATAGTGTAATTCCCATATGTCCTCAATGACGTCGTAATACGACATCTCAACTTTGCATGGTCTTTTATCTTTGGCACTAGCAAAATACAATGAACAATCTTGAACAGTGACCCCACTATTTTGGACTACACTACTTTCATCTTTACGCTTTGTGTAGTATGAAAATCCATTTATGTCATATCCTTCAAATGACATGACATCCATTTTTGGCTTGAAGGCGAGCCATTTTATGTTCTCAGTAACATTATTCGGTGATTCAGATAGTTGATTAAAGACTTTCTCTTCAAACCACCTAATAAATGTTCGATTATGCTCTCTTGCAAGACACATTGAACTGGATCGCGGATGATTTCTCTTGATAAGATCATTGTGTTCTGTGATGTAGCTACCAACTTCATCGATGTTGTGTAAAATATACAAATGTGCTTGTTCCCACAACTCATGACTAATTCCTTTCACTCGTGCTCCCAGAGTTCCTTTACCACAATAAGATTCAGTATGATGGTGATTTTTTAGATCGCTAGAAGTTTCATTGCAATTCCAAAAATCATTGTAAAAGTCCATCACCTCCCTAGATACAACCCTCAATAATACTCCCTTCAGGACGATAATGATTCCGAACATCACCTTTAAAAACACTCATGTAGCGTTCAAATGGATACATCCATTATAAGAAAATTGGACCCAACATCTTCACCTCCCTTGTTATATGTACTACAAGATGAACCATGATATCGAGAAATGAAGGAGGAAAGTACATTTCAAACTGACACATGGTAACAATTACATCTTTTTGTAATTTATTGAGAGTATCATGATGTATCACTTTGTTCCATATTTCATTGAAGAAGAAACATAGTCTTCTGATTGCAAACCTTACATGCTTTGACAATATAGATCGAATAGCCACAGGTAAAATTTGTTGCATTAAGGTGTGACAATTATGAGATTTGAGACCTATCAACTTCAAATCCTTCTTTGATACCAATATGTCTTTGTGTAACCTTAATATTATATAAGCACTCATAGAAAGTCTTTTTCTCTGACTTTGACAAAGTGTAACAAGATGGTGGTAAATATGTGCAGCGACCCCTGATCTCCACTGATAATTCTTTTCTTATACCCATTATATCAAAATATTTTATAGATTTGATGTCGTCTTTAGTCTTTCCTAGTATATTCAATAGCGTACCAATGATGCTATCACAAATATTTTTTTCAACATCCATGACATCAATGCAGTGTCTAATTGAAAAAAATCTCCAATGAGGAAGATCCCAAAATATTGACCTCTTCTTGTATAGATATTTGTCACATGCGAGAGTACGACTACTTGAACTCTTTCCAAATTCATTAATAATATCTTTCACCCTGTCATATACAACATTTCCTGGTATAGGTTTAGGAGCACTTCGTTCCTTAGTTGATCCATTAAAGGTTTTGCATTTCCTTCGATAAGGATGTACTGGTGGGAGAAATCTCTGATGACCAAGATATACGATTTTACCACCATGTTCCAGTCGAATTGAATCAACATTTTCCTCACAAATAGGACATGCTTTGTATCCTTTTATGCTATATCCAGACAAATTTCCATAAGCTGTAAAGTCATTAATCGTGCAAAACAACATAGCACACAAGGTAAAGATCTCTTCACGTGAAGCATCATATGTCATAACACCTTCTTCCCATAGTCTCATTAGGTAATCAATTGGAGGTTGAATGTAAAAATCAATGTCATTTCCACGTTGCTTGGGTCCTGATATTAATATTGACAACATGACATACTTATTTTTCATACACAACCAAGGAGGAAAATTGTATATAACAATATAGCAAGCCAAGTGCTATGTTGTCTGCTTAATGTACCATAAGGATTCATTCGATCTGTATAGAGTCCAAGTCTTAAGTTCCTTGTTTCTTTACCAAATTGAGGGTATAATAAATCAATTTTCTTCCATTATGGTGAATCAGATGCATGTCATAGGACACCATCATCATTGGCCTTTAACTCCCCATGCCAAGACAAATTTCATGCATCTTCTGTATTAGCAAATAAGTGTTGAAATCATGGTATCATTGGTAGATACCATATCACCTTGGAAGGAGAGCCATTTTTAGCCTTAGCTAAATTTGTGATCATGTACCTTGACGCACCACATTTTGAACAATTTATCAAATTACTATAGTCCTTCTAAAATAACACACAATAATTTGGACATGCATGAATCTTCTTAGCCTCCATTCCCATTGGGCACATTATTTTCTTTGCTTGATATATTGAAATTGGAAGCTTGTTGTCATCAGGAAGAATTTCTTTTAACAAAGATAACAGTAAAGTGAAACTCTTATCTCTCCACCGGTTTTGAGCTTTAAGAGTATATAATCACATCACAACACTCAACCTCATGAACTTAGTACAACCCTTATATAACGTTCTTTAAGCATCATGGACAATGCTTGCAAATAAAGAAGGTGGATCAATGACATTGTCCCGACAACTACGTAGCATCTCATCAACCGTATCAACCTGAATCGGGTCATCCTGACTCTATTCATCGTTGACATTATCATCATTGTCTATATCTTCTATGCCACAACTTTAGTATCGACATTTTCTAATCCATAATTAAATTTCTCTCCATGCCAATATCATTCATTATAACCTTGTATGATCCCATTGCATATGACATGATTCTTAATTTCCTCAACAATATCAACTTTCAAATTGTTACCACAATTTCTACATGGACAATAGAACCTATCTGTAGGTAGTTTCCTATGTTCCTCAGAAAATCTGATAAATTCATCAAGACATTTGGCAAATTATGGACTGCAACGGTTCTTGATAGACATCCAACTTCGATCCATTTTCTAGATCACATTAAAATTAATTATAAAAATGTACCACCTATCACAATAGTTATTGATACTATAAGTTGTAAGTTTTTATTGATAGGAAGTTAATTACTTTTATACTAAAGTGTACCACCTATACCATTTTTGAATATTTAATCTCAATGGTAACTATATAATGTACGTTTAGTTTTCAAGAAAATTTCAGCAGCATTTCCCCTAAGTTCTCCAAGTACATCGATGTAAATGGAAAATAACCACCCACATATGTACCCAGAGAACAAATGAGGAAATTACTACTAAAAATTTCTTCAAAACTAAACATACAAATACACTTGCATCCTAAGTGAGATTAAATATTCAAAAATAGTCCCAGATGGGGACTATCCAAAATTTATTCCTAATGAGTAAATTTTGGACGAGTTTCTAAGTTAATATATAAATGTATTATTGTCATATTTATATATTAAGTTAAACATCATGTATTGATGATCTCATCTGTAAACCCTAAAGTGTTAGTCTGGGATCCATTTTCTAGATCACATTAAAATTAATTATAAAAGTGTACCACCTATCATAACGACTATTCATTCTATAAGTTGTAAGTTTTTATTGATCATTAATTACTTTTATACTAAAGTGTACCACCTATCCCATTTTTGAATATTTAATCTTACTAGTAATTGTATAATGTATGTTTAATTTTCATGAAAATTTTAGCAGCATTTCCCCTAAGTTCTCCAAGTACATCGATGTAAATGGAAAATAACCATTCACATATGTACCCAAAGAAAAAAATGAGGAAATACTACTAAAATTTTCTTCAAAACCAAAAATACAAATACACTTACATCCTAAGTGAGATTAAATATCCAAAAAAAGTTCCAGACCGGGGACTATCCAAAATTTACTCCTAATGAGTAAATTTTGAACGGGTTTCTAAGTTAATATATAAATGTATTATTGTCATATTTATGTATTAAGTTAACCATAATCATTTATGATCTCATCTATAAACCCTAGATTGTCAATCTGGTACTACACAATGTCTACCCTCATATTTCTAGAATGTATACACTAATTACATATGTGACTAATAATACAATATAGACATGAAAGAATACATGCTTTTATTATTGGTTGGGTTACTAGTCAAATAAAATGGAAAAAATGTAACTGACCCGAGCCATCGAGATGAAAATGAGAGAAGACTGTGGGTAGAGGAAGGCACATAGGTGGCAAGGAGAAAGAGGATGACCACCGAGCACTGGAGCTTCTATGAGCAAGAGGATGATTGGTTGTTGGATTGCCCTACTTATTAGTCAAAGACCTGCATTTGAAGAGGCGAGGGTTCTATATACCGCTGTCGGTACCAGCTAGAGCACTTTTGGTCTCTCTATCTCTAATGAGTTTAAGGTATCTAAGCAGCGGAGATCAACGATGGCGATTGAAGGCTGTAAGGGGATCTTGTGTGAGAGAAGAATCGGAACAGGAGAGCTCGCGATGGTAGACATCAACGGCGGCGATCGAAGGCGGTGTGGGAGCTTGCACAGAAGAAGATCTGGCACAGAGAGGCGACCCTTGCAACGGTAGTTGGTCTCTGAGTTTGGCACCAGAGATGGTGGTTGGGGAGGCGACCTTGACAACATCAGAGATGGTGGTCGGGGAGAAACGTCGGAGATGGTGGTCGTCATAAAACCTTGGAGAACGTTGGAGATGGTGGTCATCATGAACCCTTGGAGAGCATCACAGATGGTGGTCGGGGAGGAGAATGAAAGGAGATGGCATTCGGCAGCGACACCTTGGACTGCGACATAGAGATGGTGTCATCGTCGTCGTCGAAGGAAAGGAGAGAGCGCTTGATCTAAACCCAAAACAAAGAAAACCATGGACAACAAGTAAGAGAGTCTCGCACAACCTTTAACTGGAGCCTAACCTCTAGGGATGATTTTTAGCTAAAGGCTGACTCAAGAGACAAGTGCTCCTCGAACACCCGACTTCAAGGGACTTCCAGGGATGGTTATTCAAGAAAACTGACACAACATGGGACTTATGGGGATGGTTATTTAACAAAATCGACCCAACATAGTGACTTCTAGGGACAATTATCCAAAAAATTGACCCAAGAGATAAACTTCTAGGGACGGTTATGCTAGAAAACTGACCCAAGAGGTGCAGCCACCGAACAAAATAACCTAACCCAAGAGATGTGCAAGGGACTTCTAGGGACAATTATTCAAGAAAACTGACCCAACAGAGGACTTCTAGGGATGGTTATTTAAAAAAACCGACCCAAGAGATAGACTTCTAGGGACGGTATGCTAGAAAATCGACCCAAGAGATGTGCAGTCGCCGAACAAAACAACCTGACCCGGGAGATGTGCAAGATCAGTTATTTGAGAAAACCATCCTTAAAGGTTGTGTTCGTCGAACAACCTTCAAGGTTGGTTATTTGGGAAAGCCGACCCAAGAAGTCTCGTGAAGTTGAACCTACTAGTTCGGTTTGGAGGAAAAAATCGACCCAACAGATGTAAGCGGTACCCAAATTTTCTTGTACACTGCTAGGTCAGTTATTTGAAAAAAAATTGACCCTATATCTCGACTCTTATGGACGCGCGAAGGCAAAATGGAGCCAATTTTCATCGCGGGAAACTTGTTGGGTTGGTTTTCTGATAAAATCGATGCTATGTTTATGCGTGTGAGCGGAATTTTGATTTTGTGGGTCTTTTATAGCGTCAATTATCTTTAATATAACCGACCTTATACCTCAACCAGTACTCAGATTTTTTTCCCTAATGACTTGTTTCTTCGGGTTTAGCTTATTAGGTCGGTTTTTCTAATATAAGTGACGCTTTCGGTAGTGACGTTATTGACCAAAAATGTAGTAGTGCTAGATTTTTTCCAAGAAGATCCCCTCTTTCTTCTTCCTTGGACAGGAAATTTGTAGAAGCACATAGGGAGAATGAGGTTCATAAAAGGAGGGAAGTGGTGGATATAAAATGGCTCATTTGGGTTCTTAGGGATAAGTATATGAAACTTTAAGATAAAGAAAAAGAAAAAGTTGAAGTTCTAGTATCTTTCCTAGTGTCCATGGCCTTAAACTATTAAGAATATACAAGCAAACACACAAGAAGCTCCCAAAACATCCATATATACCTTCTTAGATCTCCTTTGTTGAATTTCCAAGACAATAAAATAATTCATTAGTTGATAGCTACTAAAGGTAGCTCATCCATGAAGGGGTAAACCCTAAAATACCCTTGAGGAAAACACCTTCAAACCAAGGTCTAAATAGGCACCCCATGGCTCAAAAATTTCAATAATTATGAGATAATATCCAAGGAACATAATGAAAGTGATAAATTGCAAAAAAAAACTCTCAATTGGGTAAATTGTAGAAAATTCCAAAATGTGCATAAAATTGCATAACTTGCTCAAACAATGTCCAAATTGGACCAAATTTGAAAATTAAGCTTGTCTTATGATGTTAAAGCATATAAAAAGGTTAAATTAGGGTTTTAAGAATTAAATTATGATAATTAAGCTTATTCAACACTTTAAGCAAGGTTCGGGGTCTCACAGTCTTAATGACCTTTGGGCATTGTGGAGCCCTGAATGAGGTGTAATCCTCTTATATTGATAAGGGTTACACTATGATATTATGAAAATGATTTATATCTTATGATAGTATGATGACTAGTGTAGTCTCATGAATGGTAAGTGAATAGTACCATGTGATGATGAGAAGAGAAATTATGTTTCACGTTTTATATCTTTTGAAGTTGTGATATTTATATGCTTGCTAGAAGTGAATTAGGGTTTGTATGTCCACTTGTTTGATGCAGCCTTAATTCACCCAACTGGCATAACTAATCAAGTGTAACTCTAATCATGTAGTGCCATGTTCCATAGAGCCATCTTCAGTGTCAGAACTTGCTGGATGGTGAAATGAGTATTCCTAAGGGAAACTCAAAGCACATACTATTGAGTATGTGGGGGTGGAAAGTTGAGGATATATCCTTGTCATACATAATGCAAGTTATGGAGGATGGAAATGGTAATGCCTCAGACATTTGATGTGAATGAGGACAACTGTAGTTGTACCTCAAATTAGAGGGTTTTGTATACCCTAGTTTCTAGTATTGTGACTTGTACCAAGGGTGGACTAGTGGTTAGTAGCTTGACTATATGTCACTGTAGTGGCAACTTTGACTGATATGCCACTACCTTTTTACTTGTACTAACTAAGGGGAAGAGATCTTACGATACCGGCACTCCTAGATCTCATACGGAACCGAATAGCCCTTCACAAGGGTAAGCTGGACTTTGGGTGGTACGACTCAAACTCCCCAGGGTATAAAAAAATATGTAAGACAACCACATAGCATACCTATTTAGGGTTATACACAATGCTTCATATTGGATGATAACCCTTGTTTGCTTTCTTTTCATTGAGATCATGTATAGTACAATAAGAGATAATATATATTCTTATGTAGTAGTTATGCTCATGTTGTAAACATGCTTATGTTGTCAAATATACTAACACTGATGGCTAAGATGATGCTACTAGCTATGTTTAATATTTCTATACTTGCCTATGTAATTAGAAATGCTTAAACTGCTAATCATGCCTATGTAGTTAATTGTGCTATGATTTTAGTTATACTTATGATACATATATGTTCCCTTTATTTGAGATGCCAATATTGATAGCCATGTTATGTTACTAGACATATTCATGATGTTAGGGATTCTTATGCTACTAGATTGCTTGTGTTGATAGCAAGGAATATGACGATAGTCAGATAAATGATGATGATTGTTATTAGATGCAATTTAATGAAATTTGAGTAGATATCTATCCAGAGAAATTGATTAATTTGTTACCTATATATCCATTGATAGTCATACTTGTTGCTAAGATTATTTGGTTAATCCGTTTGGCATACTTGAATTGTTCAATTGATTATTAAATATTCCAACTTCTCATTTATCTACTAGTTAAAATGTTATAATCATTAATCGTTGTTGGAGGTTATATCTCTTTCTAGGAATGGGTCTCACCCTTCTGGTTTGCCACATCTTTTTAGGTAATTAGAAGTGATGAAGACAAACCTGTGCCAGCAAAGAGGAGCTATAGTAATGAATCTTTGAGAAAGTTGATTAGATTTCTAGTGTGTCCTAGAGTCGTCCTTGTATTCTCAGGTCCAAGCAGGAAAAGTTTGTATATGGTGTTGCAAACAAATCAGACTTTTGTTAGCATATTAATGCTTGTTTGTGTGTCATATATAAATACTATTCTCCTATGTATATATGTGGTGGCTATGGCGATAGAACAATTTGTGTCAAATTCTTGGCATAGTATGGATATAAGAAAGATGTTGGGCTCTTATTCAAATGTTTCTGAGCGAGTGTTGATGTTGAAATCAGTTTTAATTTACTCATATTTTTGGGTATGTGATTAATTAGTGATCGATTGTGTTTTATGCTTTGAGTAATCTCTTTTAGTGTAATGGGTTCCCACAAGTTAGTATCAGAGCTTTAGGTTCACTGATTCTATAGGGACACTTGGACTTACGACTAGGATGATGTCTAAGTTAGGAACATGACATATAAACACAATGCATACTGCCTAATCTCAATACTTGGTGCCCTGGCTAGGTATTCAATTATTGAAGAAAAGGTAAGTATGAAACGTTTAGATTGTTACCTTTTTTATTACTATGATCAAGTAGTCATTTTGAAACAATTTAAAGAGCATAATGAATCAGAAATCATGGTGCAGATAACTCAATATCACCTCAAGAGAATATGAGAATTACATCATTAACTATCAAAACTTGAATGTTTGGTAACTATAAGAGAAAGATACAATAACATGAAATCTAAATCCGAATACAAATAAGAAAAAGAGGATTTCTTGAAGATGTAATTCAAGAACAAAATAAAGTAAAAGACACATAAGTCTATTCTTATAAAGTGATTCAAGGTATTAAATTCACATAAGATGGAGAGAATCCTATGATAAGTATAAAATGAGAAGATGAATGGGAACAATGAAAAAGGAATAAAGTGGAACTTGAGTTAATCTCAGACCAACCTATGAATGTAAGAAATTTTTAATGTAAAATCAGCATGGCATGTGAAATAAATTAAGGGAGATGATCCTTGTTTAATGAAGAAAATGTGGAATATGATTATTTACCTGTCGATAAGTGGTTGAAAAACATAATAAAATAAGAGAACATACCCAAGTGTGATAAATAGTTATCAAGGAAGGAGTAATGAGATATGTTAATCATGATGATTCCTATGCTAATGGAAAGGAACCCAAAATGAAAAAAGGTAAAATGATACATAAGAAGTTGTAACCTGCATAATGAAAATAGAATTGGTTACCTTTTTGCTAGTGACCCTTGAAAAATTCTGCTATGACGTGGGAAGTATGTTTCCCTTTGTGTCTTTCCTTTCTAGGACACATCTTTCAAGTGGATCATTTCCACTTGGTATGTGTGGATTCTTTGTAAACATGAAGGTGGACACCTTATTATAGCATAAGGTTGCTTGGACTATGGTTCCAAGATCATAAAGTTTGTGATGAGATTACTTTTGAGCCTTCCAATAATTAGGATGTAAGTTCCTTATAGTGCATGAGGTGGATACCAAGGTAATGAATCCTAGTATCCAAGATGTATCAACAGTATGGAGGTATGTGAAGGTTGAAGATGTTTATTAAATTAACATCCCATGTATTCCTCTTCCTTAGAGAGAGAGAGTTGATGATGACCCTATAAATGTTTTTTGGAAGGAAAAAAAAAGTGATTCTATAATGTTGTGTATGGTTTAGTGATAGCTGGGCAAGACCACTATTAAGGATAGATGGTTTGTTGATTAGTAGACATGTGATACCATGTTCCTTTAAGATAAACCTAGGATCAAATATTAATGCATAAGAGTTAGAGTGGTTGACATAAGTTACATGTCTGTGATGAGTTTATGGTTATGTCCTTTAGACTAACCACTATAACAATAGAATTTATGAATAGGAGCAACAAAGTGATCAGGTCATGTCTTATAAGTTGTAGCAAGCTTTGAATGATGACATCTCAAAGTATTCCAGAGATGGTCAGTAACATGGTCAATGTCTGTGTTAAACCTTAAGAATAATGAAGCAATTGTACTTATGTATGACAAGTCTAGAAAGAGTGAGTTGAGGTTTAATAAAGTATCCTCTTGGAGTTATGATACCTTTGTTAAGTGTGTTGTGGGAATCCTGATAATATGAAGACAATGTATTTGTTCTACCCCTAACAAGGTCAATCAGGAAGTTATATTTGTTAACAGTTATAGACAAGTATATGATTCTTCAACCAAACAGATGGTCAGTCCACCTTTGAGATGATTGGAGAATCCTCTAAAAAAATATTCCTCATAGTTCTTGAAAATTAGGGGATGCCTACCTAGTTGATTGAGTTGTTAATTACAACAATCATTAAAGAAGCATAGAGATGAAACCTTATAAAGTTACATTTGATAAGAGATACATGATGTTCTATTTTTGGTAAGATCCAGCGAGTATGGCCTCTGAGTGATGGGTGATACTACAGATAGAATAGTTCAAGACAACAATAGAGTCCCAAAGTTGAAAGGTACTACCAGACCTATAGATGTGGTACAATAGTTCGTATGATGAACCAAGGTTACACATGTAGAAGTTGAGAGAGAAGAATATGTCTTCTCTGAGAATGATGTGACATCACCATGTGATGAAAGTAACGATGTGTAAGATTGAGGATGATGTGCATGAGAAGTGTCCATCTATGTGTACCTTGGATTTCGAGGGTGAAATCCCTATTAGGGATTTATGGTTGTGAGACCCCTAACCTTTCTTAAAGTGTTGAACAAGCTTAATTACCATAATTTAATTCTTAGAAACCTAATGTAGACTTGTGATATGTTTTAGTATCATGTGACAAGCTTAAGTTTCAAGTTTGGTCCAATTTGGACATTGTTTGTGCAAGTTATGTAATTTTATGCACATTTTAGAATTTTCTATAATTTACCCAATTGAGAGGTTTTCATTGCAATTTATCACTTTCATTATGTTCTTTGGATGTTCTCTCATCATTCTTGAGCTTGTTGAGCCATGATGTTCCTATTTTAATCTTGGCTTGGAAGTGTTTTCCTCAAGGGTATTTTAGGGTTTACCTCTTTATGGATGAGCTACATTTACGAGCTAACAAGCAAATGGTTTATCTGCTTTGCTTGAAATATCAAGAAACAAGGGATAAGAAGGTATACATGGATGGTGGGTCAGATGCTTGTTTGGCTTCTTGTATATCCTTAATAGTTTAAGGCCATGGACACATGGGGAAACTACTTGTACACCTCATGCTTGCTTCCATCCTTATCCACGGGCTATATTTACCTCTTCCTTGCCCAAGTATGAAAATTTACTTGATTTCTCTTTTATCTAACCTAGATAAACAACTCCACTCTATTTTTCTACAGAAACAAGTGCTCTAAGTTAGAAGACAATCTCTTTTTGGAGAATAATGTCTCCTAGACCTCCATCTAGCCCTACCTAGGGTTTCCAAGGTCATCTTCTAGGGATTTCGACCAATGCAAGTTGTTTTCTTCCTTCCTTATCTATTAATCTTGCTCTTCTCCTTCCTTAGACCTTCCTCCAGGTCAAAACATTGTTGTTCCATGGTATAAATTGCTCTAAATCTCTAAAACCCTACCTTTCTTGCTCCTTATGCTTAGGGTTTGCTCATTTGATGAAGAAAGGTGCTAGATGGACGAGTTCTGAACTTATGCTTTTATTTTCTACCCTACCTTCTCATGTTTTCTTCTGTTTGGGAGTTTATCTTCTAATTAGAGGAAAGTTTTATAACTTTCTCCACATTTATTTCTTACCATAAGCTTGCTAGCTCATGTTCTTGCTTGAAAAAGATGATCCATGCACTAAAAAGTTATGCTTGACTTGGATTTTGATTTTTGTAATATTCCCTATTCTAATTTTAGTTCTATATGAACCTATATTCATGTTTACGTTATTCCTACGGTATAATATGACTTGGATCAGGTTGGTTTGACAACCTATGGTGCTAAACACCTATCAACCAATGGTCAATTTTAGGGTTTAAAACTGATTTCTTCCATATACACATGACCCATTAGTGGTACCATTGCAACAAACTATGGTGTTGTCTTCATAACAGCTGATTATGGTGACCAAGGGTGTCAAGTGACGTTCACCCCCAATCAAGTTTTGGCTTAATTAGAATCTTAATGATCCACAACTAAGTACCTTAATGATGCTATTAATCAAGGATGATATTAGCTTGATATCCGATGACGATTAAAGAATATAGCGCTCATCTAAAAACCTATGGTGACTCAATTGTTACTGTTGATGGTTGATCAGGTCTCCACAACCTATGGTGAGTTAAGCATTTAGTTTTAGCATCAATTAAGCCTTAAACTAATGGTTTCTTGTTATGCAATAGTTGGATCTATACTCCAATGGATGGTTTTAATATATGAACTTGACCCAATGGTTAAGATCTAACGATTCTTCATCCAATAAATTGGAATTATGCCTAATGTAATATGTTGGTCCTAATAAAGTGATTTAAATGGTTTCCTTTATGAGATCAACTTAAGAAGCTCATTTACTGACGACTTATTTTAAATAAATAATCGCTTGTCAGTTTTACCCTACTCTCAATGGAACTTTTTATGTTGTTAATCAAGGGATGTCTAGGGTTAGATGGGGACTCTTTCTAGAGCACAACTCAATGACTTCATAGGTGGTTTGTTCAAGGTGTTTACTTATGTAAACAATCAATGACTTTACCTTTTCAACATTTGATGGTTAGAAGTTGATGCCTCAATATTCCCGTTGTTTTGGGTGAAGCCTATAGTGTAAAGTTATGATTCTAAAGATGAGAATTTGATGGTTTAATGCCTTAAACTTGTAGTCTTACCCTTATCCTCGTATGATTATGATTGATAATCACCATAATAAATTAATGGGTAACCCTAATGGGGTATAGCTTGTTATACCCATCTTTAACATAATCAAATGATGGTAATTGGGTATGAATAGTCCTTGAATGATCAATACAATCATGGAGTACTCTCTTATTGTTGTTGAAACCTTAGTATGCTATAACCCAATGGTTACAGCTTGATTTATTCGTGGATTCATACTTGAGAATAGTAGCAAATGTGATAGTGATGCTTCACCTTATGCATCCATGATCTAATGGGGATGTCATGAGTTAGGGTTTGGGTATAAGTGATGATTAGTAACATTAATATAATTTATCTTGTTGACTAACTCTAATGCAAATAGATAAAGATGAGTATTTATGTTTAACATTCTTATATGAAGAAATGATGGTGAAATCACCTCCTTAATATGATCATAACCACATGTTAATTGGTGGTTATCATAGCCACATGGTTGATACTTTCTTATGCTAAACATGTGCATTATGAATATGATGAGGGTTAATCATATGTAGATTCATTTCATGTTGATGTAATAAAAGAATGTTCTGAACGTAAATATAACACTGCTATGATTGTTTATGAATATCTCCTAGCTCATTAATGCAATATTGTGATGATCCGGTGTATTATATGTAAGTGATGTTGTTGAGCCTTGTTATAAGGCATGCAAAGATAATGATGGTGTTGCAGGGAATAGTATGATGGTCTTAATGACCTTTGGGCATGGTTGAGCCCTGAATGAGGTGTAATCCTCTTTTATTGATAAGGGTTGATACCTTATGATATTGTAAAAAAGGATTTATATCTTATGATAGTATGATGACTAGTGTAGTCTCATGAATGGAAAGTGAATAGTAACATGTGATGATGAGATAAGAAATTGTGTTTCACATTTTATATCTTTTGAAGTTGTGATATTTATATGCTTGCTAGAAGTGAATTAGGGTTTGTATGTCCACTTGTTTGATGCAGCCTTAATTCACCCAACTGGCATAAATAATCAAGTGCAACTCTAATCATGTAGTGCCATGTGTTGTAGAGCCATCTTCAGTGTCAAAATTTGTTGGATGGGGAAACGAGTATTCCTAAGGGAAACTTGGATCACATACTGTTGAGTATGTGGGTGTGGCAAGTTTGCAGATATATCCTTATCATACACTATGTAGGTTATGGAGGATGCCTATGGTCATGCCTCAGACATTTGATGTGATTGAGGACAACTGTGGTTGTACATCAGATTAGAGGGTTTTGTATACCCTTGTTTCTATTGTCGTGACCTGTACCAAGGGCGGACTAGTGGTTAGCAGCTTGACTATATGTCGTTGTAGTGGCAACTTTGACGGATATGTCACTGTATTTTTACTTATACTGACCGAGGGAAAGAGATCTTAGGATACCGGCACTCCTAGATCTTGTACGGAACTGAACAGTCCTTCGCAGGGGTCGGTTGGACTTTGGGTGGTACGACTCAAACTCCCCATGGCATAATAAAATATGTAAGACAACTGCATAGCATATCTATTTAGTGTCATACACAATGCTTCATATTGGATGATAACCCTTGTTTGCTTTCTGTTCACTGAGATCATGTATAGTACAATAAGAGATAATAGATATGCTTATGTAGTAGTTCTGCTCATGTTGTAAACATGTTTATGTTGTCAAATATACTAACATTGATGGTTAAGATGATGGTGCTAGCTATGTTTAATATTTCTATCCATGCCTATGTAATTAGAAATGCTTAAACTGCTAATCATGCCTACGCAGTTAATTGTGCTATGATGTTAGTTCTACTTATGATATAGATTTGTTTCCTTTATTTGATATACCAATATTGATAGCCATGTTATGTTACTAGACATATTCATGATGTTAGGGATGCTTATGCTACTAGATTGTTTATGCTGCTAGCAAGGAATATGATGATATTCAGATTAATGATGGTGACTGTTATTAGATGCAATTTAATGAAACTTGAGTAGATATCTATCTAGAGAAATGGATTTATTTGTTACCTATATATCCATTGATAATCATACTTGTTGCTAAGATTATTTGCTTAATCCATTTAGCATATTTGAACTATTCAATCTATTCAATTGATTATTAAATACTCCAACTACTCATTTATCTACTATTTAAAATGTTGTAACCAATAAGCATTGTTGGATGTTATATCTCTTGCTGGGAATGGGTCTCGTCTGTGTGGTTCGCCACATCTTTTTAGGTAATCGAAAGTGATGAAAACAAACCTGTGGCAACAAATAGGAGCTATAGTAATGAATCTTTGAGAAAGCTGATTAGATGTCTAGTGTTTCCTAGAATCGTCCCTGTACTCTAAGGTCTGGGCAGGAAAAGTTTGTATATGATGTTTCAAACAAATCAAACTTTTTTAGCATATTAATGCTTATTTGTGTGGCATATACGAATATTATTCTCCTATGTATATATGTTGTGGCTAAGGCGATAGAATAATTTCTATCAAATTCTTGACCTATTATGGATACAAGAAAGATGTTGGGCTTTTATTCAAACATTTCTGAGCAGGTGTTGATGTTGAAATTGGTTTTAATTTACCCATATTTTTGGGTATGTGATTAATTAGTGGTTGATTGTATTTTATGCTTTGAGTAATATCATTTAGTGTAACGGGTTCTCACAAGTTGGTTTTAGAGCTTTAGGTTCACTGAGTCTATTAGGACATTAGGACTTAGGACTAGGATGATGTCTTACGAACATGACATATAAACAAGGTGCATAATGCCTAATCTCAATACTTGGTGCCCTGGCTAGGTATTCAACTATTGAAGGAAAGGTAAGTATAGAACTTTTAGATTGTTATCTTTTTTATTACTCTGATCAAGTAGTCATTTTGAAACAATCTAAAGAGCATAATGAATCAGAAATCATGGTGTAGATAACTCAATATTACCTCAAGAGAAGATGAGAATTACATCATTAACTATCAAAACTTGAATGTTTGGTAACTATAAGAGAAAGATACAATAACATGAAATCTAAATCCAAATACAAATAAGCAAAAGAGGAGTTCTTGAATATGTAATTCAAGAAGATAATAAAGTAAAAGATAGATAAGTCTGTTCTTATAAAGTGATTCAAGGTATGAAATTCACATAAGATGGAGAGAATCCTATGATAAGTATAAAATGAGAAGATGAATGGGAACAATAAAAAAGGAATAAAATGGAACCTGAGTTAATCTCAAACCAACCTATGTATGTAAGAAAATTTTAATGTAAAATCAGCATGGCATATGAAAGAAATTAAGGGAGATGATCCTTGTTTAATGAAGAAAATGCGGAATATGATGATTTACTTGTCAATAAGTGGTTGAAAAACATAATTATATAAGATATCATACCCAAGTGTGATAAATAGTCATCAAGGAAGGAGTAATGAGATATGTTAATAATGATGATTCCTATGATAATGGCAAGGAACCTGAAATGAAAAAGGTAAACTGATATATAAGAAGTTGTAACCTGCATAATGAAAATAGAATTGGTTACCTTTTTTCTAGTGACCCTTAAAAAATTCTACTATGACGTGGGATGTGTGTTTCCCTTTGTGTCTTTCCTTTCTAGGACACAACTTCCAAGTGGATAATTTCCACTTGGTATGTGTGGATTTGTTGTAAACATGAAGGTGGATAGCTTATTATAGCATAAGGTTTCTTGGACTATGGTTCCAAGGTCATAAAGTTTGTGATGAGTTTACTTTTGATCCTTCCAATAATTAGGAAGACTCCTCTTATATTTCTTGAGATTTGTTATGTGGGTAAAAGTATATGAGATAAGGATGTGAGTTCCTTATAGTGCATGAGGTGGATACTAAGGTAATGAATCCTAGTATCCAAGATGTATCAACAGTATGGAAGTATGTGAAGGTTTGAGATATTTATTAAATGAACATTCTAAATATTCCTCTCCCTTAGAGAGAGAGAGAGAGAGTTGATAACGACCCTATAAATGTTTTTTGGAAGGAAAAACAAAAGTGATTCTATAATGTTGTGTATGGTTCAGTGATAGCTGGGCAAGACCACTATCAAGGATAGATGGGTTGTTGATCAGTAGACATGTGCTACCGTGTTCCTTTAAGATAAACCTAGGATCAAATATCAATGCATAAGAGTTAGAGTGGTTGATGTAAGTTACATGTCTGTGATGAGTTTTTGGTTATGTCCTTTAGACTAACCAATGTACCAATAGAATTTATGAATAGGAGGAACAGAGTGACCAAGTCATGTCTTACAAGTTGTAGCAAGCTTTGAATGAAGACATCTCAAAGTATTCCAGAGATGGTTAGTAACATGGTCAATATCTTTGTTAAACCTTAAGAATAATGAAGCAGTTGTACATATGTGTGACAAGTCGAGAAAGAGTGAGTTGGGGTTGACTAAAGTATCCTCTTGGAGTTATGATACCTCTGTTAAGTGTGTTGTGGGAATCCTGATAATATGAAGACAATGTCTTTGTTCTACCCCTAACAAGGCCATCAAGAAGTTATATTTGTTAACAGTTATAGACAAGTAAATGATTCTTCAACCAAAAAGATGGTCAGTCCACCATTGAGATGATTGGAGAATCCTCTAAAAACATATTCCTCATAGTTCTTGAAAATTAGGGGCTGAGTTGTTAATTACAACAATCATTAAAGAAGCATAAAGATGAAACCTTATAAATTTACATTTGATAAGAGATACATGATGTTCTATGTTGGGTAAGATCTAGTGAGTATGGCCTTTAATTGATGTGTGATACTACAAATAGAATAGTTCAAGACAACAATAGAGTCCCAAAGTTGAAAGGTACTACCAGACCTGTAGATGTGGTACAACAATTCCTATGATGAACCAAGGTTACACATGCAGAAGTTGAGGGAGAAGAATATGTCTTATATGAGAATGATGTGACATCACCATGCGATGAAAGTAACCATGTGTAATATTTAGAATGATGTGCATGAGAAGTTCCATCTATGTGTACCTTGGATTTCGGGGCCAAATCCCAATTAGGGGTTTATGGCCGTGAGACCCCTAACCTTGCTTAAAGTGTTGAACAAGCTTAATTACCATAATTTAATTATTATAAACCTAATATGGACTTGTAATATATTTTTGTATCATGTGACAATCTTAAGTTTCAAGTTTGGTCCAATTTGGACACTATTTGTGCAAGTTATGCAACTTTATGCACATTTTGGAATTTTCTACAATTTACCAAATTGAGAGGTTTTCATTGCAATTTATCACTTTAATTATGTTATTTGGATGTTATCTCATCATTCTTGATCTTTTTGAGACATGGGGTTCCTATTTGAACCTTAGTTTGGAAGTGTTTTCCTCAAGGGTATATTAGGGTCTACCTCTTTATGGGTGAGCTACCTTTAGGAGCTAACAAGCAAATGGCTAATTTGCGTTGCTTGAAAAATCAAGAAATGAGGGATAAGAAGGTATACATGGATGGTGGGTCAGATTCTTGTATATCCTTAATATTTTAAGGCCATGGACACGTGGGGAAGCTACTTGTACACCTCATGCTTGCTTCCATCCTTATCCATGGGATATATTTACCTCTTCCTTGCCCAAGTACAAAACTTTACTTTATTTCTATTTTTTCTAATTATGAGCAACAAATCCACTCTATTTTTCTACAGAAACTAGTGCTCTAAGGTAGAATACAATCTCTTTTTGGAGAAGAAGGTCTCCTAGAGCTCCATCTAGCCCTACCTGGGGTTTCCAAGGTCATCTTCTAGGGATTTCGACCAAGGCAAGTTGTTTTCTTCCTTCCTTCTCTATTTCTCTTTCTCTTATCCTTCCTTAGACCTTCCTATAGGTCAAAACCTTTCTATTCCATGGTAGAAATTTCTATAAAGTTCTAAAACCCTACCTTTCTTGCTCCTTATGCTTAGGGTTTGCTAATTTGATGAAGAAAGGTGCTAAATGGACGAGTTCACAACTTATGCTTGGATTTTCTACCCAACCTTCTCATGTTTTCTTCTATTTGGGATTTTATCTTCTAATTAGAGGCAAGTTTTATAACTTTCTCCACGTTTATTGCTTACCATAAGCTTGCTAGCTCATGTTCTTACTTGAAAAAGATAATACATGCACTAAAAAGTTATGCTTGACTTGGATTTCAATTTTTATAATGTTCCCTCTTTTGATTTCAGTTCTAGATGAACATGTATTCATGTTTACGTTATTCCTAATGTATAATATGACTTGGATCAGGTTGGTTTGACAACCTATGGTGCTAAACACCTATCAATCAATGGTCAATTTTAGGGTTTAAAGCTGATTTCTTCTATAAACACATGACCCATTGGTGGTACCATTTAAACAAACTATGGTGTTGTCTTCATGACAACTGATTATGGCGACCAAGGGTGTTAAGTGACGTTCACCCCCTTAGGTCAGGTTTTGGCTTAATTAGAATCTTAATGATCAACAACTAAGTACCCTAAGGATGTTATCAATCAAGGGTGACATTAGCTTGATATCCGATGATGATTAATGAATATAATGCTGATCTAAAAACCTATGGTGACTCAATTATTACTGTTGATGGTGGATCAGGTCTCCAAAACCTATGGTGAGTTAAGCATTTAGTTGTAGCATCAATTGAGCCTTAAACCATTTGTTTCTTGGGTCATTTTATGCAATGGTTGGACCCAGTGATTAAAAAAGTGGCCCGCTTCACGTTTAAGCGCCTGCTTCACGCTTATGGAAGGGGCATCTACTTTTTTTGGGCTGAAGTGGGTGTTGAGGCGTTTTGAACTGAAGCGACCACTTTTTTGCAAAAATTCCCGCCTCGACCCGCTTAATTAGGCCCGCTTCAGCCGCTTTCTCGAAAAGTGTGGATCTATTGTAAATGTAATTACATGATTACATAGCCCCTTAAACCCCAACACCCCATCGACTTCCCAATAGAAAATGTAAGAAGCCGACAACAATAATGTTGCTAGGAAATGGTATTTATGGGCCTTTTGGCTATCGATTGGGAGTGGGAATCCATCCCTAGCCTTGGCGTCGTCGTCTGTTCATAAAGGAGAAGCAATGACTGCATAAAACACACCAACAACAACAATCACTTGGAGTTAAACAAGTCGATCCTTGGTGACTGAAGGGAAAGTATCACAAAAGGAGGAGGAGATGCATCCCTAGAGTCTACCTATAGTTTGACAAGCGCTCGGTCACCCCTCATTAAGATGACAAGGCTAATGAAGGGGAAGTAAGGACCAAGAGTAGAGCTTACAAAGCTTTCTCTAGGTCAACAAGTTAGTATTTCAACTGGTCGCTTCTCTTAAGTTAAACATCTAGCTTCAGATTTTTATATGAAACGACATCTTATGTGTACTAGTTCAATGTTAGTGATTGATAATCAATGTTTGTGACTAACACAATTGACTCAAAATGCTTCATTTTAGTACACATGCACCAACCTCCATTACTTCTTCTAGTTGTAATAATTCTCATTGTGTTGTAACAAACTATCTATGTGCCTAGTGCCTACATATTCTCATTTCTTCTGAATTTTGTAATGAAATTGTATGTTCTAAATTGCTGATTAAAACTAATTATTAATTGAAGGTAATATGATTCATACCTATTCAATGCATTTGTATATGATGATTCTATTTTTACTCGTTTTGGGAGTGAGGACTATGGGTTTTGTTTGATGTTTGAGTATTTTTTAACTTGTAATCATTTATTTTTATAATTAGGGCTCTTTTTGATATGTGAAAGTCATTTTATACAATGAAATATCATTCATACTGCTTGATTGTTGAGTAATGGTTAGTATGAAGGTTACTCAATTTTTAACAATTTTAAAACAATGCAAACTGTTTTTTCAAAAAGCGCCCGCTTTAGTCCACTTTAAAACCCGCTTCTTGCTTTCCGCTTCAAGCGGGTCAATCCGCACACTTCCCGCTTTGTGCTTTCAAAAACCTAGGTTGGACCTATACTCCAATGGATGGTTTTAATATATGAACTTGACCCAATGGTTAAGATCTAACGATTCTTCATCCAATAAATTGGAATGATGCCTAATGTAATATGTTGGTCCTAATAAAGTGATTTAAATGGTTTCCTTTTTTAGATCAACTTAAGAAACTCATTTACTGACGACTTGTTTTAAATAAACAATCAGTTGTTGGTTTTACCCTACTCTCAATAGAACTTTTTATGTTGTTAATCAAGGGATGTCTAGGGTTAGATGGGGACTCTTTCTAGAGCACAAATCAGTGACTTCATAGGTGGTTTGTTCAAGGTGTTTACATATGTAAATGATCAATGGCTTTACCTTTTCAAGATTTAATGGTTAGAAGTTGATGCCTCAATATTCCCATTGTTTTGGGGGAAGCCTATAATGTAATGTTATGATTCTAAAGATGAGAATTTGATGGTTCAAAGCCTTAAACTTTTAGTCTTACCCTTACATGTGTATGATTATGATTGATAATCACCATAATAAATTAATGGTAACCCTAATGAGGTATAACTTGTTATACCCATATTTAATATAATTAAATGATGGTAATTGGGTATGAATTGTCCTTGAATGATTAATACAATCATGGAGTACTCTCTTATTGATGTTGAAACCTTAGTATGCTATAACCCGATGGTTACAACTTGATGTATGTGTGGATTCATACTTGAGATTAGTAGTGAATGTGATGGTGATGCTTCACCTTATGCATCCATGATCCAATGGTGATGTCGTGAGTTAGGGCTTGGGTATAAGTGCTTATTAGTAACATTAATATAATTTATGTTGTTGAACCTAACTATAATGCAAATAGATAAAGATGAGTATTCATATTTAACATTCTTATATGATGGAATGATGGTGAAATAACCTCCTTAATATGATCATAACCTTAATATGTTAGTTGGTGGTTATCATATCCACATGGTTGATACTTTCTAATGCAAAACATGTGCATTATGAGTATGATGAGGGTTAATCATATCTAGATTCCTTTCATGTTGATATAATAAAGGAATGTTCTGAATGTTAATATAACCCTGCGATGATTGTTTACAAATATCTCCTAGCTCATTAATGCAATATTGTGTTGATCTGGTATATTATATGTAAGTGATGTTATTGAGCCTTTTTATAAGGCATTCAAAGATAATGATGATATTGTAGGGAATAGTATGATGGTCTTAATGACCTTTGGGCATGGTTGAGCCCTAAATGAGGTGCAATCCTCTTGTATTGATAAGGGTTGATACCATGTGATATTGTGAAAAGGATTTATATCTTGTGATAGTAGGATGACTAGTGTAGTCTCATGAATGGCAAGTGAATAGTACCATGTGATGTTGAGATGAGAAATTATGTTTCACATTTTATAACTTTTGAAGTTGTGATATTTATATGCTTGCTAGAAGTGAATTAGAGTTTGTATGTCCACTTATTTGATGCAGCCTTAATTCACCCAACTGGCATAAATAATCAAGTGCAACTCTAATCATGTAGTGCCATGTTCCGTAGAGCCATCTTCAGTGTCAGAACTTGTTGTATGGTGAAATGAGTATTCCTAAGGGAAACGTAGAGCGCATATTGTTGAGTATGTGGGGGTGGCAAGTTGAGGATATATCCTTGTCATCCACAATGTAGGTTATGGAGGATGGCTGTGGTTATGCCTCAAACATTTGATGTGATTAAGGACAACTGTGGTTGTACCTTAGATTAGAGGGTTTTGTATACCCTAGTTTCTAGTGTCGTGACCTGTACCAAGGGCGTACTAGTGGTTAGCATCGTGACTATATGTCGTTGCAGTGGCAACTTTTACTAATATGTCACTACCTTTTTACTTGTACTGACCGAGGGGAAGAGATCTAAGGATATCGGCACTCCTAGATCTTATACAGAACCGAATAGCCCTTCGCAGGGGTCAGTTGGACTTTGGGTGGTACAACTCAAACTCCCCAGGGCATATTAAAATATGTAAGATAGCCGCATAGCATATCTATTTAGTGTCATACACAACGCTTCATATTGGATGATAACCCTTGTTTGCTTTCTTTTCACTGAGATCATGTATAGTACAATAAGAGATAATAGATATGCTTATGTAGTAGTTATGCTCATGTTGTAAAACATGCTTATGTTGTCAAATATACTAACAATGATGGTTAAGATGATGTTGCTAGCTATGTTTAATATTTCTATCCATGCCTATTTATTAGAAATGCTTAAACTGCTAATCATGCCTATGTAGTTAATTGTACTATGATGTTAGTTCTACTTATGATATAGATCTGTTCCCTTTATTTGAGATGCCAATATTGATAGCCATGTTATGTTACTAGACATATTCATGATGTCATGGATGCTTATGTTGTTAGCAAAGAATATGATGATATTCAGATTAATGATGATGACTGTTATTAGATGCAATTTAATGAAATTTGAGTAGATATCTATCCAAAGAAATGGATTTATTTGTTACCTATATATCCATCGATAATCATACTTATTGCTAATATTATTTGCTTAATCTATTTAGCATACTTGAACTGTTCAATCTGTTCAATTGATTATTAAATACTCCAACTACTCATTTATCTACTATTTAAAATGTTGTAATCACTCAACATTGTTGGAGGTTATATCTCTTGCTGGGAATGGGTCTCATCCTTGTGGTTCACTACATCTTTTTAGGTAATTGGAAGTGATGAAAAAAAACCTATGGTAGCAAAGAGTAGCTATAGTAATGAATCTTTGAGAAAGTTGATTAGATGTCTATTGTTTCCTAGAGTCATCCCCGTACTCTCAGGTTCGGGCAGGAAAAGTTTGTATATGGTGTTTCAAACAAATCAGACTTGTTTAGCATATTAATGCATATTTGTGTGGCATATACGAATATTGCTCTCCTATGTATATATGTTGTGGATAAGGTGATAGAACAATTTGTATCAAATTCTTGGCATAGTATGGATACAAGAAAGATGTTGGGCTCTTACTCAAACATTTTTTAGCGGGTGTTGATGTTGAAATTGGTTTTAATTTACCCATATTTTTGGATATGTGATTAATTAGTGACCGATTGTGTTTTATGCTTTGAATAATCTTGTTTAGTGTAACGGGTTCTCACAAGTTGGTATCAGAGATTTAGGTTCGCTGAGTCTATATGGACACTAGGACTTAGGACTAGGATGATGTTTAAGTTAGGAACATGGCATATAAACATGGTGCATACTGCCTAATCTCAATACTTGGTGCCTTGGCCAGGTATTCAATTATTGAAGAAAAGGTAAGTGTGGAACTTTTAGATTGTTATCTTTTTTATTACTCTGATCAAGTAGTCATTTTGAAACAATCTGAAGAGCATAATGAATAAGAAATCATGGTGCAGATAACTCAATATTACCTCAACAGAAGATGAGAATTACATCATTAACTATCAAAACTTGAATGTTTGGTAACTATAAGAGAAAGATACAATAACATGAAATCTAAATATGAATACAAATAAGCAATACAGGAATTCTTGAAGATGTAATTCAAGATGATAATAAAGTAAAAGACAGATAAGTCTATTCTTATAAAGTGATTCAAGGTATGAAATTCACATAAGATTGAGAGAATCCTATGATAAGTATAAAATGAGAAGATGAACGAGAACAATGAAAAGGGAATAAAGTGGAACCTAAGTTAATCTCAAACCAACCTATGTATGTAAGAAAATTTTAATGTAAAATAAGCATGGCATATGAAATAAATTAAGGGACATGATCCTTGTTTAATGAAGAAAATGTGGAATATGATGATTTACCTGTCATTAAGTGGTTGAGAAAAATAATAAAATAAGAGAACATACCCAAGTGTGATAAATAGTCATCAAGGAGTAATGAGATATGTTAATCATGATGATTCCTATGCTAATGGTGAGGAACCCGAAATGAAAAGGTAAAATGATACATAATAAGTTGTAACCTGCGTAATGAAAATATAATTTGTTACCTTTTTTCTAGTGACCCTTGAAAAATTCTGCTATGATGTGGGAAGTGTGTTTCCCTTTGTGTCTTTCCTTTCTAGGATACAACTTTCAAGTGGATCATTTCCACTTGGTATGTGTGGATTCATTGTAAACATGAAGGTGGATAGCTTATTATAGCATAAGGTTGCTTGGACTATGGTTCCAAGATCATAAAGTTTGTGGTGAGTTTACTTTTGAACCTTCCAATAATTAGGAAGATTCCTCTTATATGTCTTGAGATTTGTTATGTGGGTAAAAGTAGATGAGATAAGGATGTGAGTTACTTATAGTGTATGAGGTGGATACCAAAGTAATGAATCCTAGTATCTAAGATGTATCAACAATATGGAAGTATGTGAAAGTTGGAGATTTTTATTAAATGAACATTCCAAGTGTTCCTCTCCCTTAGAGACAGAGAGAGAGAGTTGACGATCACCCCATAAATATTTTTTGGAAGGAAAAACAAACGTGATTCTATAATGTTGTGTATGGTTCAGTGATAGTTGGGCAAGACCACTATCAAGGATAGATGGGTTGTTGATCAGTAGACATGTGCTACCGTGTTCCTTTAAGATAATTCTAGGATCAAATATCAATTCATAAGAGTTAGAGTGGTTGACATAAGTTACATGACCGTGATGAGTTTATGGTTATGTCCTTTAGACTAAACAATGTACCAATAGAATTTATGAATAGGAGGAACAGAGTGATTAGCTCATGTCTTACAAGTTGTAGCAAGCTTTGAATGATGACATCTCAAAGTATTCCAGATTTGGCAGTAGCATGGTCAATATCTTTGTTAAACCTTAAGAATAATGAAGCAATTGTACGTATGTGTGACAAGTCTAGAAAGAGTGATTTGGGGTTGACTAAAGTATCCTCTTGGAGTTATGATACCTCTATTAAGTGTGTTGTGGGAATTCTGATAAGATGAAGATAGTGTCATTGTTCTACCCCTAACAACTAACAAGGTCAATCAAGAAGTTATATTTGTTAATAGTTATAGATAAGTGTATGATTCTTCAACCAAATAGATTGTCAGTCCACCATAAAGATGATTGAATAATCCTCTAAAAACATATTCTTCATAGTTCTTGAAAATTAGGGGATGCCTACCTAGTTGATTGAGTTGTTAATTACAACAATCATTAAAGAAGCATAGAGATGAAACCTTGTAAAGTTACATTTGATAAGAGATACATAATGTTCTATGTTTGGTAAGATCCAACGAGTATGCCCTCTGAGTGATGTGTGATACAATAGATAGAATAGTTCAAAATGACAATTGAGTCCCAAAGTTGAAAGGTACTACCAGACATGTACATGTGGTACAATAGTTCCTATGATGAACCAAGGTTACACATGCATAAGTTGAGGGAGAAGAATATGTCTTCTCTGATAATGATGTGACATTACCATGTTATGAAAGTAACCATGTGTAAGATTGAGAATGACGTGCATGATAAGTATCCATCTATGTGTACCTTAGATTTGGGGGCGAAATCCCTATTAGGGGTTTATGGTTGTGAGACCCCTAACCTTTCTTAAAGTGTTGAACAAGCTTAATTACTAGAATTTAATTCTTATAACCCTAATATATTCTTGTGATATTTTTTGGTATCATATGACAAGCTTAAGTTTCAAGTTTGGTCCAATTTGGACACTGTTTGTGCAAGTTATGCAATTTTATGCACATTGTGGAATTTTCTACAATCTACCCAACTGAGATGTTTTCCTTGCAATTTATCACTTTCATTATGTTCTTTGGATGTTCTCTCATCATTATTGAGATTTTTGATCCATGGGGTGCCTATTTGAACCTTGGTTTGGAAGTGTTTTCCTCAAGGGTAGTTTAGGGTTTACCCCTTTATGGATGAGCTACCTTTAGTAGCTATCAAGCAAATGTTTTATTTGCTTTGCTTGAAAAATAAAGAAACAAGGGCTAAGAAGGTATCCATGGATGGTGGGTCATGTTCTTGTGTGGCTGCCTGTATATCCTTAATAGTTTAAGGCCATGGACACATGGGGAAGCTACATGTACACTTCATGCTTGCTTTCATCCTTATCCATGGGCCATATTTACCTTTTCCTTGCCCAAGTACGATACTTTGCTTGCTTTCTTTTTCATCTAACCTGGAGAAACGAATCCACTCTATTTTTCTATGGAAACAAGTGCTCTAAGGTAGAAGACAACCTCTTTTTGGAGAAGAAGGTATCCTAGAGCTCCATCTAGCCCTACCTAGGGTTTCCAAGGTCATCTTCTAGGGATTTCAGCCAAGGCAAGTTGTTTTCTTCCTTTCTTCTCCATTTCTATTGCTCTTCTCCTTCCTTAGACCTTCTTCTAGGTTGAAATCTTGCTTTTCCATGGTACAAATTACTCTAAATGTCCAAAACCCTACCTTTCTTGCTCCTTATGCTTAGGGTTTTTTCATTTGATGAAGAAAGGTGCTAGATGGACGAGTTCACAACTTATGCTTGGATTTTCTTCCCTACCTTCTCATCTTTTCTTCTATTTGGGAGTTTATCTTCTAATTAGAGGCAAGTTATATAACTTGCTCCACGTTTATTGCTTACCATAAGCTTGCTAGCTCATGTTGTTGCTTGAAAATGATGATCCATGCACTAATAAGTTATGCTTGATTTGGATTTTGATTTTTATAATGTTTCCCATTCTTATTTCAATTTTATATGAACTTGTATTCATGTGTACATTATTCCTAAGATATAATATGACTTGGATCAGTTGGTTTGACAACAGATGGTGCTAAACACCTATCAACCAATGGTCAATGTTAGGGTTTAAAGCTGATTTCTTCTATAAACAGATGACCCATTGGTGGCACCATTGCAACAAACTATGGTGTTGTCTTCATGACAACTGATTATGGTGACCAAGGGTGTCAAGTGATGTTCACCCCCTTAGGTCAGGTTTGTGTTTAATTAGAATATTAATGATCAACAACTAAGTACCCTAATGATGCTATTAATCAAGGGTGACATTAGCTTGATATCCGATGATGATTAAAGAATATAGCTCTGACCTAAAAACCTATGGTGACTCAATGATTACTGTTGATGGTGGATCAGGTCTCCACAACCTATGGTGAGTTAAGAATTTAGTTGTAGCATCTATTAAGCCTTAAACCAATGGTTTCTTGGGTCATTTGATGCAATGGTTGTACCTATACTCCAATGGATGGTTTTAATATATGAACTTGACCTAATGGTTAAGATCCAATGATTCTTCAGCCAATAAATTGGAATGATGCCTAATGTAATATGTTGGTCCTAATAAAGTGATTTAAATGGTTTACTTTATGAGATCAACTTAAGATGCTCATTTACTGACGGCTTGTTTTTAATAAACAATCACTTATGGGTTTTACCCTACTCTCAATGGAACTATTTATGTTGTTAATCAAGGGATGTCTAGGGTTAGATGGGGACTCTTTCTAGAGCACAACTCAATGAATTCATAGGTGGTTTGTTCAAGATTTTTACTTATGTAAATGACCAATGGCTTTACCTTTTCAACATTTAATGGTTAGAAGTTGATGCCTCAATATTCCCATTGTTTTGGGTGAAGCCTATAGTGTAATGTTATGATTCTAAAGATGAGAATTTGATGGTTCAATGCCTTAAACTTGTAGTCTTACCCTTACCCTCATATGATTATGATTGATAATCACCATAATAAATTAATGTGTAACCCTAATGAGGTATAGCTTGTTATACCCATCTTTAATATAATTTAATGATGGTAATTGAGTATGAATAGTCCTTGCATGATTAATGCAATCATGGAGTACTCTCTTATTGTTGTTGTAACATTAGTATGCTAAAACCCGATGGTTACACCTTGTTTTATGTGTGGATTCATACTTGATAATAGTAGGGAATGTGATGGTGATGCTTCACCTTATGCATCCATGATCCAATGGGGATGTCGTGAGTTAGGGTTTGGGTATAAGTGATGATTAGTAACATTAATATAATTTATCTTGTTGAACCTAACTGTAATGCAAATAGATAAAGATGAGTACTCATGTTTAACATTCTTATATGATGGAATGATGGTAAAATAACCTCCTTAATATGATCATAACCTTAATATGTTAATTGGTGGTTATCATAGCCACATGGTTGATACTTTCTTATGCTAAACATGTTCTTTATGAATATGATGAGGGTTAATCATATCTAGATTCCTTGCATGTTGATGCAATAAAGGAATGTTCTGAATGTTAATATAACTGTGCTATGATTGTTTATGAATATCTCCTAGATCATTAATGCACTATTGTGTTGATCCAGTATATTATATGTAAGTGATGTTGTTGAGCCTTGTTCCAAGGCATGCAAAGATATTGATGATCTTGTAGAGAATAGTATGATGGTATTAATGACGATTGGGAATGGTTGAGCCCTGAATGAGGTGTAATCCTCTTATATTTATAAGGGTTGATACCCTGTGATATTGTGAAAAGGATTTATATATTGTGATAGTATAATGACTAGTATAATCTCATGAATGGCAAGTGAATGGTACCGTGTGATGATGAGATGAGAAATTATGTTATGTGATGAATGTTAATATAACCCTGCTGTGATTGTTTATGAATATCTCCTAGATCATTAATGCAATATTGTGCTGATCCGGTGTATTATATGTAAGTGATGTTGTTGAGCCTTGTTCTAAGGCATGCAAAGATATTGATGATCTTGCATAGAATAGTATGATGGTATTAATGATGATTGGGAATGGTTAAGCCCTGAATGAGGTGTAATCCTCTTGTATTGATAAGGGTTGATACCCTGTGATATTGTGAAAAGGATTTATATCTTGTGACAGTATAATGACTAGTATAGTCTCATGAATGGAAAGTTAATGGTACCATGTGATGATGAGATGAGAAATTATGTTTCACGTTTTATATCTTTTAAATTTGTGATATTTGTATGCTTGTTATAAGTGAATTAGGGTTTGTATGTCCACTTATTTGATGCAGCCTTAATTCACCCAACTGGCATAACTAGTCAAGTGAAACTTTTATCATGTGGTGCCCTGTGCCATAGAGCCATCTTCAATGTCAGAACTTGCTGGATGGGGGAACGAGTATTCCTAAGGGAAACTCAGAGTGCATACTATTGAGTATGTGGGGGTGGCAAGTTGAGGATATATCCTTGTCATTCACAATGCAGGTTATGGAGGATGGATATTGTCATGCCTCATACATTTGATGTGATCGAGGATAGCTACCATTGTACCTTAGATTAGAAGGTTTTGTATACCCTAGTTTCTAGTGTCGTGACCTGTACCAAGGGCAGACTAGTGGTTAGTAGCTTGACTATATGTTGTTGTAGTGGCATCTTTCACTGATATGCCACTGCCTTTTTACTTGTACTGAGTGAGGGGAAGAGATCTTAGGATACCGACACTCCTAGATCTTATACAGAATCGAATAGCCCTTCGTAGGGGTCGGTTGGACTTTGGGTGGTATGACTCAAACTCCCCAGGGCATAATAAAAGATGTAAGACAACTGAGTAGCATATCTGTTTAGGGTTATACACAACACTTCATATTGGATGATAACCCTTGTTTGCTTTACTTTCTAAGATCATGTACAATACAATAAGAGATAATAGATATGCTTATGTAGTAGTTATGCTCATGTTGTAAACATGCTTATGTTGTCAAATATACTAACATTGATGGTTAAGATGATGTTGCTAGCTATGCTTAATTTTTCTATCCATGCCTATATTAGAAATGCTTAAATTGCTAATCATTCCCACGCAGTCAATTCTACTATGATGTTAGTTCTCCTTATGATATAGATTTGTTCCCTTTATTTGAGATGCCAATATTGATAGCCATGTTATGTTACTAGACATATTCATGATGCCAGGGATGCTTATGCTATTAGATTGCTTATGTTGTTAGCAAGGAATTTGATGATAGTCAAATTAATGATTATGATTGTTATTAGATGCAATTTAATAATATTTGAGTAGATATCTATCCAGAGAAATGGATTTATTTGTTACCTATATATCCATTGATAATCATACTTGTTGCTAAGATTATTTTCTTAATCTGTTTAGCATACTTGAACTGTTCAGTCTGTTCAATTGATTATTAAATACTCCAACTGCTCATTTATCTACTATTTAAAATCTTGTAATCAATAAGCATTATTGGAGGTTGTATCTCTTGCTGGGACATGGGTCTCATCCTTGTGGTTCGCCACATATTTTTAGGTAATCGGAAGTGACAAAAACAAATTGTGGCAGCACAGAGGAGCTATAGTAATGAATATTTGAGAAAAGTTGATCAGATGTCTAGTGTATCCTAGAGTCATCCCTGTACTCTCAGGCATGGGTAGGAAAAGTTTGTATATGGTGTTTCAAACAAATTAGACTTTTGTTAGCATATTAATGCTTGTTTGTGTAGCATATACAAATATTGTTCTCCTATGTATATATGTTGTCGCTAAGGCGATAGAACAAATTTGTATTAAATTCTTGTCACAGTATGGATACAACAAAGATATTGGACTCTTATTGAAACATTTCTGAGCGGGTGTTGATGTTGAAATCAGTTTTAGTTTACCCATATTTTTGGGTATGTGATTAATTAGTGATCGACTGTATTTTATACTTTGAGTAATCTCATTTGGTGTAATGGGTTCTCACATCTTTTTCTTCCTCCCTTGAACATGAACTGACCTTGAAGCTTCAGGAGCAAGATGGATTAGATCTTGAAGCTAGGGCGGTCGATCCATCTTGCATGTGGTGGATTTCATGCTAGATCATCTTCTTGGTGGTGGTTTGTTGGAGAATCTCTTTCTTGATAGGTGATTCAAACCTTGGATCTATTTTTTCCTTCCCTCTTCATCTTCTTCTTCCTCCATCTTGATCATGATGGCTGTGCATGGTCCATGGTGATTTCTCTTGGATACTTCTTCTTCTCTTGGTTTGAAATCATGCTTAATCCTAGGGTTTCTTCATCTCCTACCTTGGTTCAAAGTTAGGGTTTGGGTTTTGTTTTCCCTAGACTCTTCTTTAACCATGGGGTTCTTCTCTTTTGAAGGATATCCAGTGTTTAAATGTTTGAATCTAGTTGGATCTTCCTTTTCTTCTTCAGATCTTGAGATCTTGGAGGCTTGAATCATCCACTATATGTTGGTTATATAACTCCCTCCTCCTCTATTGTGTGTAGCTTAAACTTGATGATATGTAGTTCATTTGTTATTGTTTCAGATCTTAAAAATATGTTCTTGTAATGAAGAAAGTGATGGTAGTTATGTTTGAACCATATTATATTTTGATGATGATGTATACTTCTTGTAAAACCTAAAATCCTTGTACTCAGTTTTAAGATTTTGAGAATGAAAGATGAGATCTTATTCTTGTTCTTTTTCTTGGAACTGCTTTTTTTTATTAAAATCCGTTCAACTAAGTATAATTACTGATATTGATAATAGATGCATGTGTGAGTAACCTATTTTCTACATTCTTATCATGATCCATTAGATGATCTTGTTCTAGGGTTTGAAGAACACCATTGTATAGGGTTTTTGTTCTTGGGATGACAGATAGTATTTTTTGACCTCCCAGGTATTATGACTAGTTGATAGCGGGCTAGACCTTTTGTAGGTTGTAAACCTTGTGGCATGAGGTTGTAACACTTGTATTGATGTATGGTTTCAACCGTGCACTTGTTTAGAGGTTGTAACACTTAGGGTTTTGGAAGATTATAACCATATGAACCTTGTTACGGTTGATACCTTTCTATTTAGGGTCAAAACACTTGTGATGATAGTGGTTAAGACCATGTAGAGTGTTACGGCCGATACACCTTATGTAGTTGAGGTTGAAACACTACTCATATTAGGGTTGAAACCATGAATGGCTAAGGTTAGACCACCTTGAACTGTGGAGGTCGAAACACTTTGGTTGGAGGTCGAGACACTCATGTCTTATGAGGTTAATACACCTAGAATAGTTGAGGTCGATCATGAACATGGTCTAGGGTCGAAACACCAAGTGTTGCAGTCGTGATACATGATGTGTGTCTAGGTTGCTACACTTTATGGTTATGGGTTGTTACACCTATATTCATACATGTATAGATGATCAATACATAGTCTAGTGACCTACATGACTTGATGTGACTTGAATGGTTGATCATTAACCATAGTTCTTGGCCCTAGAAATCTCCAACAAAGTGGGAAGAGATGGCATTAGGATATAGGGGATGAGTGGCGTTAGGAAACCCTAATTGAATGTAATTGAAACCCTAACCCTAATCCATTGTTCATGTGATATATGTGATTCCTTTACTTGACGATTCATGTTCTATATGAGAGTTTTCTCACTCTCCTGTTTATACATCCCTAACTTTGTAGGTGAGATGAATATGCATATCTATGAGAATTATAAGGAGAACCTTGTACAATATAGGGTGGTGATTATAAGTGTACATCAATTGTTGAGATATCTTGTGATACTGATTCTACAAGTTTCATATAATGAGAACCTACTGAATTGTTGAGCGTCTTGAGCACAGTTTAAGAGATGAAATCCTATAGAGATGAATTGAGGGATTGATACCCCATAGTGATGTGACATCGATGACCTTGTAATGGTTGTGATACAAGTATATTGAAATGATGAGACAAATTCTCACCATGTACGTTTTATATCTTCTGAAGTTGTATCCTACCCTAAATTTGTAGAAAATGTCTAGGGTTTATACGTTGTAACTTGATTGATGCATTAAAAGATACTCTATTGGAATGTCTAAATAAGTGAAACCCTAATCATGTAGTTGACATGTACCATAGATCCATCTTCAGCGACAATATCTAGTTGGATGGTGAAATGAGTAACTCCTACAGAAAATTCAGAGCGCAAATTATTCAATATGTGGGGTGTAATTAAATTATGTCTTTGTATTCTTAAATTGTTGAAATATGTGATACTTTGTTATCGAACGGCCATGCATGAGCCAGCTCTCTAGTGTTGTGCCATGTGCCAAGGTAGGCTAGTTATTTTACATAACCATAGATTGACTATGAATTGTTGTCTCTACAGGACTGTAGCGATGACTACAAGTTGTTGTCTTTAGCAATTTGACTAATGTGTCACTACATTATAGACTTCAACTAACCAAGTAGTGATGATGATGATCATGGAGTCTGTCTCTTCCATGGATCTTGTATGGTACCAATTTTGAGTTAACAGTGGTGAGTTGGATTTGAGTGGTATGCCTCAAATCCTCATGGCATAATAATTAAAGTTAAATAGATGTGTAGTATATTTATCTAGGGTCAAATATGAATCACATTGGATGAACCCATGCCTTATCTTTGTACTAATTAGATTATAACAATTATACATGTTCTTCATATTACTTTTAAAAGAATATGATGTTTTACTATTCAATTACAAGTACTCAAACTGTGTAACCAGTATTTACTGCTTTACTTAACTATTCTGCTTATAATAGATGTGGTGGAGAGTTATATCTCCCACTGAGATGTGATCTCACCCCGTTGGTTCTACAACTTTTTAGGTGGTCCTAGACGAGAAGGTAGAGGCCGTGGTACAATTGTCGAGCAGCAAGAGGAGTAATAATTCCTAGAGGGTGGATATGTTGCTAGAGCTTTGTAGTAGATGTCCTATGTGTCATCCTTGTACTCTCAGGTCCTTGGGAAGATTTTGTGTTTTGCATATCGACACGTAGATTTTGTCTTTATGCCATGTGTGTATATAAATGGCACATATGTGTAGATATTTTATAAGTGTTGTACAGTACTAGCTTGATAGCCTTTGAACATAAGATGTAACATACTTTGATATATATATAGGTATATATATGTATATATATATAGAGAGAGAGAGAGAGAGTCAGGATAGAATACACTCGAGTGTATTCGGAGCAGAATACACTCAAGTAGTTTTTCATGCTGTAATATTTTTTTTCAAAAATATAATCCATTGATCTTCTTAAACATCTTGTGAATAGCTCATACACAAAATTTGAGCATATTTGGACATTTATAGGTCATGTTATAAAGACCGCAAAAATTATGCATTTCAAATTAGTTTCATGCGTCGATTTTGTTGCCCTTGGATGAGTGACTTACACTCATCGAAATGGACTCAAAATTTGTATGAAGCCTAGTTATAGTATGACGGTGAAGATAAATGGTTTACATTTTGCAAAAAATAGTCTTGATATGAAAACACACTTGAGTGTATTCGTGCGATCTGTACACTCGAGTGTATTCTAGCCTAACTCTCTCTCTCTCTCTCTCTCTCTCTATATATATATATATATATATATATATATATAATGTATGAATCAGAGATAGCCCGAGTTGAGTCTGGTTAGGAAATACTTCTTCTTGAGAAATTAAATTGTAATTTCTTCAAATTTACCCTAATTTGTGTCATAATATAGTGATTCATATTAATTTCACATTTTTATATGAGTAGTCTTGTTTAGTGTGGCGATGGTCATTACAAATTAGCAGTATCAGAGCATTAGGTTTTCTGAGTCTATAAGGACATAGGATTAGGATTAGTGTCTGTTCTAATGTTTTCCAGCATATCTATAGTAGCTTCTACTATTGCATAAGTAGAAGAAGATATAGAAGATGTCTGGAGAAAATGATGAGCATGTTGGAGAGAGCAACATTGCTGCACCAGGAGATGCTATTAGGAGGCACGAGAGGGCAGAAGTTGTGCTCGAAATGCCTCAATTCAATCCATCCAATGTACCCAATCCTACTTCTAGGGATTTGTTTGGACAATTTATGGCTACCATGACACACATGGTGGATAGGATACTTGCAAACCAACCTAGGGAACCTGTCCCCGATGCTGAGACCCATGGTTCTGGGAAGACTTTCAAAAGACTCTGTTGTGTATGAGCATTGGAATATCTAGGTACCTTTGATCCATCTGATGCATATATCTGGTTGACTGAACAACAAAAGGCTTTTATAATTCTCAACAACCCTGATGAAGACAAGGTAAAGCATGCAATATACTTATTAAAGGGAAGTGTTGGCCACTGGTGGGCCATACATGGGAGGAATTTACATGGGACTTTGTAATCTGGTGCACTCCTGAGACTTACTTAGATGAAAAGATTATACAATCCAATAGGGATATATATATCGGTCAATGCTTATGAAGCTAAGTTCATGGAAATTCTACGGTTCTATCCACACATGGATGCAACAGACAAGGAGAGGATTAGACGCTTCGAGAAGGGCCTGAGTCCTGAGCTGACAACCCCAATGTCTTCATTAGAGAACAAAGATAGGTTTACCACTTTTGTGGAGTCAGTTTAGAGGGTAGAATGATCAGTTATAGAAAAGCATGAGTCAAAGACTAAGAAGAGGCATGTACAGTACCAAGGGAAATCTTTTGGAGGCTTCAAGAATCCTAGGTATTTAGCACCACAGTCTCAACAAAGGCTAGTGACTCAGTCACAATGGTCCCAGCGAAGAGGCAGAGGACGTAGTTTACCACCCATAAGAGCTCAAAGTGCGATGTCAGTATTTGTTACTGGGTCGTATAGGCTATGATATGAGGGAAAAACCTATTTCAAGTGTGGACAGGTGGGGCATACAAAAGTGGTACTGCCTTGTGAAGGATGAAGAGGTGACTCAGCAGACAAGGCACAATCAGCAGAGTTCGCACCAGTGACAACAACACAATAGTAGAGGACATAGACAAGCATCACATGCTGGTTGATCAGGACATGCTAGCAGAGGGAGAGGGCGACAATAGGTGACAACTTGATTCTATGTGACGAGTCAACCAGAAGGAGTCGTCAACTCGAGGGTTGTGACAAGTCGTATGGAATTATATCATTCGAATTTGTCTTCCTCATGTTTTATATTTGTCTTAATTGATCCGGGTGCGACACCCTCCTTTATCACTAGAGAAGTGATATATAATTGTAGCTTACATGTTAGTCATAGACATGACAATTTTCATCTTGAAACACCTTTAGTTGGTTCGACAGAGCTGCAAAAAGTATGTCTGTCATGTGTTCTTTCCTTTTTAGGGCATAACATTCAAGTGGATCTCTTATCACTTGAAATGCATGGATTCAATGTGATACTTGGGATGTATACTTTAGAAAAGTATCAGGTAACCTTGGACTATAGTGCCAAGATGGCGACATTTGTAAACGGTAATGCTTCTTAGATTTTCCAGGGTGATAGGACGATCCTTTCAACATATCTAATTTTAGCTATGACAACAAATAAGTGGATGATACAAGGTTGTGATGCATTCTTGGCACATGTGGTGGATACAATGGTAGAGGGTCCTAGTATTTAGGAAGTGCCAGTTGTGTAGGAATTCAAGGATGTGTTTCCCAACAAGTTTCCAAGTGTACTGCCAATTGTGTAGGAATTTGAGGATGTATTTCCCGACAAGTTTCCAAGTGTACCTCCACCTAGAGAGATTGATTTGAAGATCAATCTAACTCCAGGAACTCAACCCATAGCACAAACACCATATAGGATGGAAGCAGCAAAAATGTGGGAACTGAAGTAGCAGTTGCAGGAATTATGTGAGAAAGGTTTCATTAGGCCGAGCACATCACCTTGGGGTTCTTCTGTTCTATTTGTTAAGAAGAAGGATGGATCAATGAGGTTGTTTCTAGACTACCATAAGTTGAATAAGATGAGGATTAAGAACAAGTATCTGTTGCTACATATAGATGACTTGTTTGATTAGTTATGGGGTGTCACTATCTTTTCTAAGATAAATTTGAGGTTGGGATATCACCACTTATGGGTTAAGGTAGATGACATACCTAAGTTAGCCTTTAGGACAAGTTATGGTCATTATGAGTTTGTAGTTATGCTGTTTGGGCTAACCAATGTACTAGCAACATTCATGGATTTGATGAACAAAGTATTCAGACCACATTTAGACCAGTTTGTAGTTGTGTTCATAGATGATATCTCAATCTACTCTAGAGATGGTCAGCAACACGAGTGACACCTATGTCAATCTTTGTCATTACTAAGGCAACATCAGCTATATGTGAAGTTTAGTAAATGTGAGTTCTGGTTAAAGGAAGTAGCTTTTCTAGGACATGTAATATCTGCTAGGGGTGCATGCATAGACCCAAAGAAGGTGGAATCAGTGCTGGAGTGGGATCAGACGAAGACACTTATGGAGATTTGTAGCTCTCTAGGTTTGGCAGGATATTACCGAAGGTTCATTAAGAACTTCAGTGCAGTAGCGTTATCCTTAACAAAGTTAACAAGGAAAGATGTGGCGTGTGTATGGAATGACATATATCAACATTCTTTTCAGCTTTTGAAGGAAAAGTTGGCCAATGAACCAGTGTTAGTACTTCCAGAACTAGGGAAAGGGTTATATTGTTTTATGTGATGTTTCTAAGAATGGTCTAGGTTGTGCGCTAATGTAGGATAAGAACTTAATTTCTTTTGCTTCGCCATAGCTTAAGAAACACGAGGAGAACTATCCGACACATTCTCTGGAATTAGTGGTGGTGGTACATGCTTTAAAGATATGGAGACACTACTTGTATGGAGAGAAGAGTCAGATCTTCACCGACCATAAGAACCTATAATACATCTTTTCAAAGTAGGAGTTGAACATGCGACAATGACTTTGGATGGAATTGATTAAGGACTATCATTGTATCATATATTATCATCCAGGGAAGGTGAATGTGGTGGTAGATGTCTTAAGTAGGAAATCATCTTCATCATCATTTACTGATAAAGCCCAGTTGAGTGCTCTAGTGCGTCATAAGAGAGATATGTTGGTCTCTCAAAGACAGATGAATGTATAGTTAGAGGTATCCTTGTTAGCAAGTTTGTTAGCACAGTTACAAGTAAAGATGATGTTGAGTCTGCAAATTAAAGATGCACAATAGAATGATACTGTGGTACAACAAATCAAGAAAAAATTGGGCAGTGAGAAACATGATGGATTCCATGAATCTGAGGATGGGACAATGTGTTTGTAAGGGGGTGGGATCACCCCCTTACTAAATTTTTATTTGAAGAATAAAACATTCATTCCAAACACACTCAAAGGTATGCTGGGATAGGTGTAACATTTACAAATTTCAATAAATGGTGTTCAAAATAACTAAATTATAGCAGTGGAATAAAAATGTTGACTGCATTCAATTTATCACAAGGTTATTACAAAAGTACATCATAATATCCCGTAAGGGTTTACATGTATGATACTACATTTGGATCTAAGTAGAGGGATATCTAAACCATAACAACTTTGTCCCCAAGCTTTAACGCCTTAAGCTAGTCTAAAACTTCATGACTTATCATCCAAGTCCTTCACCTAGGGTTGGAAGCATACCCCAGCAAGAAGAGAAAATAGATGACATTAAAAAAGTTTGGTATGTGCATACTAAATAGGAAAATTGAGCTATATATGGAATAAAGGACAACAAATATAAAAGGCTTCCCAAAGAAAGGATAAGGACCACCCAAATGGGTATCAAGAGAAAAGGAATTAAAATCACATGATAACAAAAGAATACTTGCCATTAATAAAACATAAAGATTGTGCAACACACATACATGTAAAGAATTAGGGCACACACCCCATATCATCAACTTGCATGCATATGAGATAAACATAGCCCTAGAACAATATAAACACAAAGGTGACCAAGTCTCATAAACTTGAAACCTAATAGAGAAAGGAATACCACCAATCTCCCAAATATATAAAACACGAGCCAAGAATCACAAGTCTTGCCCTAGGTATGAGGTTCCTTTCCATCCCAAAAGAGCAGGAAATATCGCATCTTCTTGGCAGGAAATAACACATCTGCCACAGAAACCAATGCAATTACACTACTATAGTGCTACTAAATCACATAGCATGTTAAATGTAGAGGAAAGTAGAAAGTATAGTCAAAATATATAAACTAGTCACCACATAAGTGACCAACATATACATCCACCTCATAAGTGGGCAAAAGACATCACATGTCATCTTTTAGAGTTCCATCATGAACAAATCATAAGATAAGAGTTCAAAATAATATCCATTATCACATGATCAATATCAAATAAGTTATTTCACATGAACCATGATTTTCAAAAGAAAGACATTGTGTATAGCCTAATGTCCATAGGACAAAGAGAATGAATAAACATAGGTGAATTGCTCAACATAGAAGAAGAGGGGATACATCGTACCTCAACTTCAGAGTCTAAGCAGTCCAAGTCAAGACTAGGCCTCCAAATAACTTTTAGGGAAGGTGGACAAGTCCAATAAGTAAGGTTCCAAATCTTAGAGAGTCTGGTTTCTCCAACAAAACTCCTATCTCGAGCAAGAAGCACCTTCTCCATTTTAGAGGTGAAAAACACTAATAAAAGAACATGGAGATGAGGTGTTTATGGGTTCTAGGTGGGGTTTCACCATGGAAGGCCATGAATCTGATCTGGAGGAAGGTGGAAGGAAGACTAACAACATGAAAATAGGGAAGGAAAGGAGGATACTTACTAGTTTTGGTCAAAATCACGAAGGATGAGCTTAAGAAATCTTAGATAGAGAAATTTGGAACCCTAGGAGCCTTCTTCACCAAGGTAGGCACCAAATTATACCTTGGGACAACACCTTCATGTCAAAACAGAGTAGGAAGGATGCTCTAAGCTAGATGGAATAAAGGAGAGCAAGAGGTTTTGAATTTGGAGTTGGGAAGGGGTAGATATGGATATATAAAGAAAGAGGTCAAGTATGAGGTATCTATGAGACTTTCCATGTGTCATGTATAAGGGTGTCCATGGACATGCAAACCTTTATGGATAAGGAAGAAGTCAAGCATGAGGTTTCAAGTTACTTTCCATGTGTCCAATGCTAAGGGTGCCTATGGACATGCAAACCTTTATGGATAAGGAAGAAGCCAAGCATGAGGTGTCCATGGAGCTTTCCATGTGTCCTTAGCCTAGGAATTTCATGGTCATACAAGAGGACAAATTATAGAGGCTTCTTGAATATCAAATTTCAGTTTATGGACACTTATAATCCATCCCAAATGACCTGCAATCAAAGAAATAACCCCATTGGTTGATAGCTTTTAAAGATAAGCTCATTTATGAAGAGGGTAATCCCTCAAATGCCCTTGGTGAGAAACACCTTCAAACCAAGGTGAAACTAGGTTCCCCATGGTTCAAAAGCTCAAAAATGGTAAGGGAATATCTAAATATTATAATGCATTTGACAATTTCCAAAGAAAACCTCCGAATTAGGTAAATTGCATAATAGTCCAGAATGTACCTAAAATTGCATAACTTACACAAGCAACATCTAAATTGGACCAAAATTCATCCAAAAGTTAACTTTGATGTGTTGAATACAAATTTTACATTATTTAAATATCTTGAAGTTATATAATTACATTATTCATTACTATGCCTTTTACTCATTTTCTCTCCTAAACTTATCCTAATATTTCAAGGTTGTCCAAATTAGATGAAATTTGACATGTAGGCTAATTTTAATATGTAGATTTCGAATTTGAAGTTTTTTCCACTTTTGAGACTTATTTTTATGCAATATGTCATATGTCCCATTAATGGCCAATTACCTAAATTATTCACCCAATTAAGTTTCTTATCTTCATATTACTACCAAAATCAATTATGTGGCATATTTTATGTATCCATTACCAACCTAAGCTTAATTTAGAACATTAGGTTACATTAAGGTGATATATACATGCATTTGATCATTGGGATTATACTAAACATCTATTTAGGTCTAACTTTCAACCTTGTTTGGCTAAGTCCAAAATGTCAACTTCCAGGGTAGGGTCTGAGATCTATTATGTTACAGCACACCACCCCTAAAAGGGATTTCTTCCTCGAAATCAAAACATCCACATATAAGAAAAAAAACTTATTCACCACCCCTTAAAGTATTCATCTTATTAAGTCAAAACTATTCTTTAGGTACAAAAGGTTCAACTACACTTCCTTACATCCAACTGCACAAGCATCATGTAAAAAAAAGACATAACTTGTAAAGACTAACTATGAACTATGGGTTAACTTGCTCTTATACATACTCAAACAAGTATTTACACCTGGGATACTAGTTCAACATATTAGGGTCCTTAAAGATAAATCATATAGATGTCTAAGGCTATTATTTCCTAAAAGCATGCTATTTTGAACAATTCATATCAGCTCAGGCCAGGCCGGTATCATATGGATTCCAGAGTCCTCGTAAACCAAGTTAGTAGTGCAGAGAAAAATCTTGCCAGCCCCCAAACCCTGATCCTTTCTAGGCACCTTTTCTTTCAACTTGATGTCCTAGTAGCTGCCTAAATGCCAAGCTAAACAACCTCAATTTACTATGGTTACTTATTCATCTTTTACTTTTTTAAGGATCTATTCATCATTATTCTAATGTGAAACTATAGGATCCTAAATCAACCATTCATCATCTATTGATCAACTCTAGGGTAAACATGTCACTTAAAGGTGAGGCTAGGATTCTAACTAGGGAGACAAAATTGAAATAGTCAGATTACGACTACCATGGGCTCTGATACCATGTTGTAAGGAGGTGGGATCACCCCCTTACTAAATTTTTTTTAAGAATAAAACATCCATTCCAAACACACTCAAATGTATGCTGGAATAGGTGTAACATTTTCAAATTTCAATGAATGGTATTCAAAACAACCAAAGTATAGAAGTGGAATAAAAATATTTACTACATTCAATTTATCATAAGGTTATTACAAAAGTACATCATAATATCTCGTAAGGGTTTACATGTATGATACAACATGAGGATCTAAGTAGAGGGAAATCTAAACCATAACAACTTTGTGTCCAAGCTTTAACTCCTCAAGCTAGTCCAAAACTTCATGAATTATCATTCAAGTCCTTCACCTAGGGTTGGAAGCATACCCCATTAAGAAGAGAAAATAGATGACATCAACAAAGGCTGGTATGTGCATACTAAATAGGAAAATTGAGCTATATATAGAATAAAGGACAACAAATATAAAAGGCTTCCCATAGAAAGGATAAGGACCACCCAAATGGGTATCAAGAGAAAAGGAATTAAAATTATATGATAACAAAAGAATCATTTCCATTAATAAAACATAAAGATTGTGCCACACAAGCACGTGTAAAGAATTAGGGCACACACCCCATATCATCAACCTGCATGCATGTGAGATAAACATAGCCCTAAAACAATATAAACATAAAGGCGGTCAAGTATCATAAACTTGAAACCTGACGGAGAAAGGAATACTGCCAATCTCCCAAATATATAAAACATGGGCCAAGAATCACACATCTTGCCCTGGGTATGAGGTTCCTTTACATCCTAAAAGAGCAGGAAATATCAAATCTGTTGGGCATGAAATAACACATCTACAATAGAAACCAATGCAACCACACTACTCTAGTGCTACTGAATCACATAGCATGTTAAATGTTGAGGCAAGTAGGAAGTATAGTCAAAATATATAAACTATTCACCACATAAGTAACCAACATATACATCCACCTTATAAGTGGGCAAAAGACATCACAAGTCATCTTTTAGAGCTCCATCATGAACAAATCATAAGATAAGAGTTCAAAAGAATATCCATAATCACATGATCAATATCAAATAAGTTAGTTCACATGAACCATGATTTTCAAAAGAAAAACATTGTCTATAGCCCAATGTCCATAGGACAAAGAGAATGAATAAGCATAGGTGAATTGCTCAACATAGAAGAATAGGGGATACATCATACCTCAACTTCAGAGTCTAAACAGTCCAAGTCAAGCCTAGGCCTCCAAAGAACCTCTAGGGAAGGTGGACAGGTCCAATAAGTAAGGTTCCCAAGCTTAGAGAGGCTAGTTTCTCCAACAAAGATCCTATCTCGAGCAAGAAGCACCTTCCCCACTTTAGAGGTGAAAAACGCTAACAAAAGAACATGGGGATGAGGTGTTTATGGGTTCTAAGTGGGGTTTCACCATGGAAGGCCATCTTTTTGACCTGTAGGAAGGTGGAAGGAAGACTAACAACATGAAAATATGGAAGTCAAGGATGATACTTACTAGTTTTGGTCAAAATCACCAAGGAGGAGCTTAAGAAATCCTAAATAGAGAAAATTGAACCCTAGGAGCCTTCTTCACCAAGGTAGGCACCTACTTTTACCTTGGGAAAACACCTTCATGTAAAAATAGAGTAGTAATGATGCTCTAAGCTATAGGGAATAAAGGAGAGCAAGAGCTTTCAAATTTGGAGCTGGGAAGGGGTAGATATGGCTATATAAAGAAAGAGGTCAAATATGAGGTGTCTATGAGACTTTCCATGTGTCATGTATAAGGGTGTCCATGGACATGCAAGCTGTTATGCATAAAGAAGAATTCAAGAATGAGGTGTCAAGTTAATTTTCTTTTATCCAATGCTAAGGGTGCCTATGGACATGCAAACCTTTATGGATAAGGAAGAAGTCAAGCATGAGGTGTCCATGGAGCTTTCCATGTGTGCTTAGCCTAGGGATTTCATGGTCATGCAAGAGGACAGTTCGTAGAGGATTCTTGAATATCAAAAGTCAGTTTATGGACACTTAAAGGCCATCCCAACCGACCTCCAATGAAAGAATTAACCCCATCGGTTGATAGATTTTAAAGATAAGCTCATTTATAAAGAGGGTAATCCCTTAAATGCCCTTGGTGAGAAACACCTTCAAACCAAGGTGCAACTAGGTGCCACATGGTTCAAAAACTCTAAAATAGTAAGGGCATATCTAAATATTATAATTCATGTGACAATTTATAAAGAAAACCTCCCAATTGGGTAAATTGCAAAAAAGTCCAGAATGTACCTAAAATCGCATAACTTACACAAACAACATCCAAATTGGACCAAACTTCATCCACAAGTTAACTTTGATGTGTTGAATACAAATTTGACATTATTTCCATATTTTGAAGTTGCATAATCACATTATTGATTACTTGTGCCTTTTACTCATTTTCTCTCTCCTAAACTTATCCTAATATTTCAAGGTTGTCCAAATTAGATGAAATTTGACATGTAGGCTAATTTGATATGTAGATTTCGAATTTGAAGTTTGTTTTCACTTTTGAGACTTCTTTTTATGAGATATGTCATATGTCCCATTAACGACCCATTACCTAAATTATTCACCCAATTAAGTTTCTTATCTTCATATTACCAACAAAATCAGTTATGTGGCATATTTTATGTATCCATTATAAACCTAAGATTAATGTTAGAACATTATGTTACATTAAGGTGATCTATACATGCATTAGCTGATTGGGGTTATACTAACACTAGTACAAAAATGGGTTATAATGTCACTACATGTAGGGTCGGTTTTACCAAATAACCGACTTTATATGTCTAAAAAAACGCAGGCACCACTTAAGACCTCTTAGGTTGGTTTTTTTAAATAAACCGACATTGTAGTGTAACTCTATAGGGTCGGTTTTCCAAATAACCGACCTTATATGTCTATAAAAAAAATGCGGGCACCACTTAAGACCTCTTGGGTCGCTTTTCTTAAAATAATCGACCTTGTAGTGTATCTCTATAGAGTCGGTTTTCCAAATAACCGACCTTATATGTCTATAAAAAACATGGACACCACTTAAGACCTTTTGAGTCACTTTTTTTAAAATAACCGACCTTACAGTACATCTCTATAGGGTCGGTTTTTCTAAAATAAGCGACCTTATAGATAATTTTTCCGGCGGCAAAACTTTGCTTGATTTTGGTTTCGCACCTCGATCTATAGCGTCAGTTTTACCTTATAACTGACCCTAAAGGGCAGCTCGGTCGACAAATTCTTCGACCAAATAAGAGCTGAATTTCACATATACAAGCACCTATAGGGTCAGTTTTTTCTTTATAACTGACCTTACAGTCCTCCTCGGTTCAGCACCTCTAAGGTCGGTTATTCCTATAAAACTGACCTTAAAGGCCTTCTCGGTCGACAAATTCGTCGACTGATATCTATTCTGGATCCAGATAGTTCACGCATGTATAAGCACATCTAGTGTTGGATTTGCACTTATAACCGACCTTAGAGCCTTCCTCGGTCGACCAATATTTCGACCGACACACTCGGTCGACAAATTCGTCGACCGATAAGTACCTCGAAGGTCAGTTTTTCCTTAAAACTGACCCTAGAGGTACTTATGCGAAGGAAATCTGGCTCTTTCTCGATCGACAAATTCGTCGACCGATATCTATTCTGGATCCAGATAGTTCACGCATGTTTAAGCACCTCTAGCGTCGGATTTGCACTTATAACCGACCTTATAGCATTTCTCGGTCGACAAATTTGTCGACCGATTAGGAGTCAGTTTTCAAGTGTATAAGCAACTTTTAGGGTCGGTATTTTCTTTATAACCGACTTTAGAAGTCCATTCGATCGACAATATTGTCGACCGAGATAAACTAGGATCCAGTTTAGTATTTTACACATGAATAAGTACCTCTAGGGTCGGTTTTTTCCTAAAAACTGACCCTAGAGGTACTTAAGCGAATGAAATCTGGCTCAATCTCGATCGATGAATTGTCGACGGAAACATATCGGTCGACGAATTTGTTGATCGAGGAACGACTAGAAAAACCAACCGTCATAACGGCTAGAAAATCAACCGTCGTAACGGCTAAAAAAATCAACCGTCATAACGGCTAGAATTTCAACCGTCATAACGGCTATAAATACGACCGTTGGCCGACCAGGAGAACGGTCCAGAAAATGACCGTTTCGGGCGTCGGTCGACAAATTGTCGACCGAAATTGACTCTGTTTTGCTATAAATAGCACCCAAAACGATCCATTTCTTCACACCTTCACATTCTCACTTCTCCAGCTCCTCTCTAGTGTATTCTTATGAAAATCTTCAGCTTCTCTACATCCAATTCTTGTTTGCTATTTCTCCATTTCAAAGCAACAAAATGGCTTCATCATCTATGCGCGGAAAGAAGCAAGTTGCAGGTAGGAAAAGAAGGACATTCTCTTCAATGCTGTCGTTCATCAACGACGTCCCTTTCATCGACGCAGATGCAGGAGACCGCTACCTCAGGCTCTCATCAAAAACTCCTTTTCCACGACGGCCAGTCGACGTCATGGACTTCCAAAACATTGTCAATTTGGAGGAACTTTTTGAGGTGCAACATTTGACTGATTTTCAAAATCCCTCCTTCCATTCCTACTCCTCCAAAATAGTTAATGAATTCTATGCCAATTTAGTCGAACATCCTGAACATGATTCCTTCTCCTCTATGGTTGGTGGGTATGGATTCCATTTTACTAAGGAGGGTATTCTTGATATGCTTGACATAGATATAGAAGAATATAAATTTTTTATTGATCTCACTAGAGGAAATCCACTCAACAAACTCTCCCAAGATGACACTACAACTAGCCTTAGTGATGTCAAAAGAGCCATCTTTCAATCAAATATGACTTGTCATGAAGATAGGGGTACCTATTATGCCATAAATTTAAAACTTGAAGCTAGGATCATAAATCTCATTGTTGCCACCAATATCCATCCTAGAGCAAACAAATCTGAAGTACGCACCTTTCGTATGTACCTTATCTATGTCATTCTCAAAGGTATTCCCATAAACTTTATTCGTATCATCCTTAAGAATATGCTTGAGTTTTCTGGCAATCCACCTTATGCTGAATTTGTATGCCAAATCACTCAACATTTTCTTAAGAAGAATATTGAGGATGACTTAGGTTACACATGGGATAGAAAACCCCAAAAGATAAGTAAAAATACGGTGGAAAAGATGGGAATCAACTTTGGCCAAAAAAGGGCTAGGACTGAAGGGGAGACATCCACCCAAGACATACCTCCACCACCTCCTCCTACCAACCTACCCCATGATCCTATTACAAATACCTTGACATACATTGTTGGCTCCCAATATCACCTAAGTAGGCAATTGGATTATAATCACCATGGCATGACTTATTTAAACCAAAGGATGCAAGCTCTCTCTCCTAACCAACCTGATGAATATCCCTATTCCCTTAATCCTGGCATGATAAATCCATACAATCCTTCCTACAACTACTATCAAATTCCACCTTCACCATCTCCTGATCTCACACATACTCAGTTTTCCCCAATTCAACTTCAAGACATTGTTGCCAACTTTCGCTTTGATCGTGTTCCCACCATCTTGGAGGCTTATGCCTTAACCATGACATGTGCCTTTGAGTGACAGACATTGGTCAAATATTATGGAGTTGAGCCCTTTCTTGGAAAAGACCCAGACATTGATGTAATCCTTCGGTCTTTCCAGTGAGATTATGAGATATCTTTGTAATGATGTAATGTATATCTTTTTATAAAGCAAGTATGTCATGTTTCATCTTATAAAGTGTATGGGCATTAAATTGTTATGAATAAAAGTGTTTTCCATGGCTTCATTTGGACATATACATGTTATATAAGAATATTGTTATTTCAAATGATTGAAAAATAAATTATGGCTAAATTTGACAAAGCATCACTTGGTTAATCTCACACACACACACTTGGTACTTAATTTAAAACATTGAAACAGGGTTAATCTCGGTCGAAAATATGATCGACCGAGACAAATTCGGTCGACAATATTGTCGACCGAGGATGACTTTAGGGTCGGTTTTTCCCTTATAACCGACCCTAGAGATCTTTCGGTCGACAAATAGTCGACCGACAGAATTTTTGAATAGAGTTTAGCACTTTTCAAAACATTATAAAGCATTGGGATCTCAATCTTTTGTCTCATTGTTGGGAATTCACATCCCTCAATTACACCATCATCACATTTGCTGATTCTGGGTATTCAAACCCTTAGTTCATCACTAAACATGGTTATCACTTATCAGGTAACTATTACCTTCAGGTCATCTGACCAAGGTATTCAGGATATTTGTTACACAATCATCACAATTTCATATCAACCATATCAATTTCATATCAACATCATGCAATACAAAAATAACATCTCTATTCCCTCATTAGGGTTAGAGTTTCCCATCTTTATCAATTAGGTTTCACATATCATCATCCCATATTGAAATTTCACATAACATTATCCCATATTAGGGTTTTTACACAACACCACCCTATATTAAGGTTTTACATAACATTTCCATATTAGGGTTTCAAATAACATCATTCCATATAAGGGTTTCACATAACATTATCCCATATTAGGGTTTCATACGACATCACCATATATTAAAGTTTCACATAACATCATTATTAGGGTTGTGGAAGCACTTTAGAGCTCATCGGTCGATGAATTTGTCGACCGAGATAGAGTCATATTTCACGTGTATAAGCACCTATAGGGTCGGTTTTTCCTTTATAACCGACTCTAAAACGCTCCCCGATCGAAAATTATTGTCGACCGACATGAATTTTCGATCCAGTTTTTCACGCATCTTCGGTCGACGAATTTTTCGACCGAATTAAGCCAGATTTCTTTCTCATAAGCACCTCTAGGGTCGGTTTTTCTAATAACTGACCCTATAGGGGGTCTCGATCGACAATATTGTCGACCGACAATATCCAGTTTAGTTTTTTACACATGTATAAGTACCTCTAGGGTCAGTTATATGAAAAAACTGACCCTATAGGTGCTTGTACGAAGGAAATCTTGCTCCTTCTCGGTCGACAAATCGTCGACCGAAACGAGCCAGATTTCTTCGTATTAGCACTTGTAGCGTCGGGTTTACCTAATAACCGACCCTATAGGTCTTTTCGGTTGACAAATTCGTCAACCGAGTTTGCAACCCGACACAGGCACTGTTTATCTATAGAGTCGGGTTTTGGTTGTTAACCGACGCTATAGTTTTTCACTCCATGCAAAAAGTCGAAATTTTAGTCTTTCTTCCTCCCGCGAAACCCTTTTCTCTTTTTAATCTCTCTCCCACGGTGCCGCGAAACCCCTTTTGACTTTATCATTCCGCCGTTGCCACGAAGGCTTCTCCGTGAAGCCGTTGCCGCCTCTCCACACCACCAAGAGGATCGTGAAGCTCGTCGTCACCGCGAAGAGGATCGTGAAGCTCGTCGTCGCTGCCTTCACTCTTCCTCCACGAAGCCCGTCGTTGCCGTGAAGCTTTTCGTTGTCGTGAAGCTCACCGTCGCCACCTTCCACTCTTCCACGAAGGTTGCCGCCTCTCTGTGAAGTTCTTCTCTTCCTCCATGAAGCTCGTTGTCATTTCCAAGTAAGTTCGAGCTTCCTTTGTTCCTTGTTCCCCTTCATTCCCGCCCGCCGCCATTGCTACTTCCAGGTCCATCTCGGTCGACAATTAGTCGACCGAGAACCCACCTGCGCGCAGTGTCCAGGTCCACTCTCGGTCGACAATTTGTCGACCGAGAGTGGACCTAGACGCTGCGCGCAGGTGGGCTCTCGGTCGACTAATTGTCGACCGAGATGGACCTGGAACTTATTTATGTTGGAGCTATAAATGTTTTAATCATATTTGCTGTAATGTTCACAAATAGTTCTGAATATTATAATGATTTCAATCTTTGGACTGTTAGAAACGGCCTTACTTTGGTAATTTGTACAAGTATTTTCCATTTTATATGATTTGATAACCCAATAATAAAAACATGCATGTCTTTTTTCATATGTAATCATTATATAAATTTTAGAAATTAATACTAGATTAGACATGTGTACTCCTAGATTGACACTTTAGGGTTGATGCATGATGTTTAACTTAATATATAAATATGAAAATAATGCATTTATATATTAACTTAGAAACCTGTTCAAAATTTACTCATTAAGAGTAAACTTTGGATAGTCCCCGGTTTGGGACTGTTTTTGGATATTTTAATCTCACTTAGGATGTACCTGTATAATGTATGTTTAGTTTTGTAGATTATTTTAGTAGGATTTCTCCATTTGTTCTCTGGGTACATATGTGAGTGGTTATTTGTCATTTACATCGGTGTACTTGGAGAACTTAGGGGAAATGCTGCTGAAATTTTCTTCAAAACTAAACATACATTATACAGTTACTAGTGAGATTAAATATTCAAAAATGGGAAAGGTGGTACACTTTAGTATATAAAATTAACTTTCTATCAATAAAAACTTACAGATTATTATAGTATCAATATTAAACTGTTAGTTTTATAATTAATTTTAATGTGATATAGAAAATGGATCGAAGTTGGATGTCTATCAAGAACCGTTGCAGTCCAGAGTTTGCCAAAGGTCTTAATGAATTTATCAGATTTGCTGAGGAACATAGGAAACTACCTACATATAGGCTATATTGTCCATGTAGAAATTGTTGTAACAATTTGAAAGTTGATACTGGTGAGGAAATTAAGAATCATGTCATATGCAATGGGATCATACAAGGTTATAATGAATGGTATTGGCATGGAGAGAAATTGAATTATGGAGCAGAAAATGTCGATACTAATAGTTGTGGCATAGAAGATATAGATAATGATGATAATGTTAATGATGAACCGATTCAAGATGACCAGATTCAGGATGATATTATTGATGAGATGCTACGTAGTTGTCGGGACAATGTCATTGATCCACCTTCTTTATTTGCAAACATTGTCCATGATGCTGAAAAACCATTATATAAGGGTTGTACTAAGTTCACGAGGTTGAGTGATGTGATGCGATTATACACTCTTAAAGCTCAAAACCAGTGGAGCGATAAGAGTTTCACTTCACTGTTGTCTTTGTTAAAGGAAATTCTTCCTGAAGGCAACGAGCTTCCAATTTCAACATATCAAGCAAAGAAAATAATGTGCCCAATGGGAATGGAGGCTAAGAAGATTCATGCATGTCCAAATGATTGTGTGTTATTTCAGAAGGACTATAGTAATTTGATAAATTGTCCAAAATGTGGTGCGTCAAGGTATAAGACTACAAATTCAGCTAAGGCTAAAAATGGCTCTCCTGCCAAGGTGATGTGGTATCTACCAATAATACCACGATTTCAACGCTTATTTGCTAATACAGAAGATGCGCAAAATTTGTCTTGGCATGGGGAGTTAAAGGTCAATGATGATGGCGTCCTACGACATGCATCTGATTCACCACAATGGAAGAAAATTGATTTATTATACCCTCAATTTGGTAAAGAACCAAGAAACCTAAGACTTGGACTCTGTACAGATGGAATGAATCCCTATGGTACATTAAGCAGCCAACATAGCACGTGGCCTGTTATGATTGTTATATACAATCTTCCTCCTTGGTTGTGTATGAAAAATAAGTATGTGATGTTGTCAACATTGATATCAGGGCCCAAGCAACCTGGAAATGATATTGATGTTTACCTTCAACCTCTAATTGATGACCTAATGAAACTATGGGAAGAAGGTATTATGACATATGATGCTTCACGTAAAGAGATCTTCAATTTGCGTGCTATGTTATTTTGCACGATTAATGACTTTCCAGCTTATGGAAATTTGTCTGGATATAGCATAAAAGGATACAAAGCATGTCCTATTTGTGAGGAAAATACTGATTCAATCAGACTGAAACATGGTGGTAAAATCGTATATCTTGGTCATCGGATATTTCTCCCACCAGTGCATCCTTATCAAAGGCAACGCAAAACCTTTAATGGGTCAACTGAGGAACGAAGTGCTCCTAAACCTATACCAGGACATGTTGTATATGATAGGGTGAAACATATTGTTAATGAATTTGGAAAGAGTTCAAGTAGTCATACACTTGCATGTGAAAAATCTCTATACAAGAAGATGTCAATATTCTGGGATCTTCCTTATTGGAGATCTTTGGCAATTAGACACTGCATTGATGTCATGCATGTTGAAAAAAATATTTGTGATAGCATCATCGGTACGCTATTGAACATACCAAGAAAGACTAAAGATGGCATCAAATCTAGAAAAGATTTAGAATTAATGGGTATTAGAAAAGAATTATCAGTGGAGATCAGGGGTCGCCGCACATATTTGCACTGGCTTGTTACACTTTGTCAAAGAAAGAGAAAACGACTTTCTGTGAGTTCTTGTATAATATTAAGGTTCCACAAGGTTACTCTTCTAATATTCATAGATTGGTATCAATGAAGGATCTAAAACTGATAGGTCTCAAATCTCACGATTGTCACACCTTAATGCAACAAATTTTACATGTGGCTATTCGATCTATATTGCCGAAGCATGTAAGGTTTGCAATCACAAGACTCTATTTCTTCTTCAATGAAATATGCAACAAAGTGATACATCCCGATACTCTCGATAAATTACAGAAAGATGTAATTGTTACCATGTGTCAGCTTAAAATGTACTTTCCTCCTTCATTTTTTGATATCATGGTTCATCTTGTAGTACATATTACAAGGGAGGTGAAGATGTTGGGTCCAATTTTCTTACACTTGATGTATCCATTTGAACGCTACATGAGTGTTTTTAAAGGTGATGTTCGGAATCATTATCATCCTGAAGGGAGTATTGTTGAGGGTTACGTGTCTAGGGAGGTGATGGACTTTTGTAATGATTTTTTGAATTGCAATGAAACTTGTAGCGATCAAAAAATTTCCCATCACACTGGATCTTATTGTGGCAAAGGAACTCTGGGAGGACGAGTGAAAAGAATCAGTCGTGAGTTGTGGGAACAAGCGCATTTGTATATTTTACACAACATCGATGAAGTTAGTAGCTACATCACAGAACACAATGATCTTACCAAGAGAAATCATCCGCGATCCAGTTCAATGTGGCTTGCAAGAGACCATAATCGAACATTTATTAGGTGGTTTAATGAAAAAAGGTTGCCCCTATTGTCATTTTTCCTTGCCATTTAACTTTCTATATGTTTGATACTCCATAGATCCTTTTGTAGGAAACAAATAGTTTTATTAATATATTTTCTTTATTAGGTAATAAAAAAACCTTGTCAACAAAGATGTGCCAAATTTGCACAATATTTTGGAGTGTGATGGCATGACTCCAGGAATACAATTAGGATGGGATCCCCTTACCCACAAGAAGAAAAGCAGGTTGGGAGGTCAAGGAACCTCATATAACATCCAATGAGAACTTATACATTTTACAAATAGAAATTTGTGGACAAAAAGGGAAACCTAGCTCAAAACCCATCCTTATGGAAGAGGTGTCATCCAATCTTGATATATGGCCCATGCAACCTAGGAGCATCATCTCACACATTCACTGTGAAAACTTTTAATGGAAGTTGATCCTAAGAATCGAGGCCACATCACCCATAGCATAAATAAGAGGGCCAAAGAGAATGAGTATTTCAAATGTTGATAATAATATCATTTGATGTGATTAAAGTTATTAATAATCCTTTATCTCTTTCACTCCATATGTGGCATAAAATATCAGTTGCTCGTGTGCATTAAGTTTCTTGGAATAAAATATTACGACAATCAATAGAGTTAAAAAAAGCAACCAATGTCAAGCCTTTTAATATCTTACAGATCATGAGAGTAATCATAAAAATGTTTTCATATATTTAGGAAAATGAGGCATGCGAAGAATATATGGTCAAAACCATCAGAGAAGTTATGCAAAAACACAAATACATGGACTATGGTGACCCCTTTTGTTCCAATTTTGACCCATGAGATGCTTATTACGAAACATAAGCCATAAGAAAAGAATAAATCTACTTAGGAATGCATGTTTATATATTTTTGTCAAAGATAGAGGTCAAACTTGAGTGTCTAAAACTCTTATCAGCCTTAGTTATAAATGCACGCCACCCCATATCAACCTAACAACTGTTAAATCATCATAAAGGGAAAGAGTCAAGTAGAAACTTGAGATTTCATGATTCATCTATTGGTTAAGTTGGTCACTTCTATGTGATAAGATAAGATTATAGGCTTGATCTAGTTGAGATACTTAAGCTTGTGTGTTGGAGTATGGGTTGATGTCACATGCATACACAAACATAAGGTAACTAGGGGTCTATCTAAAATATAATATGGCCATTGAAATGCAAAGGAGTAATGATACATGCCTCAATGATATAATGTCAAATCATCAGGTGTCGCCCAAAAAAAATTGTGTGACAGACCATTGAACACATCATTTTTTATGAAAATATCTAATCTTGATAAACAAACTCCAAATGGATGTGCCATTAGATATAAGGGAGGCAGCGACATTGTTGAACAAATAATGGGAGTAAAGGTAGATATCCAAGATGTCCAATCCACTAAAAATTTTGTTTTGGGGAAAGGTAGGCATTTGGAAAAGTGGTTCCCCCATAGTTTTGGTCACCTCAAAGGAAGGAGCACATAATTTGTAGTTTTCTTTTCTACATTCACGACCAGTGGAATACAATGGAAGTCATATTAGGAAAGGATCACTAGAGAAGCATTGATGAGAGCAAGATAGCCATCAAGGATAAGACTTTGGATCTTCCATGGTGTCAAAGTGTCTTATGTAGGATGTGATCCCAAATCAAAGAATGAAATTTTTGGGGAGAAAGAGGCAAACCAAGATATTTTAGAGGACAATTTTCTTTATTGATGAGGATCATATTTTAAAGTATCTTTAAGAGTTAGTTGTGTGCTCTTCACATTGGAAGGACTTGTTGAAATTTATTCTCAAACCAGAAAGATGTCAAAATATATTGAGAGTGTGCATAAAATCGAATAGGTTGTGGTCATTAGACTTAATGAACATAATAATGTCATTGACAAATTGATTTACATTTTGATCATCATCATGGAGGATGAAAATTTGTCAATAATTTTGTTTGTAAAACTGATTTGGACATGATGGCTAGAGTAGAGGTGACTATAGTAAATAGTCTAGGAGACAGGGATCACCTCATGCTAGCACAATCAAACCTATGATGTAACCAAAAGGTGAGTCATTTCTAAGGACTAAGAAACATTAGGAACTATGGTTTTATCCCTCGATTTATAGATATCTTTTATACTCATGTGTTCTTTTAGTCATAGAGGCGAGTTCTATGCTCAAAAGGAAACAAAAAGTAATCTAAGATCTTTTTTCACAATAAATGCAAGTATTTGTATAATAAATTATTCACAGTAGACTCTTGCTATTATCTTGTGTGATATATGTTGATTAGATATGCTATATTGATCCACCCACACTAAGCAAAACCTACACCTAGTGACTTCAAAAAGAACTACATCTTTTGAATTTATAATTATTCTAGATTCCTTCTGGTTTTTTAATCTAAACATCCTCTATGTGTTCATTAATACATCTACATTTAAGAAAAACTACTCTAGTTAATCATTCGCCCTATAAAATTCATCCCTTACATACATGTTCTTTGGTACTTACTAAAAAGTTAAGAGTATCGCCTTTCCATGAATTCCTTTAGTTCCTATGTGGGTTCTTGTATCTTTATCATGCTTTCACACAAAAATATCTCACTAGAATTTATGTAACATCATAGCACCGAGCTTAGGATGTTAGAAGCACAATCAAAGTGAAAACTATCCTCAGAAGTTGGTAGTGGTCTCCTCTACACATTTTTCTAGTCACTCACAACTCAAAACCACATGATAAGACTTCTTAGAGAACCACTCCTAGTATTTTCTACTCCATATCAATTATGCTTATATGTGTAATGGTTGATATGGTATGTGAGAGTATGTGTACTTTGGTCACCTTAGGGCTTTAAAATTAGGAGTCGCTCCTAGATTATTCATGTAAGTGCAAGTTAGTATTATACATATTGATTTTTTTTTTCTTTCAAAAATGGTGATTCATTCATCCTATCACATGGGTGCATCGATCTTGCAACATCACAGTTACATCACATCATGTTTACAAACTAGGTGTCATTGATTTGGTGATTACTTTCTTATTTAAAACTTATGAGAAAGAAGTAAAGGAAGTCTGAATCTAACCTAGATATGATTCACAACAAGGATAAGATAAATTAAGTAAAGTAAAAGAAAATAATGGTTACTAAGTTTACAAGACACAAAACTAAATAGAATGTGATATTTACAAGTAATTCAAAAAACTAAATCTTAGGTGGTCATGTGATTCAATGGGTCTTTATGTGCTTATATTATTCATTGGGTCAAAGTAAAAAAAATGCAAAAAATCATGACAAAATAATGCTCATTAATTTACAAATATGAATCTAATGAGTTTTTATGTGCTTCGAAATTTTGAGACCAATTTCAGAATAAATAAGCCAAAATTTTAAATTTTAGAAAAAGGTTAAAATAGGGAGAAAAATTGCCAATTTACATATGGATATATATATATATATATATATATGGAAGCTTAAAGCTTAATGCACGTGAATCAATGTGCCATGCACACAATACAATGAGGTTTTTGATGCATTTGTGAATGTGCTCTACGTGGATAGAGCAAATCTATCAATGTAGAACATATTAATCAATGTGTCTACAAAAAAAATTTGAATGTATTGAGGGTAATTGGGATTTTTTATCCTAATCATTGTAACCCAATTAAAGGTAATTTGTGTATGTTAATGAAGCATGTTACATGCATAAGCACTTTATGAACTCAAACCAACATATTAGGTCACACATAAGGGTATGGGGTCCATATATGTATTTATTGAGCTATGTTACAACATTTGAGTCCACTACTATATTTGATATTGTACTATGCATGTACATGTTATGGTTATGCAACCCAAAATTGGGATTTAGGTCTAACCATAACTATTCATCGACTACACTTCATAAAATATCTCCTAAGTATAGGGTTAGGTTATAGAGAACCAGCTCCATCATCACTTCATGGTTTATAGATGCCATGTATGTTTAGGGTTATAGGTAACCAAACTTAGGGTTTACACTTAAGTTACTAGTTATATGTTTGTTATGGGTGAAATTAAGGTATAATAAGGTCAAATGACATATATCTTTCATCTCATCCTAAAAATTAATAGGAACTAAGGCTAACGACCTCCAATTCATGGTGTTAGGATTTATATAATTATGGTGTAATAATATGGTATCTTATACTGGTACTTAATCCTTTTATCAATGTATAAGCACACCCTAAGGTTGGATGGGTACACATTTAGAATAAATCCTAGAACCAAAAATCCAAATTAACCATACGTAACAAAATAAACCAAGAAGGCAAGGAAAATTGGCAAATAATATTACATAACATTAACACGCATGATCACATAAAGCCCATTGTATTCATTGATATGCATGTAACTATACAATTTCATCCTAAGTGACTAGGGTCACCACCTGTTTATACAAAAGTAATGCTTGTTCATATATACAACATGAAGACTATATCAAATGCATATAGATAAAAACCAAGTCATAAAAACAACAACATATAGAAAACCCTACTCATAGCTGAGAGTAGGGGAAAATATATATACCACCAAAAGACTAGATCCCCACCTTCTTCTTAGGGACGAGTGGGGGAATAATACACTTCACTATCAAACCCCTGAGATGGACGTTCATAACCTAAGAGGGTGGGAAACTATAAGAGTCATACCAAAGTTCATATGTGAGATAAAGAATCCATATAGTATTCCAAATATACACATTCTACTATATGTACAAAGTTAGGTAGTTCTATCATAACTTTCAACAAACGTATCTAGGTAGTAAAGGTAATATAAATAAAGTCATGTAATAAGTATAAGGCCCACTATAGATTTAAAGGTGATACAATATGAAGGTAAGTGCACAAGTTAAGCTTCATGGATTAATTAAATATGTTACTATTAAGTCTTGGATAGTTGGCATTTACTTCCCAAACTACTCTAAAGATATGCAAAGTCCCCTAGCCCACTCAAGAAGATCTTAGGACTATCTGGTATCCATAAGATTCCATCACGCCTTAGTCGGTGAGAGTATAAAAAGTAGAATTCGCAAATATACAATCCACATAAAACATCATGAGCATTTTGGGTACTTAGAGCATAGATTCTATCATATCACATAGCCAATACTATAACTTAATTATCATATTAAACATTTTTCAAACATATTGGAAGAAGTGTCATTCACAACAGAAGATATGTCACTGAACATACTCATACATATGTGTCTATTCAGGGTACTTAGGGAATCATACCTCATATAGATTCTTGGTAATTCACACATATTCAACAATATATGACTTTGAGCACTTTCTCACAATCCTTGGGGTTTCTACAAAAATATCTTTTTTGCTTCCCTAACCTTCAAACACTAGAGAAGTTATAAGGTCACATGGTGTTATTTTAATTAGAGTGTCACTAGTTAATTAATTCATTTACTCATATTTCATATAGAAACAAAGTAGAAAATATAACATGATGCTAAGGTATGCATAAGTAAAGCATTAGAAGCAATATAGCCCTAATTGGTATTCAATGTGCACATACATAGAAATATGTCTTCATAACTCAGACACATACATGAGACATATAATTGGGGCTCAAAATCCACTTATAATAGATGTAAAATCATCTTATAATAGTGATGAATCATTATGGACAGTTCTATCATGAAATTCCATCACATGTGTTCAACATGTAGTAAAAAAGGCCTATGGAATTCCAGGTAATTTGCATGTAAAAGTTGTAACTTTCATAAATAAGGTGGTTGATAGTATATCATTTTTGTTTTAAAATAGAAACTAGAAATAAAATATGTGAAAAGCCCACATTGTAAGGACTAAGACAAAAATGTATAAAAGTCCCTTCTTATATTCATTTATCATGCATTCAGTAAAGTTGGGTGATTATATGTAAGAAATTACATGCAAATATTACTAACAAAAGGATAAGTCACTCGCCTTAGGTGGAGATAACAAGCTCAAGTGTGAGCATGCATGAAAATATCCCAAAAGCTTATCCTTCTTTGGCATGCACTAGCTCCAACTAGGACAAAGATGAAGAAAAGATATATTTTTGGTAGAAAAAGGGATTAATACCATGTAATGTGAAAGTATTCATGTGATATGTAGAGAGGATACAAAATATAGAATCTATGAGAAGAACGGAAGGAACTTACATGGACTCAAGTGAAATTGGCTTAGGAGTGTGATTTCCATGCTTGATTTTACAAGAGCTTGAAGACTCACTAGCACTCATGATTTAAACATCCAAGAATTCTCTCCTCTACAAAGATGCTTTTGTTGGGTTTTAGGGGAGACAGAGAAGTCAGCGGAAACAAAAAATTTCTTCTCCCCGAACCCAATATAAAGGAATCGCGTCAACGTCTATACAGTAGGAAGGATGGTTTGTGGAATCATACCTTGTCCCGAGGCTTGCTCGGCGATAATACCTCGCGGCTTATGCGGTCTTCAACTCCGATCTTGGACGGTGTCTGTGCAGCTCCTGGTCTCACCGGGACTGACGACTCCTGGTCTCACCGGGACTATCAGGATTGACAGATGTCCTCCGAGCGGCAGAAGTCTCCCTCCTCTGAAGTAGTCTACATGGACCATCTGGAACTCCAATCTCCTTGTCACACAAGGAATCGGAAGGAGTCATACCCTCCTATCGGCGTACTAATCATCGACACACTCTCCTGCCACTAGTCGCTTTTCTACAGTTGTCTTTCCCTTATTGTGCCTCCCTTATCGGGTAGCACTTACCCGGGCTCTCTCAGTTACCACAACCAGAGAGAATGACAACTTTGCATAGCAACTGGTGTTCAGAGTTGTGTCATCAAAGAAGCCCCTAATACCCCTATATATATAGGAGGGTCATGGGATAGGGTTCTCTATCCCAGGAAATGTGGGATTAAAGCAGGAGTAGAAGGGTTCGAGATTTTCTCACAAATATGACATATTGTGACAGTTGAACCGATCGTTTCACCAACTGAAATGCTCGTTTTGGCCCCTGAGCCGATCGGTTGGGACCTAAGCCGATCGTTTGGGTCTCTCAACCGATCGATTGGTGCCCTGAACCGATCGGTTCACGGTCTTGATCCAACTCAAATTGACTTTCCATATTCATTTCCAACTAATCTAATATTAGTCCTTGTCCAAATCAAACTTGTACAAGTGATACAAATATATTTGCAAAATAGTCTTCTGATATTCCAAACGATCTCGGTTGGTCACACGAACCAATCGGTTCAACGATTGAGCCATCGTTTGGTGACACATGAGCTGATCATCTCACAACATGAGCCGATCAGTTCAACAACTTGAGCCGATCGGTTCATCTAATGAGTCGATCGGTTGGAGCAGTAGACTGTGCAAATAAGTCAATTGCAGTTTCAATCAATCTGATACTCTCAATCAACTGGTCTAACACCTTGAACACTATGATATTGAGCTATCAATTAATTAAGTGTTTAATTGAACTACTAAACTCCTTTAGTAATCAATCTAAACATCATTTGTGGATAAAACTCCTCTTCCAAATTAAATCCTATGTGTGTGACCCTGCAAGTCCATTTCACGTTGGTAGTGAAAATCTATAACACTAATGACTTCACAAGCAAAGAGCGGTGCCTAGTCGCACATCAGTGCTACCCAAGTGAAAAGAAAAGTTGGAGAACAACTTTCAATCCTACAATCCATGAATGGTGTTACAAAGAATGTATAATTCCTTTGTCACTGATATCTCAAATGAACTTGAGGCATGGAACAGTCATCCTGTCAATGTTCATTTACTTTCTTGATCTCAGAGTAGATTGAAGGAGATATGTATGACATCAATATCACATACTAATTCACACATGCATGTACTCCTATCTCAATCCTACTCATCAAGTGGCCATGGATATCAAACTCTTTCAGGAGGGACAAATCCCATATCTATCACTCACCCCTCAAAAGCCCCATGTGTCAAAGCCACCCAATCATCACCTTTATAACAACCCATATTTCAGGACTGTGTTTGATGATGTCAAAGTGTACCCAACGACATGTGTTGAGTGTAGTGATTTTAGGTCAAAGAATCACACTCACCACCATCACTGTGAGAACTAATTGTGACTACCATGTCATTGTTCCATGTGTCAAACTCATGGTGGGTCTGTCTGATACACTTGTTCTCTAACAAGTACCTATGTATTTGGTTTGATGTCTCCATATCATGACTAATGAGATTCTGTCATCAACCAACACAATAATCTAGTCTTGTGTGTCATTATTGTCTATCTACCTTCCACAATGACATCCGACTAGGGACATAATAAGAATGTACAAACTCTTAGCATTTGTATGATCTCATCGTTCATGTCCTCAACCTGAAAGCATACGTCATTGAGTACTGTCATTCTCTAGACATTCAATCTTTTCTATCATTATCTCATATGACTGAACCAGAAAGAATTGGAAGCTTTCCTTTGATGTTTATCAAATCAATCTTAATGTATCCCACCAATCATCCCATGATTGGCTCTCAGTGCATACATACCAACAGACTCCCACTTGCACTGTGAGCCAATCACCCTTGAATCATATTCATAGCGATCTTCAAACATGTCCCACATGTTACTATGTTGTAATGCTAATATAGTGAGTTATGGCAACACCTTGCCAAAGTTGGTATTAACTGCATGTCTCTCATCTCTTCATTGTACGTCACACGTATGAGATGGAGTTGCCATAATATGCGATCTAATATTCCTTTGCTGACCTTTAGCCACATTGCATGACCAAGCCCTTGTCATCAATGACCGGAATAACTATAAGTTCATCTCATGAACTTCCAGATCCATATAGTATCCACTGTTGTTCTCTAACACACGGATACTCGAATTTTCCTTTTAAACAGTTTTATTAGAACGTTTCCAATTACCAACAAACATTCACTTTTATATATCCCATATATATTTTGCGATTAATTTTCTATCCTTTTGGAAGTTCGCATCAATGTAACTCTTTACATTGAACCATTCCTTATCTCCATAGAACTAGTACTTATCAAGTTCTCCTGGTATTCCAGTAACCCTTACTGGAACTAGACAAACATCCACTCGTCATGTCCCACATACGAGTTATCAGGATGAGCATATCATATTGTCATGTCCTACATACAAGATGATGAATGCATCTTATTCTTTCTATGTCCATACATGCAAGATAATGGGATGATTACATACATGATAGATCCATATCTATTCTCAGTGTTCCCATTCTTCATAAGAATTTGACACTTAGCCTTGGTATATTAACTCCATGTAACATGGACAAGTTTTCTCCCACTGAATTTGTGCATACTGAACCCTTCAGTACATATTGTCAATGTATGCTCTCTCTTTTCAAGTCAAGAGTTTTTCGAGAACTATCTCTATAGATCTCTATTCCTATCATATATGAAATGTCTCTATCTTCCTTAAAGATAATTTCCACTTTGGATTTCCATTCTAGAACATTTCCATTTCACATCAACATGTGGAATGTGAATACGCTCCCACTAAATTACAGATCCCTTCTTTATCTTTGTCATATCAGTCAAACCCTTTGACCATATCATCAAAGTAAAGATCCCAGTTCTGAGTTTCCTGTACTCAATCAATCACATTTATTAGTCCATTGTAACTTATAGACTTCATTTGCATTAATGGATTCATAAACCTTATAGGTTGTGTCACGTACACATCCTTATTTTATTCCTCATAGGAATGCGGTTTTAGTATCATTATGCAAATCTCTTAGTCATTAAGTTGCAATCAACAAGCATCATCCTTCTCAAAATGTCATTCATGTGTCTTAACGCTTAAGACTTATTTGCACTTATGAATTTCATCCCAATGGGTGCTACCATCAAGGTCATACCTTATGGTTTACATGAAAGTCATTTAGGATGTAATGGTCATGAACCATAACTCAATATCCAGTTCCTCATATTCACCTAGATTGTTGACTCATCACATGACCAACTCATCACATAGATGATTGAGGTGTATCTGTCAAGGATATGAGAACTCGCAACTCCTTGTGATTCTTAATGTCCTTTATTAGTGTGTGGTATTCTTTATTTAAGAAGAATTGAGTTATTTGATAATCATTCTCTAACTCCTTAGAGTATGACTCCTTCTTGGTCTAGACATCATCATGCCTTAACCATGAGTTCACTATGATACATTATCATAATCACTCATGAGGATATCAAACATTTGGTCCAAGTATTTCATTCATTGATCTCATCAAGAATTAACACTTTACCAAATTTGGACTTCATGTATGATTTTCTTGAACACTTCAAGATATTCATATTGGTATTTCTCTAAACACCATTTGAAGTATTAGCATTTGTTCCAATAGGTATGCGAATGCATCATATGTATTATACCTAATTGGATAATCATTCTACCACTACCACTAGTGAAGATTGATTAATCATGTCCAAGAGATTCATGTCTCTTACTGGTTCTCAAACCAAAAGAGTCTAGTTTTATCCATCATATGGAAACTAGAAATGAATTTCTCATGATATATGCTAACTTTATTGTTTGAGTTATCAATAACTTTTAGGTATCATTTTATCTTATGCATACCAAGTACCACAAGATAAACAAGGCATTTCCACAAAGATCATATCTTTGAAATTGAAACATCAACTTTATTAATTGCCATCATTGTCATACAATATGCAAAAATAAAGTGTTTCTATCTATTGGCAAATATGAAATAGCAGTTCGTAACTCTATTACATGCCTTTAAGGCTGAAATAAACTAAAGTACTCCTATCGATGGCGGAAACATTTGCCCCATTTATTGAGTGCTTTACACTTTATATCTTGGTATCATATACCTCAAAAAGTGTTACAAGTTTATTTCATGACACCTTTAAGTGGAGACATCTGTCGCCTCCTTCTTCTTTTGTTCTTCCAGATAGAGAGGATAATTCCTTTTCCAATGTCCTGGCTTTTGACAATGGTGGCAATTGCCTTTCTTGGTCACACCTCCCTTGGCCTTGAGAGCTGAAGATGACTTGGGTTGTTGACTAGCATCAGAACCTTTCTTAGCCTTGCCTTTGCCCTTGTGCTTGGACTTGCCTTTCTTGCTGCTGATCATCATCACAGACTTAGGCTTGTCCTTCTTCATCTGTGTCTCGGCTGTCCTCAACAGGCCCAACAACTCTGAAAGTGGTCTGTCAAAGTTGTTCATGTTGTAGTTCATCACAAACTGACTGTAGGATTGTGGCAACGGTTGCAGTATCACGTCAGTAGCTAACTCTTGGATCAGGGGAAATCCCAATCTTGTCAATTTCTCCACATACCCAATCATTTTGAGTGTGTGAGGACCAACTGGATCTCCTTCTGTCATGATGGTGCGCTTCCACTAGAGGTGCAACACACTAGCCGATTTGACCCGACTAGATGCGCCCCACGAGGTCGGAATGCACGGGATGGGATTGTGCTTTCAAAATTTATAAACCTAAACTAGCTACCTACGTCTACTAAAACACTACACCCGCAAGCACACGGGGTCGTGTTGTAGTATAGGAAGGTGGCAAGTAAAGGGTCGATCCACAGGGAAAAGAGGGGGCGCTAGAGCTAGGTTAGTTTAGCTAGGTTCCTACTGCGGAGACTAGGGTTAAGGGTTTAAAGGTTGTTTTAATTGTTAAACTACTATGAGCAAGCGAGGAATTAAAGGCAAGAATGAAATCTACATTAACCCTAGACTAGATTAAGGCTAAATAGGAAAGCAAGGAAAGACTAAGCTAGGTATGAAAAGGGAAATTACACTAAGGCAAGCAAGAGAGAAGCAAAAGATCAATTACAGAACTAAACTAGCAGAAACAAGGCAAGAGCAAGGCAAGAAGCTAACTAAGCAAGAAAAGAACTAACTAAGCTAAGCAAGCACAAAACTAGGGTTTTAAGCAGTAAAGAGATGTGTGGGCTGTTTAGGGGTATGAACTTATCACTTAAGTTGGGGGTGACATGTGAACATTATGATTCCATTTAGATTATCCAAACCAAACAACAAGTTAGAGTATAATGAATTAACCTAAGCTACTAACTGGCCATGGATATGCTAGGTTGTGTATAGGGGAACTAGTCCCTAACACCCCCTACTACCCTTACGAGGCTCAATTGGGTTAGGGATTAGGTTCAATTCAATTAGAGTCTAATCAAGTCTAGATTTCTAGATTAGGCATTCCTAGGGCAATTAGGGGTCGAGGGTAATAATGGGGAGGTGAGATTAGGGTTTTGGACCCCAATTCCCCCACATTCTAGCCTTGAGAAGGCACCATGCTAATTGCACTAGAATTATCTAATCTAGCTACTTAGATCTCTCACTTAGGTTTAGGGTGATTTATTAAGATGTAGGAAGATGGGAGGCAACCTAGGGATCCAAGAATTGGACCTAGGGGCAAATCCCAAAATTCACACATATAAGCAATTTGCCTAAATTCCTAGGTGATTTCACACACAAACCAAAAAGTAATCTATGGAGAAAGAGATGCAAATAGAATATAATCATTAACAAATGAAATTACAATGTTTACATGTCATTTCCCCCCAACATGGTATCAAAGTAACATATTTTCCCCCAAACAGCCCGCCCAAGGGGCCTAGCTACTCATAACAAAGCAAAATACAAAAAGAGAGGAGAAAGAGGTAGAAGAAGCCATTGAGCTCAGTGTAGATGAAGAAGTCCTCCTCTCCAGCAGCTGCAGGGACGTCCTCCTTCTTCTCCTTGGATGAAATGGTGTGGAATGATGGAGGGAAGTGGATGGAAGGCTTAGATATGGGGGGTAATGTGGTGGAAATGGTGAAATGGAGTGGATTTGAGGTGGATATGGAGTGGAATGGAGTGGGTGGCGATTTGGGGAGCTAGGAAGGGGTAGAAGGTAGCCAACCTTCAATCCCCATCTGCCACTAGGGCTTATATAGGGATCTAGGGGGTCTAGGGTTAAGTTAGGGGTAAAATAGGTAAAGCAGTGAAAACTAGGTGGGTTTTGTGAGTAGCACGGCCGTGGTGGGTAGGGTAGACCACGACCGTGGTGGATGGGCATGGTCATGGGTTTATAAAATGTGGAGATCACAGAGAGGTGTGCATGGATGGCCACGGTCGTGGGGGGTCACCACGGTCGTGGTGGACACCTATGGCCACGGGCATGTTGATCGCCACGGTCGTTTTGGCCATTTTCATCGATTTCTGGGAGTTTTACTGATTTTTTGTACTTGGGGCATGTCCACCACGGTTGTGGTGGTGTCTCTCCCATGCATTTGAGCCTTGAACTTGATCATCCATGGAGGGTATTGCTTCAAAACATTCTTTGACCACTTGGGGTAGGTTGGAAGTGGTTTTGGCCTCATTTTGGGCTCCTCCAAGCCTGAGGAAACCCTGGATTGGACCATCCTCTTTCCATGCCATCAAGTAGTGGACAAAGTACCTATAAAACATGAAAAAAGCCTCCATAAGTGCATTTGATAGAAATAAGCATATTGGGGGAAATAACATGTAATCTAACAAGTATAGATGTGGCTGAAATGCAAAATGACACAAGATAAAGCCCTAAAATAGGGCCGAATCACATGACGCACTTGAACAGTTCCCTGGAGACATCATATCTCTCTTACCATGCTTGATCTTCATACATGTTCTTGAGATGCTGAATCATCTCAATGACATACATATTCTCATGTTGTCTCTGCAATCCATGGTTCATGGAGCACAACATCAAGCACTTTGCATCAACGACATCATCATAATGCTTCTTGTAAGCATCCCTTTCTGCCTTTGGTGCAGTAGGAGTAGGTTCCTCTGGAATTGGAGTATCCAGGACATAGAGCTTTCGCTCTTGAGTGAGAACAATTCTCAATGTCCTAAACCAGTCGTGGAAGTTAGTCCCATTCAGCTTGTCCTTTTCAAAGATCGATCGCAAAGAGAAGTGATTTTTGTTTGTTGCCATTTTTAATACAAAAGGAAAATATGCAATTTTAGTCCAAAACTCAATTTTGACTTATTTGATTGATTTGAAATTTGATGATATAATTAGGCCTTTAATTAATTATCACTCCCACTATTTTAGTTCAAATTGATAGCCCTCACCATCAATTCAAAAGATTGCAGCGTACAATCTTCTAGTGGGCAAGATCCTAAAATCCTCTAAGTCATGGACCAACTAGGGTTGTCACCCACAACTTAGATCTTCTAGGTAGACAACTTTTGCCAATTGCATCATATGCAACTCTTGTAAGATGTCATGTGCAACTCCTTGCCATGATCACTTCCATGCCTCAAGGTGCTAGATCCCATCTAGGTCACCTTGTTAAGTCCGACCCTAAGCCAACACGATGAATATACACCATGATAGGGCAGACCCACATATCCATCCTTCACGCTTCCATGAGATAGACGGTGCACCACGCTAAGGCGTGCCCACACTTGACCAATCAAGCTTTTCACGTGTGTCATATTTGGAAGGCATCTAAAACTTTAATATTTAATGAGGGATTTAGTTTTCATAGGTACATATACATATCCAAACACCACAATATATAGTACGTAACATATACATGCTATATCCTATAGAAAACATGTGAAATGATAAAAGTGATGATTATTTCCATCCTAATGTGATTCCTCGAGCCAAGAGGAATCACAGTCATCTAGGTCTACATCACATGCAACTTTATAAGATGAACTTCGTGCTTTGCCTTTCTGGGTTTGATCAACTCATCTCCATGATTGATTGGCTCGCCATCAGGCTGGTCGGTTGGGTGCCACCAACTGATCGATTGGCTCCTCCAACCGATCGGTTCGCCAAGTAATCATGAATTTCCTCATGGCCGCCACCTGCTCGTCTCGCTCCTCGAACCGGTTGTCTGAAATGCTAACCAATCAGTTCACACCATGAACCGATCGTCTCAATCATCATCAGGTTGTCCGTCGTTCTTTGACATAATAGGAAATAAAAATTCTATCCTATTTTACATTGTAAAAAGGGAACCCTGAGTTACATTCGGGGGGAGCAAAGGTAGGAATGAAATCTCGAGTTATCTCGAATTACATCAAGAATAACAGAAAGAGAATCGATGCGCAGACCGAGATGTAAGCAATCACATACAACCACACACATATATAGGGTTTATTGGCCATAACCACGCTATACATCCACCACAAAACTCATTTAAGGGTGACGCATATCGAGTGCATTCATATTATATATCATATATGTACATTGGGATTTGTGGATTTAGGATTGGACATGCATAAAGCCAATTCTATTCACATCGTATGCAATAAATAAATGCGAAAAATCAAAATCGATCACATCGATAATCCTAAAGTATAGAGTAGTTGACGTGGCTCTGATACCACTGTTGGGTTTTAGGGGAGACAGAGAAGGCAACGGAAACAAAAAATTTCTTCTCCCTGAACCCAATACAAAGGAATCGTGTCAATGTCTATACAGTAGGAAGGATGGTTTGTGGAATCATACCTTGTCCCGAGGCTTGCTCGTCGACAATACATCGTGGCTTGCATGGTCTTCAACTCCGATCTTAGACGGTGTCTGTGCAGCTCTTGGTCTCACCGGGATTGACGACTCCTGGTCTCACTGGGACTGTCGGGATTGACAGTTGTCCTCTGAGCGGCAGAAGTCTCCCGCCTCTGAAGTAGTCCACACGGACCACCTGGAACTCCGATCTCCTTGTCCCACAAGGAATCAGAAGGAGTCATACCCTCCTATCAGCGTACTAGTCACCGATACACTCTCCTGCCACCAGACGCTTTTCTACAGTTGTCTTTCTTTTTGTGCCTCCCTTATCAGGTAGCACTTGCTCGGGCTCTCTCAGTTACCACAACCAGAGAGAACGACAACTTTGCAGAGCAACTGGTGTTCTGAGTTGTGTTGTCAGAGAAGCCCCTAATACCCCTATATATATAGGAGGGTCATGGGACAAGTTTCTCTATCTCGGGCAATGCGAGATTAAAGTAGCAGTAGAAGGGTTCGAGATTTTCTCACAAATTTGACATATTGCGGCAGCTGAACCGATCGTTTCACCAACTGAAATGCTCGTTTCGGCCCCTGAGTCGATCGGTTGGGACCTGATTCGATCATTTGGGGATCTCAACCGATCGGTTGGTGCCCTGAACTGATCAGTTCACGGTCCTGATCCAACTCAAATTGACTTTCCATATTCATTTCCAACTAATCTAATATTAGTCCTTGTCTAAATCAAACTTGTACAAGTGAAACAAATATATTTGCAAAATAGTCTTCTGATATTCCAAACGATCCCGGTTGGTCACACGAACTGATCGGTTCAATGATTGAGCCGATCATTTGGTGACACATGAGCCGATCGTCTCACAACATGAGCCGATCGGTTCAACAACGTGAGCCGATCAGTTCATCCCGTGAGCTGATCGGTTGGAGCAGCAGACTGTGCAAATCAGTCAATTGTAGTTTCAATCAATTCGATACTCTCAATCAACTGGTCCAACACCTTGAACACTATGATATTGAGCTATCAATTAATTGAGTGTTTAATTGAACTACTAAATTTGTTTAGTAATCAATCTAAACATCATTTGTGGATAAAACTCCTCTTCCATATTAAATCCTATGTGTGTGACCCTATAGGTCCATTTCACATTGGTAGTGAAAATCAATAACACTTATGACTTCACCAGCAAAGAGTGGTGCCTAGTCGCACATCAGTGCTACCCAAGTGAAAAGAAAAGTTGGAGAACAACTTTCAATCCTACAATCCATGAATGGTGTTACAGCGAATGTATAATTCCTTTGTCACTGATATCCCGAATGAACTTGAGGCATGGAACAGTCATCCTGTCAATGTTCATTCACTTTCTTGATCTCAGAGTAGATTGGAGGAGATATGTATGACATCAATATCACATACTTATTCATACATGCGTGCATGCCTATCTCAATCCTACTCATCAAGTGGTCATGGATATCAAACTCCCTCAGGAGGGACAAATCCCATATCTATCACTCATCCCTCAAAAGCCCCATGTGTCAAAGCCACCCAATCATCACCTTTATAACAACCCATGTTTCAGGACTGCGTTTGATGATGTCAAAGTGTACCCAACGACATGTGTTGAGTGTAGTGATTTCAGGTCAAAGAATCACACTCACCACCATCACTGTGAGAGCTGACTGTGACTACCATGTCATGGTTCCATGTGTCAAACTCACGGTGAGTCTGTCCGGTACACTTGTTCTCTAACAAGTACCTATGTGTTTGGTTTGATATCTCCATATCATGACTAATGAGATTTTGTCATCAACCAACACCACAATCTAGTCTTGTGTGTCATTGTTGCATATCTACCTTCTACAATGACATCCGATTAGGGACATAATAAGAATGTACAAACTCTTAGCATTTGTATGATCTCATCGTTCAGGTCCTCAACATGAAAGCATACGTCATTGAGTATTGTCATTCTCTAGACATTCAATTTGTTCTATCATTATCTCATATGACTAAATTAGAAAGAATTAGAAGCTTGCCTTTGATGTTTATCAAATCAATCTTAAAAGACCCCTAGGGTTAAATTAATATCATAAATATAATCTTGGATAGGAGAAAAGTGTATTTCAACAAAAAAGAGGCAACTTTGACCCTGCCTATTAAGCTCCTATGGGTTGCAACAACCCAAAAATGTTGTGAAAGTTCCCACTTTGAGCTATGTCTGGGTGCATCAACCACTTGATGACATGGATTGGTCACTGGAAGGTCTGCAATGTCTTGAAGCAGTCATATCGATCCCAGAAAACACACATCGACTATACAAGGCAGTTGAAGCAGTCCACCATCCAATGCATTTGAAGTGACCTAACCAAAGACTGTCCTAATCCCTCTAATCCATCCACATTTCACCAGTCAATCCAGTGGCAAGCACTAAGTTACCTGTTAATGTATGAAAAAAATTCCAAGATCTCATTCAATCAAATTTTGAACATATATTATTCCCATGATTGAAAACATATTTGTGCTTTATCATACAACACATACATCCAACCTCATGGGGAAACCTAATTAACCTTGAATGTGAGTCTAAAGCGATAACTAACACAAAAGTCGCCATTATACCAATTGAGGCCAAATAAAATCTCAATGAATTTAAGAAAAATTGATAGAAGAGTAAGCTCAAAACTCAAATCATCTCAAATGGGCTCAATATAATATAACCATGTATATTAACAATTTACACAAGCTATATCTATCGCAAATCTTTTCATAAAGCATATGTATGTTCTCATAGAACAAGAATATACTTCTAATTTTACATGGAATCTCACTAAGGCATGTTTCAAATATAGCATTGACATGTGTATGACATAGCATCTATGTTTACTATAACTTATATAATTCACATGGCATTATAACCATAAAAAGATATTCAAGAAGAAAACATGTATGAAGTACAATGATATGATGTCTTCCAATCCTGATTGAGTGTGCCAGAACTCTATGTAACTAGAACAACCTCATCACAACTTCACAACAACTCCTCACCAAATGTCACACATATGCTCTGCAAATTTGATGCATAAAAACATTATTAACGTATTTTATGACCCAAAAGACAACCATGAAAGGGGGTGTTTCTTTTATTATTTCTCATATTTTTGAAGGGAAAAAAATCATATAAGATGGAAAGATATGTTTGAATAACATAATATATAATCATCTAAGGCACAAGTACAAAGAGAACAAGTCATGCTTACCTCTAATCAACATATTATCATGTAGGCTTCTTTACTATGCACATTTTACTCATATTAAGCATACTTCTTATCCATCATAACACATTCCTATTGTGGTATCTCCTAAACACCTACTAGGATACAACTAAAGTCTGACATTCCAGGCTCTCAGAGTAATGTCATAAAGTCTCAACTACTCGTGGGATATGAAAAGGGTAAAACATCTTGAAACAAAACTGTACATCTAGGGATATACTTTCTCCTTCCTATGGCATAGGGGTGAGACGTGGCTCTACCCAATCTCCCTCTTATAGTATTGGGGTCTTTTCCCATCTAAGTGGGTCCTCCTAATACTTAGGGTTGGGGTCTTTATACCATCTATATTGCTACCCCTAACCCTTCTACATCATCACATGGCATGTCTAATAGCCATGGACCACCTAGATCATCTCAAATACATAACTAATTAGCATCATCAAATAACACCCACCATCTACATCGTATCATATTATAATTCACATTCATCAATGCTAAGATCATTAAGCAGTCGTACATCACAAGTAATTAAGTATGGACAAGCATTGAGGTTATGTATTCATCATATCATTCATTTTGCATTTTATGTTATCATTCCTTCTTTATCCTTAGGCATCATTAGTCATCATCATTCTCATGCTTGTTTTCTTACTATGTTTTCTACATCATTAGGCTTTCACTAGATATTCATAATTCTCTTTGAGCAACACGATTCTCATAAGATTAGGACTAATATAACATGCACAATGTCCATACAAAGATACTAGCAAGAAGAAAGGCTCGTAGTAATGATTAAAATGTGAAACCATAATAGATATGCTAATTGATAGAGATAAACACTACTAGGTTTTCAATAGTATCCTTAGAAATTTCATAACAAGATCCATTATTCCATGTATAACACATATTGTTTTTTCATAACAATATCCTTTGCAATTTCATAACAAGATCCACTAAGAAAATTTCATATACAAACCATATTGTTTTTTGTTCTTGATTTAGGAATCCTCACTAATTATATAGGCATGTCATATATCATACAAGAAAAAGATCTACGGTCAATATTCCATTACCATCACCATCATATGGAGGATAATAAATATAAAATTTCATAATATTCAATCGTTCACGTATATATTTACTGTAGAAACTATGAAAAGAAACATAGTAAATTCTAGCCTTGCAATTCACATATAGTTGTTTTAAAATTTTAAAATCTAGGAAAACAGTAAGTGTTTCCATAGAAAATACCCATGAACACAACATGCAAGCATCAAATTACCAATATATATGCATTTCCCCTCTCCCCATCCCTTTTGTATACATATTTAGTGACGAGAAGTATCTATTTACATCCAAGAAACCAAATGGAACCAAGACAAGCTCCAAACACCTCAAGGGAGCATCATATAATCTTCTCTTCAGGCTCAGGAAGAGGACATCAAGAAGATGGTCTCCTCACATCCAACCCATGAGTCCACATGCACTAACAGGTCCAATGAATCTTTTTCTACCTTTTTTCTAGACAAGACACCAAGAAAAGTGGGTAGATGGTGAAGATAACTTAAGACCCTTAAGAACAACCCTAATAAATTGTTAAAGTCTCCAAGTATAGGATGAGAATAATAAGTGAAGAGAAGGGAAGAACCAACCTCAAAGGGTGTTCATCCACCAAGATCTTCCTACACTAAGTCTTATGCATGATAAGTGATGCTAGAATCTCCCTAGATTTCCTCTTCAATTAACCCTCTATGATTTAAAACTCCATATAGGAACAAGTGAATGCTTACTTGCAACATAATAGAGAGCAATCCTATATAGATAACCAACCCAAGAAAACTACCTCCATAACTAAACAACAGAGAAAACTGAGAAATCTATTATTTTTATGTACACTCATCCTGATTTCCAATACAAATGGGCTTGCATCAGGAATCCAAAAGATTGATGTGTCTAAATCCAACTACTCATCTTATACTTGATTGATTTCAAGACAACTTAAACAATTTGGTCAACCCATGAACTCTCCCCTTTTTATGGAAAGTTGAACGATTTTATGGCAACTCGATAGATTCCTAAGCCTTATATCCGGCCACTTCAGGTCAGGATCCTATCAACTGATGGTTGCATATTGTACTTTGGGGTTGGTGTAATTTCCAAAAAAAAGTTGTCCAAATATTCATCATCCCAAACACCAATCCATCCATACTCTATCTCAAGCATACCAAACCCTGACTTAGCCACATATACATACAATTATATATGTATATATACAAACACACACACACACACACATATATATATATATGTGTGTACATATATACACACACATATATATGTGCATATATATACATATATATGCTTTTTTTGGGTCAGTCAACACTCCTTTTTTTGTATTTTTGAAAGATTGCAAAATAGAAAAAGAAGTAAACGGAAGATAAAAGATTGTATAGACTCTTACAAAGTAGAATAAACCAAGACCTATAAGAGGAAATAATATAGAATGGGAAGAGAGAAATGAGGACAAAAAGAATGGCCAAGAAAATCTAAGCAGAAGAACAAAAACACATCCACAAGGCTTCCCTTACAGATCTTAAGCTCCTAAACACCACAAGGGAAATAAACTTTGAAAATGTTCATATGCTTTAATATGGAAATAACCAAGTCCATGAAACATAACAACGTCCATGGACTGAAAGGCATAGCTGAAGAAATACATCACATAAGGCTAACCATCTTGCTCATTAGCTCCATGACACCACAAGAGAAAAAGTTTGAAATCTATCATAGCCTTCAACAAGGGGATAAGGATGGGGTCAAAGAGAAAGGTTTTGAAGATGAGAGTAGAACTCTGTGATTTGAAATCTGAAAATCATATTTCAGGATGAAACTTCAATCTAGAAACAAACCCAGTCCAGGAAAACACAATAACAAAAAAAAATCAAGAATTAAAGAAATAATTACAACCACGCGACCACAAAATGTTTAGACTTATGAGCTAAAAATACTACCCATCACATTATCATTTCTTATTAAGGATGAAAGATATGAAAATACTCTTCAATATGAAACCAAAGCTTGATAACATATCTATACATATTCTCATGGACACTTCAATTTCTTTCAGTCCAATAGTGATAGCATATAAGACCACATATCATATTCCTTTTAACAGAAGAATCATTGATGAGGGAGTCCCAATCAGATGACATGTGGTAACAACATTGTATATGACAACTTCATTCCTACCTTTTTTGGTAAAATAACAAGAAAACATTCAATGGTCGGTGTCTTCATATCCATTCTTACAAAGAAAACACACTGAAGCCGACCAAATACCCCTTCTTCTTGAGTATTTAGAAGTAAGTAATCTTTTATGCTTCACTTTCCATAAATGTAGAATACCTCTTTTGTGAAATTTGTAGTTTTAGATCCATTTGAAATAATCACTTTCTAAGCTTTTGTTCCTAACAAAGTTCTAGACAAAATTGAAACCAATGAGCTTTTTGTAATAGAAGATTAGATGGCCATCAGAGACAAAGATAGTATCGAGTTCCTAAAAAAACAATAAAAGTTCCTTTTGACTTTAGTTATTTTCTTTGGGATCACACCATTTCCCTTCAACAATAGTTATACCTAAGGGATTATTCTAGCATAGCCCTATTTTAACAATCATTTCTTTCCCAACATAATCAATAAGAAACTTAAAAGAGTTATAAGGGTCTTTCCACAACATAAAAGAATTACCATCACCAATATGAAAAGTAATAAAAAGAAGAAGACCAACACAAACTCTAGTTATATTGTTGAACAACCACGAGTTGTTAGGGATTCCATAACCATCCAAAAAGAAGATTTCTTTAAGTATTTCTCTAAAATCCATTTAACCCAAAGGGAATCCCTTCTTACTTGAAATATCCTAGGCATTCAGAATATGTCAATCTTTGGAAACATCTCAACATTTTTTAATTCCAAGGCTCCCTTATAGCTTAGGTTCAGTAAACCTATCCCATATGATCAAGCGTAAATTTCTCTTAGATTCCAAAGTACCCCACAAGAAATCCCTACATAGTATATCCATCTGATCTATAATAGAAGTAGGGATGGGAAAAGAGAACAACCAATACAGGTGCATACTAACTAAAGTGGACTTAACAAGCTCCAATCTTGCAGCCATAGACAAGAGTTTGAACTTTCAACTTTGCAACTTATTTATCATATTATCAATAATTTTAAAGAAATGTATCTTCGATAATTTCCTATTTAAAAGAGGAATCCAAGATATTTGGAGGGAAAAATCCTTCATTGAAATCCAAAAACTCTAAGATCGGATCCTTCATTGCACCTTTGCTAAAAAAATAGAGCCTTGGAAGAATTGACCTTAAGTCTAGAATCCCTACCAAACTTATCCAGGATATTTTTTAGCTCTAAAGAATCATCAACATTAGCTTTAGAAAATAACATCAAGTCATCAACAAAAATAAGATGAGAGACACTAAAGTTCTTGGAAGCAGCAATGGGGGACAAATTCCCATCAATGACAGTCTTCTTCATTAGCTCAGAGAAACCCTAACTACAAAGACAAAGAGGCAGGGAGTTGTTGGATCCCCTACCTCACAGTTATAGGGATAAAATAGTCAAAAGGATTTCCATTCACCAACACCTAATAAGAACTTGAGAAAAAAAATCAAACCATTTAATCCAAATGGTTGTGAACCCCATTTTATGCATAATAGAAAATAGATAAGTCCATTTCACCGAGGCATATGCTTTTGAGATATTAGCTTGGATGGAAGATAATTGTATTTCTTAAAGTCACTTAGAATCTCATTGGTAAGAAGAGTAGAATTATTGATACTCCTCCTTTTAACAAGAGCACACCATGACAAATCAATAGTAGTAGGCAAAATCTTCTACAATATGTTAGGTAAGATCTTTGAAATCAATTTATAAAAAGCACTGTATAAAGCTATGGGTCTCTAGTTTTTGATATCTAAAGAATAAGAGACTTAGAGATAAGGTTTATGGAAGTCATGTTGGCTTCTTTAAGAATACTCCCATTATGGAAATATTCCATCACGATATCGCATACATCATCACCAATAATGGGCCAAGTCTTTTTATAAAAAACTATTAAAGTCATTTGGACTTGGTTCTTTATAAGCTTTGTTTTCATTAATAGTATCTTCAATCTCCTCCCTTGTGATAACAACAATGAGGTTGCTCTTTTGAATAGGTGAGAGAATTTTTCCTTTCCACTCACCATTCCAAACATCATTAGAGATTTATTATTATTAAATAGATTGGAATAGAAGTCAGTAATAAAATTTCTAATCACCTCAAAACATTAGGTAATGCTTGTATAAACCATAAGCCGGTTGTTGAATTAGTATGCCTTATAATTTTCATAGAAGCGTAGAAGAAAGAAGCATTAGAATCACCTTCCTTGAGCCAAGAAATTTTGGATTTCTACCTCTATAAAGATTCTTGCTAATCAACATCCAACCTAGTTTGTTTTGTGAGAGACTTGGAAATAGAACACAATGCTTCATTAGTTGGACCTAAATCAGACACAGATTGGGCTCTAGTAGCAAGATACTTAGATATTTTAACTTTCTCATGAATATCTCCAAAATGATTTTTATTCCACACTATAAGATTGGATTTTAGAACAACCAGTTTTATGTACAACTTATACATGGCATGTCCATGAACCTCAATACTCTAGGTGTTTTTTTATAACAAATAGAAAATCCTCATGAGAAACCCAAAAATTGATGAATTTTAAAGGAGATTTGACCTTTCTAGGATGACCAATAGAAAAAACAATCCTCATGTGATCACTAATGATATTCAATATAACTTCACCAGAGATATCAACATTAGAGGTTAACAAATAAAAATTATAGAGAATACGATCTATTTTAGAAGTAACAAAATCCAAACCATCTTCCTTGTTATCCCAGGTGAAAGGACCGTGCATATCAAGTTCAAATTAACCACAATTAAGGACATAACTATTAAAGTCATCCATAGACTTTTTGTAGGAAGTTGTTACCTACTGTTTCACAAACCTTAAGGACATAACTATTAAAGTCAACTATAGACTTTTTGTAGGAAGTTGTTACCTACTATTTAATAAACCTTACAAACACAGTTAAAATCACCCATCAGAACCCAAGGTCCATCTACAAGAGGGGGAAAAATCTTTAATAAAATTTTGAAGGTTCACTCTACCCAAATCAGGATTGTGCCCATAAATTGTTGAAAGATAAACAAGAGAACCATTGATGCTGACTTTGGCATGAATAGATTGATCCATTTTAGAGATCTTCAAAATATCACAAATCTTTCTTTTGAGAAGATGACTATTCTCCTCAAAACACGTGAAGAATGATTTGACAACCATTGATACCCTAGAAAATGTTTACCGATAAAAGTGGCAATCTTCCTGACTCTAATCTTTGTATCTATAAGAATAATGATATCACTTCTGGATCTATAAATCTCTCCTCCGACACCCTCAATCTTATTATTAACGCCTCTAAGACTCTAAGAAGAGATATATATGTAACAACACATTTTCAGATTAACCATCTAATTAGGGTTTACTTAGATGATTGCATGCTTAACTAGATTGATCATTGTTTAAAGCTTGATTAATAATGGTAGTGTAATTTGTGATTCTCTAAACCTAATAAGAAATGCTAATCATATTTTTTAATCAAATAATTAGGATTTGAGAATTTTAGGGTTTGAGAATTAAAAGCCCTAATCGACCAAAATTAGGGTTTTGGTAGCTTATGAATGCAAAATTTGATAAGTATAGTGGTGTACTAATAGTATTTTATATAAAAATTTGATTTAGTCAAAATATGGATGTAGTTTTGTTAACCCAAATATAAGTATTCATGTAAAATATCAGAATTTTTGAATAATATTTCACATGTTTGTCGGCCGAGTTTCCCCAGGACAAACTCATCTGACCATGCATTCAGGATGAAATATAGCAATTTGATATTTGAATTTTATCTTTTTGGTATATCTAATTGGTCTAAATTTTAAAAATAGTTGGAAAACTCCATTTTAGACATCTTGTTAAATTTTCATAATTTTTGGATGATGTTTAATCTTTACAGAGTGTAGTGTCCGCCAAGTTTCATATTAGAAACAACTCGACCGACCAAGCTGCAGATTATAGTATAGCAGTGTAGTATTTAATTTTTATTTATTTATATATAACTCTAAATAATCTGAAATTTTAACTTGAGCTCTAAAATTCCATCTCATGTTACGTGATAAAGTTCACAATTTTTGGGGGAGATTTGACATGTTAAGTAAACAATTTTCAATAACATTTTTATGATAGAAAATTCAACTAAAATATAAGGAAGTGTTAAATTGGATCAATTTGCAATTGACCCAAGCACCTTGATTGAAATATATGAGTAACCTAACACCCAAGGAGATCGCATATTTCATGATTCTTTCTAGAGAAACAAAATCCTAGAGAGAGTGGGGGAGTTAGGGTTTGGGAGGAGAAAATGGTGGAATTGACGATCGAAGGTTTCACCATCTGAAAAGTGATGAAATCAAGTAAGTTTAGCTTCTCTGCATAGTTTTCCATGGTGAATCTTCTCTCACATGTCTAGATTACGTACCTCATATGATTTGATTCAAAATGATATCAAATCTCCCTCTTTTCTCACTCTTTCTCTCCTGATCTCCATTTTTAGGGTTTCCGAGTTGAGAGGAGGAAGAAATGGATTCAGTTGCTACAGTTTGATAGGATTTCTAAAAATTTAGAGTTTTAGGTTATTGTCACCTTATGTGAGTTCTTATATCCATATTAAGATTTATATTCATGTAGAAAGCCTAATTCTGTCTGGGTAAAATAATCTAAAACATTGTTGTATTTGTATGTGATTGGATATTGATTTGGAAATATATTAGGGAATCAAATTCTACTGATTTCGATTATTTCTCATTGAATTGAACTTTTTTAGTTCCTAATATATTGATTGATTTTCCAAGGAAAATTCTATGGATAAAGGACTATGGTATTACATGTGAATATTGCCTAAAAATCAGCCCAATACCTGAAATGCTCGGGAATAATGTTTGAATTATATTAGAATGAATTATACAAGTGTATGGTTGAATCTTACTTAAATTGAATATGTTATAAGCATAAGGATCGGTATGAGGTGGAAATATTCCCTATTTATGGTTTGTGTTGAGGGATTGAATCAAATGAGTCAATTAATCAATGTATACTTATGATTGATGAATGAAATATGTGAAAATGGAAGCTAGGGTTTCTATGTGTGTGAATAGCCCTAATGAACCTTGTGAACCATGATGGGATTACTGAATGATATGATGCTGATGATATGTTGAACTAAGAATGAACTCTTGAAAATCCTGGAAGTTTAGTATCAATAGAGTATGAGTGATAAAGCTAGAACTTGTATATAATGTTGTAAATGTGATGAAATGCTGAATTGTAGGTATTAATACTTCAATTGAAGATGATGAGTCATACTAATATGATCTAAGACTAATGAATCTATTTTATCATGACTCATCATACTAATATGATCTAAGACTAATGCATCTATTTTATCATGACTTATGAGATGATGAGTAAACCCTCACATGAATGTGGGTCCTTTTATGCTAGCCACATAATTGATTTTATGTCCTCACCAGTGTTAATTACTACTCATATTAGGCACCTTAACATTGGAATGGATGGGCTTGGTAGCACTTGTTATACAACTTCAATCTAGACCAAATGTACCACTTTGGCTTGCAATGTTATGTGGGAAACCCTAATTTATCTTGATGATGATGTGAGTGTTAACCATATAGATGAAAGTTTTGACATTGTCATGCATCTCTTCCAGAGGATAGGGGTAGACTATCAGAAAGGTAATGCAAGTTTGACTTCAATGTCTGGATAGTTGACCTAGATGTCAAAGAGATACCTTTTCAGGGGAGTTCCTTTACGTGGGTTAACAAACATACAAATACTCAAACAATGCGACATAGATTTTGAAGGGGCTTTGTGGATCAAAATAGTATGTTGTGTTAAAGGTGATTCATCTTACTGGAGATATGGTGTTAGACCATTTCCCCTAGATGGTTTAATTTGGTGTAATATCTGGCTACACCATGTCCTTTCTCTTTTCTAGAGTGTTGGATTACTCATAAAGGTTATCTCAGTATTTGAGGATGGTATAAAAATGGAAGGATGGGTGATCCTTTCTACATTTTTTTTCCCAAATGAAAAATCTTAGGAAACACCTAACGAGATGGAATAAGGAGATCTTTGGGGCCAACTTCCTAATGAAGAAGAATCTTGAGGATATGGTTCACATCTTGCATATGAATTTTTAACACCACCCATCCATGTTGAGCGAACGCTTGTTAATTGAAGCTGAATAAGAGTTGGATGTGGTTGTCAGTTAAGGGTAAATTTTTTGGAAGGAAAATCATAGTGGATTGGAGAAATGACATGGATAGAAACACTATATTATACCATGTTGTGGCCAAAGGGGTGAAAATTGATGATATATTCATTGTTGTTGGCTTTTGGTGGACGTTTTGTGACAAATGTACATGATTTGTCTATTCTAATGGTAAAAAAAATCTAGATTAATGTAACCCTATTAGGAACATCCTATGTCAAGTGGATAAGGCCTTCTTCGATGTTATCCCCTTAATTTTTTTTTCAGTTGGTGATAATATGTCCCTTTCTAATTTCTCATAAGACTTGGAAGTCTTATAGGCCATCATACGGATGGTTCGTTATACCATGTTGAGACCTAATGGATTCTAAGTTTTATCTATCTTTTAGGGACGTTATCAAAGATTTATTACGTTGGCTTCTAATTTCTTCAAGGTGCCATATGCCATAGAAGCTTGAAAAGTAACATGTCGGTCTTGATTCCTAAGATGGGTGATGTTGTAAGCCTCTCCAATGAATTTCATACCACTTCGATTGAAAATGTATCCCTTCACAATTTGTCTCACATTTTAATCATAGCCTAGCTTCCAATATTCCATTATGGTTTCTCTTGAATAAGGCACTTTTATAAGAGGGTGGGATATTACGCACAATATCAAGTTGAAGAAAGAAAGAATTCACAATATAATTAGGGTTGATCATCATGGAGATTCCATCAAATATGACATGTCCAAAGTATATGATTTTTTAAATTGAAATATTCTCATGTAAATTCTTGCAACATTTGGTATGATGTTATTGTTGATATATGTTTGTGCTTTTTAAAGATGTCAATCGTGGCCAATAATGTGTCCCGTGTTTTTTTCCCGATAAAAAAATGCCTCAAATAGAGAAATCACGTTTCCCTATCCCACTTTATATCATATGAAGAGACTCTATGCATTGTGGTTTCCCTTTCTCTAGATTAGGGACATATTGACCCATATTACACTAGAGGTGAGGGATCGTCTCCTCCTATCCTCTTCTATGTTGATAATCTTGTTTGCTTGACACTTAGTTTCTCCTCCACACTTCATCGTATTGATAGCATCCTGAGAGTAGCCCAAATGGTAAATCTTGTTATGAGTGGTACTGTGGGTAGCATGACCAAATTTCGAAGCCTACTAGGTCACCGTAGGAGGGAAACATAAACCTCTTTGTGGGGCTCAGATAGATACTCATAATAGGATTGACTGCCTCTTAAGAAATTATAATTTTATTAAAAAATCATGATAGAGATTTGTCTGGGTAGTAAGTCAATGGGACTAAATGTGTCTTCTTGTCTAGGGCTAGAGAGACAACACAACCCTCTCTTATTACTACTATGTTGGGCATTCAAAACCTTAGGGATTATTTCAAGTGCCTTGGTGTTCCATCTCGAGGGGACGAATAAATATCTGACACTTCTCTTTCCTCGATGAGAGGATCGATCTTAACTCACTTTGTAGAGAGCCAAGCTACTACACTTTGATGGACTCCAAGTGTTGATCATCCATACACTCTCTTCCATTATATCATATACCATGGCAAAATATAGATGCTTCAGTTATTTTTGACACGGATCAACTCGATGATCTCCACTTTCCTTTGCATAACGAATCATCAAAGGAGTGTCTTCACCCACATGTGTTGTTGACTAGGGTTTTCAACATTGGATCAGCATCAATTGTACCTCCCCCTGAGCCCTCACGGTCAAAAATTGATAAGGCACAAGTATCTACATATGATATGTTTGGCTATTCATATTTTGACATATTGGATTTTTTTTAATCCATTTGTCCAAATTTTATGTTTGGTTTGTGGGATTGGGAAAATATAACTAATATCGGGACTTTTGGACATAATAGGAATCCTATATTTTTCACTCCATCAAAATATGTTGGACGCCAAGGGTTAGACAGAGGGCTATCAAAAATATAAATCCTATATATATCAAATCCAGCAAAATCAACATAAATTTTACTTTATGGAACTTTGAGAATGTAGCATTTTGATAATGTGAGATGGAAACAATATAAGAAACCTAAAAAACACTATGACCAAACTCACCCTACACATCCAAAAAAACTTATTTGTTGTAGGATCTACAGAGATCATATAGGCCCTCTAATATAATAAAGCACATATTATTTTGCTACAACTTCTACTGCATAGTTATGTATCACGTGAGAAGTCCAAACAACATGTCCAATACATTTCAGTGGTGAACCACTGATAATATGTGACATGGTTTTTTTTATCTTGATGTTATAATTCAAGAAGACAAATTGTGCAAGGCGTTAATACATATGATAGAAATGTGCAATATTATCATTCAACCTTGTTCGGTTAGTGGAGTCAGTGCTTAGGAAGTGCTCTTGCCATAACCTAATTCATCGGTTCAAAAATGCCACCCACAGAATCATTTACGAATATACAACATGTCATCATAGTCAACACTCAACACCAACATATTTTTTTAGAGTTTTTTCTAAAACATCTTCAGTTCTCCCAAAATTCCTAAAAACCCCTTCTCCTTCACCTTATACCAGCTACCCCTATCAAAGGAAAACGTTCTAGGTGAGTTTTCAAGTCCAATTTTAGATCCAATTTGTCCTTTTCATACAAAACAAACTACATAACTAGAAAGATATGTTATTTTTCAGTCATCCAACTTGTTTATGTGAAAAGAACAAATGTGATCCAATCATGAACTCCGAAGTCATTATCTATAGCAAACATTTTTTCAAAATCCTCCATATTGTTAGCTTCCATCAGCTCCATTTGATGGAAGGTATCATAGATGTTTAAGTTTTCACTACATTCTTATAATTTGGTCCTTGGATTTTCAAATTATATAACTATTCTAAATAATAATATGTTAATGATAGGGGGCACTTAAGTATGCCATATCCAAATAGAGGGATCTAGTTTGGACTTGTAGTTGAAGAGGGTTTGGTTTGAACTCATAGTTGAAGTGCTCTCAAGATGACAAGCATGCTTATTCAGAATAACACGACATGTGATAACCTACTGCCACATATTAGGAGTGAGAATTTACCCATGGTGTGGTTAGTTTTTTACATGATACATTCAAACTCGTAAATCCGATATGCCCTACACGGGAAAAAATTTGGTCCCATGTGCTAATTTTGACAATTTAGTTCAGTTTCATATTTAGACACATGTACCAAAATTTGTGGGTTCCACTTTTCAAAATATTGATTCATGATTTGGCAAATCCTAGCCTAGATCAATTCCATGTTACATGAATATAAGATTCAAGTTATGTGAAAGTAAAATTTTGACATACCTAACAAATATGTCTCTTATTTTTTATGAATCTATATTAGTTTTAGGCTGGTTGAAATTTGGATTGGGTCAGTTATGGATCCTAAATTTAGTAATCCATGTTGATTTCAAATATGGGAAAAGCTATTGAAAATTGGTTCTAGGTCGATTGAGGTTCTTCTTGTAAGAAATTTAATCAGCCTTTTCTGGCCCATAATTGACTCAAGACTCAAAAAAATATAGCCTTAAAGTGAGTTCATGAGTGATCTTACCGCGAGGAATTCTCTCCATAACCTCAATTTTTTTCAACAACACCACATATTAAAATTATGGAATGTTTCAAAATAAGAGGAAGTTGATTCCTGGTTTTACTTTTCACAATTTGGGTCAGTTCCACATTTGGTCAAATCCAGGCTGAATCAATTTTGGTTTGATAAATAAAAAGTTTAGTTATAAAATTACATTTTTACGACATGTAATTTATAGGTTCTAACTTCATGAATCTGGGTCAGATTAAGGTTGGTCATAATCTACATCTGATTCGATGTCGGATTCTAGATTTAAAAATCCAAACTGGTTCCAAATTTAGTTACAGTGAACAAATTTTGGTTGTATATGAGTTGCAGTTATACCTGTAAAAAGTTTGGTCAATTTTCTAAACCCAGTATTTTGTTAACCTTAAAGTGAATCCATGAGAAGCCCTGATAGAGAGGAAGTCTCTCATTTATCTTATATATAAAAAGCTAATAGTACCATTTTTTAAAATCATTTTATTAAAAGGTATTTTCAAACGGTGAGCTACGGCCAGACCTCGGTTGTCAAACTAGAACCTAAGAACCATTTTTCCCGAGTCAGGAAAAATTGACTTCACAAATTTGGACGCATCATTCACAACAATAACCCACCCCAGTATGAGTAAATTCTCGAGCCAAATATGTGATCACATGTTGTGTTGTGTCTAATCAATGTGTCTGTAGTCTGGGAGCATTTTAACTAGGAGTCAAGCATGAATACCCATACTAGATGTTTTCCTACAATTAGCATATTTATATCTAATATACAAATATATTTATGAATCTAATTAGTTATATGACTGAATAAAATAAGGAAGCATCCAGAAAAATAACGCTTGGTAGTCCTATCAAATAGAACCAGCAGAAGACTAACTGTAGGGGGGGTCTGGAAATAGAAGATGCCAGCAGAGGGATGGCTGAAACTAGAAAAGGAGTGTGCTTCTAGGAATTTTGGCAAAAATGGGGACTTCTTGGAAAAACTCATTTTTTGTTGTGATTCACCTTTTAACATCTAGTAGACCATGGTTCTACAACCTCCTTAACATCTTATTGTGACTTCATGTTGAAGTGTGAAAGAGACGCTCATCTCGTTTGTCCCCTGTTCGGCTAGGCTTTTGGACCAAGTTTTGATTACAAGAAGTCTGAACTCCCAAAAGAAGAAATATATCCAAACCCACTGAAACTCAAATCCATAAGAAATCTACTATTCCAAAATCTATATTTTACATTGATGTAGTTCCCTCAATTTAGAAACAAGAACAGTTACCCATTTCTATCATTCTCTAGATCTTTTAATTAACAAATTTTCATATTTTTAAACAAATAAAAGAATAACATCTCGAAAGGAAAATGGATAACAAATTACACCATCATTCTTTTCTGAATAGAAAAATGAATCCTCTTAAATACTACATCAATAGACTTTGGAGTCATAGGAGTCATGTCGTTACTATGCATAACGTTTTAAACCATCTTGAGAAGTTCCATAGTCTCTGGTGCTAAGAAACCAAAACTGTCAAATTTAAAATGTAGAAGAACATGTTGATTGCCGACGCACACTTTCTCATGTTTGGCTACTTTGATCAAGACAACTTTGAGAATAACTTGTCCTACGGTAAATGCCCTCCAACTTAGCTCTAAGAGTAGCTAGAACGTATTGGCCTCAAAGTTCTCGATTCAGCTCATAAAATACTCACACGGTCTTAAATCCTACTGGGAAAAAATAATGCAATCTAGGATAAAACAATGAAAAAAATTGTAACATCAGAATGGTCTGCCTCCCATAAAAATAGTGATCGGGATGACATCATTCGGTCATCCACTACCAGTGAACCATCAAAAGTTGAAACATTCACCATGAGCTAATGCCAAAATATTACTCTCTTGATAGCCACCAACCTAGTACTGTTCCTAGAAATAAATTTGACAACTGTAGGCGAGCGTGAGGGTCCAAAGTGCAAAGCTCAAGGTGAACTGCTCCAAACTTGCATAAAAATGCAAAATAAGTAATCAAGTCAATGTTAAATTCCAACCAAAGATGTTTTGCCTCCAAAAAGGTTCACAAACCAGTTAGCAAGGCTATATTAAGTATGTACTGGTCAGCAAGCAAAAACTCACAAAAGACTAAGAAAAGGTTCAAACACCTGTTAGCAAGGCTATATTAAGTATGCATCGGTCAGCAGGCAAGAACTCACACAAGACTAAGAAATTACAATAAAAAACCATAAACAGACATTCAAACAAGTCTTCTAAGAGCAGAAGTTTCCCAAAACGAAATAAGCTTCAGATAAAAGAACTAATAAAAGTCAAAAAAATGAACCCCCATAAAAAGGCGATGTACAAAGCTGCATGTGGAAGATTTCATTTAGATATGCCAGAAAGATTGAGAATTTGCCTTGTGGCTGCATATTTAAAAGTTGTACGGATGTTCTTATAGCGGTTGTTCAACCTGTATAGGCCTCCAGGCCAAACAAGGCTACATCGTCAGATGGTACCTCAAGAAGAACGCGTTAGTGTAAGCATTCACAGAAGTTAATCAAGGTCCATGCATAGCCACATCTAGGAGTGTGTACACAATCATCTAGTCCCAGAAATGATTCATCTTTCAATAAGCCTGATTCCAAATTGTCGGATCAATCACCTCCAACTTGCCTCTTCCACGTATCTTCAACTATCAGCTCATCAACCATCCAATCTTCATAACTGTGAGATATAAGAGCAAGTAAATTCAAAGATCCACAGGAGTAGTGAATGAAAAGAATGTGAGGGGCAATTTGCATGTCTTGGGATATAAAATGAGCTTTGGACAACTCAAGATTTGAAAAGAATGTGTACCCTACGACATCTAGTCATGAACGGTTTGTCTTAAGAGCTCAACTTTACCAAATGTAAAACTCACACCAAAGCCATCACAAAATGAAGAAACCAACAACAGACATAGAAACTTTCCAACGAAATGGGTTTAACCGACCAAAAAACAAAATGGGTTCAACCTTAGACCTTAAACTAATTGAAACCAAATTTATTAGATATATGAATTCTTGAAGACAAAGGATACAAGTTCTACAAGACATTTTTCTTTATTATCCGAAAATATAATTTTGCCAAAAATACATCAAAATATACTAAATGTCCTGTGGACACATGAGCTGATACATTTTTCAAGAACATTTCCCTATGTGCCAACTTTAGAAATTCCAAGTGCACAAAAGTAGATATCCAAATTCTAAAAGTAATGCGTACAACTAGGAAGTCGGTAGGTAAAGTGATGTATGAAGACACATGTTATTTTCAATTTTAGATTTGTTTTCGTATTGTATGGTTTTATGCTTTTGTTAAGCCATGTGGTTTAGTTCCACATGGAATCATAGACGCTTAACATGCTTTTGTGCACTCCTCAATAGGAAGACTCGATGGTTGAAATCTAAATGACAGTCTGATTGCTCCATAGCCTACATTTAACTAGACAATTTTTGAGAGTTTAGATTATAATAATAAGGTCACTAGTATTTGGTATAGGAGCATGAATCATAATCACATCAGTTAATAATTCTTGTTCACATCATTACTATCACTTCCACACAACAAACAAAGTTGTCGGCCACCCTTCTCCTTTCTCCACAATCATCACTTTCCATCTTCCCTCACTTCCTGATCCCCTGCTTACAACCCTTGCTGCATTTACCTTTGCGTTTGTTTCCCATCCATCCCCACACTACTGATACAACCATACAGAAGCAACTTATCCCCCAACCATCACCACAAATATCTGTCCCATCCTAAAACACTGATGCCAAACACAGTCGTTTGCTTACTCCTTCACCCGCCATCACACCACCGTGATTTTTCCACTGCCATGATCCCCCACCTCCCCACCTTCATGATCCCCTGCCTACAACCCTCATTGCATCCACCTTTTGTGCTTTTGTTTCCCATCCACCCCCACATTGCTGCTACAACCAAACAGTAGCAGCCTACACCCAACCATCACCGCACACCTCTGCCCTACCCTACAACACTTCTGCTGCCAACCACGGTCGTCCCCTAACTCCTTCACCCACAACCACACCATCCTAATTTTCCCGCTGCCATGATCTCCCACCAACCCCTCTTTTCTATTCTGTTGTTGCCACCCCCTCCCTCTTTCACTGCTGGGACCGTGCAACAATAGCCGCCAAAAGCCATACTTTTCTAGATGACCTTTCCTTCCCAAGCAGTGCCTAGGTAAGAGCCTAGGAGTTTTGTTCTTTTTTGTGTGCATATAGAGTTAAACTTTGCATATGTAAATAACCTATATTCACCTAGCATGTATAGTGCGGGTGGTGTTCGAGCACGGTAAGTCCTCCCTAAGAGACTCGGGTTTGAACCACCCATAGTGCACGTTATTTACCACCCTTGCCGTCATCCAGGTTCTAGCAAGCTCTTGGTTGGGAGGGGGAGCTAATGTCTCTTCTAACTTAAAAAAAGAAGATATATATATATATATATATATATATATATATAGAGAGAGAGAGAGAGAGAGAGAGAGTCAGGCTAGAATACTCTCGAGTGTACAGATCACGCCATACACCCCAATGGTGTTTTCCTATCTAGACCATATTTTTCCAAAATCTAATCCATTGATCTTCATGGTTACAATAATAATAGGTCACATACAAAATTTTAACTCATTTGGATGAGTGTAAGTCACTCATCCAAGGACAACAAAATCGACACACAAAATTTATTTGAAATACACGATTTTTGCCTCCTTTAGATGCATGACCTATAAGTGTCCAAATGAGTTAAAATTTGTTATATAGTATGTTCTTATGATAATTAAGAAGATCAACCGTTTAGGTTTTTCAAAAATTTATTGCGTCTTCAAAAATGACTGAGGTGTACGGTGCCTCCGGTACACTCGAGTGTACACTAGCCTGACTCTCTCTCTCTCTCTCTCTCTCTCTATATATATATATATATATATATATATATATACGAATATACACATTATCGTCCAAAATGCACACCTAGATGGGTAGAACCTTGGTGTGGTTATGAGAGGTCTCAATTTCAAGCCATGGCAACGACACGAATAGAATTGCCATTTTTTTAAATATATACATTACTATATATGTTTCTAATAGTTATAGCAAGATAGAACAATCATAACTTGACCTAAATCACACCACCTAACATGACCTATACTAAAATTGATTGACCCTATTTTGACCTAATTTGGTCTAAATTTGACCTAAAAATACCTAGTTTGTCCTAATTCAATCAAAATTAGACCTTATTTTGCATAACATGACCTAAATAGGTCTAAGTTCCACTAATTTTCCCTATATTGACCTAAATGGGACCGAATTTCCCCAAATTACACCTAACTCCCCCAAATTTGACATGTTACCCGAAGCTGACCTATTTCAACTATAAAATGACTCACATTAATCTGATTTGACCAAATTCAGATCGAATTCATGCTAATTTAGCCATTACACGGCTTAACCTGGCCCCGATAGGCCTTAGGCACCCACTTAACTTGTATCTTAGAATCTATGCCAACTGACTCTCTCCTATGTCTCATCTATTATGGGTGCCTTTGGAATAGGGTCTCCAATTAATGGTTGTATTTGTAAATCAGTACAACATTCACTCTGGAACAGTGCACAATAACCTTCAATGAAGGGTGTACCCTATATAATACCAAATGGAGAAGCCTTTTGCCACAGGTTTTATGACCACCAACATCAGATAAGTATTTCAACTCTGTAATCTGATGACTTTAGGCATCACAGAATATTAGCACCAAAGAACTTTCTCCTGCTCCTATATATCAAGACGTGTGGCACTGAACAAGCTAAAAACATGCATCTTCTATGTGATAGCTCGCATACTATTGTTTTTCCTCCTGTTGAACAAAGCAAAATGACCATGTATTCCAGTCAGGCTAAGATTCCTAACTACAAATAGGCACATGAGATAATTAAGTCCATCCAATCAGGCAACAATTGCATCCAACAGAAGATGTTGTGGTTGACACCAAAACCGGTGGTCATTTGGTATTGCAGTTCAACCACTTTTTGTAAAAAGGCTTGGATCGACATTTGTGGTAGTCAGTGGTTGCAAGTGGCAAATTGTGTTACTGACTGCCCACTTTATCAAATCCCTACAGTGAAAAATAAGCCATCATCAATTCATCATCATCCAAGCCTCAATCATAACAATGTTGGGGTTGGCTACATGAATACTTCTTTTCCAATCAGCTCTATTATGGATCATGTTCCCATTCAGATCTAAATATAAAAAAATACTTCCTTGTAATTTGTTCCAATTTGATGCAAGTCTGCAACTCCTGCTTATACAGTGCTCAACTCAATAACATTTCTTTGAATAGGTGCATTTATAAGTTTGTGTTTCATATGTCCATACCATGTCAATCAACCTTCACATACCTTCTCTTCGATACTCAACACCCCCACTTTGCTCCTAATATAATCATTTCACAAGTGATCTTTCCTTCTCTTCCCGTATAAATCCATTTCAGCATAGCATCCTAGTCACATCAATTTTGTTGAGACCTTGTTTCTTAACTGCCCAAATTCATTCCCATATAGCATGTTGTTTTCAATCTAAGTGGCATCTTCCGGTTGCATACTACTCCAATTCCACTCCTCCATTTCAACCATCTATTGTGATCATGTGACAAACACCATTTTGGGCATCGTGATCACTTTGATAATAGACCCTACATACTTGTCAAGGTGCTCGCCTAAGCGGCAAGGCGGCCAAGGGATGCGCTTAGGCAATGCCGCCTTGCCTATAATACCACACTGACCTAGTTCTGTGGGTCTGGTTCTATATTTATGTATTTTAATGTTTAATGTGGCTACCTGATGTTCAAAATCAATATTGTTGCCTATGTTATGTGCCAAATATCACTTGTAATTGAATATAATACTCTTTTTTGTTTTGACCTGGATCTAAATATTTAATACACATCTTTTGATTTTTCTTATTTTGCACCTTCAATTCAGTAGTTATTCTATGAAGGAAAGTGATTACATTGCTTAATAATTGTGGCCATGTATGATAATAAACATATATTAACTTGTTGATCACTTTCTTACATTCTTTACAATAATTATTTTCTTGTTCTTGACTTAATAGTAATATATTAGAAATGTAATTGGTTATTTTGTCATACATAATATACATATATATATATATATATATATATATATAGGGAGATTGATCATAAATATGTATATAACTACATATATTACTATACAATGCATGTATATGAGTGGGGAATGTTCATGAAACCGTGACACATATGTATATATACATAAATAATATACATAAATTAATGTTTTTAAAGGTCGCCTAGGCAATGCTTAGTCGCGCTTAGTCACACCTAGTCACAAAGCGTTCAGCTAGAACGTCGTGTCGCCTTGACACCTTAACAAGTATGAGACCTTAAAGTAACGAAACTTAACACATTTGGTATATCCACTCCATCCAACTTGACACCACCATCTGACAATTTCAGCCGGGCTGAAATTACAATGCATATACTCTGTTTTGCTTCTACTAAACTTGAATTCATTACATTCAAATGCATTTCTCCAGAGTTCAACTTTATCATTCAATCACTTGTAGTTGCACAATATAATATCATCAACAAATAACATGTACAAAAAGATGTCATCCTAAACATGTTTTGTCAACTCATCTATAAAAAGAACGAACAAATATGGACTCAGCGCTGATACTTAATGTTCCTCAACTATAATAGGAAAACTTGGTGTTTCTCCTCCAAGAGTCCTACCACTTGCAGTTCAAGTATCATACATGTATTTAATTTGATCAATATATTCGATTAACACATGTTTTTTTCTTCAAAACACACCACAACACTTTCCTAGGTACTCGATCATAATCCTTTTCCATATTACTGCTAATAGGTACTCATAATTAATTCCGTTAATTGGCCCAATGATTCCCAACCTAGTGTTTGGTACAACGTGTTGTCCAGCACAGCTTGGCCTCTGTGTCAAACAGACCAAAGCCTAGCATATCTCATCCGTTAGCTACAGGGGTTCCTGTCTCCACCGACCAATATGCTGATTGACAAATTCCTTACCAACTATATATCAAGGTAGAAGATTGGCATCAACACTAATAGTAAATATTATATTTTCCAATCTATACAGATCCATGTTATATTTATACCATTCACAACCATGTAGAAGGATAGTGGAAGCTCAAAGCACCGCTATGGTTGTTTGGACAGCTCAAGTACTTAGCATCTTACAAATACTACACGTAAATTCTAACATAACTAGAAATTACAATCTTTGTCCTCTAGATTCATGCTGCTTTCAATTGTTCTATATTCTCTCTTTTATAATCAATTGTTCTCTAGATTCATGCTGCATGGATGCTTCTAGGTAGTAGTAATGGCATTTAGGCACAACTGGCAAAAAAAATTATAGCATGCCAACATTTTTATAAGCCCAGATATAAATCGGAGCTGGGAGGCAGATAATTCAAATATGCAACTGCAGCTACTGTAGTTATTATCTTGATGTGGCAAGCCCTTGCATCAAGATATCATCATCCATATCTCGTCAAATTTGTGATCATTCTAAACATAAACATACAAGTACGCAACACATTTTTTTTTTTGAAACAAAAGCCTCACAAGCAGCTATTATCTTGATGTGGCAAGCCCTTGCATCAAGATATCATCATCCATATCTCGTCAAATTTGTGATCATTCTAAACATAAACATACAAGTACGCAACACGTTTTTTTTTTAAACAAAAGCCTCACAAGCAATCCGTCATCAAGCACCCCTAGATATCCAATCACACACTCCGCACACACCACAAATACATTCCATCAAGTGCCCAATCAGACCTCATCGCAAAACAAGATCCCCATCAACGGAACCACCCGGATCTTTTCTTGCCACCGGGAGTGACTAGGAAAGGCTCAGGGTCCTCATCTATGTCAATTCCATATGCAGAATCCATATCATCACAAAACATAACGACCGTCAAGCCGGATGAAAGTATGCAACACGTCTATGCATGTTTTTAGTTAATAATACTATTTTTTATGTATATGTGTCCATTCTTTATGTATTATTTGGATAAAAAACGGAGCTCTATTGTTGAAATGATAGTATACAAAATACCAAAATGGACCAAAGATGTGGATTAAGGATCGATTTTCAGGAGGAGAAGAGACGACCATTTTATCAAACCAACATGAACGCAATAGAGCAGGAGAAAGAAGTTCTATCGTGAACCTTCCATCGGGTAAGTATCTTCGTATAGTAAATGGTATCTTTCTTTGTCGAAGCTCCTTCATTGCTATCTGAAACAAGAAGAATGGACAGATTATAGAAAACGCTAACTAATCTTGGCAGCTGGTGAAATAAAAGCTCTGGAGTTTGCAACAACAAAAAAATGCAATAATTTATATATGCAGAGTTGATGTATATATTAACTAACATTGAATTGTCCAAAGCCAAGTCCATTTGTCAAACAGAGTGATACATCTCAGTATAGTTTCATTGTGAACCCTGGCATTAAATCAGAAGCAAGAAGTTCCTAATGCACTACCAAAATTTGTGAGCAGGCTAAGTTTCCAAGCACACAAAGCAATGTTCAGAACTAAATTACCTCCAAGGGATCAGTTTCACTCTCCAACTCAACCATCACAGGAGCATTCATACTATTCAACCAGTCAAGGTCAGTCCTCCAACAAATTCCACCAAGAAAACATAGGTTTATGTCATACCTAATTTGAAGGGTACGTGTACCCAAAATCCTGGCACGCTCATACTTAGTCATGTATTTTGAAGTTTTTCTAGGCCTCTTGGTTGTTGCTTCCCCTTTTCCTCACCATCAACTACAACATCAGGAAGATCTTCATTGTTATTCTCAAGCTCTTCCTCTTCCCCTTCCTTCATAAATTGCAGAGTATTTCAGGCCCCACTGGAATAACAAGTACACAGAGAATTCCATTTTTGAATTAGCATTGAAAACCTGAATTATATACCTCAATTTCAGGCTCTGGGGGCTCATCCTCGTAGCTACGAGAAATAATCTCTCAATATTGTTCAAATCGTGCATCTTGTGAAACACAGACGCATTACTGATATAACCCTAAATGTGGAAGACAATGCATTCCCAAACCATGAACCAATTTGCTTAGATTAAAATCAGGACTTCCAACGTATGGTGTTATCTTGAGATGTTTACATCTGTTATCCAGAGGCTTAATTTGATCTTGTAGTCCTAAGACATGCTAGACATACAGTTTTAAACCAAGGAAATAAGCACCAACTCCAAAGAACATGGTTGAATGGCATGTCATAGTTAAAGCTTAAAACCATGAAAGACTTGGAGGACATATTCTTGTTTGCTTGGCAGTGCATATGACTAACCAATTTGCCATTTGCTACTAAATTTGGTTCATTCAAGGGATTTCCTTAGCCACTTTGACTAGTTAAACCTAACTGGCACCTTCATCCAATTAACTAGTTTGACTAGACACACCTAACTCATCCCTAGCATTAGACCTACCCCTAAAGTTGCATGCCAAATCGCCGACCTCTCTAACCTCCCAGTTTTCTTGATGATTATTCAATTTGGAAATTGATCCACACGGCAAGTATCAAATTGGAGATGACTTTAGATACCCATATAAGATGCTCTAAGCACTCCATATGACAAGCAACAAGTTGAAGATGACTTTCAAAAGAAATACAATTTCATGGAAGCTCACCAATCCTCTTTTATGCGCTCATCATTCGATGTATAACTTCAAATTTTAAAGCCTACATTCTCTAAAGAGATTGCATTTTTGAAGTAGGCAGACAAAAGGAAAGTTTTTTATTCGGTTTTGAGCATAATATGGGTTCCCAGTTTGATGATGGAGTAGGACAACAAAAGGTTAGTTGTCTTCTGTTTTGGGCTTAAGCCTTGTGAGTACGAATTAATATATATTTATTAGGATACATAGAATCTAGATAAATATTGCTGCAACATATGTTATTCGTGGATTTCTTTTTACCCCCCCCCCCCCAACCCACACACGGGAAGATCTAAACCCGGTCCCCCAAACAGAAGCTTACAACGAAGTGGAAGCTTGAAAGTCAAGGGCCCCAACAAATGACAAACATCACGCTCCGTCTCAGGGGTTAAACAGGTGACCTTGGTCATGGGAGTGGGATTCTCAACCGTTTCCAAGCTCTTGACAGACTTCTTTCCAGAATAATACGAAAACAGAAATCCCTCTTTCAGATTGAAATGTAATTACACCGAGCTATGCTGTATGCTAGTGAATAGGGCTATATATGGGTAGGGTATGGTGCGGGTATGGTCATATCCATAACCGTAACCATTTAGTTAAGCGGATATGGTTACAGTTATATACCTATTTGTCGAAAGCTATACCCACAACTACCCATATCCATATAACCGCCAGGTGTATGGATGGGTAATTGGGTATACGGTTATGTTTAACTTATTATAATAATACACTACAAACTTTGAGATACAACAAACTACCACACTTCAATTGATAGGCTATGGAGAAATATCATTCAAGGAAGAGAGAATAGACGAGCGAAATGAGAGAATGACTTTATGGTCTTCTTAATTAATTGAAATGTACTTGTGTGACTATAAAGGTGTGTCAAATGATTTGCTCATTATCGTACTGCAAGGTACTTATATGACTAGATTTGAACGCTACAATATGGAACACTACATTCTAATATAAATGTTTACTATTTTAAGGTATATATACTTGCTAGATGTGAGTCCTACAATATGCACCATTACATCTTAATGTAAATTATTTATGTAAAAATATAAGTAAATGGGTATATGGGTATACATGGTATGGGTATATACATAACCATAACCTTATCCTGTAAGAGGCGGGTATGTGGGTATAAGGGTAAGTGTGTTGGGGATGTTGTACCGATACAGTCCCGGATGTGACGAAAAGTTGTCACGGAAGCGCTACCAACAAGCGCATAAAACCCAAAGAAGAAAAATACCAGATTTAACGTGGAAAACTCTCCCCTCAATAAGGAGAGAAAAACCACGGGGCAATCCCGCTAATAAGCACTATGTAATAAAATTACAACTCACACCTCCCAGATTTAATTACCCCTAAATCCGGGTAGCAACCGCCAACCGCTACTTTGCTTCAAGGCAAAGTCGTTGGCCCTCTCTTATAAACCAAGAGAGCTTCTCTACCAGTTGTTCTTGTTCTCTGGCACCCTCTACCACAGAAGGCACCAACAAGCAACTGGAGAACTCACACCTCAACCGGTGGATAATCCAAAGGCCTCCCCAGGGGCCTCTATTTATAGGCCTCCATGCATGTGATTGCAACCAGGAATTCTAGTCCTAGTTCGAATCCTAGTCCAACTGCATGTTGCACATAGGAAGTCATATTCCTACTATTCAAGATTTGACTCATATTAGGATTGGTAGCACAAACCAACCCTCCCAAGTCTAAATCCCACTAAGACATGGGTTGGATTATATTCCTAATCCCAACAAAGTGGTTACATGGTTAATAAAAATTTATACCCATGACGAGTTTAGTGGGTATGGGTTTGAGAGTATGTGGGTATACCCATGTCCATTTACCACCCTACTAGTGAATGTCGGGTAATGGAGAAACAAGTTTTTTTTTCCACTAAAAAATGTAAAAAAAGTGAAAATTCTAATGTGGAAGCGTATAGAAAAGATCGTGTCAGAAAGAACTTATGAGAAATAAAGTGGAACCCACTAGTATTGAAGAAAAACTACAAGAATGTAGCCTTAGATGGTATTGAAATGTGCCTGGAAACCGACATATACACAACTAGGAGTTGTGTTATTGAGTCAGATAAAGTTAACAAATTGAAGAGGTAAGCCTAATTTAGGTTGAGGGGAAATGATAAAGAGAGATGTAAATGTATTACAACTCAATGAGAATATGACCCAAAACAGAGCCGAATGGGAAAGAAATGTCCATGTGATATGTTATCTCTACTTCCTCGGCTTGGTATTCACACTTAGTTTGAAATAATCTAGGATATTAGCTTACTCTCAATTAAAACAGACACCCCTATAATGAAGGCATGCACGAAGATAATAATTAGGGGCGAGCACATCTCCGTCTGTACCGCAACATTGTACCGCAACATTGGGCCGTAGGTCAGACCAGTTAGTTCGATCATGGCTGTTATGAGTTAAGTCCGGTCTGCGGTATGGAAATTTTCAAAGTTTGATCTGTGGTCCGATGCAGTCTAAAATCAGTCAGACCATGGACAGGCTGAAAATTAATCTAGATATAACATATCTTTAAATATAAAGTTATATTATGTCACAAGTACAAATCAATTACATATATACACACTAGTAATGTAAATGTTTGATATTACAATTAAGCAATTGTAAAAAATAATTAAGATTGTCTAATTTTTACTTATAGAATATAAAAACCGTTTGATTACGGTTCAAATAGACGCGTGTGTCCACTAAATCAGCGAACGAAAAAGAACAGCCGACTCTGGCGGAAATAATTTCAGAAAAATTGAAATGGTGTACGGAGAAGAATAGAAACAGAGAGGTTGGGATGCGAAGGAGGAAGAGGAGTAGATAAATGCTAACACTTCCGATTTTCTCGCAGTGCCTATTAAGCGAAGCCCTCTGCGTAGGTGTCTTCGGAGACGTACTCCTCCACAAACCCCAGCGGGGTCATCGGAGACGTACAGGCTAAAACCCTATTCTACTGTGCGGTTTGGGAGGTGGGGGCCGCGGGATGGTTTGTCGCCTAGAACGGGTCGAAGACGGCTGGATTTTGGAATCCCGCCGCCGCCGCTCGCCCAGATCCGACCGCTCAACCTCCTCGTCTCTCCCTCCGACACCGCAATGTCGAACAGCAGCGAGCTCAATCCGAGGGTGTGGAAGGCGTTCGCAGGAGGCGCCTCGCAGATCCCGCCCGTAGGTTCCAAAGTCTACTACTTCCCTGAAGGACACGCCGAGCAGGCCTCTTCCGACCCAGACCTCGCCCCTCTATCCCTGATGCTGCGCCACAGGGAACGAGGCATGAACCCGCACTTCATCTGCAAGGTCGTTGGGGTCAGGTACCTAGCAGACAGGGACTCGGACGAAGTCTACGCCCGGATCAAGCTACTACCCATCCCGGCGCCGCCTGAACCCGAACACGCCGCCCCCGCCGGCTCTGGAGTTGGAGGACACTACTACCCTTCCTCCTCTTCCTCCAACCAGCACCACCTACTGCATCCCCACCACTCCCCTCCACACACGCCGCCTTCGCCACTCCCGTCCTTCTCCAAGGTCCTGACCGCCAGCGACGCCAACAACGGCGGCGGGTTCTCCGTCCCGCGGTTCTGCGCCGAGACCGTCTTCCCGCCGCTGGACTACACTGAGGACCCGCCTCTGCAGACCGTCACCTTCAGGGACGTCCACGGGACGCCGTGGGATTTCAGGCACATCTACCGCGGGACGCCGCGCAGGCACCTGTTGACAACCGGGTGGAGCAAGTTCGTCAACGCTAAGAAGCTCATCGCCGGGGACATCGCTGTGTTCGTGCAGAAAGCACCAGGGGAGCTGTACATCGGGACGCAGAGGGCCGTCAAGCACCACACGGACCGGTAAACAGCAAAGGACTTGTTAAACGGTTTCTCAGTTCCATTATTACTATTGATAATTCGTCATCATTACCTATGATCAATTTACACCATACTAACAATCCTTTTCCAAATCCTATGATGTCACAGTGGGGACGACGGCGATCCCGACCACCGCCGCCGCCGCCCAGTGGCACCGGCTGCGACCGAGGGCGACGGCTTCATCAGGACGTGGAGGGGCAGGGTCCCGCCTGAGAACGTTGTAGACGCAATCCTATCGGCCGAGGAAGGGGCGCCGTTCGAGGTCATACATTACCCTAAGGCTGGGGCCGCGGAGTTCGTCGTCAAGGCGAACCTCGTCGAGGCAGCCAGGCAGATGTACTGGCACTCTGGGCTCAGGGTCAGGATGGCTGTCGAGGCCGATGAATCCGCCGCGGCGTCTAGGACGGCCTGGCACCAGGGGACCGTTACCAATGCCGTGTTCAGCGAGCCGCATGGGCCGTGGCCGCCCTCAATGTGGAGGATGCTCCAGGTACGATATGGACATTTTTCCTCCTATTTTTCTTCTTTATCCTGTTTGCATTTGTCAGCAGCTGCGCTTGCCTTACCTGTCTGTCTCCTTAATGCTTGATACCGATTCCTCACGTCTCACTCGATCGTTCCCGACTGTATCTCTCCCCCCTCCCCTGTTTCCTTTACCATCAGATAAACTGGCATTAATTATTAGTAGTTCACCGCCCATTAACGAATGCGTGTCTTTCCCTGTAGGTTTCCTTTTCCTATTTACTGCTTTCTGAATCACAACGGGAACAAACATCCCCCGCTTTGGACATGATCCCGTTTGTTTACATCTATGTCTGCATTGATCAGCTGCCTGCCTTTTCTGTCTTTCTCTCTTCCTAATGTGAATACCGATTTTCACTCAACAGCCTTTGCCTGTTTGTTTCCTTTTCCTATTCACTGCTGCTCAAATCACACCGAGAACAATCATCCCCCCCACACTTTGGACAGGATCCAGCTGTTTAGATTTACGCTTGCATTCATCACCTGCTTGCCTTTCCTGTCCTTCTTTCTAAATGGTTATACCAATTCTCGTCCTTCTCACGTCTCTCACCATCGTCTCCGACTGTCTCTCTCTCCTCTTTACCTGTTTCCTTTTTACCACCAGTGGAAAAAATAAGCCGTGCATCCAACCACACTCCCCCAATTAATTGTCATTGACTCATTGCTATAGATCTCTAAACGCCGCTTCCCCTTTCTATCCACTGCTACTTTCGTTTAAATGCCTTCCCGCAGGCGGCAGCTCTCTGTCTTAAAACTGACAAGGAAAGAGGGAGACTGCAAAGAGGCCACCGAATTTTACTCGGCGTCAAACTTTATTACTACAGGCTATGCCGTCCTCAAACCATCCTTTCCCAAACCATCCTTTCCTATTTAAGGAGGAAAAGGAATCACACAGACTTGGTTAGAAAGTGAATGGCTCTATTACCAATATACACACCCCTTTGCCTGTTTTTTTACCCAGTGTTGCAAACTTGCAATAAGCCGACATATGACTTCGGAAGGCTTCTTTCCATTTTCACATGTGCCGAGTTCTGCTGTCCCCCACCACGTTACACCCGCTTGTCACCCACCACAAGACACCACGACCGAAACACGTGGCCCACTTGCTTCCGTCCCCCGGCTTTCTTTCGGAATTAGAAAGGGTGGAGTGAAGACGCGTCTCATTCCTCAAATTGATGCTATGGCATTTAAACTGAACTCCTTGTACGTGTTTACATGAGACAGAGTTCCTTTCTATTTAAGAAGAATGCAAAAACTCCCCTGGCTTGCAAAGATTTTCGAGGTTTCCTAGTTTGATAATATTACAAAAAAGTTAAGAATTTTTCCGAAACCCCCCTCTGTTTTCTGATAATTCGGAAAACTCCCTGTAGTTTGGCTAATCCTAACCCCCCCCCCCCTCCCACCCACAAACCACTATCCCGCTGTCAATTGACGACACCTGCTGCAACTTTTTAATTTTTATAATCATGAATTCTTTTCATTCATAGACCAGAAATTTTATATCTACGATACTTTGGATCCGTGCTAGTAATCCGGTTACAAACTGGACAGAGTTGGGCTCAATCTTTTCTCACGTATGTTGAATCTGTATCTAAAGCCGTTTGCATAGTGTGTAAACATAATCGAATTTGAGTTTTAAAATATATGTTACTACGTCGTTTGTATAGTATAATTATTTTAAAATCCAGTTATAATATTATGGTACTAAAACTACGATACCATAAAATGTAAATATATAGATCTGACACTTGTAAAAAAATGTGATCTAATCCTACATCGACCCAACTAAAATCCAGAGTACGAGTCAAGCCTACCATCAAATACAATATGATTACATTTATTTCTATAATAATATTGAAAAAATTAATATTTATAGTGACAAGACTAGGCTTGACCTGAAGTAGACCTGCCATGAGTTGAAATAAATATTGACTAGATTGTGCATTGACCCAACCTGGATCCGTCAGCAGTCCATCTGAGTGTGAAGCCCAATATGATTACATGTATTTTTATTATATGTTAGCAGAATAATGTTTTACTATATAAGCCAACTCTAAGATTTGACCCAGATTTGACAAGACCCAACTCGACCTCAAATAGACTCAACCTAACCTAAAACTACTAAATGAATTCAAATTGTCCTGACTCGACCCCACCTGAAGTTGGAACATAATCCTAACAACTTTAGGCATGGCAATAATAACCGATAACCAGCACCCGAACCACTTCCGAACCATACAATACCATTCGAGCGGAATTTTTTTGCATCCAATCAACTTGCGGGGCCCCGAGGATGGGCAACTAAATTTATGGTTTGGCTGAGTGGGAAACCAAACCAACCCGGCCTCATACCTAACTTTTCATCACGGCGTTGACCATCGTTACCGTGCATCACGATCGCTGTTGAGACTAAGAACAAATAAGGTTCTGCTGCCTTTGACGTTTTGGGCGGAAGAGCTACTGCAACTCCAGTGCGGTGGCAGCCTCCTTTTGGGCGGGGATGGGATGGAGAACGGACAGAGGAGCCGGAACGGTGGCGGCAACGCCATGGACGCTTCTCGACACTTAAAACGACGACGACATTGCCGGATCTCATGGCAAGGGACTTTTGGTTGCACTTCTGCTCGCTGTGGGACTCACCTATTTGGACGCCGGGGATGGGGACTACGGTCTAGGTGAGGATGAAGAGTTGGAAGAAGGGCAAGACGGGCTGCTGAAGTTGGATCTCTCTTGGGAGTAGAACGTCGTCGGACGAGCAGCACCCGACCTCATCATCGATGAAGTTGTGCTTCGGCTGGCGCGAGAGAGGCAAGAGCAGATGCAACTGGAGCGATCCCGTTTCGGGACGGGAACCAACACTGAGGGGAGTACTACCGGCGGCGGCGGCCTGTCCACAGATTTTCCCTACACTGCTAAAGCAGGGCCGCTGATATCTTGGCAGTGGCGTCCTGTCGATGAAGATGACCGGCCAAATCCGTAGTTGCTAACGGAACTCTGTCTACCGGCCTATCTTGTGACTTCCGCCGAGTACTCGGGTCATGGCCTGCCGTGACGTCCAACAATTGTTTCGGGGGATGCATTTTGTTGCGGCAGCTTACTACGACTGTGCATGGTCTTGAACGCCGGCATGGCCAGGAGACTGACGGGTACCTCGACACTTCTCTAGGGTAGCGGATGCAACATTCCAGCAGAGCAAGTGAATGATAACTGTGGAAGGCTCCCACACGATTTAGAGCAGTTGAACTTCCTCATGGTGGCAGTCGTCAGCGCCATGCATGCCAAGGCTGCGGGCATCAACCTGTTGGAGTCCTACTGCTAAGTGCTAACGTCTGTTGGTTGGTGGCCGTGTGTGTAATCTGGATTGATATGGAATCCCACGGGTAACCATCAAATAGAAACCAAATTACCACAGCGCAATGGTGTGGGAAACCGAACCGTTTTTATTTAAGTTGGTATGGTTTGGGGTGGATCGGGTGGCGGAAGATCCGGTCCATTGCCATCCCTAAACAACTTTTATATTTTGGGTTGGATAGGCCACATTAGATTAAGATATATTTCTAAGCCAACGTTTGCATCACTCAAAAACATAGTAATAATCATTTGATGTATACAAAATGGTAGAATGAATTTATTTCATCACAAAATGTGATATATTTTTTAGGGTACAAAATGTGATATATATATCTCCTAAATTTTTGGATCTCGAGTTTGACCTTTGACTGTGCCTCACAGAATGAATTTATCTCGTCAAACAAGTCAGTGGAAAGTCTGATTCAAACATTCTTTTCGGTGTGCGGCTGAGAGTCTACTCTGTGGGATATGTTCATTAGTGGCACTCCCTTGGAAATGTTATCTCGTACTCTGAAAAAAATACTAAAACTCAGATCCAATTATAGTACACACTACACAAACGGTTCCGGGTACAGATTCAATATTTCGTGAAAAAAGTTTGAGTCCAAGTCTTTCCGTTTTGTAACTGGGATACTAACATGGACCCATAGCAACCTTGATATAACATTGTGGATCCATAATCATATATCAAGAGAATAGAAAGATTAACGAATTATACAATTGAAAAACTGCAGCAGGTCGTGAAGTGGTTTAAAAATGTAAACAAAAAGAACTCAAATTACCAGCATTTAGGATTGACGACCGTTCACAGTGGAGTAATGGCTGGGGGGTTCTTAAGGATTAGCCAAACTATGGGGTTTTTTCCGAAATTATCAGAAAACAAAGGGGGGTTTTCGGAAAAAACTCAACAGTTAATGTGTATTGCCTGCCTCTGGGTGTGCTACTTTTAGAATCATTGTTTGTTTAGGCTCCCTGATTGGTTTGTCGTAATTGGTCTGAAAAACTTATAAACTGGAGTTCCTGAAATAATTTCTCACGATTGGTTTTATGTAAGTGATGGAACTTGAGTTCCGTGACTTTTTTAGAGTTACACACTTACATATAAAACACAATTCTTGAGTTCCCTCCTAAAAGGAGCAGAAAACGAGTTCCAAAGTAACTAACAACATTTCCTATACAATTCTATTACTCATTCTTAGTAAATGACACATATAATTTTTTTATGACTAGCGATGTGGATATAGTTTATTTTTAAAATCTTAACATAACAAAACATTACATTATTACAATCGCACTATGTAAACTATTTTAAACCATAACCACCATTATCAGTCTGATTTTCAGAATAAAAAATATAGGAGCATTATGAAAAACATTTCACACCCTACCACGTGACAAAAATGTGAAATTTTAATTTTCATGTTTAAGCAATATTACGTGAAAAAATATTCTTTACAACGGTGCATTAAGAATGTACTAAAAATTAATATTGTACATTGTGTTAAAAAATAATGAACCCATGCTTATATTTACAAACACATAAAATGTAGATATTATTGCAATACTTTGTACATACAAAGTGAAATAAAAATATTGTAATGTGATTTTCAAGCATAATATATTTATTTCAATTATAATTGTACTCCATCAAAATATTTTTTAAGGAACAACATCCACACCATGACCACTTGTTGAGGCTATTATGATTGAGAAAACATTATAGTTATCCCCAGATGTGATTCTTTCTATGTCTTTGCCGTAATTGTTTATTATATATTACACAGTAAAAATTAATAACATTTTGTAATGACTTTTATATTTACGTTTACAATAACATTTTGTAATGACTTTCATATTTACGTAAAAACTTAAGTTCCAAAAGTTGAACTATAATTCTTGGAAAATGGCTTAAAAACAGAGTTCCTGGAAAATGAGTTTCACATAACTTATAACCTACATCAAACCACTCGGAGCCTTACAGTTTACAAACAAGAACAAAACTAGGGAGCTGGGGATGGCTTGTTTTTCCTGGCACCAACGTTTGCCTCACCTTTTCTTACATTAGTAATATTCGCAGCAGAATCGCAAAGACAATTAATGAAACAGGGAAAAGGTTTGCCGGGGGGGCATTGCTAGAACTTGAAGATTGGTAGTAGTGGTGGGTGGGGGTGGAAAATAGGGATATCGAGGATTAGGTCTGGTATGTCCATAATCAGCTAAAAATTCATGTCAACAGTTGTCTATGAGTTTGAATTTTGCCCAGATTTTTCTGATTTTGGTGTACTTGAACTTTTCAACTCTGCCGAGTAAGCCTAACCTCCAATATTAATGTGATTTAAATGGGTATCTACATTAATTTTGTGTGACTTTAAAACAAATGTGTCATACTTTGATCGACATTTGCTTAACCCCAATTATTAGACCCAAGCCAAAAATGGTGTGAATTTCAAAAGTTGGATCAAGTAATCGTGGTTAAACCAATACGGAGCACTGATGCGTCATTGCATTTTGGGCAACATTTATCCTAGCCAATGTTCAGAAAATCGGTCTAATCGGCCGAATAATCGGTTTTGGAGGTCTAGCGCTCCGCATATGAATAATCGGCCTATAATCGGTCAAAGACCTATTAATCGGCCGTTCGGGGGTATAATCGGTCGATTAATCGACGATTTTCAAAATCAAATGCTAGTAATAAATTTTTTACATTAATTATTTCTAATACTACTATTGGTCATTACAATTACATTCTCTTCTTCCACTTTACATATTTGGTCTTCTCCCCATGTTTTCTCAATAAGTGTATAGTTAATGTTTATTGAACTGATCCTTATTGTTGATGTTTTCTTCTCTAATTTCATCAATGTTTCTAATTACTTATTAATGCAATATTAGTCTATGACTTATCAATGTTTCTAATTACTTATCGATGTTTCTTCTCTAATTTCATTAATGTTTCTAGTTACTTATAAATGCAATATTAGTTTATTACTTATCAATGTTTGTAATTACTTATTAATGCGATATTAGTCTATGACTTATCAATGTTTCTAATTACTTATTAATGCAATATTAGTCTATTACTTATCAATGTTTCTAATTAGTTATTAATGTGATATTAGTCTATGATTTATCAATGTTTGTAATTACTTATCAAGTTTCTTCTCTAATTTCATCAATGTTTCTAACTACTTATGAATGCAATATTAGTCTAGTACTTATAAATGTTTCTAATTACTTATCATTGGTATTATTATATGGTCAATATATAATTTACATATCTTTATGATTAATATTTAAAAAAACCAAAACCGATTAAAACCGAATATTCTCCCGCTTATACTCCCGCATACCGTATATACTCTATTCGGTACCCTCTCCGCCCGTACACCGATTATCGCTTTTCAGAACACTGATCCTAGCCGACACACTTTGTGTAAACGATACACAAATGCATGGGTCTCGGGATTTAGTATAGATTAGTAGCAAGTCGGGGTCGAATCCGTGTTGAGTGGAGAAGACACTAGAGCTAATATGTTTTTTAGATTTCTAGAGCTAAGGTTTAGAATTTTTAGTGTTTAATTGGGGTTTGAGTTGATCACACTAATGATCGCACAAGAAAAAAAAAGTAATATTGAAACCTATATTAACCCTAAAAACTAGGTATAACAAGCTAACTAAGAAAGCAAGTAACACTTACACTAAGCAAGAAGACAATTACACTAAACTAGGCCAGCAATGACAATAAATAGCAACTAGTTGCACTAATCTAGTAATTACGCTACCTAGGCAAGAAAGACTAAACTAAGCAACTAACTAACAACCTAACACAAGCAACTACAAACAAGAACTAATCATCTATCAAAGACTAACTAGCGCGAGCAAGCAATCAAGCAACTAAGCAAGAAGAACTAGCTAACACTATAGAGAATTAGAGTTTAAACAGTTGATTACAGATAGTGGGACGTTTCGGGATGTGTTGCTAATCAACTATGCAATTGGGGTGTGTATTTATGCAAACATCCAATAGGTAGTGTCATCAAACCAAACAAACATAGGGAGATGAGGTTGGAAGTCCTATCCTATTAGATGGCTATGAGTGATATAGGGTATGTATAGGGTAACTAGTTCCTATCACCTCCTATCCGACCTAACAAGACTCAATTGTCTAAAGAATATGCAATCCTTTGCCTAAATCAAAATTAGGTCTCTAAACATGAGTTTGCTCATCTACATGGTGGTAGAGAATATGTAATCTATAGCCTAAATCAACACTAGTATAGGTCTCTAAACATGAGTTTCCTCACTTACATGGTGGCATGGAGTGGCATAAGGGAAGTCCTACCCTATTAGATGGCTATGAGTGGTATAGGGTGTGTATAGGGTAACTAGTTCCTATCACCTCCTATCCGACCTTACAGGGCTCAATTGTCTAAAGAATATGTAATCCTTTGCCTAAATCAACATTAGTCTAGGTCTCTAAACATGAGTTTCCTCATCTACATGGTGGTAGAGAATATGTAATCCTTGGCCTAAATCAACACTAGTATAGGTCTCTAAACATGAGTTTCCTCACCCACATGGTGGCATGGAGTGGCATAAGGAATAAGAGGAGGGCGTTTCACCACTTATTTTAGAGATAGCTTGGGAGTTGATGGCTTGTGAGCATATGTTCAGGTGTACTTCTTGTAAGATCCTAGCTAGTGTACATGAGATGACTTGTATAAATTGTACTGAGAGTATGTAATTGGAATCATGAAATAAAAAACATTGTTTATTATATATTGTTGAATGTTGAGATTATGTTGGTGATTTTATCTTGGTTATATGTTCATGTATGCTAAGATTTTATGCTTCCACATTCGCACTTTGATATCACATTTGGTTCATGGGGTAGGGATTCATGTTTCGTTACAGATGGTATCAGACCATGAACGATAACTACACCAAACATTGCTCACATGAAACATAAAATTAAATTTAATCTTACATCTTAAGCTTAGAAACTTAACGAGTTATCCTTTGTAGACTAAGTTGACTTAGCCTGTAGGTTAGAACCTACATGTTAATCCCTAGAACCCTTCCATTTCTCCATCCATCAAACGTTTAAAAAAAAAAACACAAAGAGGTTCTGATTAATAACACATTATTGTTCAATGTATCCATTTATGTCTAAATATCTTGCTTCGAATATGTCACAAATTCATTTATGCATCTCTCCATCACAGCCACCGTAAATGACTTGTCAAAATTTCCATTGAAGTGTCTGTAAATTTCAATTTTCAGCTATCAACATTAAAATAAGACATTTCAATTTAATATTACATATGATACAAGAAGAAGCTTGTTAAAACTTGAAACTGTGTCATCAGAAATGTCTATAAACCATACACATTTCCCCCCTTACTTCAATACATTAACTTGCTCAAAACTCCAAATGAGCATCAAATAGAATGATATAAATTGAAAATAAGCAACAATGAGTACAAGAATTTTGTTATGGATCTTTTTTTAAGCTTTCATGTATACTTGCTAGATTTTGGTGTCGTCGTCAATGATTTATGATGTTGATAAAGACATTAAGGCAATCATTCTCATTATAGTAACAGCAACACAACAGTAACTGGGGTGGAGGCTTGAAATGCTTGGACATAAAAGGTTGTATCAGGGAGCAACCATCCAGTAAAACCAATCCTAATGCTTACTATATTATTCTCTAAAAATTTATTGTGTTGTGTTTTTTCTCCCTCTGTAAGCATACTCATACCATACAGTAGGCATGTTTGTGTTTGGGAGGGGGTTATAATCCTTTGGTATATGTACGGACAAAACTAAATATCGATGTTACATGTTATTTGAAACTGGCCTCCAATAGCATTTCCAAGGCAAACATAGGTAACAAAAAAAGCAAGTAATTTCAAGATGAATACCAATAAACCAACTTTAGAGGCATGACCACTGTAGTGGTCAACTGTAACACTTTCAACACCAATCCTTAGAATTGTGAGAAAAAAAAAAGAACAGAAGAAAAAAGGATAAATCTCTATTGGCTAGAAAAGGAAAGAGAAGGATGACTTGTATTGGATTTTTCCTAACAAGCCTCTCTTCTTGTGTTGGCATGTATTCTGTTTATATCTGCTGTTGAGTAAGTTTTCATACCGATGGCTGCCTCATGTGTGGGTGACTTGATAGGGTCTTAAAACAAATTAAAACAGAAACAACTACTATGTAATTACTCCAGCTGTATACCTTTAATGTACAATATTCTATGATCTAAGTGCTGCATAAACATCAGTATCTCCTAAGCTGAGAGAATATCTGGATACTTATGAGTTTTCTGTGATACCCCTAACTTGCACACGCCCGTGCACGCGTACATACAAACACGCCAAACAGGGGCCATGGCCAGAGATAGATGGACCCAACTGGTCTCTTCCTTTGGGGATGTGCACTCTGGAGTGTATTGCTATGCATATTCATTTGTCATACTGATGATCACATTCTCATACATGTGTGCTGTAGTATCTCATTGTCACTCTGGGTGACTGTACATTATGTAATTGTGGCATACAACAACAAATGTAGGTTCGTGTTGAATAAATGCCTTGGACATTTGATCTCTGGTCATCAATTCAAGATCATATTTGCAACAATAGATCCTTGTTTCCTTTAGATGACATAGTTTACCACTGTTATTACAGCCATTTTGATGGGCAAACAGGAAATTTGAGCTACCTTTTGTTTCTTTTTCAAGTTTACATCCATTATTAGGCAGGATGGAATGAGGTTGGGGCATGACATAGTCAAGAATGCAAACTGCAATCTACTTCTTCAATCTGTCTGTGTTTTTTAGCAAGCATTTTCTTTTTTCTTTGCTTTTTTTCCTTTCTGAATGTCTTGTATGTAATTTTTTGCTCTCTCGTGGATGCAAAACGTGTTACATCATTTCCACAGACAGATCATGAGATTGCTTGTTAGTTATCTGTTTCACAAATCGCAATATAACTGATCCACACTTTTTTTTTTGGGTTTTTTTTTACCACAGGTATCATGGGATGAGCCAGATTTACTGCATGCAAAGAACATTAGTCCATGGCAGGTGGAAATTACTTCTGCAACCCCACAGATACCACCTCCATATCATTCTTCCAAGAGACTCAGAACCATGGGCTCGGATATGCTGTCTTCTACAGAAGACAGTCTGCTCTTCCCTATAATGGATTTTCCTGATGCTGGTTCGGGTTGTGTAAACCCATCATCATTCGGCTGCAATACTTTTCCTGCTGGCATGCAGGGAGCCAGGCAAGATGCAATTATTGCGTCTACATTGTCTACCCATGTAGGTGGCAATTCCCATGTTCCTTCAGAAAATTCTCTGAGTATAGTTCCACCTCAGAATCTGAATCCAGTGTCCACTCATCTGAATTTTTGGACTTCGTCTCAATCAGAAAGCTCATCTCCTCCAAGCCGGAATAGTGTGTTTTCTCAACCAGACCTTTATAGCAGAGAGATTGTCAACTCGGAAGAAACTAAGAACTTCTCGTTTCACTTATTCGGTGTTTTGATTTCACTGGGGCAGCCTGCTGATTCTGGCACAGCAGAGAACAGTGTGGCAGATAAATCAGCAATTGAAGATCCGCCTATCATGTACATTTCAGGAGAAGCTTCTTGCATGTGAGCACTACTGGTACCATTCTGGAGAATTGCACAAACTCTTTGCAGGTATGACCAAAACATTATGTCATTAGTGCTTTTGTCTTTTAGAACATCTAATAATTGTTAGTTCTTGAATATACTTTGATATTATTTAAAATATTTTGAACTCAGGTTTACATTCTTGTCTCACTTAAAGTGGCAGTTGCCTTAAGTCAGTGTTTTACCATACACTTTTGTCTGCATTATGCTCATTATTTGTTGCTTGTGGGCTTTTGCGACGTTTGATTAAGTGTCAGGTAGTCACTGTGTAAGGAGTGGGACCCACTAGGGGTCCACTCCCTAACTCTATTATCTTGAGACCGCCATAGCAAAACCCATACATTGAAACATGATAAATAGATAGAAGGGTAGCTATATTGTTCTCAAAATAACATGGTAAAATGAGCATAAAGCAAAAGCAGCGGAATGTAAAGAGTTTAAGTTATTACATGATCCATTTATTTCTAAGAACTTGTCCGCATGGACGAAAAAGAAATCACAAAAGAAACTAAACTAATGGATCGGTTGCTGAGGGCAACCTAGGCATCTCGGAAATTTCACGAACTACTGCTGGACAGGTTCCTCGAACCCTGGGTCCTCAAGTGCAGGCTCCTCCTCTAAGGTCACCACAGGCTCCTCTTCACCTGGGTGGAAAGGAACATCACCCAGAACATAGGAAACAATAAAGAGGTCAGCAAAGGCTGAGTATGCACATATATAAAACATTCTGGGCATTATATAGGGTTACAAGTACAAAAAGAGATGTTCCCACAAGAAAATGAGGCTATTTGCAATTAGGTATGTTCAAGAAAAAAGTAACAAAAGAAATGAGGCATATTAAATTTCAGATTACAAACATGATAATAAAAGAGTGTTTTGCCATAACAATCATCCACAGATTCATATTAAAACAACAAATATTTGCATGATAACAATGTAGACTAAATATACCTAAAATAGGGCCATAACACCATAGGAGCATGGCCTAAAAAGTAAACAAGGGTGGAAACGCACACCCCGGGCGGAATACACACGCCCTATATAAGTATGGTTGTACATAAGTACCACTATTCTAGATAATCTAGTCAAACACGCAGCATGCTATAATAGAGTGGCAAGACTATCATTTTAGTCAATATCCAACAAAAGACAACAATGCAGGAGGGGCCTAAAGACCCATATAACATGTCCAATTAATAATCACATCAGTAAAAAGAGATTTATATCAGGAATTAGGAATGTCCATGAATATTAGATTTCCAAGAGAAACAATATTTCAAGAGATGCCTCATTAAAAGAAATTAGGTTGTAGTCCAATAATGCCCAAAATAAAATAGAGGATGTACATACCTTAAAGTCAGATCCTAACACTCAATAATGTTCTTTAGGCTCAGATTCAGGTCTTTCACCACCTAAACATAATAAGTGTGTGCTACATCAATAAATGGTTCCTTAAATCCTTAACAATAAAAATGACCTATCAATAGGTTTTGAATCAGGTCTCCAAACCTATCCCATTAAATCCGTTGGATTTTTCTGATTTCAAAAATATATTTATTTGTATTTTTCTGCTGAACCAATACTTAGTTATGCTTTATACAAGTTAAAATCATTTACTGATCGAAAAGAAAATAAATTGCAAATTGACCGAAATACCCTCGAATGAAAATGCAAGAAGAATCAAGCGGTGCGTTACTCATTACTATAATGATACACACCTACCTAACTCGGGGTCAAAGGCAAGTCAAATATGATAAAAGGACTTCTTTACCCATGGCATGTGACCCCGTGTCACACAGGACTTATGGGCGTGGCATGACTTTTGTCCCAGGGAGTGCACAACCTGCATCTCACACCATGGAGGTCCCGATTGAGCTTAAGGGTAGCGTATACCATCGATCCAGGCTTCGAGGGGAGTGGGCAACCAGCTCATTGGCTCTGCCTAGTTACCCTGGACTTGGTGAGCTACTGCTCCAGCCTTGAGGGCGCTAGAAGTCCAGATGAGCCTCACGATGAAGATGACCAAGGATGAACCTGGCGGTGACTCCAGTGGGGGGAAAATGCGTGAAGTGTCCTGTGAGGGAGACATCAAAAGTGAATTGCGATCCCACTTGCTCCGCCAATCATCCACGACTGTTTTGGCTGGAGTTCAAGGTATTGTGTGAGGCGGAGACAAACAAAGGCGAGGAAATCCTGAAGCTGGAATAGCAAGAAGGCCCTTGTGCCACTGGTTAGGCAACAAGTCGTTGGGGAAGACATCGCCTAGGGAGCAAATGGAAATCCGACAACGACTAGTGTTGAATGTGCCATTCACTCTAGGGATTTCTTTTGATATGCGCAAGGCACAACACGGTTTTGTGGGTCAGGGACCACTAAATCCCATCTCGACGATGAGCCAAAACAAAGGAACACGGAGACGTTTTGTCGACCGATCAAACCAGATGAAATCACGGCAAAATGAGTGCACAGAAAGAAATAACGAGGTTCCTAGATGGTTACCTCGCGGTCGATTTGATTGAGGAGGATTCCCTCTGCTACTCGCCGTCCTCGCCGGAGAAGGAGACCATCGTCGACAACAGCTCCAAGGCGCCAACACTAGCAATTGATGGAAGAGGACGCAAGAGGGGGCGACGGTGGTCGAATCCGGAGTAGGTGATGCGAAGTGGAGGCACTGGAGTGAGGGTTCTGTGAGTTGGGAAAAAGGCAGCGACGACTACTGAAAAGGTAGAAATAGGCGTTTCGATTTTAGGGCACCGCAAGTAGTGTATGAGGGCTTGCTGAACTCGGGGAGTGAGGGGGGTTCCGTTGGCGAAGAAAGCGCGAGGATACATTGGTTGTAGCAAGAGAACGACGCTGATGATCGTCGCTGGTTTGAACCAGTGCTACGCACGCGGGGACTTCGGAGGTGGAAGACGAGGTGTTCCACTCGATAACCCGACCCAGATGAAATAAACCGGCCGTGGACCCTGGGCTCAAAGTGTGACCAAAATTGTTCTAAAACCTTGTGTTTAATTACACTTTATCCCCTAGGGTCTAATTAAGGGTGCATCTAACATCCAAATGACCCTAAATTTTGAGGGTTAACTAATTCAGATGTGGGGAACTCAAATATGGGCTTAGATTTTGATTTTGAGGTTCCTATATCTATAATTTAATCTTTGTGCCTTAATCATTCAATTAATGCAATGAACTAAGTCTAAAGGTCAAAGATGGTCAAACCTTCAACCAAACTCGATTATTGTCCTATATGATACCCAAGTCTATCCTAGTTCACAAATCTAGGGTAAAGTAGTCTAGATCATCATTATTGCTTATAAGTTAGCTAATTGAGGTATTAAGATAGTAATTCCACATGTCTTCAACTCTATAGAACCCAACTCGAGTCAATCTGGGTTTGAGGGTCAAAAGTTATCTAATTCAATGCAAAGTATGAAGAATGATCTCCATGATGTAATTATCAAAGTAAGGGTTAAAGAAAAAGGAAATTATGTTTTGTACCTAGAATTGGGGATGTTACAACACACCACCCCTTAAAAAGATTTCGTCCTGAAATCTCAAGCAAAGAGGGAGGGGTAGGTATGCGACATCTCTTCTTTCAACTCCCAAGTAGTTTCCTCAAGACCATGGTACTTCCAGAGAATCTTCACAAGCTCAATCTCCTTGTGCTTCAATTGCTTTGTTCTGGAATCTAGGACCTTCACTGGAAACTCTTCGTAGGACAAATCTTCTCGTAACTCAATAGGTTCAATAGTCAGCACATGAGTAGGATCCTTCACATACTTCTTCAGGACAGATACATGGAACACGTTGTGAATCTTGTCATAAGTGGGAGGTAGAGCTATGCGGTAGGCACACTCCCCAATTCTATCCAAGATTTCAAATGGTCCCACATAACGAGGACTCAACTTGCCCTTGACTTTAGACCTTGCAATAGAGCGAATTGGCTTTATCTTGAGGAATACATAATCACCAACCAAGAAGCTCACATCGGATCTCTTCTTATCAGCATACACCTTCTGTCGATCTTGGGCAACCTTCATCCTCTTCTTGATCAAGTAGATCTTATCAGTCATCAACTGCATATCATCACTCTTCATCAGTGCTCGTTCACCCACATCATCCCAGTGTAGTAGTAAACGACAAGGTCGGCCATAAAGTGCTTCAAATGGCGGCATACCGATGCTGGCTTGGTAACTGTTATTATAAGCAAATTCAGCCAACGAAAGGTATTTGTCCCAAACACCTCCTCAATCCATCACACAAGCGCGCAACAAGTCCTCCAGAATCTGTACTGTACGCTCGGATTGGCCATCTGTCTGAGGATGGTATGTTGTGCTGAAACGTAGGTCAGAACCCATCTCTTGTATCTGCTTCCACAGGCGAACAGTAAACTTTGGGTCTCGTTCAGAAACTATCACCTTGGGAACTCCATGCAGGCGAACAACCCAGTCCACATACAGCTGTGCCATATCAGGAACCTTGTAGGTGCTCTTGAACGGAAGAAAGTGAGCCGACTTGGTCAGGCGATCAATAACAACCCAAACCGCATCGTACCCACGTACTTCGGAAACCCAGTAACAAAATCCATAGTGATTTTCTCCCATTTCCAGTCTGGTATCTCAAGTGGATGAAGAAGACCACCGGGACGCTGATGTTCAATTTTCACCCGTTGGCACGTCAAGCATTTTGCAACATAAGTAGCAATATCCTTCATGTTTTTCCACCAGAAACCGCGCTGTAAGTCCTTATACATCTTTGTGGTACTAGGATGAATTGTGTACCTGGACCCATGGGCTTCACCCAGAACTCTCTGCCTCAGATCAACAACATCCGGTATCCACAGTCTATGGCGGAAACAGATAGCACCATCCACTCCCACAGAAAACTCGGACTGTGGTTTCTCTGTCATCAACTTCATCTCAGCTAGCTCAGGGCTATCCAACTGTGCAACAATAACTTCAGAAATCCAGGTGGAAGTGATAGCCAAACTAGCCATCTGCACTCTCACCTTCTCCCCAGAAGTGTCATCACCGACAACAGGTAGCTCAGGTCTCCAACTCGAGGCCTGTTCTAAGCCTCTCCATAAGAAGTAACTGATAGAAGCACAAGCTGCATCCTTTTTCCTACTCAGAGCATCAACAACAACATTGGCTTTACCGGGATGATAAGTGATGGTAAAGTCATAGTCCTTGAGGTATTCCATCCACCGTCTCTGGCGTAGATTCAAGTCCTTCTGAGTCATCATTCATCAGGTAGCGTAGGCTCTTGTGGTCACAGAAGACTTCAAACTGTACCTCATACAAGTAATGTCGCCATATCTTCAGTGCATGAACTATGGCAGCCAACTCCAGGTCATGAGTAGGCCAATTACCCTCATTAGGCTTCAATTGGCGTGAGGCATACACAATCACTCGTCCTTCTTGCATAAGGACGCATCCCAACCCTAGTTTAGAAGCATCAGTGAAGATAACATAGGGTTTACCCTCAACAGGTAAAGCAAGCACAGGGGCAGAAGTCAAACACTTCTTCAGCGCTAAGAAACTCTTCTCACACTCAGGGGTCCAAATAAACTTTGCATCCTTGCGTGTCAGCTTTGTCATAGGAAGAGCCAACTCAGAGAAATTCTGAACAAATCTCCGATAGTAGCCTACCAAGCCCAGAAAACTACGTATCTCTGAGGGGTTCTTCGGTGATTGCCACTTTGTCACAGCTTCAATCTTGACAGGGTCTACCGCAATATGTCCCGCAGAAATAACATGGCCAAGGAACATCACCTCGTTGAGCCAAAACTCGCACTTTGAGAACTTTGCATAGAGCTGATGTTCTTGCAAGGCCTGAAGAACGATCCGCATATGCTCGCGGTGCTGGTCCATAGACTCAGAGTAGATAAGCACGTCGTCGATGAACACCACCACGAAGCTGTCGAGGTAGGGACGGAAGACCCGATTCATCAAGTCCATGAAGGCGGCAGGGGCATTGGTCAGACCGAATGGCATGACTAGGAACTCATAATGCCCGTAACGTGTGCGGAAAGCCGTCTTCAGTACGTCATCATCTTTCACCCGCATCTGATAGTAGCCACTACGCAAATCCATCTTCGAGTATACAGTAGCAGACTTCAATTGGTCGAACAAATCGTCGATGCGTGGCAGAGGATAACGATTCTTAATCGTCACTTGATTCAGCATACGGTAATCCATGCACATCCGCAAGGACCCGTCTTTCTTCTTCACAAATAGCACCGGTGCTCCCCAGGGAGAGACACTAGGGCGTACAAACCCCATGTCTAGGAGCTCTTGCAGCTGCTTCTTGAGCTCAGCCAGCTCAGCAGGTGCCATTCGATAAGGTGGCTTGGAGATAGGTGTCGTTCCTGGTACGAGGTCGATAGAAAACTCGACTTCTCGTGATGGGGGAAGTCCAGGCTGCTCGTCAGGAAAGACATCAGGAAAGTCCCGAACCACATCAATGTCCTCTATATCTGATGGTGTGGGATTGAGGACGACCGATGCCAAGTAGGCCCTAGAGCCCTTGGCAATGAGCTTCTCCGCCTTGAGTGCAGAAATGATGAACTGTTGATGTCCTTGCTTTCTTCCTTTAATGCAGAACTGCTCGCCATCGGGGTGTAGCAGACTAACCTTTTTATCTTCGTAGAAGAGAGCAATTTTGAACTTCTTGAGCCAATCCATTCCCAAGATTACGTCGAAGGCCGTCATATTGAGGATGATGAAGTCTGTCTCGAACATCTTGCCAGAAATACAAAGGTCTACAGTAGGGATTTTTAAGAAAGTAGAAGACATTTTACCCGTAGGAGTGTCAACCTCTAGGATGTAGTCCATGTACATAGTTTCTAACTCTAACATGGCTACAAGCTTAGAAGATATGGAAGTGTTTGAGGCTCCAGAATCAAATAATGCTTTTATCGGTTGTTGAAATAAGTGCACATTACCTTCAATGACTCCGTTATCATCAGTGGCCTCCACGTCGTCCATGGCAAAGAACGTCCTGCACGTTTCTCAACAGGTGGGCGACGTCCTTGTTGATTATTGTTCCTCGGTGGTTGCTGCGGACGAGGTTGCTGTTGCGGCTGCTGGGGTGCTCGTGGCTGAGCTGGTGCAGCAACTCTCTGGAGCTTGGGACACTGTGGCCTGATGTGACCCGCCTGGCCACACTCGTGGCACGTCAAGTGCCTCACATCTGGTCGAGCTGCAGGTTGCACTATAGGGCACCTGCCAGGAGGGTGGTGACGCTGGCAGCGGTTGCACTTGTCACGACGGTCATCACTGAAGCTCTTTCGCTTGCTGGGACTCTGGGTCGAAGGCTGAAAGCCTGGATAAGCCTCCACAGCGAGGGCCTTATCCACCATCTGTTGGAAGGTAAGAGGGAGCTGTGGAACAAGAGCTCGCCCAAACTGGTAGCTCAGTTCCTGTAGAAAGAGTGTAGCTCGGCGATCCTCTCCAAGACCTATAGCATAACACTCCAAAAGCAGGAACCTCTGAACATAGGCAGAGACAGTCATGGTTTCCTGCTTCAAGCTGTAGAATTCCGCCTCCTTTAAGGCGGCGGCGCAGACGTACTTTTGACGGAAAAGAACCAGAAACTGTTCCCATGTCATGTCGGAGGCGTCGCGAGTGCGGGCGACACCGTTCCACCAAACGCGTGCTGGCCCGTCCAACACGTAGGTGGCGAAGCGGACCTTCTGGTGAGGAGGGCACGCCATGCCCTCAAAGGTACGCTCAATGGCCAAAACCCAGTCGTCGGCCTTGTCCACCATCTCGATCTCTCCTTCTCCCTTGAGTAGGGCGGCTGCATCTTGATAAACTTCGTGAGGGAGTACTCTTTGGGTTTCTCAGGAGGAATGACGTTGACACACCCCATCACAGAATTGGCCAAAAACTGGCGCAGAACCGCCAAATCTTGCTCTGCAGAAAGCGGAGGTGGAGGAGGCTCCGAAAAAGGATGAGGCGCGGTGATGACCTGGTGGCCCCCAGAGGTGGCATGTGCATCCGGCGTCGTCAACGGCGGCTCGATGAGTGGCATCCCGAACTGTGGGTTCAGCGGTGTAGTGTACCCATCTCCTTGTCTCTCACGGGACTGGGAGGACTCACCACTCTTGTCCCCAAACAGATCGGATCTCATGAAAAGGTAGATAGGGATAAGAATCCTAAAGCAAAATTTTGAGATACTAGATTGCCGACTGCTATAGCTCTGATACCATTTTGTAAGGAGTGGGACCCACTAGGGGTCCACTCCCTAACTCTATTATCTTGAGACCGCCATAGCAAAACCCATACATTGAAACATGATAAATAGATAGAAGGGTAGCTATATTGTTCTCAAAATAACATGGTAAAATGAGCATAAAGCAAAAGCAGCGGAATGTAAAGAGTTTAAGTTATTACATGATCCATTTATTTCTAAGAACTTGTCCGCATGGACGAAAAAGAAATCACAAAAGAAACTAAACTAATGGATCGGTTGCTGAGGACAACCTAGGCATCTCAGAAATTTCACAAACTACTGCTGGACAGGTTCCTCGAACCCTGGGTCCTCAAGTGCAGGCTCCTCCTCTAAGGTCACCACAGGCTCCTCTTCACCTGGGTGGAAAGGAACATCACCCAGAACATAGGAAACAATAAAGAGGTCAGCAAAGGCTGAGTATGCACATATATAAAACATTCTGGGCCTAATATAGGGTTACAAGTACAAAAAGAGATGTTCCCACAAGAAAATGGGGGTATTTGCAATTAGGTATGTTCAAGAAAAAAGTAACAAAAGAAATGAGGCATATTAAATTTCAGATTACAAACATGATAATAAAAGAGTGTTTTGCCATAACAATCATCCACAGATTCATATTAAAACAACAAATATTTGCATGATAACAATGTAGACTAAATATACCTAAAATAGGGCCATAACACCATAGGATCATGGCCTAAAAAGTAAACAAGGGTGGAAACGCACACCCCGGGCGGAATACGCACGCCCTATATAAGTATGGTTGTACATAAGTACCACTATTCTAGATAATCTAGTCAAACACGCAACATGCTATAATAGAGTGGCAAGACTATCATTTTAGTCAATATCCAACAAAAGACAACAAGCCAGGAGGGGCCTAAAGACCCATATAACATGTCCAATTAATAATCACATCAGTAAAAAGAGATTTATATCAGGAATTAGGAATGCCCATGAATATTAGATTTCCAAGAGAAACAATATTTCAAGAGATGCCTCATTAAAAGAAATTAGGTTTTAGTCCAGTAATGCCCAAAATAAAATAGAGGATGTACATACCTTAAAGTCAGATCCTAACACTCAATAATGTTCTTTAGGCTCAGATTCAGGTCTTTCACCACCTAAACATAATAAGTGTGTGCTACATCAATAAATGGTTCCTTAAATCCTTAACAATAAAAATGACCTATCAATAGGTTTTGAATCAGGTCTCCAAACCTATCCCATTAAATCTGTTGGATTTTTCTGATTTCAAAAACATATTTATTTGTATTTTTCTGCTGAACCAATACTTAGTTATGCTTTATACAAGTTAAAATCATTTACTGATCGAAAAGAAAATAAATTGCCAATTGACCGAAATACCCTCGAATGAAAATGCAAGAAGAATCAAGCGGTGCGTTACTTAGTACTATAGTGATACACACCTACCTAACTCGGGGTCAAAGGCAAGTCAAATATGATAAAAGGACTTCTTTACCCATGGCATGTGACCCCGGGTCACACAGGACTTATGGGCGTGGCATGACTTTTGTCCCAGGGAGTGCACAACCTGCATCTCACGCCATGGAGGTCCCGATTGAGCTTAAGGGTAGCGTATACCATCGATCCAGGCTTCGAGGGGAGTGGGCAACCAGCTCATTGGCTCCGCCTAGTTACCCTGGACTTGGTGAGCTACTGCTCCAGCCTTGAGGGCGCTAGAAGTCCAGATGAGCCTCACGATGAAGATGACCAAGGATGAACCTGGCGGTGACTCCAGTGGGGGGAAAAGGCGTGAAGCGTCCTGTGAGGGAGACATCAAAAGTGAATTGCGATCCTACTTGCTGCGCCAATCATCCACGACTGTTTTGGCTGGAGTTCAAGGTATTGTGTGAGGCGGAGACAAACAAAGGCGAGGAAATCCCGAAGCTGGAATAGCAAGAAGGCCCTTGTGCCACTGATTAGGCAACAGGTCGTTGGGGAAGACAGCGCCTAGGGGAGCAAATGGAAATCCGATAACGACTAGTGCTGAATGTGCCATTCACTCTAGGGATTTCTTTTGATATGCGCAAGGCACAACACGGTTTTGTGGGTCAGGGACCACGAAATCCCATCTCGACGATGATCCAAAATAGAGGAACACGGAGACGTTTTTTGTTTACCGATCAAACCAGATGAAATCACGGCAAAACGAGCGTACAGAAAGAAATAACGAGGTTCCTAGATGGTTACCTCGCCGTCGATTTGACTGAGGAGGATTCCCTCTGCTACTCGCCGGAGAAGGAGACCAGCGTCGACATCAGCTCCAAGGCGCCAACACCAGCAATTGACGGAAGAGGACGCAAGAGGGGGCGACGGTGGTCGAATCCGGAGCAGGTGATGCGAAGTGGAGGCACTGGAGTGAGGGTTCCATGAGTTGGGAAAAAGGCAGCGGCGGCTGCTGAAAAGGTAGAAATAGGCGTTTCGATTTTAGGGCACCGCAAGTAGTGTATGAGGGCTTGCTGAACTCGGGGAGTGAGGGGGGTTCCGTTGGCGAAGAAAGCACGAGGATACGTTGGTTCTAGCAAGAGAACGACGCTGATGATCGTCGCTGGTTTGAACCAGTCCTGCGCACGCGGGGACTTCGGAGGTGGAAGACGAGGTCTTCCACTCGATAACCCGACCCAGATGAAATAAGCCGGCCGTGGACCCTGGGTTCAAAGTGTGACCAAAATTGTTCCAAAACCTTGTGTTTCATTACATTTTATCCCCTAGGGTCTAATTATGGGTGCTTCTAACATCCAAATGACCCCAAATTTTCAGGGTTAACTAATTCAGATGTGAGGAACTCAAATATGGGCTTAGATTTGGATTTTGAGGTTCCTATATCTATAATTTAACCTTTGTGCCTTAATCATTCAATTAATGCAATGAACTAAGTCTAAAGGTCAAAGATGGTCAAACCTTCCACCTAAACTCGATTATTGTCCTATATGATACCCAAGTCTATCCTAGTTCACAAATCTAGGGTAAAGTAGTCTAGATCATCATTATTTCTTATAAGTTAGCTAATTGAGGTATTAAGATAGTAATTCCACATGTCTTCAACTCTATAGAACCCAACTCGAGTCTATCTAGGGTTTGAGGGTCAAAAGTTATCTAATTCAATGCAAAGTATGAAGAATGATCTCCATGATGTAATTATCAAAGTAAGGGTTAAAGAAAAAGGAAATTATGTTTTGTACCTAGAATTGGGGATGTTACACACTGCATGTATTCCTCGTTTAAAAAAAGTATATCTTTGTTAAAAGTTAGCTTCAAGATTGTCAAATTAGATGTCACGTGGGTATATTTAAGATCAAAACTAAACGAACTCCTCTAACCCTATGCCCGGCGATTTTCTTTTCAGTATAAGCAAAGTGGACAAGAACTATCAAGATGTTCTTAATACTCAATCTTGAGGATCAACTATATGGGATTCAATAAAACAAACGAAGTGATTATCTTAAGGCACTGAATTTTTACTAAGAAGGGGCCTATTAAAAGTTACAGAGGTAGTTGACACCATATTGACTTGTTTAGGGGCTGAGGTAGGGCCGTAGGCTATATGACGAAATGACATTTGGCAACAGAAGCAAGAATGATGGGAATGAGTTTGAATTTTAAGGCGCACGAAGGAATTCCACTGGAAGGGGGAAAAACTGATGGGATATCTTTCCCATTGTACATCACTTGCTCCACCCTATACTATTTTTTTTGCAATCAAATCTAGGATTAAGTTGGACTTGATCTACAGTCAAATAACTAATATGAATAACTAACTTAGGGACACCTAAAGCTGGTATAAGCTGTGGGCATAAATAACATCTAGACTAATAAAATGCTCTTCTGCTGGATGAAATATAAATCAAATCAGTGTTTATCGAAAAAGGATCCATGTAGCCTACTCCAACAAAGTTTTTATTGATGATGTGAGTGAAGGATCCATGCAGCTTACACTAACAAGGTTGGCATTGAGGATGCGAGTGACAAGACAACAACTATAAGAGGCACCCTAGACTGAGAAAATTGCCCTATTGAGCATCAAGATTTATATTCCAGGGTAACATTCGTCAATAACATGGTATTTCCCAATTATAACAATTATTTACAATGTTTGAAGTATTACAAACTAGGATACGAAACTATAATTTCTTAATATATTTATCACTAAACTTTATATCACTGATAAGGTGATGTGCATATCTTAATTCAAACTAGCCTTAACTTTTGTCAACGTGGCTAATATAACAAGGCAATCCCATATAAACATGACTTACTGCTCACAATGATATTACATGATGCCGACTGTGACGTCCCTGAATTTTGGCTTCTCCAAACCTTATTGGGAATGAGAGCTCATAATCCGAAAACACCATCCAATCATATCAGAAAGCGATGCGGAAGCATAATACGCATACATGAACATACAACCATAACATTCTCAACATTCAACATGTAAATTTATACAACATGAATTATTACACAACGATTTACAATTACATATTGAATGAAAATTCTACAATCTAAGAACATGTATGCTAAACTAGGATCTACACAATAGGTACAACCTGGACAACTGCTCACTTCCCGTCTTTTATCCCAAGCTAGCTCTGAACCTAAAACATACGTGAAACAACGAATCAACACACAAGGTGTTGTGCACGTGGGTAGAAAGATACATACTAATATGCTTGCATAATTGAAATAATCTTGAGAAAGAAAGAGTAAAAGAAAACATTATTTAAAGCAATAATCAGGTAAACACATTTTTAGATGCCTTTTGATGCGTTTGTACTACTAAGTGGTGTCACACTTCATTTTTCCCCGCCCCTTGGGCTATGGGGACCAAGTGTCGACCTTATATTCAGAGGGGAGAGAGAGAGAAATGTCGCACTTCATTTTTTCCCCGCCCCTTGGGCTATGGGGACCGAGTGCCGACCTTATATTTAGAGGAAGAGAGAGAGAGAGAGGTTTGAGGGAGAGAGAGAGCATATATCCACTCAGTAGCTACAAACCATCCATATTCTTTTATGTTCTGTAATGTTTTGCGGAGCATATACTACTAATACACATCCAAGAATTTATATGCAAACACAAGCATCCAAAGTACATCATATCATTATGCATTCATGAAAACTAGTCTTATACTTAATAAATCCCACGTACCTGAGTTCAGAGATCCCTATTTACATTCTGGATCATCTACATATCTGGTCATCACCTGATTAATAACAAATATTCATCATTAACACAAGGTTCACCATTATTAATGGTATTTAGGTTCAATTTAGGATTTAGGTCAAATCTAGGTGTTACTGATCTAAAATGTGTCTCTGGTATTTTTATAGTGATCCAGATGCCATTCTAAGGGTCTGGTTCATACTTCATAATTTTCCGATGATAGGTCTATTTTCTAGAATTAATATGATGATTAAACATGTAATTAGGCAATAATGAAAAAAGTCCTAAAATTTCTCAATAATATCAACATATGAGTCCATATTTAGTTTCTAGATGATATCATGGTTCAAACTTATTTTTATCAGATTTAATCTCAACCGTTTTCTAATTATACCATTTAAATGAAACATTCTCATCTAGATTAAATATCATCTATATTTGTGTCTCAAAAGTCTGGTATAGGGGTTTCACAATGAAGAGAATAGTTTTCTGAGTCTATTGGTATTTTTCGGGAATTTATTGGCTAATTGGGCTATTTTCTAAGCATTTTCTAAGCTGGTGTCATTTTCTGGAAATTTGAAGACAATTTACCTGATTGGGAATTTCCAGGGTTGTTCGATCTTGATCCCAAGGCTAGGATGCGTCCAGGGTGAGCCCAGCTGGTCAGGCTATCAACGTGAGCGGCCCTCCTAAAGACTTGATTAAACCGGTCTGGTTCAGTGAGGAAACGGGCTGGATCTACAGGTTCACTGGGTCTCTTCTCGCAGAATCGACCCTTCTCCTTCAGTTCTCGCGTTCTCCGTCTCTTGAGTGTGCGAGCGTCATCACACTGGAAGAGCTCCGGCTGGCGAGCATCCTCTGCCTCTGCCCGAAGGTGGTGCCACAAGGACGGACTCCTGACTTCTTCTCCTCAAAATCTCAAATAGGGCTTCTAGACAGGAACGTGGGATCTGCCCCTAGTGCCTCCCCGAGGTCCAGATCTGGCGAACCCTCGTCCGCTTCGCCCTCAAGTCCTCGCGTGCGAGATAGAGAACATGGCAGCGGGGTGGACCTCCGACAAATCATTAGCGAAGGCTCATCATCAACTCACAACATCAACGCAAAAAGGAAGGCTCCTCGCTGATGCCCTACTTCCTCGACCTGACGCCCCGCAGCGTCCTTCCCTAGGACTCCCCTGGGCGCCGCCGCTAGGGAAAGCTCTGACGGGCTTGTGAATGAGTGCTCAACTCCAGACTAGGGCGATGGCTACCGATCTCCTTCATGGTGGTGGAATCATGCTCACTAGAAGCCTGTAGTCGACCTGTGTGGCCCCCTGCAATCGGGTTGGCGGTCATGGCGCCACCGCAAGGAAGGGAGACTAGGGGCAAAGGATTCTAGACAACCTGGCGATGCTTTGAAAATCCTATGTGCAGCTCCAGGTTTGCGGGGGGTCTGAATCGTGCTCCCAGTGGTTAGGAGATGCTTTGGAGTCCCATCTTAGCCTACGCTCTGCAATCGCAGGTGGAGACGAGAGAGGGAGAAGGCGAGAAGAAATGGTGACACATACCATCTCAGGCACCGTATAGTGGGTCGTTGGGCATCCCCTAGGATTTAGGATCTATTCCGGTACTCAAGATGCCACTTTGGCTCTTGATTCTCGCTTGGATCGGTGGGGATGATCCACTGCCAAGTCAAAGGTTACTGTTCCGCCCATTTCGGAGGTGGAAGATGAACTAGAGGCCGCATGATCACCATCCGTCGGTCATAGATTCTGTGCAACAATATCGTCCCACTAAAACAGAGCGCCTCTAAAGTCCTCACGGCTGCGTGACATATCATTGTCACGTTCCATAATATTTCTTAAATAAACCGGATGACCAAGATTTGGCAGAACCTTAGAATGAAATGGAAACAACTTCTAACTATTATATCTTCTAGTAGAAAGCTCTTATTCACATGAAACTTGAACCATAGGTCCCTCATTACCCAAGGCCTCATACTACTAAGTTTGAGATGTAACTTGCAACAATTGATCATCTAACTAAATTCCTCGATTAGTCTCATAAATAAGTGTGTAAACCTCAACTATGAATCAATTATTCACCAACCTGATGAAACAATTTCAATCTCAATATCTTGATCGTCATGCATTCCAGTATTCTTAACTGAACCATTTGGGTTCCTATATACCCTAATTGATACCCCAAATCCATAACTACTCCAAAGTGGTACATATATAAAGATATTGGGATTAGGGTACACATCAATTATCCTCCAAATCAACATAATTCACACTTGTTTGATTTGACTGTATAACACATCATGGTCCATGAAAACCCTAAAATCCAAATTATCACATTCACTCCACCTTAAAAGGAATTTCGTCCTTGAAATTCAACTAATGTCATACTTAAGGTGATATCAAGGGGTTCAACTTCATATAAGTCACCACTTCTTAGGTTATGGGACCACCATACTTTACACACACCCTAAGTCGTCATCTTAGGATCTACATATTCTTGGGTGTACCCACCCCACCTTATAAAGATTGAAGCATCATTTAGTGTCTTATTCATATTCTTTTATGTTAGGACTTACATCTCGTAATCCGTTAAGATATAGGTATTTTCTTTTCCTTTGCAATCTTTGGGGTTGAGAGGGTATTGCTCAAGGTTTCATCCTTCACCTTAGTAAATAGCACAAGGTGATGTCAAGATTTCATGCCATTATTGTCTAGAATTTCCAAACTTAACCCTATTAATATTGTTTTAGATCAGCATCATACTAGATTTTCATCATTGAAGAGAATTGATCTTCATTTTATATATTAGGGTCTCACCCTATTGTGTGATATTCATACTCAACTTAGAACCATACATTGAGAAGGATCAAAGTTACAAACTATATTTCTGATCATATATCCTATGATCCAAAAATATCTTTATATCAAGTTGATGAGTTCAACTTTTTATGTCTTGCATGTATTATGTGAAGGGAAAGAGAGAATATACTAAGTTTATCCCATGATCTCAGCATCATATCTTTCATGTTTCACATGAAGGGGAAGAGAATATTTTAAAGTCAAACTTATCATGATTTCAATCTTGGGTACTATAGGTATGATATAGGGGGGAAAAATGGAGAATAGGTCAAGCTTATACGAGTGACTCCTCATATATAAATCATCTATATAGCTCAAGTGAGGTTTCTATCATCATATATTAAGAAAGAGAAGAAGAAGGGAGAACATGTATATTGAGTATCTTTTGCACAAAGCATCATACTCTCATAACTAGAGTTCATATATTACCTCACTTGCAACTAATGACGAGATTCACAAAATATGTCACTCTAGCTAGGACCTAACTCAACCAAAGGATTGACTTTATCATATGGGTCATCTACCCATCCTTTTCTTTTACCCAATTCTCACATATAGATTTGAATCATGCATAAGGACTCAACTCAACACTCGAGAGTAATCTAGTGTAGGATATTTTTTTTTAACACATATCTCATATATTGGAGGCTAGGTCCTATGACCTTCTCTTTGTGGGTCTTACTCTCTCTAGAGTTCACCACATATCTCATCCTACCACTAGATATCCTCCTTGTATAAGAGCTTGAGGCTCATGCATACTCTTCTCTATCTTAACTTAGCTTATCTTACATAGGAAAAGGGAATGTACTTTCATCATCAAGATTTTGCATAAATTCTACCAAATTGGATTCAACAAGTATACAACTTAAACCTTTATAAGGAAACTTATAGCATCAGAGATCAAACTTAGATAAGATTTCACATGCTTATTTCAACTATCATTCTATCATCTAATCTATGTATCACATATCTTGATAAGGCTCTAGACATCTAATCTAGACTACTCTCTCTTCTAGACTGATGTCACTCCCTTTCACTTAGGTTGCATGAACACCCACTAATCTCCTGTGTGAGGGACACATTTTTATAGTTACATATATCTAATAAAATATTATATAGTTTTTCTCCGAGAAAAAGGCGTCAGAGAAAACTGTCGAGGTGCGAGCCGATTGGGAAACAAAACCAAACCAACAAACTCGAGTGTCCCACACATAGTAGATAGTCCAGTGCCATGTCACCTAGTGAAATGGTGAGAACATGGTGTAGATTAGTGTAGCTACCCATTACATATGAGCTCTATATGGCAAGGGTTTCTCACACTTGTCTAAACCTAGTTCTCGAACATCTAGGTTCTAACTTAGAGGCTAAGTCAAACCTTATTCCTATAGAACAACTTACTAAGTTTCTAGGATTTAAAGTGAAAGGTGAAATTTATTTTTATGTTTCATGGTGAGAAATTGTCAGGTGTAGCTATTGTTCATGCTCTGATGCCAACTGTGACGTCCCTGAATTTTGGCTTCTCCAAACCTTATTGGGAATGAGAGCTCATAATCCGAAAACACCATCCAATCATATCAGAAAGCGATGCGGAAGCATAATACACATACATGAACATACAACCATAACATTCTCAACATTCAACATGTAAAGTTATACAACATGAATTATTACACAACGATTTACAATTACATATTGAATAAAAATTCTTTAATCTAAGAACATGTATGCTAAACTAGGATCTACACAATAGGTACAACCTGGACAACTGCTCACTTCCCGTCTTTTATCCCAAGCTAGCTCTGAACCTAAAACATACGTGAAACAACGAATCAACACACAAGGTGTTGTGCACGTGGGTAGAAAGATACATACTAATATGCTTGCATAATTGAAATAATCTTGAGAAAGAAAGAGTAAAAGAAAACATTATTTAAAGCGATAATCAGGTAAACACATTTTTAGATGCCTTTTGATGCGTTTGTACTACTAAGTGGTGTCACACTTCATTTTTCCCCGCCCCTTGGGCTATGGGGACCGAGTGTCGACCTTATATTCAGAGGGGGGAGAGAGAGAAATGTCGCACTTCATTTTTTCCCCGCCCCTTGGGCTATGGGGACCGAGTGCCGACCTTATATTTAGAGGAAGAGAGAGAGAGAGAGGATTGAGGGAGAGAGAGAGCATATATCCACTCAGTAGCTACAAACCATCTATATTCTTTTATGTTCTGTAATGTTTTGCGGAGCATATACTACTAATACACATCCAAGAATTTATATGCAAACACAAGCATCCAAAGTACATCATATCATTATGCATTCATGAAAACTAGTCTTATACTTAATAAATCCCACGTACCTGAGTTCAGAGATCCCTATTTACATTCTGGATCATCTACATATCTGGTCATCACCTGATTAATAACAAATATTCATCATTAATACAAGGTTCACCATTATTAATGGTATTTAGGTTCAATTTAGGATTTAGGTCAAATCTAGGTGTTACTGATCTAAAATGTGTCTCTGGTATTTTTATAGTGATCCAGATGTCATTCTAAGGGTCTGGTTCAGACTTCATAATTTTCCGATGATAGGTCTATTTTCTAGAATTAATATGAGGATTAAACATGTAATTAGGCAATAATGAAAAAAGGCCTAAAATTTCTCAATAATATCAACATATGAGTCCATATTTAGTTTCTAGATGATATCAGGGTTCAAACTTATTTTTATCAGATTTAATCTCAACCGTTTTCTAATTATACCATTTAAATGAAACATTCTCATCTAGATTAAATATCATCTATATTTGTGTCTCAAAAGTCTGGTATAGGGGTTTCACAATGAAGATAATAGTTTTCTGAGTCTATTGGTATTTTTCGGGAATTTATTGGCTAATTGGGCTATTTTCTAAGCATTTTCTAAGCTGGTGTCATTTTCTGGAAATTTGAAGACAATTTACCTGATTGGGAATTTCCAGGGTTGTTCGATCTTGATCCTAAGGCTAGGATGCGTCCAGGGTGAGCCCAGCTGGTCAGGCTATCAACGTGAGCGGCCCTCCCAAAGACTTGATTAAACCGGTCTGGTTCAGTGAGGAAACGGGCTGGATCTACAGGTTCACTGGGTCTCTTCTCGCAGAATCGACCCTTCTCCTTCAGTTCTCGCGTTCTCCGTCTCTTGAGTGTGCGAGCGTCATCACACTGGAAGAGCTCCGGCCGGCGAGCATCCTCTGCCTCTGCCCGAAGGTGGTGCCACAAGGACGGACTCCTGACTTCTTCTCCTCAAAATCTCAAATAGGGCTTCTAGACAGGAACGTGGGATCTGCCCCTAGTGCCTCCCCGAGGTCCAGATCTGGCGAACCCTCGTCCGCTTCGCCCTCAAGTCCTCGTGTGCGAGATAGAGAACATGGCAGCGGGGTGGACCTCCGGCAAATCATTGGCGAAGGCTCATCATCAACTCACAACATCAACGCAAAAAGGCTGATGCCCTACTTCCTCGACCTGACGCCCCGCGGCGTCCTTCCCTAGGACTCCCCTGGGCGCCGCCGCTAGGGAAAGCTCCGACGGGCTTGTGAATGAGTGCTCAACTCCAGACTAGGGCGATGGCTACCGATCTCCTTCATGGTGGTGGAATCATGCTGACTAGAAGCATGTAGTCGACCTGTGAGGCCCCCTTCAATCGGGTTGGCGGTCATGGCGCCACCGCAAGGAAGGGAGACTAGGGGCAAAGGATTCTAGACAACCTGGCGATGCTTTGAAAATCCTATGTGCAGCTCCAGGTTTGCGGGGGGTCTGAATCGTGCTCCCAGTGGTTAGGAGATGCTCTGGAGTCCCATCTTAGCCTACGCTCTGCAATCGCAGGTGGAGACGAGAGAGGGAGAAGGCGAGAAGAAATGGTGACACATACCATCTCAGGCACCGTATAGTGGGTTGTTGGGCATCCCCTAGGATTTAGGATCTATTCCGGTACTCAAGATGCCACTTTGGCTCTTGATTCTCGCTTGGATCGGTGGGGATGATCCACTGCCAAGTCAAAGGTTACTGTTCCGCCCATTTCGGAGGTGGAAGATGAACTAGAGGCCGCATGATCACCATCCGTCGGTCATAGATTCTGTGCAACAATATCGTCCCACTAAAACAGAGCGCCTCTAAAGTCCTCACGGCTGCGTGACATATCATTGTCACGTTCCATAATATTTCTTAAATAAACCGGATGACTAAGGTTTGGCAGAACCTTAGAATGAAATGGAAACAACTTCAAACTATTATATCTTCTAGTAGAAAGCTCTTATTCACATGAAACTTGAACCATAGGTCCCTCATAACCCAAGGCCTCATACTACTAAGTTTGAGATGTAACTTGCAACAATTGATCATCTAACTAAATTCCTCGATTAGTCTCATAAATAAGTGTGTAAACCTCAACTATGAATCAATTATTCACCAACCTGATGAAACAATTTCAATCTCAATATCTTGATCGTCATGCATTCCAGTATTCTTAACTGAACCATTTGGGTTCCTATATACCCTAATTGATACCCCAAATCCATAACTACTCCAAAGTGGTACATATATAAAGATATTGGGATTAGGGTACACATCAATTATCCTCCAAATCAACATAATTCACACTTGTTTGATTTGACTGTATAACACATCATGGTCCATGAAAACCCTAAAATCCAGATTATCACACCGACGATGTGAATATTGCTAGCAATGACAGCAGCAAGAAAGCTGTCATGGGTGAATGAATGCTGGTAGAATAGGATTTTGTGGTAAAATTCTATGAACATGCGACAAAAGAGAAACCATGCCAAAGAAATCAGCTACATCCTCTGAGGCTTGGTGACATTAACTTCGGTCATAAGTTTCTTAAAAATATCTTGCTTCATATCCCAACTCATAGTATTTTAAACACGGTCATGCAATTTCTAAGATCAGAAAATGTTTTGTGTTTTAGTGAGATACATCCTATATTAAACGAAAACATAACTTTGTCTGCCACATCAACTGACACTCTCTTGCCAACTAACTGCCTCATGATATTAATGGAAAAAAAAAGATAAGATATATAGCAGATAATACCCTCTGATAAACCCTGACATCGTGTAGCAAATCTGATTATTGAAAAAAGAAGTGTGTGTAAAACCATACTCATGTACCAAATCTGATGAAAGGTGCCCAAATGAAACTTTTTAACCGAGTAATCGACTAAGCGATTAGGCACTAGTATGTCCCTTATTTTGAATAGGTATATAATTACATGAGGTGTGGTCTGATATTTCACTTCATATGTTTATGTGGGTTAATTAGTGGTTACCTAGACTTGAACACAAACAAACTATCAACATGAGGCATCACCATTTTCTAAAACATGGGACATTGAGATGTAGACTCTGCAAAACTGCAGAATGTTGAGATTATATACACTCTTAAAGCCCTCAAGCAACTAGCACAGTCTACGCTAACGTCCAAGAAATTTGTAGAGAAAGGAAAAGTTGATTATCACTGGGGGTGAATGCAATTGTTTTGAAGATAGTGAAGTGATAAACCATTATATATATGTCAGAAGTGTAAATAGCTAAAAATCCAAATCGTGTAGTAATAGATATATGTCAAGACTTTCAAGCTAGTACATAAATATCATGCATGCTCAACTAGAGCATAAGTTTCATGGAAGACGGGCTTACACAATAGGAATGTCAAGCTCATTTTGAATTTTAAACTCTGAAGAAGAACCTTTATTGCTACAGTGTTTGACTTACTACTTTCCTCAATTCCAGTATTTGACTAACCGGATAATAATGAGGCATGGAGTAGAGGAATAAATGCGGAAAGTACTGTCCTTTGCCGCCAGTTATCTGATTTTATCTGTAATAATGGGACCAATATATCCTTACACTCCCGTTATATTATATATTATTACTGTTTGTCTCCTGTTTCTCATTGGGTGAGTTGGGTATGGATAAGGGGAATGCTAAAGCACACACACCTGCACCTGCAACACTGAAGTGGGTAACCGTAACCCTTTACCCTGACCGTACTGGACTCATAGACAGCCCTATTTAGAGATATAAATAACATATAATTAGTGGTAATACTTGGTTAGTGCTGTTAGATAATTATCCTTAATCTAAAACATTTCCCCCCTTGCACTAAGATACCACCCTTTTGCTAGCATACTCTTCTATATGTGACTGCATACACCCTGGATATACACCTGTACCTGCTACACTGAAGTGGGTAACCGTAATCCTTTACCCTGACCATACTGGACTCATTGACATCCCTATCTAGAGATATTAATAACATATAATTAGTGGTAATACTTGGTTAGTGCTGTTAATAATTATCTTTAATCTAAAACATTTCCTCCCTTGCGCTAAGATACCACCCTTTTGCTAGTATACTCTTCTGTATGTGACTGCATGTACCCTGGTTATACAATATGTATATTGATTTCATTCACATTTAATGTTTAACGATATTTAGACATGTCAGATAATAAATAATAAGAGAGATGATTTAGTAAATGGTATTGGACATTTAGTTCTAGTCTAGGTCAATTTCTTTCAACTACCATGTTTTACCAGTATATACTCTTCCTTTATACGAGACATATATACTTTAGACATGCAATAAACTTTATTCATTTTGTTCACATTTGATTTTCAACAATATACAAATACTTAGACAACTGATAATTATTGGAGAAAATTGGTAACTAGTAATACATCTGGGCATTCAGTATTTACTTTAGGACATTTTTTTGGTAAGTTACCACATGTTGCTAACATTTGCTCTTCCTATGTCAGGGGGATATTTGAGGTCTAATGACCCGTTCATGATTCGGAAATGTATTATGCAGTATATGTTGCGGAAGAGCATCAAGTAGAGCATATGTAGAATACTGACAAATCTGTAGTTTATATGTTTCAAACATCTCATGAAATTAAAATTACCATAAATACCATCTATGATTGAGAAAAAGCTGAAATATAATACATGTAGTACGCATTAATACAAACAATAAACATACAAAATAGTATAGAACGATGCAATCAAATATAATACTTTAATGCTTAAGTACATAGTTATTTTTACTGTACTTAGTATTATATTTGATACACAATATTTTAGTTAATATTGCTACATAGTATTATGCAATACTATAGTTTTTTAGAGTAGTTTTATAATGCCATTACGATATATTTGCACATCTCTTTGTATTATACAATGATATTACACTAATGACTTAGGGTTGTAAATTAGTAAACTATTACAAGGTATTACACTGTAACAATCTAACAGCACCACAAAATTAAATTACTTATGTACATGTAATTGTAAGTACATAAAATATACGGTATGGTAGTATTGTACATTTTTGTCGATGCACATTTAAACATGGCTGTATAGTATGTAAGCACACACTTAGTTATACGGTACAATGGTATTAAATTATATAAATATTATGTAGTAGTATAGCATTGCATAGCATTACACTAACGAGCTGAACCACAACTAGTTAAGCTTAGCCTAAAATGGGCCTAGTCCATGCTTATTCACCAAAAGCGGTCCCACACATGCAATGACACCCAAATCAAAGTTGAATGCAAGCTCTTGGGCGCTCAATTGCTCGATCAGGTCTTGGATAGGCGTCGTAGATCAACTTGCTTAGTCACGCACCTAAGGCTAATTGAGGCAGTTAAAGGGTTGGATCGTTTAAGCGACTGCCTAGACCGCTTTGTAAATAGTATTTAAGACTAAGCACAAGGAGTTTGCTTAAGTCCATAAATAATATTCTAAGGCTTCCTTCTTTGTCTGCATACTCCTATTGGACAATTTAGCATTTATCAATCAAGTTGACTAGGTCCTAGCCTTTATCAAGGTTTTAAAGTGCGTGAGGCGCATCAAGACGTTTTTGTCTCAGCGAGGCATAATCCTGAAGGCGGTCGAGTTGTAAGCCTCAGATTGTACCAAGGTGTACATATAAATATATTTACATAATCCCATATATATATGTAAAATCAATATATATATATATATATATATATATATATAAGTATATAATCCCATATAGTTATATATAAATACATATATGCATATATATAGTTATTTATATGTGTATGTACTATATAGACACACACATAGTCATATATACATATATAAATATATATATATATATATATATATATATATATATATATATATATATATGGCTATAATAGTTATTTTTGTATGCATATATGTGTGTAATATATGCGTGAATACATAGATACATATGTATGTGGGTATGTTTGTATACATGTGTGTAAATCCTACATGCATGAATACCATTCGGTGTTTATTAGAGGCCATGCATGGTTGCACTCTATTTTCTGCAGACGAGCGAGATGGGAGGCTGCTAAAGTCTATTCAGATACAAGTAGTGTCACGATAACTACCATTTTTTTTTTTGAAAAAGTGTCTTTACAAATTTTTTCCCAGCTGTATGTGACGGTCTGATAAGTCCAGTTTCCCAACCAATACAATTTATTCACATATTGTAAATTAATGTGTTTTATTTTTATTCATATTTGATACATTTTCTAGATCCCCCCCCCTTCTGTACTGTGGAAGACTGTGATAAAGCTGTGTAAATACTGTCTTACACATATATGTACATATATATTGGTGTAATATATGTGTATATGTTGGTAACACAGTTGTGTATGTGTAAGATATACATGTGTATGCGTATAAATGCATGAGTAATATTTATACTATATGTGTGTATATATGTATAGCTTTAGTAATTATGTGTGTGATATATCTGTGGCTATGTAGATATGTATGTGTTTTGAGTATAAAGATATGTATATATGTATGTGTCACACATGTATATGAATCTGGTTCTCCCCCGGACATTTTCCGCTACTTTACGTTACTTTTACAGCACTTTGATTGTAATTTACCGAATTTTCAACATAATTTCAGAATTCCAAATTTCTTAGCCGAGCCAAACGTCTAGATAAATTTTCGACAAGCTTCCATGCATCAGTATCATATGGTGTTTGTTAGAGGTCATGCGTATTTCAACTCCATTCTGTGCATACAAGTGAGATGGGACGCAGCTAAAATGTTCGACATGTCTGTACAAGACTTTAGTGGAAGTGTTTCTTTCATGTATAGTAGGGAAGATTCTTGGCAAGTAGAGTTGCATTGTTACATATAAGACACATTGCTAGAATTTTATCTTCATTAATGTGTGGTTCTTCCTATTCGAGTTGAGGATTACTGCTTTCAGAAAAGTAGCTAGGGGCTGGCTGATGTTTCCACAAATTATAAGGTGGCTAATGATCCTTTTCTTTTGTTTGGATTTTGTTTTTGGTTTCGAACCAGCTTCTTGTTTGGAAAGCTACACCTGTATAATTTGAGTTTATTTTTTACTGGAATATTCCTTCTGGAAAAAATATTTACTGAACAATGATATTGAATGTTTCTCTCGCAGCAATGGTCAAGAGCCTCCTGTGAATCTCCAACGCACACACTAGTGCTCTAATCAACCTAGTTAGCTTAACTTGGCAGGGCTCCATGTCTATCTTTGACGGTAGTTTAAAAAGGTGTGGATGCTTAGATTTGCCTTTTAACTTTTTGTGGTCTGGTGCTTTCTTTCATGCAGTTGTGTTATTGTTCTGATGTGATGCCTCATGAACCTAATGGTAGTTAGCTAGTAATTGGACTTGATTTGGATTTCTATGCTATGTTGATTTGAACCAAATTTTAAATCTGGTTTCACCAATTTATTTAACGCAACATTTTTTCATGGCAATTCTTTGACACTTGACATTCGTATGTCTATTTTTCAAGTAGTTTGGTCATTATGATAAACGATCTGGCAGTATGCATTACTAGTTAATCGTTGAAGATGTTAATTTTCATTTATACTTGGTTGGTCAATCTATACCGTTGTATATAAATATTGCAATAAATATAGGTGCAAGTTGGGAGACAACACGATAACACATTGCTTTCCAGCTCACGCTGAACTTGTCATTCCTTGCACTCGATCACATCCACCCTACTTTGTGGCAATGGAGAAGGGGCACAAAACTGTACGACATCCCAAGTCATTTCAAATAAAGTAATGTCGATCACTGGAAATTTGGTTGCGGCCTTTGCATGCAAGCAAAAAGTCCACGGGCACTCAAGGATGGTCGCTGAACACATTGATAAATGAAATCTAATAGAAAAGGCTCTTTCGTTCCTGAGAACCTGACATACTGCAATTTTTATCATCTTAATTGGGCAACATAGTTATACGTACTTAAACAATGGCGTTCTATGCAGTCAACCCTGTATAGGCATGGCTATATTCCTTCTAGGTGTTTAGAAGGTAAATTTAACCATTATCATGGCGCCGTTCAACCAATGTTGCAAGCGTCGTGGTAAAGTATTGGTAAGTGCCCCAATGGCTAACTTTTGGTTGGGTAAGGAAATGATTTGTTGAGGAGAAGAAACCCATGCTAACAACATTGGCTTCACTTACCAACCTAGATGATGGCTGCAATTGTCTTAGAAAAAGTTGGAAATGAATATATCTGACTTTCGGACAGTTCAGATTGGAATGAATTAAAATATAAAAATCTACAAACAAGAAGTCGACAGTAAGCTATAACAACATAGCTAGTCATGTTACTATTTCATAGCCTTATTTTCCCAATTTACAAGTGCATCAAAATAATTCTTTTCCTTTCATAGGATCCATTGAATTGAAAAGGATTGAGGACACGACATAGGTGCAATTAAGTTTTTTGAAGCAACATGAGTAGCATGCCTATTGTCCTTGAAGATGCATTATGGTAAATGAGGCAAACCAATTTGACTCGAGAAATGAGAGTTTGGTTAAACTTTTAAAAATGTAAGATTAACCAACAACCCTTGTTAGACGAGGTTGCATAGTGCGCTGCGAGAACAATTGGGAGAAAGGTGTGTTCAACCGTGTTAGTAGCTTCAATGTGTGCTAATTACGTCTTTATTGATTAACAATAACCAAAGATAACTTGGAGGCTAAATATGAGATGGAATGACCTCCTTTTCGATACTCGTCAAGATGCAAAAGAGAAAACGACTCTTATTCTGGATCTAAAATATGATTGGAATTTGGAGTTGTTGTGAAGTGTGGTGTTAGATAGGAGTTGCAATTTGCAGTAAGCCTCACTAATGTGTGTGATTTATTGACATGGACATAATAATTCTACCTCCACACTCTTAGTGTTCGTGTTAGAGGAAGTGCTTGCAATATAAGCATCGAACTGTCTAACATGGCCCCTCTTAGCAACATCTTTAACACCGACTCACTCTAACCTACCAAACAACACTTGGTAGACACGAAGTTCGTTTTTATGCTATCACCTTGAAATCATATTAAAGAGAGAAATGAGCAAGAAAACCCTCACAATTCTACTTACCAATAGGTTCTTAATCGTGGCAGATCTTCTTCTACTACAATTGATAGGATTGTGGTAGTTGAGACGATGGATGGCCAACTTGTATAAGACTTAACCTTTTGAGCAAATAAGACATAAAGGAGGATAAATGTGTCAAATAATTAACAAGATGAAACTAATGAACATTTCCAAGGCAAAAACCTAATTAAACCACTTGTTCTAAAGTAAGCCATCATCATGGAATATCATCATTGTTTAGGACCATACTATTGTGAAGGTTACTAAAAAAGGCATTATACAACGCCCATTGTACATTGACCCACTTTTAACATTTAACGATATACACAAATTAAAAGTACACACGTATACAACAAAATATACACAACATATATGGATATTACACCAAATATAATAGTTAAGTAGACAAAAAGGTTGGCTGTTGCAGGAAATTGTGCTGTGATTGAGTAATTAGCTCACAATTATGCAAAAAAAAAGTACGTACACTATACATGGATAGCACGCAAAGTATGATCTAGAGTACAAAAAAAATTAGATCATCGCATACTATTGTTTTGTTGTGATTAAATTGTTGGATAATTATGTGTAATTTTTTGTCAAAAAATTATATGAGAATTAGTATACAAAGTATGTACAGTTCGTACACAGAATACTACTCAAAAGTATCCAAAAAGATGAACTATTTCCTGTCAGTAATGATCTATTATTGTACTGTTAATCGGGAGTGTTTTAGTTTGTATTTCCAGGTACCGGTATTACTTTTCTTTATAAAATCAACATATGTGAGCAACTTATCGGCTACAACAGTTAAGGCTTACGTGTCTACTTTGTTGATACAAGTATATATGGAGCCGTAAAAGATAGATTTACATTTTGCCTGTACATCGTATGATTTATTTACATGAATTTTGTGAAGAGCATTTGCTAAGAATTGCAATGCAATCAGAAAGGCATGATTCATCTAAGTCTTCCCCTATATCCTATATTGAAATATATGATCACGACTCATCTTGGTCATGACGAAGGTAATCATGATTGGCATCCGTGTCGCCAAAGTGATCACCACTAGTGTCTAACTCGTTAAGATTTTATCTCGTCAAGGCATGACCCGGGATGCTCTTCTCGGCTTGGGGAGTCGGGTAGAATTTAGCTTAGGACGCAACAGCATGATCCTGGGTCCGGATGTCATTCCCAATTTGCATCTTGCTTGGGAAGTTGGGTAGGACACCGACGCGGGATATGTGAATATGAATACGAAGAAAGTATCATACAATCATCTTTGGTAGGTTCTCTTGCGAATGCGCTTGACGACATTTGCCCAGGCTGTGATGCTGATCATGATGGGCAAGAATTGAACAAAGTTGGGCTATAGCCGGAGGCCCGGAGGCAAGGATAGATAGACTAGCTATAATCGGAACAATCATCTTGCTCCGAAGCAGGGTGACTTGTTACTGTTAGGGCAGTTTGGTTAGCAGGATTTACCGAAATCCTCTATTCTGTCCATCTTGTATTATTGAAATGTTGCATTCCCAAAATCCCGTAAAGTAAAATTTTATATTTGGTTTGCTGGATTTTGTAAGTGTGAGATTTATTTTTTTCGTGTCTACCATCTTGCCCATGATGGATTTTGGCGTCCGGTAGAATTTCGATGGAGACCAAAATGCGGGATTCCTATTATGTCTGAAAATCCTGGGATTAGACTCATTTCTCCAATCCTGCAAACCAAACAAAAAATTTGCTGAACTGAAGTCCAAAATACAATCCAATACGGCAAAATCCAAGTAACCAAACATGCCCTAGTGGGAAGAGTTTGTTACACGGGCCGTAAGAAAGGGTATTGCTATCTTTCATTTGTGTTTTGCTTGAAACTCGCATGTATAAAAGGGCGGTTCCCGTAACCCTGTAATATAATGTTTCAGTTGGCACTTGCCATTAATGGATAGTAGCTCAAACCTATTGGATGTCGAGGGCGTATGCACTTTACCAATTTGTGGCTATTGTCGTTGACGTGGTTTCCACTTATTTCCAAAGTCGTGATGTCTCTACTATCCCTCACATTTCCCCTAGAATGTCCATGTATGGATCGCGAGAACTTATCTTGGAACTTCCTACGTCCTGGCCTCTGCTGCATCTCTTTGCTGCAATGAGGATGTGAATGCTAAGGGCCCATTTGGCAGGTACAAAGTGGGTTTTAAAAAGTACAAATATTTAATATATGAAATTTAAACAACCAACGTGGAGGTAACTTAAATTTAAACAACCAACGTGGAGGTAACTTAAAAAGTACAAATATTTAATAGTTCGTGAGCATTTATTAAAAAAAGCAGCTCAAGAAGTTGATGGGTTCAGCTTTCGGCCCTGCAAACCAGTCAGGCATTCCGTGGCCCCCACTGCAAGAGACAGCTATATGCTGCGTGAGCGGTGACTAACGTTTTTTTTTGTCAACCTGGGCTACTACACCCGACAGCACGGAAACAAGGCGCAGGACAAAAGTTATGCTTTCGGCTCATTTTGCGGAACAATTGCGAATTGGAATTCCACAAAAAACACTAACCGCACCGTACCAAACAAATTTTATTATGAAAATCTTAACAATTAGATGCTAGGAACCGGTACCGCATCGTACCAAACTAGCTCTAAATGCAACACTTTTAGCTTTATTGGTGTTTAGGCTAGCAACAAGGAACTTGATATTATCCACTCATGATGAGGAACTTCGACTTTGGTACTCTGGTGGGATACTTCTTCAGTAGAAACGTTGAGTCCAATTCTACAAGTTCATTTGTTGTCATAAAAACCCTTGTGTCCATCTAGATGTTGCTGGTGTTAAATTATTGGTTAGGAAAGGGCATGAACTGAGAAGCAAACTAACACTGAAACAAGGGCAAATGTAATTTGTCAAGAGGCAACGTGGAGAACAGATAGCCTGCAAATTTAGGCGATGGCTAGTCCACACTGGATATAAGGTATACCCAACCATAACTAGGGTACAGGACCGACTTTTACAACACGATATCATTGGGAGACAATGTAAATGAAATAGTTGAAATGCGACACCACGCCATGGACTTCACCTCTTTATGATTGTCACCACCGGTGAGGTTGACTCTTCATCTGCCCAACCACCTCGAATTCTCTCCAGTTATAGGTTTTTTAGATTCTCTCTATGCTGCACGGGGCTTCCATTTTATATTTGTTGCATGAACTAGCTTGAGTTTGGAAAATAATGGTCACAACAGTTTGTTGTTACTCTCACTAAAAATGCCACTCTATTTGAACATTCACATAAATAAGAAAAGTCATGAAGAGTAATCTATTATGAAAACAATAACTAAATAAAGGAACATTATACAAGTAGCAAGTTATTCAAACCCGAAATTAGGAGTAGCGGTCTACAAAATACAAATAATAGTGCATTTATCACGCTCCAAAGCACATAACAATGCAGAGGCTAATACGAGCAAAGCTTGTCAAATAGAATATGAAAAAAGTTTGGAAACCTCTATGGAAATATTAAATAGAGGAAGGTTGACACCCTACCAACAGTATCAACAAGAAGAAAACTTCTCAAGGCAAAAACAAACAATCTTATGGGTGTGAAAGCCAGGGAAAGAAACTTGGAGTCTAACAAGTATTCCTAAAATGAGGAGTCAACCATTTCAGTAAGATCTTGGGATTGATTTGATCCAATTCTTAGATGAAAGCCAAATGAAGTATCACTTTACTACATACTGTACTAATTTGTTTATTGGTGGTTTGAATGATGGAATCACTTTGGTACAAGATGCAATTGCAATATCTTTCCATAGTAAATGAAGCTCAAAAGGAAGATACATGTGTGGTGGTAACTTGAAAGGATATTGACATACTTCTTGTGAAGGCTACATGCGACAAGGCTCCAATTCCCAATGACGCAATGGTCACTTCTCCGAAAAAGTTTAGCTGAATGTATGACATGAGGTCGTTAAGGATGCTCATAACTTATTTTATTTTGCGAACGTTTAACGTGAGATGAACATCACATTCATCACCATGATTTATACAAATAGAAATACATTTCATCATGACTAAATACCATTTACATGTAGTTTTTGATATACATTCTATTCAAGATCATACCAGATAGGCTAAACCTATCCTACGTAAGCTAAATAATAATGAAAACACGTCTATATGCTTCATGGTTTAAACGTTTCCCATGCCCTTCTTGTAGCATATGAGGTCCTAAACGAATTTCTACTAAAAAAGATGGTGTTGCTGGGACACAATTTAAAATTCGTGTAACTAGTCTATGTTTCAATGAGCTAGTTCGACATTCTTAGAGCTAAAAAATGTAACCCCAGTTAGATTTCTAAAATTTTGAAAACAACATTATTCTAATTCTTAGCTAGTGGGAGACGGGGCATTCCCAGGTATTTAATGCGTTAAAACCTTTAGACAAAGTAAAGCAGCACTTGTTTGCGCTTTCTACGGGGAGATACATTCCCGTGAGGGGAATGCTTTAGCTAGAGTATTACTTACACAAGTAAATGCTTCTTATAATATGGGGGTTTCTCGTTCTACTTTCACTAGCAGTTATATTAAATTATTTAGAGTTGGCATATCCAAAAAATATGTCTCGACTGTACCATTAAAGATTTCAGCAATATATGTGTATCAAAACACAATCCAACAATGAGTTTGATATTTATTGGCACGTTCACTAACAAAGAAATGATTCTTCTACGGCTAGATATATAGGAACATTGTTATAATGATATCATGGCCTCTCAAATTTTCATAATTGACTTCAGAAGTTAATTTTACCTCTTATCCACAAGATAAAAGTCTAAGTAGATAACTTAGAATTCTATGTTTATATTAACGATAGGATGCCAAGAAGCAATTATTGAAATCATATCATAATTTGTTTTCTACATCATTCCCCTTGTCTACTTTCTTTATGTATAAAATGTAGAAACTTCACCGCACGTCTATCTGAGTTACCTAGAGGAAGTAACAAAATTTACGTATTACTTTAGACAAGATATATATCCAAATAAAAAAAAGATTTTGAAATGAGTCAAAACTATACTTGGTATTGAAGCCAATTCCTAGTTGTTGACATTCTAGTAGAATCACAAAATGTCTTAGCCAAAAATAGAAAATGTAAACTATGCTTAAACTTGACCACATATGAAAGTACAAAATAACATGAGTATGATTACTATTAAAAAATTATGCAAAACTTATTAAATTTATAAACTTAAGTATATGTTGGACATCTCACTCTAATATAGGTATATGTTGGACATTTCACATTTATATAGGTTAAGTTCAAATGGCTTAAACTAGTACATGTGCACACTCCAATATTTCAAACCTTGTAATGTGAATATAATGGTGTCAGTGAAATTATATTATGAGATGAATAAGACATATAGACCTAAGATAGATAACTTTAAGCCCATCTTATGTCGATATGCGTGTTTAATGATCCTAGGGGTGAATATGTAATTTGACACCTACAGTTTCTAGTTTGGACCTAATAAAATTTATAGTTCACTGACCTGTTGATTACAAGTTTCTAATCAAATTTGGGGATATTTGGATATTAGAGAAATGGACATGATGAAGAGGTTGAAATTTTTTTTGGAAAATTTTGAGATTTTTTAATCAGTAGAAAGGACTAATCATCTCCTTTTTCTCAAAAATAGTGTAGCAACACATCGAAAGCTAATAGAATATGGAAAAGAATTGAATTGTACATAAGTGGAAAGACAAACAAGGTTATCAATTGTACATGGATCATAAATCTCCCATGTAAGAGATAAAAAAATAATGATCACATTCTTATTACTAGTGAAGATCCTATTATTCCTCTCACACAAAATGTGAATCAAGAGGAGAGCATCTTCCTATTGTGTTTTTGGGAAGGGAGCTGAGAGGAATAACGAAAAAATCTACCCTTTATACTCCAATCATAGGATCTGTCATAGCTATAAAATATCAGTGAACAAACGAAATAAGAAGGAATACAATTGATATCTTTGTGCACACTAGTTTTCCAACAACTAGACGTGTTTATGTCAGTGAAGAACACAATTTTCTAGATCTAGATCCAGAATTGCCACCAAAAAATATGTATAGATAAGAAAGAGATATGGATTAGCCACCAAGATGTTGTACGATTTCTTCTTTTAGAATAGCTTATGTAAGCCTCCTCATGTGTGTCTTAGTCTCTACTTCATTCACACAGATGAGGAAGAACATGGTGCACCACATTGGCCACTAAGTCAAATATGAACATGAGTAGTCGATGTGCGAGGCGTCCCATAACTCTTTTTCTTCTCCTATCTTGGGAAACAATCCTTCAAGTTTCTTCCTCTCTCCAAGAAGGAAGTTTGATGGTCAACATATCTCACAAGTTTTCTCAAGTTTGGGACATACCTTATTTATATAAGAGAGTTATGGGCTTGGAAAAGTCAAATTCAAATTCCTTTCTTAATCACAATTCTAAAGATAGTTTTATGCTAAAAATTTAGACTAGATAATGATCGTTCGATAATGTTTCCTGATCAGATGATCACACTCCTTGATCGCTCGATCATGTTGTTCATCAGCTGATATGAATGGTTCAGATTCACATCTGAATTGCTTTCTGATGTGCGAATTTCCTTTGTTACATCATGATCATTCGACCAAGTTGACTGATTGGCCAATCATGTTTGTCCATTCAAAAACTTAGAGGCCAATTAGAATCAATTGATCCATTGACCCAATCAATATAATCGACTGCTCATAAATTTTGGTCATTTGATTAGAAGGTTAATCATCTGTCTATGATTTAAAACCATTCTAGTTATATGTTTGATTGCAAACTTCAATTCTCTTATGCATCCATATATGTGTGGTCCGAAAGGTCCCTAATTATGTTGGTAGTGATTTTGAAAATAACACAAGTACATATTAATATCTAGCCACACATCATTGGAACTAAGTAATAGGAATGAATTGAAGATTAACTATAACATGTAAAGTGATCAATGTTTTTGTGACCATATAATCACTTTGTCACATATATCCAGATGGAAACTAAGGCATGGAATGTCATCCTCTTAACATTCAATCCCGTTCCTTGAACTAGAGCAGACTATTCAAGGTATTGTGAGCTCAATGTCATTGATTGGCTCAAATGAGCATGGCCATATATAGTCTCACTTATCAACCGGTCGGGGATATCACTCCAAAGGACGGAAAAAATCCATTTTCATAACTCACAATTTTCCCTATGTGTCATAGTGCACCTAATCATCACCTCTTTGACAACATGTATTTTAGAGCATGTTGGGTTAGTGTCAAAGTACACAGAACAACATGTGTTATTGTAGTGACTTCAGGTCTAATAACTACAATCACCAATGTTACGTTGAGATGTGACTTTGACATGACTTCCATGTGACAATCTCAAGCTGGATTGGTCCAGTACAACTTTATCTCTAACAAGTACCCATACATCTGGCTTGATGTCCAATATCATGACTTAAGAGACATAGTCATCACTTACCATGCATGCTAATCTTGTACATTATTGTTGTCCTATATTAAGCACAATAATAACCAACTAGGGGCATAACAAGAATGAGTACTCTTATTATACATATGACCTCATGCTCACGTCCTCAATCCAAACCATAAGTCATCGAGTTAGAACATTCTTAGGATATTACTAAGTTTATTCATTATTTCAATACTGAAAAAAATATCATTAGTGGAATTGACTTCTATTAATAATCAATTGTAAAGAGTGGGACCCAGAGGGGGTCCACTCCCTACTAAAATTTGAAGAATAAAATATCCATTCCAAACATACTCAAAAGGTATGCTGGAACAAGTGTAAAATTTTCAAATCTTTATATAATGGTATATGAAAGACCAAATTGTATAGCAGCGGAATAAAAGTAATGACTATATTCGATTTATAAAGGTACATCATCATCTCCCATATAGGGTTTACATGGATATTACAACATAAGTATCTGGGTAGAGGGAAATCTAAACCATATCAAGTTTGTCTCCAAATATAAAGTTCATGAGTTGGGTTCATGCTAAAGGCCATGTACTCCTTCTCTTAATCCTAGGCTGGTCCTCCATGCTCCTACTATGCATGTTGATCCTAGGCCTGGGTGGTTGGGATCACCTGGAAAGAGAAGGAAACATGGTATGTGTCAAATGAGGAATAAGAGAAAGGTAAAGAAATAATATGAAAATAAAGTCTAACATTTCATCATAAGATGAAGAGATCAAGAGTATGAGACATAATAAAATATATGCTTGTCATAACAAGAAATTAGTAAGGATTTTCATGCACGATTAATATTGACTACCTTAACTAAGTAGGATTGAGGCACCTACCTAACTGCAACCAATAGGTGAGGGAGAATAACACATTCCTGTCACCTACAACAATTTTATAAGGGGGAGAATAACACATTCCCCATGACAAAATAATACATGCCCTATCTATGGGTGGTTTTACAAAAGTACAACTACATTAGCTAAATAGTCTAATAAAATCAACATGCTAAAGAGAAACTATGACAAGTAGAAGCACCATATAATTAAAATAAGGTAGTGGGGTACAAGACCCAAGAAATAGAATATCAAAACTTATTTTGAGGAAAATATAGAAAAAGAAGTAATAATAGAGAGATTAGGGTTCATATAATGCCTCATTAGGGAAATTAGGGTTAGGTTTGCAAATATCCCAATTTAGGGTGTAAGGATGCACATACCTCTCTTATTGAGTTCAGTTACCAACTTTCACCACTTTTAGATGATCCCAAGTTCAAATTTCCCTATTTCAATTTATTAACATGTATTAGAATACATAATGCATCTTAATGACGAGAAACCCTAATTTTGGACCTTTTTAAAAATACTCTAACTTTGACTCTAATAATCTCATCAATCAACTTATTAGGTTCTTCTGATCAAGAAAATATTTTTATGTGAATTTTAGAGTTATTATGATTAAGTTGTAATTTTTATGTATTTTATGCGTTAAATTCATTTTCCAAAAATCATCCTTCCATAAACCTTAAAATCAGACCTTGAAACCATTTTTACTCAAAAGATCACATTTTTATGATTCCAAAACATATCTTACTTTAATTTTTGGACAACCAGAGCAAAAGATATGATTTTTTAAAAATTGACCAATCACGAATCACCAAAAAGCCACATCAACAAGATACTCAAGAGAGAGAAAGAGAGAGAGGGAGAGGACCGACCACATGACTTGGCCCAATCATGAGCCACCAAGTCAGGGGTCAGTATTACATCACCCACATCAAAAGAAAAAATGGCTATTCATCTGGGTGTTCAGTCATTTGGAGAACCATTCACAGAAAGATGTCGATTATAACGGCACACTCGACCTTAGTGGCTTCCAGGGGAAACCACACAAATATGTGGGATGATGCCTGGGTTGGGAATGGAGAGAAACTAAGGTTGAAGCATGGTAAAATCATTTTGAATGAACAGAGGGATATGAAGGATGAATCAGCTATACTAGATGATGGAACTTGAGATTTTGACTTTTTCAAGCACTGGTTTGAAGATGAGAAATGCCAAGAAATAAGCAGACTGATACCACCTGAATAAGTTATGGAGAGGATGCATACCGGTGCAAGCTTCATAACCATGGGGTGTTCATGACCAAATCTGCATACTATCTATTACTGACAGATAAAGAAAAACAAACAGAGGAAAATTAGAAATGCATGTGGGAAAGGAACATCACTAACCAAGTGAAAAGTTTCCTTTGGATATTGAAACAAGAAAGACTAATGACTAACACTTTAAGATGGATGAGTAGAATGACAGACACGCCACTGTGTAAAAGGTGTGGAAGAGCGGAGGAAACAAAGATGCATGTTGTTCGAGACTATCTGATTAGCATGGAGGATTGGAAGACTACTTCTCAAGGGAAGGAGACAAACTTGTTCAACAAGAACCTAAGACAGTGGATGGAAGACAACTTAAGCAGTAACAAAGGAAAAGACGATTGGAAAATATGGTTTGATGTTTTTTGTTGGATCCCGTGGAAGGCAAGAAATGAACACATTTTCTAGAAGAAGATAACCAACAAAAATTGACTGCTTTTACGCATAAAGGCCTTAGTTGAAGAGACCAAGCATGCGAATTTGAAACAAGCCAGAAATTGAATACTACACATCCCAAAGATAACCTGCCTCGTGATGTTGAGATACTAATAACAATAGATGCAGCTATAAATCTAAGAACAAGGACCACCGTGGCTGGCTACATAGAACGAGATATAAGTTTGAGATGGATAAAGGGTAGCACTATTAAATGTGCCAGAGATGACCCACTAGAAGGAGAGTTAAAAGATTTACTCATGGGATGTAGAAGAGGAATGTACGAACAGGACATGAGATGTTATGTTCAGACTGACTCAAAGTTAGCAGCTGAGTACATAAACGGGTATGCTGATCCTATGATCTTAAGAAACCTCATAGGAGAAATTAAGATGATACTAAGAAATAGTGTATCAATGCAAGTGATGTATAAGTCAAGAAATCAGAATGTGCTCACAAATAAGATGATCAAGAGGATACTCAGGGAGGGAGGGGAAGAGAGTGAATTCAGGGCCTATCTGGACTGGCTCATGGAGGAATACCTGAAGGAGGTAAAGAAGCTGGAGGAAGAGAATGCATAAAGAGTAGATGGGAATGTCTACTATAACTGAAGACTAGGTGTACAAAAAAAATCAAGAAAAACATCAAATGGACTTGAATTAAACCCAAAATTAGTATTAAATTTAGCAAAAGAGTAAAAAATGACAATTAAGAAATAAATGGTCATGAACATGATAGCACAAAATAGACCTCAAGACACAAGCAAAGCAAAGAAAAATCATAATATCAACTATCAGAGGCCTACTCAAAAAACATTTCTAGAGAAGAAGATAACATCATATGGAAATTTATCTAGACCAAATCCACTTAACCCATGATACAAATGGAGACTTGGATCTAGCTAAATACTTGACATCCCTTATTATGATTTCTTCTTTACATTTCAATAAAATATGATCTTTAGAGTAAGATGGTCATGTAGATTATTAAAAAAGGCAATAGCTTCACTAAAACACTACACTAATGCAAAATTCCACTTACCATTGGCAATCTGAGTATTGATTTTGAAATTTCCTCCTTTACCAACTCCGTAGAAAAGCTACTTGTGAAGAATTTGGAGGAGAATATGCCCCCAGGATACCACAAATCTCCCACAATAGGAACATATCACCAGTCCCTACATTGATTTGAATGGGTTTACTCAGCAAGTGCATGTCCTTAACAAACTTCCTCCCAAGCCAGGATGAACTATGCTTACAATCCACATACCAAATAGACTCATACCAAACATACTTCTTGGGTAAACATGTCACACAAAAGGAGTTCTCATCACTAACTACATCCCCTAAATTTTTTAAGGTAACTAACAGTGGACCATTCAATAATAGATCTAATTTTGAGTCCTCCTTACAAATACTTTATGGAGAAACCATATGCATATGCTTCTTCTTTATTGTGCTCCCCCAAATAAATAATTTGAAAATACCTTCTACCTCCTAAAAATTAGATGTAGGAAGAGGAAAGGATAAAGGTCAAAATATATGATAAGATGACAAAGTCAATATAACCAACTCCACCCTATAAACCATAGAAAGAAGTCTCCCCTTCTACGACTCATGCTTAGATGTTACTTTTTCAATGATAGGCGAGCATATAGATTTCTTCCGTAGACAAATGAATAAAGGCAAGACAATGTTCCTCACTAGCAGAACAATACCTTAAGTGTTCATGTTACTAAAAATCGAACAATAGCTGAAATTTCTAATAAAGAACAACTGACTATTGGAACTACTTCAAATTCAACCCAGACACCTTTTCATGAGAATATTAAAAAAATGAACCACCTTAGCATCATCACTATAAGAAAAATGATAGGATTTTAGTGTCGATGCCAAAGTAAAACACAATGAAGGAAATAAAGAATGGGGAGCAGTGACGTTAAAATAAAGAGTTCATGATAGCACGTTGGAGGATGTTACCAATTGCCAACTAAGAATGTCTGAAATTAGAATTAATTTGGTGTATGAAGGTTTACAAAAGTTCATCTTGTTCTCAAGGTGCATTAAAATATCCAATATCTCTACTTCTTACGCCACATTTAGTTGCCATGTACCTAATCTGGACCGTTCCTCTACAACTACAACTGAACAAGTGCCAACAGTTGCACCTTCTATGAAACTTTGTTTAAGAGAAGCAATAATAGAAAATTCACCCTTCCTCTCACAAAATTTCATAAAAAATAATGGTTTATTGTATGTATATCTAGATGGTATGACCATTGCCAATGAACATGGATCACCGGAACTAGTAATCACTTCTGAAACACACTTCCTGCATAAACCCTAGAGATTTTCAGTTATTGTCAAGTTGTTTGGAAAGTCTATAGGATATCTAAGTCTTTGTGAATGTATTAAATTTCTTTGGACACCTATGTATCTTTGGAAGATTTTCTAAGTTAGTATGGATCACTTTGTTGTTTAATTTTCATGTAAACATGATTGCTTGAGCACATTGACATGAGGCCCTTAATCAGTTTTTGGATCATGTTTGATGGTTTGACATTGGACTGCTAACTTAGTTCCTTCCTGTAGTCTTTTGTTTCATATTGTCTCTTGGGTCTAGATTATAGATTTGTGTTGGCCAACACAATCAAGGAGGTAGAACTCCTCCTGAAGGCTTGGGTCTCTCATGCTTTTAAACACCCTAAAATCTAGGGTCTACCTTCTTAGTCATAAAAGGATGCTTTTTACCTCAATATCAATCAAGGCTCGGGCAGTGGCCAAGAAGGGGAAGCAAAAAATGAGGGGTTAATGTAGATCTTCCTTCTTGTCCATGATCACAAAGTCACATGGAACTTAGGTGTCTTTCCCAACCTTTATATGTATATCTTCAATAATACCCATAGGTTTCTCTCTACCCGGCGGCGCCGCTGGGGGGAGGGGCGTCTTCTCAGGCGCGTCCTCCCCCTGGCTTATCAACCACGACAATTGAAGCTTTGATCTACTACTAGAGGAAAAGCGTCGAGCTGCAATCCAGCTGCCCCGACGGTTGCCCTCTCGGTCTTGGAAGATGCAGGTCGGGCTGCAATGTGTGAGCTGTGGTTGGACGAGGTCGGTGCCTTCGAGTCATCGACTCCTTCTCATTCAAGTGAGACAAGTGGAGATGAGCCTTCCCCTGTCGTTGCTCACGTCCTTTGCTCCTCCGACCCTGGCACCTGTGCCACCTTCCTCCCCGAGATATGACTTGGTTTACATGTTCACGGCGCCGTCGTCATCTCCGACACTGGTGCGGTCTCGGTTGCTATGGGCCACGACGCGTTAGGGTGGATTGTCAGGCTAGGGGCATTCCAGTTTACCGGTGTTGCCTTCCACGCGGTGTGCGGTCTGGCTCCTGGAGGCTGGTCCCTACTTCTTACCAACGTCCAAGTTAGGGGAAGTCCACTTAGGGATCGTGTGTCATTTCCCTAAAGTCTTCCTTCTTACTGCTGTTGTTTGGCCGTCCTTCAAGTGCTCGATGAAATGCTCCTGTGCAAACAGGGGCTTCGAGCTCTTGATTCTGTGGCGCCATCCAAATTTCATTCGGAAACACCAAGAGGGGGTTTCTGCTCCCCAATCTAGTCTCCACATCAATGCCTGGCTCTGGCTGGGAAAGGGATGAGCTCTGGAGGTGTTCGTTGTTTTGCTGGATAGGCTTCAGGTTCCCCTCCACATGGATTCATCAACTGGTGTTCTTTTACAAGACAATAGCAGAAAAGCCACCAAGGGAGAAGAAGAAAGGAGGCTAGCTTCCCCTTCACCTTCTTTGTGACTGTTTATCTTCAACCTATCTACCTCGTCTAGTTGCCTGGATTCTTATCAGTGTGTCCAACGGTAGTTTATCTGCCTCTATTCTTCTTCCCACTAATTTCAGGTAATGGTTTTATTGCTATGTGTGAGGGAGGATTGGTTGGTAGGTGTTTTGCTTTTAGGTCATCCTGGCCAGCTGTGTTGGTTTTCTTCATGAATAGATGGGTTGGCAGAGTGTTTGCTGCTGCTGCAGTTGGTTCCTCACCCTTTGGGTGTTTGGGGTGGTGTTGCTGTGCTAACAATAGTTTCTTGAGTATCAAGATGGAGCTAATCAAGGAGTAGGGGTTGACGTTGCTGCTTGGTCTCTGGCTGCTTTGCAGGATGTGCTCGCGCTTCCTGCTGATGTCCTGGACCTAGACTGAGTCCTGGAGTTTCTCGAAGCCTTGATTTTGTGTGCATGTGCTGAGACCCTACTTTTCTGGGCCCGTTGGGGTGTGGTCCGTCTGCAGTGTCTTTATACTCATACTTTGTGGGTGGTTTTATGCTATTGAGTGCTTGGCTTTGCTTAAGGCTTCATATCATTAGGTCGAGTATGTTTAGAATCTAAGCCTTATGTACAGGTTCAAGGTTTTATGTTCTTTTGCCCTTGATTACTAGCTTGTTGGTATGAAGGTTTTTTTGATCTTGTTGTAATGGGGTACTCTGTGCCCAAAGTTTTGGTAATATAGTAACACGCTTTTTGACCGACAAAAAAAAAACCCATAGGCTTCATCATGGATGCATCTGCCAATTGGATGGTCATGGAAGTGGAAAGCATATAAACAAATACAAATCTCTTGCAAAGACTATAAGGCATGATTGAAATATTGGCGCCTAAGTCAGAAAGATCTTTTCTACATGCATTGTCACCTAAATAACACCCAATCCCAAAGGAATCATGGTGTTTCTATTTTTTAGGAATTTTATTTTGAATGAATTCCGAAATAGTCCTAGCAAGTTTCACAGTCTTATATTCCTCGATGGTGTACTTCTAGGTCAAAAGAGTTTTCATGTACTTAGACTAGGCAGACAATCAACAAGAGCATTGAAGAAAGGAATGTTCACATGTATCTTTTTCATGGATTCCCTAAACTTCATGGAATGGGCATCTACTCTAGTTTATTTTAGGTGGTCCTGATATGGTGGGTGAGGCTTGTAAACTGGGATCTTGGGCTCATTAGCTTCCACTTAGGGAGCTTCAAGGGCAAGAATGGTAGGGGTGACTGGTAAAGGTTCTTTTGCAACAATTATGGTGTCATCATCTTCAAAATCTAAAGGTATGATAGGAGTCTTCTCTATAGGAGGGGGAGAAGCATGCACCTTTCCAGAATGGGTGAAGACAACTTTAAGTTGCTCAGGATACTTGGGGTTGTTTTTTGGTTGCCCAAAAAAGTGCTAGCATGGGTTTTTTGGTTAGCTAAGAGTTGGGCCAATCGAGCATCAATTGCCTTCTGGTGGGCCAGTTGTGAAAGAATGATCTGCTCTAAAGCAGCTATTCTATCATCAATAGAGGGAATATGGGCATTCTATTGCATTTGTGGTGGTGGTTGGTTCAAATTGTGATATTGGTGCCCTTGATATGGGCCACAATTTTGGAAATTACCCATGTAATTCCCATGGTTCCCAAAATACCTCTGGTTTTTATTGTATGGAAATTCTGGTGTTGGATGATTTACACTTTTGGCTTGAGGATGAGGGTTCTTTGTTGGGGAGCATTTTCAACACCCAACGGGTTTCTATATTGGAACCCAGGGTAATTTCTATATTGATTTGGGTTATAATAAGCTTGACTGGGTATACTATGGATGGATTTGAGGTTCTCCATTTGTTGTCCAACCTTCAGTTACATGGGAACATTATAGAGAAGTTGACATTGTTGGGCAGTGTGATCATACCCTTGGAATATACCATAGAGAGAGTCTATAGCCTTGATTTTTTGAGGTTGTCCCCTCCTTTCATAGCCATTAAAGGAAGACCATAGGTGAATATGTTTCAACAAGGAGCTTAAGGCTTTCAGTAATATCTCTAATGTCAAAATTCTCCTCATCCTAAGATACCTTGAGAACCCCACCGGTCCCCCATCGTGTTTGGGCCTCAGAACTACATTTAAAAACCTTCCGAGCACTATTTAGATTTTAAAACATAAAATTTCCTACAAGTGAGGAATCGAGAAAGACTTTGGTGTTGTTGTCAACACCAAGGTATAATATTTTGATAAGTTGGGCTTGGGGAATATCATGGTTGGTTCAATGACAGAGAAGGTCTTTAAACCTCTCCCAAGATTCTCCTAAGGTCTCACCTAAGACCATTCCAATTTGGGTAATTTGTCCCCTATTTCATGAGTGAGAGAATAAGGATAATATTTCCCCAGAAACTTGGATTGGAGCACATCCCTTACTGACACGATCTCCTCCATGGCATTATACTAGCTACTAGCTTGGCTAGAAAGAGAGTATTTGAACAATTTAAGTCATATGGTGTCCTCGAAAATGCCTGGGATTTTATGTAAGGAACATAGATCAGTCCTAACAATTATTGCCTTTATTATCGACAAATGACTTGGCTTGAAACATCATGATCCATTGAGTTCAGATGTTAGGTGGCTCCACGAGATGTTGTGCATAGGCGATCTTAGGGGCTAAGAAGTCATTCAATTATTTTTGTCGTTCAGCCTCATGTAGCATGGTATCATGGGCTGCCTGTTCAACCAACATAGCCTCCATGAGAAGTTAAGGGCCTTCTCAATCCTATGGGTCGCCTCTTATTTTTCCATCATAAGATGATTTGTTCATTTTAAATGGTAAAAAGTTCTTTCTATTTCTAGGTGAAAATATGGCGATGCAGAATCAACTTTTGTGAGCGTCACATGCACAATTATAATGAACACCTAGAAGCAGATGCAGAAAAAATAGACTGTCAGAATAGAAACTCGGCAAAAGGAGGACTAGCACTATCGTAATGGGACTCAGTAGGCAAAAAAGTTTTTGTTCAAAAGTCTTTGGGGTTTGAGAAAATAAATATGTTGTCCCTAGCAACGATGCCAAAATTGATACACATCGTTCGACATTCCAATTCACTAGGGGTTGTTCCTAGAGTTTAACCTCTTGTTAATGGAAAAACAACCAATTAAGGTAAATTTATTAGTATAGAGAGGGCCGATCTCATAGGAGAACATGATTAAGATTTGAATGCAAACCGAATTTGTTTGAAAATATTTTATTGGATGCATAATTGAAATTTTGTTGGTGGAAGGTTTGATTATAATAGAACAATAAAGAAACATTATACTAGAACAAGAATTAAAAGTTACACTAAGAACAAATAAAGAAGGAGTTATGCTAAGAACAAATGAAAAAAGAGTTATAATTAGAAGAATAAATAAAATACTATCGATAAACAAAATTAAATTGTAGGAAAGAAAGAGAGTGATTGGAAAGTAAGTGATTGGAAATGGGATTGAATCAATAATAAAGAATATTGGGTTTATGGGTTTTACCACCATAGCGTGCGTGAAAATAGATCGATAGAATCTATGGAGATACAACAATTTAGATGAAGGTATGCAAAAAATCCTCAAATACATTTACAAAAGTCAAACTCCCTACAAACCCATTGATCCTGGTGTTTACGGATCCTTTCCTGAACATCCCAACAAAATACCCTTTTGAGATCTCATCTGTATATTTTTTGCATTTGTTTGGTTTGAAACTTTTTGCATTTGTTTGGTTGTTTCAAGCCTTAGGTTTAAGGTCACATCACCCAAAACTAACATGTGAAAAAAAATAAGAGATCAAGTTGTTTAAATTGGCAATAAACCAAATAAAAACCATCTAACAAGTATCATCATATAGAAATAGATCTAGTCACTATGGCTATGGGGCTACTCCTTGAGCCCGGATATAGAAAAATACTATGATCCGCAAAAGTTAAAGAAAGAAAAAAGGAAGGAAGAAAAGAAGAAATAGACTAGAAATAAGAAAAATCCAAAAGGATCTTGGTCTAGTGACAATGAAATGACTTCCCTTCTTAATTCCTTGCTCCCAACAAGAAGATCAAGAACAAGTGGAAATCAGAACTAGAAATATTTATTGAAGAAACAAGAGTACAAGATGGAAGAATAAGATAACAAGTACTAAAAATCTAGAGTGCAAGTACAAAATTCGGATCCGCTTTCTTATGGAGTGACCCCCTCCTTCTATAGGGGAAGGAGGGTGTGGGGACTCTGAAGGGGGAGAGAAGAAGAATGACTGTCGGCCGCTGAAGAAGTCTAATTGCAGATTGTGAACTGATCGATTCACAATCTGAACTGATTAGTTAAGATCTAGAGATGTGCGAGCCCAGGGAAGTGGGTCAAAACTCTAGAGATGTGGTGGCAGTCCATTTCACCAAGAATTGGTCATTAAGCAATCTGACTTGGTCATTTGGAAACCTTAAAACACCCATTTTTCTTGCTGACTCGAGCAGTTTGGAGGTATGGAACTCCTTTTTCGGTTGCAGAATAGCCAGTGTGGAAAAGTTTAGTTGAGACATGAAACGATCATTTGGGACTCTAAGGTATAGCGCTCTGCATGAGTGAAACGACCGGTTCACTACATGAACCCATCTATTCAAGTATTGAGATGGTTGAAATATTGAAATTTGAAGCCTTTAGTCCTTTATTTCTAGAATTTAAGCAGGTTCTTGTTTCCTTAATGTGAGTGAAGGTAGAATCTTTAAAATATGAGTGAAAATGATAAGAATTTGCATTCATTGTCAAGGAGTGAGAAAATTGCAGTTATTTCTAAAAAAATTGGAAAAAGTAAATAAACTTCCATGAAAAGATTATAAAAGATGGAGTTGAAAGTGGATGAATACAGATTCATCATTATTTTTCCTTCTTTAGGTGTTAGGACTATCATGGCAAAAGATAGTGGGTAGACAATGGTGGAGATGTTCCACTGATGAACGGAGGTGCTTTACAACAAGCCTTCTTTGAGGTATGATCCTTAGAACCTAGATAGAGGTGAAGGTGTAAGGTTCCTTGGTTGATGTTCATCAACTGATGGTGAAGGTCAATGGTGGTTTGAGGTCAAAGGTATCGAGTGGATGCAACAGTCTTGCAGTGTCGAATGGCGGATCCTTTCTTGTTGGAAACCCTCTTCTGTTTATTGGCGGAGGCTAGCATTTTGAACCCTCTCAACCGCCATGGAGTTAAATTCTCGGTTGCCATGAAGGTGAAGAGACAACAATGGAGGTAAATGAAGGGTTGGTGGAATTCAGTAACTCCTTTGGTAGGCGAGGGATCGTGGAAACCGTCAGAAGGCAAAGTTGAGACTCTTTTAAAGACTGTATAGGAGAACCAATGGATGTTGGCCACTGGTAGATGTGTACAATGCTTCTTTCAGTAGGTAGTATAGGTAGCCATCAGAAGGAAAGTGCAGTGCGGCCATCGGTTCTTGACTACAGAACAAACTTCAGAAGGGAAACATGAGCACCATCGGAAGGCAATGCAAGAGAATCTAAATGCAAGATATTTCTAAGCTAAAATGAAGGACATAAATGCAAAACTAGGATGAAATGTGACTAAAACTGGGATGAATATGCATTCATCAACTATCATGGATTTTTTAAATCTTGCATGAAGTGACAAAATGTAGCACAATTAATTAAAGAGGCATGATGCTTATATCACCAATATTAGTGTTAGAGGTGTTTGATGCATGGGGTATTGATTTTATGGGTCTATATCCTCCCTCTTTTGAATTTGTGTACAACTTGGTGGAATTTGACTACACATCAAAATGGATTAAAGCTATTTCTACAAGGACCAATGACCATAAGGTGGTGTGTGGTTTTGTATCTATATCTTTACCTACTTTGGGGTACCAGAATATGTGATTAGTGATATAGGCAACCAATTCATTCATATCTCTTTCAAAACTTGTTGAAAAGGCATGGTATAAACCATTTGCAAACAAGTGAGCAACTGGAACTTGTTGATCGGGAGATAAAGCTCATTTAAGAGAAGACAATGAGACCGACCATAAAGATTGATATCTTGGCCTAAATGAAACTTAGTGGGCATATTGGACAACATACAAAACCCTTATTGGCACTACCCCATTCAAGTTGATTTATGGAAAATGTTTCCACTTGTTGGTGGGATGAAACACAAAGCCTTGTCGGATTTAGGATCCATTGATGTTAATATGGATACTAATGAAATCTGAAGGAAGCTATAGTTGAATGAGATATAAGAAATGAGGTGTGAAGCCTATGATATGTCAAAGCAATACAAGGAGATAATGAATTTCTTATGTGACAAGATAATTTGTAATAAAACATTCAAACCCAGTCGATGGTTTTGGATGTACAATTAAAGAATGAAATTGTTTATGAGCAAGTTGAGGTCACGATGGGAAGGATTGTATTGAGTGACATGTGAACCCCTCTAGAGATATTGTAATACAAGAGAAGGAAGAAATCAAGGAATTTGTTGTGAATGGACAAAGACTCAAGCCAGTGGTTGAGGTTGGCCCTGATAAGGTCAACAAAAGTTTTGATGTTATTAAGCTTATTGAGATGATTCAAGAGTGATGAAAAACATGTTTAGGTGAAGGTAGAAAACTTAGCACTAGTGATAGGGAACATATGGAGTTGGCAAGATTTTTAACCCTTGCCTTGCATTTTGATTATACCTTTATTTTATACACTCCAAGAAATGCACACCATATATTTATACTTTTATTTATTTTTGAATTGTCAGAGAACACATAATTCGATAGAAGAATCAACTCAAAATGACCAAGGTTGTTTCTGATCAAAGTTAAGAACACATGTTCTGATTTTAAATTGAATGTACATTGTAAAAACTCAAGGAATAGTTGTTCTTGTCTAGAATGATCGTGTTGATATCCTCCAACTTATGTGCAATCTCATGTAATGAGAGTTAGACTGAGCACACTCATTCCTCCTCGAAATGGCCGATGTTGCATCAACCTCAGAATGGCAAGACTAGGATGAAATGATCGAGCTACAAAATAAGAAATTTATAGTGAATATTAGTAGAAGTTGAGCAAAGAGAATAGACATTCTCACGTAGGTTGGCCATGGTGTATTATGACTAGAATGATTGTTTTGCACCGGAATAGTTATTTTTGGTTAGAATGACTATGAAGGATATGGAAAATTAGAAGTGGATCCCACAGTGCCTATTCCACCCTGGAATGTCCATGCTACTTGAGCCCATCATCATTCTAGCCCCGACCCCACCAATTAAGTGAACTTGAGTGAAGGGGTCAACAAAAACCCCTACTTCTCATTTGCAAAATCCACGAACCTTCTGCCCCAAGAGCCACCTCTATTGTTTCCAACACCTCGTCAAGGGCTAGTGATGGTGTTTGGAGATCAAAGATTCTTTAAGACTTTGTAAACCTTATCCAACATTCACTATTCTTTATCCTATATTCTCAACCTCTATATTACTCCTTTCTAAGACAAATCAGACATCTACAGTAACCCTATAAATACCTCCCCACACCCATTAAACCTTCATCTTTTTTTTGACAAAATGAAGAGATTACAGAAGATGGCAAAGGGGGTAGATAACTTCATGGATCATATTTATGGGTACAAGAGGGCCTCAAATACACCAACTCCCTTTCATGCCGCATCAGATGTAGCATCACATACCCCAACCCTTCCCCCATAAATGCCTAATGCAGTTTCCTCCTCCCAAGACGATGATGCTTCAATATATGATGTCAAATAATTGGGAGGAGAAGAGATTTCATCTAAGGAAGGCATATATAATTATAGTAGATTCAATTAAAGCTGAATGCCCTAGATGGCCACAATGAGGGAGGAGGCAAGCTGCCTCATCCTCAAGAGTGCCACCACGAGCACAACCTCAATGATGTCAGACTTGAGTAAGAGGGCTAGTTCTAGTTTTGATTTTATCTACTAAACTACCCCCACTTCACCTTCACCACCCTATCCCCATATATAAGCCTTAGTGGTGGATAGGGGTAAAGGGTTAGATAATCTATATTCATTGGTTTCTACATACAACTCACTCGCCTCATTCACTTCCCATTTCCCAATTTTCCACCCAAAAACCCTAGTTCCCTAGGGTTTTGACCATTTTCAACCACCATTTCTTTATTTTCATCCTTGGAAGCAAGGTACCTTGCTTGCTACAACTAGATATGAAGAAGGAAAACTCTTCATCAACTATCATGGAGTTACTCCCTTCTCCCCTTTCTTTTGCTTTTTATTTGATATACCCTTGTTGAGCTATTCGGGTTAGATATGTTACTTTGATATCATGTAGTTGGGGATTATTAATCTGAAAAACTATATTCATTTCAATTTATGCTTATTGTCTATCCCTTTCTCTTATTTTTGTTGTTTGAGATATGGAATCATCAAAGGCATATAGAAAAGAGTGATTTTGCAATCTTTGAAGGGAAAACTTTTAAGTTCCCTAGCAGTTTCTTTGCTAGTTTTTCTTCCTTCTCGAATATCCCTCAATCCAACTAGCCCTAGGTGTGAGATCTAAGTGTATAAGCATGTATATTGTCTTTATCTTGGAAAGGATCATATCTAGAGTTTGGATAGGGATAATAGGTGGTGAAACACCCTCATCCTATCCCTTGTACCATCACATGCCACCAAGTAGGTGAGCCGACTCATGTCTAAAAACCTAGACTAGGGTTGTAGACAAAGGAGTACATATCCCCTAAACAATTGAGCCCCTTAAGGTTGGATAGAAGGTGATAGTGACTAGTTCCCCTACTCACACTCTATGCCATCCATGGCCATCTAGTAGGACAAGACTCCTAACCTCGTCTCCATGTGCTTGTTTAGTTTGATGACACTTCCTTTGGATACATGAATAGATATAAACCCCAATCACATAGTTGATTAGTATCATACCCCTGAATGTCCTATATCCCTAAAAATGTTAAAACCTTAACTTGCTCTAATAGTAGCTAGACTGTCTTCCTCACCTAGTTAATTGCTTGATTTTTTCTCATTTGTTCTAGTAGACATTTGGATCTAATTTTTGCTTGTGCAAAATTTTGCTAGTTAATTGCTTATTTTAGTATGTGCTTGTCTTGATAGTATAATTTATAGCCTAGTGTGGCTAATTGCTCTGTATTTCCTTTTTCTAGTCTAGTTTAGTCTAAATTTCTTATTTCTTAGTGCAATGCTACATTCTCTCTTAGTTTATTAGACTTAACTATTAGGGTCAATCAAGAGTTCTATATTGTTTTCTTCTCATGCATGATCCTTAGTGTAACTAAAACCAGACACCCTTTAAACCCTAAAAACTCAAAATCTCCTCTTTAGAAATATAAAGAAACAAAATAATCATTATTGTCGTATCCACTCTGTGTGAGTTCAACCTTGACTTATGACATTCCTATACTACATTTAGATCTCATGCGCTTGTGGATCATTTTGTATAGAGTGTATCAAATAGGGTATTTTGTTAGTCCAAGTGTGCTTCCACATCAAGGGATCTCTACAAAGTTTTTCAATTCTCTAGGAAAGGTGATCTACAATTATGAGGATGTCGTAAAGTGTACACTTTTTTGATAATGTACACATCTTGATGACACTTTAGTTGAATAGTATCTTTGTCCCTACCCCAAAATTCATAGTAATTCTGACAAGGGGCTATCTGAGAATAATTGTGAGTTTGATCACTCATTTTGGTGGAAGGGATTCATAGGAAGAGATACTTTTCACATAGGAAAATCAATTACCAATCAGATAGCTAATTTGGTAATTAATACATTCCAAAGGTCTTTACTAACACAATAATTGGTCGTTATGATAACAAAGGTTGTTGTTTGCAAAAAGAGCTATTTATGATGGGCTTGATAACCCACGATAGGTGTGTCAACTTGGGGTATAATCCATTCCCACAAAGAGCACTTCATCATTTGTTATGTAGAGTGTGGTGACACCCATTGCTCTATCATGTGACAATGACTTGAGAAACCTCAAGAAAGTCCACAACCCCAAGTATGATAATTTGAACTATGTAGTGTAGGAGCACACGATCTCAATGCGGGAAGACAAGATATTCTACCACTTCCACCACCACTATTCTACCTTCACCTACGAGATTCCCTACCATGCAATGATTTTGTACATGGTTTTGAGCCTTCACTCAATCGTATAGAAGTGTTTGCAAGATGGTAGGAAGACTATCCAAGAGAAACCTTTAGGGAACCAGTGGTAGATCTACATAAGGATGAAGATCATAGGAGTGTAGACCAGCATCAACAGCAAGAGAGTCAAGCAGATAGCATGTAGAAGCAGCAAGAAATTGAAGACGTGTAGCCACCACCTCCAACAAATGCTTATGACGTGTCTGTCATCACGGTGCATATGAAGAGTATCCAGACACATAAAAAAAGTAGGGTATGATCAACACCAGCTCCATTATCAGCTAAACTACATCTACTTGATGCATGCATACTTTCCTTTATTTTCATATTATCTTTTGTGTTATTTCATTGCTTATCAATATTGATTAAATGCATTTTCACTCATTTTATTCCAAATCAAGATACAATCATTAGTGCATCAATTGCTATATTTTTGCATGCATTTTTTTAATTTTATCATGATATTTATCTGTCTAATTTGTTGCGTATTTACATTGTGAGAAATTATATATTTTTTCAAACTAAATTGATACCACCAACTTTTAGGTGGTGGAATTGACATGGTATTGAAATACATATTTTCAAAAATTGTTCCGATCAAAAAGGAAAAGGAAAGAATGAAAGTCAGTGGGATCGACTTCCTAAGTCAGTGTCAGAACCGCCTAAGATTTAAAACATTTAATATGATTTCTATTTATAAAACTTGGTTTTTTAGTTTCCTATATAAACCTAAACTGTAACAACACCAATTCTGAGCATACCCCAATTAAGAGAGACCTAGAATATAAGGATCGATACCCAACTTTTCTAGAGACATATTAGCATTATTATAATAAACAACAATAAATAATTTCCATCATTTGAACGAAATGAATGCACATATTTGAAATATATTCCTTAAAGGTATTACACAAATATTTCAATAACTAACTTGTACATAAATGAGAAGAAGAGATATATTATCTAGCTAATCCTCCTTGGCATAGTTCTAATATCTCAACTTTTTTCATCTTTATGCTCATATCCTAGTATCTTGTGTGTCAACTACCCAAAACATCAACAAACGAAACACAACCAACATATTTCTATACTATGTACATGGTGCAATCAAATATGTGCAAGTATTATAACAACATATATTGTTCACAACTAACTAATTCCATATATGAAACTTGTATTCTCATTGCATTTTCCTACCCATGATTGGTATGCCCTCTTGGTTGCAATCACTGTCTGTTATTGGACTTATGTGTATTACCCCTTGATGGGTGTAACCTAGGGTTTAGAATATTGTAATTTATTTTATATGATACTCATAGTGGGTTTATAATGAACTGAAGTAAATAAACAACGAATAGTTTATTCATCGAATCAATACTTCAGAAATCATCTAGAAAACTTTAGAATTTGATAATGTGGGCACTTACAATTAAACACATACCTTACTTAAGAACCATACACTAAATACTTCAAGTATATGTAGATCTAAACAAGAAAATATAGATCCAAGTAATCAACTAACATTCAATCTGCATGTATTTAAACTCTAAAGTGTCACCATGCATTCAAGTGGTTCTAATTAGACCCAATGTGTGTTAGATCAGGGTCCAAGGTTAACATAGTGTTGTTTATTAGGGTTAGGTTCAAAACCCTAATATTACCTTATCATGTGTCATAAGGTTACAAACTCTAACTTGACATTAGACTAAAACCAAATTATCAAGTTAAAGATTTTATGTCATTAATAACAACTACATTTGATTGCAACTCAAGATCATAATGACAAAGTATATTAGGTTATTAACCCTAATTATCATATTTATGACTCTAACTTAATCTGATAATTCTTATAAAATTTTATTTAGGACTTGGATTCTCATCCATATCCAGCATATTCAAGTGATATCATAGGAGTAAGTATGCCTAAATCATAATTATGAATTCTAGAGTTTACTCATATTCATATCCTTATAATCATGCATAAACCACATTTTGGAATTATAATTAATTAAGCATAAAAAGGAAATCCCTATATCTTAGATCAAATTTATCCTCTCATCATTATTCAACACTGTAAAATTATATCTCAAAGTGAATACATATATCATGTATAGCATTCAATTAAGAAAATCTATGGTTGTATGCATTAATTCACGTTTATTAGCTATGCTTTTGGAATAAAAAAAATAGACTCTAAAACTATTTTATTCATGCTCTATACATTTTCAAAATGATATAAAATTTGACTATATTCGGAGCTACCATTTGCTTACTATATTTAATGCAAATCAGTCAGATTCTAACCAATGGTGGGGCACTACATCAACAAAAAGAACTATTCTACTATACTAGGGGCCCAGCTCGAGACCAGGGAAAATGACTCTTGTGACCTCATACTCGAGATGTGCACCCAGGGTTCTCAGGGTCATTTGACCTCGTGTGTTCTCCTACCTCACGAGGAGGCTTGATCCATGCCATGGGATAGCCTACCCTACATGTTATAAGATGGTTTTTCACATGTATTTACATATTTGAAATGCAAATAGTTGAATAATAAGGATATATTAGAAACTTGATGTGCCTTGTTTTTAAAGTATGGATTTTATTTGCAAATTATCCTTTGCCATGGTTTTCATGTATTTTACTATTTCAACAATTTAATAATAGATATGAGGAAAAGATAATGAGAAAACCCAAAATTAAGTGAATTACTAAAAGTAACGGGTGATTAATAATTTACATATGGAATTGTGTGAAGTTTTCTAGAAAAGTGGTATTGAAGGCAACTAATGGATTGGTTTTGTTTCCATAATATTTTTAATGGGAAAAGTAATCAAAATAAGAAATATAGCCAAGTTGAGAAGAGAAAAAAATAATTTGATGCCTTAAAAAAATGATATAAAGGGGAGACTTGGAGATAAATAGAAGTATCTTTAACTTTATTGTTTTGGTCTCAAATATCGCCCACACCTAGATATGAGTAATCAATACCTACGTTCAAATTTTGGGATAAAAATGATAAAATGTGAAAGAGATGAGTTAAGGAAGTTTCCTAGAGTGAGGAGGATAATTTGGCTAGGAATTAAATGTCACGAGTTATTTTATGGATTCTGAACAAGGGCCCAACCCCTTCATTATTCCGTACATGTGGACTGCTTGATCTGCATTATCCCCTACCTCTAGAATTTTCAGAAAGAGGTGAGTATTATTCACCCGTCTCGACCTGCCAGTCGCTCTCTACTTTGGATTTCATTGAGAAATAGTCACAATGATGGCTTCCCCTCATGAAATAAAATGAAAAACTACTTAAAGGAGGGTGAATAGTTCCTTGTAGTCTAAGATAAACTTCTCTAGTAAGCCCTATCTCCTTTCACCACCATAAACCCTAATCTCGCCCATGTACCCTATATAAACCTCATTCCCGACTTTGTAAGCACCTGATGAGCACCATCATCAACTTGGATCCCTCTCTCCTATCCTCTACTTCTTTCACCCTTTCTATACCACCGCAACACCACAACACCACCACCATGCCTTGCATACAGACATCAAGCTGCGGGGATAAAGCCTGGCCCTTGATCTTGGGTCTAGGTCAAAGCAATCCAGTGGATGTGAGTTGATATGTTCCCATATTTGTCATCTCTTACTCTCACACGTGCCTAGGAGGCAGTGTTTTCTCAGCCATGAGATCGAGGATTGGGTCAACGGTTGACCAACTGATCAACAGTCGACCTTTTTCCCCATCTTTCCTTTTTTGGTAATTATCTTCTCTGCTCAAATATTCAAATTATTGCTTAATCTTACTAAAATCATAGAAATACCCGATAATGACAAATAACATATGAAAGTTGATCAAAAAATTCAAGAATTCCAATAAAATTAGTTTCAATACCTATACCCACTTCGAATTTAAAAGTACCTAAAGTTACTACTTCAATGTATTAAAAGCATGGAAACCCTAATTTCATGCTTAAAATGACCATAATATGCTTAAATAAATTTGATGGATAAAGTTTAGTCTTTTTGGATAAAAAAGACATCTTTGACTCAATTTAAAATTAATAATGCATATAACATCAAAATTAGGGTTTATTAATTAAAAAAGGCATTAAATGTGATAATTAGGATTTGGGAAGACAAAACCCTAATGAAACCCTAATTTGGCTCCAAAACCCTAACTTGGAACCCAAGTCAGTCTTAATGTGAGTTTATGAACAAAACAATAATACTTGGGTGTTATGCATTAATTTCAAGGTGATTGCTTGCTTAATCTCAGTTGCACTTATTTGCTTGGACTTTTGATCAGTTATGAGTAAGGTACGTGGTTACACCTATGACTACTCACCTTAATTGACTTCTAGAGTTTTATACGGTTTCCTGAATAGATTGCAAGACTAAATTGTTTGCTTGTTTATTTATTTCCTACAATCTATAAAGCTTATATGAGTCAAGGTTACATATTCATCAAGTTTCACATTCTTATAGCGTTTAACCTAGGTTTATTAGTTTATAGCAAGTTGGTGAAAAGTGGAAACAAATTAGAACCCTTGATACTTTTCAACCCTAATTACTATCTTACATTGTTTATGATCACCACTTTATATAAGTGAAAGTGTACATGTAAAACTTATTTTAATTATTCTACAAACATTCACATCGTCAACTTAGAAGAGTTTGTTCATCTACATAAGTCAAAGAGTATTTATATCCAAGCCAACATCAATTGGAGGAGTTACAAAAGAGTTAGTGAATGTATTCATTATTATGCTAAAAACAACCTTAGAGTTTAATTAACAACCTAGAGTCTATAGGTTACATGACGACACATATTAGAAGGGTTTAACCTAATTAGTCAACTAAGTAAATCCAGAGGTATAAGGGTTTTAGATCAAACGTATGGGTATGTTTATGATATAAATTGTTCATGCCTCAAATTAGATTATCTTAGCCTCCTAGGATTTAGTTTTAGGTCCTTGGTGTTATATCCTACAACCCTAAGGTTGACATAAGCATCTAACAAGTCACTAGGTACAACTCTCTACAACCTAATGTAGTAAATGAGGGTAGGTCCACTAAACCTTTAGTATAAGCCACATCTTCCTAGTCATCACTCCATCATTTCAAAATAAGGTTTTAATATTTCTGCTCCAACTAAGATTAAGATTTCTACCCCAAACTTCATACATATCCTCAAATGTGACTTAATTTGAGAAAACATCGACAACATCCTAAAAACCTTTTCTTTGTTATACACATGGTATTTTAAAGAATATAATTTGATGACAAGATTTTGTGATATAGAACTGAAGATAGGGCCCAAAATCATTGAGAGAACCAATTCACAATATTTTCATATTAAGATCTTTGCACCTACCATTTCACCGTACTCAAAACCAAACTGCATCCTAAACTCACATCTCATAATATATGTAAAGAGACGTGTCACATGAATCACAACTAACCAACATGATCCCATGGGTCCCATCACATTAGGGTTACAAATCAAGATCCTTATGTGCAAGTCATGTGATTCTACATCTTCCTGCCATCATCTCATGAACACATATGTAAATTCTGGGTAAATATCTTACCTAGGTTTTCACGTAGGGTAGGAGTTCCATTTAGGGACTCGTGAGAGGAGATATGAAACCTAGGGAAGATAAAATTGAAATATTCTGAATCCAATTGACATGGCTTTGATACCATCTTGTTAGGAGTGGAACCTGAGAGGGATCCCACTAAATCAAATAAGAATCGTCATCCATAACAAACACACAAATTTTCAGAATGGAGGAATAACTATGATTTTATCTTTTATAAGTGAATATCATAAAGACCAAAGTATGGCTACAAAATAAAATCCAATGTCTGTTTACAATTTTACAAGACTGCATCATAATCTCCCACTTGGGGTTCACATGACGGTAACAAACTCGACATCTAAGTATAGGGGAGTCTTTGCTACTTCAAGTCTAGCTACCACAAAAATCAGCTCCACTAAGGCAAGTCTAGGTGATCATTTCAAATCCTTCATGTACTTAACCTAAGGGGTTGGAAGCATATTCATGAAAGAAGTCCAGTATATGTTGTCAGCTTAAATGTTAGCATGTGCATATAAATAGATATTGACTAATATTAGGGAAAATGACAAAAGTATACTTTTATGGCTTCCCAAATCAAGAGGAAGATATAAATACATCCAAGTGGATGATCAAAAGAGTAATGATGCCAAAAAGGAGATTGATTTAAAGAAGATAATTAGTAAGAGAGTTTCTTTGCTTATAAATTTCCATCATCAACATAACAAATATGAACAATGCATGTAGATAATATTAGACCAACATTATTTAATGAAGAAATCGGAAACCATAGAACTTCCACCAAAAAGTGGGTGGAAAATCACACCCTGGGCAGAATAAACAATGTTGGTATGTATGCCCAGAGAGATAATCATGTGATGATTGTAATGGCATAACTTGTAAAAATATTTTGATTATTAATAAAAGGCAAGCTTCCAATTCATTATGTTTGATTCAGTTATGAGATATTGATGTAACATTATAAATGTCTAGAGAATAATATTACTTAATGATGTATGTCTTCAACTATGTGACTTGGAAGAATGGGATCATATAGATGTTAAGAGTACATATGCATATTCTCATTATGTCCCTAATCAATTTTTATTGTGGAAGGTTGATAGACAAAAATAACACATATGATCACAGTGTGAGTTGGTTGATGACAAAATCTCATTAGTCATGATAATCGCAATATCAAACCAATCACACAAATACATGTTAGAGAATAGTGTATCAGACAGACCTATTGTGATACTGACACATGGAAGCCATCATCATGGGAGTCATAGTCAGCTCTCACAATGATGGTGGTGGTTGTGGTTCTTAGACCTGAAATCACTGCACTCATCACATGTCGTTGGGTACGCTTTGACATCATCAAACACATTCCTAAAACATGGGTTATTATAAAGATGATGATTGGGTGACTTTGACACATGGGGATAGCCTGTGAGTGATAGAAATAGGATTTGTCCCCCATATAGGAGTTTGATGTATTAGGCCTCTTGATTAGCAAGACTGAGAAATGGATGCCCATGCACATGTGAGACAAAATGTGATATTGAGATTACATATATCTCAGATAGTGTGCTCTTGGTTCAAGAAACAAGATTGAATGCAGAAGACGATGACTGCTCCATGTCTCAAGTTCAATCTGGGCATCAATGACAAAGGAACTATACAATTACTACAACACAATGAACAAATTGTAGGTTGAAGTTGTTCTATAACTTTCCATTTATTTGGGTAGCATTGATGTACGACAAGGCACCGCTCATTGCTTGTTATGTCATAATTTTTTATGGACATTCACTACCAACGTAATATGGAACCTATAGGGTCACACACATAGGTCTTGACCTAGAAGAGGAGTTTAATCTGGAATAATAGTTGAATTGATTACTAAAGTATTTAGGTATTCAGTTCACTCAATAAGTAGCCTAACTGCACTGCCAAACACCCTTCTCATGGCATGAGATGGCCGTCTAGAGTACCAAACGGTCATCTCAAGGGTTGATATGGGCGTTTGGAGTGTCAGACTGATTCGAGTTGAAATTGTCTATGGATTGAACCGATCGATTCAGCTTGACTCACCAGACATGCGTCTGGGTGAGCAAGACGAGCATTTCACCTAGGTGAGATGGCTTAGTTGGGCTGAATGAAGGTTATGTATGTTTCTCAAACTTATTCGATTGCACATTACTTGTTGTGCAAGGAATTACTATGTAACAATAATTGGAATCGAATTGCCAATTTTGTGTGCGGTTGAGAAAGCACCAGCCGACTGTTTGACATGAGAACTGACTGTCTAGCATGCTAGACGATAGGTTCGGCTGCCGTTGGCTTCGAAAATTATAGAATTGTTTTGAAAATTTGAGATCTTCCGATCCCTTCCACTCCCGTACAAACTAGAAACCCTGGCCCAAACCCCGTCTATAAATAAAGGGGTACTGGGGGCTTCCCAAAATATAATAAAGAAAATTGGGGACCAGTTTCTCTAACAAACATTGTCCTCTCTATTTTGGTAACCACTAGAGCCCAAGCAAGTCCTACCCGTCTAGGACGGGATAGCAAGAGAGAGAACAATAGAGATCATTATTGTGGGAGATCGAGTTAGTGACTAGTATGCCAACGGAAGGGACAAATCCTTCGTAGCAATTCTACCAGGATGATAGGAGTTCTAAACGGTCTGTGTGGACTTTTCTAGAGGTAGGAATCCATTATCTGTCACTAAGGTCGTCAACCAGAAGTCTATGACGAGAGGAGTTGATGCAGAAGATGACATTTGAGTCTGATACCCATGGAGGAGCAGTCAAACGAGTCCCAGTGCAACCAGGCATCAGAGTTGCACAACTACAACGACAGGGATTGTTGGTGGACTTACTCCAGGACCAGATATATCCTCGAAACCACCCTTTCCATTTTATAGTAATTGACGTGATCCGTTGGTTATGGGAAATATGGTAGATATTTTTTTTATTTCCCCCACCTGCTCTGTAGCCATATTTCTCTATAGTGGTATCAAAGCCCACGTCAATTTAGTATATTATGGGATAATTGATATGATTGGATTTTGATTTTATCATTCTATTATTGCATGTGATGCGAATAATATATCGTCAAATCCAATACCATGATAATCCGGATTATATATATGATCCAATACCATTTCTGTATGATGCGAATAATATATCGTCAAATCCAATACCATTTCTGTACTAGTACAGAAATGAGTTATAACGTCACTACCTGTAGGGTCGGTTTTTCCAAATAACCGACTTTATATGTCTAAAAAAATGTGGGCACCACTTAAGACCTCTTAGGTTGTTTTTTTTAAATAAACCGACCTTGTAGTGTAACTCTATAGGGTCGATTTTCCAAATAACTGACCTTATATGTCTATAAAAAATGCGGGCACCACTTAAGACCTCTTGGGTCGCTTTTCTTAAAATAACCGACCTTGTAGTGTATCTCTATAGGGTCGGTTTTCCAAATAACCGACCTTATATGTCTATAAAAAATGCGGGCACCACTTAAGACCTTTTGAGTCGCTATTTTTAAAATAACCGACCTTGTAGTACATCTCTATAGGGTCGGTTTTTCTAAAATAAGCGACCTTATAGACAATTTTTCCGGTGGCAAAAAATTTCTTGGTTTTGGCTTCCCGCCTCGATCTATAGGGTCGGTTCTACATTATAACCGACCTTACAGGGCTCCTCGGTCGAAGAATTCGTCGACCGAATAAGAGCTGCATTTCATATACAAGCACCTATAGAGTCGATTTTTTTTTCTTTATAACCGACTTTACAGTCCTCCTCGGTTCAGCACCTCTAAGGTCGGTTATTCCTACAAAACCGACCTTAAAGGCCTCTTCGGTCGACAAATTCGTCGACCAATTTCTATTCTGGATCCAGATAGTTCACGCATGTATAAGTACATCTAGCGTCGGATTGCACTTATAACTGACCTTAGAGCCTTCCTCGGTCGACGAATATTTCGATTGATTCATTCGGTCGACAAATTCGTCGACCGATAATTACCTCTAAGGTCGGTTTTTCCCTTAAAACCGACCATAGAGGTACTTATGCGAAGGAAATCTGGCTCTTTCTTGATCGACAAATTTGTCGACCGATATCTATTCTGGATCCAGATAGTTCATGCATGTATAAGCACATCTAACGTCAGATTTGCACTTATAACCGACCTTAGAGCCTTCCTCGGTCGACCAATATTTCGACCGACTCATTCGGTCAACAAATTCGTCGACCGATAATTACCTTTAAGGTCGGTTTTTTCCTTAAAACTGACCATAGAGGTACTTATGCGAAGGAAATCTGGATCTTTCTCGATCGACAAATTTGTCGACCAATATCTATTCTGGATCCAGATAGTTCACGCATGTATAAGCACCTCTAGCGTCGAATTTGTACTTATTACCGACCTTAGAGCATTTCTCGGTTGACAAATTTGTCGACCGATAAGGAGTCAGTTTTCATGTGTATAAGCAACTTTTAGGGTCGGTATTTTCTTTAACACCGACCTTAGAAGTCCATTCGGTCGACAATATTGTCGACCGAAACATATCGGTCGACGTATTTGTCGACCGAGGAATGACTAGAAAAACCAACTGTCGTAACGGCTAAAAAAATCAACCGTCGTAACGGCTAAAAAAATCAACCGTCGTAACGGCTAAAAAAATCAACCGCCGTAACGGCTAGAATTTCAACCGTCGTAACGGCTATAAATAAGACCGTTGACCGTCGTAACGGCTACTTTTTCGATCGACCGTTGGCCGACCGATAGACGACCGTTGCGGCCGTCGGTCGACAAATTGTCGACCGAAATTAGCTCTGTTTTGCTATTAATAGCACCCAAAATGATCCATTTCTTCACACCTTCACATTCTCACTTCTCTAGCTCCTCTCTAGTGTATTTTTGTGAAAATCTTCAGCTTCTTCAATTCTTGCTTGCTATTTATCCATTTCAAAGAAACGAAATGGCTTCATCATCTACGTGCGGAAAGAAGCAAGTTGCAGGTAGGAAAGGAAGGACGGGCCTTGCACCACTGTCGTTCATAAACGATGTCCCTTTCATCGACCAAGCTGCAGGCGACCGCTACCTCAGGCTCTCCTCAAAAACTCCTCTTCCACGACGGCCATTCGACGTCATGGACTTCCAAAGCATTGTCGATTTGGAGGAACTTTTCGAGGTGCAACATTTGACTGATTTTCTAAATCCCTCCTTCCAATCCTACTCCAAACTAGTTAATGAATTCTATGCCAATTTAGTCGAACATCTTGAACATGATTCCTTCTCCTCTATGGTTGGTGGGTATGGATTCCATTTTGCTGAGGAGGGTATTCTTGAAATGCTTGACATAGATATAGAAGAGTATAAAAATTTTATTGATCTCACTAGAGGAACTCCACTCAACAAACTCTCCCAAGATAATACTACAATTAGCCTTAGTGATGTCAAAAGAGCCATCTTTCAATCAAATACGACTTGTCATGAAGATAGGGGTACCTATTATGCCATAAATTTAAAACCTGAAGCTAGGGTCATGAATCTCATTGTTGCCACCAATATCCATCCTAGAGCAAACAAAATTGAAGTACCCACCTTTCGTATGTACCTTATCTATGCCATTCTCAAAAGTATTCCCATAAACTTTATTCGTATCATCATTAAGAATATGTTTGAGTTTTCTGGCAATCCACCTTATGCTGACTTTGTATGCCAAATCACTCAACATTTTCTTAAGAAGAATATTGAGGACGACTTAGGTTACACATGGGATAGAAAACCCCAAAAAATAAATAAAAATACGGTGGAAAAGATGGGAATTGACTTTGGCCACAAAAGGGATAGGACTGAAGGGGAGACATCCACGCAAGACATACCTCCACCACCTCATCCTACCAACCTACCCCATGATCCTATTACAAATACCTTGACATACATTGTTGGCTCCAAATATCACCTAAGTAGGCAATTGGATTATAATCACAATGCCATGACTTATTTAAACCAAAGGATGCAAACTCTCTCTCCTAACCAACCTGATGAATATCCCTATTCCCTTAATCCTGGCATGATAAATCCCTACAATCCTTCCTACAACTACTATCAAACTCCACCTCCACCATCTCCTGATCTCACACATACTCAGTTTTCCCCAATTCAACTTCAAGACATTGCTGCCAACTTTCGCTTTGATCGTGTTCCCACCTTCTTGGAGGCTTATGCCTTAACCATGACAGGTGCCTTGGAGTGGCAGACCCTGGTCAAATATTATGGAGCTGAGCCCTTTCTTGGAAAAGACCCAGACATTGATGTAATCCTTTGGTCTTTCCAGTGAGATTATGAGATATCTTTGTAATGATGTAATATATCTTTTTATAAAGCAAGTATGTCATGTTTCATCTTATAAAGTGTATGGGCATTAAATTGTTATGAATAAAAGTGTTTTCCATGGCTTCATTTGGACATATACATGTTATATAAAAATATTGTTATTTCAAATGATTGAAAAAAAAAATTATGGCTAAATTTGACAAAGCATCACTGGGTTAATCTCATACACACACACTTGGTACTTAATTTAAAACATTGAAACAGGGTTAATCTCAGTCGAAAATATTATCGACCGAGAGAAATTTGGTCGACAATATTGTCGACCGAGGATGACTTTAGGGTCGATTTTTTCCTTATAACCGACCCTAGAGCTCTTTCGTTCGACAAATAGTCGACCGACTGAATTTTTGAATAGAGTTTAGTACTTTTCAAAACGTTATAAAGCATTGGGATCTCAATCTTTTGTCTCATTGTTGGGAATTCACATCCCTCAATATCACCATCATCACATTTGGTGATTCTGGGTATTCAAACCCTTAGTTCATCACTAAACATGGTTAACACTTATCAGGTAACTATTACCTTCAGGTCATCTGACCAAGGTATTCAGGATATTTGTTACACAATCATCTCAATTTCATATCAACCATATCAATTTCATATCAGGATATTAGGGTTTCACATAACATCATTCCATATAAGGGTTTCACATAACATTATCCCATATTAGGGTTTCATATGACATCACCATATATTAAAGTTTCACATAACATCATTATTAGGGTTGTGGAAGCACTTTAGAGCTACTCGATCGACGAATTTGTCGATCGATACCCCTTATAGGGTCGGTTATTAGAAAAACCGACCCTAGAGGTGCTTCTAAGAAAGAAATCTGGCTTCATTCGGTCGACAAATTTGTCGACCGACACATTCGGTCGACGAATTTGTCAATCGAATGAAGCCAGAATTCTTTCTTAGAAGCACCTCTAGAGTCGGTTTTTCTAATAACCGACCCTATAGGGGGTCTCGGTCGACAATATTGTCGACCAAAAATGTCCAGTTTAGTTATTCACACATGTATAAGCACCTCTAGGGTCGGTTATACGAAAAAACCGACCCTAGAGGTGCTTGTACGAAGGAAATCTTGCTCCTTCTCGGTCGACAAATCGTCGACTGAAACGAGTCAGATTTCTTCGTATTAGCACTTGTAGCGTCAGATTTACCTATTAACCGACCCTAGAGGTCAATTCGGTCGACAAATTCGTCGACCAAGTTTGCGTTTGATTGTTATTAAACAACCTGACACGGGCACAGTTTATCTGTAAAGTCGGGTTTTTTTTGTTAACCGACGCTACAGTTTTTCGCTCCGTGCAAAAAGCCGAAATTTTAGTCTTTCTTCCTCCCGTGAAACCATTTTATCTTTTATAAATCTCTCTCCCACGGCGTCGTGAAACCCCTTTTCACTTTGTCATTCCGCCGTTGCCGCGAACACTTCTCCGTGAAGCCGTTGCCGCCTCTCCACGCCACCAAGAGGATCGTGAATCTCATCGTCACCGCGAAAAGGATCGCGAAGCTCGTCGTCGCCGCCTTCCCCTCTTCCTCCACGAAGCCCGTCATTTCCGTGAAGCTCTTCATTTCCGTGAAGCTCGCCATCACCGCCTTCACTCTTCCACGAAGGTCGCTGCCTCTCCGTGAAGTTCTTCTCTTCCTCTATGAAGCTCGCTGCCATTTCCAAGTAAGTTCGAGCTTCCTTCGTTCCTTGTTCCCCTTCATTCCCGCCCACCCCGCCCGCCGCCATTGCTGCTTCCAGGTCGATCTCGGTCGACAATTAGTCGACCGAGAGCCCACCTGCGCGGAGCGTCCAGGTCCACTCTCGGTCGACAAATTGTCGACTGAGAGTGGACCTGGACACTGCGTGCAGGTGGGCTCTCGATCGACTAATTGTCGACCGAGATCGACCTGGAACTTATTTATGTTGGAGCTATAAATGTTTTAATCATATTTACTGTAATGTTCACAAATAGTTCTGAATATTATAATGATTTCAATCTTTGGACTGTTGGAAACGGCCTTACTTTGCTAATCTGTACAAGTATTTTCCATTTTATATGATTTGATAACCCAATAATAAAAACATGCATGCCTTTTTTCATATGTAATCATAATATAAATTTTAGAAATTAATATTAGATTAGACATGTGTACTCCTAGATTGACACTTTAGGGTTGATGCATGATGTTTAACTTAATATATAAATATGAAAATAATGCATTTATATATTAACTTAGAAACCCGTTCAAAATTTACTCATTAGGAGTAAACTTTGGATAGTCCCCGATTTGGGACTGTTTTTGGATATTTTAATCTCACTTAGGATGTACCTGTATAATGTATGTTTAGTTTTGTAGATTATTTCAGTAGGATTTCTCCATTTGTTCTCTGGGTACATATGTGAGTGGTTATTTGCCATTTACATCGGTGTACTTGGAGAACTTAGGGGAAATGCTGCTGAAATTTTCTTCAAAACTAAACATACATTATACAGTTACTAGTGAGATTAAATATTCAAAAATGGGATAGGTGGTACACTTTAGTATATAAAATTAACTTTCTATCAATAAAAACTTACATATTATTATAGTATCAATATTAAATTGTTAGTTTTATAATTAATTTTAATGTGATATAGAAAATGGATCGAAGTTGGATGTCTATCAAGAACCGTTGCAGTCCAGAGTTTGCCAAAGGTCTTGATGACTTTATCAGATTTGCTAAGGAACATAGGAAACTACCTACAGATAGGCTATATTGTCCATGTAGAAATTGTTGCAACAATTTGAAAGTTGATACTAGTGAGGAAATTAAGAATCATGTCATATGAAATGTGATCATACAAGGTTATAATGAATGGTATTGGCATGGAGAGAAATTGAATTATGGAGCAAAAAATGTCGATACTAATAGTTGTGGCATAGAAGATATAGATAATGATGATAATGTTAATGATGAACTAATTCAAGATGACCAGATTCAGGATGATATGATTGATGAGATGCTACGTAGTTGTCGGGACAATGTCATTGATCCACCTTCTTTATTTGCAAACATTGTCCATGATGCTGAAAAACCATTATATAAGGGTTGTACTAAGTTCACGAGGTTGAGTGTTGTGATGCGATTATACACTCTTAAAGCTCAAAACCGGTGGAGCGATAAGAGTTTCACTTCACTGTTGTCTTTGTTGAAGGAAATTCTTCCTGAAGGCAATGAGCTTCCAATTTCAACATATCAAGCAAAGAAAATAATGTGCCCAATGGGAATGGAGGCTAAGAAGATTCATGCATGTCCAAATGATTGTGTGTTATTTCAGAAGGACTATAGTAATTTGATAAATTGTCTAAAATGTGGTGTGTTAAGGTATAAGACTACAAATTCAGCTAAGGCTAAAAATGGCTCTCCTGCCAAGGTGATGTGGTATCTACCAATAATACCATGATTTCAATGCTTATTTGCTAATACAGAAGATGCGCAAAATTTGTCTTGGCATGGGGAGTTAAAGGTCAATGATGATGGCGTCCAACGACATGCATCTGATTCACCACAATGGAAGAAAATTGATTTATTATACCCTCAATTTGGTAAAGAACCAAGAAACCTAAGACTTGGACTCTGTACAGATGGAATGAATCCCTATGGTACATTAAGCAGCCAACATAACACGTGGCCTGTTATGATTGTTATATACAATCTTCCTCCTTGGTTGTGTATGAAAAATAAGTATGTGATGTTGTCAACATTGATATCAGGGCCCAAGCAACCTGGAAATGATATTGATGTTTACCTTCAACCTCTAATTGATGACCTAATGAAACTATGGGAAGAAGGTATTATGACATATGATGCTTCACGTAAAGAGATCTTCAGTTTGCGTGCTATGTTATTTTGCACAATTAATGACTTTCCAGCTTATGGAAATTTGTCTGGATATAGCATAAAAGGATACAAAGCATGTCATGTTTGTGAGGAAAATACTGATTCAATCAGACAGAAACATGGTGGTAAAATCGTATATCTTGGTCATCAGAGATTTCTCCCACCAGTGCATCCTTATCGAAGGCAACGTAAAACCTTTAATGGGTCAACTGAGGAACGAAGTGCTCCTAAACCTATATCAGGACATGTTGTATATGATAGGGTGAAACATATTGTTAATGAATTTGGAAAGAGTCAAGTAGTCATACACTCGCATGTGACAAATCTCTATACAAGAAGAGGTCAATATTCTGGGATCTTCCTTATTGGAGATCTTTGGCAATTAGACACTGCATTGACGTCATGCATGTTGAAAAAAATATTTGTGATAGCATCATCAGTACGCTATTGAACATACCAGGAAAGACTAAAGATGGCATCAAATCTAGAAAAGATTTAGAATTAATGGGTATTAGAAAAGAATTATCATTGGAGATCAGGGGTCGCCGCACATATTTGCCACCGGCTTGTTACACTTTGTCAAAGAAAGAGAAAAAGACTTTCTGTGAGTGCTTGTATAATATTAAGGTTCCACAAGGATACTCTTCTAATATTCGTAGATTGGTATCAATGAAGGATCTGAAACTGATAGGTCTCAAATCTCACAATTGTCACACCTTAATGCAACAAATTTTACCTGTGGCTATTCGATCTATATTGCCGAAGCATGTAAGGTTTGCAATCACAAGACTCTGTTTCTTCTTCAATGAAATATGCAACAAAGTGATACATCCTGATACTCTCGATAAATTATAGAAAGATGTAATTGTTACCATGTGTCAGCTTGAAATGTATTTTCCTCCTTCATTTTTTGATATCATGGTTCATCTTATAGTACATATTACAAGGGAGGTGAAGATGTTGGGTCCAATTTTCTTACACTGGATGTATCAATTTGAACGCTACATGAGTGTTTTTAAAGGTGATGTTCGGAATCGTTATCGTCCTGAAGGGAGTATTGTTGAGGGTTACATGGCTAGGGAGGTGATGGACTTTTGTAATGATTTTTTGAATTGCAATGAAACTTGTAGTGATCAAAAAAATCCCCATCACACTGGATCTTATTGTGGCAAAGGAACTCTGGGAGGACGAGTGAAAGAAATCAATCGTGAGTTGTGGGAACAAGCACATTTGTATATTTTACACAACATCGATGAAGTTAGTAGCTACATCACAGAACACAATGATCTTATCAAGAGAAATCATCCACGATCCAGTTCAATGTGTCTTGCAAGAGATCATAATCGAATATTTATTAGGTGGTTTGAAGAGAAAGTATTTAATCAACTATCTGAATCACCAAATAATGTTGCTGAGAACATAAAATGGCTCGCCTTTAAGCCAAAAATGGATGTCATGTCATATGAAGGTTATGACATTAACGGATTTTCATACTACACAAAGCGTCAAGATGAAAGTAGTGTAGTTCAAAATAATGGGGTCACTGTTAAAGATTGTTCATTGTATTTTTCTAGTGCCAAAGATAAAAGACCACGCGAAGCTGAGATGTCATATTACGGCGTCATTGAGGACATATGGGAAATGGACTATATAAATGTTTGAGTTCCTATATTTAGTTGTAATTGGGTTGACAACAATAAAGGAGTTTTAGTGGATGAGTTGGGTTTCAAATTGGTGAATTTTGAAAAGATTGGTTTCAAAGACGAGCCATTCATCATGGCAAACCAAGAAAAACAAGTATTCTATATTGATAACCCGACAAATAAAAATTGGTCTGTCGTTCTTAATGGAAAAAGACAGATTACTGTAGATCCTATAAATGAAGAAGAATACTACGAAAAGTATGATGATTCCAGTGCATTCTCAGTTGGTTTGCCAAGTGTAAATGTTGAAGATAACACCGATGAATATTATAAACGTCAAGACCATGCTGAAGGAATTTTCCTTGACTAACAACTCAACCAATACTAAAGGCATGTATTCTTTGAATTATTTATTTTATTATCATGTATACCTTATCACTTGTGCTTTTATTATCACTTATTTTTTTATCATGTATACTTGCAGGTTCTAAAATGGCGAGTGAAGATGAACATTTTGAGCATGAGCACCATGAAGATGAACATTCTGAGCATGAGCACCATGAGGATGGTAGTGGTGATGCTAAGAACAGTAGAGGTCCTACATTGATGCGTAGGCTGTAGGAGCTCAGGGTTAAAGGGGATAAATTTCCAGTCCAGTTTTATATGACAGGAGCACCTGTTGGGGAACATGCTAGTTCTTTCAAGCATTACGTAGGGGCGACCGCGCGCAGTAAGGTGCCAATAGATATAGAAAATTGGCATGATGTTCCTAATGCCAAAAAAGACCTCATATGGAAAGATATATCTGTGAGTGGAAGTGATATCATTTTAATATGTTTTTTATCTATTGATTCTAATTTAGTTTGCTTGGAATAAATCCTTTTCAAAACAACATTATTAATTGCTTCTTTTGTATGTATAGGGTGTTTTTCATCTAAATGAGAAAGATCACAAGAAAAGAGTGCTACAACGTTGTGGTATACGATGGAGGGGTTTTAAGACATATCTTGTAAGGGAATTTATAAATAATCCTAAACAAAAGAAGAAAGCTACAGAGTATATATTTTTATTGATCCTGAGGTGTGGGAAAGATTTGTTGCAGCTAGGAGATCGGAAGAATTTCAAGTAATAAAGATTGTAATGTATTGTATGAATATTTTATACAATTAAGGAGGTGAATCTTTTTATACATGTTTGCCAAGTCTAAATTGCAATACCTCATTTTAAATGATCAGGCTATTCACCAGGCTCAAAAAGAAAGATGGGCTAAAAATGTGCATGACCATCGCTTGGGGCCCGATGGTTATGCCTTCCGCCGCCAACTACAAGAGAAGAAATCATCTTCTGGAGAAGAATCTAGTACAACTCAAGTTGAGCGACCACCCTGACACATGACATGGATTGATGCTAGAAAGAATCGAGCCGGTGAAATTGTCAACCCTGCAACTAAGGAGGTGGCACAAAAGATGGTAGGTTTATCCCAACTAAGTAAAGAGTAACTTCCACAAACTTAGATTTATTTATATCTAATTGATATTGTGATTTAATATTTTTATTAACTATGAATAGATTGATCTCCATGAGCAAAGGAAGGAAGGAAAGTTCATCCCAATTGGCTACATGGATGAACTAGCAGTTGTTCTTGGTACGAAGGAGCATCCTGGCCGTGTTAGGAGATTAGGAGCTGGCATAGGATTCAAGTCTTATTTTGGCCCTTCGCAATCTAAAAAAGGTCATGTAGGAGGTCTTACACAAAAGGATCTTGAAGCATTAGTAGCACAAAAAGTAAAAGAAATAATGTCTTCATTTCATCCTACTCAACCTTCTCAACCTATTCATACTACACGTCTCTCAAGTGATGAGGTACAAGCCCATGCTCTAGTTGTAGAAGGTCATGGGAGCACTCCCGATGAACCACCACAACAATCTGCAGTAAGTTTTTGTTCTATATGTTGTGTTATTAGTATGATAAATATATGATAATATATATAGTTGTAACATGTATCTGTTCTATTGTTTCTTATATAACTTATATTATTTCAATCTAGGTTGGTATGAACTGTAAACTTGCAGTGGAGGTTCCAGAATATAATGTTGTGGCAGCGGGCAAAGTGTACAACCTTGGTGGTACATTGCATTGCCAACAAATTACTGATGACATCTGTCGTGTGTCCATCCATCTTGTGTATGACGGAATGGGGGACAAACCACTACCCATACCTAATCCTGAATATAGTACAGTTGAAGAAGCTGAGGGTGCTATGGTGGGTTGGCCTAGACACTTGGTTATCAATGACAAGGTATACCCTATTTCTACCATATTTTTCATATTTGACTGCATATATGAACTCATGTAATATAAGTATAAAATTTAATTAACAGGTTTGTAAACCAAAAAGTAAAACTTCTGCTAGTCGTCCTCCTATGCTCAAGCCATCTTTCATTCCCGAAACTACATTCGACGAATTGGGAAGCAAATCTAAATGTTTGTGTCGATACTTAGCTAACCAAAGATCGAGATCAAATATGATGGTCAAGTTAACAGAAGATGCATTTAGGAGGGACTTTGAGAATTTTATTTTTCTTCATGATATTATAGAGTTGTTTCGGTATGATTGGCTGAACACTTCGATAATAGAAGTATGGATAAGGTAAGGATCTATCAATATATATAGAAAATTCCAATACAAATTTTTAGCTTATTTCTACATATGAAAATAATTACAAATGTTTAACAACCATTTATATACCCAGGTCACCAACTTTGATATAAAGAATATTGCATTCTTAGTTCCTTCGGTCACTAGTCAGGTGGAGACAAATATTAAGGATGTGAATGAGTACTTCTCTGATGCATTCAAATATTTTGCTAGTGAGGGGAAGGAAATTATCCTAATTCCTTTTAACGTCCAATAAGTATTATTATTCAATATAATTTTAATAATGAATGAAACTATTTATTTTAATGTTTGTTTTATTCTTACTCAGAGCTAGACATTGGGAATTACTGGTGATTGTTCCAAAATTGATGACTCTTTATTATCTTGACCCAATGGGTAAAACAACAAGGAGTCACAAACTGAAATTGTCAGCTATGGAGTAAGCATAAATTTAATCAATTACTTCAACATGATATTTTATTTAGAATTTCTATTTTACCAACTATCATTTAATTGATAGGGGTATAAAGGCTTTTCGTGAAGCTGGAGGACAAATACCCACAAAATTAAAGACATTGACTTTGAAAAATGTCAAGGTAGCTACTTTGACAACTGCTTAGTCTTATATGTATTAATTTTTCAATTCTAATATGTCAACTCTTATACTCTTATCTCAATTGTTGTTTATAGTAGTTTACTAACATTAAGTATAATTCGTTGTTTGTAGTGTCCTATGCAAAATAATGACTGGGCTTGTGGCTACTATGTAATGAAATACATGCAAGCTATTGTCAAACAAGCATCACATGACATTCAGACTATAAGTCAGGTAATAAAGAATAACATCATAAATTTATAAGTGATTGTAGTCATTTTTATAAAATATTAGCATGTGCATTTCTGTTACAGATCTTTACAACTCAGCCTTACACACATGTGGACTTGAATGAATTTCGAGAAGAGTGGTCAGAGTGTTTTATAAGTGAAGTCGAAATAGCATTGGATTAAATATGTCGGCTCCATTTATGTATGTGGTTTGAGTACGTACTCTTTCATATTTTTACTTTTGTAATATGTCATCTCAGACTTGCACTCTATCATTTTGTAAATTATGATATTTATTATCATTTTTGTTATGAATGTGTGGTTTTGAATGGTGACGGTTGAGCATCAATGCTCCCCTCTCTCAGAATATATGAATCTTCTTGTTCTTCTGTTTTATATCAATTTCTACAGAATTTTTTTTAAAAAAAATCGTAACTTCTAGCGTCGGTTTTTTAAATAACTGACCCTACAGATTGAATTCATTGTACACTCTTCGGTCGAAAAATTTTCGACCGAAATAGAACTTCTAACGTCAGTTTTTGTAAAAAATTGAGTCTACATGTCCTCTATATATCGGTCGAGAAGTTTGTCGACCGAGTCTTACACTGAAATGTTTTATTCAATCTTTAGAGTCGGTTTTTTCAAAAAACCGACCTTATAGAGAGTTTTCGGTCGACAATTTTCTCGACCGAGAGTTACCACTAAAATGGTATTCAATCTTTAGGGTCGGTTATTTTATAAAAACCGACCTTGTAAACAGTTCTCGGTCGACAATTTTATCGACCGAGAACGTTTACATGGTCGGTTTTTATGAAATAACCGACCTTACAGGCTCATTTTTTCTCGCCTAGGTTAGAATTTTTACAACCTCTTGCGTCGGTGTTTACTCTATAAGGTCGGTTTTATTTGGTTAAATAATCCGACGCTATAGACAAAATTCTATAGCGACGCCCACCTGGACGTCGGTTAAAAAGTGACGCTGCAGGCTTTAAAAAACCGACGCTGCAGACCATTGTGTATATATATATACACATATATATATATACATACATAAATATATGTATATATATGTATATATATACACATATCTAGTGCGGCGGACTGCGGACGCCCATTTCTAACTTGCTACTCGCGGTTTCTCAGCACACGACTTTGTGTATACCCCTCCTCGCTGCTTCCAGTTTCTCAGTACTAGTCTCAGTTACCATCTCCGCTCAATGCATCGATAATCAATTATGTGTTCTGTTCTCTTTCACTGGCAAAACTTGCCCGACATATCTACGTTCCACGCTCGTCATAGTATTCACTCCACTTTGGCGCTCACCTATGGCTACAACGTAGCATGGCTGTGACTTCAGGTTCTGTCATGCTTATCATAACCATCGAATATACTAACATCAAAACTGAATCCGTCCCAAAGATATGCGATTCAACATGTATTTTGTCTAGCTGAAGGGTATGCCGACGTATATAGTGAGGCAGGTACGCTGTCTGCCACATATAATTACTATAAGTCCCAAGTTTTATAAAATTTTACAGAAGGGTATCAACACAAACATTTCTGGAGCTCAATATTCCCACTAAGAGTACTTCCCTAGGAGGATTCTCAACGACTCTCCTGCAGCGTCAGATGGGATCTGCTCTGCACTCACCAATGGAGACCAACCTATACAAGAATTTCTGCCATATCTAGTGTAACCCAGAAGTGCTTTTATTTAAAACAATGATGATGCATGGATTCCCTACCGCGAGTTTCAGATTGATATGCCTCTTGATAAAATTTTGGTCTCTTATCTGAAATGTATAGATTAGATTGCTGATTGTACATTTATGCCCAATACTAATAAGATAATGCTATATTGACTTTGCAACATGGTGACCTTTCTACTCTACTGTTAGTATATTATTGTTCATTGTGTTGTCTTTAACCCTTCCTTGTACGTTGCACATGCTACTTGATGAATTCAGTCATGTTGTGACCACTGTTTCCGGAACAAAAGACTAGAATTTGCTTCTCAACCGTGAATTTTAGTTCCACACTATTATATATAGTCAAACTGTTGAACACACAAACAAGACACTATGTATTTTAGTAGTTAAGAGTATGGTATCTACTCGCGTTATCTACTGCTGGCTTTGTCTTGCTTTGATTTAAGATTCCCCACACTGTAATGGAAGTGTACAACATAATTCATGACAAAAGTTGCACAAGTGGAATGATTTAGAAACAATAAGGTGTAAAGATATAGTTGGGCGGTGGCCCACATTCCTTATAAACATTCATTATGCATAATAATTAATGTATATACAAACTAAGTCATTTCTATGGATAGCACAAATCCTACTGATCGTCTATTGAGTAGGATGCCCATTTCATAGATTAGGATCCCGTGGAAAAGATGCACCTATACCAAGATAGTGTTGTGCATTTTTTTTTCTATCAATGTACATATGTATCACGTATATACACCATAGTCCTTGACAATACATGGATCGGTTGCTCAACATTGCTACGCACATTTGCGGCAAAGTGGTGGAGAGTGGGCTTTGTTTCCTCGTCAATCAAGGCATCTAAGTTGTGGAATGCCTCAGCTACGGAAGAACCACTTCAACGCTGGAATGTGCATTGACGGAACATACAGAAGCTCGTACCATCTGATCATGAGCACAGAGTCTACAGTGCGTCCTCCTCCTCTTATCTGCAATGGCATTACTGCTCTTGATGAGAAGTACGCTGACAGCCACCTGCGCGTCATGTCACTAAATCACCCTTCCTCTTCTTCCTTGTCGGCTTCCATGTGTAGGAGGCGTAGGCGTAAGCGGGCTTACTGCTTTAAGTTTCTAACTTTGGATATGCATTCACCATGGAGCACTAAACTATGTGTCAGTGATATCTGACGATCTGTGTTTGCTTCTATATTGTCTGCTTGGGTGGGAGAATACATGTACCTATGCACTCTGGTGATGGAAGGAGAACGGTAGGCTGAGCAGCAAATTGTAAGCAGAAGAAGACAATAATAATAGACCATCTCGAAAGAGACGAGCATGGAGGAATCAAAAATGTTTGAGTGTACACAAAGACATGTGTAACGGTAGGAAGACGTGTGCTGAGAAACCGGGAGTAGCAAGTTAGAAATGGGCGTCTGTAGTCTGCACTTCCGCACTAGATCATCTCCCTATATATATATATATATATATATATATATATATATATATATATATATATATATATATATATATATATATATATATATATATATATATATATATATATATATGGAGTCAGGCTAGAATACACTCGAGTGTATCCGGAGCGGAATACACTCAAGTAGTTTTTCATGATGTAATATTTTTTTTGAAAATCTAATCCGTTGATCTTCTTAAACATCCCGTGAACAACTCATACGCAAAATTTGAGCACATTTGGATATGTATAACTCATGTTATGAAGACCGCAAAAATTATGTATTTCAAATTAGTTTCGCGCGTCGATTTTGTTGCCCTTGGATGAGTGACTTACACTCATCCAAATGGGCTCAAAATTTGTATATAACCTAGTTATAGTATGACGGTGAAGATCAACGGTTTACATTTTGCAAAAAATAGTCATGATATGCAAACACACTTGAGTGTATTCGTGCGATCTGTACACTCGAGTGTATTCTAGCCTGACTCTATATATGCATATATATATATATACATACATAAATATATGTATACATATATATACATACATATATATATATTAATATATATACATGTATATATATACATATATATGTATGTATATATATGTATATATGTATGTATATATATGCATATATATGTATATATATACATATCTATATAGATATACATATATATATACACACATATACATATATATATATATACATATATATACATATATACACACATACATATATACATATACATATATATATATATATATATACATGTATCGCCCTAAAAGTGGTTTTGATGGTAGATGTGTAGCATGGTTCTGGCCAATAACCCCTATTCTCTATACATGGTTGTGTGGTTGGTTGATCATTTTATCTAAGTCAACACATTGATCCTATATTTTATCTTCCCAATGTAAAGTTAATTCTTTCCTACCTTTGCTCTCCTAGAATGTAACTCGAGGTTTCTCAATAATCATGTTAAAGTAGGATAGTTTACTTTCCTATTATGACAAAGAAGATGACATCCTAAAGATGAGCTGACAAGATGGAGGACCAAGGAGAACCACGAGGACGAGCTGAACCGATTTCCTGATGGGCTCGACCAATTAGCTGGAGGAGCCAACAGATGGAACTAGACAACCAGTGAGACGACAACAACCAACCAGGAGGCGAGCTAATCAGTTCAAGGGTTGAACCGATCAACCTGGATTGGCAAGCGCAAATCTTCATCAACTACAGGTTTCTACATGTGATGTAGACCTAGTATGACATAATTCCTTATAGCTCCAAGGAATCACATTAGACTAGACATAACCATCACTTTTGTTTATTGCATTTTTTGTGTGTGTGGGATATAGCATGTACATGATACATACTATATATGTGGTGATTGGATAAAGTATATGTAGCTATACAAACTCCCTTAATTAAAATATTAAGTCTCAGATGCCTTCCATTAGCAACACACATGAAAAGCTTGATTGACGACATGTAGATTTGTGCAAAGCATGATGCACCATCTATCTCGTGGAAGTATGATGGTAGATATGTAGATTTGCACAAAGCACGATGCATATCTATCGTTTTGACTATTGGGTCAGGCTAAATCGTGACTTGGAGATCCCAAGCCCAAATGCATGCAGATGATTGTGGCAAAGAGTTGCACATATATTATAACATTGGGGCACATATTAGATGAAATCAACCTCACCTATGAAGATTGACAAATATAAGTGAGTTTGTGATTTTTATTTGAGTTATGATGTGGAAGTGAAATCCCATATCCAATATTCTCATGATATGATCTTTAATCATTCTCCAAGTGATTAGTGTTCTTAATTTTCTTATTTAGAATTCAAAATTAATTTGATCCAACCAACCTTTTAATTAAAACTAACTTAGATTGTTGAAAGTTAGCAATTTTGTGCCTAGCTAGCCTAGATCCCTATGGTTAGACCCCAACTACAATTGATCATGTATACTTACAAGTGATTGATGAGGTGAGAAAAATATTATTTAAAACTCACAAGACACTACGAAAAATATGGTCTTTAACTACAAAAAAAATTGTAGCGAAAATCCCAAAATTTGTAGCTAAAAGCTTTGGCTACATTTATCCTTACATTTATAATATATAGCTAATACCCGTGTAGCTAATTGTTTAGGCTACATTTTTGAAAGTTGTAGTTAGTTATACCTCTGGCTACAAATTCATATGTTTAGGTAAAAATTTCCTTACACATAAATATGTAGTTTCCATTGTAGCCAAATGTATGACTACAATTCAATTTGTACCGATGATATGTAGGGAGAGATGACATTGGTTACAATTTGTATTTGTAGTTCATGTATAGAAAAAATTAGCACTTGCTACACATGTAATTATAGCTAATGTGTAGTGAAAGACACCATGTACTATACATACATATGTAGTGAGAGACATTATGTATCCAGTCAGTCGCTTGCCAATATAGATGGGTTTTTTATTAGAAAATAGATGAATGTTAATCAAGATCGAGTTGTGCTTACAATGTCAGCAATGATACTTTTATTTATATTTGAACAATGAGTACACATGGGGAGGACATTAACCTGGCCCCTATTTTACAATATGCATGGGAAAAAGACACATGTATACAATATGTTCTTCTGACTACATCTATGCAGTGCAGACTCTATATGCCACATGATCATGCACATCTTCTTGTATCTTGATTTTTCTTTTATATTTATTCCATCACTTGTATTATCCTTTTTTGACCGCCTCCCTTTGTTGTAGAAGTTTCTCTATAAGCCTTTGATATTCACAAAGAATCAACAGCAACTTCAAAGCATACAAGGTATCATGTCGTCTTTTGAGCAAAGCACACTAAAAGATACAAAATAGCTACATTTGATGCTACATTTAATGCAAATAAAAATTTCAATCACATATCATACACATGAGAAAGAATTTATCGTATTAAAAAAATAGTGTACATAAATTAGAAATACTTACTAGGTGAAGCTTTCAAATGTTTGGTTTCAAATGGTCCTTTCCCTGTTGCAACACTATCAAAATGATTTCCCATAACCTATTGGACACTTCGTTGTCTCTATATGCAAAATCAAACAAAATTAAGGATCAGAACATTATGCCAAGTATTACTGATAAGGATTTGTATGGCTTAACTAATTCATAATTAAGAGATCAGTAGATAAAAGAAACCAAACTCTTACCACCAGAGTACAATGAAGCACATGGCATGAACCGCTGAAAGTTTGTGAACTGAAAAATAGGGGTCCTTGGGAATGGAACCATGATATAATAAACACATGATTCACAAATGCCCAAGCTAGCAGAATTCTGTGCATTATGCTAAAAAATGACGCCCAAGAGACACAATGACATGGAAGCTTGATAAAAGTGGCTACTTCACAATGAAGGTAGCGTATTGTTTTCTCTACTACGAAATACCAAGTTCTGGAAGCAAGCCTGACCGTCAAAGCTCTCTGAATTCATGTGGAGATCTTGTAATGGAAGCCTAGAAAACAAAGCATGGCTGGAGTATGGCACATCAAGGAAGATGATCAGTGTATGATCTATAACAAGCATCCAAGAATGATAACCCACACTCTCTCTATCTACAATAAACTTACTTGAATAAATTCTTCAAAACTGATCAGATCACACCAGCCTAATTGCATAATTGTACATCTGAGTTTATAAAATATGTGTATGAACTGCTTCAAGTGCAGGACTGCACATTAAGAAAAGGCCCAATAAGACTAACAACAAATTCGTAGCAATACTTGATCTCCTGCTTTCTAAGGAATTAGTCAAATATTTACTCCTTCCTACATGCTACTTTTCATGGTTCACTTACCTTTTCGCACCATCACATAGCTCAGAATAGTTTTTTGGAAGAATACTTACAGAGTTACATTTTTATAATGCATTCGTAAATTGTGTATGGCCACATGAACGAAATGGTTCAAATCATAAGGATAATATTTTAGAAGTAGAAATCAGGGGTCACTCAGGCGAATGTCAAATAGGGGTGTAATAAAACATGTAACTTGTTCCATTGTTGGATCTCTTCGCTCAGGAGATTATTTATAATAAGAAATGAACATAACATATGGGCGGGTTCATGAATCTTTTCAATTTGCAGATGACAGTGCCAAAATTACCAACATACTAATATGCCCAAAGTCTGTTCCTGACCTGTACTGTTTCCTGTTGCAAATTTAATGTTTAGTTTTAATTCCACCTACTATCTAGCAATCAACCAGGGTGCCTCGGAGTGGACAAGTAAATGAAAACAAATTCAGAATGCTTGGTGGACATTGTCGTGTCAACATTTATATGGAAGCTATACCCATCCATGTGGTTTGAATGTCATTTTTACTATTTGGCTTACACCTTGCAAGATATGCCCGGTGATGACCTTCTGAAATTGCTATTCTCCAAGATGGATAGCTCGGAGATGACTATATTCATGATCTATTCATTGTGTTTTGGAAGAATAGAAATGATCAATTATTAGTGCCTCGATACATCAAACTAAAACAACAACAACTAGATTAATGACATGGGAAGAAATATAAAGGGTGATTAAGGCCAACTGGACTAGAGTCTTGACTAACATGAACTATAATAGAAAATGTCCATGGTCTCCACTACTAAAACGACTCTTGAAAGTTGAAAGCAAACATGGAAGTGGCTGGTATTTTCCAGTTACATTATCTACCAACCTACACTCATCAATAAGACTTGGTAGTACATGTGTTAGCTATGAAAGATCTAAAAAAAAAAGTTGTCAACACAGATCTGACAAAAAAAACTCCAACGCAGTAGCTCTACATATTATTATATATCTTGCTCGATAACATCTCTACATATTTGGAGGAGTAGTTGGGTGCCTGGAGGATATATTCTTACTAATCACACCATCCAGGAAATCCCAGATGAGCTAGATGACCTCTACATTAGTAGTATGCTTAGATGTGAGGGCAATTGGGATGGGGACTTCATGTATGCATGGCTACCTATTCACATTGTCAAACATATCATTACCATATGCCCTCCAGACTTACATATGGGGAAGGATGAATGGAGATGGGGCCCTTCAAAGGATGCTGCACCTGAACAACCAAAATACCAGAACAAAGCTCCAAAACAAAGTTGAATATGCTCATTATATATAGGAAGGATACGCTGCCACAAGATGACCAAAATACCAAATTGCACTTCATGAAGCCCAAAAACCACAAAGTTGCAGGCAAGATGGCAAATGAATGTATATATCTCGTGATCCAAGATAAGAATAGGAAAACAGATATAAACCCTGGCAGGAAGATTACGATCTAATCATCAACAGTTCATTTTGTGAAATAAGGTTAAAATTGACTTCCTTTGGATCCCACATTCATCTCAAAAGCTATGGGTCCTGGTTTCTTTTTGTACTAAATTGTAGATGAGAAAAAACTTTAAAAACGAGTACATGAAAACTACCAATAAACTGATCAATAAAGAGAAACAAAGGAGATTCTGAAACAAGTGATTTCTAACTTGTTAAGGTATAGTCTGTAAAATGCAGAAATAGAGATTCAAGAAGATGAACAACAAATTATTAGTCCACATGTTGAAAGTCAAAAGAAATTTCAGTTTCAAAAAATACAGATGATGATGAAAAGACAAATATCATATATGTAACAAAGAAAATGTTGTATCAAAATGCAAGCGCTGCATGGCGAAAAAACTCAGAAAAAAGGGCCATGTGATCAGTTCATAAGAAAAGCAAAAAAGCCAGTGTCAACCCAAAGCAGATGAATTAATACGTTCACAGAGAAGTTTGAGAAAACATCCAGTATGGTGAGAATCCCTGCATTCTGCTCTGTTTCCAAGTACATCAAATAATTCAACTGAGATCAAGGAAGCTAAATGTAAACAAATGTAGATGAGTCACATTCATTTAATAAAAGATAGAACTGTTAATAAAAAAAAGGATAGTGCCAACATAATATACTGAAATTGTATTATCATAATTCCAAAATCTAAAGATAGATTATTTGCAGTACTCTGTTTGAGGCATTATAATTACACCTGCAATAAGTGAAGTTAGCAGCTTATGTAGTTGAAAAGAGCATCAATAGTATAATTATAGCACAGAGTATCCTTGTCCTAGTCAAAAGTTATAGTCATATAACCAGATTGCATGCATAGTAAATAAAAAAGGTCACACAAGCCATATGTATTGAGCGGCTTATGCAATGAAAAAAAGAACACTAATAAAATTATATTTATGATTCCTAAAGTGGAAGATTGAATATCTAAACATGTTAAACCATCGCTTCTCAAGAAAATATGCTCATATACAACATAGCATTTCAGAAAGAAGCATCTTGGCAGTAGGAAGCATTTGCTTCTTGCATTACCCATTAAGCAAGACATTGTATATAGCAGTGTCTAGAAACAAACCTCTCTCTGCCATTTTCTCTTTCACCATTAATGCTTCCTTCACCTCACCTGCAGTGACAAGACCATGAAGAACGGCTCCATAAGTAACTAGATCAGGCTGAATCCCTTGTTCTTCCATCTCAATTAGGAGATTAAAAGCGGTAAGAATATTGCCTTCCTGACAATACCTATGAATGAGAGGAGTGTAGCTGAACTTATTTGGATTCAGGCCCATCTGCATAAATTTCTTCAAGAGGTTGCCAGCTCCACTGACCCTCCCACTGTGACAATATCCTGCAATCAAAGTATTGTAAGTGATGATATCTGGTTCCTGACAATACAACTGATTATTTCCTACATAACAACAGAAGATCATCATCTCCAGAGATGAGTATTTCAATTGTCCCACCATCATTTTTTAGAGTATATACATAGCTACAAAAGTAGTATTAGCAATCTGAAAGTTATGATAACAACTGTGTGAACCTCCAAATGTAACTCTCTAGTAAGTTATGATAACTAACAAAAGTGCTGCAAAAGCTTTTCTAGTAAGGTATGATGTCTCGTTCCTCCTGTCAGTGATATGGTATTTAGACCAAATTTATATGAGACCTTTGATGATTCATAGATAATTTTAGACTCTGCTTGGTCTGATAAGAATAGCTCAGTGCTGAAGTTGGGACACATCCTATTTCTCTTTGGTTTGTGAGGATGGAGAGTGATGCTAAACATGAACTTTACATGGCAATCCCATAGATTTACATTGTCATTGCACCCATCTATAATGTTAGCAGACCAAAGTCCCAATAAAAATAGAAAAATTCCACAAGCTAACCTTCTATTTTGTTTCAGGGGTCAAACAGAAGTACACCAATTGTTATTGACTAGAGTGATGGATGTCATCTCAGAAAATGTGATATTTAAATTGTGAAGCATGTACAGGTCCCTAATCATCTATGTAATGGAATTCTTTTACACCCAATGTTCACCAAGAGAATTAAGCATTGGCTATGTACATGTCACCAGTCTCCCGTCAAATCCATTTCCAAGGGGACAATAAAGCAATGTAGATCACATAAGACTAGTAGAGAACCAAATGTAGATCATGTAACCTGACACAATTGTAATGCATGGGAGATCACTACAATGGTAGGTAAATTAATTGCAAAAGTTATGCATTTACTATGGAGAATGCAACAACAGAAAGAGAGGGATGAATATGGGAAAAAGTGATGCAGATTTAAAATATCATTTTTGAAATAAATTCTAAGATCATCGTGAAGGCATCATTGTATAAAGAAGGAAGGCGATATCTAGTAGAAAACCTAATTTCTGATATAAAGAACCTAGGGAATTAGTTCTTTTCCTTTATAGTGGTGTACGTGAGTGAATATGCCAATAGGGTAGCACATGAATTGGCTAATAATGCTCATAGCAGCAGACATATTTTTTTCTTTCAGTTGAACTTTCCTTTGAGATTTGTTTCAGTAACTCAAACCAATTTGGATGATTAGTAAATTTGTAGAAGACTTAAGATAAAAATATATGCTACAACACCTACTGTTGGTCGACAGTGTACTAAGTGCTAACATAGTGTTCAAAATAAGAATTCCATAAAGTAATCTTTATCACTAAACATGGTCAGAATGAAGAATTAATAGCATTGTTACAGCTATTCCCTATTTCAGAACTAAAATGGAAAGAAAACATTTCGACTGAAATGAGAGTGCGCCCACATTATTCTTCTAAAAAATGTAATCACTATAAATCTAAGAAAAAATATTCTTCCTTCAAGTGTTAAATCTCAGTTATCATCATTCAGATTCTTGTTTACTTGTATTGTGAAAATGAAACTATGTTTACTAACTTGTACTCAGATCTAACTTACATGCTTACACTTATTTTGGTCGACAAGAATATGAAAACAAATATCAGGGTCAGTTTTTTTCAATACAACTGAGAGAATCCATTTGATAGACCAGTCACTAACAGACTAAAGAGACATCTATATTATTCTCTGGGAGACCTTTATAATTGTATCTTTCAAAATATATAAATCATCAGACTCCTATAAGAAGGAGATTTTACCATGAAGTGGACCATCTTCCCTTTGAAGGAGATTTGTGGGGACATACAAACAAGACTTTCACCATGCCAATGGCTCCCAAACCAATGACTTTATATAGTTTCCATCTAAAGTGATATTACCTCTATTCCAAACATTATTAACTGAGAGTAAAGTATCACTGGTCTGAGAAATTTGTATAAGACATTACCATTTCAAATCCAAACATATAATAAAGTGAAGTATTTGTGCTTACACTGTGTATACATACATTTTTTGAGCCAAAAAAGACTTTCCTCTGTGATAAACTCTATCTCCTAAAGTTACCAGCTTTGGTGTCAGCTAATGTTGACCTTATTTCTGTTCAGAACAGAAAATGATTTCTAGTGAACCTTTTGACTATCTCGTATGTATGAAAAAGTAGAATCAAGACTTTTAAAATAAGCTCACTCCAACATATTTTGTAAATCCATATTCTAAAGTTGTTGGGTTTAATCTTAATTTCTTTTGGTATCCCCCTTTTTTTCTTGATGGATGTTCTTGTTTTGTTATCTGGTTGGCTATGATGGTCATGAATCTGATCAGTTTGAAGTGATCTATACGTGGTCATGAATTCTTGATAGTCAAGCAAGAGATGTTGATAGAATCACCACAACAAAGAATGTAGCATCACCTTGTAACCTAACATTATACGAAAATCTGATCTATGTAAATTCCCATAGTTGATACGATAGTTGAACAAGGAATGTGGCTTCTGTTTGGCCCCTTCTCCCCATTTGGGTAGTGATTTGACACAGCAATGATAGCCTTTTTCTAAACCCAAGCAAGCACCTAATGGCACATTAGGCAGTAGAAGACTGAATAATATTTATCTCAAGGAAAATATTCACAAGGTTTCAAATGGAAAGTTCAACACCATGCATCAAATAATCAGCTGGATACAATGTCATCCCTGATTCACTAATATATTTTTCATCAAAAAATAGTACAAATGTCAACCATCTATCTAATATACCACCCTCCTTCCACCAGAGAATACTTCCACCTTCATCATTTCACCTTCCAGCCCCCTCTTCCAGCTCAACTTCCTCTCTGGGTGCACCCAGCTATACTTCCACCACCTTAGGCTCCCTTGGATGGGAATGTCAATTTTAAGGTACCCAACCATGGAGGGAGACTTCACGATCAGAACAGCCTACTGGATGGGAATGAACAACCATTCTGATGAGTGGGAACTTAGGAACACTCAGGGGCAAGGGGATGTGTGGAGGAAAATATGGGCCACTAATCTCCCTCTGAAGGTCAAGTTCTTTATTTGGAAGTGTTGCGTCAACTATATCCCAACAAACAGCAACCTGATGACCCGTCATGCTAGGGACTCAGATATTTGTGATCTTTGTGGACTGGAGGTTGAGACTCCAGAGCATGCACTCATGCATTGTCTGAAATGTAAGGAATGTTGGGATTCTCAAGCTCAACAAGATCTGATTAATAGCCTACCTGAGGGTTCTATGCACGGCAAATTTAAATGGATGCTACACAAAGGCTCAACGGAGGAACTGGTCATCTTCAGTGCGAGCTGCTTGACAACTTGGCTCAATAGAAACCAGAAGATATTCAACAACATTGACACGCCCCCTGCTATTATATACTATGTCCTTTGGAGATGGATAAATGATACATTGACCGTCAACAAGAACAAGGGCAGGCCTCGCAATTCTATGTCTAAAGATGGTAGTCACCTGGGGATTCGTCATGATGATCAGCACATGTATACGATTATCCAAACTGATGTCGGCATGGTGAGAAATGGGAGGACCAGTCTTGAACAATCTTCAAAGATACCGAATGGAAGGTGAAGGCCATGGCCACTCAGACTTTCAATGGTTCATGGGATGCTTTCACAACTGAGGTGATGGGGGTCAGGCACTACCTGCAGGTAGCAGCTACACTAAAGATGGAGAATATACAGATAGTGATGGATGCAAAAAATGTATGGGATAGGATTAAATCAAGACAAAGAGGATACAACCCGGTGATGAAGCTGTTCACAGAGATAGACAATCTGACGAACATGTTTAAGTTATGCTCCTTTGCGTTTAAAGGCAGAAAATGGAACCAACTTGCACACCACTTAGCTAAAAGAGGATTAGGGGGAGAAAAAGGTCTTGTATGGGTGGGGTCTTTCCCTTTTGATCCTGGAAATGTAACAACTGATGATGAGCAATAGAAGGAAAGTATTTGCCTCAACAACAACAGAAATAGATCGAAATTCCCACAGAGACCTGCTAAGAGTTTTTTGTGTCTGTTATAAGAGCAATTAAAATCATCCTTTGAATAGTTTCAAATGCTGATACAGACTAGTTTAGTTGGCAAAGTTGGAGACAATTCATTGTGTGGATGCCACTGGCCTCGTCTTGTGTGAATCAACCAGTCAACTTTAGTGTTGTTTTATTGGAATGTGCTGTATCACCAGCCCTATGCCTATCCCTTTAATCTATCACAAACTTCCTTGACCACCTTAGGAATTTTTCAAAGTGTGTCATATACTTATTCTACTAGGTCCAAGGCATGTAGGCCATATTGAACTCCTTATCTATACATGCAAGTTCATGGCCAGCTATTGTGCTTACGTAGTTAGGTTGATTCAATGCATAAAAGGCTTCCTTCTTCATTTGAGACAACGGCCTAGTAGCACAACAAAAGATGAAAGTAAAATCTTCTATCTCTAACCACTCCTTTGGCCAGCATTTTGTTTCTATTATCCTTCCATTTCTGTATATTGCCTATGCTGAGCTTAAGGATGACGGGTTCAATTTCTTCTATCTTGCTATCTTAATTGTGTTCCTCCTCACTTTAGGGTTGTCTTTGATCCATTTAGAAGATTCCCACCCACCCTATGAAGATCCTCCAACTTCTTACACACTCTCTCCTAATGATCAATAATGAAGTTTACTTGTTTCCATATAGAATCCAGATGTGCAAGCGTGTTATTCTAACATCATACTATCAAAAACCAATTTGTAAGAGAGTTCCTAATGTCAGAGCAACATATACAACAATGGAATATAAGAAAGATAATTGACATCAAGTTGAACAGAGAACAAGATATTGCAAGGGACCACTTCTTTTCTTGGGAGCAACAAGTCAAGGTAATACTACTGTATACCTATTTAGTAGTCAAAATATTTTCTCCTTTGATATATATAGGAATTAGACCCTCCTCAAGTAAATAGGCAAGGCATTCTAGTACATGTTCCTCATAGAAATGAATTCCCAATAAGTATATCAGAGTTCAGCTACTGAATGGTATAAAGGTGCACCTGAAAAGTGAAAGATCTACCAACAGCTTAGGAAATGGCGCGAAGTTTCCATTCTCTAGTTTTGATCACACTGCTAGTATTCGTGTTGAATACAACTCTTATATCTGCACCAATCACTCTTATTTTGCCCAGTCCACAATGAAAATCTTCTACATTAAGAAGTTAATACAACTAATCCAGTGATCTAGAACATCTAGAAAAATTTAAACACAAACGGATTTCTATCAAAGTTGTTGAAATATGCCATGCTCAAAATAATAAGTGGAGCACCTCCACTTAGGGGGAATAAGAAGATGGAACACCCCCCCTATGAATAAGCAGATGGAGCATCCCCACTCTAGTAACACCACCAGAGCATAGAAAGACTAGAAATTTTTATTTTTGTACAATAACAAATAAAAAGATAATAGAATAGCATCATCATAAAAGAACCACAAAAACTTGTTAATCAAACCTTTTAGTTTCCATTTAAGGTAAGCTCAGTCATGAAAAGATAATTGTCATAATTTCTTAAGCTAAGTTCAGTCATGAAAATATGATTTTTAGAATTTCTCAGGTTTGAAGAGTGAACTTATCAAAAGGAGAATCATCAGTTTTTCCATTTCCAATTAGGCTAAGCTCAGTCATGAAAAGATAGTTGTCAAAATTTCTAAGCTAAGCTCAATCATGAAAAGGTAATTGTCAGAATTTCTTAAGCTAAGCTCATTCATGAAAAGATAATTGTCAGAATATTATCAAGCTTGAAGACTGAACTTATCACAAGATGACTTCAAATTTGACACATGGCAAATATATTTTTTCACAAAACCATGTACGAAAAGATATTAGGTCTCTTTTGTTGTCTTTCTCTTGCCTTAATAGCTGACTGATCTAGTTGTTCGCTTATTTATGCCTTAACCACTAGCTAGTACCACATGGGGAAATCTGAATAAAGGAAAATCCATACTCGGTATGAGATCAATGACCAGATCATGAAACAATTACCAAACATAATGAGCACCTACAGTGATACACATGAGCATAGATCAATGACCAGATCATGAAACAATTACCAAACGTAATGAGCACCTACAGTGATACACACGAGCATACTAACATTTGGTTCAACTGCCAAATCTAGCATTACAGTAGAAGAGATTATTAAGAGTGTTTGCTTGAACAATACCTATGCAGTAGCTAGATCGCAGCTACCAAAAAAATGGAAAGAAATGTTGTTGAAGGTGAGATACATTCAGGTGATTATCATTTAGCAAGTTCAAATATTCACTATCAACTATTTGCCATAAGCAAAGCTTTAATGTCGTTCTAACTCAACTATTATTCAGGTAATCAAGTATGTGCAAAAAAATCTCCTCAACTTCTTTAGAGTCTATTGAGAGATCCTAAACATTGCTCACATACTTCAATGAAGATACCGCATGATGGATAGGTGAACCCTCATTGTGTTTTTGCATCAAGAATACATAACTAAAACTTTTTATAGAATGCATATTGGAAGTTATAGTACACCATGATTTGTGCATTTCCAGTAGTTATGGCTGGATTGCATTCCCTAATTTTCTACAAGAATGTCCTTGATGTATTTGCAGACAAGGGGAACTAACTAATACTAATAACTTCCAATTGAGTGAGATGGGAATTGAACTTTTCAAGTTTGGTTGATGTCACGTTTGGCTAGACACATTCTAAGTACTGGTAGTGTCTATATTAAATGTTAATAAATTATCTATGATATGGGATTTAACTATTGTCCTGCAATCGGAGTCATTGAAACCATGGCCGTCTCTAATCACCCATATATCAGGGGGTGAGAAGTGCAACTAGCCTTTTCCATTCTTACTTTTTCTGTAGCAGCTTATACGGCTGACAGCCAGCCGCCAGTGCTGCCACCGTGAAGTAAGTAGCTTATACCATCATCTTGGAAATTGATCTAGCTTTCAACTACTGGGATGAAAAAGGTGGAGTGATTGTATAGTTAGATTGATTTGGGGAAAACAAATGCATGCAATGTATAAGTGAGGATTTACCTTCTAGAACCTAGTTGTTAGGAAGACATGATGAGAAGGGAAACTGTAGTCCCGTCGTGAAGAGGAAAACTCCACCATTGAGGGCTTCAGACTTGACTGGCATTGCTGAGCAAATGAAATCTGGCGATGAGGGACACTGCCCGGCCAACCCTGTGGCCGGTTGGGGGAGATGTCTCCATCTGCAGTCAGGGTGGGGAAGATGGCGGTTGGAGGGAATCATGTGTAGCAACGGTGGCATGGAGCGTCTTGGCAGTTTTTGCGTGTCAACGGAAGTTTGGAGTTCGGGGAGATCACAGAGAATAGGGGGTGGGAGGGAGTATTGTGCAGGAGAGGGGGGATGGTATAGAATTGAATAGGGATGAGGCGCGGGAGAATGAATTTTGGGTTTATGATTTTATCTTAACTATACTTGTATGACTACATTTAAAATAAAGAGAAAAATGTAGTAAGGCATAGTCTTATCGATTGACTACATTTAGTTTGGTTATATTTTTAATTTGTATCACTAAAAATAGCTTGAACTACATATAAATTATTTGTAGTTAGATAAATTGTAGCTAAACAGTATTTTTTCCGTAGTGAGAGGTAGGATGAACGAGGCAATCAACATCAGGCAAATGAATGTAGGATGAATGAGGCAAGAGGTAGGGGAAAGCAAGACACCCACATGATCAAGATCAGATGACCAAAAATGATTCATATTTTAGATATATCAAGAAAGCATGTGTGACCATGTAACATACCAAAACCCTAAGTAATCCATGCCCTTGGCCTTCTTATACCTTTCCCTTTTAGAATTAGTTCCAATCCTTTTATCCCCGACTTACATGGTAAAAGAGTACATTAGGTGCTTATAGACTTAGTGTTTAAGATAAATGTCCTTTCCTAGGTGTAATAGAATCACTTAGAATTTTAGTAAAGGGTTAGGATGCAATTTATAATCTAATATATTTTACTTTCAGACCAGGTCTCTACAACTTTGCTAGATTTATATTAGTAGAAAAGTGGATACAAAGTATGATTCTTAATCCTTAAAGAAAGACTAGTCATATTAGTTAAAGGCTTGGGACAAGTTGTAAAATAAATATATAGGAGTCTTAATAAATGGGTGGTAAAGAGAGAATTTGAAATTTTCTTTCGTAGTTGCATTTAGAGGCAACTATTCATAATATTGGGATATATAATATAACTTGGAAAAAAGTAAGTTATTTATTCTTCATTAGAATTAAATAGACTTAAGTATGATTAGAGGTAGATTAAGGTAGATTAAGAAAAGATAATATAGGGTATACTTCCTCATGAGTGAATAATCTCTAAATGTTCATAAAAGCCAAATATACTAACTTGATATACATCATAGTGATTTTCATTTAGATAATATCCAATCACTCTAACAAATGAAATAGTATGTCAAATAATTTCAAAAGAAGAAACAAATCTCACATTGAGAATCCTCATGTTTTAGTTAGATTAGGGGCCAAGTTTCACACTTAATGATAATGCTAGATGCCTTAATTTCTTTTTGGAAATAAAATACAAGATCAACTCTAGAATATTAAATAATACCTTGAAAATGTAAGCTAATCTAAAAGTCAGATTCTGCATGCCTTAACTAACCTAGGTGTCCAAATTTGTACTAATTGGATAATCCTAAGTAGGTAAACTAAAGTAGGAAAGATAACACATTATCATAAACCCTATATGAATCAAATTTATAAATGTAATCGATTCTATAAATTTATAAATTTTTTTCATCACGCTAATGTTCTAGTCCCTGAATTTCTTATATAGGCACATATGTGATCTTAGTCATTGGATCTGAACCACTCCACATATGCATCATCTTCTTCCTCCCCATCCATTTACTATCTCATCAATGTACAGTCCGAGTCTGATCTAGTTTTTCCTATATCCCTCTCCTATCCTCCTTTTTCTTTTTTGACATTCTCTCTACAAGTATCTCACTTTTTCACATCTTCCAACCCAAGGTCCTATAGGATCTGACCCCTACTGTCTAAATGGATATGACCTTCCCTTCCCATTTTCTTCTCCAACCAACGCCACCGACATCCCAAGATACCTAGTATATAAATAATCACTTGTAAACCACCACTCACCCCCTTGGATCAGTTCACTACTACAGAAACAGCCTTTGGCGTCGGTCTTTTAACCCCATTTGGCGTCTGTTTCCGACCGACGCCTATGTGGGCGCCGCTAAAGGTCGAACACTTCGGCGTCAGTTTTTTAACCGACGCCTATTTAACCTATAGGCGTCGGTCTTTTAGTAGATAATCGACGCCAAAAGGGTTCGTGCCACAGAAAACGGCGTCATCTAGGGCACTTTCTGCGTCGGTAATTTACTAAAAGACCGACGCCTATATTCCATGTAGCGTCGGTCTTTTAGTAGATAACCGACGCATAAAGTGTCCTAGATGACGCCGTTTTCTGTGGCGCGAACCCTTTTGGCGTCGGTTATATACCAAAAGACCGACGCCTGGTTGTTTAAATAGGCGTCGGTTCGATACGAATATCCGACGCCATTTCCAGGACTGCTTTGGCCACATCAGGCGTCAGTTATCTATACATAACTGACGCTGTAGGTCTTTGCTGACAGTTTTCTATAAATAACCGACGCCTATTTATATATATTTTTTTCATATCAGTTTGCAGGCCTGCTGTGGCTGGTCAGCAGGATAAGAACCTGCAGTTCAGTTTTCTGAACTGCAGGTTTACGACATCCATTGATATCAGCCTACAAACAGGCCGCAAACCTGCAAAAGTCACAAGGAAAATTTCACACAAGTACATACATTCAAACATCAATTCAATTCTCACATTCACACATATAGAAACATTCAAATAAATGTATTAACATTCAGAAATATTCATTTACAAAGTATCATTCATTATCGCTATCAACATCCCAATTATATCTTACAGTTGCCACTGCTTGTATGGCTTTTGCCCATTCTTCTCTTACTTCATTTAATGCTTCCATCGTATATGGAGCATGTATATTTTTTAAGCATTTACCTATAGTGTGGTCAGTTTTAAACACCCGCAAAGAGAATGATGTATATATATAAGTAATAATATAAAAATAAGATTGATATATTTCATACTAACTAATGAGACTATATATAATACCTCATGTATGCTATCGATGTCCAATGCGGCATGTTTGATAATCATCTGCATAAATCGCATCACATAGTATGCGCATGCCCATCCATTGTCTTGTGTAGCACACTATAAATTGAAACATACAAAATAATACAACTAAGCACAATTCACATCAATGATATATACATTGGAGTCGGGGAGTCGGGAACTTACTTGTACGTTCTCCCAATTTATTGGCTGGTTCTTTTTCCTTGGGACCTTTCCTCCAGCCTTTTTGAATGCATCTAAACCCCTACATGTTAATATAACACAGTAAATTGCATAAGTAAATAGTAATGTAATAAAAGATGTTAACGGATATAAAAATGAAATATTTCTCACCAGAATAATGGCATTCTCATTACGTGTCCAATTTTAGGGTTCAATGTACTCCCCGCAGGATCTAGATAATAAACAGTGAATGTCCCGGGGACAATAACTAGTAACTCCCAATGTCTACCGCTAGAGGTAAGAAGTTAACAATTAATAACTCAAAATGCAAAATAAAAATGGAATTTTCTTAAGTCCAAATTATAAATAAAGTAAACTTACTTGACATTGAATGGAGCTATTATTATCGTCTTCTTTTGCTGACCAAACATTGTAAAAGCATCTATACAGTATTGTTGAATATTATCAGGGTCTTTAGCTACCAAACTAATCAATGATGGAATCAAAAATCCCAAATGATCAATTGCAAATTGTTTGCAATGATCTTCGACTAAGTAGCTGCAAAACATATAGGCGTATGCATTAATATATAAGAAACCAGATCACCGGATCTTACACAAGGTATATGGATGTATAAACAAGATCTCACCTTATCCATGTCTCTATCATTGATGTATTCAGCCAATCATACATAAACAACTCAATAATATCTTGTATAAATAAAGAGCTATCGTATGATTGACCTGCATAATCTGCATCTAAAGAAATAATTATAGGGCAATGTACATTATGTGCCCATAGCCAACATGCCATTCCCCTACAAGCAGGACCTAACGGGTATGTTAGGTCAGTTGGAACCCAATCGGGTAATGCGGGAAGTGGAAGTGGAGGCCTAGGTGCTCCTGGTGTCTTCTTTTTAACATGTACATATAATTTCAGATCAGTTGACATCATATATACACATTAACAGTTTAAATCAATGTAAATTTATCTTACAATTTCAGTCATGTAGACGACATCTGCTTTGGGCCACAATATCACCCCGCCTTCTGCATCAGCAAGTCTATCAATATCCGGGTGGGGATATGGCAATGTAGATTCTCTCCAATCGGGTAACACACGTATCGGGCTCACACGAACGTAGCCCTGTGGCATTGGAGTCCCGTGAAACATTGCCCCAGGAAGGGACGGGTAAGCCTGCGCCTCTGCAACAACGTAGTCTTGCATTCTTAAGCGGCATGGCTTCAATGCCTACAAATTTACGTAAAGAATATTATACATATATACATATCATCTTGAAAACATAACAACTTGAAAAGACTAACTACAATGTCATAAACAATACTTACAGCAGACGTGCTAGGCGATGGATCTCCAGGATTACTCACAGTCTGTGCATCAGGAGAAGAGTGGGTCGCCATAGGCGTATTGGAGGCCTGAGATGCCTGCCACCGCAACAATTCTTCCTTGACCTTCTCAGCAACTACATCGTTGACCTTCTTAGCAACTAAATCCTCGACTCTCTTATTCTCCTATACATGGATAAAAGAAACATTAGCTTCTTATTAATGAATTTCCTTTTGCAGTAACATTCTAAAAAAAGAATAGGTTACCTCTTCTTGAGAAAGTCCCGCTCTGGGTTTGCGCTGGGATGGCCCAAAGAATGCTTTGATGCCAACACCAGCGCCGACACCTCTAACACGTCCAGGATGCTCTGGGTTACCCAGAGCAACTGTCAATTCATCCCTTGTGCCCTGAGGGATGAACGTGCCTTGTTTTCTCTGCTCGTGCAGCTCCCGCTAATCACCATAAATAGAAATTGGTAAGTTAACACCACAAATAATCAATATTCAAACGATTTCTCTAAGAGTTGTATTTTACCATTTTTGCAGCTGCCTCAGCAGTTACATGCTTCTTTATTTCACCCTTCTTGTTTTTCCTGCCAGCTATCCAGATATCATGGCGAGGCATGTGTGTGGCAGACTCCTGAGTAGGAGCAGACTCCTGAGTAGCCGCAGACTCCGCCTGTAGTCTTTGGCGAACGCTTGCATAGCCTTTTGGACCCATAGTGTGGTCATGCACATTCAGTGCACGCCTTGCTTTTTGTGCGTCACTGAGGGCCTAGTTAGTATGCACATTAATGATTTGGTTAGTAGCACTAAATACTAATCTTGAATAGGTGAATACAATGTATATTAATTAAATTGGGAGTGACGCCTAATACCTTGAATTCTTCAGATTTTCTTAAAGCAACAAAATTGTCCTAATCTTCTTTGTCCAAGAAGTTCCATTGTTCAAGGGCTGACTTCTTCTTCTGATCACCCTCTTTTATGTATTCTCTGTTCAGATTTGTCCTATAATTCCTAAGCATCTTTCCAGCGCGTTGCATCACATTTTTACGATGCAACTTCTCATCCAATGCAAACAGATTCTGTAAAATAGAAATGTTATTAACTAGTATCCAAAATAGAATTGCAAATAATAGAATTTGTAATCTACAAAATAGAATTGCAAATAATAATAACTCACACATAAATCCTTCCATATCAAGTCTTTTTTCCCTTGAGGAACTTTATGCCAATTATCATACTTAACACCACAATGGCTCCGAGTGGTACACCCAAGATAGTTTACAAAATTATTGCGGTTCACTCCAATTGGATTTCCTCCATTATCAAACTCCACCACCAATTTGGATCCACTACCACTTAGCGCTAATAACTTCTTCAACAGAGTGATGCCCCTTTTCTTGTTAAGTGTTTGGTGTTGCGCATCAAGTTGCTCCAGTGCTTCAGTGGGTACATGTGCATCAACCTAAAATTTGACAAAAATAAACACACTAAATTAGCCCAATATAGAAATATAGGATATATGACATAACTAGAAGATAATGAATTTTATAGAAATACAGGATATGTTTTTAGAACTTACATTAGTATCCTCGCCATGCTCGTCATGGACAGCATGCTCATCATGGACTTCATGCTCATCATGGACATCATGCTCATCATGGTCAACCATCTGAAAATGTCATTTAAAAGGCAAACATTTAGCATTTGTATTAACTAGAAAAGGCAGACATTTAGCATTTGTATTAACTAGAAAAAGGCAAACATTTAGCATTTGTATTAACTAGAAAAAGGAAAACATTTAGCATTTGTATTAACATACATGTCTCTAAAATTGTGATCTTTTATCAATTAACAATCCTTCATTGTGATCTCCGCACACATATAAGTCATCATTAGCTTCAATATTTTGTGGAATGGGCAACCCAACTGAGAATGGACTGGAGTCATCATACTTATCATAGTACTCTTCTTCATCTATAGGATCTTCAATGAACTGTCTTTTACCATGAAGAACAACCGACCATTTATCATTCGCAGGATCATCGATATAGAATATTTGTTTCGCCTGTGATGCCAATATGAATGGTTCACCCTTCTCGCCAATCTTTTCAAAGTTCACCAAAGTGAAACCCAATTCATCCACTATAACTCCTTTGGTGTTATCAACCCAATTACATTTAAAGAGCGGAATTTTGAAATCTATGTAGTCAAACTCCCAAATGTCCTCAATGACACCGTAATATGACATTTTAGCTTCACGTGGACTCTTATCCTTTGCACTTGCAAAGTACATAGTCGACGCTTGAAGAGTGACCCCACTATTTTGGACGACACTCTTATCATCTTGGCGCTTTGTGTAATATGTGAATCCATTAATGTCAAACCCTTCATAAGACATAACATTCGGTTTTGGTTTAAAGGCGAGGCATTTGATAGTTTCTGTAATATCATTTGGTGTTTGAGATAGTTGATGTAAGACTTTATCTTCAAACCACTTAGTAAAAGTCTTATTATGCTCTCTAGCAAGCCACATTGAACTTGCTCGAGGATGTTGTCTCTTTATGAAATTGGTATGTTCCTCGATATAAACACTCACTTCGTCCATATTGTGTAAAATATACAAGTGAGCTTGTTCCAACTGCTCACGGCTGATTACTTTCACCCGTGATCCCAAAATTCCTTTGCCCTCCTCAATATTCTTGTCATTATCAGGAGTGTCATTACCACTGAGAAAGTCATTGCAAAAATCCATAACCTCTCTCGCCACATAACCTTCAATAATACTCCCTTCAGGCCGATAACGGTTTCGAACATCACCTTTAAAAATGCTCATGTATCGTTCAAAGGGATACATCCAATGCAAGAAAACTGGTCCCAACATTTTCACTTCCCTAGTCAAGTGGACAACAAGATGTACCATGATATCAAAGAATGAAGGAGGGAAATACATCTCAAGCTGACATAGGGTAACAACCACTTCTCTTTGCAAATTATCGAGAGTATCAGGGTCAATAACTTTGCTGCATAGACTGTTGAAAAAGAAACAAAGTCTGGTAATTGCAAACCTTACATGCTTCGACAATATAGATCGAAGCATCCCCTGGTATAGGTTTAGGTGCACTCCGTTCATCATTCCATCCATTGAATGCTTTGCGCTTCCTACGATACGGATGGAATTTTGAAAGAAACCTTCGATGACCAAGATATACAGTCTTGCCGCCATGTTTTAGTCTTATTGAATCAGTGTTTTCTTCACATATAGGACACACTTTAGCTCCTTTGACACTATATCCAGACAAATTCCCATATGCTGGAAAGTCATTAATAGTGCAAAACAACATAGCGTGCAAACGAAATGTCTCTCTTGCTGAAGCATCATAGGTCATCACACCTTCAGCCCAAAGTTTCTTTAAGTCATCAATCAAAGGTTCAAGATAAACATTGATATCATTTCCGGGTTGTTTAGGGCCCGATATCAACAATGACAACATAACGTACTTATTTTTCATACACATCCAGGGAGGAAGATTGTATATAACAAGCATGACTAGCCAAGTGCTATGTTGGCTGCTCAATGTCCCGTACGGATTCATCCCATCTGTACAAATCCCAAGTCTTAGATTCCTATCTTCTTCACCAAATTTAGGGTACAATAGATCAATCTTCTTCCACTGTGGGGAATCAGACGCATGTCATAGGATCCCATCATTATTTTTCTTAACATCTGCATGCCACCTCAAATTCTTCGCATCTTTCGGATTTGCAAACAAGCGTTGAAACCGTGATATTATAGGTAGATACCACAACACCTTGGCAGGAGAACCAGTTTTGGACTCCCCCGAAGTCGTCAATTTATACCGTGACGCACCACATTTTGGACAATCTTTCAAATCTACATAGTCCTTTTGAAATAATACACAATCATTCGGGCATGCGTGTATCTTCTTGGCCTCCATTCCCATTGGGCACAACATTTTCTTTACCTGGTATGTTGAGATTGGAAGCTCGTTTCCTTCAGGAAGCATTTCTTTCAACAAAGTCAACAATGAAGTGAAGCTTTTGTCGCTCCATCTATTATTAGCTTTCAACTTATACAATCTCAACACAGCGCTAAGCTTCGTAAACTTAGCACAGCCTGTGTATAACGGTATCTCAGCATCATGCACAATGTTTGTAAAGATAGGAGGTGGATCGGTGTGCTCTACCCTACAACTATCCACCATCGCATCAACGATGTCTGCTGGAACTGGTTCGTTCACATTTACATCATCGGAGGCAATTTCTTCTTCCACCCAAGCACTGCTATCGACATCTACTGGTTTCGATTTTGAAATCTCTCCATGCCAGTGCCATTCTGTATAGCCTTGTACAATCCCGTTGCACATGACATGACTTTTGATTTCCTCACCAGTGTTGACTTTCAAGTTGTTACCACAATGCCTACATGGATAGTAGAACCTATCTGTAGGTTTTTTCCTATGTTCCTCGGCAAATCTAATAAACTGATCAAGACCAGATATAAACTCTGGGGTGCAACGATTACGAATGGACATCCATGATCTATCCATTCTATGATCAGAGAAAACAAGTATATATTAGGAAACAAGTATATATTAGGAAAAGATTAGGCAGCATTTCCCCGCTGTTCTCTAAGTACATATGTACTTAGAGAACAAACGGGGAAATGCCAACAAACACATTTGATGTCATTCTTATATATAATAAATGTGTACCACCTATCCCATCCTTGAACACCTAATCTCACTAGTAAGTGTATAATGTGTATTGGGTTTTCAATAAAATTTCGGAAGCATTTCCCCGATGTTCTCTAAGTACATATGTACTTAGAGAACAAACGGGGAAATGCTACCAAAATTTTCTCGAAAACCCAATACACATTATACACTTACATCCTAAGTGAGATTAGGTGTTCAAGAACAGTCCCAAACCGGAGACTATCCAAGATTTACTCCCAATGAGTCAATCTTGGACGGGTTTCTAGGCCAACAAACACAATAATAGATATCTACAATGAAGCCGGACTCCATACAAACAGTATATAATATAGTGATTGTTCATTCTAATTTATACCAATGTACAAGTAATATAAAAAACAATGATTGTTCACATTCTAGGCCAACAAACACATGTGATGTCATTCTTATATATAATAAATGTGTACCACCTATCCCATCCTTGAACATCTAATCTCACTAGTAAGTGTATAATGTGTATTGGGTTTTCGAGAAAATTTCGGCAGCATTTCCCCGTTTGTTCTCTAAGTACATATGTACTTAGAGAACAAACGGGGAAATGCTACCGAAATTTTCTCAAAAACCCAATACACATTATACACTTACATCCTAAGTGAGATTAGGTGTTCAAGAACAGTCCCAAACTGGGGACTATCCAAGATTTACTCCTAATGAGTCAATCTTGGACGGGTTTCTAGGCCAACAAACACAATAATAGATATCTACAATGAAGCCGGACTCCATACAAACAGTATATAATTTAGTGATTGTTCATTCTAATTTATACCAATGTACAAGTAATATAAAAAACAATGATTGTTCACATTCTAGGCCAACAAACACATTTGATGTCATTCTTATATATAATAAATGTGTACCACCTATCCCATCCTTGAACACCTAATCTCACTAGTAAGTGTATAATGTGTATTGGGTTTTCAAGAAAATTTCGGTAGAATTTCCCCGCTGTTCTCTAAGTACATATGTACTTAGAGAACAAACGGGGAAATGCTACCAAAATTTTCTCGAAAACCCAATACACATTATACACTTACATCCTAAGTGAGATTAGGTGTTCAAGAACAGTCCCAAACCGGGGACTATCCAAGATTTACTCCTAATGAGTCAATCTTGGATGGGTTTCTAGGCCAACAAACACAATAATAGATATCTACAATGAAGCCGGACTCCATACAAACAGTATATAATTTAGTGATTGTTCATTCTAATTTATACCAATGTACAAGTAATATAAAAAACAATGATTGTTCACATTCTAGGCCAACAAACACATGTGATGTCATTCTTATATATAATAAGTGTGTACCACCTATCCCATCCTTGAACACCTAATCTCACTAGTAAGTGTATAATGTGTATTGGGTTTTCAAGAAAATTTCGGCAGCATTTCCCCGCTGTTCTCTAAGTACATATGTACTTAGAGAACAAACGGGGAAATGCTACCAAAATTTTCTCAAAAACCCAATACACATTATACACTTACATCCTAAGTGAGATTAGGTGTTCAAGAACAGTCCCAAACCGGGGACTATCCAAGATTTACTCCTAATGAGTCAATCTTGGACGGGTTTCTAGGCCAACAAACACAATAATAGATATCTACAATGAAGCCGGACTCCATACAAATAGTATATAATTTAGTGATTGTTCATTCTAATTTATACCAATGTATAAGTAATATAAAGAACAATGATTGTTGACTTTCTAGGCCAAAAAACACATGTGATGTCATTCTTATATAATAAATGTGTACCACCTATAACAAACACATTGTCCAACATTAGGTTCAACACTTGAAACATACATTCGTTTTCAACATAAAAAATTTGTATCATTAGGGTCCAACATGTGGATTATATGGGACATACACATCAAGGTGGTCATAAGGGAGGATATTTCCTTATTTATGAGTAAGCGATATAAGATTAAGATCCATATAAAAATTAGGGCAGAAGTAAGAAATAAATCTTCTTTAGGATACAATAGACCCTTATGGATGTATTTAGGGTCATAGGTACCATCATAGAACAAAAGGGGTACACTCTAGGATTTAAGATCACACTACATCATGTATTTTATACAAAATTACATGTATGTGTATATAAAAAATATATTTATAAGGAACTTCTATACATATCTAATCAACAAATCAGTAATTAACTAAGTATTCATCAATACTTACTATTAATCAGTATCTCTAATCATTAAAATCGGCAAGCAGATAAGTAATTGTAAATAACAAACTATGAATTGTTGAATTAAAGTAATCACTAAAGTAATACTAACCAGTAGTACCAATCATTAATCACTGAAAGCAGCAAGGAAATCAGTAAAACTAATCATGCATTACTAGTATATAAGGAAACCAGTAGTACCAATCATTAATCACTGAAAGCAGCAAGGAAATCAGTAAAACTAATCATGCATTACTAGTATATAAGGAAACCAGTAGTACCAATCATTAATCACTGAAAGCAGCTTACATACCTTTTCCAGCAGTGGTGGTCGAAGCAGGAAGAAGGGGGTGGTGCCGGGCGTGAGCAGGAAGAAAGGAGCTAGGGCGGCGGTGGGCAGGCAGGTGGGCACCAGGCGTGGCGGCGCCGCCGGTTCTCAGGCGTGGCGGCGGCGCAGGCGGTTGGAGCAGCAGGGCGGGCAGCAGGGGCGGGCAGCAGGGGCGGCGGAGAAGAAACGTGCCGGAGAGGGGCGCCGGAGAGGGGACGCCGGAGATGGGGCGCCGGAGAGAAGCGCCGGAGAAAAACTAGCAGCAGCAACAGAGAAATCGCCGGAGAAATCGCCGCAACAGGGAAATAGGGTAGCAATGAAACAGAAGAAAGGGGAAGAGTCGGGCGATCGCGGGTTATGAGTTCCCAAATAGCGTCGGTTGTTTACAACAACCGCCGCCTAAACAGCTTTAGCGTCGGTTGTTTGCAACAACCGACGTCCAATTGGACGATATTTTCATGAAAATGTTTGGCGGGAACCACCTTCAGCGTCGGTTATACAAGGATAACCGACGCTGAAAGTGACATTTTCGGCGCAAATTTTCATCGCACATAGGCGTCGGTTTTCTAGGTATATAACCGACGCTGACAATGACACTATTTTTTATCGAAAAATGGATTTTGCGGGCGACTTTAAGCGTCGGTTTTTTATAAACAACCGACGCTTAATACAAAGCGGTACCCGTATCTGGCTGGTCTTCGAATATAGACGTCGGTTTGCTTAAACAACCGACGCCTTATATGATAGGCGTCGGTTTTCCTTAATAACCGACGCCCAGAAAAGCGACACTGAATGCTATTTCTGTAGTAGTGGTTCCTAACTTTTTCTTGGACCTTTTCCAATCCCTAGCTACTTAACTTGCCTCGACCTTCTACTTGGTAAGCCTTTATGTTGCTGAGACGTTCTTGGCCATCATGGAGCACGAGCGAGGATCTAAATTACTAAATGAGATGTTGGGAAGCTTTTTTGGCCTTCAATTCTCATCGAAGTAAGGTAGTCACATTTTCCCTCTTTTTGCATTTTCTATCTGCAAAAATGGCAAGTGGACGACTGAATGGTTTGGCCACTATTTCTTTTCTAGATTTTCTGTCATTCATCTTCTCTCTAGATGATGAAGCTTATGTAAGTATTGGTTTTCATAGAGCATTTCTTTTCCTAGATTTCAATTTGTTCCTCCTTCCTCTGGGTCTGTCATGGAGGCCGCATGTTCCAATCACTATCAACTTGGGCTTGTCGAGTTCAGCAGATCACGAAGAGGATGATGAATGTATCAATTTTCCAACAGTTTGATTTTTCTCTATGGAGTGTGACTTGATTCCTCATCTGCAAGTTGTGGTTTAGAGCTTGGTTTTCATGAGTTGAGGATCAAGAAGGAGAAAATTGCTAGACATTGGTTTCATGATGATACCCAAGGTTTTGTTTTACATTTTTGTCACACAAGGCATGGAAAAAATTGTCTTTTGTCCTTTTATTTCATTTGATGTCTCACAATTTCAAACTATGCTACAAATCATATACATGGGGGTGTATATTAGTAATTGGCCAAAGAAAATTAGTTTAATAAATCAATTATTCACTTTATCTTGAATAATTTATAATTGATTATAGTTAACTCAATGCAATAAAAGAAAATATATTTTAAATCAATGACTTATTATCCATCCAATGGTCTAAGTTTCATGACCTGATTCCAATATAACAAATATGTGATTTTTAGGAATTTTCTAATTGGCCTGAATTTCTAAAGATTCATAACCAATAATCTATAAATCAAAAAAATAAAGTGAAATATGATGCACACTTGGTAAAATATAATCTACAAGATGGTTTGGTTTAGATAATACAATTTACTAATTATAAAAATATGATTTTAAGGTTTATGTAGTTGAATTTAACCCTAATTGCTATATGCATTTAATAGGTAGATTATGAATCTGATGTGAAATTTGGGATGATACTAGATATATCTAGACTTATTCTAAGGTATGTTACATCCCTTATTAATTATATTGAGTAATTATCTATGCTTATCTCTCTCTTGGACCTTATGGACATGTTACTCTATACACTTCTCTCTCTTTTGGTATGTTAATTAATAGGAGTAAGTTATTTGCTGATATGAATCTTCTATTGGATATTTTTTTGACTCTGAATTTTTATAGTTTTCATCTTATTTCATGTTGTAACCCTAATATGTGGTTTTCATCTAAGTTACTCCACTTGTGACATGAAATACCTCTTATTATCTTATGATGCACCTTAATTATGGAGATGGTTGAATATTTGTTTATGGGTCCTCTGATCCCACTTGATAATATTGAATGTCCTCATCCCCAAATATGAATTTGACCTAACTTAATTCTTTGCTCTATATTTGTACATGTACAATAGACTAAACTTATTTATAATAATAGTACCTTTATACCACCATAATATTTGGATGTGTTTTTTCTGCCACAACTGCACGTATTCCACTTGTATACATGTATAAAGGGCGTGTGTATCCCGTCAATGTGTGAATTTTTCACCCAATACCTTAGACTTAAGATTTTATAAGTCCTAGTCCTATTTAAATAATGTTAGTGTAATTGTTTGACATGTACTTTTTGTGGATGTTTATGATGATAAAATTTTGTTATGAGATTGTTAAGGCAAGAAATCCTTTTATTATTTATCTTTGCTAAATGTTCTCTTTGATATCCGGTTGGATGTCCTCTTTTGGTACTGCTTTAAAAAGTCTTGATAATTTTATTGAAATCCTCTTTTTTCTGAATATTGCTCAATATCTATTTACATGTACATATCAACTTTTATACTAATAATTTTTACCTTTGTCTTCTTTTGTGGGGTATGCTTCCAACCCCTTAGGTGAAGAACATAGAAGTCTTGACTTGGTGATCAAAACTTTACCCAGAGGAGTTGACTCTTGGGAGATAGACTTGAAGTAGCTCAGACCTTTCTTTGCTAGATGTTGAAGTTGTTACCTTCATGTAAATCTCAAGTGGGAAATTATTATATAATCTTATAAATCATAGATAGTCATTATATTTTACTTTTCTTCTATTCTTATATACCATTCTTTTGGGAAATAGAAAAAAATACATATGTTCCAACATACTTCTTAGTGTTTTTGCATTGAATGGTTTATTCCTCAATTATATAATGAGTGAATATCCTCCCGGGCCCCACTCCTTACAGACTGATGTACTTTAGAAAATAGACTCTAATCATTTTAATATCAATCTTCTAACTGTACATTTAATTTCTTTCCTTTCCTAATTGTATTTGAGGGGTCAAACTATGTTCAGATAAAACTAAATTATATATCGAGGCTAATTTAAGCACGTAGAACCCGAATATGAACTTATTTCACTTTAGGAATGTTTAATAGGTCATTTAATCTATTTGCATACCCTTAACATTATTTTATTAAATTCCCTTATGGCATCTGTCATTATCCGATTGAAGTGAGATTTGTCAATTAGACTAACTAATGTACAAGGAATCTAAAATTGACATTACTTTCTTATTTTGACGTTGTTAAGAAGTTTATTTAATATAAAAGAGTATTTTGATATCTTGTTGGAATAGAAGTTATTATAATGTATATTGATCCATTAGAGATTATCCCATCTTGTCTATCTGAAATTTGCTCAATCTCATTCCAAATATCTTTACGTCCATTTATTTCTAATTTCCTCTAGATTATAATAACTTACTTTCTCAATTTAACTTAATAATTTTCATAATATGAATACCATCCTCAAAAGACAACTAAGGAGGTGAAAATTTAGGTTTTCTTACTATTTTCCATTTTTGACATCTCCTAACATACATTACACAATTTGTGCCTCAAGTCTATAATATATGTGATTGTTCTTTCTTCAAGGATTAAGAGTCATATATTGTATTCATTTTCCCACTCATCTAAAAGTAGGAAGGCATTAGAGTACTTGTTTAATAGTAACATATATTAGATAGGGAATTTGTATCCTAACCCCTTACTAAAAGTCTAATTGATGTCACCATCAAAGCCACCTAGGAAAGGACATTTAGTTCAAACACCATGTCTATAAGCATATAGTGTACCCATTTACCATCTAAGTCAGGGGTAAAGGGATTAGAACTAAATCTAAAAGATAAAGGTATAAGAAGACCAAAGTTAAGACTATACGTAGGTTACAATATGTTATAGCTGGGCTGTTAGATTTCTGGATAGATGAGCACAACTAAGGTTGATCAGACTATATTATGTGGCAATTAAAATCCTATTAAATTAAGCAAAAATACTTAGCATCATGCATAAAAAACACACATTGATGGAAAATATTGCTAGTTTCATTGTAGACGTGAAGCAGATGTCATTGCAAAAGATCCATTATGAGAAGAATGCTTCTGATATGTTGACCAAAATAGTGACATGTGATAAGTCGAAGCTCAACAACATATAATTTTAGTGATGAATTTATGATGTTAGTCCCCTCAGTGGATGAAGGGGGAGATTGTTGGACTTGGTGCACTATTCCATCCCAACGGGGTCTTTTATAGTTGCAGCATACGTTACTTCTATTGCTGTTGCAGTCATGGGCTACCCTTGTCTTGGGGCTGCATATCCCATATAAAAATACCGGATCTATATATAAACAGAGATTAAAAGTCTTGCATTGCATCACAGTTGCGATACAACTGTAAATACAACCTACGACCACTTTTGATTGTTCTGGATACAACATCTTTTGTTTTATTTTCCTTTTCATTTTTAGTTTCAAAGTCATTCATTTGGCTCAACATGGAAACTAACCGTATCATGTTGTCGTTTAACGCGGGGGACATTTAAAAGACTATCAAATACATGCGAGATTGGGCCTATTTTTGTTTTCCATTGTTCTTCAATCCTTCAATTCAAAGTTCCACCTAACAAATATATATTCCTCTAATCAAAGAAGCCCCTACAAAGACCACGAATCGGACTGTTTGCCCCAGGTTGTCCTGTAAACAACCACGCCTTCCAGCTTTTGGTTCGCCACGCTGGTCCACAAACATCAGCACTCCAGAGGCTAATCCTCAATTGGTTCGGGATATTGCAGAGACCAGGCACTTCCCAACAGGTTTTCTGCTCGCTCCATCGGTGTGAACATCTGGAAGGAAAATGCAGCTTGCTTCTATTCTTCGCAATGTTTGTTTTAGCCTGCCAAACCACGCAGTTGGGTGGGGTTGGGTGCTGGCAGTTGCAGAACTTATGTACTAAAGTCAGTTCTGGAACAGGTGTGGGTGGAGTTGGGTGCTTGGAGTTGCAGAACGTAGCCAAATATTTAGTCCCGCATCGAGCAACACCGACACTGGACCACCCGCGTTATTTACAAATAGCAGAGGACTCCAGCTTTCTCAAACCACGCAGCCGCGCGGTGCACACGGAGCAAACAGCGGCATACGCCTATTTTTGAAGGGGCTCAAGTTAAATTGTCTGCTTCATGACGTTGTCGTTTAGAAGTTAATACTTTGGTTAAAATTTTCTTCTCAAATCTACATGTGAGTAATCAATCCACACAACGAAATTGGAGACAGGGATTCAAGTGGTCTTGTGTATATGAGTTTCATCTTTTCAATCCGAGAAATGAGCTGCGACTCTTTCCGGCGCAGCTTGTATTCCCAGATTCTATATGCTAGATTGTAGTTGTGCGTTGACTTCTCATTTGGGATTGGTTTTACACTAGTGTTCAAAAGATCTTATGCTCACTTCTTTGGTGGTTATGACCACAATACACACACCATGCCTCGTCTCACTTGGGCTGATTGGGCATGGACTTAGACTTGTGGGTTGTGGAAATCATTTTCCATTTAATTTTGCACAAGGATATACTTACATAATTAATTATTAATTAAATTAATTGTTTCCTTCCGAGTTGGATTTATTAATCCCAATTGGTGTTTGCCTCAGATTTTTTTTTATAATGTGTACAAGAGTGAATTTGATGTTTGTGTCTTAATGAGAATATAATTTTGGCGTGTACAAGGTTAAAAATAAACCTTCCGTCATAAGGGTTACCACACATAATGCTGTAAATAATAAGTCGTCATTTTTTGATGCAATCTTTAGAGATATATAATAAGTTTCAGTAAATTTTTCAATCATACTAGACATCAATTTTCATGTCAGAATCTTGAGCATCCATAATTATTTAACAAAAATAATAATTTTCTTTAAGGCCGTTGTTAATTTTTATTTACGACATTATGTGCAGCAACAAACAGTTGCAATTAAGTTAACATTTTTATGTCAGATCCAAGTAATAATTAGAAGCAAGCAGGAGAACGGAAAATAAATAAGGTTATGAACACATACCAAATCATTTGTTTGAGAAATGAACTTGTTACTGAAAGAAGACCACAATCATTCTAGATAGGCAAAGTTCTCCTAGTTGATGCGGTCACAAACATGTAGAAAGTTATCGTCTCGCTCGTGTTTAATGACAATCGGTTGCACTACCAGCGTAGCCCGACGCCCGCCGGAACCACTGTCTGACAGATTGCATCTCGAAAGAGAGGGATGCTGAACTCACTATGCACATAATGTCGTAAATAGGATGTGATGACTTATTATACCTCACAAATATGCATATATCATACTACCACAAATAGGAAAGAATACATCTCGAAAGAATGTTGCACATAATGCCGTAAATAAAAATTAACAACAGTCTTAAAGAAATCATTTTTTGTCGTTAATTAATTATGGATGCTCAAAGTTCTGATATAAAAATTGATGTCTAGTATGTTTGAAAAATTTACTGAAACTAATTTTACTCGTTGACAAAGTAGGATGCAAATTTTACTAAACATGGTAGGATACAATCAATATTTAGAAGAGGATGAACCCAAACCTGATGAAACTGTCCCTAATAATGCTAGTTTAGCTGCAACCTAGAAGAAGCGTGATAAGACGTGCCAAGGGTTGATTTTATTTGTATTAAATAAAAAATTATATGATTCATACTCAAAGTCATCTATTACTACACCCAAGGTTTTGTGGGGGGCGTAGAAAAGAAATACAATATAGAAGATTAAGAAAACTAAAAAATACCGTGTTTCTATATTTTTAAAGTTTCAAATGGCTGAGGATAAATATTTTTGATCAAACATGATTTTCAACTCTTGATGCAAGAGCTCAAAGATGCATACATGAAGCTTCTTGAAAGTTTTTTGCGATGTCAATCATTGAAAAATTCCAAAAAATTTGAGAGTGGTTTGGCATGTCTCTTAAACAACACAAAAGATACATGTTAATGAACAATCTCATGATGGACATCAACATACAAGAAGAGCACCCGGAAGAGAATTCTATCAAGTTACACACTAACGGTACTCCTAGTGTCAATTTTACTACTGATAAGAACAAGGATAAGAAACCAAAGAAGTCACTTAAACTTAAGTCTATGATCTAGAAAAAATTGAGGAACAAACCTCGTTGGGCTTGTGGACAGATTGATCACTGGAACAAAGATAAAGAAAGCTACCACATCTGCAATTAAGAAGGTTGTGGTCAACATGATCATTGCATTCTTGAACATCAATGATGGGTACATGTCTATAAAATACGAAGTTCTTTCTATTTTAGAACTACTATATTGAATAATTGACACTGGGGCTAATGTACATGTGTGTACTTTTACAAGTCCTTATTTGTGTCTTACCAGGCCTCCAAAGGTCCATGAGTGACTTTGTAGAAGTCAAAGGCAAAGGATGAGTGGAATTGAAATTTCCTTCAGAAAAGGTTTTGCCACTTCATAGAGTTAGACATATTTCATCAATTCAACACAATATTCTTAGTGGCACAATTTTAGTGGTTTAAGAATAGACTGCAAATGTAATAAGACTATTATAATTCGCCTTCGTGATTTTTTATTTTTTTCAAGGAGCATCTAAGTGACATGAAGAATTTATTTAAGATTCTTGTTCAACCTGTTTCAAATATAATTTTAAATTTGAATGATAACAGTTATGTATGCATGAATCTTGTATCATCTGATGTTTGGCATACACATTGTGACATGTTAATGTTGGCTCAATAAAACATTATGATGAATATGAATTTAATCCCTAAATTTGACATTGGTACCTAAATCCGACATTAGTAACAATAAATGTGAAATCTATGTGCAAATAATATTACCTAGGAAGCCTTTTCATCCTGGGAGTAGGAATTTGAAAATATTGGATTTAGTGCACACTGATATCTGTGAATTTAATGGGATTGCTATTAGGGATCAAAAGCATTATTTCATAACTTTTGTTGATGACGCGAATAGATACGTTTATGTCTATTTACTTAAAAGTAAAGATGAGACATTGGATAAATTTAAAATTTATATGAAAGAAGCTAAAAGTTAAACTATTAAAATACTTAAGTGATTAAGGTATGATGGGGGAGGAGAATATACCTCAAACTTGCTCTTGGAATATTGTCAATTCCATGGTGTAGTTCATGAGGTTACCGCTCCTTATTCACCACAATCTAATGAGAATCTAGAACGTAAAAATCAAACCCTGATAGATATGGCTAATTATTTACTTCAAACCTTAGGTCTATCCAACTTCATGTGAGAGGAAGCTTTGAATACACTTGCCATATTCTGAACAGAGTATCCTATAAACATGTAGAAAGTAGTTCTTTTGAGTTATGGAGAGGGAGAAAATTGAGTCTCAAATATCTTTGAGTGTGGGGGTTCCTTGCTAAGGTACTTATCCGTGAACACAAAAGGAAGAAATTGGGACAAAAAACAGTTGATGCTATCTTCTTGGGTTATGTAGAGACAAGTTATACCTATAGATTCTTGATTGTAAAATCTGATATCTCTGACATTGATTCAATACAATTGTAAAATTACATGATGATACATTCTTTAAGGATGTGTTTCCAATGAAATTTGGTGTGCCCAATGAAGTATCTCAAGAGGATTCATTCACCATAGGTTCCATTCTCGAGCACATAGAAAGGATGATAAATGTGGGGGCAACTCAGAATAAGCTATTTCTGAATTTGATGATTATGAGTGATGGTTGAACCAAGGAAAAGTAAACGACCAAGGACATCTAAGAATTTGGGAAGTGAGTTTCTCACTTACAATATTGAGGATGATCGTGTATCTTTTAAACAAGATATGGATTCTCTAGAAGCTACATTTTGGAAAGAAGCCGTTAGCGATGAAATCCAACCGATTCTCTTAAATGGAACTTGGGAATTATTAGATTTGCCTCCTGGTTATTCTGTAGTTGGATGCAAATGGATCTTTAAGAAGAAACTTAATATGACAAGACAATCAGTAAGTATAAAGCTAGGTTAGTTGCTAAGGTTATAGATAGAGAGAAGGAATATATTATTTTGATACATATTCTCCTATTTCCTGTATGACTATAATTCGAGTACTTATTGCATTGGCTTCCATTATAATCTCTTTATCCATCATATGGATGTGAAGACCGCATTCATACATGATGATCTTCAAGAGGAGATTTATATGGAACAACCTGAGGAATTTGTAGGTCGTAGGAATGAGTCCAAAGTGTGTAAACTTGTTGAGTCATTATATGGCTTGAAATAAGCCCCTAAAAATGGGATGAGAAGTTTGATTCTATGATATCATCATTTGGCTTTGTTTCTAATGATTTTGATAAATGTGTTTATTATAAAATCATCAATAATGGATGCATTTTGTTATGCCTATTCCTTTTGGTTCCGATATGAAAGTAGTAAATCAGACTAATTCATTCTTGTGTAGCAAGTTTGCGATGAAGGACATAAGCGCCACTGATGTGATTTTATGGCTTAAAATCACAAGGTGTACTGATGGTATAACTCACTCTTAGTATCACTATGTTGAGAAGATGCTAGAGATGTTTGAGTATAGATCATGTAAATTTATGAAGAATCTATATGATTCATCCAAGGCCCTGTTCAAGAATGATATTAGACTTCTAATGTCTCAATTACGATACCCTTAGCTTATCGAAAGTTTGATATATCTTATGAACTGTAAATGTACAAACATTGCGTTTGCTGTGAGCAAGTTAAGTAGATACATCCCAACAAGACCCATTGGGAAGCTCTTGATAGAGTTCTGGGATATATCAAGGGAACTTTTTTCCTTGGAATGCATTATGACAAATATCCTTCTATAGTTGAAGGATATATCGACGCAAACTGGATTTCCATGAACTCTAGGAGTAATCATGTCTTAGGATATGTATTCATGTTGGGAGGAGGTGCTATTTCTTGGAGGTATGAGAAATGAACCATATTGTCTCGGTCTACTATTGAGGCTGAGTTGTGTGCTTTGAATGAAACTAGATTGGAAGCTAAATGACTACATGGACTAATGTCTAGTTTACCTATGGTAAAGAAGCCGCTTCCTATAATTTCAGTTCATCGTGATAACACTACAACCATAACTAAGATTAAGAGTTCTAAGTACAATATGAATGAAACTATATTGGAAGCTAAATGACTACATGGACTAATGTCTAGTTTACCTATGGTAAAGAAGCCGCTTCCTATAATTTCAGTTCATCGTGATAACACTACAACCATAACTAAGATTAAGAGTTCTAAGTACAATAAAAAATAGCATAGACACATCCAAGTCAGACTCAAGTATGTAAAAGATCTAGTGTCTAATGGACTCGTGGTTTTGGACTACATCGGTATCAAAGATAATACAAATGATCCTTTTAGTAAAGGTCTTAACATGACCTTAGTGAAGAAATCTAGGTTGGGGATGGGATTGAAACTCCTTATTATTCACATTCAGTAACAACCCAACCCAACAGAGTGGAGATCCCACAAATTGGGTTCAATGTGGTAACAACAATATGTCGGTTGAATTAGATGATACTATGAATTTCTTTGATGCTTTTTGCATTTGTGTCTATTCCCTGGGAAATTTGATAATGTCATGACTGTAAGTTAGTAAGAGATTAGTCTCTGAATGGTGTCTCGTGTTAAGACATGATCTTAGCACTACATCCTTGGAGATCCCAACTAAATGACTGATGAAGTATGACCACAATGGGGGAATTAGGTTGTTCCCTAATATCAATCGTGATATTTTTTTCCGATACATGGCCTTAATGCATCAAATTTCTTTTCTACCAAGTCTTTATTGTTTTGTTACCAACCTATACTCTTGCACTCAAGGTTCAGGTTCAAGACTTTTGTTCATCTAGTTCCTGCGGGGGTCACAGTTGGATAACTCAGGTAGATTCAAATCAAAAGATATCTATTGAAAGCAAAATATGAAGGACTGATTGATGCAACACACTACACATCAGACTTTGTGGGGAATTGTTAGATATATAGCTACTACAACCATGTATTTAGCATGAGTTAAGCCCAATGTAGTGCAACTAGTACATGGAGGAAAATGTATTGTGCTGTCTTGTACAAATGGAAAGAGGTTTTATCCCACATTGCTCAGTCCTAGAACTTTTGTGGTCCTTATATGTAGGATCACATGCGACACTAGTTTCCAAAGATTCATAGGAAAGAGTATGCTCACCTCCTTGGTGGCATGGTGACCACAGCACACATGCACGCACACGTGCACACGCCACACCACACCTCGCCTGACCTGGTCGGGCCGGACAGGCTGGACTCATGCTTGTGGCTTGTGGCTTGTAGGTTGTGAGAATTGTCTTCTGTCTTATTTTACACAAGGATACAACTACATAATTAATTATTAATTTAATCAATTATTTCTTTCTGAATTGGATTTAATAATCCTAATTGAAAAGTATTTGCCTCATAGATTTTTCCACAATGTGATCAAGTGATTGCGTCATAATGAGAATATGATTTTGGTACGTGTACGACTATCAATAAGCCTTCGATCATTATGGTTAAACACAACTTTCTAACATAAACCGTCAATCATTTGAGTATGTATTTTGCAAATATTAAACTGACATCTTCTAGCCATCACTCTCAAGATTCTACGTGGAGACCTTCTCCCGTGTGTAGCGAGTTCATCCCCCTCTCTTTCGAGATGCGATCTATGAGGCGGTGGGTTCTGTGATCGTCGGGCTACGCTGGTAGTACAACCGTTCTTCATTAAGCGTGTGCAAGATGACTATCTTTTAAGATTTGTGATCATGATGACTAGGAGAATGACGCCTATCCAAAATGATTGTGGGCCGCTGATTTCTTTGAGTAACAAGTTCATTTCTCAAATGAATGATCTAGTTTGTGTTTAAAACCTTATTTATTTTCCGTTCTCCTACTTTGTTTATTCTTCTGGTTCTTATTTGGATCTGGACTAAAAATATTAACTTAAGTGTAATTGTTTGCTGTTGTATATAACGATGTAATTAAAAACTAACAACATAAAAATTTTCATACTAGTATGTGTTATTTATTTATCAAACACAATGACATTTTCGTAACTCACATGATCATGGTCATTATTTAATAAGGACACTTCTCTGAATATGGTAGGCCATTACTATTTGGACCATTGGAGCCTTTGAACTCTATGCACCAAAGTACGAATGATCATCTCAAGACGTGCCTCTGGGTTGAACCCTAGGTGCTTCTTAAATGAGGCACAACTCCTTATTCTTCCTTGTGACGCTGCTGCTAGCACAACCTCTAGGGACGAAGTCTGATGATCTCTATCTCAGTGCTGGAGCAATCACATATGATAATCGACGGGTCCCTGATTTTGTTTTCGTCTTACATATCATCGTCGCACCAGAGCCCCTTCTAAATAATACCAGATCCCTTGTAAGAAAATCTGACATATGATAATCACTTTTTCTGTATTATACATTACTAACACTTTTCTATTTTTCTTTTCCTATTTCTCTCCTCTATTTTTTCTATTTTTTTTACTTTATGAAAGTTTTTCAATAAACTATTAATCGTACTGTACGGAGGGAAGTAGAAAAGATAAAGAAGATAAGTTAACATTCTTACTGTACTAAACACATTTATGTAACATGAAAGAAAACATTCATACGTATGAGAGAGGAGAGAAATATATATCTCATTTTTTTCTTTCAAAATATTTAACATTAGTCTTATCGGAAAGTATTTTTTATATAAAATCTAATACTTTTTATTTTGACAAAAGTATATTAAGAATTGAAAGTTATGAGTAAAATAATTTCCTCTCATCTTTTTTCTATACTTCCCTCTTATCTTGTCTACTTCTCTCCTTTTATTTTTACTTCCCTCTTATTTTCATCTTCTCTTATTTCTGTTTTTCTCATATTTTTTCACTTCCCTCCCCTTTCTTTACTTATTATACAGTCTATTTTTTATATTTTTTTCATCTTTTATACCTCTTTTCTATTTATCTTGTTGCATTTTTTTTACAGGTCAAGACTCCTATAGGAAACGAGGCAAACTATTCACTTCCCCATACTTCCCAACGTTCGGATAGGCAAGCCAGTAGACAAGTGGGCGTATCTAGAATTTTTCTTTTCCAACACACCTTGGTTTCCAATTCTGGATATCTGATTGTGATTAAAAGCAACCCGAGATAGAAAGTCAACCGCGCAACAACACATCTGACATGTAGGAAATATGAGAAAACAAACTACACCTACAAGAGGAGCGGTTCATTTTCCTTACCCATGGGCTACGTACCGAATGCGATAATGCCTTGAGTGCCTACCGTTGTGCATTGCATGCCTTGCGGAACTGCATTCTACCAAACAGAAGCAAATCAAGTTGATGAAACGAATCTACACAAAACCAAACAAAAACGTTGCAATATCAATCCTGTGCATTTGATTTCTCGTTTTCCCACCCATGGCGTGGCTTGACTCCACATTCAACCAAACAAGCCCTACCCCTAGTCCCCTACTGGACAAATTGGATTGAGCCCCACGTCCCCTCCTTTCCCAATTGGGACATGAGAAGGTCAAAGGCAGTTATAGTAGGATCATGCATCTAAAGGTACACATGTATCCCCTTAGAGTAATTTCCTAAATGTTCTCTAATAAGTGACAGTTCTTCAACATCGTATATTATCTTCAAATCTTCCAAAATTCTTGCCAATTTTTGTGTTAATAACATTATTTTTCTTCTCTTAATTGATGTCCCAAAATATCATGATTAATTGTAATTAAAGGTCAATATTATTTGAAGTAAGATAAAATATCTCATGGTTTATTGATGAAGTATAATCTTAAAATTATATAACAATCTTCCAAAAATTCTTAGAATTTCCTTATGTTCTCCTTTGTCTCATAAAAGAAGATTAGAGGCAACCTTTGGTCGGATCCAGAGTTATGGCCATTTAACTAAATAGTTCTACTCTCATTTTTGATAATGGAACAATCTTTGATTTATCCTAATTTTATTTCAATTACTTTCTATATCTAACAATCTCAGAATTTGGCCAAAATTGTATGTACGTGGGTTTTTTCCTTGTCAAGACTTGGAACAAAATTCATCATGAAAAAGTATTCCGTTTAGTTACATTGGCTACCTGTCTAGATTTGGACCAAAATTCATCCTAAAAAGTATTCCAATTAGTTACATTTGTTATCTTTACCTTGATTAGGTGTTATCTTCAAGAATTTCACAGGACCAGATATAACAACGAAAACTCATAAAATTTGACTCGTGGCTTTCTTTTGGCAAAAGGAATATTCTAAAATTTTCTTGGTTTTGTATTGTCTCATTTCTTATTCTATTTTCTTGAAGTGCATTCTTGACCTATTTTAAAATGTGAATTAACTTTTAAGCCCTTGGTGGATTCTATGAGGTAATATTTACATAATAGATTCAATTACAATTTTATAAATACACGAAGTCTCATTTTATTACATTACATTCTCTCATCCTTAATAGAATTTTCTCCCCAAAAGTGAAACTAACTTGTACAATGTCGCTAAGACTCTTCCTCTCATATTTGGGTTCTCAAGTCGCATCATCTATCATGATGATTACATTATACCTTGACCATATCAATCTTCTTGTTCCTGAGGTTCTTGGTATTTAATCCAAAATCTTGACAAAGAATTCATAAATTTAGATATTAGTAGGGAAATTTCATCTTATGGGCTAGTATATAATTTCAGCTATATGTTTGAGACATCATATAACATAGTGCATCATTATGGCCATGTTTCTATGGTCACATTTCAACATAAATATATTGTATAGTTTCTTCAATGAAGACGTTTCTATCATCCTGATCTTCCTATGACAAGATGACAAAGACAATGCTAAACTTCTAAGTCAACTAATTAGATAGAATACAACACCTTCATGTGGGACATATGTAAAGCAAATTTTCTTACAACACTAATTTTGCTTTTCTACTAATCCTAGGGATCATGGAAAACCTTACTTACAACACTGTTTTTGCTTTTCTACTAATTTTAGGTATCATGAAAAACCTTAGTCTTACTTTACAACTTGGTTACTTGCTTTTCTTTAATTTGTGGTTAACTAATATTTAATTATAAGTTGAAATGTAATTTGACTAAGGCAAAAATATTTATGAAATTAAGATGAAAAGGAGGTAAAATAATATAGAAAACCTTTACACATGTATATTTGAAAAAAATATCTAGAGTTAGAAAACATATGCCATTGATCAAAGGGTGGAAACAATCGATGGGTGCTTGTATCATATAAAAGGACAGATAGTTAACTGCTTTGAAGTAAGTAGGCCACATCAATCGACCACTTCCACCAGACATGGGACTGCATCAATTGGGCCCTTTCGAATGCATATAACACATGGTGATGGACCCTCTTTGACTCATGTCATACACACATTGACTAGTTCACATTGGTCGATATGGAAACTATAGTAGTTTTGCATGCATTGGGAACTGCTTGATCCCAAAGTCTATGAGGAGTCATTGTTGTTGTTGCCATCATCACAAACACAATTGATTGCCAAAAATGTGACATCTTGAGTTTTGTGTTATATAGGAGGTGAAATTTGGAAAATACACTCGTATTAACAACATATAGCTACCAAAATCCTAAATCTAATCTATGGTAGTTGAGAGGGAAATCTTAGGATAGAAAGAGTAGCAAGGGGAGAACAAATGAAGAACTAAAAACCATGTCAAAATTGATTGAGTTATACTTATTTTAGGTCATTTCTTCATACTTCCTCTCCCTTTTCTTGGAAGAAATCAATAGTATGTCCGATCCAAAGTTCTATGTCTTCTTTTCTTTCTTTTCCTTGTTTAGTTGGAAGCTTACATGTGGACCAATACATGTCTGTAAAGGGATGATTCATGTCTTTTCCCCCAAATATGGCATAATAAGCCTAGAATCATGATTTGTAGCAAGAATAACAATTAAGGTGATTGGATCATCGTCCATTAACTATGATTTATACAAAGTAGCAACGATGTGAAAGTAGTACGTACCATGTTTTACTATTTTTGGATTAGGATGCCAAATTTTTAGTTATTAATGTAAGAAAATAAAATAGGTATAAAAGTGATGGATTTTTATGATTTCAGATATCGACCATGTGATTTTTTATGGGAATATGAGGTAGTAGATGCTAGAGGCACCTCTATATCTACGTTTTTGCTAATTCTGCACTAGTAGAATAAACTACTAAAAAATATCATAAATTTTTCTTGATTTATGTTAGCTATGTCTTTAAGATGAGAACACATATATATTCTCAATATACTCCTATATGCTCAGTTTTATCAATTTGAGTATATGTATTGTACATAAATTTAGTGGTTTGATAACAATGTAGTATACAAAGAATGAGGATAAATATTTGAATATAGAGTTAAGATAATCAATATGCAATGTTAGGATGAAATATTGAGTTTTATAATTTGTAGACGTGACTTAACTTGTTTGGCAGAAAGTATATGTAATCATAGTAGTACTATTCGTCTCCATAGGGAAAATTTGCTGTTACACACAAGAACTATAGGTTTCAACAATATAAGTTGGCTTTGAAAGGCGATTTGAGTTGCATTAAATTAAAAGAATTAACTAATGAAATGATTCACTCATAAATGGATCACTGCCTATTTTTAGTTGATTTTGAATTTAAGAGATAATCTTAGACTTTGGGTTGCGTAAACCACATGCTTCATATGAAACAATGAATCCATAACCGAATGCAATATTTCTTACATGGAATAAAGTACTTCACAAACTTTGCTAAGAATATATATATTTTAAATGGACTGTCCTAATGTTATACTAGTACTTCTATAACTAAGTAAGAACTAGATCTCTTAATATTTCTCATACAACCTAATTACTTATATCATTTAGGTCAAAAAGTTGTAATGGACTCTCCTTACTCTTCTAACACCCCCTCAAAGTGCATCAAAGAACACAATATATATATTAAGGGTCATTAATATACACATTAATCACACATCCATTATGAACAAGAAGGAACATATACTTAATTTATACATAATAATTGTTTTCCATGAAATTATATGGATGCTAGTCCCCCTCATTTAAGATGCAGGAAACTACTCAACCATGGTAGGGATTTCCAAGAAAAAGAAGCAAATAACAAAGGAGTTCATGATATATGAAGAATAACTATTAAAAAATGAAGAAGAAAGTCACAAAAACACCATACCCCTATCCATGATACAAATTTGAAGACACCCCAAGACTAATCCTTTATATATGGTTGGAGAGACTAGAACTTCGTGTGGAATAAGGATATGTAGGTCTCTTAGTGAATAGGAGTTATTCATGCTCTTCTTCTTCCACCTTTGTATGATGGTTTCTACTCCTCTTCCACTCCTTGGATGACAATCCTTGACAATGATATAAAAACAACAGAGGCCCTTTGCTTGGACAATTTCTCTATGCTTTTATATGTCACATTGTAGACTAATTCTAAAGAACACACATAGACACAATACACAACAAATACTTTATTTACATGATGTGTAGTGTGTCACATCTTCAATAATCTTAAGTTGAGTCAACAACTTACATGATGTCTAGGTGGGGTATGTGGCGTGTGGTTTATTTTCTCATTTGTGGCAGCAAAGTTGCCACACACTTTGTAGTTGAGGTACACATGTTTAGTCTTTGGGATACTTTTTTCTATAAATCCCAAAAGTGCATGTCGTGCAATTGTCAGTAGAGAGCGTCTAGTTGTAAGTGCACGCTGTGTACTTAGAGTACACACTCTGTACTTTACTACTGAAGCAAAAAATTATTCTGAGTGTTGTGAAACTTGATGTTCATTTCTCTGAATCAAATATAGTGAATTATTAATTGTAAATATCATTATTTAGAGTATATGAAACCAAAACCACAAAATAAGTAACTAGAACATAAAGAAATAAGAAATGTATACGTAAAGGTTAGTTGAAAGTGATTCAGATCATTAAAAAATTAAATAAATAGGAAAAATAGTTATCAAATTACTAATAATGAAATAAACAAAAGGTCAACAAAATTATAGAATAAATTGGATATGTATATCATGAACACTGCAGAGTCCATCACGAAGATCTACGGTAGAAGGGTAAATTGACCATTCGAATGACATAGATGAGTTAGCAAGAGCGTATTGGTAGGATATGCGACACTAATCCTAGCAAGGATTATCTTCTTAGCATACTGAGATACCCACAATTTACCATAGGTTTTGGTGATATCCAATATAATTTGGTTAGTTCAATTAATGCTCATGCCCTTATGAAATGCTGATGTAGATATTAAGCCTAGTGATTTGACTCTCTACATTGATATCTAGGTTTAAGTAGGAGTCTAGCTATTTGTTCCACTAATATAGCCTCTGAGGTCAGATGTGGGGAGGCCTATTGTAGGTTGAAGAGATAGTTAGTAGACTTAGAGTTTTATGTTTACCTAAATTTGTGTATGGTTTGGGTATGGTTTGCCTAACCCAATTTGTGTCAAGGGGTGGTAGGAAGAGCATTACCTTTGGAACTGTTATTTTCCAAGGGAGAGGGGGATCCACATCTAGCTACTTAGATATGCCACCTAGGATTAGTGGATAAAAGGGGAATAAGGGTAGAGAGGAGGACAAGCTAAGTGTCCACAAGTAGACTTAAGTGTTATTCCCTTTTAAGCCTTCAAATTCCTCTTTTCTTTATATCTTAGGTGGTTCCACATCTCAAACAACAATGAAAAATAGGAAGAGAGAACAAGCATGTACACCACACTAATAAGAAATAAATATGTTTTACATAAATATTCCCATCAACATGGTTCACATTCCCATATTAAGTCACCAAAACTCCATAAAGTGGGCTTAACTACTCATAAAAAAGTAAGATATAAAAGATGAGAGAAAGAAGAGCATGAGGTCATGCATGTTGACTAAGAAGCTCCTTCTTTTCACCTTTAACTGGAAACAACAATATCTCCTTCCTCCAAGATGAATGGCAATGAAAATGGAGTAGAATGGTGGTCGAAACCCCTACTATGGTTTTTGGGTGGAAATGGGTAGCGAGTGAATGTGAGTAGGTGAGTATGGTAGGCAATGACTCGTAAGTGTAATGAATGCCAACCCCTTCACCCTATCTTCCACTAAGGATATCTATGGTTAACTGGGTGATAAAGATGGAAATGTATTGTGAAGCATTAGGGTTTTGGTATAGATCAATCATTCTTGCCCCCACAACCATGGTGTGGTATGAGTGGAATGGCCACGATGTCTGAGAATGGTTGTGGTGAATGGTTAGGTTACTTCAGTGTTGAAAAGTGATATATTAGTGGGGATGACAACCTTTCTGGAGCAAAACGGTCGCGGTGAGAATTAGGTAAAGTGACCTTCCTTGTGGAATGATTGTTATGTCTTGAGGGGATAATGATCGATCCAAGGAAGAAATCCATGGTGGATGGGTTCCAATTCACAGAAAAATTGAAGTTTGGAGCTCACATGGAATGTCCATGGCAAGCCAAAAGGTCATTTTGGGCAAGACATGCCACAATCATTCTATTTGTTGTGGAAGACCATGCTAGATACTTCTTAAACTATGTGAGAGTGATGCAATATTGATTTTAGGTAAACGACCATTTTGAAGGAACACAACCATTATGAGGGATTTGGGGTGCACTTTAATTATTCAATTGTTCTTCCATGGAGTCATTTTTGTCTATGTAAAATATTGAGAACTTGGGGTAGGTTGGAGATGACCTTGGTGGCTATTTGGGATTCTCCAAGTGTGATGAATACTCAGATATACCTCCTTCTTGTCCTTCCATAAATTAGCACTCAAGTATCCATAAAACATGTAAAAAAGACCCCACAAGTGAATTTAAACATAAAATGTGATTTATTGTGAATAATCATGCATTCTAACAATCTTAGTTATGAATAATGAGAAAAAAGACAACATATGAAGACCCAAACTAGAGATCCATCATCACCAAAACCTTAAAATATACTTGTACCTATGTACGCTCCAACTAGATCTCTTGCCACTTTCATTGAAATAATGAATGGTGAATTAATCCAAAAAGATGTTTATTAACTAGTTAAGGCCAATTATGATTTCATACATGTAATTCACCCATCTCCTCTCAATTCTCACAACCCTATTACTAGAAACCACAAACTTCCCATATAGGGAATTGAAACATATTTAAAGACATGTGGAAATTAGGATGATACAGATAAATCATTTCATGTTAGGGATAGTCAAATTAGTTTCAATTTTTTTTAAATTGCAAACAATAAACCTTTTCATCAATACACTCTACTTGGCTCACTGGCCTATGCCCCATCGGGATGCGTACAATGTCATGATCGGTTAGGCTTGATGTTCCCTAGTCCAAAAGTAATGAAGAAGGAAGTAGGTTACAAAAGGAAATTTGAATGCTATTACATCAAAGCACTCATATTTTCTTTTCTTTTTCTCTGATTCTATTAGATATGAGAATCTTTATTTTCTTTCTGAACTCTTCTCTTTCTTAGAAATTTTTCTAGTTTAGGATTGTAGGGTGGTAAGAAAAAGTAGAGGGGAGAAAGTGTCGGCACTAAACCTTTTGAAGGGTAGAAAAGGGTTGTTCTATTTGTGATTTTGTATTTTTGATTGGTGGAGAAAAAATGATGGAAGTAGATAGATGAAGAGAAGGTTAAAGAAACATGGAACTCTATAGAAGTCATCACACCAGAAAGGTAACCCAAATAGTCTTCATCAACAAAGGCAAAAGCCATTATGAGCAGCAATTTTGGTAAGCCACATGTTTTTCATAAGTTTTGATAAAACCCTAAGCATTTGTAGTTTGTAGCTATTGGCATTGATTCATCATATCACTTTTCCATGAGAGGGGTAAATGTACTAAATGTAGAAGTGACCTTGGGAAGTAATAAATACATGTAAATGTAGATTAGTTCACTGAAGGTTGGCAATTAATTTCAAGTAAGGAGAGATCCAATTGAAAAATCTTTTTAGTTCAAGTCCTTGTAAACATCAGGCAATGTTAACAAGGTTGTATATGATTTCCTATTATCATACCAAAAACTACTTAAATAGCAATAAATGCAAGTAAATGAAATCTAACTAAGCATATACAAGAAATTACTTGAAGTCTTTATGCAATGTAACACATGTGATGTCATGTCAAGAAAGACAAATCATTAAAAAATTATGAAAAAGTGCAAGGAATTGAAACTAAATGAGATGCATATGAATGAAATGCAAAATGAAAAATAACTAAGATAAGTCAGGATACTTATGAATCATCATCATGTAAAATTATAATAGGGAAAAAAATAATAAGGGAATACCTCCCTACCACCCCAAGATTAGAATCATGTTGTCCTTAGCATGAAACTGAGCTCAGGATGATAAGAGAATGATCATGATCCTAAAAGGTCTTGTGGTGACTGGTCGTATAGGGAAGGCATGTAGGGGCTGGGCGGTGGATCCTGGTGGTTATTCCCCAAGTAGTCTACATGTGGAGGTGTGTATAACTCAAGGTATATCCGTTGTCCTATACAAAATGCTTGTCCCAACATGGGATCCTGCTATGAATGTGTGTAGCCATAATAGTAGAAACACACAAAAACTAAGTGTGTAAATGTAAGTGTTCAATCATTATGCAATATAGGGATGCAAGTATGTAGTTGTCAAACCTTAGGGAGTTGGGCCACTAGAACATGCTAATGAATAAAACTAATCGGAAAAGATGAAGAAAAGTTTGGATTGAGTTTGATTATATATCTATCTATCTATCTATCTATCTATCTATATATATATATATATATATATATATATATATATATATATATATAAGACTTATCATGCTACTTGTGATGACTCTTCAAACTCAGAGGCAAGTGATGAAGAAATATGTCATCATGCAATTGAATGCTTTATTTCCAGATATGATGGCAATGATGAACAAGAAGAAGAAAGTGATGAACAAGAATATGCACAAGTTAGTGATGATGAGGCATATCTTTCAACTTTTTCTAAAATTGAACTTATTGAACTTGTTAATCTTACTTCGAATAAAGTTCAAAAGAATAAGGAAAAGAAAATAAATTGGCAAATATTTTTGATTCCTTAAATGAAGAACTTAATGAGATGAATAATCAATATGTAAGTGAAAAGGAAATGACAGATGAACTTATTTCTCAAAATGTTTCCTTGCAAATTCAAGTAACTACTATTTTACAAAAATTGAGTAATATGGAGAAACAACTTATTTATTGCTCACATGTTGATTATGATCTTACACTTGAAATAATTGATGGGTTAAATTATAAAATTGATATTCTTGAAGAAAACATTGCGGATACAAGAAATTTTTTAATTTCTACTACTAAAGACTCTCTATTTCTTTCTAAATGAAAATGAAAAGTTGAAATGTCTTTAGATAAATTTTGAAATAGTAGAAATATGTTGAATAGTACATCACATTCTCATTATCTTGTAGGCACTCATAGACATGGTTTTATTCATAAGAATTATAAAAAAAACAAATATCCTATTTTTGTTAAACTAAAATCAAGATCTTACATTCCTAATAATCATATTACTTCCTATGGTTGTGGGAGATTTGGGCATTATGCATTTTCATGCCCATTTAGAAAGAAAAAGGACTGCAACATGGTTTGGGTACCTAAAAAATATTTTTAGATGAGGACTGAATGATCACGTGCTTCATTGGATATCAATCTTTGATCATGGTATATTTTCTTTTGAATTGGTATATCTTTAAATATTTTTTCTACATGTTGCAAATGTGGTTTTGCTCTTTATTAGGGTATCTTTATTTTTGGTATTTAGTTCCTTTATTTGAGATAAATTTTTTAGAGTATGAGATTGAGGGGAGCTCAAAATTAGATGATATAACTTGAATATTTATATCATCTTGTACGGAAATTCTCTATATATATTTTGGGATTAACACCCCTTATTTTTGTTTTAGATATTCTTTGTTGACCTCATTTTTGAATTAATGGATTCTCTATATCAATGGTGTACTTGATATTCCTTACTGTTGGGTTAAGGTATTTTTTGATGATTTATGCTTAGTGGGATCCTTTTATCATGAAGGACTTAACATTCCTTTCATTGGTAATTAGACAAATTTTTAACATTCCTTGATCAAATATGGATTTTTGTCGATACTCCTTACGATGAATTGTATCTGCTTCTAATTGGTATTTTCAATAAATGGTTTCTCATTTCAATCGATACATCCTTGATTTTCATTGGGTATATTTGTTCCTCTAAAAATGATTATATTGTTTAGGGGGAGTGTCTCCTTGAGGGGGAGCATTGGCAAGTATAATCCCCTTTTGACTTTGACAAATGGGGAGAAAATTCTATGAAGATAAATTTGGATATAGGAAATTTAAAGGTATGATGATCTAAGTTATCTATTTTCAAACTATCTTCATGGAAATATTTGTTATCAACAAAAGGGGGAGACTGCTAGTTTTCTGGATATGCCACACTCTAATTTTGATGATGTAAATGTTTCCCATTTGTGTCATTATATGTGTATTTAGTATCTTAGGTGATCAAAGGAACTTAGAAAAAATCCAACATCAAAGAACATGCTATAATATATGTTTTCAGATGCTTGTACATCAAGTTGTACCATGTATATGCTATGTATAAGTGCGTTTTGTACAACTTGCTACGAATGATGTAAGAACAAGTGATGATCAACCCTATCCTATCCTAAACCCTTTTCCACACTTATTTCAAGTCTTTAGGATAGTTAGGTGTCACTAAAAAATTCATTTAGAATGTTTTCTAAAAATTATAATTGACTTGACAAACTCTTTTCCGATCAAACTCTTCTTGGACCTGATTCATTTCAGTTGGACTCTTCTAGGATTGAGATTTAGCTGTTGCAGAAAAAGAGTCGTCATAGAAAATAGCCTTTGTGAAAATTTTGAAGAAACGAAGTCTCAGTTGAACTATACTTTGACATAGATGGACCTTGGTCTAAGTACAATTTGACTGAGATACAGTCTACAACATTTGTTTTCTATCTATTGTAGCTCATTTTTTTGATATCCCAACTACTAGTTTTGAGTTTGAGTTGTTCTAAACACTCCCAACAACTATATTGACCATTACTAACTTTTTCCTATAAATAGGAGTGCATATGAACACTTAGAACACACACTTAGGAAAATCCATTACATGCTATCTTTCTCAAAGCTTGGAATTTGATATTGCTATCTTCAGATCTAAGCTAGTGTCCTACTCCCAAATCAGTCTTGCCTATTCTTGTGGAGAGGTGGACATCACTTTTTCATAGAGAGAATCATATAGTGTGTCTTGAGTGAGCTGTAACTTCTTCTTTCTTTCTCATTCTAATAATTTATTTTGGATTGCTTCCAACTACTTCTTGCGAGAAGGCTGTCAGAAAGCTACTTGGAGCTACTACTTGTGTGAAGGATGCGACTAAGATGTGGAGGCGGATTGCAATCTACTCAAAGTTGATAGTTCTCCTTGATCTAAAAGAGCAAGGTTGTCTTGAGCCACAAAAGACATTGGTGAATTTCTGTATTTTGTATCAGTTGATAAAAGGAATAAAATACAAGTGGAAAATTTTGGTTGGGAACAACTAGGTAGTGGACTGACCTCATTTAACGGAACCACTCTACATCATGTATATCTTGTAGTTGCTTTCCCTTCAAATTAGCTGCTTCACTTTTTCGTTGTGTTATCTTTTAAGCAAGTTACAATCTAACCTCCTTTGTGTTTGAAATTTCATAAGTTTACATTATCTTTATTCACCCACTTTAGAGATCCAACAAGTCAGCATATGATATTGGACTCACACAACCTTAATAGTCTTCTCTAGTTCAAGAAACATAGAGTGAATGCTAACAAAATGAAAAATCCATGAGCAGTCCATATATCTATGATAAAGGGATTATACCATCATGGTAACATTGGTCGCTTCCATGTTAAAGTTATTCTCTAATTTATTCCTATTACTTGGGTAGCAATGATGTATTTCTAGATAATAGTCTTTTCTTGTGAGGTTTTGAACATCAAAATTGATGTACTAAGGAACCTCCAAGGCAACACACATAAGAAAACATGAAGAAATTGAAGTTTGCAATCAACATATGATTACAATGGTTTTGAATCAAGTACATGCTGATTTCCTATGCAATCAGTTGGATGGATGGTTTGGGATCAATCGATCTATTAATTACCAAATGATTGATTGATGGTTAGTTTGGAAAATTGGCTAGTTGTTCAATTAGGTATCTTAATTGGCTGATTGGGTATCTTAATCGATCAAATGATTGAAGTTAAGAAAAAAAAGGAATATGTGGTCTATTTGATTTTGTATCAAATTGGTCAATTGGAATTAGATTGAGACTAGAAAATGGGCAACTAGGCAAGTCAACTGATGGGGTGGTAGACCAAATCAACCCTAAATGGTCTACTAGTTTACAAACTTGGTGACTAGAATTCTAGGACATATTATGAGTTTAATTCTATTTTGAGTTGTGCATTAGGAATGGGATTGGGTCTTTGGAAAATCAATCAAACAACTCTCATATATAAAGGTGTGGAAGTCTTAAGGGAGACACACACATTGTGAGACAATATGTATAAATTTTCTCTCTCTTGGAGAAAGCAAGATTCACCCCAAGGAAAAAGCCACATTAGGAAGAAAAGGATAGCAAGCGATTATAGCATATTGACAACTATGAGTTCCAATTACTATTGACAACCAAGGTGGTTCACAAAAAGTTTTCACATCCATGTGAAAGATGTAGAGTCTGAGGCCTTCAGGAGAATTCTTGAGGACAAGCAACTCCTCCAAGGAGAAGACAAGGTGTTGTTGTGATTACAAGGCAACAACAACAACAACTGCCTTGGATCTGGATCCAAAAGTGCAAGTTCTACAGAGACATAAGATGTGTCTAGTTGTTGGACATCTAGTATGCCCTAAGGTATATTTCATGTCCCTTTAGTGTCATTATTGCACTGACACTACATGGCTATGACAGATCCATTGGATAAGACTTTTGTTGGGATAAATTTTGTATTTATACTATGCCCCCTCCAACCAAAAACCTACACCGACTTCCTCCCTTACCATCATTTGTTGGAACCTTCCTTCTTCATATAGGTATGGTGAAGGGTAGTTCAAGTATTCTTCATAAATATTATTCAGTGGGAGGGACAAAACTTCATATTCAAAGAATAGTATTGGTTGTATTGTTCATGCTTGTATGATTCATAATTGTTGTTTTGTGCATGCTTGTATGAGTGGGTTGATTCATCACTATTGTTTTGTGCGTGCTTTTATGATGACTTTGCCTAATCTACTTCATATGTTAACTCCACAATTTCTATCTATTCTTCACATCAGTGACCACCCTCCTTCGATTGCCTCTATATTATCATTGGCATTGGTGATTGGTGAAGGAGTTGTACCTCCCCTTAGCATTGGTGATTTTGAAGAGGGTGGTATGTAAGATGGTGAGAAGTTCTCTCCTTCTACTTTCACCTTGCCAAACTCTCCTAATGTCTTTTGTTCTCTGATTTGTGCTCATTCTTTATCTCCCTTATCTCCTTTTCCATGCTCAATAAGGGGTCATCAGTTTGCTATTGGTGTGACATAATTTTCTTGAGTAGTTGAGGGAGATACATCACTGGATGCATTTTTTCTGTCAACACTTCTGCATATTATTGCTAGAATATATGCATTATAGAAATATATGATGTTCTATTGAAAATTAACTCTCCTATTACTTTCATACTAATGACTGAATTCCATCCCTATGTTAAATTCAAGTTTAGTATAAACTATCGGGGTTCTTGGGACACTAGATTCTAGAGGAGTTTGCAAACAATATTGCTCTTGAGTTTATGTGGTATTAGAGGATGAAACAAATCTACTATCCTTCTTAGTCTTCTCAGGTGTCTTCTACATCTTGTTATAAGCTTCAACTCATGCTTGACGTTGTGCCACATGTTATGCGACCCTTTCCTGTTGTATTAGGGTCGGTTGTACAATTGTCATGGATGGAACTCTAGCTTGTTGTTTTTGTTGTAATGAATGAACTAGTACTTCATTTTCTTATTTTAGTCCCTTATCATGTTCCTTGGATAAGAAGTCTACTTTCCTTTGCTCTATTTTTTTTTTCCAGTGTTGTTTCTAGCACCTTTCTAGCTGGTCAGGGTGTCAATGTTGTTCAATTTGAAGTCACAAGGTCCTTCCTTGCTTGATCATGACCTCCCTCATTAGAATTCAATATTTCTTGTCCTTTTTTTGACATTCCCTTCATCATTTCATTCAACTCTTCTCATGTGAATATGAGTTCACTTTGTTGTAGTTGCGCATTTCAAGAAGTGGTAGTAGGATACCAAAATTTCATAATCTATAGAACAAATATTGGTTCTTCTTTTCTAGAGATGAAATTGACATGAGGTACTTAACATTGATTATACAATCTCCTTTCACTAGATTTTATGGATATCAACTCCATCTAGACTAAATGTGTAAGACCCTCATAAAAATCATCAGAAACCAACTTATGGATAACACCTAGCAAAGTAAAATCTATGCTCAACCCTTTGGATTGATTGAGGTGGTTGAATGATTCTCCTAAGATAAATTCACAAACCTTATTAGTGTTCGATCCCTTAGATTCGTTGTCAAACAAAAAAATGTCTTCCCTTTTAGATTCTTCTACTAATGAGCAAAACATTTGGTTAATCATCCTTTTTGTTATGATGTGATCTTTGTTGAACATTGGACTAACATCTTGAGTGACCCCCCTCATTCCTCTTATTCTTTGGTTTGAAAATGGAGTCTAATGAGAGAGTACATGAATGATATCATTAAATCTATGTAGGACTTCTACCAGAGGAAACAAATAGTGATTTGATACTAGTTTCTTTACTCTACTATAGACTTTGGTGCTTCCCAGGGTCTGCCAACAATTGAATTTTTTGGATTTTAAAATTCTCTCTGACACACCTACATAATTTTTCTTATGCTTGTTGTTTCTGGGCTCCAATTTCTTGTTGGGTTGATGTGAAGTTGAAATAGTTGTAGTTTTTTGTTCTGCTTGGATTATTTCACGCTCCTATGCAAGTTCCTCTTCTAAAGCTATATGATGTTATTTGTCCTCTCTCACATTTTTCTACCTTGTTTTTCTTTCTAGACAGTTTGGATGGCTAGGAATCACAAACATGCTTCCTCTTGACACCTATATCCTCCTCCAAAGGAGAGTAAGATGAGGTTACTAGGCACTCACTCTAGTCAGTTAAAACCCTTGGAGGGGACATGTACTCGAACATGCTATTCCTGATCATTTCTGTTGTGGGTTATCCATTCTTGGCAATGTGTTCATCTAGTTATTTATTCTTTTCTTCATTTTATTTCATTTAGATTAATGCAAGGACAAGTTTAGTGAGGATCGACTCAGATGGTATGGACATGTGCAACACAGATCGACTAATGCACCTATATGACGCAATGCTATTGAGTCAGGCACAATAAATAGAATAAGAGGAAGGCCTAAATTAACATGGAGAGAGCTTATAAAGTGAGATTTGCAATCTCCACTTCTCAACCAGAATATTACCCATGACAAAGCTAAATGGAAACAATGGATCCATGTAGCTAACCCAACATAGTTGGGAATGAGGCTTAGATGATGATGGTGATGATGAGCTCCCTTATATCACCTTAGTTCTCAGCATATTAGTTTCAAGAACCTGGTTGAGCCTTTACTTAGCATAGAAGAAGGTCTTAACTGATACATGAGTGGATACTAATTGATGGAACAAGGGGTCAATCATTGTGGACTGATGATTGGAACAAACTAATTATGATAGGTCAATGATAGTCCTTTACGGTGGTGGTTAGTCGACCAATAAGGGTGTATGACTTATGGAATCAGAGGGATCAATGAGGGCCTTCCCCCAGAATGTCACGAGTACATGAAGATAAGGGTCACACACTGACGAGGGTCGTGGATCAATAGATCTTTTTGTTATTTTTTGAAGGATGACATCGAGATCTTCTCAAAGGGATATTGATGGGGCTTAATGACTAATGAGGGTTGATGGAATTCACGATTGATGAGAGTGGGGTCTCCTCTTTATCATGGTAGTAGATCTAGGCTCAAGCCTACAAATAGTAGAAAAATCTCAGGTGATCGCTGCCAAGGTGAGGTTTGCTCCTTATGAACCCTCCACTGGTGATGGTTTTCATCAAAGAAATTGTGTTGTGTGATTCTATGTTCAATAGGTGGAGGGTGGTGATGAAGGATAGGCACTAGAACTGATGATAGAGGAAATATGTTGCCTCTCAATCCATGACAATGTAGGTGGATGATAAAATGAGGGGTCTTTATTGTAAGGGGAGAAGGCTTCTCTTGTGGCGATGATTACCCATCATGAAGAGGCTCCGAGTCCTCCAAGAGGGGTGTTAGGGTTTTTCCTCAAATGGTCAACCTACCTTTATGACGCCACATGCAATATTGGTTGGGCTATTCTTACGCATTAGTGTGAATCCAATGATGTGCATTGATGGGGTGTTCTTTTCACAACCTCATTATGGGTGGTTCATTGATAAATGGACAACAATGGGCGGTCAGCCAAGGGGCCCATGGGTGTGATGGTCTTCTCACTCATTGACCAACCATGGACCTACCTTCCATAGACTTGTCATCAAAAAGACCCTGATGAACACCCTTTGACCAGGGGTCAATGAGAATGTCATCTCCGTTTCCCAGTGGGGTTTCTGAATGGACTTTGATGATTGATGGGGATTCTTTTTTAGAGCAAGATTTTTGAACACAAGAATTTAGACATGCATTTCATGGACCCCCCTAAAAATGGATCAAATAATTAGTTATGCCTAAAATTTCATTGTATATACATCTGGAGTTTTATAAAGGATAAATAACTTTAGAAAGATTAAGCATGGTGAATAGTAAACTAAAAATGAGGAAAAATGATATTTTAGAAAGGGACTCATATTGCCTCCCAAGAAGCACTATTTTTTGTTCATTAGGTTGACCCTTTTGAGGCTTATTCACCTCCCACTAGGTCTGAGAGTTGCATGCCAACCCTTCTGGTGAGTGTCTCATCTTCATAACATCTCTTAAGTCTTTTCACATTGACAAGAAATGTACAATATTTTTCTCTATAAATTTCCATCATACCTGATGGGTTGTTTTTATACAATGAAAGATCCTGGACACCAAGATCTAAGCTTGCCCTAGAAGAGTGTTGTCAATAAATTGAATAGCAAGACTTTTTCTTCTTTATTAAAACCCTTTTCATTTATTAAAAAATCATGCTAGATCTCAATCCTTTTCTTGTAGATCCAAGCATTTTATTGGTATGTAGCCTAAGGTTCCTTGATTTCCTAGAGTTGAAGAAATAACTTTTCTCCTACTAGCTAAATGTCCATATTAATGGTTTTGATGGCTCAAAATGCTTTGTGATCCATATCTAGTGGTAGATGGAAAGATTTTCCATAGACTAGATGATAAGATGCAGTTCAAATGGGTGTTGTTACATGGTTCTATATGCCCATAGAGCATCATCTAGCATTGTAACCCAATCTTTCCATAGTTTTACAATGTCATCTCTAAAATATGTTGTTTTTAGTTAGATACCTCTACTTGGATAGAACTTGTGGGTGGTAGAGGTGGAAACTTTATACCTCAATCTGTACTTTCTTAGTAGTGCTTCAAATTGTATTTCTATAAAGTGGGATCCTCTATTACTTATGACAGTTCTCGGGACTCTGAACCTATAAAAAAACACTTTGTTGAAATTTCATGACTTCATTTGAATCACAGGTCGAGGTGTCCATGACATCAACCCATTTAGAAATGTAGTCTATGCCCACAAATATGTATTGGTGCACATATAATGACACGAATAGCCCCATGTAATCTATTCCCCAAACACCAAATATCTCCACCTCAATCAAATATTTTAGAGGCATATCATTTCTCTTTGATATGTTTCTAGTTCTTTGGCAAACATCACACATATGTAAATAAGGTTGAGAGTTCTTAGATAAATAAGGATGGTAAAATGGTGATTGTAAGACTTTGGCGACAACTTGGTCTACTCCCAAATGTCCTCCATATGGTACAACATGACATTTCTAGAGGATACACGAGGGTTCCTCCTCTTGTATGCATCTACAATAAAGGTTGCTAGGGCATTTTCAAAACAAAAGAGGGTCCTCCTAGTAGTAATTTTCCAACCCATAAAAGAATTTATTCTATTGATTATAAGTTATATTTAGCAGTAATTGCTGGCATGCAGTATAATTGCATATGTATCTTTACCAAGGTATGAATTAATCAACAATTCAGGCAAACATCAGTGACTCATATGCATACAAATCAATAACAGGTAGAGAGATACCTCCTTATACCACCAATCTAAGATAGGTACTCAACTATGGCATTCTCTAATCCTTTTTTATCCACTATCTCATGGTCAAACTCTTACAGAAGTTGTGTCTATCTCAATAATAGAATCCTTGTTTGTCATTAGATATTTATTTGCTCTGTGATTTGTGGAGACAATGACTTTGGACCTAGTGGATATAGTCTAAATTTGTATAAAAAATTAATTATTGCAAGCATATACCTTTTTATGTTGGTTTTATTGACTCGTGCTTCATCTAGGGTTCATCTTTCATAGTTTATAACGTGGTGTTGTTTTGTCTTTCTTTTTCCCTAGAACAATAGCTATTGCATGATCACTCGCATCACACATCAACTCAAAAGGGAAAATTCCAATTAGGAGCTTGAATAATGGGAGATGAAGAGATGACATTCATCATGGTGTGGAGTGCTTTTAAGAAGTCCTTGTTAAAGATAAACAATACATATTCCAGGAGCAGGCTAGACAGAGGCCTAGAAATCTTTGAAAAATTATTAGTGAACCATTGATATTATCCAACGTATCCCAAGAAGCTACCAAAATCAACAATTGAAGAAGGCAGGGGAATCTTTGATATTAATTTCACCTTGTTTTGATATACTTCAATTCCTTTCTCAGGTGTCTTGCGCTCCAGTACTATATCTTCCTATACCATGAAATGGCTTTTCTTCCAAATCAATACAGAATGTTTCTCCTCACATCTTTACAATAGTATAGAGAGATTCTTTTGGAAATTTGCAAATGATGATCCATATATAGAAAAATGTTCATAAAAACATTCATTATATCATCTATGAGGTTTGCATATATTGAGGGCATGCATCGTTGGAAGGCCATTAGAGCAATGCATAGGCCAATTGTCATTCTTCAAAATGTATACGGTTCATAAATGCAAGTAAAAGTAGTCTTCTTCATGTCATAATGATGGATGGGGACCTGGTAGAATATTGAATATCCATACATGTAGAAGAATTAAAAGTGATGAGCTATATATTCCAAAACATGATCAATAAAGGGTATAATGAAGTTATCTCTCTTGGTGTATGAGTTCAACTTTCAGTAATATATGCACATCCATCACCCTATAACTACTTGAGTGGCAAGTTGTTCCCCATTTTCTCTCCTTACCACACATACCCCCTTTCCTAGGTACAACACAAATTGGACATACCAAGTACTATCACTTTTAACGTCTATGGTACCTACATCGTACATCATGATTACTTCTTTCTTGACAACTTCTCTTATTTTTTTCTTTAAGACATCTTTGCCCTTAATAGTCTGGAATTGGAATATTATTCCAAATGAATCCTACACATGCAAACTACTAGACCCATGCCTTTTTACGTCATCTATTGAGTATCCCAAGGAAATCCTTCTTAGAATTAAATCAAAAACCAATAGACCCTTTTTCTCTTCCAAGAGGGAAGAGTTGATGGATCGGATTTGTCACTTCTTCATGAATAAATTTGTTTTAAAGTCCATATGGGTGTTCCTTTGACTCTGAAAGGGATTCATAATTTGCCTCATAAAAATGCATCCTCTTCAATGAGATACAATTATTCATCTTGGTTTATATTCCTTCTAAGTTTTTTAGGATAGATCCACTTCTTCCTCATTTTTGTATAAGTAAGACAATAGGTCTTAAATTTTAGGGTCAAAAATATTACTGAACTGATTTATCATTATTCTCATCAGGGGATCTCCCAAACATTTTTCTCTTGGATTACGACACACATCTAGTTGTAGTAGTTTGTGAAGTGAACATATTCCACTTGGGAAGGTCCCTTCATTGAGTCAACTTTGAAGCATATGTGGTCCTTTGTGACATGGATGGTGGTGATACCTCCTTTGATATCGATACGAGCTCTCGCTATTGAGAGGAAGGGTAATCCAACTATCATAGGATGGGTCAGGTCCTTGATTGTGTCTAGTATGGAAACATCACATGGTATGAAGCAACTTTCCACTATGACTACCACATTATTTACAACTCCAACTGGACTTGTGAAGGAATCATGCCCGCATTACCATGTTAGTCAAACCCAACCTCCTGACCAAAGTCACAGGTATTAAAATTATGCTTTCCCCAAGAACCACAGATGCATGCCTTTCTATGGAGTCACCAAAATGGAAAGGTAATGCAAATGCACACATGTATTTATGCTTGGTAGGCATAGTTGCCTGAGAAAAAGTGTTGGACATTTCAACAAGTTTTATAGTCTCTACTTCACTTCCCCTACACCTTTTAGTAATAAGGTCTTTGATGAACTTGGTGTAGATAGGCATCTCCTCTATCACATCAAGAATGGAATGTTTAAGCAACTGTTTTAACCGCCATAATGATTTTTATGCACCTATTTGCAAGATGAGATTTAATAATCCCATGATAGAAAGGAACATGAGGCACATAAGGGTCCACTTTAGTGGATTTTTATTTATATGAAATAGATCCCTATGAGGCCTTTAACGTCTTACCTTTATTTGTTGATCCTCCCTTTGTAGCATTGGTTGCACCTTTTTTTGCATGTTTGACCTCTGTCAAATTAGATTTTTCTATGGTAAATAGAGAATTCGTGACTGTGCCCAACCTTAAAGTGGCCATATTCTTAGTTACATGCCCTCTAGGATGTTCTCAGTAGTGATGGGAGAGGTGCCATTTGGATGTCTAATTGCTTGTGCTAATGAAGCTTAATGTTGTTGTATTGTTAAAGGTCAAATATTTATGATTAACTATCCCTATATGCATCTATCTCAGCTTGCCAGTCTTGGTAATTCTGCTCCTTCCTCCCCTCAGGCCAATGAGCTATGTGCTCTTGGTATGACTTGGGATGAGCAGAATGCTCATTGGCCCAGTCGTCGCTTCAATCCTTCTATTGACAAGGAGATGCCTAACTGGGCTGATGACAAGACTGTTGATGTTGGTGATGGTGAGGATGTTGGTGCTGCATATGACAATGGTGATGGCTATGATGGCTTCGCTGGTGACTCTGGTGATGAAGGCGATGCTACTGCACCTTCAGACAGAGATGATGACTACAAGCCTAATGTCGAGGAAGATGATGTTGTGGATGATGTATATATAGATGACCTAGATATCTAGATGTTATTAGTTTTTAGTCTAGTTTTCTGATCGTATATATCTTTCTAGGCTATTTTGTATAAGAAACATCTGGGCACATGATCTGAGTTGTACCATTTTATCCTTAGCTTTGATCACTTTTGACTTGTAGTTGTTTTTATGAGAACTTGCATTCTGGTTTGTAATCCATATTTTGTGCACTCTTACTCTTTGATCTATTATATCTTATGAGTTGGTTCCGTATTTCACCATATTTTGATTATGGCTTAGCATGTTTTGGTTCTCTCATCCCTGTTTGATGTATATTTTTGAGATTGCATGTTTGGATATATGCTTGGTTGTGTTTGGAGAAGACCTACTTATATGCTCTTCTAACCCCCTTTCTTTTTGAAAATGTCAAAAGGGGGAGAGGAATTCAATGTCTTGAAACTCAATCATATTTCTATTCATTATCATATTGCTATTTATTGCTTATGTGATCCTTTTCTTATTTAGTACATGCTTTATTATGTGACTTACTAAAGGACCATATAGTACATGCATGTTATATTGATTTGTGTAGATAGAATAACTATGCATGTTAAATTAAACATAGATTGAGGGGGAGAAAATTCACATTGTTCAAATCTTGAATCCCCCTAATTCAGAAGGCAAATGTAAAATTTCAATATCCTTTTCAATATGTTTGAGGAATGGTTTGTCATTGTCAAAAAGGGGGAGAATGTTGACCTAGAGGTTATACATTGTCAATATTTTGATAATGACTTAACCATTCCATTCATATGAATCTAATATGTGTATTCAAGATTGATCTTAGGCTTTAGGTACATGAAAAGGATGAATTTACAAAAGCCCTAGCTTGTCAAAGTTCAAGTCAAATGCAATGCAAGTGTGCTAATAAGGAAATCACTTTAAATGACCTTAGAATTTTTTTATAATCACTTGTATTGATGATATGACTTGTAACTAAGATGAGAAAAATATGTGGGACACTTAATACCAAGTTTTAATCACTTATTTGCCAAATTAGAAAATCAATCAGAGGCTATTGATCGGTTGAGTTACAATCTCGACCAATCCCATGGATTGATTTTCTAAAAGTAGCAATCAGTCGAGTTGTGCATTCACAGAACTCGACCAAATGACCTTTTGACCAAATGCAATTTTGGCTGATCGGTTGAGTTTCCTAGCACAAACTCGACTGATAGTTTGAAAATTGGGTTTGTCTTTTAGTCGATCGGTCGAGTTACCTTTTATTTAAAATCGACCGAATGCACTATACAGAAAATGCACAAAAAGTAATTATAACTGTTGGTGACTTGTTTGGATGAAAATAGATTCATTGCCTTATGCAAAAATGGCTATATTTTGGCCCTAAGTATTCCCCAACTCAAGGGAGCACCTTTGGCTATAAATTGGACCCCTTGGAGTTCATTCCAAGTTTTCTCATTCACTACATTCAAGGTCCTTGCTATAGTTGAGTGTGCTACTACTCCTTGAGCCCCTTTCTCTCTCTAGTTTACACTTCTTTTTGTGATTTGTGAGTGAGTTATGCTTATTGTAAGAGAGCTCCACCTTTGTACATGTAAATCTCTCAAATATTCCACTACTTCCCTATCCCCTTCTCTCATGAAGAAAAGCTAAAGCAAGCTCCATCGAGTGAAGAAGGAGCTATAGCTAGTCCTCTTCAAGGTTGTTGAAGAGGTGGTGATCTTCTCCAAGTGAAGGATAAGGCAAAGGTTGAAGATCCAAGAGGAGAAGCAAAGTCCTTCAAGGCAGAAGACTTGAGCTTGAATGGGTAAGACCTAGGTGAAGGCTGAAGACTCAAGCTAAGTGGGTAAGTTCCTTGGTAAGGTGGACATCTCCTTGTGATTGGATGGGTAAGTCCTTTGGTGGTCTTTTGCTGTAAATATCTTTGGTGATATAATAGATAAAAACACTTGCAAAGTCCTAGAGGTTGACCTCTCTAGGTAGTGGACTGACTCACTTCTAGTTTGAAGTGTGGAACCACTCTAAATCCCTTTGTCTAGTACTTGCTATCAATCTCTCTCATCCTTGCTATGCTTGTTTAGATAGGACTTCAAATTGCCATTTAGCTATTGATCCAAATTGATATAATTTGAAGGTCTAATCTATTTTTTGAGAATTTGTGTAGCTCTATACACCCCCCATCTAGAGCCCTTAGATCCAACAAAGATCACTTTAAACCTAGGTTTGGCCAAAACCCTAGTAGAGACCCAAATACCAATAATTATGAAGAACCATGTATTAATGAAGATTAATAATTTTTAATCAAGTGACGACTAGATATTTATATGGTGAAGGATTATTTTGAATTACTTATATGGCTATGGTTTTCTTGGTTGAATGCATGATATGCATATATGCTCTACTATTTTTCAAATATTGGATGTAGTGATACTATGTAGTACTTGATGTTTTGTCACCAAAAAACATTATTTAAGCTTGGATATTTTGTAGTTATTGAGGTTCTCATTCTCCCCCTTATGAGGGATGTGTTAATATTGACTAGTAAACCTCCATAGAGTACAAGGTTTATGAGGAAAGATCCTAGAGTACTTGGTATAGGCCCAATATTTATGTTTTAGTACTAGTCCACGTTGGTAATTCAAGTCAACTAGAAAAATGAATAAAATTAACACATTTTTCTATTTTAAGAACTGTTTTCATGATCTTTTTTTCATTCAGAAAATCTTTGCAATTTATGAAAACCTTAAATACATGAATATTTCTACCCATGTACACAACACCTTGTGTGTTGATCCACTTGTTTCACATATATTTTAGGTTCAGAGCAATAATGGGAGTAAATATAGGAAGTGAGAAAGTGTACATGTTGTGCCTATTGTGTAAGATTCTAGTTAGTATACATGTTCAAACTTGTGAAAGCCTCCTTTTACTATGTAAATGTAAGTTGTAATTATTTATATTGTAAGTTTACATGTTGAATGTTGAGGTTGTTATGGTTTATGCTTATGGTTATTTGTTCGTGTATGGCATAGTGCTTCCACATCACACTTTGAGTAATGTTTTTGGAGTTTGTCCTCTTGTCCCCTTAGGGTTTAGGGATGTCAAAATTTTTGGACACTACAGTTTGTATTAGAGCATGAACAATAGACACAACTAGCAATTTCTCACCATGAAACACAAACTATATTTTACCTTAAACTTGAAACCCTAGAAGCTTAGTGAGTTTTTATACAAAGACTAGGTTTGACTTAGCCTCTAGGTTAGAATTTAGATTTCTGAGAACTAGGTTTAGAAAAGTATGTTAAACCTTGTCCATATAGAGCTCATATGTATAGGGTATATGCACTAGTCTGCACCATGTTCTTATTCATTTTACTAGGTGACATGGCATTGGACTCTACTGTGTGTGACACACTTGGTTTCTCTTATTTGGTTTTGTTTCCAATCAGCTCGAGACTCGAAAATTTTCTTGGATGCCCATTTTATCTTAGAAAAATTTATAATATCTTATTATATATGAAAGTAAATATAAAAATATGTCCCAACGCACATGAGAGGAGGTGGTCATGCAACCTAAGTGAAAGGTAGTGACATCATTTTAGAAGAGAGAGTAGTCCTGGATTTTTTTATAGAGTCTTACTAGAATATGTGGTAGATAAAATAGATGATAGAATGATATGTATGTAAGAATATGGATAATTGTTCTAAGTTTTATTTGTACTAATCCATGTTTTTCTTTAGGTTTGAATCCAATTTTCTTGATGATGATAGTATGTAGGCTTGTCTTACCTAACATAGTCTAAGTTAAGATAAGGGGATATTTATGCGCCTCAAGCTCTCTTACAAGGGATAATATATATAGTTAGGATGAGATATAGGGTGAACTTTAGAGAGAGAGACACCCACAAGGAGAAGGGTATATGACCTAACATCTAAGATATGATAAATATGTGAAATGATGTGTCCTAAGATGGTCTAATCCTGATTAGATGAGTTGAGTCCTTATGCATGATTCATGTGTATGATGTACATCCTAGATGTGCAATTTGGGTAGAAAGAATGGGTAGAAAACTCATGATGTCAAAGTCAATCCCTTAACTAGGTCCCAACTTAAATGAATTAATCTTGTGAAGTTCATCATTTGTTGTAAGTAATATGATATATGAAAGATTGGTTCTGGGAGTAAAATGCATTGAGTGTGATATACTCACACTTATTGTTCCTTCCACTTCTCCTTCCTGATATATGATGCTAGAAACCTTACTTGAGATACTAAGTTGAGTTATGCATGAAAATTCATCAAATAAGCTTGACCAATTCTACATTCCCCCTATCATACATGAAAGAATTAGTTTGAAATCATGATCTTGGAATAATATATATTTGCATCATAGATTACATGATCACCAAAGTATGGTGACTAACCTCAATCCTTCTAAATCTAAGCTTCTAGTTTGAGGATAACTCACACAATTGGGTGAAACCCTAATATTCAAGAATGTTAAGTAAGCCCATCTCAAGTGATAAAATCATAGTATGATGTTGATTATAAACCACAATAATGATTTTAAGTGTTATAATTTAGATAATTAATGACATGAAACCTCAATATCACCTCATGACGGTTATTTGGGATGAAACATGAACTTTGAGATATGCTTCTAAAAAGAATGTTTGAGCAAAATGCTAGTTCATATGGAATCAGAAACGTGATTAGTATTATAAAGAATGTCAAGTTATAACCAAAGGACGTAAATGATGCTTCAACCTATATAAGGTGGGGTGGGTACACCCTAGATTCTCTAAATCCTAAGATGATATCCTAGAGTACATGCAGAACTATGATAGACTTGGCACCTAGAAGCATTGACCTATAAGAAGTTGGACTCCTTTTTATCACTTGGAGTATGTGACTAGTTGAATTTTTAGGAAGAAATTCCATATAAGGTAGGGTGAATGTGATGGAACCAATTTAGGACTTGATAACCTATATAGTATTCTAAGACCATAAGTGTTTTGTATCTTATTAAATTCAATTGATGAATTTGTTAGTTAATTATGAATTATTTTGACCTAAAATATATGATTATAGATAATGTTTATGATGATGATGTGTGAATTCATTCATTCATGATGAATAGCTTTTATTGATTGACTTGGTTATTTATGTACCCAAGAGGTCCCTTTAGTAGTCACAATGAGCTAAAGTGGTCAATTGATGAGCCCTGAGGTGTGTTAGTATCATAGTAAGTGTTTTTGGACTTTTTGGATCAATACTTGGTGATTACTTTAATTGAGTTGAAGGTTTATACATCTTTTCTATAATATTATTTGAAGAATATATTTAAATGTACATATGATGGGATTTTGGTCTCAAAGATTTCTAGTTGAGAGATTATACATTTGAGGAACTATGTTCGAAATTTGATAACAACTAGAGGTTATTACTAGAAGATAAGTGTTGAAAGACATGATTGACCCATTCAACTAGTGCACATGAACGTTGTTGCTAACAATTATCGACTTAGGTCTGTGACAAATATATGTCACACTACCCAATAAGTGGGAACCAAGGATAATAAGCATGTCATTATATGGCCCACTGACTTTTTAAGGATATGATGACTCTGGAGACATCTTTTACCTCCAAACATGGAGGAACATATCATGGTTTAGGTGTCATTTACATTCGATGTAGGTGTGAACAATGACATTATATTTTGTTTGCAAAATCACAATCTCTATAAGAACTAGAACATATAGGCCTCTCTTATTGGAATAGTGGTTCCCTAGAGAGGGAGAACGAGCCAAATGCTTCTTGGATTTCTTCATCATCGTTACTCATAGCGAGAAGTTAGAGGTAGTCTAAGATTTTAAGAGGTGGATTGAGACTGTTGAGAAGGGAATAATGACACTTGTTAGATATAGAAGCTAGAGGATGGTTTATTTTGGTCTTGGAAGAGGTATAGGGTATCCTGTGAACCTCTCTTTGTTGAGAGGAAACACTATTTTTGGGGCTCCTCCCTACACAAACAATGAAAGGTTTTGGTGAAGTAGCATCAAATGAGCTCCTATGGAGCTTACAAAATCATCATAAGAGCAAAGGGATTCCCATAGAGAGAATACCTCTTTTTCATGGAAACTCCTCTGCCAAAATAGCAGATCACATTGGAGAAAGTCACTTCTGGTTACCTGATGCCTTATGATTTTGTCATGGAGGCTCCTTATCCCATGTATTATGTGGCAGTGGAAGAATATAGTGAGATGAAGCCCTCCACCAGTGATGTCACTGCTATAGACATAGCGTATAACGTCACATTTAGAGGTGTCAGTTGTATCCAAAAAAACCGACGCCTAAACCCTACAACGTTGGCTAAAAACACAAACCGACATCTATATGTGAAGACTGGCCAAACACGGGTATCACTTTTTATTTTGTGTCGGTTGCTCAATAAGAAAACGATGCCTAAAATCGCCTGCCAAATCCAATTTTTCCAGTGCAAAAAAATTACCTCCAAAATTTCACATACGGCGTCGGTTGTTTACCAAATAACCGACAACGAAAGATTTTTCACAAGATAGAAATCATTCCATTTTTGTCTTCAGTTTTCTTATAATAACCGACGCCGATGTGTGTTCACACGCTGTCCCCGCAAAATTTTTTACCCCCCAAATTTCTCAATTGGCGTTGGTTTTAGATGGCAACCGACGACTATGGTTATAATTCAAGAACATTTTTTTTTTCGGCGTATGTAGATAGACGTCGATTTTGTTAGTTGTAAGCGATGGCTAATATGGAACATATGTGTCGGTTTTTTGTGGTGACTGATGCTTGTGGAACATAGGTGTCATTTTTTATTAATAACTGACGTCGATAATTTACTTAATAGCACCCGCATGGCCGCGCGAACCAGACTCTCTATTTCATTGCGTCGTCGACTGTTTGAGTACCTAGGTCTCTAGAAATTCCCACTGTCGATGCCCACCCCACCGTTAGAGGAGCTTTGCTCACCTCTGGAGAAGCTCACCACGCCACCGGAGCCCACTGTCGGCCGTAGCTACTCCTACCGTCAGAGAAGTGAGCCTTGCTCCCCCCACCGTCAACGAAGGCCCTGCCACCGGAGCTACTAGCAGAGGTGTGAAGGAGGCTACTGGAGCTCCAGGAAGGCTTCTGTGGAGGTCATCGCAGGCGGCTGGAGCTCGAAGGTTGCTATGGAGGCTACTCCTGGAGCTCTAAGGCTACTTCTCGAAGGCTGACCTAGCCGAGCTCTCTGTTGGAGCCTGAAGGAGCTCGCTAAAGCTACAAGTAGGTTAATTTTTGATGCCATAACATAATGCATAAATACAATGATGAAATTTATGCATAAATATAATTATTTTGATGCCTAGCAACACTCTATGTTTTCTTTTAATTGAATTTAATGTCAAAACAAAACACATATAACTTGATTATCATTGTTAAGAGATAAAATTCCTTAGTTGCAGTTAAGTATTCATCAATTTGATTAGTTTCATGAGTTTTATACATATTTCTCCTCATAAATAGTTAATTATGCATGGTTCTATACATCTTGCTAGTATAAACCAATTTATGTCCTAACAACACAATGCATAAATACAATGATGTAAAACCCTATTTTGTAAAAGGTATTGCATATAAACTAAAAAGTTGTTACCTCAGATCATATAAAACTATAATTTCTAAACCTAGAAACACGTCCAAGATTTACTCATTAGGAGTAAACCTTGGATAGTCCCCAATTTGGGACTATTTTTTAACTCTTCATCTCACTTAGGATGTAAGTGTATAATTTGAACTCTGGGCTGTGTTACTACCTCAGATTTGAGGAATGTGATGAGAGGATCATTATGCTGGTTGCCTATTTGACCCCTAATTGGATATTGGGTGCATGTTTCCGTAATGCTATTAATTCTTCCTGCTCCTCTAAAATTGATGTATATTGACCCCTAATTAAAACATTATAACAGAATTAAATCATGCATTTGTGTTGTTGCAGGTGTTGAATTGAGTTGATGTGCTTGTGCTCTTGGGGCTGAATTGAGTTGTTGTGTCATCCATTTGTGTTGTTGACTTGCATATATTTCTTCTTCAACCTTTCAAGTGAGCTATACTATTCTCACTCTCCCAATGTGCCATTAGGCTTCATTTTGATTCAAATCTTTGATATATGGAATCATATATGGTTTATTTACTATTTAGTATTTACTAACAAACATGATTAAATGATGTTACACAAAGCTTAGGATATGAATGATGAAACTAGGATTGTAGGTATAAGAATGACAACATACATGTATTTGTTAGCCTAGAAACCCGTCTAAGATTTACTCATTAGGAGTAAATCTTGGATAGTCCCCGATTTGGGACTGTTCTTGAACACTTAATCTCACTTAGGATGTAAGTGTATAATGTGTATTGGGTTTTCAAGAAAATTTTGGTAGCATTTCCGTGTTTGTTCTCTAAGTACATATGTACTTGGAGAACAACAGGGAAATGCTGATGAAATTTTCTTGAAAACACAATACACATTATACACTTACTAGTGAGATTAGGTGTTCTAGAATGGGATAGGTAGTACACATTTATTATATATAAGACCTTAAACCCTAAACTTTTAACCATAAAACCTAATCTTTTAACCCTAAACCCAAATATATACTTGTTTTCTCTTTGATCATAGAATGGATAGATCATTGATGTACATTCCAAATCACTGCACCCCAGAGTTTATTTCTGGTCTTGATCAATTTAGTAGATTTGCCGAGGAACATAGGAAATAATATGGAGATAGGTTCTACTGTCCATGTAGGCATTGCGGTAACAACTTGAAAGTCAACACTGGTGACGAAATCAAAAGTCATGTCATGTGCAACAGGATTGTACAAGGCTATAAAGAATGGCACTGGCATGGAGAGATTTCAAACCTGAAATCAGTGGATGTCGATAGCAATACTTGTGTGGAAGAAGAAATTGTCTCCGATGACGTAGATGTGAACAAACCAGTTCCAATAGACATCATTGATGCGATGCTAGATAGTTGTGCGGTAGAGCACACCGATCCACCTCCCATGTATAGAAACATTGTGCATGATGCTGAGATACCATTATACATAGGTTGTACTAAGTTTATGAAGGTTAGCGCTGTGTTGAGATTGTATAAGTTGAAAGCTAACAATAGATGGAGCGAAAAAAAGCTTCACGTCATTGTTGTCTTTATTGAAAGAAATTCTTCCTGAAGGAAACGAGCTTCCAATCTCAACATACCAGTTAAAGAAATTGTTGTGCCCAATGAGAATGGAGGCCAAGAAGATACACACATGCCTGAATGATTGTGTATTATTTCAAAAGGACTATGTGGATTTGAAAGATTGTCCAAATTGTTGTGCGTCAAGGTATAAATTGACAACTTTGGGGGAGTCCAAAACTGGTTTTCCTACCAAGGTGATGTGGTATCTACCTATAATATCATGATTTCAACACTTGTTTGCCAAACTGATAGATGCGAAGAATTTGAGGTGGCATGCAGATGTTAAGAAAAATAATGATGGGATCCTACGACATGCATCTGATTCCCCACAGTGGAAGAAGATTGATTTATTGTACCCTAAATTTGGTGAAGAAGTTAGGAATCTAAGACTTGGGTTTTGTACAGATGGGATGAATCTATATGGGACATTGAGCAGCCAACATAGCACTTGGCTAGTTATGCTTATTATATACAATCTTCCTCCCTGGTTGTGTATAAAAAATAAGTATGTTATGCTGTCATTGTTGATATCGGGCCCTAAACAACTTAGAAATGATATCGACGTTTATCTTGAAACTTTGATTGATGACTTAAAGAAACTCTGGGGTGAAGGTGTGATGACCTATGATGCTTCACGAAGAGAGACATTTCGTTTGCACGCTATGTTATTTTGCACTGTTAATGACTTTCCAGCATATGAGAATTTGTCTAGATATAGTGTCAAAGGATCTAAAGTGTGTCCTATATGTGAAGAGAACACCGATTCAATACGACTAAAACATGGCGGCAAGACTGTATATCTTGGTCATCGAAGGTTTCTTCTAAAATTCCATCTGTATCATAGGTTGCGCAAAGCATTCAATGGACGGAATGAGGAGCATAGTTCACCTAAACCTATACCAGGGGAGGTTGTTTATGAAAGAGTAAAAGACTTTTCCATTGAATTTGGTAAGAGATCACAATGTACCATGGCCACACAGAGTGACAAATCTTTATTCAAGAAGAAGTCAATATTTTGGGATCTTCCTTATTGGAGTTCTTTGGCAGTCATGTATTGTATCGATGCATTGCACGTTGAGAAAAATGTCTGTGATAGCGTCATTGGTACTCTATTGAATATACCAGGTAAGACTAAAGATGGGATAAAATCTAGAATGGACCTACATGAAATGGGAATAAGGACAGAATTAACAGAAGTAGTTAGTAGCGATCAGAGAACATACTTACCTCCCGCTTGTTATACGTTGTCTAGAAAGGAGAAGAAAGCTTTTTGTGAATGCTTGGTAAATGTTAAGGTGCCACATGGTTACTCATCCAACATCTGTAGATTGGTATCAATGAAAGATCTGAAGTTGATAGGTCTTAATTCTCATGATTGTCACACTCTAATGCAACAAATATTGCCCGTGGCAATTCGATATATTGCTGAAGCATGTAAGGTTTGCAATCACCAGACTTTGTTTCTTTTTCAATAGTCTGTGTAGCAAAGTTATTGACCCTGATACTCTCGATAAATAGCAAAGAGAAGTGGTTGTTACCCTACATCAGCTTGAGATGTATTTTCCTCCTTCGTTCTTTGATATCATGGTACATCTTGTTGTCCACTTGACTGCGGAAGTAAAAATGTTGGGACCAATTTTCTTGCATTGGATGTATCCCTTTGAACGATACATGAGCATTTTTAAAGGTGATGTTCAAAACTGTTATCGGTCTGAAGGGAGTATTATTGAGGGTTATGTGGCGAGAGAGGTTATGGATTTTTGTAATGACTTTCTGAGTGGTATGACGCTCCTGTTAATGACAAGAATATTGAGGAGCATTTTGGCAAAGGAATTTTGGGATCATGGATGAAAGTAATCAATCATGAGTAGTTGGAACAAGGTCACTTATATATTTTACACAACATCGACGAAGTGAGTGTTTATATCGAGGAACATACCAATTTCATCAAGAGATAATATCCTCAAGCCAATTCAATGTGGCTTGCTAGAGAGCATAACAAGACATTTATTAAGTGGTTTGAAGATAAAGTCTTACATCAACTATATCAAACACCAGATAATCTTACTGAAACTATCAAATGCCTTGTCTTTAAACCAAAATTGAATGTTATGTCTTATGAAGGGTTTGACATAAATGGATTTTTATATTACAAAAAGCGTCAAGATGATAAGAGTGTCGTCCAAAACAGTGGGGTCACCCTTCAAGCGTCTTCATTGTTTTTTGCAAGTGCAAAGAATAAGAGTCCACATGAAGCTAAAATGTCATATTATAGTGTCATTGAAGACATATGGGTGTTTGACTACGTAGATTTACTTATTCTGCTCTTCAAATGTAATTGGGTTGATAACACCAAAGCAGTTATAGTGGATGAATTGGGTTTCACATTAGTGAACTTTGAAAAGATTGGCGAGAAGGGTGAACCATTCATATTGGCATCACAGGCGAAAAAAGTATTTTATATTGATGATCCTGCAAATGATAAATGGTTAGTTGTTCTTCATGGTAAAAGATAGTTCATTGAAGATCCTATAGATGAAGAAGAGTACTATGATAAGTATGATCCTGCCAACACCACCAAATATTGAAGCTAATGATGACTTGTATGTGCACGGAGATCACAATGAAGGATTGTTAATTGATAAAAGATCGCAATATTAGAGGCGTGCATGTTTATATATTTTTAAGTGTTTTATTTTTCTGAATGTGAAATTTACAATGTTTTATTATCTTCTAGTTATGTCAAATGGTAACTGTTTGATTTTTTAATGAAACCTTCAGATGGCTGAGCATGAGCATGATGACCATGATGATGATTACTGTGAGGGTGAGGATATCAATGCGCCGCCTCACAATGTAAGTTTTAAAAATATATCCTATATTTCTATCTATATGTCCATTTATAGTTATATCCTGTAAGTGTGTTTATTTTGTCAAATTTTAGGTTGATGATGTACCCCCTGAAGAACTTGGGGCACTTGATGAGCAGCAAAAAAAAATTGAAAAAGTGAGGGGCATAACTATGATGAACAAGTTACTACAATAAAGGGGCAATGGACCCAAACTGGCTATGGATTTTGATCATGCAGAAAATCCAGTTGGAGTGAACCGCAACTCATTTATTTCATATCTTGGGGTTCTTACTCTAGCCATTGTAGTCCGAATTTTGAATCTTGACATAAAGTTCCTAAGGTAAATAAAGACTTAGTATGAAAGGAACTATGCGTGAGTTATTATTATTTGCAATTCCATTTTTGTAGATTACTAATTTTTAGGATCCTAGTTAATACCAATTCAATTTTGCAGAGTATATTTGATCTGGATGAAAAGCTACATCGTAAATGTGTGATGCAACGCTGTGGAAGGGTCCTAAGGAACTATAGGACAAATCTCACCTGAGATTACATACACGATGCTGAGAAGAGGTTCTTGATTGATTTCTAATTCTAGACATTGATCACTTTTTGACTAACTCTACACTAATAATTTTTATTTGTATTCTCTTTAAAAAATAAAGTTAGGAAGAAGGCAACCACTATGCAATGGAACTACTTGGACCCCAAAGACTGGGAGGAGTTTGTTATCCAAAGAAAAATAGATGAATTCAAGGTATTAAGCGCCACTCCCAATTTAATTAATATACGTTCTTATGTATTCACCTATTCAAGATTAACATTTAGTGTTACTAACCAAATCAATGTGCTTACTAACAAGGCTATTAGCGATGATCAAAGAGAAAGGGGTGCACTGAATGTGCATGACCACACAATAGGTCCAAGAGGCTATGCAAGTGTTCGCCAAAGACTACATGCTGAGTCTACTGCTCAATCTGTTGCTATTCAGGAGTCTGTAGAGTCCTCTACTATTGGTCCCGCACCTCTACCTCACCATGCTATGTGAATAGATGGGAGGCAAAATAAGAAGGGAGATATAACGAAGCCCACAACTACTGAGACGACTGCAAAAATGGTAAAATTCAACTCTTGGAGCAATCGATTTTGATTATTGTTATTTTTACTTACTAATTTCTATTGATGGCGATTAACGGGAGCATCACGAGCAGAGAAAGGAAGGCAAGTTCATCCCTGAGGGCACAAGGGATGAATTGAAAGTTGCTCTTGGTAACCTAGAGCATCCTGGACGTGTTAGGGGTGGAGGCGCTGGTGTGGGCATAAAAGCATTCTTTGGGCCATCACAATGCAAATCTGTCCTAAAAGAGGAACTATCAAATGTTGAGGTAACATGTTCTTTTTTTAGAATGTTATTACAAAAGGGAATTCAATAATAAAAAGCTAGCATTTATTTTGTCCATGTATAGGTAGATGAGTTAATTAATAGGAGAGTCGAGGAAGCACTTGATAGGAGAGTCGAGGAAGCACTTGATAAGAGACTCAATGAAGCAATTAGCAAGTGGCAGGCGTCTCAGCCTGCCACTCAGACAGTACCTGTGGTGTGCTGCTCTTCTCCTACTGTAGAGGTGGTTGGGAGTAATCCTGTAGACCCACCACCTAGCACATCCGATGTAAGTATATTTATGACATATATAGTAGCTAGTAATTTCAAGATGAAATGTTTATGTATATATGTATATAGTATTCTTTACGTAAATTTGTAGGGGTTGAAGCCATGTCATCTAAAAAGACAAGAATATATCATTGCAGAGGCACATGCTTACCCAGCCCTTCCAGGGGACATGTTTCATGGGACTCCAGTACCAGCTGGTGCGGTTCGTGTGAGTCCGATACATGTACTCCTCAATTGGAGGGATCTTCCATTGCCATATGCCCACCCAGATTCTGAAACGCTTGGCGAGGCAGAAGGCGGAGTGATAATGTGGCCCAAAGCAAATGTCGTCTATACTAATTTTGTATGGTAAATTTACATTACATTAATTTGTTAGTGTGTATGTATGAGTCAATTGATCTGAAATTATATATATAGGTCAAAAGGAAGACACCCGCTACATCTCGGCCTCTACCTCCACCTCCTAAAGTACCAAGTTGGCTTCCAAGGGACCTACACACCTCGTTAGGTCCTAATTGTAGGGGTATGGTAGTATGGATAGACGAACATGATCCAAATTTCCCTATAAATGTTTCTATTCCGGAGGATGCTGTAGGTCAAACATACGATAACAAGCTATTTATATAAGATATTTTGGAGTTTTTTCATTATGATTGACTGAATACATCTATGATAGAGCTATGGATATAGTGAGATCTTGTTTATACATCCATATACCTTGTTTTATATATGGTGATCTGGTTTCTTATATATTAATGCATATGTAATACATGTTTTGCAGCCACTCACACATGATATGTACAAATTTTTCATTTTCCCATGTGGGATTTTTGGTTCCATCTTTGATTAGTCTTGTAGATAAAGACCCTTCTTCAACTACTTCATACTACTGTGGTGCTTTTAAATATTTTGGTAAAAAAAAGAAGATGGTGATAATAGCTCCATTCAATGTCGAGTAAGTTTACTTTGCTTATAATTTGGACTTAAGAAAATTACATTTCTATTGTGGATTTTGAGTTATTAATTTTTAACATTCTTACCTATAGTGGTAGGCATTGTGAGTTACTAGTTATTGTCCCTAGGACATTCACTATCTATTATCTAGATCCTACGAGGAATGAATTGAATACATTATATGGACACACAATGAAAAAGCAATTATTCCTGTGGGAAATATTTCATATTTTTATATTTGTTAACATCACTTATTACATTACTATTTAATTATACAATTTAATGTGTTACATTAACATGTAGGGCTTTAGATGAGTTCAAAAGAGCTAGAGGAAAGGTCTCCAAGAAAAAGAATCAGTCACTAATTTGGGAGAATGTGAAAGTAATTTCCCAACTCCAATGTATATATTATTTATGTGAACTATCCTTATTTGTATTTTTGAATATTTTGTATGTTTCAATTTATAGTGTGCTACACAAGACAATGGTTGGGCATGTGCATACTATGTGATGCGATTTATGGACCTAATCATCAAACATGCTACAATGGAAATCAATACTATACATAAGGTATTATATATAGTCTCATTAGATAATATGAAATATATCAATCTTATTATATATTATTAATTATATATACGTCATTCTCTTTGTAGGTGTTTAAAGCTGACTTGACTACAGGTGGAAAGATATTAGATGTACATACTCCCTATACTAGGGAAGAATTAGATGATGTAACAGAAGAATGGGCAAAAGCCCTACAAGTAGTGGGAATTTTTAAATATGACTGGGATAGTGATGGCGATAATGATGATGATGACCATGAGTATGGTGATCGTGATGATGATCACCATGAGGGTGGGGTGCCACATCACAGTGTGAGTTTTACAATACATGAATATTTTTTTGAATGTGAATGTGAATGTAAATGAATTTTTTTGAATTGTCATATGTGTGAATGTGAAGATGATCAATACATGAATATTTCTACATGTGTCTAAATGTGAAAAGAGCTGAAATGAATGGAACTGTAGGTTTCTAAATGTGTGTGAAAATGGAGGAAATTTGAAATGGAACTACTAGTTTCTAAATGTGTGTGATGAAAAATAATATGAATTAAATGTGCTTATACATGTATGTGATCATAAATTGTTTTCCATCTTGTTAATTTTGTAGGATTGTGGCCTGTTGTTGGTTGATTCAATGTATGCTGTAAACCTGCAGTTCAGAACTAAACTGTAGGTTATGCATCATGCTAACCATCCATACGGCAAGCCTACAAACTGATACAAAATCATAAAATAGGCATCAATTATTAGTATAAAACCGACAACAAAGACATACAACGTCGGTTATTAGCAAAAAATCGATGTTTATGTGACTATGGGTGTCAGTTATATATCAAAACTGACACTGATGGTGCACTTGCTGGCACATTTTATTGGTGGCGGGAAGGGTTATATAGTGTCGGTTTTTATAAAATACTGACATCTTTGACTTGCATATAGTGTCAGTTTTATTAAATAATCGACGCCTATAATGCCCTTGCTGGTGTGTTTTTGGTGGCAGGAAGGGTTATGACATCGGTGTTAAAACGGACGCTGAAAGTTTCAAATTTTAGTGGCACCCACTTGGGTGTCGCTTTGAAACTGATGCCAAAGGCCTTAAATAACTGACACTAAAGGTCGGTTCTGTACTAGTGCCTTGTCGATGAACTCGGTTGTGGTGGCTTGCTTCGTCATAAGGCCTATGTCTCACATGAGAGCGAGAGGGTGATCATGTTGAGAACACAAGGGTTAGATAGGAAGAGAGAGGAAGGGGTCGCCTGGTCCAACAATCAACTAGACGAGCGGGCCTGTAAAACCTACTGGTCAACCTGAGCTAGCAAAAGGAGTCACACCATTTAGGTCTGTTGGCGTGTATCTAGGGCCCATCACATGGATTCAATGGCTGGTAATTTTCTTGAAAAGGTTAAATATCCCAAATTATATCAAGATCTTAGAAAATGCTTAGTAAATAGATTCCTTGTCCTATAGATTCCCTAAAAATACCCTTGAACTCAATAAACTGCACCCTTCATTATGAAACTCTAGAGTTTTACCTTATGTGAAATGATGTTGATGAGTTTTTATAGACCACAAGATCATGAATATTATTACATATTAATTGAAACAATTAATATATGAGGGACATTTAATTGTAGAGAATTACACAACCTTTGTATCACTTAAAACCATACATGGGCACTGATCTATCTGGTATTACTCAATGTTGGTTCTTTTTTATCTAATGGTAATTAGATGCTTTAAACTTCATATAATTCTATGGAATAGATAAAGGCTCACAAAACTATGAGAATTGGACCTAACCTAATTTATGACATTTATATCAGCATAAAAATATCAGAGACAGGATAACCTGGGTTTAGCCAAAACCCTAAAATGGACCTAACAACCAGTAATAATGATGAATCATGTATTCAAGATGATTATTTGTTAGTAATCAGGTGATGATCAAAGATGTAGATAGTGAAGGATAATAAGGAATCTCTAAACTTAATGGGTTTCTATTAATTATATGACAATGATAATGCATGATATGTATGTATGTTCTTCTATTTGCATATATTGGATGTTGTAATATTATGTAGTCCTCAATGCCTTATATCACTTGAAAATATAAATTATATTTAGATGGTTTATAGTTATTGAGGTTCTCATTGTCCCCCTCATGAGAGTTGGATTATTATTGATCAGTACACCTCCCTATAGAATAAGGTGAATGGGGAGTTTCCCAGAGTACAAGGAACATGAGGAAAGACCATATAGTACTTGGTACATTGGGTTGGGCTCAATATTTATAGTTTTGTACTATTCCACCTTGGTAATGCAACTCATCTAGAAAAAATGAATAAAATCAGTGTATTTTTCTTATTAAAGAACTGCTTTCTATTATCTTCTTTTTTTCTTTCTGCATATCTTTCAATGTTATGAAAACCTTATATATATGTATGTATATATATGCCCATGTCACAACACCTTATGTTTTTATCCTCTTGTTTCATGTATGTTTTAGGTTCAGATATAGCATGGTAGAAAATAAGAGAAGTGAGCAAGTGCATAGTTTGTAACTATTGTGTATGATCCTAGTTAGTATACATGTTCAAAGTTGTAAATTTCCCCTCTCAATATATAAATGAAAGTTGTAATAATTCATGTTGTAAATTTATGTGTTGAATGATGAGATTGTTATAGTGTATGCTTATGGTTATTTGTTCATGTATGCACAAAATTATTCTACATCATGCTTTGAGTATTTTTTAGTCCTTCTTATCACCCCCTTTGGGTTTAGGGAATGTGGAATCTGGGGATGTTATAATTGACCATCTCAATTGAGCATTTCGAAGACCAATTGTAGTAAGGACTTTTGGCAGAATGTGTGATGACTTGATAATTAGATAAACATACTTCAAACATAAGGTTTAGTTCAAACTTACAAGAATATGTGGCTTTAGGCTCGGGACCTTTGTATGCAACTAGAATACCAAAAAAGTAAATTTCCCCCACTTTTACCAAAGTGTGCAAGAGGATGTGCTTGATATGCCATAGTCCTTCGACCAGATCATTCCTACAAGAAAATTATGTTCCTCTAGGAATTAGGAGTAGATAGATAGAGGACACCTGACCCTAGCTTAAATATGATGAAAACACTTTCCAACTATGATAATATGTTCCCGGTAGTCATTAAGGTATGAATCATGATTGATCTCTTTCTCTTTGAAATGTGGGTCCATTTGATGACCCTCTTTTGAGAGAGTAGCTTTCGGTTTACTACATTTATTAAAGTTTATGGTAGTCTCTATACCATGGAAAATTCCTGATTAATCTTCTGTCCTTGGGGGTTTTCTTGGATATTGAGGGGCTCCCTTTTGACATGCTTTCTAACTTCAAGTAACTAGGCACTAATCTAGGCCCTACTCAATCCAGTTATTGTGGCAACACATCCCACTATCACACAGACAGTGAGGTGTTACTCGAAAACATGCGGAAATCACCATAACCACAGGTTATCAAAAAAACGGGTTAATTAAAACCGATTGCCAAAAACTGATAAACTGAGAAACTATTACATTCCAGTCCACATCCTGTAAGAAAACATGTTATATAAACATATACATGCCTCGATACGTGTCCACAGCTTAGAGGAACAACTTTCTAACCATCACCTGAGTTCACCACCTGTTTATACATACATAAAGGCCCACATTCGGCCAGCAGCAGGATATACAAAACATCAACAGCTATACATCGTGAAATGACGTCAAAACACCTCCAAGGACCTGAGAGTACATGAATGACTCTAAGAATCTACTACAAAACATCCAAAACAACAACATATCCATCGCTTGCCTTCTACTGCTCTTCTGGTTGCTCGGTCGCAACTCCGCGACCACCACCACGCCTAGCTCGACCACCTAAAAAGGGTGTAAACCAGCGGGGTGAGATTCAAGTGGTGGTGGTCGATGTATAACTCCCAATGAGCTAAAGGGTGTAAACCTTCTACTGCTCTTCTGGTTGAATCTTGCAACTCCCAACGAGAAACATAACTCCCCGCCGAAACTACAAAACCTCAGATATATAAAAAACAGCTAACTGATAAGAAGTATAACAAGTGCAGTTATAAAATAAAGCTGCTCATACTAAGCAAGCTTACCAGATGTACTCGAGTATTTCTTGATGGAACATGATTAACAAGATAAAATATATTGTCACTTAACATGAGGAACATATAAATAACTGTAAGATATATCAAGATTAACTATGCAAGTAAGGCCTCAACCAATATTTCATGTTTAACTTAAGTATTATTATGCCCTGAGGAAGTGAGCCGTACCGCTCAGATCCAACCTTCGGTTACGAAACCCAAGCCGGTGCCATACAAGGTCAATGGAAGAGCCAGACTCCACAACCTCTCCGCCTCATGGTCATTGCATGAGTACAACACAAGCATGACCACAGTCTCATGCTGAAGTGGTCTTAGCCACAGGGTCAGGCTACCCTTTGCCTAGCCTGCCTCGGTATAGGTCTCGGCGCTAGTGAAACTGAGCCACGGGCTTGTTCACCGTGCTCTGAGCCATGAACACATTCATGCTCCTCATAGCACATATCCTGAGCCATGGGCCTGTTCACCATGCTCTTATCATACGTGGGCTATGGGCCTGAATCTGCACCCTGGAGTCTACAACCGAAGTTGCACTCTTACCTCCTCACTTTAGGCTAGGAGCAACCTCGCATATTTAACAATATGCGCTCCAGGTTAACCCGTAGGAGAACCCGTTTCACCATCACCAAATTCCTGACGATGATGGATCTATGGCCAGGGAAACTACATGACATATTCCACTGTGATTAATTAGTGTATTTTATGTGGATTGCAAGATTCAACCAAGTTGTATAACATGCAATTATAACAAAAGTAAACAATATGAAACTCAACATTGTGCTTTTACTACAATTCACATCAAACTGATCCATCACAAGGATCCAACAGTACATGTTATCACATGGCCTCTTGCCAATCATCCAGATCCATCTCAAGGATCACCACATACCATGGGATTCCAATCCCTCATCACATGGTGCCATTGCCTTTCAAGGATTACATCATCCTCATCATAGAATAGGAATCACCTTATACATGTTATCTCAGTACCAAGAGTAACTATCAAAGTAGTGTTACTCATCACATATACCTCATAGCCATTTTTACTTGGCTATGCCCCACCTGCATGGTTAGTACACAATAATCAAATGTTTAACAGAAAGACCATGCTATCAATATAAGGTGACATTAAAGGTTCTATATCAATCATACATTAACTGATGATCATGTACATAAGACACATTATTAAGCAAACCATACGATAGGCTTATCATCATCTCAACTTACTGCAAATAATCCAGATGATCATGTTCATGTATAACAATATGGGAGTTACATGAGCAAGCGTTACCATAACCACTAATATTATGCATAGCAAGGATCACCATCATGGTAAACGTGATATAAGATCAGCACCTCGGTTTCTATGACTGACGGAACCCTCACTAGAGGTAACACAAACCCTCACTAAAAGATTGTATCGGGCAACCTGCCCTCACCTATCGCCCAACTGATAATTCTCATCACATAACGGCTGTCAACCAACAACGCCGCGTCAGAGTGCCGTGCACTTCATGTGTCGGGTGACACAACAAGGGAGTGCAACGCGCGACGGGGCGTCGGGCACCCAGCCCTATCGGGCAACTCTTGTATCGGGCAGCAGAGCAACGCCCGTCATAGGGTACATATCGATCGATACAAAGCCAAGGTGACGCCCGTCACCATCTGCTAGCAACCCGCCACAAGGGTATATATCGGGCAGGGTTATAACACAAGGGATATCATCCAAGAGCATAGTTCAAAGTAACGTCACAACCTAATGTCCAGCCATCCAAACCCTGGCCTAACAGCCGTCACAGGGCAGAGTGAGGTTGTGACACCCGTCACCAACAGGGACCAAAGGGGTATCGTCCACACATGTGTCGTCCAAGGGTCTAGGTCAAGAGGGCTGTCGGGTAGCACCTCCCCATGCTCATCTCGACCAAAGCACCACTCACAAGATCATCATTTTCCTCAAGCACAAGGGCACCCAAAACCCTAAAGGGTCAATAAGATGGCTCACCTCAATCGACTAAGAAAGAGGGGTCTTTCTCATCATCTATCACCAAACGAGTCACAAGGAAAACCCTAGAAGGAAACACCACTATTACCAAGCTCACCCTTCTAGCCCATGGTGAGAGGAGAGTGTTGCTCAAGCAACTAGAACACAAGCTCACCTCAATCGACTAAGATAGAGAGGGGTGTTGCTCATGATACTAGGAGCTTAAGCTCACTCCTCTAAACCAAGGGGAGAAAGGAGTATTGCATACCAAGAAACCCTAAATCACAAGGATCGACCAACATGGGTACTAAACAAGAAACTAAACTACTAACATGCATAACCAACAACAAGAACAAGAACATAGAAGAGAGTAGTGTAGTTAGGGTTAGGAGTTATGTAACCCGCCTTAAGAAAGCTCCAAGCTCCAAGATCCAAGCTCCTAGCTCCAAGCACCACCAAGCAAGGAAGAAGGAGACTCCAAAGGTATCGACCACCAAGCTTGCTCCTCCAAGGGAATATCGGCCACCAACTACCAAAGAGAAGGGTGTGTCGTGCACACCAAGGTGGAGGAGGAACAAAGGAACCAAAGGAACTCCTAGCAAAGGAAAGGAACTGCCTATATAGAAGGAAAGGGAGGAGAAAACAAGGTGGAACCAAGAAAGGTGTCACCTACCTAGGGACACTTGTCCTAGTGCACGATCCACCACTGTAGCAAGCCCTAAACATGTCCAAGGTCATTGCCACATGCAAGCATCATGGACCAAGTGTCCACTAGTGGTGACACAAACGAGGTCAAAGCTTGGTCAAAGGTCATGGGCGACACACCACCAGCACCATGGGCGATACACTAGGGAGACACAAATGGGTGATACACCACCAGGGTGACACAAACCTTGGGCATCACAAGCTCAGGCCGACACATCTTGCTCTTGCCCGACACAGGGCACAAAGAAGCAAAGGCAACACTCAACAAGGCCCAACAAGCTCAACCAGGCCCAAAAGAACTCAAGCAACGAGCCCAAACCTTCCTCTCTACACTAGAGGAAGCAAGGAGAGAGAGGAACACCTCACAAGGTGGCAAACTTGCCCACAACCCCTAGACTTGGGTTATTTGCAAGTAGCCCCTCCAACTCTCAACAAAGCACAACCAAACCCTAATCACCACCAAAGGTGATTAGCAAGCAACAAAGCACTAAAGTTAAGCAAAGAAAATAGGGTAAACCCTAAACGAAGGTCAGGGTCCTTACAGACTAACCCCCTACAAAGGGATTTCTTCCCCGAAATCTGAAGAGAAAAGTGAGGGATACTTCCTCCTCATCTCTTCCTCAAGATCCCATGTGGCTTCCTCAACGCCATGATGATGCCAAAGAACTTTCACAAGAACCAGGTCCTTCCTCTTCAGCTTCTTAACTCTTCTGTCAAGGATCATCACAGGACCTTCCTCGTAGGTCACATCTTCGTCAAGATCAACCTCAACTGGATGTATCACTGTTCCCGAATCTAGATGACTTTTCTTTAGCATACTGACATGGAACACTGGATGTAACCTGTGCAACTCTGGAGGCAACTCTACCTCGTAAGCTACCTTACCAACACGTGCTATGACCAGGTATGACCCCATATATCTAGGTGCTAACTTACCCTTCCGGCTAAACCTTAGGACACCTTTCCATGGAGAGACTTTAAGATACACTTTGTCTCCTACCTGGAACTCCAAAGGTCATCGACGATTGTCTGCATAAGACTTCTTCCTATCCTGTGCCACTTTCAACTGTTGTTGTATCACCTTGATCATTTCTGTCGTCTGCTGTACTGACTCAGGACCCAAAAGCTGATATTCACCGGACTCATACCAACACAAGGGAGATCTACACGTCCTGCCATACAAGGCCTCATAAGGAGCCATATCAATGCTCTACTGATAACTGTTGTTGTAGGCAAACTCTATCAAGCTGAGATGTATATCCCAAATGCCTAGGAACTGCAAAATACAAGCATGGAGAAGATCCTCTAAGATCTGAATAGTCCTCTCTGACTGTCCATCTGTCTGTGGGTGGAAGGCGGTACTGAACCTCAACTGCGTTCCCAACACTTTGTGCAACTGCTCCCAGAAATGACTCATGAACTGAGGACCTCTGTCAGAAACTATCGTCGCTGGTACACTGTGCAAACATACTATCTCATCTAAATATACTCGATCAAGCTTCTCAGCTATATATATCATCTTTACTGGTAGGAAATGGGAAGACTTCGTCAATCTGTCCAATATCACCCAAATGGAATCATGATTCTTAGTTGTCTTGGGTAGACCAACTATGAAATCCATGGTTATATGATCCCATTTCCACTGCGGTATTGGCAAGGGTTGCAACGTACCTGCTGGCTTCTGATGTTCAGCCTTGACTTGCTGACATACATCACACCTAGCCATGAACTCAGTTACCTCTTTCTTCAAACTAGGCCACCAATACAAGTCCTTTAGACTATGATACATCTTGGTGACACCTGGATGCATAACACACATCGACGTGTGTGCTTCCTCGAGCACTAACTTCCTCAGGTCATCATCATCTGGAACCACCATGCTATCACGATAGCAAACTAGCCCATCCTCAGACTCATGAAACCCATCACACTTTTCACTACCGAACTCTGATCTGATCAACTACACCGCATTATCTGTCTGCTGTGCATCTTTGATCTGCTGTCTCAACATAGGCTTGACTTGCATTTGTGCTAAAAGTCCAGCTAGCAAGGAAAATTCCATCTGTACATTCATCTTTCGCAAAGAAATGAACATATCTTGTCTATGGCATACTAGAGAACTCAACTGTGCCCTCTTTGAAGAAAAAGAAGAAGACTTTCTGCTAAGCACATCAGCTACCACGTTCGGCTTACCAGGATGATACTCGATAGTGCAGTCATAATCATTGATCAACTCCATCCATCGGCGCTGTCGCATGTTCAACTCATGCTGCGAAAAGATGTACGTCAGATTCTTATGATCCGTAAAGATCTGACACACTTCCCCGTAAAGATAGTGTCTCCAAATCTTTAATGCATGAACCACAGCTGCCAACTCCAAGTCATGAGTCAGATTGTTCTCCTCGTGTTTCTTAAGCTGTCGCGAACCAAAAGAAACCACATGATCTTCCTGCATCAGCACACAACCTAAACCTTTCTTGGAAGCATCATAGAAAACAACATAGCCCTTCCCAGGCTCTGGAAGGATTAACACTGGAGCACTAGTCAGCTTCTCTTTCAGACTCTGGAAAGCTTGTTGACATCGATCATCCCAAATGAAAGGTACATCCTTCCTAGACAACTTCGTCATCAGTAACACAATCGTACTGAAGTCCTTGATAAACCTCTGGTAGTATCCTGCTAAACCCAGGAAACTACAAACTTCTGTCGGCGTCTTCGGTTTCTCCCAATCTACAACAGATTCTAGCTTCTTCGGATCTACTTTGACTCCTTCAGTAGATACCACATGACCTAAGAAAGTCACTTCTTCCAACCAGAACTCACACTTGCTGAACTTGGCATAAAGTTGATGTTGACGAAGAAGAGTCAATGCTCGTCGAAGATGTTGCTCATGCTCTTTCCTGTCCCGACTATAGATCAAGATGTCATCTATAAAGACTACAACAAACTGATCTAGGAACAGACGGACCACTCTGTTCATCAGGTCCATGAAAGCACCAGGTGCATTGGTTAGCCCGAACGACATAACCACGAACTCGAAGTGACCATACCTCGTTCTGAAAGCTGACTTTGGTATGTCATCCGCCTTTATCCTCAACTGATGATATCCGGACCATAGATCGATCTTCGAAAACACTATAGCACCACACAACTGATCAAACAGATCATCTATCCTCGGTAACGGGTACTTGTTCTTGATTGTGACCTTGTTCAACTGCCGGTAATCTATACACAACCGCATCGATCCATCCTTCTTCTTGACGAACAACACTGGAGCACCCCAAGGCGACGTACTCGGTCGGATGAAACCTTTGTCTAATAACTCTTGTAACTACTTCTTCAGCTCTGCCATCTCTACTGGAGCCATCCTATACGGCGTCTGTGCAACTGGCTGCGTTCCTGGTACCAGATTAATCTCGAAATCAATCTCTCGAGGCGGAGGAACACCAAGAAACTCTTCCGGAAACACATCTACAAACTCTCAGACAATTGGCACCTCTTCAAGGCTAAGACCTTTCGCCTTGGTATCCACAACGGTATCCACAACGTGAGCTAAGAATGCCTCACATCCCTGTCGTAGTAACTTCTCTGCCACTGTAGCTGATACCAGACACGTTGGAAGAATCTTCCTATCACCTTGGAAGATCCACTTCTCTCCAGCATCATCAAACACAGCATGCTTCAAACCGTAGTCCAAAACAACCTTATACTTCTCTAAGGTATCCATCCCAAGGATAACATCAAAACCATGCATATCAAGTGGTATGAGATCCACTTGAATGCGGTGTCCTGAGAAACACAAGACACAAGAGGGACACTCTTCTCGAAGCATCGAGGAACCAGCAAGAGGGGTTTCTAACAACAAACTATCCTTCTTACAGCTAACAGGTGAACGACAATTTTCAAGCATACTATAGGCGATAAAAGAGTGTGTAGCACCCGGGTCAACCAACACAGATATAAAGTAAAAGGAAGACATATCCGAATGAAATAACTCCATCTGACCTGTCACCACTCACAGGTTGACTATCGCCTTCGGCTGACTTAAAGCATAGAATCGAGCCGTTGCTTGCTGTCCACGTCCCCTGCTCCCTTGAGCAGACGAACCTACTTGAGATGCTTGACTGTGTCCTCATCCTCTGCTACCACAAGGCTGCTGTCTATATGACCCTTGATGATTCTGCCTCGGTTGATGTGTCACTTCAACATCTCTATTCAGGCAATTGAGCCTGAAATGCCCGACTTGTCCACAAAGATGGCATGACCTGTCCTCAAACCGTGGCCTAGCTGGCCCTGTCACTACCATAGAAGTTGTACTGTATGTCTTTGACGGTGAAGAAACATAACCTCTTCCCTTACTCGGAGACCACTAAGACGGTCCACCAGAACTTCTCATCGTTGACGGTGCCACAAACCTTGGCTTCTTGAAGCCACCAAACCTCTGCCCCTGGAACTGAGCATGTATCTTCTTAGCCATAGACTCCCTCTTCTCCCTTACTGATCGTTCGATCCTCCAAACGGATTCCACAAATGTAGCAAATCGCTCACAGTTCTCCAACGTAGACACAGGTGTTGTCAGCTCAGAACTCAGACCTTTCTCGAAGCGTCTGATCCGCTTCTCATCTGTCATCGCCATGTGAGGACAAAACCTCAGCAGATCCATGAACTTAGCCTTGTACTCAGTGATGTTCATTGTTCCTTGTCGCAGGCTCTCAAACTGACTGATCTTCTCATCCAGATACGTCTTCGGAAAGTATCTGCTGACGAACTCGCGCCGGAAAACCTCCCAACAAATCACCTCACCAGGCCACTTCTCTTCCTCGATGGTCCACCAGTGACCAGCACTACCTTTCAGAAGGTAGACAACATACTTTACTTTGTCTGCTTCGGGGATGTCGAGGATCTGGAAAGTCTTCTCAAGACTTGTTAGCCACAGATCTGCATCTGCTGGATCAGCCGTTCCAGCATATTCTGAAGCTCCGACTCGGCGAAGCCGCTCAAAGGTCTTCCCAATACCCGATGCTTCTCCATGGGGAGCCTGTGCTCTCGGAGGAGGCACTGGAAATCGCTCAACCATGAGATTCATCATAGCCATCATCAGCTCCATAAGCTGTTGGTAGACAGGGTGTTCAAGAATGGCTGGGTCAGGTTGGGGGACCTCAGGCACCCGATCTTCATGTGCCTGACCTTCTGCTCCATCAACTGATGTAGCATCGCTGTGCTCAGGAGCATGTTCTTCATGGTTTCCAGACATCTTGGCTTTTCTTCCACTGGAGGCAGAAGATGTTTGTAAGAAAACCTGGAAAACCCACAAGAACAGACACAACCTAGTCCTAAATCCCTGTAGACTCAGTGAACCTAGAGCTCTGATACCAAACTTGTGGCAACACATCCCACTATCACACAGACAGCGAGGTGTTACGTGAAAACGTGCATAAATCACCATAACCAAAGGTTACCAAAAACATGGGTTAATTAAAACCGATTGTGGAAAACTGATAAACTGAGAAACTATTACATTTCAGTCCACATCCTGCAAGAAAATAGGTTATATAAACATATACATGCCTCGATACGTGTCCACAACTTAGAGGAACAACTATCTAACCATCACCTGAGTTCACCACCTATTTATACATACATAAAGGCCCACATCCGACCAACAACAGGATATACAAAACATCAACAGATATACATCGTGAAACGCCGTCAAAACACCTCCAAGGACCTGAGAGTGCAGGGATGACTCTAAGACTCTACTACAAAACATCCAAAATAGCAGCATATCCATCGTTTTCCTTCTACTGCTCTTCTGGCTGCTCGGCCGCAACTCCATGACCACCACCACGCCTAGCTCGACCACCTAAAAAGGGTGTAAACCAGTGGGGTGAGACATACAATCCCAGCGAGAAACATAACTCCCCGCCGAAACTACAAAACCTCAGATATATATAAAACAACTAACTGATAAGAAGTATAACAAGAGCAGTTATAAAATAAAGTTGTTCATAATAAGCAAGCTTACCAGTTGTACTCGAGTATTTCTTGATGGAACATGATTAACAAGATAAAATATATTGTCACTTAACATGAGGAACATATAAATAACTGCAAGATATATCAAGATTAACTATGCAAGCAAGGCCTCAACCAATGTTTCGTGTTTAACTTAAGCATTAAATACTATTCGGTTGGATTACGTATTATTATGCCCTGAGGAAGCAAGCCGTACCGCTCAGATCCAAGCTTCGGTTACGAAACCCAAGCCGGTACCATACAAGGTCAATGGAAGAGTCACACTCCATGACCTCTCCGCCTCATGGTCAGTGCATGAGTACACCACAAGAAGGACCACAGTCTCATGCTGAAGTGGTCTTAGCCATAGGGTCAGGCTACCCTCTGCCTAGCCCGCCTCGGTACAGGTCTCGGCGCTAGTGAAACTGAGCCACGGGCCTATTCACCGTGCTCTGAGCCATGAACGCATTCATGCTCCTCATATCACATATCCTGAGCCATGGGCCTGTTCACCATGCTCTTATCATACTTGGGCTACGGGCCTGAATCCGCACCCTGGAGTCTACAACAGAAGTTGCACTCTTACCTCCTCACTTTAGGCTAGGAGCAACCTCACATATTCAACAATATGTGGTCCGGGTTAACCCGTAGGAGAACCCGTTTCACCATCACCAAATTCTTGACGATGATGGATCTATGGCCAGGGCAACTACATGAGATATTCCACTGTGATTAATTAGTGTATTTTATGTGGATTGCAAGATTCAACCAAGTTGTATAACATGCAATTATAACAAAAGTAAACAATATGAAACCCAACATTGTGCTTTTACTACAATTCACATCAAACTGATCCATCACAAGGATCCAACAGTACATGTTATCACATGGCCTCTTGCCAATCATCCAGATCCATCTCAAGCATCACCACATACCATGGGATTCCAATCCCTCGTCACATGGTGCCACTGCCTTTCAAGGCTTACATCATCCTCATCATAGAATAGGAATCACCTTATACATGTTATCACAGTACCAAGAGTAACTATCAAAGTAGTGTTACTCATCACATATACCTCATAGCCCTTTTTACTTGGCTATGCCCCACCTGCATGGTTAGTATACAATAATCAAAGGTTTAACAGAAAGACCATGCTATCAATATAAGGTGACATTAAAGGTTCTTTATCAATCATACATTAACTGATGATCATGTGCATAAGACACATTATTAAGCAAACCATACTATAGGCTTATCATCATCTCAACTTACTGCAAATAATCCAGATGATCATGTTCATGTATAACAATATGGACGTTACATAAGCAAGCGTTACCATAACCACTATCATTAAGCATAGCAAGGATCACCATCATGGTAAACGTGATATGAGATCAGTACCTTGGTTTCTATGACTGACGGAACCCTCACTAGAGGTAACATAAAGCCTCACTAAAAGGTTGTATCGGGCAACCTACCATCACCTATCGCCCAACTGATAATGCTCATCACATAACGGCTGTCAACCAACAACGCCGCGTCAGAGTGTCGTGCATTTCATGTATCGGGTGACACAGCAAGGGAGTGTAACACGCAACGGGGCGTCGGGAACCCATCCCTATCGGGCAATGCTTGTATCGAGCAGTAGAGCAACGCCCGTCACAAGGTACATATCGATCGATACAAAGCAAGGTGATGCCCGTCACCATCTGCTAGCAACCCACCACAAGGGTATATATCGGGTAGGGTTATAACACAAGGGATATCATCCAAGAGCACAGTTCAAAGTAACGTCACAGCCTAACGTCCAGCCATCCAAACCATGGCCTAACGGCCGTCACAGGGTAGAGTGAGGTTGTGACGACCGTCACCAATAGGGACCAAAGGGGTATTGTCCACACATGTGTCGTCCAAGGGTCTAGGTCAAGAGGGCTGTCGGGCAGCACCTCCCCATGCTCATCTCGACCAAAGCACCACTTACAAGATCATCGTCTTCCTCAAGCACAAGGGCACCCAAAACCCTAAAGGGTCAAGAAGATGGCTCACCTCAATCGACTAAGAAAGAGGGGTCTTGCTCATCATCTATCACCAAACGGGTCACAAGGAAAACCCTATAAGGAAACACCACTATTACCAAGCTCACCCTTCTAGCCCATGGTGAGAGGAGAGTGTTGCTCAAGCAACTAGAACACAAGCTCACCTCAATCGACTAAGAGAGAGTGGGGTGTTGCTCATGATACTAGGAGCTCAAGCTCACTCCTCTAGACCAAGGGGAGAATGGAGTATTGCTCACCAAGAAACCCTAAATCACAAGGATCGACCAATATGGGTACTAAACAAGAAACTAAACTACTAACATGCATAACCAACAACAAGAACAAGAACATAGAAGAGAGTAGTGTAGTTAGGGTTAGGAGTTATGTAACCCGCCTTAAGCAAGCTCCAAGCTCCTAGCTCCAAGCACCACCAAGCAAGGAAGAAGGAGACTCCAAAGGTATCGGCCACCAAGCTTGCTCCTCCAAGGGGGTATCGGCCACAAACTACCAAAGAGAAGGGTGTGTCGTGCACACCAAGGTGGAGGAGGAACAAAGGAACCAAAGGAACTCCTAGCAAAGGAAAGGAACTGCCTATATAGAAGGAAAGGGAGGAGAAAACAAGGTGGAACAAAACAAGGTGTCGCCTACCTAGGGACACTTGTCCTAGTGCATGATCCACCACTCTAGCAAGCCCTAAACACATGTCCAAGGTCATTGCCACATGCAAGCATCATGCACCAAGTGTCCACTAGTGGTGACACAAATGAGGTCAAAGCTTGGTCAAAGGTCATGGGCGACACACCACCAGCACCATCGGCGATACACTAGGGTGACACAGATGGGCGATATACCACTAGGGCGACACAAACCCTGGGCGTCACAAGCTCAGGATGACACAACTTGCTCTTGCCCGACACAGGGCACAAAGAAGCAAAGGCAACACTCAACAAGGCCCAACAAGCTCAACCAGGCCCAAAAGAACTCAAGCAACGAGCCCAAACCTTCCTCTCTACACTAGAGGAAGCAAGGAGAGAGAGGAACACCTCACAAGGTGGCAAACTTGCCCACAACCCCTAGACTTGGGTTATTTGCAAGTAGCCCCTCCAACTCTCAACAAAGCACAACCAAACCCTAATCACCACCAAAGGTGATTAGCAAGCAACAAAGCACCAAGGTTAAGTAAAGCAAACAGGGTAAACCCTAAACGAAGGTCAGGGCCCTTATAGTTATAGTTTCCATGGTCCACGATACAATTAAGGAAATGTGGAATAAAAGGTGGGTGAGATGATGTAGTTTAAAATCCTAAAAGCATGATAAGAAAGAAGGTGGACTCTTTTAAGGGTCTTAGGGTAAGAATAAGTGGTCTAGTATGAAGTCATTGTCTAAAACTGTCTAATATCAGTGTGGTATTTCTTCTGGTTTTAGGTAATGGTCTAGGGACATTTCTGGTAGGCAAAAATGAGAGGAGCCTCATGCTATTAGGTGACATATCATTGAAGTAGGAAATCCTCTAGACCAAACAAAGCTAGTAGGAATGAAGCATGCGTAGATAGTTGAACTTCATTTGGAATCCATGCCCAAGATTTATGAGTGAATACTCTTGTGATATAATCAAAAGGCCATATTTCATTAGGATCAATTTGTGTTCAAGAAAATTTTGAGCGGATAGCCATTGTAAGCACATGGATGGGACCGGGCAGGCAAGTATGCATAGGTCAAGTATTTAGCATGTGGCTGTATGAAATGAAAATGTACATAATCTATTCACTAAATCATGTAGAGGGTAGCCATGGAAAACAATCTAGGGTAAGACTCAAGGTATGCATTTGATATTTAAATGGATAATATTTCCTTAAGAGGTCTTCTTAATCTGACATCCTTTTCATGTGCTTGTTGATGGTCAAGCTAGAGAAGGTATCTTAGAAGGGGGGCTCAACATTTTCAACACATTTCATCTATTGTTTGATGGCCATTTGACATGTATCTATAATATAGTTACGAGTGATGGGCTTAAGATACAAGACCATAAATTGGAGAACCTTTTTGGTGTGGATGTTGTCAAGAATATTTCAAAAGGCTTGCCAAAGTATGAGGTATTTGGAGAGTTAAATTTGAACATCCTTCTAGAGCAAAGTAGGCCATTAATATGTAAATTAAATACCCAAAGTAATCAATCTATAAAATGAAAATTTGGCACTCTGATAATGTGGATAGGCCAAAAAAATCTTAAAGATTTTCTAACAAATTTTCTTGACAACCTAATAGTGTAGGTTTCTCTGTGAGATTGTTTGTAAGATTTTGAACTTTTGAGAGGTTGTTTATAGTATTATGTATGGTTTTTTTATAAACATGAACATATTAACATGTAATAACAATCTATGAAAGGTAATTAACAAACAACAATCTAAAGGAATAAAGCAAACAAAATCTTTAGAATGTAAACTGAGCAATAGTCACAAGATATAAGTGTGGAAGATAAAGCTTTACCCTATTTTAGCTTGTGTTTAGATGTGATTTGCATCCAAACTTAAGCATATCTACACAAGATAGGTTGATCCTTAACTTCTTCATGGCTTGATCACACTTTCTTAAGGGTAATCCATATTTTTTTGGATTTACAGACTACTACCGAAACCCCTCATGACTATGGAGGCCATAATCAATCGTTAGTGCTAGAAGAGGAAGGTGTTCTTAAGGCCTATGGACGTCCAACATTATGTTGTGATGGTACATATACTAACATCCTCATGCTCCATCCTCAGATTTAAAAGTGAGCATTAGAACATGTTTCATAGACACATGGATTTGTAGGTGTGAATTAAAAATGTACATATTTTATGATTTTAAGTGCAACCCATGATAGTCCAATATGGGACACCTAGATGGTTAGAACCTTGGATTTTTACTAAGAGGTCTCAGGTTCGAGCTATGACGAAGGCATGAATAGAATCACCAATTGTTTTTAGAACCGAAGTTCTTTTATTTGGCCTGCATAATGAATGTAGGAACCAATATCTGTATCAAAGTCACTACATGGACCAAATTCATGTTGGCAAGGACATACAAAATTAAGAATGATATGTAAAATTGTTGACTGCATCAACATCCTAGTTAGGTGATCTACTTCTTTATTTGCTTGTCAAGGTATTCACAAAATCTTGACAATCCAATCTTTAGCTAGTAGCTCAGCAATACAAGAATTCAATTCATATAGGATATGAAAAGAACCCAATGAAGTAGGGATTGCATGAAATACACAGGAATTATAAAATCCAATGATAATTTGTGTTTAGTTGTTACTCCATGCTTGTTGGTGTGCATGCAATATCATTGTAGTCTCAGAAACCAGTGCAAAGATGTTGTTAGTCTTTTCCTATGATGAATTCCACTATCCATCATGATGATGGACAACATATGCCAAGTAACCCTTGCCTCCTCTAACTTATGTGTCTATGTTGATTTTCAACCAGCCCCAAGGAGGATGAACTCAAGTAATGGGTGTAGTGGAATGTGAAGAAGAAAACATAGTACTTTCCAATCCATTAAGAGTAGGTATGTGATGAATGAATATTCATCATGTTTTATTTGTACTTTTTAAACTATTTTATATGTTAGCGTTTTAATCTGTAATCTAGTTCATATAGCCTTCCACTCTCATAATTGTTAATAAATTACTTTTCCCCTTATTTTAGACAATTGACGGACTATTTTAGTTAAATCTGAATCTTCACCATTTTTTCATGAGTATAATGATTTTATTGATAATATCACTTTTGTCCTATTCGGGAGAATTGTAATATCAAAGATTTATTCATGTCTAATCAGAATTTGATCAAGAAAAGGGTAAGAAACTGAAGCTATCCATGCCATTTCTTTATTTATCAAGAAAAGGAATAATTTTATTCATTTATGTGCCATACAGTTAATTAAATAGTTTCCTTAATGAGCGATCACAATGCAAATTTAGAGAAACACCAAATGTGAATTTAGAGGAAACTAAGATCTAGTTCGTGCACCCTTGTTTTGCACAAAAATGTCACATAAACATTGAAAAAGCATTGCAATGTCAAGAACTAATTACAAGGGAAACAAAATTTTATTTAAACCAAGGCTGGTCCACTAAGAAGGTCTATTGAGGTTCCACTAATGCTGGTTAAAGACTAGATGATCAATTAAAAACATGGGTCTTCAGATGTGTTGGGTCCGCATGCTTGATCAATTTCCCTCCTCCAAATGTACCTTGCCAAGCATCGATGTGAAATGGCAAAACTCTACCTAGTGTGGTTGACCTTCTTCATTCCCAATCAAGTTCCACTCATCTACACTCAACCATTGCCTAAGCATCAAGACTGCTATCAACCTCTGGTTTGTCGAGTCCAAGCAATGAATGAGAAAAAGCCAATCTACGAAGCAATCATGACCCCAATTTTCACCCATGATAACAACCTACCTCCAAGTCGATAGCTACCTCTGTCATCTTCCTACCATGCAATCGACCACCAACCTTGGAAACTAATCGAGCAATAGTTAGTCAACTTTTGTACAACACCCACCAATATTCATGGCTCCAAAAACCACCAATTATCAACCAACGACAATAGGCAACCGAGCTACATGCCGACTAATTAGCAATCAATCAACCTTGCAATAGAGTTTCTTCTATCGACCTACACGACAATCGACTATACAAAGTCAAGGTTGACATTTGGTACCACATAAGACAATCCACCTCTAGACTATGATCAATCTCCTTCAACCATCACGTTCAATTGTTTTATTTAATAAGAGTCTAGGTACCACTCATTTATTATGCGACTTTTAGACTCCATTACCATAAAGTATAAATAAGACTCAATAGCCACCAAGGAAAAGGGTTGAACTCCTTATGGTCCATCCCTTGACATGCTCAATGACCCAAGGTTAACAATTAGGTAGCCACATTGCTCCCCCTTGCTCCATTGTTCTCCTTCATGCCCATCAACCTCCTTGATACTACCAAAGAGTAAGAGACCACTATTCCCACCTTTGATGATAATCTCACCCACCATATAAAACTTCTATCCTATTACTACTCGATCCTTGTAAATTAGTGTTGTTATATGTGGAAAAAGAAGGAAGAAGATTGCTCCTCACACACTATGCACTGCTACTGCATGCTAACTTTCTAGAAATGATTGCACCTTCTTATTTCTTATGTTTTATAGATCTCACTATGTAGAGAAGGTAGTTTACTCATTGGGGTGCAGGACCAACCTTACAATATATTTTTAACAATTTCATTCTTATTCCAAGTTTTGTATGAACTCATTTAATTCATTATCAATCATTTAAAGCAAGTTTTTTGGATTGATCACCCGCTCAACATGATTGATTTTAATCTCAGACCACGAGAACTTTAAAATTTATGATTTGAATATCGATTAAATTTGGTTGATGCTCTGATGAGAACTTCTGATGAGAAGTCCTGAAGTAGTAGATATATGATCTGTATGTATCGAGACATCCAGCTTACAATAATATATGCTCTTTGCAAGTTTTTAACGCTGAAAGGAGAAACTTGCATAATTCCAATTAGATCTTCATATGAGTTTTGACTGAAATGAATGCATAGATTCGAGTAGTGGTGGTGAAATCTGATTGCAACATAGTGTTTTCTATTATTAATCAAGCTCTAATTCTATTCCAACTTTTACTTTTTTTGTAATTAGTTTAAACCAACCCAATCAAATCTTTGTATTAATTATTAATCTTTTCAAATGGATACAAACTAGTAAGGTTTTTAAAAAAATTATACAATGGGATTCGATCCTCAACTTACTGCAATAAGACTCATCCTCTTGCGGGTAGCATTATTGCACTTTACTTTGATTAAAGCCATGTATTTATTTCTCTAATAAATTTGTTAGAGTGATAATCTCCACATCAAATTTTGGGCCATTTTCGGGGCCAACAGAATCTTCTAGTTTTGTATAGTTTAATTAGGACTAATCTAGGATTTTTTTTTCTTTTGGAAATATTGAAAATCTCTTTTGACATTTTGTTATTGAGAATCTACTTGATTATAATTTTCTTTCAGTCTAATATTTTTTTCAAGAACCATATAAAATGGAGTTTGTTGGATCCTAGGATGGGTGATTGGATGCTCTAGAGCGGGGGTGAATAGAGTTGAATGCACTTAAACAAAATTCATTAGACATTCATGTATATCACAAGATAATGGTGCTAAATATGAAGTTTGAGTGCAACTAACACACACATAGAAAGGGAGAGAGAGATTGAACAAGCACCAAGTGACAAGCTAAGTAGAGTGGTTCCACACTTCAAACTAGAAGTATGTTTGTCCACTACCTAGAGAGGTCAACCTCTAGGATTTCTTAACCATTTCTCTCTTATATTTATTCATAAGACTTATAATACATGACCCACCAAAGGACTTACCTATCCAATATAAAGAGTTTTCAACCTTACCAAGGACTTTCCCACTTTGCAACCTTACCAAGGACTTACCCACTTTGCAATGAGTCTTCAGCCTTCTCTAAGGACTTGCCCACTCTTGCACAAGTCTTCATCCTTCTAGGAATTACCCACTCTTCTTGGATCTTCATCTTTTGATTTCACCTTCACTTGGAGAAGCTTTCACAAAGGACTTACCCACTTGAGCAAGGAGTCTTCTACCTTCACAAGAGCTTACCCACTCTTGATCCAAGTCTTCGACCTTGATCTTCACCAAGGGACTCCTTCTCTTGTTCTTCTTCACCTCTCTTAGCCAAGAGAGAGAATCTTCATCTTCATGGTTAAAATGAGAGATTGGGAGGTGGAGGAAGTGAGAGTCTCATAAGATATACATGTAGGATTAGCTCTCTTACAAATGTGCTACTCACTCTAATGGATGTAGCAAGTGATTAATCTTAGAGAGTGAGGAGGCTATAGGAGGCACTCAACTTTAGACTAGAAACCTCGTATAGAGTTTTTAACTGAATTCACAACCTTGGAATGAAGCCCAAGGGGTCCTATTTATAGTTGGATATGCCTCTTAGCCTTTGGGAATACTTAAGAGTGAAAACTAGCCATTTTGTGGCTTGGAATAGATATATTTTCAACTTTTGCAACTCCACAATGGCTAGAAATACTTTTCTGCACTTTTTTTAAGAAGTGCAACCGGTTGAGTTTCTATAAAGCTAATTAGACCGATCCCACTATTCAACAAGACCAATTTAAGCCATCAGTCGAGTTTATCCTGAGGCAACTCAACCAATCCACATAAACCAGTCTCAGTCTATAGAAGGATCGTCCGAGTTCTATGAAATGAAAACTCGACTGATCAAAATTTATTTTCAAGATCCAATCAAGATCGGTCGAGTTTGCAACTCGACCGATGAACAACCTGATGTAAATTTTGGTAAATGGCTTTTGAGTGGTTAAATATTTGATCTAAGTGCTCCTAATTTTTTCTAAACTTAATTACAAGTCTTACAATCATTTTAAGTGATTTACAACATGATTCTAATGGATTTACATCATATTCCAAAAATGTTCACCTGTATTGACTTTGACTTATCTTTTCTCCAAGTTGAGATGTGCAAGTTAGGGCATTTGGAGTGTGTCTATACATAATCTAAAATCACTCAAGTAGAGACATTAGACACAAATAAGTGGAATGGTTTAGTCATCATTAAAACAAGGGTTTGGTCAATTTAGACATTGAGTCAACATTGACCTAGAGTCAACAGAGTGGTCTGCAAAAATTTGTTTCCAACGTCAATTATGTGGTGATTACAATCATACACCAATACATTGTCCTCATGTGTCCCCACACATTACGAGAACAATCTGTATGATCATTATCGAGTCTGATGTCAAGTCTTCCTATCGTAGTAGATATGATACAAGTTATAATCAAAATACTTTGGAAGTTGCTATGAAGAACCCTGCTATAAAAATCAATATTTTAATGAAGGGTATTCTAATCAACAATTTATTGGGGGGGGGGTTACTGTGAATAACCTTATTGTGAAAACCATTCACTTGAATTAGAGGAGAGATTCAACAACTTAGAGAAGATCCCACCTGACCAAGAAAGAATGTTACCTAAGAAAAATACATAGGGTACAAAACTAGAGGCACGTCTAGCCAGTTAAATGAACAACTCTCCCTACAATTTGAAGCTTTTAAGGCTCAACCTAAAAATTTCCCAGAGAAGATAAAGCAATCAACAAGAATGATCACTGAAGAGACTGATATTGATTTCATGTTTGAAACAATACATGATGAAGTGATAGTAACATAGGTTGAGGAACTAGAGCCATAAATTGATATCTATACATGTACTCCATCCTTTATCGCATTAGGGGCCTTGAAACAACAATATGAAGAAGAAGGAAGGAGAATGAAATTTTCATAACAATTGAACCCAATGCTCCAAAGTCCACCCTACTTGTGTTCCCAATTTCAGATATATACAATGATCAATCAACTTTGGTTGAGCCTAATATAGACAATGAACCATCAAATTCCAATACATACTCAGTGGGTTCTAATGAAGAAAGACTTTCTCATCAAGAATCTTACACTTCACCACAATTAGAATTTATTCCATATGTGGTTGTTCTATATGGGGAGACACCACAATAAGTTGCCATCACAATTTGACTATGATGATGATATTCCTATTCTAAATACTTATAAACCCACATATGACTGGGGTACATCTTGCATGGAGGAACTAGAGCAACATGTTGATTCAACAATGAACCCTATGGCTCCCATTGACTCCAATATTGACTGCATGATTCTTTTGGAGGATACACTATCATATAAAACAATTTGTCATGCCAACTTTACTATTGAGACACTTACTCCCACATATGAATCACTCCTACTTGTAGATCCAGGTGACATGGAGAAACTAGAGCCAAATCCTCCACCTGATCTTGCACAACCGGCATTACATGTGGTGGATCTTCATGCACTACCTTATCCTTGGAAAATATATAACACCAATGGTATTCATGGACGAACCACTCCCAGAGACCCCATATAGGCAACATTCCTATTATGTGCTTATTTTTGCAATTCCACTCACATATGTTATACTTCCTCTACTGATGAAGGAATATCTTTAGATCTTACTGGACGGATTAATAGGTGAAATTTTTTTGATTTAAAACATACAGAAAGCCCCTTTGAGTTACTAAGGACACCCAATCATTGGGCACACTATGACAATTTCCCTCAAGGTAGCAACTAATGTCTATATTCCTTTTAGTTGGACCGTCTTTGAGTTGTATGGACCGACTGGATGTGCCCCATAGAATTTTCTCACTCCATTTCAAATTTAGTGTTTGGTCGGGGATGAGTAATTTCTTAAGTCGGGTTGATGGTTGGGTGGTTCGTATCTCACTCCATCCACCCTTATCTACTTTTATTTCTATTGTTCAATTTCAACAATTTTTTCATTGCATGCATACACAACATCTAGTGTACATTTTTAAATTTATTGTTTATTTTAGAATAATTTAAAGTCATTATCTAACCTACTTAGATTCAAAATTTCTATTTTCATGCATACATGTTGGCATCATTTATCTCCCATTATCTGAAGTAAATCCTCAAAGAACCGTTTTTTGAAACTAACCAGTGGCTAGAAATTATCCTATGTGACCTATGAATCCAAAATTATGTTATCTTGTGAAGGATAGCAAGTAAGAAAGAAAACAAGAGATATAAAACACATCATGCTTCCCATCGAATGGTGGAACAGTTGCATACAATTGCCACTCAATTTCCCATCTTGTCAATACATGAGGGTTCTGTGACAAGGAGAACAACTCGGTACACTGAATTGTAAATCAAGTTACAAGTTTATCTGAACCATCTTCTTACCTACCATCCAAAAAAAATAAATGAAAATCCACAGAAGTGTGCCAAACTCTAAGTTCTCAGTGGCACACCCCCTTACCTTTCTATCTGCTTCTTCCATACCCATTACTATTTTACAATGGCATAGCATCAAAAGTATAAAAAAAGATGCTAATGTGCACAAAAAAATTGATGCAATATATCCATTTACACAAATAAATTTCAATCTTCAAATGGGGGAGAGATTTAGTTATTTCTTCCATACCCCCATTCACTTCCATTTCTACCTATGGAAATAATGAATGCTTCAATTATTAAACATTCTCTGGACATACACCAGTGTCAGATCATATGCATACTTGTTATTTTGTGGATCTCTCTAAATTTTCATGAAACTCTTAGACAAGCTTGATATTTGGAACAATGTCAAGGAAATGTTTTTGGGAATAAAGATATATAAAGATATGTTATATGATCTCAGGAATTTGGGTATCTTGGTCATAATTGGTAGTAAGGAAAATTACATGATGTAAAGATGAGGCAATCCAATGCGCTGAAAGTATTAGTTTGGTGAGTGTTTTGGATTTTTCCCCTCAATGATGAGAAATATTTAAGTTTAGGATTGTTTGATGAATAGATACTCATCATATTTTATCATACTTTTTAGACCATTTTACATTTTTAGTTTAGAAATTTGTCCCATAATTTAGTTCATGTATCATTCCACTCTCATAATTGTTAATAAATCACTTTTCCCATCATTTTAGTACTTTATGGGTTGTTTTAGCTAAATCTGAAATTTTTGTCACTGTTGCCATGATTATAATAATTTCATTTATAACATTACTTTTGTTATATGTAAGGAGTGATTCAATATCAAAGATTTATACATGGACAATCACAATTTATTAGAGAAAAAAGTAATGCAACTAAAGCTATCCATGGCATTTCAATGTTTATAAAGAAAAGGACTCGTGACATACATTTATCTTTCATCAAGTTATTTCCTTGATCAAGTTCCTAGGTAACTAATGAGCAGTCACAATGCAAATTTAGAGCAATGCAAAATACAAATCTAGAGGAAATAAAGCACCCATTCATGTACCCTTGTTTTGCATGGAAATGTCACATCTGTGTTAGACCATGGCCCAAGCAGCAAGAGTGCTATCGACCTCCAACTTGTCAGCCCAAAAAATGAAAAGAAAAATCAACACGAATCTATGAAGAAATCACGATTTTAATATTCACCCATGATAACGATCGACCTCCATGCTAGTAGCTACATCCACCAACTCCCTACCATGTAATTGAACACTGAGCCTGGCAACCGACTAAGCAATAGTTAATCAACTTATGGCCAACATCCCACCAATATTGATATCTCTGACAACCACCAACTATTGACCAACAACAACAGGCAATCGATCAACATGTATCTCATTAAAAATCAATAGACTCAAAACTTGAGCTCCTGTTACAGACCTCCACAATGATCGACCGCATAGCATAATTGACCTTCAAGTCAACAGTCAAGACCATGGAATCCAATTGGCCTCCAGACCACAATCAACTTCTATCACCCATTATGGTCTATCATTCCATTTAAAAGCAGACTGGTCCCACTCATTTATTACATGACTCTTAGATTCCATTCTGGAAAGCAAAATAAGATCTAATAGCCACCAAGAAATTTTTTTGAACTCCTTGTGATCCACCCATGTGTATTCTTTATGACCCAAGGTTAAAAAAGGAAGCCAAACTTCCCCTTTGATCCATTATTCTCTGCCATACCCATTGACCTCATTGTTGCCACCAAATAGCAAGTGACCACTCCTTCCACCTTTGATAGTAGTCCCATCCACTATCCCCAAGCATTATCCCATCACCTAACCGGTATCCATAAGTCAGATCAATACTCAAGAAATAAGATGGAAGAAGACTTTCCATTACGTACCACATCTTTCCTCCCCCTGCTTGCTTTCGTGAAAATTATTGCACCTTCTTATTTCTTATATTGTATCAATCTTGCTATGTTAAGAAAGTAGTTCACTCGTTGGGGGTATCAAAACTCATTCGAGTATCTGTTTCTTGTAATTTTGATCTTATTCTAAGTCTTATATGAACTCATTTAATTCATTATCAGTCATCTAATGCATGTTTAGTGAATTGATCACCCAATCTATGTGATTTCTTATAGTCATATACTATGAGAACTTCAATATTTAAGATGTGAATATCGATTAACTTTGGTTGATGCTTGACGATAACTTCTGATGGGAAATTTCCAGAGTAGTAGATATATGATATGTATGTATCAAGACATCGAGCTTATGGTAATATCCATTCATGAAAGTTTCTAAAGTTGAAAGGGTAAGCTTGCATAACTCCAATTAGATATACATACAATTTTGGATTTGATGAATGCACAAATTTGAGTAGTGGTGGTGAAATCCAATTCCATCCTAGAGTTTTCCATTCTCATTCTAGATCTCATTTTATTCCATTTTTTACTTCTTTTTACAATCAATTTAACTCTACTCAATCAAATCTTAATTTTAAATATTAGTTTTAGTTTAACTGAATACAAATTAAAAAGGTTCTTAAAAAAGTTGTCCCTTGGGATTTGGTCCTCAAATTTATTGCAATAATACTCGTCCACTTGCAGGTGGTAGTATTAGACGTTTATTTTGGTAAAAGCCAGGATTTATTTCTCTGGTGAATTTGTTAGTGTAATAATCTCCACATTAGTCAATGAGATCAAACCAATTCAACATTATGTAGTTGCTGCCAGATATTCCTATAATTAATCTGGTAGTTACCATAACATTATTGGAAATATTGGAATTTTTGCTCTTCCACATCTCGAAGCAACTTACAATATATACTCGAAATTTTTTTGACATCAAGTCAAATAGCTTTTGTCACCCATAAAATGAAATTATCTATGAAGAAGTTAGTATAGTGTTGAGTAAAATGAATATTTTCCATGCATCTTTTACCCTTGGGCAATTGTGTAGCATATGAGTAGCATCTTATTGCGGATTATGACATAGAGAAAAAGATACAATATCAGTAAAGTGTCTCTAATGATGCCTAAAATTTGTCATTGAGCCCTATGATCCACAAGACGTATGAAAATGATATATTTTTTGACATTTTAAGATTCTATATAGTATTCCAAGGGCCAATTTTAACCTTAGTGACCTTACAAGATAGAATCATGTATGTACACTTTGTCATAAATCTGACAGTATTATGCAAATTCCATGATCATATATCCTCATTAGAGTGAGTATAAGGTACAGGAAGACATTCGATCTTATCTACAATATCGGGGGGAAATATTAACGTATAAAATATGAATCCCAGTTCTAAGAATCAGTAACCATGTCGGAAACTTTTGAGTCCTCTAACTCTATTGGGAGACCGGTATTTATCTTGGAGACAAGATGTTGCTCACCTAGGACCTAATTATCATACCAAACTAAAACAATTGCACCATTATTCATAATGGTAGTGTTGTTTTTAGTCACCATTTGTTTGAGAGAAGAAACACAACTCCAGAATGTTGTGCAACAACTTCTAGTTGATGAAGAAGATGAATTGTGTTTGTGTAGAAGCCCACAGACCCACAACAAAGATTTGTTTGTCAAAGGTTTCCAAGTAGATTTCATTAGTAGAGATAAATTCTAATAGTGCATAATAGGAATGCCAAGGATACCTTCTGCCTTACTAGTTGTGAACCACTAGAGATACAAGTTTTTGAGAGGGTCCTCATCTCCAAATAAAGTATCTAAGAATTTAATCAAATAATCTTACATACACTCACTAGTAGAACACTAATTTGCCTGGTACAAAATGGAATCCAGCTTAGAATAGACTGCACCATGCAAATATGACCTGGAAATTTGAGAATATGTTGCCCATCCTGTGACTTTTTATTGTACTTTCTCTTTGATAGATGATTATGTTGACTTAGTAATTATATAATGGATAATAGGAACACCAAGGTATTTTCCTAAGATCGAGACCTTTTTCATACCAGCAATATAACATATTGAACTCTTAACAACATATGGTACTGATGTGGAGAAGTAAATAATACTCTTTTCAATAGAGATTTCCAAACTAGATGCCTTCTCAAATAGCTTGAAACATTTCATAATAGCATGGATATTTGATTCTGTTTCTTTTGCAAAAAGGATAAGATCATTAACATATGTAACACGAGATACAGAATGGCCCTACTGTGAGATCTTTATTGGTTTCCATAGCCCAATAGAAGCATATGAATCAATCAATTGGGTAAGATGGTTTAAGCATATTACAAATATGCAAGGTAATAAAGGATCACCATTACACAAACCTCCATTGGCTTTAAAAGACTGAAGTTTTTCACCATTCCATATAATACTAATATGACCATCTATGAGAGAATTCATGATATAATTGATTTTATTTGGAGGAAAACCAACATGAGTAAGGGTATCTATAACAAATTCCCAAGAAATCTGATCATAGGCCTTGATAGATCAATTTAGATTACTATGTATGGTGCTGAAAGAGGATAAAGCATATTATGAATGAGTTGTTGTACCAAGATAATATTATTTGATATGTATATGTCTCACACAAAAGCACTTTGAGTTGTGTGTATCCAGTTTGGCATGTATGCTTTTAGACGTTTGACAACAATTTTAGATATCAACTTGAGATTGACATTGTTTAAAGAAATTGGAAAAATTTGAGACATTGTATAGTATTAAAAGACTTAGGCAACTGTATTATGTTCACATTGAACTTTTCATAAGGAAGAGTACCCAAGTAACAAACATTTTAGATTCTTTAATATTGAGCATTTGACAATACTACAAGTATGAGAAAGAATTCAACTTCAATATTGTCTGGGTTTGAGGCTTTCTTGAGCCGCATATGATTCAATGTAGAAAAAGTTTCTTATTCAAATGGAGAGTTACATAAAAAGGATAAGCCATAATAAAGAAATTTGATTAAAAAAGGCATGCATTTTATCCATATGCAATTGAGTGGGGACCATTGAAGTCTAAAATTGATTTTTAAAATGTTTTAGAACCAATAGCTTTACTGGAGTAGAATCAATTATCCACAAACCCTATGAATCTCCTAAGGCAAAAATCTTATTCCTTGTACGTCTACATTCAAGAAATGTGTGGTAAAAATAGTTATTGTTGTCTCCTTCTTGTATCCAAGTTAAATGACTTTTTTGTTTGGGATTGGCTACTTAATCAGGTATGAGGTATCCGTAACATCATTGAAGATTCATGCACAAAAAATCAACATCAGGTGAATAAGAACTAGCAATAGAATGTTGAAGATTTTCAATATCTTTTAAAAGCTTGTATTTTGTTTTATGAGCATCTTGGTAGTGTTATAGTCCCATTCAATGATATTTCTTTGTATTGATTGATGGAAGTAGAGAAATCCTAATGAGAAGGCCATTTAGTAGTAAGTAATTTCTTAACGGTAGTATTGAAGTTCCATGAGGCTTGAGTTCTGAAGATTTTTTTGGTAACATCCACTTTTTATAATGAAAGAATATGGGTTCTAGTCTAAACATCTCCTTGGTAAATACCTAAAAACAAGTTCATATCAAGATTATACCCATATGAAGTTCACCAGAATCCTATCAAGACGCTCATGTAGAGCACCATGTTTATCTATGAATGGGCTACTTGAGAATCCATATTCAGATAAATCTGCTTGTCATATGCTACAAAGATTATGTTTCTAGAGTGGCCAAATGCCACCTTTGAACCCTCTTGCCTCTATACAATGAGAGGGCATTGCACTTGATTTTATTAATGACCTCATCCACCCTTGTATTAGAGATACGAGGTTCTAGAATAGCCACAATAGGGGGATGGTATGTAGATACATATCTTGGACACAATTGATATTATTTAAATGTTCGCTTCCATGAACATTCCAAAAAAATGTGCCTATCATAACCGAATTTAAGAAGAATCAACATAGTCATATTCTACTATTGTAGCCAAGTCAGCATTTTTCTTATTTGACTCCTTGTCTGGTAAGGATTTTTCTTCATTTTACCAGTATAACTTCTTATTTTCCAACCTATTTTCCCTAAGAATGTTCGAGGTTGAATAATAAGAGGATCTTCTAAAGGTTTAGGCATTGCTTCATTTTATCACTATAACTTCTTATTTCCTAACCTATTTTCCTTGAGAATTTTGGAGGTTGAAGTAGAGGAGGATCTTCTAGAGGTTTGTACATTGTAGGTGTAGAGATAGTAGGTTTTTCAATCACAAAATGAGTAATGACTTGATCTACCTCTTGATCCATAGTCATATGTATTGTATGAGGAACTAGAATAGAAGATGTAACATAATGTTTGCCCTGATCCACATTGTTTATTTCTTTTACTGGAATTTGTGTATACTCCAACAACAATGTCTTCATGTTGAACTATCTACATGACCAGTGAACTTCGTGGGGGTGCCTTCCTCTTTTTTGTCGAGACTTTCAAAACAAGTCTTGACATCCCTGGATCATGGTCCATTAGTGGAGTATCTTCAAACTCTATCTCTTGTAATTCTAAAACATCTAATGTTGCAAACCTATTACTATTTTGGTTAGGTTGATTATTATGTTTACGTGGTCTTCGATGACATGGATGGTTTCTATTAGTATGCTTTTTTTCATATGACAGTTGTCAGTGCTCTACAATTTCTATCCAACACACAGCTGCATACTCTAATGGTTGTGATAGTGGTTTTTTTTCTCTCAAAATCTTTCTATAATTCATAATAAGAACTTTCATGCCCCATGATACTGTAAGTAGCACAAATTGATGGAATAGATTCATACTCTATGTTGTATACAATTTCATTGCTTATATGCATTGGCTTGACAGGAACCGAAGAATTCATTTTAATGTCAAGCCTTACAAGACTGATTCAAAGTAAGTTCAATATTGTGGACTAGAATGCCAAGAACTATCTCAATTATATAGAAGATCACTAGATTGTACAGATGAATATGCAAGTCCATGATTCTAGCGTAGGATACAATATGTGAAGGAAACAAATTTGTAAAGACATGATCCGTACGTCCAAATGTTACAAAACTACATCAGAAATTATTAAAAATTCTTTTCTCAAAAATGCCTTGGATTAAGAGTCTTTGAAGCATATCATATGGTTACAAAATTTAAGAAAACATGATTCCTCTCTATTCTTCAATAGGGAATAGTAGTTGCACGTATCTGTAGGTCCTTTTTTATCACCTATCCATGAGTTCCTAGAGGGGGCAAAACCACACATGGACCCCAAGATGGGAAACATAAGCCAGTCAAATAACCAGTATAGAATTAATAATTGAAAAGAAAAAGTATGAACCTATCTACATAGGATTTTCATGATAAATTCAAAGAGTTAAATAATGTAGGAAAGTATCAAATAGTAATAAAAGGTTTTCAAATTCAATATGCAATATACAATTTTAAGACTTGTAATTCAATTTTTCAAATAGATATAACATGTCAATGTCTATGTTGTTGGGGAATCCATATGTTCTCTCTATGGAGAATGACAACACACCAACCACATTTCTCAGTATACTAACATACCTCATGTTCTTCTCTCTATGTAGAGTCATGGAAATGTTATACCAGTAAACTAGTGGGCATAAGCCTACCCTTTTTGACGCTTAAACAATGTGCTACTATTTTTATTATTTCTTGTTGGTAGCTTTTAAAAAGGAGGTCTAAGGTTTACAACAATTTTATGCCAACCAACCTATATAATCATGCATGTAATCAATGAGGGAAATAACTTTCCAAATAGAAATAGTAATTTCATACTTGTGAATCAAAGTATGCAAATTGTGAGTTCATGTATTTAGCTCCAAGAATTTAATTAAAATAGAGAGATCTACAAATTTAGAGGATATTTGTCACTATATGGCTTGGAATTAAGTATGTTCCCTTAGACTTATTTAGGATTACATTTTCAGTCTAGTTTTAATGTCTCACTATCTTTCCTTCTAGGGTTTCTAATTGAATTATATATATGATAAATGTCTCCTATCGAGTGTATATAAACATAGTATAATCTCATCATGTAAATAATAGCTTCATTAAAATACCATCTTGTGTTACCAATCATGTGCCCGTAATAGAGACTATATTTAACATTAATTCTCTAAATATTTTATTAAAATTGATTCATGTGAGTTGTCTAACTTACCCATATTTATGAAAATCAATGTAACATCTACATTTAGACCTTCTCATATTATTTTCCTCCATCTTCATACACTTCCATTTGATCCAGTAAAGTCGCATATATTCATATTACTAAAGATATGAATGTACTTATAAGATCCATTTGCATTATTATCAAGATACATCATTGTGCATCTAAGGGTTTTAATTTACAAAAAGAATTAGAATGGTATATTGATCATTTTGATGACTAGTACTGAGTTATGACTCATCACATAGACACATATTAACTCATGCCCATATATGTATACTAGTACCAATTTGGCATATACTAAGATTGTAGATCAATTAAGAAAGGCTACCACTACAACCACATTTTTATATTTTTAATCTTTTATCAATGCTATTAAGGATGCACTTTATTGGAATTTTAGATAGTCAAGCTATTAGCTTACTATTAGTAGTATATGTATGTTATTAATTGTATTGTATATACTACTACAATAATATTGATTGCAATGCATCGAATATACTAATAACTTGATCCCTTCTTTTCACTTTTTGCTGTCTTATTAAGTAGGCCCTTAATTTTGAATTATCACATGGTAAGAATGGATTATGAAATATGAACAACAGGGCCAAGGAACTCATCCATAGATCGTGTGATTTAAGTCTCCTTCAATGATGGGTCACTATCAGATTAGAGTTTTAGATAGTATGAACTCCTTAGATCTGAACCTGTTGACAGTGCCATCTTTTGACTTGTTGTTATGAGGAGGAAGCAACACCTCTCTAGTCTTATTGTTGTTGTTGTAGAGGGTTTTGAGGTTGCAGTTGATGGCACAATGATCTAAAGAGGTGTCCGATCAATCAGAGTTGAAGAAATCTGTCATGAGGTGGCGGGATTCTTGGTCACCAGTGGCAAGGTGAAGGGTTTTGGGTGCAGGGTGCTGATTGGAAGGAGCGATAGTGTCTATGGTTTGAAGGTTGTTGAGATGTCATATATTTTGTGGGTAATATGAGTAGGTGTTTTCTGATCGGAGGTACAATTTTACTACAGATCTAGGATAATGGGTGGTGGGTCTGCAAGTTGCAAGATCTAGGGAAGTTGATTTATGGAGGTATAAGGATCTACAGTAGGGTTGCAGTTCCACAATGTGGCCTTTTGGGTATGGAGGCTTCAATCCAAAGTTGCTACCCGTTGATGTTTGAAGGGATTAGAGGAGTGGATGGAGAAGTTTGTAGGAACCATTGCAGGTTGGAATTTGCTATTGCAGATCTAGAATGAAGTTTGAGGGAGTTTGTGAACATAGGTAGAATGTGGGACCTAAATTTGGGTGGTGGTCATTGTTTCCTTGTTGCAAATGTCACCTAGAGCCATATTTATTACAAGAAACATGCATGGAGGGAGGCCTGAATGCGGTTGACTATGGTGGTGATAGAAGGAGGAAATAGGAAGTCTGAGGGGATCATATGAAAGTATGCGACTTCATTGTTGTAGGTCTGCTAGATCTCAACTGGCTGGCACAATGGTATATGATGGTGGTCAATTGACGACGTCATACTTTTTGTAGGATGCATGCGTTCAAGCTTTTCTAGAGGCTTGGTAGGAGAGTGTACTAGGGTTTTGGGGAGTGGGGAAGGCCAAAAAGATATAAGGAGGGGAGACAAAGAGAAGATGAGGAAGAGAATGGAGGAGGCAAGGCAATAGAGGGAAAGAGGAAGACACTCTCTACTTCAGTTGTTTCACAGTAGTTTCCCTAAGTGCGTGAATAAGAAAAACACATAGGTAGGGGGTGTTACATGTATTCTATAAATACTTTGGTAAATGAGGTAAAAGGAGTGAAATTAAAGGAGTTAATTTGGTAGTTTTTGTATCAATTAATAAGGTGTAAATAATATGAAATTTGGGATCTATGTAGATTGATAAGAGGACTACCTAAATATAATGCTAATTCACTCTATAATTAATATCTAATATTATCATTAATATTTTAAATTAATTCAAAAACTAATTATTCTAAAATCTAGGGTATGTGATCAATTCAAGGTCTGCCTCAATATTTTTAGAATGAAGCATGTTTATTTTCATTAAATGACACCATTATTTTTAAAATGAAGCATGTTTGTTTTCATTAAATGACACCATAATGGTTCATGAAGGTATGTTGAGGGGCCATATTGTAAATCTTTCTTTGAATGAAGGGTAATATCTTATTTAGGCACAAATAATTTACAAAGGGGACCAAATAGTGTCAAGATACATGATGGTTGAACGATACACGAAATGAACTTGAAACATGGGACAAATCTATGAATATTTCTCAAGTGAGGATAATAGTTACATTTAGACAAAGGGAATTGAGTTGAAGACTAATATCTATCAGAGATCATGATAATTAAAACAAAATAAGTGACTAGATTCGGAATGCAAGTCAACATTGTAAATAGTTAAAATTAGGGAAGTATCTCAAAATAGATTTAATACCAAAAATCTAGTATCTTATAGCATTTTTTGGCACAATTTTGCAAACCAATGACTTACCCCTAGGCAACATCTAAAGATTTAGTGAGTACCACCCATTAAGGCATTTAGATAATTTCTTCCACAAGTTAGCCAAATTGCATAATGGTTCATGCTTAGTTCATACATCTTCCATTGTGCGGTTGGTTTCCAGAGAAGACATATACGATCTTGTAGAGTTAAGTAACCAATCGTCTTTCCAATGAGTTTGACAATAAAAACCAACATGAATTGTTTATGTATTATAGTGTACACCCTAGGTGCTATATAAAATTTTGAGAATCATTGTTCCTTGATGAGAGATACATCATCAGGATTAACCTCTTATGGAACATCATCATATAGAAAATTAGGGTTTTCTTGCATATGGCCAAAGGTTGTGTTACATAACTATGTTTGTGGTTTAGAAACCACTGGCTTTGATTTATAATAACTTTTGATTGGTTATGTATCTATCAGACATGGTCGTTAGGAATTTGATTAGATGAGTGGGATTACTATATCTTCAAAGTGTTCTAAATTGTCACCAGCTTTCCCACGCATACAACTGTAATATAGTTGTATGTAAATGTAGTGAAGAATACAAATTAGTTGTTCCAATCAAAATCTTCAATTTATGAAAGTACAACCCATGATCAAAAGAAATATCAAGTAGAGAGCAAGTGGAAAACCTTAAGAAGACATGCAATGTTCCCACCTTCACAAAATCATTCAATCATAGATGTATAATTTAAGAAATAATCTTGTATTTTTCGTTATATATAGTTATCATTTTATTTATTTATTTTTGAAACAAAATAGGTAAAAATAAAGAAAACAAAAGGGAAATCATAAATGAAAACAAGCTCAAAAAAGAAAACTCCAGAAAACAAAAGCAACTTAAATTGTTTAGATGTCCCCAATAGAGTTACAAGACTATTTCACCCTTGGAAACACATGTGCAATAGAGCTAATCCCAATGATCACTATAAAGCTTAAAAGTATGAAATATAAGTAAATTGGAGTTTACACCCTATTTTGCAAAGAAAATAAGGAAAACAATAGATGGATATTTAAACCAACTCATCAAAATGACTCCACCATAGGGTGAATAATATGAGGAATATGTGGTCATAAGACTGAAATTGATAATCCTATTACGACTATGGTGGTGTTAGTCACCCTCACATTATCTAGATATTATGCTTTGAGTTATTGAGTTTTATGACAAACATTATATGAAATTTCGGTTCAGGTTTGGAAAAATAAAATGGGGAAACACATGAAAAAATGAAGTCCAATTGGGATGAGATGTGGGAAATCGAGAGGAATCATAGAAACAAAATAGTTAGATCAAGTGTGTGTGTGTTAGAGAGAGAGATTAATGAACTTAATGTTTACAGGTTCACAATGGTTATGATGCATTAGAGACAATTAGTCAATTACGAGCAACATGCAATACTTTTACGAAGCCCAAGAAATCATGTAGATATGAACTAAAGGAACTATCCCATCTTATGATATGATCTCAAACAAGAAAAACCTAGACATTTAACATGAGCAGTTTAGTCAAATTGAACATGTAGAAAAATAGGAAATTGAATGTTCAAGTAGATGATCCATTATTGTGATCAACTACTAGTCAGGATGAACAAATAAATATAGAGGCCCATAGGATCTACTTACTAGTTTTACAACCTTCCTATGTATTAGAATCATTGTTCTAGAAAATGAACCAATTCTAGAAAATTGTCAATATAATGTAAATAAAATGAGATAGTTACTCTCTAGCTTCATAAGAATCAAAGGAGGTGTCAGTTGATGGTGGACTTGGGGGGGATTGATAATTATTTGTGATAGTCATGTGATTCGACATAAAGAAAGAAGTTTTACAAATAAGTTGTCATCAAATTATGAATAGGAAATAAATATCAAGATTTTCCCCTAAGAGTTCCATAAGGACGTGCACCACTAGTGGAAACAAATGCTTTTAATATGCGAATCTCTGACTTTTTAAAAGGTTTTGGGTGTAACTCATAAAGGAAATTCATTTTGCAACTGGAAGATTGTGTCTTACCAATGAAACTTCAATTAAAAAAGTGAAGAAAAGGAGATATCAAAATGTGAGGGACGTCTTCCATTTTCTCTTTTCTATAACAAAAATATACAATTGAATTGAATATCTTATTTGTTAAAAGAATGGTTTTGATTTTTGAAGAGAGATAAAAAGGAAATTGAACTTTCAATTGGGATCGGAATTGAATATTAATTATATGATAATTGAATCAAGAAATTTATTGAGAAATTCTCGTGAGAAGCTCAAATTAAGGATAAAATTATGCTCTAAGTCTAGCTAAAGGATTTTCTATCCATGAACCATCAACATATGGAAAATGGGTGAACTAATTAGGTGAACATTATATAAAGGTAGAATAAATTGGAAACCTTTCATGATTAGACACATATCATATTTGATCGTAATCGTTGTTCAAATGACAAAAAATGGAGTGTTAATAATTACCCACTAACCTAAAGAAAAGTTCATTCTATTTTTAGTTTGCTTTTAATTTGAATCCTTTGTTTTCTTATTTTTCCTCATTTGAGAATTTTGAAGTACATAAACTTATTAAATTAAATTTAACTAAGTATAGAGTAGTATTTACAATATATAAGTATGTATATATGGTTTGGTTTTAATTTGGATAGACTGCACCCTCAAACCAAACCCCTTATTTAATGGTTTGGGAAACATTGGAACCAAATGAAAATTGTTGTTCACTTAAAAATTGAACTAAACTTATCAATTTAATCAATTTTGTTTGGTTCTATGGTTAACTTTGTTGGCTAAATGGACATCTATAAATCCCTTTGTTTTGATTATGACAAACATTTCATTCTTATTAATCTAACGAGCTACTTGAGTGTGCAGGATGACAAAGCAACAAGGGAAAATCTACAAGCTTACATATTTACATTTTCATGCAATGTAATCACTATTGTAAAAACTTGTACAAAAATATAATGTACAAGTACTTAGAATTGCATGTAAATCAAGCGTTAGATTCTTCCTAGCTAAACACCACAGTTAGACAAGTCATCCCATTCAAATAGGATTATTTTTGCACACTCACACACATAATTAGTGCCTAAATTGAAACCTTGAAACAGGATCAATCTCGGTCGACAAACTCCTCGACCGAGACACTCTCGGTCGACAATCTTCTCGACCGAGAAAGATCCAAAGTAGCCGTTAGACACAACAGAAAAGTTAGTTGGCAGTTGATGAAAGACGTTGCAAATCACTTGTTCCAGAGAGCCTGTCGGTCGACAAAAGTTCGACCGAGTAGGTATCTCGGTCGACCATTTGTCGACCGAGATGGTCTCTGACAGCAACTGCAGAATTAATTAATTAGCCGTTGTTAAAGCAACAGCTTTGTACCTAACGGCTAGTTAAGCACTTAGAAACCCCTAGAAGTTGTCTAGAACGTCCTTAAGCATCCTTAGGCCATTCCTATAAATAGGACAAGCCATAGTACACCTAAACTCACTTGTTTTAAACTTGTTACACTTGAGAATACACTTGAGCATACTTGAGCAATCTATTGCAAGAAATTTGAGCACTGTGATTATTAGTCTACATTCTCCTTAGCTCAATCTCATGTCCTATAGGCTAGATTCTCCTACCCACAACAATCACAAGTTCACACACTTGGCTAGGAGATCTATACGCTTGATCTAGGCATATCAAGCCTTGGGCTTAAAGGATAAGTTGTAATTTCCTTTTTGTTTCTTGTTCCTTTTTATTATTTGTACTCTCCTTGCTACTCCTAGGGTTGGAGGCTGCGGATTGGAGAGGGTTGACTTCTCAGGTGGAGAAGGGGACTTCAAGCTACTTCAAGAAGGCTATCGCAAGGGAATCTACTTCAGAAGGCTGGTGCAACGGGAGTTGGTGCATCTACTTCAAGGGAAGGCTGCTTCAAGGTTGGGCGATTACTTCTAGGTGAAGGGTGCTTGAAGGGTTTGGGAAAAGAAATTGTATTTTATGTAAAGTCCTTGCGAGGTAATAAAATAAATTTCTTTTCAAATCCCGGTTGGGTAAGCAACCGGGTAGTGGACTGACGGCTATAGTATTTGCTATAGTTGGAACCACTCTAAACCCTGTGTCTCCTTGTCCAATATCTTCATTGTGGTTGTTTGAGTTTAAATTATTATTAAAATCTTTATAAAACTCTATTCACCCCCCCTCTAGTAGTTTTCATTTGGTATCAGAGCAGTCTTCAAGGAGCCCTAACCAAGTCTTGAAGAATGGAGGGAAATGGTGAAAGGTGCTGTTTGGACAAAACCACAACATGCTGCAATTGGTGTTTAGGAACAAGCCATAAAACAACCGGATGCCCATGGAGATCAAAGGAAGAGCACAAAGAATGTCTTATTGCTACAACTAGTGAAGAAGAAGAAGAGGTAAGTCTTTTTGATTTATCTAAGGAAGAATTAGTTGCTATTATTGAAGAGACACATAATAAATATGTTGAGTGCAAAAAGAAATTAAAGAAATCAAATAAGGAAAATGATGATCTAAATGTCAAATTTCTTGCTCTTGCATCTGAAAATGAGGATCTCAAAGAGGGAAATAAATTTTCTGATCTTAAGTTAAAATCTATGGAAGCCGATTGCAAGCTCCTTTCTGTTGAAAATTCAAACTTACAGACTCAAGTAAACGATCTTCAAAAACAACCATTATTGTGCACCCATATAGATTATGACACTATTGTTAAAGAAAGAAATTTATTGACATCTAATCTAGACCAAGCAAAACTAGATATTAAGAAGAGAATGGAAGAGATTACCAAGTTACAACAAAAAGTCAGTAATTTAAATAATAATGGCATTCTTGATCAAATCTTAGATAAATCCTATCATCAGATTGGGAGAAGAGGACTAGGTTATAAGCCTAAAGGGAAGTCCTATCAACCTAGTTGGAAAAAGTCACAAACCCATCAATCTATATATGTACCGAAAGGAACAAATACATTTTTACCAAAGAACAACCTAGAACAAAACCATAGAAAACGACTTGAGGTTGATTCTATATGTTGCCATTATTGCTCACGTCTTGGACATTACTCTTTTTCATGTCCTTATAAGAGAAAAGACGTAGAGTTAGTTTGGGTTCCAAAACCTCCAAACTAATTGAACAAAATCAAGTTGAGATATGACCAAAGACATTAGTTGCATATTTCTATGTCTATCTCAACTCTACATAATTACAAATGTAAATGAAATTAATATTAGTTTTGTTCCCTAGATGATTTAAAGTTTAAGTCAAATGAAAAGAAAATTCCTATTTTCATATGATTTTTCGTAAAAGTATTTTCTGGTCTATTCATATACTAATCATAAAATTGAATTATCATTGTATGCTGTTATTACCATTATACCATGCTTTCATCATTGGGTGCGCATAGATAATTGTATGCATGGATCCATGAAAAGATATAAGCAAGCAAAATAATTTATTAGTTATATGTTATTGCTTGTAACAAAATCTCTAACTTAGCATCTTTGAAATAATTAATTGTGCCTCCAATTAAGTAGTATTTTTCAACTTGATATTTAAATTAAATTTTATGCAGATATTATACTCAATATATTCAATCTGAGAAATCTGCAAAATTTGCCTCTTGGTCAAAATAAAATTTGACTAAGGGGCGCTATGGTCGTAGTCAAGGGCGACCTAAAATAAGCTTCGACAAAAAATTGCTTATTTGGAAATTCTCTCTTTGGACCTAATCTTAATATAATTTTTTCTTGAAATTTAAACCATTTGTAATCATTTAAAGCCTTAAATTATCCCAATATTACTCCCTTAGAATATCCATATAAATGCTCTACAAAAATAAACTACCTTTTGCATTAAAAAATCAGCTTTAAAATTTTTACTCAGTAAGTCTGTCGGTCGACGAATTCTTCGAACGAGACCCTCTCGGTCAGCTCACCTCTCTCGACCGACAGAATCTAAACAGACTTAATATCGGACGAACTTTCGGTCGACAAATGCTCGACCGAGGCAATGTCGGTCGATAATTGTTCGACCGAGAAATAGCCGTTGGATACGACCGTTGTAAACCGACCGTTATGACCGTTTATGACCGTTATTTGACCGTTGGGGAGACGAGTGGCGTGTCTGCAACACGACCGTTGCGGACGCTCGGTCGACGAATCGTCGACCGACCTGGTCGCTGGAATGTTATAAAAGGGAGCAAACACGGGTCACTTACTCACACTTGCATACTCTTGCTTCCATAGTCCCTCTCTAGTACATTTTTGTGCCACTCTTCACCATCCTCATCCCCAAACCTTCCTTGCTTCTTCTCCACATTCAAGTAACACAAATGGCCTCATCCTTAGCTGCCCGTGGGAAGAAGAAGGTCGCCGGCAGGAAAGGAAGGGAAGCTCGGGAAGCTACTCCACCACTGACGATCATCAACGACATCGCCTTCCTCGACGGAGATGCTGGTGATCGTTATCTACGGCTTTCCTCCAAAGCTCCTCTTCCTCGACGACCAGTTGAAGCTTTGGACTTCCTCAACATAGTCGATCTGGAGGATCTCTTTGCAGTGCAAAAGTTGAAGGAATTCATCTACCCCTCTTTCCCTTCCTATTCTACGAAGGTAGTGAATGAATTGTATGCCAACCTCATATCCCATTCTGAAAATGAAACTACCTTCTTCTATACCATGGTCAATGGGCATAGCTTTAGATTTACTGAAGAGGATATTCTAGAAATGCTAAATATTGACCTAGATGAATATAAAGACTTCCTTGACCTTGCCACCGGAAATCCACTAAATCAACTTTCCCAAGATGATCATACCATTAGCCTTAGTAACATAAAAAGAGCTATTTTTCAATCCAATACTACTTGTCATGAATAAAGGGGAACCTACTATGCTATAAATCTCAAACCTGCCTGTAGGATTGTAAATCTCATTGTTTCTACAAATATTCACCCTAGAGCTAACAAGTCTGAAGTTCCAATATTCCGAATGTGCCTCATTTATGCCATCATAAGCCGCATTCCCACAAACTTCATCCGTATAATCCTTAAAAACATGGTTGAGTTTTCTGGCAACCCACCATATGCGGATTTCGTATGTCAAATTACTCAACATTTTCTAAAATCAAACATTGAGGATATGGGATATACATGGGAGTGTAGACCACAAAAGATAAGTAAGAATACCGTAGAGAAAATGGGAATAGATTTTGGTCACAAAAGGCCTAGAGTAGAAGGAGAAACATCTCATCAGGACATACCACCACCTCCTCCTACTACCCTACCACATGATCCCATTCAAAATACTCTTACTTATATTGTTGGCTCCCAATATCACCTTAGTAGACAATTAGACTACAATCATCATGCCATGACATACTTAAACCAAAAAATGCAAACCCTTTCCTCAAACCAAACTGATGAATATCCATATTCTTTAAATCCAGGCATGCTCAATCCATACAATCCTTCATACAACTACTATCAAACTCCACCTCCACCATCCATGGATCTAACGCATACTCAATTTTCATCTATGCAATTGTAAGATATTGCCACTCATTTCCGATTTGACCGAGTTCCTACATTCTTGGAAGCATATGCTTTGACCAAGACAGGTGCTCTAGATTGGAAAACCTTGGTTAAATATTATGGAGCTGAGCCATTTATTGGAAAAGATCCTGACGTTGATGTAATTCTTAAATCTTTCCAGTGAGTATTGGAGTAATATTAGTCGTAATGACTTGCTTTAAATGATTATAATGGATCACTTCTGTATGATGTGTCTATCTTTCCATGCTTATTAATGAAATTGGTTATCCTTTTGTTGATTTGGATGGATATCTTTTCACATATGAGACATCTTGAAAATAAATGGATTATAAAGATTATTATTGAAGAGAATACCAAATAAGGGGAGTAATAAATAAAAATGCAACCTTTAAAATTGTGGCAAAATTGACAAAATTACTTAAAACAGCTATAAAACAAATCCAGACACATTCTCGGTCGAGAAACTGTTCGACCGAGAACACTATCGGTCGAAAGATCGTCGACCGAGCAGGTTTCTGTTGTCAAGTTTGAAATAAAACTGAATATATTTGCAAAATAAATCATGTTGAGGATAAAATTGGCTAATGTTTGCTTTGATATTGGTGCTACTTAAATAAAAGCTCTTGGTTTTAATATGGACATCATTTTAATATACTTAATCTTCGTATAATTTTGATAAAGGTCAAAATCAAAATTTAAAATCAATTGTGACCTTAGAAGCCTTAAATTGCTTTAATTGTAAGATTAAGGGGGAGCTCATCAAAACAAGTTTGATTATTTGATTAAGAAGCTTACAAAAACATTATTTGGAGCTTGTTACGATCTTAGTATTTTTTTTGGTTATGAAGAAATCTATGAATTTCAGAAAAATGATATAACTTGTACTTAAAAGAACTCTCTAAAATCGGGGCTTAACATCCCTTGCATTTTAATGGAGACATTTTTATGTACTCTGAGATTAAAGGATTCTCATATCATTTTATGGGCCTAACATCCCTTGTAAAATGGATAAGAAATCAATACATATGCCATGAACCTAACAGGATCTCATATCATTTCAAGGCTTAACATCCTTTGCACATGATTGAGAAACAAATTGTGGCTAAATTAGAAAAATATGATATTAAATCCATGTTCCTAATAGGATATCTAATTAAGGGGGAGTTTTTATTCTTAACGGTTATCTTTTTGAAATGACAAAGGGGGAGAGATAAATATAAAATTAACATTTAGTCAAACTCAATTAATGAGTTTCATAAATAAACTCTTGGCTTTACATTGAAAGTTGCTATATTCCCAAATGATCTGGATTTCATAATTCATGGGGAATAATAAGCACACTTTTTATACACAAGAGAAAAAGCTACAAAAGGTAATCTAAAGGTATGAAACTCATATGTTTTATATTTCCTTTATTTATACTTTGAAAATGTTTGTCATCTTCAAAAAGGGGGAGATTGTTGGCTAAATGGACATCTATAAATCCCTTTGTTTTGATTATGACAAACATTTCATTCTTATTAATCTAACGAGCTACTTGAGTGTGCAGGATGACAAAGCAACAAGGGAAAATCTACAAGCTTACATATTTACATTTTCATGCAATGTAATCACTATTGTAAAAACTTGTACAAAAATATAATGTACAAGTACTTAGAATTGCATGTAAATCAAGCGTTAGATTCTCCCTAGATAAACACCACAGTTAGACAAGTCATCCCATTCAAATAGGATTATTTTTGCACACTCACACACATAATTAGTGCCTAAATTGAAACCTTGAAACAGGATCAATCTCGGTCGACAAACTCCTCGACCGAGACACTCTCGGTCGACAATCTTCTCGACCGAGAAAGATCCAAAGTAGCCGTTAGACACAACAGAAAAGTTAGTTGGCAGTTGATGAAAGACGTTGCAAATCACTTGTTCCAGAGAGCCTGTCGGTCGACAAAAGTTCGACCGAGTAGGTATCTCGGTCGACCATTTGTCGACCGAGATGGTCTCTGACAGCAACTGCAGAATTAATTAATTAGCCGTTGTTAAAGCAACAACTTTGTACCTAACGGCTAGTTAAGCACTTAGAAACCCCTAGAAGTTGTCTAGAACGTCCTTAAGCATCCTTAGGCCATTCCTATAAATAGGACAAGCCATAGGACACCTAAACTCACTTGTTTTAAACTTGTTACACTTGAGAATACACTTGAGCATACTTGAGCAATCTATTGCAAGCAATTTGAGCACTGTGATTATTAGTCTACATTCTCCTTAGCTCAATCTCGTGTCCTATAGGCTAGATTCTCCTACCCACAGCAATCACAAGTTCACACACTTGGCTAGGAGATCTATACGCTTGATCTAGGCATATCAAGCCTTGGGCTTAAAGGATAAGTTGTAATTTCCTTTTTCTTTCTTGTTCCTTTTTATTATTTGTACTCTCCTTGCTACTCCTAGGGTTGGAGGCTGCGGATTGGAGAGGGTTGACTTATCAGGTGGAGAAGGGGACTTCAAGCTACTTCAAGAAGGCTATCGCAAGGGAAGCTACTTCAGAAGGCTGGTGCAACGGGAGTTGGTGCATCTACTTCAAGGGAAGGCTACTTCAAAGTTGGGCGATTACTTCTAGGTGAAGGGTGCTTGAAGGGTTTGGGAAAAGAAATTGTATTTTATGTAAAGTCCTTGCGAGGTAATAAAATAAATTTCTTTTCAAATCCCGGTTGGGTAAGCAACCGGGTAGTGGACTGACGGCTATAGTATTTGCTATAGTTGGAACCACTCTAAACCTTGTGTCTCCTTGTCCAATATCTTCATTGTGGTTGTTTGAGTTTAAATTATTATTAAAATCTTTATAAAACTCTATTCACCCCCCCTCTAGTAGTTTTCAAACTTTTGTGCCAAGTCATATCAAAAGCATGTGTTGAGAATTTCATTTGCATACAATGCCAAATGGTTTGACAAGTAGATCACAGATATCATAACACATTTTCATGCATTCTCAATTTACTTTCCATTTGATCTCTTTGAGTATAGTACTATATGTTGCTATTTTCTTTTCATGTCTATGTTGCCTCTCTTTTCCTCTCACCTCTTGTCTTATATGTATCCACACCATGTTTAACATAGAGGGAAATGAAGGGAATGAATCAGAGATAAATTGTGGGAAAATGGGGGGGATAAACGTATTGTTAATATGTTTGTCTAGCAAAGGGATGGAAAGGTAAGTGTAGGTAATATATATAAAATGATTTTATTTATTTATTGTCTCTTGAGAAAATAATTGATATATACAATGAAGACATTGTTGAACTTATTGTTAGTATGTTTGTTTAACATTGGGATGGAAAGCGAAGGTAATATATATATAATGATTTTATTTATTTTTATCTCTTGAACGGATATATACAATGAAGACATTATTGTTCCCTTCCATTTTCCAATTTGGCGGGAAGAAAAATGGGGATAAATGTACATAGATCATTCACCTTTCTTTACTTTTATTTTCTTTTGTTCTCCTCCATTCCCCTTCTGTGTGTAACCAAATCTAGGGAACTTTTTTCTTTCCTTTTCCCTTCCCTTCTTTCTCACCGTACCAAAGAGATTGTCAATCCCCTCATATGTAAATACTTCTCATAAATGATGTAGCGTGTTATGTTATGTATGACAAAATGCATATAAAAACTCTTTTAAAGTATTAATTTTCATGTATATATTTCATAGTGAGCCGTACACATTATATTATGTATGAACTTTAGTTGTTATTTTTGTTATATTGGCAGTACTCTCTGTTTATGGATCCCGTCAATATACAACAACTACGACCATATCTGAAAATCAAATGTTGGTAATATAGCATAGATGGTAGTAGTGACGTATTCCTCTATGAAATTGCTTGATGCTACTTTTTTTTTGGAACAATAATTGGGGTGATTGGTAATGTAACACATATGGTAGTAACGAAGTATTCTACCAAGAGGTTGTTTGATGCAACTTTATTTGCACTATAGTAGGGATAACATATTTGCTTTCTGAATAGCCACACAGATCCCAAGATGTGCACCATAGAGGAAAACAAACAATGTTTCTAGGGAAATCTAAATCTCTTTATTGGTGGCCCTTAAGCCGAAATAGCATGTCATCCTTGCATGCTTGATGCTACTCTACTAATTTGCTTTTGTGCTATTACGAGATTCAAGGATAGAGTATGATAAGAAGGTAAAAAGATGTAGGAAGAAGGAACGAGACTTATTTGTCGCGGAGGGATATTGTAGAGATGACGGGAAGAGAAATGTGTTGGCGTGAGGGAGGGAACGATGAAAGAAATTAGGAGAGAAAGCCATGACTCAAGACATAAAGAGAAAGAAAGAGAGCACGGAAAACAAATCGTTATATGTACTTCCATGCTGCCAAAACATTCGTTTTCTTCGTTTCTATGATACACTTATGCATCGGAACCCATATACTCAACGGGGAATAGGTATATATTGTTGGGCATGGAAACGTTTATTATGTTACAGTTTGCTGTGGAGGGATATGACACTTTTGCGGACAAACGAAAGAGTTGAGAAGGATAGAAAAAAACCATGAGATAATTAAGTTAGGTGATGATTTATTAAAATTCCGAGTAGTAACCTTAGTAATCTAAGATTTTTTTTTTTGAAGTGAAAAAGACAAATTTTATTATGGAAGAGTCATACGACATCTACATGAGGAGAAAAACAAACTAAAAGACCAAGATCAAGAACAGATACAAACCACAACAAAAACTCATATCAAAATCTGATAAGGACAATGATGTATAGATCCCTCTTCTCCTTCGCTGGGTAAGACAACTTTCTATGAGGAATACATTCAACCTGAGTATGTATATGTGGTAGAGTACATGCACCAAATCGGTGTTCCAAAAGGATATTTTTCCCGCACTTGCTGCCATACAAACTCCACAACAAAATTGACCGAGAAAGAAAAATCTACCACGAGAAGAGAAAGCAGCTTTGATTAACAACAAGATAGACAAAACAAGAGAACAATCTAAACATGAAGCCAGTAAAAGAGAAAGGGGATAGGAAACACGTCGCAGTCGGGCTCAATGACAGGGAGGAAGAAGACAGTTGTCTCCAAAGACACCACGCTCACACACCTCCCGAAGAAGAGACACTGCTGATGACGGGCGAGAAGAGGCCGAGGGGGAGCGGGGCACCGCTTTGCGGCGGCCAAACCCCCTCCCCCCAGCCAGCCGCCTATGGAGGAAGAACCCTAGCGGCACTAGGGTGAGAGAGCCGGGAGAGTTTGCGTTTTAATAACAAAGACAGTAATGTAAGAAACATAATCCACAATTAAAAGAAAAAGAGAAGGAAAGGAAAGGTATTCGAGTCATTTACAATATTTATGATTAGTTTTACGAATAAAAACATTTTCACCAACTCGCTCATTAGTTATCAGTAGTAGTATAGGTTTGTTAGAAAAAGAAGGTTTGTTAGAAAAAGAGTGACTGTCATAGGGTGTTCCAAAATAGAGAGCCAAACCCAAAACAAAAGGCAAAACGGTTACTTCTGATTCTAAATTTAGGAAATTGGGAGCGCGGGAAAGGTCGTGATGACCAACTCATCAAACTCCCACCACATTTATAAGCCACCAAGCTTCGGCTCATCTCCTCCTCAATCCCAGCAACTTAAATTTGGCAACTTGTTGTTCAAGAATGAACAAAAGCGTTCCAATTTACTAAAGTAAGAAGATATGAATTCGTAAGGCAAACTAAGAGAGAAAGAAAAGAGGAACAGGCAAAAGAAAGGCAGAATTTTCAGTTTTTTCTTCTCTCACAGGAAAGTGCAGTGGATTATATTGTAAGATAGTTACCCACTTGTTCTACGGGGTGCAGAAAAATGGGGAGAAGGGTACCTTCTTCCTCCATTGTCTCTGTCAGCAATAGCGTGATTTCCCGTGCCGTCGCCGCGCCCCTCGTCATTCTCTCTGTCATTTCTACTATCACCATACTCGCCTTCCTCTGCGCCTCACGTCACAGGAAGTCTACAAAAACATTATCACCAAAGTCGTCCGTGCCCCCGCCTTCGTCTACTTCTTCTCCTTTCCGACAGGCGAGCAACACCGGCACAGCAGACGACGAGAGCGACAAGGTTCCAGACGCAACCGGGGCGACAACCACTGTATCTGAGCTCTCACCTCCTCCTATGATGCAGATGCCGCTGCCGCCACCACCAGCGGTTACCCAAGTCGACCGCTCATACTCTGTCGGTTTTGCGACGCATGGACCCATAGGCCCGACTTTGTTGCCTTCCAAGTCTAGGTCGAGATCAAGGAGGCAGCTTTCCGCCAGCCTTAGCCTGCGGATACCAGAAGGCCTTGCGAAGATCAGGACCGGAAGGAGGGAGCAAACAAAGGGATGGGGTGGTGGAGGGGAGGACTCCTTATGGAAGAAGACGATAATTATGGGGGAGAAGTGTCGTGTGCCTAGAGAAGATGAAGATGAAGGAGCCGCCCATGATGACAAGGGGAACAAGGTTAAAACATACCGGCCCAGAACACCAAGGTCCATGCCAGTCTCAAGGAATAACTCCTTCAACGACGCCGATGCCTAAAAGCCATCATCATAAAATATACAGGAACATAAACCTTGGCATCATTACCGTGCTGAAAGAGTAAACACGAACCGATGTGATTGAACCTTACTCTCTTCCACTAAGGGCATGACCACATGAGGAAGTCGGCGCGCAGATCTTCCAAACAGAGAAAAATCTTTGCATTGGAAAGGAATGGATATATCTTTGACATGTATGATGATCGATAAAGCTTCCTTTGCTGTAAGTAGGATTACTGCCAGCTAACAACACATGACCTTTTTTATGATTGTTAGGCTGCTTTTGTTTTGCCAGTAGTAGCGGTACGTAGGTAAATTAACTTTTGTTTGTTGTACTGTTTAGAATATAAATAAGATGCCGTACGGATTAGTTAATCGAAAAAACTTCAGATAATGTGTTAACTTTTAACTTATTCCCCTTGCAAAGTCCAAGGCATAATAGTCTTTGTTCAATTAAACTAAACTTATTTACACTGCGAGAAATCATCTGATAAGTGAGAGTTAACGTTGTCTCGTATATTAATTGCATGTGAAGCTGACCCCTCACTTCTCAGGGGCCTGTCACAAAGCAGACATCATTTAAAACTCTGTCGCGGTTGTGAAACGAGAGAGGCATGTCCGTCACACAGCTGTGACTCGTAGCTGCTAAACAGGAGCTAGTGGATACGGATATACCCCTCACATGGCTTGACCACATTGATTGTATTACATTTAAAGAATACATGAAAGGGGTCATCCGATCTTCACAGCAGTGGAACACATCTATGCATCAAATTAAGAATAACAAATGGCACATCCCATGAAACATAAAGGCATCCATGCATATACTGAAATTTTCAACATTTATTAATTTCAAAACGCCATTTACAGTAGTTAGGACAGAACTTTGTCCAAAATTACAAACTTTGTGATATTTATGGGACACAACGTTGTTGGTGTGGCTGCAATTGGCATAGTTGTTAATGAGGACTGTTGTGACACTACTGCCAATAGCAGCAAGAGTCAAACACAAGATTCTGGATCCGCCCTTACTGTTGGTGCTTGCGTAGCTCCTCAATGCACCAAAATTGTTTTGTTGCCTCCTTACATTGATACTGATTGTGGTGTTTGGTCATCATAGGAAGTGGAATGCAACAAACATCAGCCAGAGGCCAGTGGGTGCATGGACAAAACAGAGTGTAGGGGCACATTATAGATACTTCAACTGCTATTACCAATATTGTTGATTAGAGCTATTGTGTTGTCATTACTGACATCATAAAGGCTCGCATGGTGGTTTTTGCCCTGTTTGATGCCCCTGCCACTAATATTGAAGAAGCAGATTATCCGTAGTGGTCATGACACCAGCATATATTGCTTGTAAAATTGATCTGGTTGCCTCCCGTTGTTCAACATGCTTTTGAATGGTTCCTCCCTTTCACCCACTGTGCTAGTGATTGCCATTGCACTTGTGATCAGGGACCGGATTCTTCATCTTACTACATGTAAAATAGTTGTTGTCAATAATATTCTCAAAAGTTCACCACATGATTATCTCTCCTACTTGTGTTGGTTGTCCATGCAGAAATGGTAGATTGCTAGATGCTGGTGGACATATTCTACTAGCTCCCAGATATAAACTCACCATACGTGCAAGGTGGTGTTGTGACAGAGCTAATTCACTGTTAGTACTTGCTACTACAAGCTTGACCCAACTTTGGTCGACTAAGCTGACCACCTTAGCGGTTCTTTGTTCGAAAAGTGTTTACCAAATGGAACTACATATGCAACTCCAAGTAATCCTATAATTTAGAAAATAACAATAATTAAAAAATTAGCAAATAGTCTGATTGGTAGAAACTTTCAAGGATACCACATAGACATATTTATACACATACTTATTGAAATTGATAATATGCTTGGATATGGAGTGTCAATGCAGCTACGTGAGGTCTAGCTTGCATTATAGTCACATCCTTCCCCCTTAGCAATCATATAAACCTATGTTCCATGGAATAATTTTAGGTATCATCAAATAAGAAAAATTAGACAAAGAAGTCAGCCACACTAGTATATATAACATGTGATAAAACCATACCATGATATCATGTCCACAATTGAAGTGGTCACCTACTGGGTGGTACTCATCAACAACCTCCTCGGACGTTGAACATCCCACAACATTGGGTCCAAGAGGCTAATAGGATATTTCATCTTCAACCTATTGCATGCAGACCAGCTCTTGTGTAGCAACTACCATAATCAAGCACTTGTGCAGCCACGTGCATTGTCTTTATTTCTGTGAGTGTATCTGACATCACAACAACAGTTGCAGCTCTTGGTCCCACCTTACTGTATAATATAATATGAGAATCCTCATGAGGAATTTAAAAATTATGGTGAGATATGAAATATTTAAAGTAGTTGGAGGAATCAATCATCCTCATGATATGCTACTGAAGGATATGGATAGATGCAAAGAAAAAAAAAGAACATGAACAACAAAATAAAGAAACTATAGAAAAAGAGACTATCTTTTTAACTGTCGTAGCTCCTACTTTGTCCTGAATAATTAGATAATTGTCTCTGCATCTTATAAACTAGGTTCACGTTTGCTTTTGTTGGAATGTATGTACCTTAATAAATATGTATACTCAATAAAATCAAAGATGGATTCTTGAATTTCAGGAAGAAAGCTCCACATCTAATATTTATGGCTGAATTTTCATCCCCATCAATCAGTAACTCCACCTTCTCATCAATCCACCCATGAAGCTTTATTGATCATACCTATACACATATTTGATAGTTTAGCATATGTTTTAAATATTAAATAATGGTATTCTCTGAATGCTTATTATGAAATGAGCGCTATAGGAAATCACATACAATTGTAATACATTCCAAACTATACAAAGGTTAAGTATCGATTATTGTGAAGAAAGATATCAATATTCTAGAACGTAACCATGCTAGTAGTGACTAAGAGCGACAACAATCAATATTCACCATAAATATGTGCCAAGAGAGTGATTAGGACTCATACAAACTTCATTCAAGTGTTGTGTATTTATGGATTCACGTACACTGTCCAAATGCTTTTCAGGGTAAAGTATAGTGGGATATAATATGAAACAAACACAATTAAGTAGAAAGTTGTGGAGATCATACTGGATTTGGAGGTGATCCATCCATAGTGAAGCAACCTAAATACCATACAGTCTCTAAGAGGAGAGAGTACCATGGACCATCCATGTTGGACCCACGAGATACATTTGTGTCAAATAAATCATAATCTATAAAATGATTTGTTTCACTAGTCCATAGATCCCTTCATAGTTTGAATTCAAGATTATACTCTGATAAAATTTAAATTTCCCATCATGAGTGGGTTAATTAATTTTGTATACTATATGATGTGGTAATGTTGGTATATGTATGTACATATGCTAAATAATATTTATTAATTGGTTTGTCAAAGAATAATATTTTTATTACTAGGTTAATTAATTTTGTATACTATATAATGTGGTAATGTTGGTATATGTATGTCCTAAGAACTTGGGCAGTTCCCCTCCAAGTTATTAGGGTCACACGCTGGGACATTGGGTTGAATATATTCCCTTTTGGATCAGAGATGAGAGTTTGGTTTTGTTTCTTAATTACAAGTTTGAAAGTGTAGTGGCTTGCCCCTCCATTCAGATAAAAAACCTTATACATAGATTCAAAACTTGGGATAGGTTCAAACTTGTAGACTTGATCATTGATGAAGGCCTTGGATTTTTGGAATAAGGAAGGAACATAGATCTCAAGTCTTGGGACTCCCCCGTATGAACCCCACTAGAGGATGGTGTCTCTTTGATCAAATCCACATAAAAAATAATTAGGAATAGGTTTGTTCCCCATGTCAAATCTTACTCTTTTGGGTGCAATGGATATTGCACCAATACATACACATAAAGGTCAATACCTTGACTTGGAAGTTCAAGAACAAAGATCTCCCCATAGATGATAGAACTAGCGCCTGTCGCGTTCCATTAGCCTCTAGATTTGAATGTTGCCAGATAGGGAGGGATAAAAATCAACGGAGCACCTCCTCTTACTGGTGGAGGTCACTAGATTTGTTTAAGTTGAGGTCAAACCTCTTTTGTGGATCGAGGTTTTCTACTCGGATCCCAACATTGAGCTCCCCTTCCATCTTTCTAGGCTTTAGTTTACCCACAGTCTTGGGTGAGATGGACTAGAGGTATCTTACCTCACAGACTATAGGCCTTCTTTCCAGCTATAGATTCTCCTGCCTTGTGGAATGCATGGTACCTATCACCTAGAAGGATTGGGCCTTTTCTATATTTAGAGGTATAGAAGCACCCGTGACCGAGACTATAACCTCTGAATCCCCTAGTGTTGGAGACCTCTTAGAGCAGAGAGTAGTTTTGGGGGAATAACCCCTGTCTTACAATGAGAAAAGGGTTGAGCACAACTCAAATTTGTAGATAATATATAGTACTCCTTGTAAACTTTTACATATTTTCTTAATTTGTAATAATATGAATAAAATTCCCCCACATTTCTAAAACAAATTGACTTTTAAACTTGTAGAGAGGAACCTGAACCTACAGATGCAATTTACCAAAAGAGAAGGGAATCTTGACGATGAATATGGAAAATTTGCACTAAAAAGTAGCATAAACCTCTCTTTTGATGATATGGTCCTCACCACTATTGCTAATGTTCTATATAATGTGGAGTTTAACAAGTATCTTTTGTTAAATCCTAGACGAGGGGGTTTAAAACAAGAGAAATGCTAGGTGGACACATTTTGGAACCCGAAACCAAACCTGAAGCAATCCCCACCACATGTTACAAGGTTTAACAAATGAAACACATTATTTTATTTGTTATTCCTTGTCACATGTGGTTGGGATTGCTTTCGGGTTTCGTTTCAGGTTCCAAAATGGGTCGGCATAGCAAACCTCTTAAAACAATCACCTTTCAACTTCTAGAATAGATTTAAAATTTGACACCAATATCTTATTCTAGCACATGAGTGAGCAGTCAACAGAATGAAATCATAAAAAAGATATCAAAGTCTAAACAGATGATCACCAACTATGTAAGTTTTTATTTGTAGTATGATTCGAGTTGGATCTCATACCTTATTTGTCAAGTAGGTAGTAGGGGGTGTTGTCTACGTCTCTAATCCATCAAGCTCGGATTATTTCATAGACTTCTTGAAAAAATATATCCCTGTGACTTGATTAGTATCAAGATATAGCAAGTCATCAGTAGGGTTCATGGCAATCTTAATTAAACCTACATTGACAAGATATTCAAAATTGATGGATTTAATTCAAATAATAAAACATGTAAAGCAAATATTTATTATACTAAGTCAAAATATTTACCAATATTTATATGGACTTATTTTCCATCCATACGAACTTGTAACGGCGGCTCCCTGTCGTCTAGGGCTCTGGAGACCACGGTGGAGATCTAGGGCTCCCCCCGCGTGCGGCGCTCAAACCTGGGGGAGGGGGTCAGGCGTCCTGCTGGGCCGTCACCTTCTCCCCCCGGGCCTCCTCCTCGACTTGTCTCTCTTTCCGGTCTCCTTTCGTAGGTGCCTCTCCGAGCTCCTCATCTCTCCCCCTGGGCGGCGGTCATGCGACCTGGTTGGGATCGAGTCTTCTCTTTGACATGTTGCTTGCAGGAGGTGGTGGCGCTCTTCTCCTGGAAGATTCTTTCTCAAATCTGCCTTGAGGCTGAGGCGGGTGGCTGGTGGGGGTGTCCTCGTTGGGGTTCCGGAGGAGGTGGGTTTCCCTCCTTTGTTTCTGCCTTGCAGGTTTTTCGCTTGGGTGCTAGTTTCTGACAGGCTATCTGCCTTGTTCCGCCGTATATCGGCGTTGCTTGTTCCTTTGAATAAGGATTGCTTCTCCTTCCTCTGTGAAGGCGGTGGTTTTTCTGGGTTTTTCCCCGGTAATTCAACCTTGGTTACGGCTAAATCTCACTCTGGATTGATCTTATTACTCAGTTGTATGGCTTCGTTTGAGTTGATATACGAGCAAAATACCGTCTTGTTCCAGCCCCCCTACCACTACTTAATGCTCAAGTTGAAGGAATTCTTCAGGAAAAGCTGCTTAAGACAGACTCAAGGAAGAAGAATCAATGCAGAAATGTCTCTCTCTCTCTCGTTCCAATATGAGTTGTAGTGCCCTTGGGTTACTGAACGTGACGTTTGTATGTTCAGTTTGTATCTTTCTCCCCAATTGTAGATGTCGTATGGCTAACAAGTAATGAATCGATCCATTTGCTCTAAAAAAAAATCTAAATGGATAGATCAAATAGAAGAAATAAAAAGTGCAAAAGGAGGGTAGTTGCATTTAACGCTCAACACATTCTTGATTAGGATCAGCAACTATTGAACACTTGAATATAGAATATGTCATCTTGGGCATCATCTTTCTTCTAGATTGATTCTTTTCTAGAAAGTCTACAATGGGTATAGGTAGAGCCTATTGACTCTTCTCCCAATCCAATGTTTCTACTCAGCCTTTCAAAGTTACACGTATTAAATTCAGTGCTTTAATTAAATAAGGAAGAAAAACATATGTTTATTCTACCAAGTCAAAATCTTTACTAATATTAGGTGGACATGTTTACCATCTATGACAACATCCAAATGCAAGGATCAAGTAGAAGAAATATAATTGATATTGGCACTTGGAAACTCAAAATATTGGAATAAGAAAGATATAAATCAGTTTGCACCCTTACTAGTCTTACTCAGTAGGGATCTTGCATAACAAAGTCTAACACAATCACAAACAATCAACTAATAGTTTAAGAGTCAAAATAAGTGGTTCAATACAATGTTGAATTTGTTCACACATAAAGAGATTTGTCAAACAAGCTTATACCTAAGCAATATCATTCCCAATGTTACGGAAGAAAGTAAAACATCTTAGATTTTATGGAATACTAATCCCAGCGACTTCACTAGCATTCCGATTTAGAAGGAACTCTTCAGGGTTCATGGAAATCTCAATTGTGCACCCTATATAAGAGAAATTGAACTTAAGTTAGAAGGGTTGCATGCCATTATGATATTACATTTGAAAATCTTCAGTAAAAAAGGAAAATTAGAAGGATCTAATGCTATCTTGTCTAACCTAACATAAATTTAGAGCACAAAGTGTCTTCACTAGGCATCCATGTAAACAATTTAGAACCCTGCTATTCTTAAATAACAATCTATATACAGAAGGACCGCCATTTTAAATCTAAGGATAAACCTCATAATTAAGGAACGAAAATAAACAACTAAATTTATAGTAAGAAGAAGTTGGCATAAAGCTCAAAGTATGGAGTTGATGGGTTACCTGAGAATGATACATTGTGGTTGTTATAATAGAGATCATACGGATACACAAAACTGTGGATGTTGCAAATATATACAAGGAACAAAAAAATAAAAGTAGCATTTCTTGTTGACATCATTTAATCTTGTACAATAATCACTAACAAGAACTATATCATCAAATAAGAAAAGTATACAATTATGGGGAACTTAAATTAGGGCATCATTGACCAAGTCATGCAACAACATAATAACATGCCAAAAGAAGGTACATTCATCAATAAAAGATACTTTTAAATGTCTACGAAATTAAAATGAAATGAATCCTAGTGCACTATGATACAACTTAAAATATTTTGAGAGAAACATAGTCTTCAAATCCGATCATCCTCATAATCATCTTCTTCATTGTTGGATTCATGCATCCTACTACACCCCACATCCTGCAGTAAGGAATTGGTCATTTTTTAATCTTACCTAATTCCTATGTTTTCAAAAAAATATACATAATAAGATCATATTAGTGTGTCTAACCCCATTTCTCAATTGTGCCAACTTAAGTTCAGCATTAGCAAGTGCTTCGGCATAAAATTTAGCCTCCTTTTCAATCTCCTCACAAGTTTTCTGAGCTATTTCCATGCTAGATGCTTGTCTCAACATTTGCCTTGTTACGCCACCTCCATAACCTCTTTCATATCCACCATGATGAGCACCATATACATGGTCCATTACATGCATGAACTCAACATGGTTTTTACTATTTTGCACATTATGTCGTTCCGCTTCAGCTTCAACCCCCTCCTATAATGAGAAACACATTGCAATCTTTAAATAAATGTAGAAGAACACATGATATACAAAATAAAACACAATGAATACAAAAAAACCTACCACACATGTCCTAGTATGTTCATTTGGAAAGAGACCTTTCTTATTGGTATGGGAAACTACATATATAGTTAAATAAGAAGGATCTAGACCGGCTAGAATCTGAAAAAACACAAATTAGTACTAGTTATGTGATTGTCTGAAAAAAAAAGCAAAACATATACCATTTCATATTGCTTCTTCCTTATTGATTTTCTTCCCAAAGTGTAGGTAGGTCTAATATGTGCACGGCTGTTAGCATTTCTTAGTGCCCCTGCAATTGCTTTATCTGTGCTCCAATAATCCAATAATTTTAACCATTGATCTTGGCTAACTCTAGATTCCGGTGACACAAGAATCTCTTCTACACTTCTTTTCTTTAGTTGCTCCTTCAAACGAAACCTATGTGTTGAAACTGCAATTTTCACCTTCTTTTTGCACCATTCCCTAACATGATACATGTTTGGCTTGGTTTGTTTTTCAGAACTTGTGAAGCTAAACAATTTCTGATCCAATTGTTGTGAAAATGTTACAAATATTGAACTATCATAGAATATATAAAAAATTAAAATATAATAATGTAAATCCATTCAATTACCGTGACATCCTCCCATACATCATCAAAGCTCCGATCTTGGAACTCACCCCATTCCAGATGTAGTGGAAATGCATCAGTATCTCTAGCCTTCACACCCAAAAAGTTGACCAAGATTGTTGACTCACGATCAACATGCTCATTTTGTAGTGTCTTACATTCATGCTTGCTTTTTCCAAGTGGAGGCTTCATGGAACGATATCTTGTCCACCCACGACCTTTTCTTCGATGTGTTTCATTTGGAAGTGTGTTGTCTATAAAAGTAAAATGTGTTGTAAGAAAAATTATTTATAAAAGATGTTAGCTTTGTGGTATGTACTTTCAAACTCATATTCTTCAAAATGATAACCATTACCTCGATCATGAGACGCCCTTGTACGTTGATGATTCCTCATGCTAGGTTCATGTTCCATGTTTTGATTGTGTTCATCCCTATCATTATTGCCCAAGCATTCTTCTATCTCAACATGTGAGGTTACCCTTTCTGTAAGAAAAAGTTGGATGGATAGAATAATTAATTTATTGAAATATGATATGCAATACTTTTTAGAAAAATTAACTCACCAACTTCAGAAGTATTTGATCTACTTTCAACCTCAGGTTGGATTGGTATTGTTGGCTCTTGATTCTAAAGGGGGCTTGGTATAGTTGTCTCTTCATTCTCACGTGGGCTTTGGACAGTTGGTACTTCACCTCCAAAATCATCCATTGCATTAGTCGTTGAGGTTGTAGGGATATTAGATTCCCATCTATTTATTGAATCCTCACAAAACATCATGGATTGACCTGCATTTTAACTCATAATTAGTTGTTGTTTCAAGATGACAAAACAAGTGATGTACTTGTTACCTATTTGAAGATCTTCAATTATTTCTTGATCATCCGTAACAGTGGGAATTGAATTTATAGGAGCATTGGTTGTCGAAGAAATTGGTGAACTAAGAGCCATCCTTTTAGTTCCCGTACTACTTTTAGTACACATATATGACAGTTTTCCACTTGATGAAGCTGCATAAAAATCTTCTTATGTTGTTGTTAGGAAATAAAAATATAAAAAATCTAATATTTTAGTTACCTCCACGATCTTCTCCAATTAACCCATGACCATCTGGTGAAGTAGAAATTGAATTCCTTATTGTGCCAATTTTTTGTGCACTTGAAGTGGGAATTGGTCTCTTAATCCCTGGCCCATTTTGAGTAGAATTACTATCATTTGAAAATGTAATTTACAAGACACATAATATATCAAGTACATGTACATGATTCTCTCCTAGAATTTTCACAATTCATACCAGTAGAATTTGTACTACTTTGTAAATGACTCATCATTTGGTTATTCAATCTATGAATCAGCCCTTGAATACCCACTACAGTCCCTAATCCGCTTTGAGTCAAGAGACTTGTCGGTGCATGTTTTGATGGAGCTGCATTTACAAGATCATCTGCTACTGTTTGAAAATGTGACACTAATAAAATTATTATTTAATTTACCTATATTTCTTTCAGTCATAGAGATTTGATCAGCCATTGCATTAGAAAATGGACTCCTTATATTGAAAGAAGCTGACATCCTTTCCTTTTCTTGAGCTACATTTCCATCACAAAAAAAGTGATGTTTAAGGAGTAAAAATACACAAAATAATGTGCTTATGTAAATGCATTTTTCTTGTACCTCTTTGATCATCAATTTCATTACAAAATGAATTCCTCATGTTGCTTTTCTGAGAGTTGATAGAATTGTAGATTGGCCCTTGAGATGCACTATCATTTTTTGTGCAAGAAGCCAACAACCTTCCCTTTTCTTGAGCTACATCAAAATCATAAAAAAGTGATGTTCAAAGAGTACAAATACACAAAGTAATTTCTTATGTAAATGCATTTTTCTTGTACCCCTTTGATTGTCCATTTCATTAGAAAATGAATTCCTCATGTTGCCTTCCCTAGGGTTGATAGAATTATGAATTGGCCCTTGAGATGCACTTCCATTTTGTGTGCAAGAAGCCGTCAACCTTCCATTTTCTTGAGCTACATAAACATCATAAAAAAGTGATGTTCAAAGAGTAAAAATACAACCAGTAATTTGCTTATATATATATATTTTCTTATACCCCTTTGATCCATTTCATTAGAAAATGAATTCCTCATGTTGCCTTCCCTAGGATTGATAAAATTATGAATTGGCCCTTGAGATGCACTTCCATTTTGTGTGCAATAAGTCGTCAACCTTCCATTTTCTTGAGCTACATAAACATCATAAAAAAGTGATGTTCAAAGAGAAAAAATACATTGCTTATATAATTTTTTTTCTTATACCCCTTTGATCCATTTCATTAAAAAACGAATTCCTCATGTTGCTTTCCCTAGGGTTGGTAGAATTGTGGATTGATCCTTGAGATGCACTACCATTTTATGTGCAAGAAGCCAACAACCTTCCCTTTTCTTGAGCTACAACAACATAAAAAAGTGATGTTCAAAGAGTAAAAGTACACAATAATTTTCTTATGTAAATATATTTTTTGTATATCGCTTTGATCGTCCATTTCATTAGAAAATGAATTTCTCATGTTAGTTTCCCTAGGGTTGATAGAATTGTGGATTGGCCCTTGAGATGCACTTCCTTTTTGTGTGCAAGAAGACAACAAACTTTCCTTTTCTTGAGCTACATAAACATCATAAAAAAGTGATGTTCAAAGAAAAAAATACACAGTAATTTTCTTATGTAAATGTATTTTTCTTGTACCCCTTTGATTGACCATTTCATTAGAAAATGAATTTCTCATGTTGCTTTTCCTAGAGTTGATAGAATTGTGGATTGGCCCTTGAGATGCACTATCATTTTGTGTACAACAAGCCATCAACCTTCCCTTTTCTTGAGCTACATCCACATCATAAAAAGTGATGTTCAAAGAGTAAAAATACACAAAGTAAATTTCTTATGTAAATGTATTTTTCTTGTACCACTTTGATCATCCATTTCATTAGAAATTGAATTCCTCATGTTGCCTTCCCTAGGGTTGATAGAATTGTGGATTGGCCCTGGAGATGCACTTCCATTTTGTGTGCAAGAATCAGGCAACCTTCCCTTTTCTTGAGCTACATCAACATCATAAAAAGTTAATGTTCAAAGAGTAAAAATACACAAATTATTTTGTTTACGTAAATGTATTTTTCATGTACCCCTTTGATTGTCCATTTCTTTAGAAAATGAATTCCTCATGTTGCTTTCCCTAGGGTTGATAGAATTGTTGATTGGCCCTTGAGATGCACAACCATTTTATGTGCAAGAAGTCGGCAACCTTCCCTTTTCTTGATCTACATCAACATCATAAAAATTGGTGTTCAAAGTGTACCTATGTAAATGTATTTATGTTGTACCACTTTCATATTTAGACACATCACCAATTTTCGGGTAAGAAACCAATGATTTGCCTTTTTCTTGAACTAGATAAATCATAACAAAAATATTGTTCATATTAAAAGTAACAATAAAATATATTGATGTAATGTGTTTCTTGCATTACCCCTTTGCTCATCCACAACATTTGGTGTTGAACTTATAGGGATAATGCTTTCCCTTGCTTTCTTAGAGGTATGGCTTAATCCATTAGACCCTGTTGCAATTTTGGTGTAAGAACTCAATGGTTTGGTCAATGATTCAGCTGTATTTATCTCATAGATCAATACAATTAGAACAAAAAGGAACAATAAATAAGTTAACATTTACCAAAATGATCTTGTGGATTAGGAGAACTAAAAACTGGTTGTTTTGACCCAAGCCCACATTGAGATAAAACTTCCAACATTTTTCTTGTATGAGTTGTATTCAAAATAATTTTTTGAAGGTTGATTGAAATATAAAATTAATAAAATCAATGCACTAATTACCTGGGCGTGCATCTTTCATTAACCCCTCACCACATGCTACAAAAGGAACTGAATTATCAGGGATTTGCCTTTCTCTTACTTTGGAAGAAGAATCTGCCATTCTTTTAGACCCTTTAGAAGTATGAATCAACATTGTGGAATTACGAATCATCTCTTTAAACCATGTAGAAGTATGAATCGTCTCAATAGAAGCATTTAACTTAGATCATTTCACTTTTAAATCTAAAATATTTATAATATGAATAAAATACCTTTAGCACCCATGCCAATTTGACTATATGAATCCAACACTTTTTGGAATTCCTTTTCTTGGGGATTAGAAGGGTTATCTTTGACTATTTTTGTATTTCGAGAAGCACCTACGAAAACCATAACAGAACGCCGTATAGATTATCTAAAAAAAGTAAGAAACAAGAAAATCTTACGTGCTATAGAAGACAACAATTGTTTTCTGATCCAAATGATTCATCATCAGACGGAGACAAATTATGAGCCGCTGGAGAATTCTTATTTTCAACTATTTTGTTTTCAGCTTGTACCACTTCTTCTAAAGACCTCATCTTCTTCTTGGGTGGCATATTTGCAGTCAAATCTGTTAAAATTAAATATAAAAAAAACTTGTATCTTACAATTCATAATAAAATTTGTATGAAATATTCTATCAAAATGAAACATAGATAAGAATTTCTCAACAAATAAATACCTTTGGTGTACTCTTTAATATCTTGATGGATATTATAAAGTTCTACATAAATCTATATCATTGACTAAATCTGAGTGAACCCAATTGTTATCGTAGTCGGCTTAAGACACTTCATCTGTCTCATTTATTTCAGACATTACATCCTCCACTTCATTATGTTTGCTAACTATGGCACTCAATGGAATATCAAAAGTATCCCTTGGTGTCCAGTGACAAACAATGCTCCAGTTTTTTTCTTCTATGTCAGTAGAGTAAAAAACTTGAGTGGCTTGGTCAGGGTATATGAAGGGTTCATCATCAAAACTTGTCTTTGATGTATCAACCTAGGTAAAACCAAATTCATCAACATATGAACCTACTCCTTCCTCCATATCATACCATCTACATTTGAAAAGACAAATTGGAGGTATATTGTCATATTGAAGCTCTAATATGTCTACTAACACTCCATAATACATGTTGTCATCGGGGCCTTTAGTTTTAATACCACAATTTTGGGTGACACGACTACTATCTACTGCTTCAATTTCAAATTTGTAGCCATTCACAAAATACCCTTTATAGGAACACACTCCTAATGTAGGTCCCCTTGCAAGAATTCTCACAACATTTGGAGCATCAATGTCTCGTGGGAGAGAATGTACCTAATAAAATGAATCTATACATTATTGACATTACAAAATAGTAAGTTCGGTTTTAACTCTATATTCTAAAGATCAAACTTACATAATTTGAGAACCACAAAACAAAATGATTGTGTTGTTCACCCTGTATTTCTGCTTCATTCCAATATGGATTTTGGTGTCTTATCGCATCAACATGCATCCTTAAAAAGTTTATTCACAACAAAAAATGTAAATATATAGAATATTTTAAAGGGAAATTTATCATCACAAAAAAGTACAAGTTTGATACTTACAACAAGTATGGTTCAATCTCAGAAGTGTTGAACAAAATGAATCGACGAGCTTGATTGAGTTCTTCATATGAGGGCGTTAGAAATAAACTAGCATCAATAGGTCCATCGTCGTATCTTAGAGGTCTAGTTAAGCAAGAATCCACATTTTCTAGATAAAGTTGGCAAAAATTAGTTGCTTCTTTCAAAAGATATCCCTCTGCAATAGACCCTTCAGGACTACTTCTATTTCTTACAAATTATTTCAAAGAGTAAAGGAATCTCTCAACTGGATACATCCATCTATATTCCACACCACCCACAACTCTAGCCTCATATTGTAAATGTATAGTTAGATGGACCATAATGTCAAAGAATGCGGGTGGAAAAATTTGCTCAAGCTTGCAAAGAAGAATTGGCATTGATGCTTCAAGTTTTTCCATTTGTGATACACTGATTCTTTTTGCACACAAAGACTTGAAAAAATTACAAAATTCAATCAACACTTTGGCAACTGGTCTTGGAAGAGTACTCCTTAGAGCCAGAGGTAAAAGATGTTGGATCAAAGTGTGATGGTCATGACTTTTGAACCCAACAATCTTTTTTGCTTCAACTTGGACTTTATTTGATATATTTGAAGAAAATCCTTCTGGTAGTTTCAAGTCTTTGAGAATTGATAAGAAGGCCTCTTTTTCTTTTGCATTCATATTATAAGATGAATGAGGCATAACAAATTGATCATTGTGTTTTCTTTTTTTAGGCCAAAGTGGTTTCCTCATATTCAACTTTTGCACGTCAAGGCATGCATTAATATTCTCTTTACTATGACCATCTTTATGTAACAACCAATTTGAGAATGTTTTCAGATATATTTTTCTCTATGTGCATTACATATAGATTGTGTCGAATCAATAGTGTAGACCAATAAGGAAGCTCAAAAAGTACACTCTTTCATTTCCATCCCACGGGCATTTCAACACTTCTTTGTTCACTACATTCATCATTTATCTCGGTAAATTTAATACTCTCATGGTTTTCCCATAGTTTCAGTATTTCCAACCCCGTAAGATGTTGTGGTGCACTAGCATGTTCCTCCATCCCATTGAAAATTTTCTTATCTAGACGACATGGATGGTTTGAATCTAGAAAACGTCGATGCCTCATATAGACACATTTGTGACTATGTGGAAGATAAATAGAACCATGATCAACACCACAATACGGGCATGCCTTATAGCCTTTGGTGCTCCAACCAGATAGCATGCCATAAGCAGGGAAGTCATTTATTGTCCATAGAAGTGATGCCCTCATGTTAAACAATTCTTTTTTGTTTGCATCATATGTCATTGTTCCATCTAACCACAAGCTCTTCAGTTCATCAATTAGAGGTTGCAAATATGTATCAATTTTGTTACCAGGAGATTTTGGACCTTCTATAAGAAGAGACAACATGAATAGTGATTGTTTCATCACCAACCACGGCGGAAAATTGTAGCAAATCAAGATAACAGGCCATGTACTCCAGCTACTACCCGTTGTCATATTAAAAGGGCTGAAACCATCACTAGAAAGGGCGAGTCTTATATTACGAGGATCAACACTAAATGTTGGATGTTTTCTGTCAAAGTCCTGCCAAGCTATTGAATCTCTAGGATGACTCACCTCATTATTTGTACTATGGGGAAAAGTGTGGTGCCCAACCATAAGTGGAGCTAATTTTTTGACATAAAAAATCACTTCAGTCTTGGTGCCAAAGGAAAATAGCGAAGCACTTTTGCTGGGATCTTCTGCAATTTCCATACCCTATTCTTCTTTTTCAACCTTTTCCATCTAGAAGATCCACAAGTGGGACAAAAGTTTAAATGTTCATACTTGTCCCGGAACATAATACAGTCATTTCGACAAGCATGGATTTTTTTATAGTATAATCCCAAAATCGAAATTATCTTTTTGCATCCATACCAATTATTTGGCAAAGAATTACCCTCGGGCAAAAATTCATTCAACATCAAGAATAGAGTTGACAATGCACTATTAGTCACATTGAATTTGCATTTGTACTCAAACACCCGAATAATGCAAGACAATTTAGAAAATTTTGAACAACCAGGATATAATGGTTGGCTAGCATCATCTATAACTTTCTGAAATTGTCTTGCATCTTCATCGTGTTCATCTGCAGAATTGTTCATTGAATGGTTTGAATCTACATTGTCATTATGCCCCATTGCATCAAATATAAGTCCATTCATATCATCTATACATTCAGTTGTTATTTACTCCATTCATTTCTGAACTTCTAGGTGCCTCGCCATGGCGTGTCCAAGTTGTATAATCCTCCATAAATCCATTTACGATAATATGACTCTTCACATTGTACATGTCTCCATAACATCGATTCTCACACTTATTACAAGGAAATCTAACTTCTTTTATGGATTCATTTTTAAATGCAAAACCCAAAAAAGCATCCACACCATTCATAAAGCATTGATCACGACATCTATCAAAACAAGTCTTTCCATGAGAAATCCAACTTTTATCATTTATGAAATTCATTTCTTCCATTATTATTACCTCCTGAAAAAAAAGATATTGTTAGTTTTAGTCTAAATATTTTTACTTTTTACAATAATAAAAGTATTATTCAAAAACATTTTTTGCAAAATTATTCTTATTGGTATATTAATGCAATGCTAATTTCATATTTGCTAGCTAAGACATCTCATATAGTAAAAAATTATGTTATATTTTGTATGATTTAGATTGAATCACATCCAGTATCAAGATTTTCATCCATCTATCTAGCTTATTTTCTATTGAATCCATGTTGATCACAATAACAAGATTTCTACTGTTCTTGTATTTTTAATTTCATGTATAGGCTGGTAAAGTTTATCTCTTTCTAAAATTTGTAGCATCACTTGTTGAAATGACAATTAGTTGGGTTTGTTGGAAATCGTTGGATGTTTTCTATGTTATTTTCTTGCATAATAGATTTAGCATCTTATGGGTGGGCTTAGAGGTTGCAATAAATTAATAACATAGTTTTTGAGGCAGCCAGGCGGTGGCTGTCCCTAGATGGACGCCCAGGCCACCCAGCCCGCCCAGGTCGACTAGGCGGCCGCCCAGGCGGTGTTTTTTTTAACACACAACAATATACATATGTAAATTTATACTTATATATATTATTTATGTACTATACTATGTTATGTATATACCTATGCATGTAAATTTATGTATTATATATACTATGTTATATATATACCTATGTATGTATGTATAACTTTTCCACTCCTCCCAAATGCATTGAAATAACACTTTTTATAAGTCATTAGGTCTGTAATCAATAAAGAAAATGAAAAATAATCAAATACTAAAAAGAGATAACAATAAGTAATTAAGTATGCTATAGTAGAGTTTGTAAAGTAGAATTAATAAAATGTTGAAAGGCATACATGATGGTTCGTCAATCTTTTAAATACACTATCGTAGAGACTAGCAGGGCTGTAATATTGAGTACGGAAAATTATATAATAAAAAAGTTACGGCATGATTAGATGATTAAGAAAAGGCACAAGACATTCCATAGGAAAGTCTCGCTGTGGTTGGGTTTAAGTAAAACAAAAGAAAACAAAATAATTAAATGGGCCACTGGGCCCGACAGCCCAAAAAATCGGCCGCCCATCACTGTTTTGGGTTGACCAGGCGGTCTAGGCGGCCGACTAGTCGCCCGGGCGGCCCAGGCGGACGCCAAATGTGAGGCTGGATCAAAGCGGTTGGTTGGGGGGATCCATGTTTAACGCCTACTCGACTAGGCGGCGCCCAGGCGTCCGCCTCAACAACTATGATTAATAATTGTTATTCTATTTTTGGATATATGTTCTCTTCCTAATGGGAAAATCTATTTGAACAAATATACCTATATAATTGAAACCAAAAATGTTGTAGCAAGAGTGTTATAATACATGTGTTGTGGCTTTCTAGCGTTGAGCAGATCGTGTTGGTTGTGGACATAGGTCCAGGAGACCGGGACGGGCGGATACTGCCATGTTCTGTGGTTGGAAGGAGGAGAATAGGGGACAAAGTGGGAGTTGGTTCTACTAGGAATGGAAGTGGGAGCGTGAACTGAGGGAACAAAGAAGGTGGGAGGATCGAGCAGGTTTGTATGTGCATGTAACGAAAAGGGAGAAGTGGGGGTGGCTGGTTCATCATTTGTGGCGAAGAAGGAAAGGTTAGGGAGCATCATAGGCAGGAACCCCATGGTTGTTCGGGTGGGAGGGAGGAGGGGGCAGGAGCCAAGGGGAAAAATTATCATTTGGTTGGGGTGAAATGTAATCTACCCAAAATATTGAACAATAATTTGAATTATAGAGTGAGGAAGATAGAGTCCCAATAACATGGATGAGGTGAAATGTTTTGTTGTCATGGAAAGCCCCATGTTGAGGTTTTCACATTAGGAATTTAATTATCTTTCTGGTATAATTGAGATTGAAACGATGGAGTATCTTGGGTTAGAGGAAAATATTGCTAGGTGTGGTCCATGCGGAAGCTATTAAAAGAAAGAATCATGGGGGTGCAGGGGAGGTACATGATGGCTGAGATTAAATAAGGATATGGGACAAATGAGTCGAAAGAATGTCGCTTGGAGAATCTCGAGGGTCCCCAGTGGGCCATCATAGATGTGAATGAAAGCATTATGCGTTGACCTTAAAGAGGTGCACGTCAAAGAGGAAAATTTTATGATTTGCACTATGTTCCATCGGTATTGGTTACAATGACTCCTGTTGTGGCGGCCATGTCCGGTGGCTGATAGCTCTGTAGATGAATACAAGGCATAAATTTATCAGTAACATCTTCGGGGGATATTTGTTTCTATCTTGCAAGCCTTCAATCTGCTCAGTGTCCATTGCCCATTGTCATTACCAATGCCTTGAAGATGTTTGTGTCGGACAGAGTAAGGAGGAGGTGGAGGATGGGAAGCTGAGCCAGCAGCGGCTAAGAGGAAAAGATACAAACAGTTGGGAATCAGGTGTTACGGAAGGATTGGGAGAGCAAGAATTAAATGGAACTGATAACTATTAACATTGTCCTAACAACATCCAACTGATTCATGTATACCTAAAGACGGAAACCTACATATTCTATTTAGTAGAGTAGATACAAACAATTGAATATGATAGGAAAACTATGAATGTTATGCGAAAACGATGGAAAAGAGTTACAATTTTGAGAATCCTAATGAGAACACACGACGGATGGAAGTTTAAGAGCTAAATTTTTATGAGCCGACCTCAGGTGGCCCTAGTGTGAGGGATGTTTTATAAATTACCTGATACCAGAAACAAATCTCCCTCTATCGGCCACCGTCCCCTTTGCTGTTGTGGGCGCTGGCGTGCTATAGCTTTCTGGTGCAGTTCGCTGCTACTTCGTCCTATGGGTGCCATCAACCAAGTCGCTACACCGGTCGTGATTTCTTTGAGCAGAAGGCGGGAAAGATTGGGTGCCGCCAACCAAGTCGTCGTCCACTTCTTGCCGCAAGTCTAAGTCTTTCGGTAATGTGGCTCGTGCGCGATGACTGAGAACCTGAACCGGCCGGCTGTGACGTACCATTATGCGGGCGGATGGCAAATAGCGGCTTCGTGACAGAGAGGGGGGCGGAGAAAGCGGGAGCAACAGTCGGGGATCGATTTGAAAGCGAAACTCATCAACACTCGTTTTTATTCTGCAGCCGTTAGATGTGGAAGTTGAAAGAAAGCCGTCCCATCAATGTTGAATAGCCGGAAGTTTTTTACTATTTTTTGGGTTGCCCCCAGACTTGATCTTTTATAAGAGAGTTAATAACAGAGACACGCCTCTCACGGATAGCGTGAACAGGCCTGTCACGTAAAACATACTTTGTTGCAGTGCCTCCACCACCCCATCCCTTTGTTTGCTCCCTCCTTCCGGTCCTGATCATCGCAAGGCCTTCTGGTATCCGCAGGCTAAGGCTGGCAGAAAGCCGCCTCCTTGATCTCGACCTAGACTTGGAAGGCAACAAAGTCGGGCCTATGGGTCCATGCGTCGCAAAACCGACAGAGTATGAGCGGTCGACTTGGGTAACCGCTGGTGGTGGCGGCAGCGGCATCTAAAGGTGAGAGTTCAGATACAGTGGTTGTCGCCCCAGTTGCGTCTGGAACCTTGTCGCTCTCGTCGTCTGCTGCGCCGGTGTTGCTCGCCTGTCGGAAAGGAGAAGAAGTAGACGAAGGCGGGGGCACGGACGACTTTGGTGATAATGTCTTTGTAGACTTCCTGTGACGTGAGGCGCAGAGGAAGGCGAGTATGGTGATAGTAGAAATGACAGAGAATGACGAGGGGCGCGGCGACGGCACGGGAAATCACGCTATTGCTGACAGAGACAATGGAGGAAGAAGGTACCCTTCTCCTCATTTTTCTGCACCCCGTAGAACAAGTGGGTAACTATCTTACAATATAATCCACTGCACTTTCCTGTGAGAGAAGAAAAAACTGAAAATTCTGCCTTTCTTTTGCCTGTTCCTCTTTTCTTTCTCTCTTAGTTTGCCTTACGAATTCATATCTTCTTACTTAGTAACTTGGAACCCTTTTGTTCATTCTTGAACAACAAGTTGCCAAATTTAAGTTGCTGGAATTGAGGAGGAGATGAGCCGAAGCTTGGTGGCTTATAAATGTGGTGGGAGTTTGATGAGTTGATCATCACGACCTTTCCCGCGCTCCCAATTTCCTAAATTTAGAATCAGAAGTAACAGTTTTGCCTTTTGTTTTGGGTTTGGCTCTCTATTTTGGAACACCCTATGACGGTCACTCTTTTTCTAACAAACCTATACTACTACTGCTGATAACTAATGAGCGGGTTGGTGAAAATGTTTTTATTCGTAAAAGTAATCATAAATATTGTAAATGACTCGAATACCTTGATTGTGGATTATGTTTCTTAGATCACCGTCTTTGTTACTAAAACGCAAACTCTCTCCCGGCTCTCTCACCCAAGCGCCGCTAGGGTTTTTCCTCCATAGGCGGCTGGCTGGGGGGGGAGGGGGTTTGACCGCCGCAAAGCGGTGTCCCGCTCCCCATCGGCCTCTTCTCGCCCGTCATCAGCAGGGTCTCTTCTTCGGGAGGTGTGCGAGCGTGGTGTCTTTGGAGGCAACGGTCTTCTTCCTCCATGTCGGTGAGCCCGACTGCGACGAGTTTTCTATCCACTTTCTCTTTTATTGACTTCCTGTTTAGCTTGTTCTCTTATTTTGTCTATCTCGCTGTTAATCAACGCTGCTTTCTCTTCTCGTGGTAGATTTGTCTTTCTCGGTCAATTTTATTGTGGAGTTTGTATGGCAGCAAGTGCGGGAAAAATATTATTTTGGAACACCGATTTGGTGCAGATACTCTACCACATATACATACTCAGGTTGAATGTATTCCTCATAGAAAGTTGTCTTAACCAGCGAAGGAGAAGAGGGATCTATACATCATTGTCCTTATCAGATTCCGATATGAGTTTTTGTGTTGGTTTGTATCTGTTCTTGATCTTGATCTTTTAGTTTTTTTTTCTCCTCATGTAGATGTTGTAATGAAATTTGTCCGTTTAACTTCAAAAAAAAAATGTTTCTTAGATTACTAAGGTTACTACTCGGAATTTTAATAAATCATCACCTAACTTAATTATCTCATGGTTTTTTTCTATCCTTCTCAACTCTTTCGTTTGGCCACTAAAGTGTCATATCCCTCCACAGCAAACTGTAACATAATAAACGTTTCCATGCCCAACAATATATACCTATTCCCCGTTGAGTATATGGGTTCCGATGCATAAGCGTATCATCGAAACGAAGAAAACGAATGTTTTGGCAGCATGGAAGTACATCTAACGATTTGTTTTCCGTGCTCTCTTCCTTTCTCTTTATGTCTTGAGTCATGGCTTTCTCTCCTAATTTCTTTCATGGTTCCCTCCCTCACGCCAACACATTTCTCTTCCCGTCATCTCTACAATATCCCTCCGCTACAAATAAGTCTCGTTCCTTCTTCCTACATCTTTTTACCTTCTTATCATACTCTATCCTTGAATCTCGTAATAGCACAAAAGCAAATTAGTAGAGTAGCATCAAGCATGCAAGGATGACATGCTATTTCGGCTTAAGGGCCACCAATAAAGAGATTTAGATTTCCCTAGAAACATTGTTTGTTTTCCTCTATGGTGCACATCTTGGGATCTGTGTGGCTATTCAGAAAGCAAATATGTTATCCCTACTATAGTGCAAATAAAGTTGCATCAAACAACCTCTTGGTAGAATACTTCGTTACTACCATATGTGTTACATTACCAATCACCCCAATTATTGTTCCAAAAAAAAAAAGTAGCATCAAGCAATTTCATAGAGGAATACGTCACTACTATCATCTATGCTATATTACCAACATTTGATTTTCAGATATGGTCGTAGTTGTTGTATATTGACGAGATCCATAAACAGAGAGTACTGCCAATATAACAAAAATAACAACTAAAGTTCATACATAATATAATGTGTACGGCTCACTATGAAATATATACATGAAAAATAATACTTTAAAAGAGTTTTTATATGCATTTTATCATACATAACATAACACGCTACATCATTTATGAGAAGTATTTACATATGAGGGGATTGACAATCTCTTTGGTACGGTGGGAAAGAAGGGAAGGGAAAAGGAAAGAAAAAAGTTCCCTAGATTTGGTTACACAGAGAAGGGGAATGGAGGAGAACAAAAGAAAATAAAAGTAAAGAAAGGTGAATGATCTATGTACATTTATCCCCATTTCTCTTCCCGCCAAATTGGAAAATGGAAGGGAACAACAATGTCTTCATTGTATATATCCGTTCAAGAGATAAAAATAAATAAAATCATTATATATATATTACCTTCGCTTTCCATCCCAATGTTAAACAAACATACTAACAATAAGTTCAACAATGTCTTCATTGTATATATCAATTATTTTCTCAAGAGGCAATAAATAAAATCATTTTATATATATTACCTACACTTCCCTTTCCATCCCTTTGCTAGACAAACATATTAACAATAAGTTTATTCCCCCCCCCTTTTTCCCACAATTTATCTCTGATTCATTCCCTTCATTTCCCTCTATGTTAAACATAGTGTGGATACATATAAGACAAGAGGTGAGAGGAAAAGAGAGGCAACATAGACATGAAAAGAAAATAGCAACATATAGTACTATACTCAAAGAGATCAAATGGAAAGTAAATTGAGAATGCATGAAAATGTGTTGTGATATCTGTGATCTACTTGTCAAACCTTTTGGCATTGTACGCAAATGAAATTCTCAACACATGCTTTTGATATGACTTGGCACAAAAGTTAACCATAGAACCAAACAAAATTGAGTTAAATTGATAAGTTTAGTTCAATTTTTAAATGAACAACAATTTTCATTTGGTTCCAATGTTTTCCAAACCATTAAATAAGGGGTTTGGTTTGAGGGTGCAGTCTATCCAAATTAAGACCAAACCATATATACATACTTATATATTGTAAATACTACTCTATACTTAGTTACATTGAATTTGATAAGTTTATGTACTTCAAAATTCTCAAATGAGGAAAAATAAGAAAACAAAGGATTCAAATTAAAAGCAAACTAAAAATAGAATGAATTTTTCTTTAAGTTAGTGGATAATTATTAACACTCCATTTTTTGTCATTTGAACAACGATTACGATCAAATATGATCTGTGTCTAATCATGAAAGGTTTCCAATTTATTCTACCTTTATATAATGTTCACCTAATTAGTTCACCCATTTTCCATACGTTGATGGTTCATGGATAGAAAATCCTTTAGCTAGACTTAGAGCACAATTTTATCCTTAATTTGAGCTTCTCACGAGCATTTCTCAATAAATTTCTTAATTCAATTATCATATAATTAATATTCAATTCCGATCCCAATTGAAAGTTCAATTTCCTTTTTATCTCTCTTCAAAAATCAAAACCATTCTTTAATCAAATAAGATATTCAATTCAATTGTATATTTTTGTGATAGAAAAGAGAAAATGGAAGACGTCCCTCACATTTTGATATCTCCTTTTCTTCACTTTTTTAATTGAAGTTTCATTGTTAAGACACAATATTCCAGTTGCAAAATGAATTTCCTTTATGAGTTACACCCAGAACCTTTTAAAAAGTTAGAGATTCGCATATTAAAAGCATTTTTTCCCATCTAAGGGACATCCCAATAAATCACATATTTCTGCCAAGGTGAAATGTGGATGAATGTGTTGTTCCACTAGTGGTGCACATCCCTATGGATCCCTTAGGGAAAAATCTTGATATTTATTTCCTATTCATAATTTGATGACAACTTGTTTGTAAAACTTCTTTCTTTATGTCGAATCACATGACTATCACAAATAATTATCAATCCCCCCCAAGTCCACCATCAACTGACACCTCCTTTGATTCTTATGAAGCTAGAGAGTAATTATCTCATTTTATTTACATTATATTGACAATTTTCTAGAATTGGTTCATTTTCTAGAACAATGATTCTAATACATAGGAAGTTTGTAAAACTAGTAAGTAGATCCTATGGGCCTCTATATTTATTTGTTCATCCTGACTAGTAGTTGAACACAATAACGGATCATCTACTTGAACATTCAATTTCCTATTTGTCTACATGTTCAATTTGACTAAACTGCTCATGTTAAATGTCTAGGTTTTTCTTATTTGTGATCATATCATAAGATTGGATAGTTCCTTTAGTTACATATCTACATGATTTCTTGGGCTTCGTAAAAGTATTGCATGTTGCTCGTAATTGACTAATTGTCTCTAATGCATCATAACCATTGTGAACCTGTAAACATTAAGTTCATTAATCTCTCTCTCTAACACACACACTTTATCTAACTATTTTGTTTCTATGATTCCTCTTGATTTCCCAAATCTCATCCCAATTGGACTTCATTTTTTCATGTGTTTCCCCATTTTATTTTCCCAAACCTGAACCGAAATTTCATATAATGTTTTTCATAAAACTCAATAACTCAAAGCATAATACTTATTATCTAGACAATGTGAGGGTGACTAACACCACCATGGTCGTAATAGGACTATCCATTTCAATCTTATGACCACATATTCCTCATTATTCACCCTATGGTGGAGTCATTTTGATGAGTTGGTTTAAATATCCATCTATTATTTTCCTTATTTTCTTTGCAAAATAAGGTGTAAACTCCAATTTACTTATCTTTCATATTTTTAAGCTTTATAGTGATCATTGGTATTAGCTCTATTGCACATGTGTTTCCAAGGGTGAAATAGTCTTGTAACTCTATTGGGGACATCTAAACAATCTAAGTTGCTTTTGTTTTCTGGAGTTTTCTTTTTTGAGCTGGTTTTCATTTATGATTTCCCTTTTGTTTTCTTTATTTTTACCTATTTTGTTTAAAAAATAAATAAATAAAATGATAACTATATATAACGAAAAATACAAGATTCTTTCTTAAATTATACATCTATGATTGATTGATTTTGTGAAGGTCGGAACATTGCATGTCTTCTTAAGGTTTTCCACTTACTCTCTACTTGATATTTCTTTTGATCATGGGTTGCACTTTCATAAATTGGCAATTTTTATTGGAACAACTAATTTGTATTCTTCACTACATTTACATACAACTATATTACAGTTGTATGCGTGGGAGAGCTGGTGAGAATTTAGAATGCTTTGAAGATATAGTAATCCCACTCATCTAATCAAATTCCTGACGACCATGTCTGATAGATACCTAACCAATCAAAAGTTATTATAAATCGAAGCCAGTGGTTTCTAAACCGCAAACCTAGTTATGTAACATAACCTTTGGCCATATGCAAGAAAACCCTAATTTTCAAGATGATGATGTTCCATAAGAGGTTAATCTTGATGATGTATCTCTCATCAAGGAACAATGATTCTCAAAATTTTATATAGCACCTAGGGTGTACACTATAATACATAAACAATTCATGTTGGTTTTTATTGTCAAACTCATTGGAAAGATTACTTAACTCTACAAGATCATATATGTCTTCTCTGGAAACCAACCGCACAATGGAAGATGTATGAACTAAGCATGAACCATTATGCAATTTGGCTAACTTGTGGAAGAAATTATCTCAATGTCTTAACGGGTGGTACTCACTAAATCTTTAGATGTTGCCTAGGGGTATGTCAGTGGTTTGCAAAATTGTGCCAACAAATGCTATAAGATACTAGATTTTTGGTATTAAATCTACTTTGAGATACTTCCCTAATTTTAGCTATTTACAATGTTGACTTGCATTCCGAATCCAGTCACTTATTTTGTTTTAATTATCATGATCTCTGATAGATATTAGTCTTCAACTCAATTCCCTTTGTCTAAATGTAACTATTATCCTCACTTGAGAAATATTCATAGATTTGTCCCATGTTTCAAGTTCATTTCTTGTATCGTTCAACCATCATGTATCTTGACACTATTTGGTCCCCTTTGTAAATTATTTGTGCCTAAATAAGATATTACCCTTCATTCAAAGAAAGATTTACAATATGGCCCCTCAACATACCTTCATGAACCATGTCATTTAATGAAAACAAACATGCTTCATTTTAAAAATAATGGTGTCATTTAATGAAAATAAACATGCTTCATTCTAAAAATATTGAGGCGGACCTTCAATTGATCACATACCCTAGATTTTAGAATAATTAGCTTTTGAATTAATTTAAAATATTAATGATAATATTAGATATTAATTACAGAGTGAATTAGCATTATATTTAGGTAGTCCTCTTATCAATCTACATATATCCCAAATTTCATATTATTTACACCTTATTAATTGATACAAAAACTACCAAATTAACTCCTTTAATATCACTCCTTTTACATCATTTACCAAAGTATTTATTGAATACATGTAACACCCCCTACCTATGTGTTTTTCTTATTCACGCGCTTTGGGAAACTACTGTGAAACAACTGAAGTACAGAGTGTCTTCCTCTTTCCCTCTACTGCCTCGCCTCCTCCATTCTCTTCCTCCTCTTCTCTTTGTCTCCCCTCCTTATATCTTCTTGGCCTCTTCCTCCTCTTCTCGTCCTCTCCCTTCCTTATATCTTTTTGGCCTTCCCCACTCCCCAAAACCCTAGTACACTCTCCTACCGAGCCTCTAGAAAAGCTTGAACGCATGTGTCCTACAAAAAGTATGATGTCGTCAATTGACCACCATCATATACCATTGTGCCAGCCCGTTGAGATCTAACAGACCTACAACGATGAAGTAGCATACTTGCATATGATCCCCTCAGCCTTCCTATTTCCTCCTTCTATCACCACCATAGTCAACCGCATTCAGGCCTCCCTCCATGCATGTTACTTGTAATAAATATGGCTCTAGGTGACATCTGTAACAAGGAAACAATGACCGCCACCCAAATTTAGGTCTGACATCCTACCTACGTTCACAAACTCCCTCAACCTTCATTCTAGATCTGCTACAGCAAACTCCAACCTGCAATGGTTCCTACAAACTTCTCCATCCACTCCTCTAATCCCTTCAAACATCAACGGGTAGCAACTTTGGATTGAAGCCTCCATACCCAAAAGGCCACTTTGTGGAACCGCAACCCTACTGTAGATCCTTAGACCTCCATAAATCAACTTCCCTAGATCTTGCAACTTGAAGACCCACCACCCATTATCCTAGATCTGTAGTAGAATTGTTCCTCCGATCAGAAAACACCTAGTCATATTACCTAAAAAATATATGACATCTCAACGACCTTCAAACCATCGACATTGTCGCTCCTTCCAATCTGCACCCTGCACCCAAAACCCTTCACCTTGCCACTGGTGACCAAGAATCCTACCACCTCATGACAGATTGCTTCAACTCTGATTGATCGACCACCTCTTTAGATCATTGTGCCATCAACTCCAACCTCAAAACCCTCTACAACAACACCAATAAGACTAGAGAGGTGTTTCTTCCTCCTCATAACAACAAGTCAAAAGATGGCACTATCAACAGGTTCAGATCTAAGGAGTTCATACTATCTAAAACTCTAATCTGATAGTGACCCGTCATTGAAGGAGACTTCAATCACACGATCTATGGATGAGTTCCTTGGCCCTGTAGTTCAGATTTCATAATCCATTCTTACCCTATGATAATTCAAAATTAAGGGCCTACTTAATAAGACAGCAAAAAGAGAAAAGAAGGGATCAAGTTATTAGTATATTTGATGCATTGCGGTCAATATTATTGTAGTAGTATATACAATACAATTAATAACATACATATACTACTAATAGTAAGCTAATAGTTTGACTATCTAAAATTCCAATAAAGTGCATCCTTAATAGCATTGATAGAATATTAAAAATATAAAAATGTGGTTGTAGTGGTAACCTTTCTTAATTGATCTACAATCTTAGTATATGCCAAATTGGTACTAGTATACATATATGGGCATGAGTTAATATGTGTCTATGTGATGAGTCATAACTCAGTACTAGTAATCAAAATGATCAATATACCATTCTAATTCTTTTCTTAAATCAAAACCCTTAGATGCACAATGATGTATCTTGATAATAATGCAAATGGATCTTATAAGTACATTCATATCTTTAGTAATATGAATATATGCGACTTTACTGGATCAAATGGAAGTGTATGAAGATGGAGGAAAATAATATTAGAAGGTCTAAATGTAGATGTTACATTGATTTTCATAAATATGGGTAAGTTAGACAACTCACATGAATCAATTTTAATAAAATATTTAGAGAATTAATGTTAAATATAGTCTCTATTACGGGCACATGATTGGTAACACAAGATGGTATTTTAATGAAGTTATTATTTACATGATGAGATTATACTATGTTTATATATACACTCGATAGGAGACATTTATCATATACATAATTCAATTAGAAACCCTAGAAGGAAAGATAGTGAGACATTAAAACTAGACTGAAAATGTAATCCTAAATAAGTCTAAGGGAACATACTTAATTCCAAGCCATATAGTGACAAATATCCTCTAAATTTGTAGATCTCTCTATTTTAATTAAATTCTTGGAGCTAAATACATGAACTCACAATTTGCATACTTTGATTCACAAGTATGAAATTACTGTTTCTATTTGGAAAGTTATTTCCTTCATTGATTGCATGCATGGTTATATAAGTTGGTTGGCTTAAAATTGTTGTAAACCTTAGCCCTCCTTTTTAAAATCTACCAACAAGAAATCCTAAAAATAGTAGCACATTGTTTAAGCGTCAAAAAGGGTAGGCTTATGCCTGCTAGTTTACTGGCATAACATTTCCATGACTCTACATAGAGAGAAGAACATGAGGTCTGTCAGTATACTGAGAAATGTGGTTGGTGTGTTGTCGTTCTCCATAGAGAGAACATATGGATTCCCCAACAACATAGACATTGACATGTTATATCTATTTGAAAAATTGAATTACTAGTCTTAAAATTGTATATTGCTTATTGAATTTGAAAACCTTTTGTTACCATTTGATACTTGTCTACATTATTTAACTCTTTGAATTTATCATGAAAATCCTTTGTAGATAGGTTCATACTTTTACTTTTCAATTATTAATTCTATACTAGTCATTTGACTGACCTATGTTTCTCTTCTTGGGGTCCATGTGTGGTTTTGCCCCCTCTGGGAACTCATGGATAGGTGATAAAAAAGGACCTACAGATACGTGCAACTACTGTTCCCTATTGAAGAATAGAGAGGAATCATGCCTTTTTCTTAAATTTTGTAACCATATGATATGCTTCAAAGACTCTTAATGTAAGGCATTTTTGTGCAAAGAATTTTTAATAATTTTTGATGCAGTTTTGTAACATTTGGACATACGGATCATGTCTTTACAAATTTGTTTCCTCCACATATTGTATCCTACGCTAGAATCATGGACGTGCATATTCATCTGTACAATCTAGTGATCTTCTATATAATTGAGATAGTTCTTGGCATTCTAGTCCACAATATTGAACTTACTTTGAATCAGTGTTGTAAGTCTTGACATTAAAATGAATTCTTTGGTTCCTGTCAAGCCAATGCATATAAGCAATGAAATTGTATATAACATAGAGTATGAATCTCTTCCATCAATTTGTGTTACTTATAGTATCATGGGGCATGGAAGTTCTTATTATGAATAATAGAAAGATTTTGAGAAAAAAAAAACCACTATCACAACCATTAGAGTATGTAGTTGTGTGTTGGATAGAAATTGTAGAGCACTGACAACCGTCATATGAAAAAAAGCATACTAATAGAAACCATCCATGTCATCGAAGACCACATAAACATAATAATCAACCTAACCAAAATAGTAATAGGTTTGCAACATTAGATGTTTTAGAATTACAAGAGATAGAGTTTGAAGATACTCCACTAATGGACCATGATCCAGGGACGTCAAGACTTGTTTTGAAAGTTTGGACAAAAAAGAGGAAGGCACCCCCACGAAGTTCACTGGTCATCTAGATAGTTCAACATGAAGACATTGTTGTTGGAGTATACACAAATTCCAGTATAAGAAATAAACAATGTGGATCAGGGCAAACATTAAGCTACATCTTCTATTCTAGTTCCTCATACAATACATATGACTATGGATCAAGAGGTAGATCAAGTCATTACTCATTTTGTGATTGAAAAACCTACTATCTCTACACCTAAAATGTACAAACCTCTAGAAGATCCTCCTCTACTTCAACCTCCAAAATTCTCAAGGAAAATAGGTTAGGAAATAAGAAGTTATAGTGATAAAATGAAGCAGTGCCTAAACCTTTAGAAGATCCTCTTATTATTCAACCTTGAACATCCTTAGGGAAAATAGGTTGGAAAATCAGAAGTTATACTGGTAAAATGAAGAAAACTCCTTACCAGACAAGGAGTCAAATAAGAAAAATGCTGACTTGGCTACAATAGTAGAATATGACTATGTTGATTCTTCTTAAATTCGGTTATGATAGGCACATTTTTTTGGAATGTTCATGGAAGTGAACATATAAATAATATCAATTGTGTCCAAGATATGTATCTACATACCATCCCCCTATTGTGGCTATTCTAGAACCTCATATCTCTAATACAAGGGTGGATGAGGTCATTAATAAAATCAAGTACAATGCCCTCTCATTGTATAGAGGCAAGAGGGTTCAAAGGTGGCATTTGGCCACTCTAGAAACATAATCTTTGTAGCATATGACAAGCAGATTTATCCGAATATGGATTATGAAGTAGCCCATTCATAGATAAACATGGTGCTCTACATGAGCGTCTTGATAGGATTCTGGTGAACTTCATATGGGTATAATCTTGATATGAACTTGTTTTTAGGTATTTACCCAGGAGATGTTTAGACTAGAACCCATATTCTTTCATTATACAAAGTGGATGTTACCAAAAAATCTTCAGAACTCAAGCCTCATGGAACTTCAATGCTACCTTTAAGGAATTACTTACTACTAAATGGCCTTCTCATTAGGATTTCTCTACTTCCATCACTCAATGCAAAGAAATATCATTGAATGGGACTATAACACTACCAAGATGCTCATAAAACAAAATACAAGCTTTTAAAAGATATTGAAAATCTTCAACATTCTATTGCTATTTCTTATTCACCTGATGTTGATTTTTTGTGCATGAATCTTCAATGATGTTACGGATACCTCATAGTTGATGAAGTAGCCAATCCCAAACAAAAAAGTCATTTAACTTGGCTACAAGAAGGAGACAACAATAACTATTTTTACCACACATTTCTTGAATGTAGACGTACAAGGAATAAGATTGTTGCCTTACGAGATTCACAGGGTTTGTGGATAACTGATTCTACTCCAGTAAAGCTATTGGTTCTAAAACATTTTAAAAATCAATTTTAGACTTAAATGGTCCCCACTCAATTGCATATTGATAAAATGCATGCCTTTTTTAATCAAATTTCTTTATTATGACTTATCCTTTTTATGTAACTCTCCATTTGAATAAGAAACTTTTTCTACTTTGAATCATATGCGGCTCAAGAAAGCCTCAAACCCAGACAATATTGAAGTTGAATTCTTTCTCATACTTGTAGTATTGTAAAATGCTAAATATTAAAGAATATAAAATGTTTGTTACTTGGGTACTCTTCCTTATGAAAAGTTCAATGTGAACATAATACACTTGCCTAAGTCTTTTAATATTATACAGTGTCTCAAATTTTTCCAATTTCTTTAAACAATGTCAATCTCAAGTTGATATCTAAAATTGTTGTCAAACGTCTAAAAGCATACATGCCAAACTAGATTCACACAACTCAAAGTGCCTTTGTGTGAGACAGATACATATCAAATAATATTATCTTGGTACAACAACTTATTCATAATATGCTTTATCCTCTTTCAGCACCATACAATGTAATCTAAATTGATCTATCAAGGCCTATGATCAGATTTCTTGGGAATTTGTTATAGATACCCTTACTCATGTTGGTTTTCCTCCAAATACCATCAATTATATCATGAATTCTCTCACATATGGTCATATTAGTATTATATGGAATGGTGAAAAACTTCAGTCTTTTAAAGCCAATGGAGGTTTGTGTAATGGTGATCCTTTATTACCTTGCATATTTGTAAAATGCTTAAACCATCTTAGCCAATTGATTGATTCATATGCTTCTATTGGCTATGGAAACCAATAAAGATCTCACAGTAGGGCCATTATGTATCTCGTGTTACATATGTTAATGATCTTATCCTTTTTACAAAAGAAACAGAATCAAATATCCATGCTATTGTGAAATGTTTCAAGCTATTTGAGAAGGTATCTAGTTTGGAAATCTCTATTGAAAAGAGTATTATTTACTTCTCCACGTCAGTACCATATGTTGTTAAGAGTTCAATATGTTCTATTGCTGGTATGAAAAAGGTCTCGATCTTAGGAAAATACCTTGGTGTTCCTATTATCCATGATATAGTTACTAAGTCAACATAATCATCTATCAAAGAGAAAGTACAATAAAAAGTCACAGGATGGGCAACATATTCTCAAATTTCCAGGTCCTATTTGCATGGTGTTGTCCATTCTAAGCTGGATTCCATTTTGTACCAGGCAAATTAGTGTTCTACTAGTGAGTGTATGTAAGATTATTTGATTAAATTCTTAGATACTTTATTTGGAGATGAGTACCCTCTCAAAAACTTGTATCTCTAGTGGTTCACAACTAGTAAGGCAGAAGGTATCCTTGGAATTCCTATTATGCACTATTGGAATTTATCTATACTAATGAAATCTACTTGGAAACCTTTGACAAACAAATCTTTGTTGTGGGTCTGTGGGCTTCTACACAAACACAATTCATCTTCTTCATCAACTAGAAGTTGTTGCACAACATTCTGGAGTTGTGTTGCTTCTCTCAAACAAATGGTGACTGAAAACAACACTACCATTATGAATAATGGTGCAATTGTTTTAGTTTGGTATGATAATTAGGTCCTAGGTGAGCAACATCTTGTCTCAAAGATAAATATCGGTATCCCAATAGAGTTAGAGGACTCAAAAGTTGCCGACATGGTTATCGATTCTTAGAACTGGGATTCATATTTTATACGTTAATATTTTCCCCCGATATTGTAGATAAAATCGAATGTCTTCATGTACCTTACACTCACTCTAATGAGGATATATGATCATGGAATTTGCATAATATTGGCATATTTATGACAAAGTGTACATACATGATTCTATCTTGTGAGGTCACTGAGGTTAAAATTGGCCCTTGGAATACTATATAGAAGCTTAAAATGTCAAAAAATATATCACTTTCATACGTATTGTGGATCATAGGGCTCAATGACAAATTTTAGGCAACATTAGAGACACTTTACTGATATTGTATCTTGTTCTCTATGTCATAATCTGCAATAAGATGCTACTCATATGTTACATGATTGCCCAAAGGTAAAAGAAGCATGGAAAATATTCATTTTACTCAACACTATACTAACTTCTTAATAGATAATTTCATTTTATGGGTGACAAAAGCTATTTGACTTGATGTCAAAAAAAAATTGAGTATTTATTATAAGTTGCTTCGAGATGTGGAAGAGAAAAAATTCCAATATTTACAATAATGTTATGGTAACTACAAGATTAATTATAGGAATATCTGGCAGCAACTACATAATGTTGAATTGGTTTAATCTCATTGACTAATGTGGAGATTATTACACTAAAAAATTCACCAGAGAAATAAATCATGGCTTTTACCAAAACAAACGTCCAATACTACCACCTGCAAGTGGACGAGTATTACTGCAATAAATTTGAGGACCAAATCCCAAGGGACAACTTTTTTAATAACCTTTTTAATTTGTATTCAGTTAAACTAAAACTAATATTTAAAATTAAGATTTGATTGAGTAGAGTTAAATTGATTGTAAAAAGAAGTAAAAAATGGAATAAAATGAGATCTAGAATAAGAATGGAAAACTCTAGGATGGAATTGGATTTCGCCACCACTGCTCAAATTTGTGCATTCATCAAATCCAAACTTGTATGTATATCTAATTGGAGTTATGCAAGCTTACCCTTTCAACGTTAGAAACTTTCATGAATGGATATTACCATATGATCGATGTCTCGATACATACATATCATATATCTACTACTCTGGAAATTTCCCATCAGAAGTTATCGTCAGGAATCAACCAAAGTTAATCGATATTTACATCTTAAATATTGAAGTTCTCATAGTCTATGACTATAAGAAATCACATAGATTGGGTGATCAATTCACTAAACATGCATTAGATGACTGATAATGAATTAAATGAGTTCATACAAGACTTAGAATAAGATCGAAATTACAAGAAACAGATACTGGGATGAGTTTTGATACCCCCAATGAGTGAACTACTTGCTCAACATAGCAAGATTGATATAATATAAGAAATAAGAAGGTGCAATCATTTTCATGAAAGCAATCAGGGGGAGGAAAGATGTGGTATGTTATGGGAAGTCTTCTTCCATCTTATTTCTCGAGTATTGATCTGACTTATGGATACCGGTTAGGTGATGGCATAAAGCTTGTGGATAGTGGATGGGAATACTATCAAAGGTGTAAGGAGTGGTCACTTGCTATTTGGTGGCAACAAAGAGGTCAATGGGTATGGAAGAGAATAATGGAGCAAGGGGGAAGTGTGGCTTCCTTTTTTAACCTTGGGTCATAAAGAATACACATGGGTGGATCACAAGGAGTTAGAAATTTTTGCTTGGTGGGTATTAGATCTTATTTTTTCTTTCCAAAATGGAATCTAAGAGTCATGTAATAATTGAGTGGGACCTAGTCTGCTATTAAATGGAATGATTGACCATAATGGGTGATAGAGGTTGATTGTGGTCTGGAGGTCAATTGGATTGCATGGTCTTGACTATTGACTTGAAGGTCAATTATGCTATGTTGTCGATCATTGTGGAGGTCGGTAACAGGAGATCAATTTTTGAGTCTATTGATTTTTAATGAGCTACATGTCGATCGATTGCATGTTGTTGTTGGTCAATAGTTGGTGGTTGTCAGAGATATCAATATTGGTGGGATGTTGGCCATAAGTTGATTAACTATTGCTTAGTCGGTTGCCAGGATCAGTGTTTAATTACATGGTAGGGAGTTGGTGGATGTAGCTACTAGCATGGAGGTCGATCGTTATCATGGGTGAAGATTAAAATCGTGATTTCTTCATAGATTCGTGTTGATTTTTCTTTTCATTTTTTTGGGCTGACAAGTTGGAGGTCGATAGCACTCCTGCTGCTTGGCCCATGGTTTAACACAGATGTGACATTTCCATGCAAAACAAGGGTACATGAACGGGTGCTTTATTTCCTCTAGATTTTTATTTTGCATTGCTCTAAATTTGCATTGTGACTGCTCATTAGTTTCCTTGGAACTTGATCAAGGAAATAACTTGATGAAAAATAAATGTATGTCACGAGTCATTTTCTTTATAAACATTGAAATGCCATGGATAGCTTTAGTTGCATTACTTTTTTCTCTATTAAATTGTGATTGTCCATGTATAAATCTTTGATATTGAATCACTCCTTACATAGAACAAAAATAATGTTATAAATGAAATTATTATAGTCATGGCAACAGTGACAAAAATTTCGGATTTAGCTAAAACAACCCATAAAGTACTAAAATGATGGGAAAAGTGATTTATTAACAATTATGAGAGTGGAATGATACATGAACTAAATTATGGGACAAATTTCTAAACTAAAAATGTAAAATGGTCTAAAAAGTATGATAAAATATGATGAGTATCTATTCATCAAACAATCCTAAACTTAAATATTTCTCATCATTGAGGGGAAAAAATCCAAAACACTCACCAAACTAATACTTTCAGCCCATTGGATTGCCTCATCTTGGCATCATGTAATTTTCCTTACTACCAATTATGACCAAGATACCCAAATTCCTGAGATCATATAATAGATCTCTATATATCTTTATTTCCAAAAACATTTCCTTGACATTGTTCCAAATATCAAGCTTGTCTAAGAGTTTCATGAAAATTTAGAGAGATCCAAAAAATAACAAGTATGCATATGATCTGACACTGGTGTATGTCCATAGAATGTTTAAAAATTGAAGCATTCATTGTTTCCATAGTTAGAAATGGAAGTGAATGGGGGTATGGAAGAAATAACTAAATCTCTCCCCCATTTGAAGATTGAAATTTATTTGTGTAAATGGATATATTGCATCAATTTTTTTGTGCTCATTAGCATCTTTTTTTATACTTTTGATGCTATGCCATTGTAAAATAGTAATGGGTATGGAAGAAGCAGATAGAAAGGTAAGGGGGTGTGCCACTGAGAACTTAGAGTTTGGCACACTTCTGTGGATTTTCATTTATTTTTTGTGGATTGTAGGTAAGAAGATGGTTCAGATAAATTTGTAACTTGATTTACAATTCCGTGTACCGAGTTGTTCTCCTTATCACAGAACCCTCATGTATTGACAAGATGGGTGATTGAGTGGAAATTGTATGCAACTGTTCCACCAGTCGATGGCAAGAACGATGTGTTTTATATCTCTTATTTTCTTTCTTACTTTCTATCCTTCACAAGATAACATGATTTTGGATTCATAGGTCACATAGGATAATTTCTAGCCACTAGTTAGTTTCAAAAAATGGTTCTTTGAGGATTTACTTCAAATAATGGGAGCTAAATGATGCCAACATGTATGCATGAAAATAGAAATTTTGAATCTAAGTAGGTTAGATAATGACTTTAAATTATTCTAAAATAAACAATAAATTTAAAAATGTACACTAGATGTTGTGTATGCATGCAATGAAAAAATTGTTGAAATTGAACAATAGAAATAAAAGTAGATAAGGGTGGATGGAGTGAGATACGAACCACCCAACCATCAACCCGACTTAAGAAATTGCTCATCCCCGATCAAACACTAAATTTGAAATGGAGTGAGAAAATTCTATGGGGCACATCCAGTCGGTCCATACAACTCAAAGACGATCCAACTAAAAGGAATATAGACATCAGTTGCTACCTTGAGGGAAATTTTCATAGTGTGCCCAATGATTGGGTGTCCTTAGTAACTCAAAGGGGCTTTCTGGATGTTTTAAATCAAATTGTTTTTCACCTATTAATCCATCCAGTAATATCTAAAGATATTCCTCCATCAGTATAGGAAGTATAACATATGTGAGTGGAACTGCAAAAATAAGCACATAATAGGAATGGTGCCTATATGGGGTCTCTGGGAGTGATTCATCCATGAATACCATTGGTGTTATATATTTTCCAAGGATAAGGTAGTGCATGAAGATCCACCACATGTAATGCTGGTTGTGCAAGATCAGGTGGAGGATTTGGCTCTAGTTTCTCCATGTCACCTGGATCTACAAGTAGGAGTGATTCAGATGTGGGAGTAAGTGTCTCAATAGTAAAGTTGGCATGAAAAATTGTTTTATATGATAGTGTATCCTCTAAAAGAATCATGCAGTCAATATTGGAGTCAATGGGAGCCCTAGGGTTCATTGTTGAATCAACATGTTGCTCTAGTTCCTCCATGCAAGATGTACCCCAGTCATATGTGGGTTTATAAGTATTTAGAATAGGAATATCATCATCATAGTCAAATAGTGATGGCAACTTATTGCGGTGTCTCCCCATATAGAAAAACTACATATGGAATAAATTCTAATTGTGGTGAAGTGTAAGATTCTTGATGAGAAAGTCTTTCTTCATTAGAACCCACTGAGTATGTATTGGAATTTGATGGTTCATTATCTATATTAGGCTCAAACAAAGTTGATTGATCATTGTATATATCTGAAATTGGGAACACAAGTAGGGTGGACTTTGGAGCATTGGGTTCAATTGTTATGAAAAAATCATTCTCCTTCCCTCTTCTTCATATTGTTGTTTCAAGGCCCCTAATGCGACAAAGGATGGAGTACATGTATAGATATCAATTTTTGGCTCTAGTTCCTCAACCTATGTTACTATCACTTCATCATGTATTGTTTCAAACATGAAATCAATATCAGTCTCTTCAGTGATCATTCTTGTTGATTGCTTTATCTTCTCTGGGAAATTTTTAGGTTGAGCCTTAAAAGCTTCAAATTGTAGGGAGAGTTGTTCATTTAACTGGCTAGACGTGCCTCTAGTTTTGTACCCTATGTTTTTTTCTTAGGTAACATTCTTTCTTGGTCAGGTGGGATCTTCTCTAAGTTGTTGAATCTATCCTCTAATTCAAGTGAATGGTTTTCAAAATAAGGTTCTTCACAGTAACCCCCCCCCCAATAAATTGTTGATTAGAATACCCTTCATTAAAATATTGATTTTTATAGCAGGGTTCTTCATAGCAACTTCCAAAGTATTTTGATTATAACTTGTATCATATCCACTATGATAGGAAGACTTGACATCAGACTCGACAATGATCATACATATTGTTCTCGTAATGTGTGGGGACACATGAGGACAATGTATTGGTGTATGATTGTAATCACCACATAATTGACATTGGAAACAAATTTTTGCATACCACTCTGTTGACTCTAGGTCAATGTTGACTCAAGGTCTAAATTGACCAAACCCTTGTTTTAATGATGACTAAACCATTCCACTTATTTGTGTCTAATGTCTCTACTTGAGTGATATCAGATTATGTATAGACACACTCCAAATGCCCTAACTTGCGCATCTCAACTTGGAGAAAAGATAAGTCAAAGTCAATACAAGTGAACATTTTTGGATATGATGTAAATCCATTAGAATCATGTTGTAAAATGATTGTAAGACTTGTAATTAAGCTTATAAAAAATTAGGAGCACTTAGATCAAATATTTAACCACTCAAAAGCCATTTGCCAAAATTTACATCAGGTTGTTCATCGATCGAGTTGCAAACTCGACCGATCTTGATTGGATCTTGAAAATAAATTTTGATCAGTCGAGTTTTCATTTCACAGAACTCGGCCGATCCTTCTATAGACTGAGACTGATTTATGTAGATTGGTCGAGTTGCCTCAGGATAAACTTGACCGATGGCTTAAATTGGTCTTGTTGCATAGTGGGATCAGTCTAATTAGCTTTAAAGAAACACAACCGGTTGCACTGCTCATAAAAGTGCAGAAAAGTATTTCTAGCCATTGTGGAGTTGCAAAAATTGAAAATATATCTGTTCTAAGCTACAAAATGGCTAGTTTTCACTCTTAAGTGTTCCCAAAGGTTAAGAGGCATATCCAACTATAAATAGGACCCCTTGGGCTTCATTCCAAGGTTGAGAATTCAGTTAAAAACTCTATACGAGGTTTCTAGTCTATAGTTGAGTGCCTCCTATAGCCTCCTCTCTCTCTAAGATTAATTACTTGCTACATCCATTAGAGTGAGTAGCACATTTGTAAGAGAGCTAATCCTACATGTATATCTTATGAGGCTCTCACTTCCTCCACCTCCCAATCTCTCATTTTAACCATGAAGATGAAGATTCTCTCTCTTGTCTAAGAGAGGTGAAGAAGAACAAGAGAAGGAGTCCCTTGGTGAAGATCAAGGTCGAAGACTTGGATCAAGAGTGGGTAAGCCCTTGTGAAGGTAGAAGACTCCTTGCTCAAATGGGTAAGTCCTTTATGAAAGCTTCTCCAAGTGAAGGTGAAATCAAAGGATGAAGATCCAAGAAGAGTGGGTAATTCCTAGAAGGATGAAGACTTGTGCAAGAGTGGGCAAGTCCTTAGAGAAGGTCGAAGACTTGTTGCAAAGTGGGTAAGTCCTTGGTAAGGTTGCAAAGTGGGCAAGTCCTTGGTAAGGTTGAAAACTCTTTGTGTTGGATAGGTAAGTCCTTTGGTGGGTCATGTATTATAAGTCTTATGAATGAATATAAGAGTGAAATGGTTAAGAAATCCTAGAGGTTGACCTCTATAGGTAGTGGACTAACATACTTCTAGTTTGAAGTGTGGAACCACTCTACTTAGCTTGTCACTTGGTGCTTGTTCAATCTCTCTCTCCCTTTCTATGTGTGTGTTAGTTGCACTCAAACTTCATATTGAGCAACATTATCTTGTGATATACATGAAGGTCTAATGAATTTTGTTTAAGTGCATTCAGCTCTATTCACCCCCGCTCTAGAGCATCCAATCACCCATCCTAGGATCCAACACACTCCATTTTATATGATTCTTGAAAAATATATTAGACTGAAAGAAAATTATAATCAAGTAGATTCTCAATAACAAAATTTCAAGAAGATTTTCAATATTTCCAAAAGAAAAAAATCCTAGATTAGTCCTAATTAAATTATACAAAACTAGAAGATTCTGTTGGCCCCGAAAATGGCCCAAAATTTGATGTGGAGATTATCACTCTAACAAATTTATCAGAGAAATAAATACATGGCTCTAATCAAAGTAAAGTGCAATAATGCTACCCGCAAGAGGACGAGTCTTATTGCAGTAAGTTGAGGATCGAATCCCAATGTATAATTTTATAAAAAACCTTACTAGTTTGTATCCAGTAGAAAAGATTAATAATTAATACAAATATTTGATTGGGTTGGTTTAAACTAATTACAAAAAAAAAGTAAAATTTGGAATAGAATTAGAGCTTGATTAGTAACAGAAAACACTATGTTGCAATCAGATTTCACCACCACTACTTGAATCTATGCATTCATTTCAGTCAAAACTCATATGAAGATCTAATTGGAATTATGCAAGTTTCTCCTTTCAATGTTAAAAACTTGCAAAGAGCAGATATTATTGTAAGTTGGATGTCTCGATACATACAGATCATATATCTACTACTTCAGGACTTCTCATTAGAAGTTCTCATCAGAGAATCAACCAAATTTAATAGATATTCAAATCATAAATTTAAAGTTCTCGTGGTCTGAGATTAAAATCAATCATGTTGAGCAGGTGGTCAATCCAAAAAACTTGCTTTAAATGATTGATAATGAATTAAATGAGTTCATACAAAACTTGGAATAAGAATGAAATTGTTAAAAACGTATTGTAAGGTTGGTCCCGCACCCCAATGAGTAAATTACCTTCTCTACATAGTGAGATCTATACAACATAAGAAATAAGAAGGTGCAATCATTTCCAGAAAGTTAGCATGCAGTAGCACTGCATAGTGTGTGAGGAGCAATCTTCTTCCTTCTTTTTCCACATATAACAACACTAACTTACAAGGATCGAGTAGGTAATAGGATGGAAGTTGTATATGGTGGGTGGGATTATCATGAAAGGTGGAAATAGTGGTCTCTTACTCTTTGGTAGTATCAAGGAGGTTGATGGGCATGAAGGAGAATAATGGACATGGGGGAGCAATGTGGCTACCTAGTTGTTAACCTTGGGTCATTGAGCATGACAAGGGATGGACCATAAGGAGTCCAACCCTTTTGCTTGGTGGCTATTGAGTCTTATTTATACTTTATGGCAATGGAGTCCAAAAGTCACATAATAAATGAGTGGTACCTAGCCTCTTATTAAATAAAACAATTGAATGTGATGGTTGAAGGAGATTGATCATAGTCTAGAGGTCGATTGTCTTATGTGGTCCCAAATTTCAACCTTGACTTTGTATAGTCGATTGTCGTGTAGGTCGATAGAAGAAACTCTATTGCAAGGTTGATTGATTGCTAATTAGTCGGCATGCACCTCGGTTGTCTATTGTCGTTGGTTGATAATTGGTGGTTTTTGGAGCCATCAATATTGGTGGGTGTTGTAAAAATGTTGATTAACTATTGCTCGATTAGTTTCCAAGGTTGGTGGTCAATTGCATGGTAGGAAGATGACAGAGGTAGCTATCGACTTGGAGGTAGGTTGTTATCATGGGTGAAAATTAGGGTCATGATTGCTTCATAGATTGGCTTTTTCTCATTCATTGCTTGAACTCGACAAATCGGAGGTTGATAGCAGTCTTGATGCTTAGGTAATGGTTGAGTGTAGATGAGTGGAACTTGATTGGGAATGAAGAAGGTCAACCACACTAGGTAGAGTTTTGCCATTTCACGTCGATGCTTGGCGAGGTACATTGGAGGAGGGTAATTGATCAAGCATGTGGACCCAACACATCTGAAGACCCATGTTTTTAATTGATCATCTAGTCTTTAACCATCATCAGTGGAACCTCAATAGACCTTCTTAGTGGACCAGCCTTGGTTTAAATAAATTTTTGTTTCCTTTGTAATCAGTTCTTGACATTGCAATGCTTTTTCAATGTTTATGTGACATTTTTGTGCAAAACAAGGGTGCACGAACTAGATCTTAGTTTCCTCTAAATTCACATTTGGTGTTGCTCTAAATTTTCATTGTGATCGCTCATTAAGGAAACTATTTAATTAATTGTATGGCACATAAATGAATAAAATTATTCCTTTTCTTGATAAACAAAGAAATGGCATGGATAGCTTCAGTTTCTTACCCTTTTCTTGATCAAATTCTGATTAGACATGAATAAATCTTTGATATTACAATTCTCCCAAATAGGACTAAAGTGATATTATCAATAAAATCATTATACTCATGAAAAAATGGTGAAGATTCAGATTTAACTAAAACAATCCATCAATTGTCTAAAATAAGGGGAAAAGTAATTTATTAACAATTATGAGAGTGGAAGTCTATATGAACTAGATTACAGATTAAAATGCTAACATATAAAATAGTTTAAAAAGTACAAATAAAACATGATGAATATTCATTCATCACATACCTACTCTTAATGGATTGGAAAGTACTATGTTTTCTTCTTCACATTCCACTACACCCATTACTTGAGTTCATCCTCCTTGGGGCTGGTTGAAAATCAACATAGACACATAAGTTAGAGGAGGCAAGGGTTACTTGGCATCTGTTGTACATCATCATGATGGATAGTGGAACTCATCATAGAAAAAGACTAACAACAACTTTGCACTGGTTTCTGAGACTGCAACGATATTGCATGCACACCAACAAGCATGGAGTAACAACTAAACACAAATTATCATTGGATTTTATAATGCATGTGTATTTCATGCAATCCCTACTTCATTGGGTTCTTTTCCTATCCTATATGCATTGAATTCTTGTATTGTTGAGCTACTAACTAAAGATTGGATTGTCAAGATTTTGTGAATACCTTGACATGCAAATAAAGATCACCTAACTAGGATGTTGATGCAGTCAACAATTTTACATATCATTCTTAATTTTATATGTCCTGGCCAACATGAATTTGGTCCATGCAGTTACTTTGATACAGATATTGGTTCCTACATTCATTATGCAGGCCAAATAAAAGAACTTCAGTTATAAAAACAATTGGTGATTCTATTCATGCCTTTGTCATAGCTTGAACCTGAGACCTCTTAGTAAAAATCCAAGGTTCTAACCATCTAGGTGTCCCATATTGGACTATCATGGGTTGCACTTAAAATCATAAAATATGTACATTTTTAATTCACACCTACAAATCCATGTGTCTATGAAACATGTGCTAATGCTCACTTTTAATCTGAGGATGGAGCACGAGGATGTTAGTATATATACCATCACAACATAATGTTGAACGTCCATAGGCCTTAAGAACACCTTCCTCTTCTAGCACTAACGATTGATTATGGCCTCCGTAGCCATGAGGGGTCTCAGTAGTAGTCTATAAATCCAAAAAAATATGGATTACCCTTAAGAAAGTGCAATCAAGCCATGAAGAAGTTAAGGATCAACCTATCTTGTGTATATATGCTTAAGTTTGGATGCAAATCACATCTTAACACAAGCTAAAATAGGGTAAAGCTTTATCTTCCACACTTATATCTTGTGACTATTGCTCATTTTACATTCTAAAGATTTTGTTTGCTTTATTCCTTTAGATTATTGTTTGTTAATTATCTTTCATAGATTGTTATTACATGCTAATATGTTCATGATTATAAAAAAAACCATACATAATACTATAAACAACCTCTCAAAAGTTCAAAATCTTACAAACAATCTCACAGAGAAACCTACACTATTAGGCTGTCAAGAAAATTTGTTAGAAAATCTTTCAGATTTTTTTGGCCTATCCACATTATCAGAGTGCCAAAATTTCATTTTATAGATTGATTACTTTGGGTATTTAATTTACATCTTCTTAATGGCCTACTTTTCTCTAGAAGGATTTTCAAATTTAACTCTCCAAATACCTCATACTTTGGCAAGCCTTTTGAAATATTCTTGACAACATCCACACCAAAAAGGTTCTCCAATTTATGGTCTTGTATCTTAAGCCCATCACTCATAACTATATTCTAGATACATGTCAAACGGATGTCAAACAATAGATGAAATGTGCTGAAAATCTTGAGCCCCCCTTTCTAAGATACCTTCTCTAGCTTGACCATCAACAAGCACATGAAAAGGATGTCAGATTAAGAAGACCTCTTAAGGAAATATTATCCATCTAAATATCAAACGCATACCTTGAGTCTTACCCTAGATTGTTTTCCATGGCTACCCTCTACATGATTTAGTGAATAGACTATGTACATTTTCATTTCATACAACCACATGCTAAAGACTTGACCTATGCATACTTGCCTGCCCGGTCCCATCCATGTGCTTACAATGGCTATCTGCTCGAAATTTTCTTGAACACAAATTGATCCTAATGAAATATGGCCTTTTGATTATATCACAAGAGTATTCACTCATAAATCTTGGGCATGGATTCCAAATGAAGTTCAACTATCTACGCATGCTTCATTCCTACTAGCTTTGTTTGGTCTAGAGGATTTCCTACTTCAATGATATGTCACCTAATAGCATGAGGCTCCTCTCATCTTTGCCTACCAGAAATGTCCCTAGACCATGACCAAAAACCAGAAGAAATACCACACTGATATTAGATAGTTTTGGACAATGACTTCATACTAGACCACTTATTCTTACCCTAAGACCCTTAAAAGAGTCCACCTTATTTCTTATCATGCTTTTAGGATTATAAACTACATCATCTCACCCCCCCTTCTGTTCCACATTTCCTTAATTGTATCGTGGACCATGGAAACTATAACCGGATTGAGTAGGGCCTAGATTAGTGCCTAGTTACGTGAGGTTAGAAAAGCATGTCAAAAGGGAGCCCCTCAATATCCAAGAAAACCCCCAAGGATAGAAGATTAATCAGGAATTTTCCATGGTATAGAGACTACCATAAACTTTAATAAATGTAGTAAACCAAAAGCTACTCTCTCAAAAGAGGGTCATCAAATGGACCCACCCTTCAAAGAGAAAGAGATGAATCATGATTCATACCTTAATGACTACCGGGAACATATTACCATAGTTGGAAAGTCTTTTCATCATATTTAAGCTAGGGTCAGGTGTCCTCTATCTATCTACTCCTAATTCCTAGAGGAACATAATTTTCTTGCAGGAATGATCTGGTCGAAGGACTATGGCATATCAAGCACATCCTCTTGCACACTCTGGTAAAAGTGGGGGAAATTTTCTTTTTTGGTATTCTAGTTGCATACTAAGGTCCCGAGCCTAAACCCACATATTCTTGTAAATTTGAACTAAACCTTATGTTTGAAGTATGTTTATCTAACTATCAAGTCATCACACATTCTGCCAAAAGTCCTTACTACAATTGGTTTTCTAAATGCTCAATTGAGATGGTCAATTATAACATCCCCAGATTCCACATTCCCTAAACCCAAAGAGGGTGAGAAGAAGGACTAAAAAATACTCAAAGCATGATGTAGAAGCATTTTGCACATACATGAACAAATAACCATAAGCATACACTATAACAATCTCAGCATTCAACACATAAATTTACAACATGAATTATTACAACTTACATTTATATATTGAGAGGGGAATTTTACAACTTTGAACATGTATACTAACTAGGATCATACACAGTAGTTACAAACTATGCACTTGCTCACTTCTCTTATTTTCTACCATGCTATATCTGAACCTAAAACATACATCAAACAAGAGGATAAAAAGACAAGGTGTTGTGACATGGGCATATATATACATACATATATATAAGGTTTTCATAACATTGAAAGATATGCAGAAAGAAAAAAAGAAGATAATAGAAAGTAGTTCTTTAATAAGAAAATTACACTAATTTTATTCATTTTTTCTAGATGAGTTGCATTACCAAGGTGGAATAGTACAAAACTATAAATATTGAGCCCAACCCAATGTACCAAGTACTATATGGTCTTTCCTCATGTTCCTTGTACTCTGGGAAACTCCCCGTACACCTTATTCAATAGGGAGGCGTACTGATCAATAATAATCCAACTCTCATGAGGGGGACAATGAGAACCTCAATAACTATAAACCATCTAAATATAATTTATATTTTCAAGTGATATAAGGCATTGAGGACTACATAATATTACAACATCCAATATATGCAAATAGAAGAATATACATACATATCAAGCATTATCATTGTCATATAATTAATAGAAACCCATTAAGTTTATAGATTCCTTATTATCCTTCACTATCTACATCTTTGATCATCACCTGATTACTAACAAATGATCATCTTAAATACATGATTCATCATTATAACTGGTTGTTAGGTCCATTTTAGGGTTTTGGCTTAACCTAGGTTATCCTGTCTCTAATATTTTTATGCTGATATAAATGTCATAAATTAGGTTAGGTCCAATTCTCATAGTTTTGTGAGCCTTTATCTATTCCATAGAATTATATGAAGTTTAAAGCATCTAATTACCATTAGATAAGAAAGAACCAACATTGAGTAATACCAGATAGATCAGTGCCCATGTATGGTTTTAAGTGATACAAATGTTGTGTAATTCTCTACAATTTAATATCCCTCATATATTAATTGTTTCAATTAATATGTAATAATAGTCATGATCTTTTGGTCTATAAAAACTCATCAACATCATTTCACATAAGGTAAAACTCCAGAGTTTCATAATGAAGGGTGCAGTTTATTGAGTTCAAGGGTATTTTTAGGGAATCTATAGGACAAGGAATCTATTTACTAAGCATTTTCTAAGATCTTGATATAATTTGGGATATTTAACCTTTTCAAGAAAATTACCAGCCATTGAATCCTTGTGATGGGCCCTAGATACATGCCAATAGACCTAAATGGTGTGACTCCTTTTGCTAGCTCAGGTTGACCAGTAGGTTTTACAGGCCCGCTCGGCTAGTTGCTTGCTGGACCAGGCGACCCCTTCCTCTCTCTTCATATCTAACCCTTGTGTTCTCAACATGATCAGCCTCTCACTCTCATGTGAGATATAGGCCTTATGACGAAGTGAGCCACCACAAGTGAGTTCTTCCACAAGGCACTAGTACAGAACCGACCTTTAGTGTCAGTTATTTAAGGCCTTTGGCGTCGGTTTCAAAGTGACACCCAAGCGGGCGGCGCTAAAAGTTGAAACTTTCAGCGTCAGTTTTAACATCGATGTCATAACCCTTCCCGCCACCAAAAATGCGCCAGCAAGGGCACTATAGGCGTCGATTATTTAATAAAACAGACACTATATGCAGGTCAAAGACGTCGGTATTTTATAAAAACTGACACTATATAACCCTTCCCACCACCAATAAAATGTGCCAGTAAGGGCACCATCGGCATCGGTTTTGATATATAACTGACACCCATAGTCACATAAACGTCAATTTTTTGCTAATAATAGATGTTGTATGTCTTTGTTGTCAGTTTCATATTAATAATTGATGCATATTTTATGATTTTTTTATCAATTTGTAGGCTTGTTGTATGGATGGTTAGCAGGATGCAGAACCTACAGTTCAGTTCTGAACTGCAGGTTTACAGCATCCATTGATATCAGCCAACAACAGGCCACAATCCTACAAAATTAACAAGATGGACAACAATTTATGATCACACACATGTATAAGCACATTTAATTCATATTATTTTTCATCACACACATGTAGAAACCAATAGTTCCATTTCAAATTTTCACACACATTTAGCAACCTACAGTTCCATTCATTTCATCTATTTTCACATTTAGACACATGTAGAAATATTCATGTATGATCATCTTCACATTCACACATATGACAATTCAGAAAAATTCATTCACATTCACATTCACATTCACATTCAGAAAAATATTCATGTATTATAAAACTCACACTATGATGTGGCACCCCACCCTCATGGTTATCATCATCACGATCACCATACCCATGCTCATCATCATCATTATCGCCATCACTATCCCAGTCATATTTAAAAATTCCCACTACTTGTAGGGCTTTTGCCCATTCTTCTGTTACATCATCTAATTCTTCCCTGGTATAGGGAGTATGTACATCTAATAACTTTCCACCTGTAGTCAAGTCAGTTTTAAACACCTACAAAGAGAATTACGTATATATAATTAATAATATATAATAAGATTGATATATTTCATATTATCTAATGAGACTATATATAATACCTTCTGTATAGTATCGATTTCCATTGCGGCATGTTTGATGATTAGGTCCATAAATCGCATCACATAGTATGCACATGCCCAACCATTGTCTTATGTAGCACACCATAAATTGAAACATACAAAATATTCTAAAATACAAATAAGCACAATTCACATAAATAATATATACATTGGAGTTGGAAAATAACTTTCACATTCTCCCAAATTAGTGGTTGATTCTATTTCTTGGGGACCTTTCCTCTAGCTCTTTTGAACTCATGTAAAGCCCTACATGTTAATGTAACACATTAAATTGTATAATTAAATAGTAATGTAATAACATATGTTAACAAATATAAAAATATGAAATATTTCTCACAGGAATAATGGCTTTTTCATTGTGTGTCCATATAATGTATTCAATTCATTCCTCGTAGGATCTAGATAATAGACAGTGAACGTCTTGGGGACAATAACTAGTAACTCCCAATGTCAACCACTATAGGTAAGAAAGTTAAAAATTAATAACTTAAAATCTACTATAGAAATGTAATTTTCTTAAGTCCAAATTATAAACAAAGTAAACTTACTCGGCATTGAATGGAGCTATTATCACCGTCTTCCTTTTTTTACCAAAATATTTTAAAGCACCACAGTAGTATAAAGTAGCTGAAGAAGGGTCTTTATCTACAAGACTAATCAAAGATGGAACCAAAAATCCCACATGGGAAAATGAAAATTTTGTACATATCATGTGTAAGTGGCTGCAAAACATGTATTACATATGCATTAATATATAAGAAACCAAATCACCGTATATAAAACAAGGTATATGGATGTATAAACAAGATCTCACTATATCCATAGCTCTATCATAGATGTATTCAGCCAATCATAACGAAACAACTCCAAAATATCTTGTATATATAGCTTGTTATCGTATGATTGACCCGCAGCATCCTCTGGAATAGAAACATTTATAGGGAAATTTGGATCATGTTCTCCTATCCATACTACCATAACCCTACAATTAGGACCTAACGAGGCATGTAGGTCCCTTGGAAGCCAACTTGGTACTTCAGGAGGTGGAGGTAGAGGCCGAGATGTAGCGGGTGTCTTCCTTTTGACCTATATATATAATTTCAAATCAATTAAATCATATATACACACTAAAAAATTAATGTAATGTAAATTTACCATACAATATTAGTATAGATGACATTTGTTTTGGGCCACATTATCACTCTGCCTTCTGCCTCACCAAACGTTTCAGAATTTGGGTGGGCATATGGCAATGGAAGATCCCTCCAATTGGGGAGTACATGTATCGGGCTCACACGAACCGCACCAGCTGGTACTGGAGTCCCATGAAACATGTCCCCTGGAAGGGCTGGGTAAGCATGTGCCTCTGCAATGATATATTCTTGACTTTTTAGATGGCATGGCTTCAACCCCTACAAATTTACGTAAAGAATGCTATATACATATATACATAAACATATCATCTTGAAAATACTAGCTACTATATATGTCATAAATATACTTACATCAGACGTGCTAGGTGGTGGGTCTACAGGATTACTCCCAACCACCTCTACAGTAGGAGAAGAGCAGCACGCCACAGGTATTGTCTGAGTGGCAGGATGAGACGCCTGCCACTTGCTAATTGCTTCATTGAGTCTCTTATCAAGTGCTTCCTCGACTCTCCTATCAAGTGCTTCCTCGACTCTCCTATTAATTAACTCATCTACCTATACATGGAAAAAAGAAATGCTAGCTTTTGATTATTGAATTCCCTTTCATAATAACATTCTAAAAAAAGAATAAGTTACCGCAACATTTGATAGTCCCGCTTTTGGGACAGATTTGCGTTGTGATGGCCCAAAGAATGCTTTTCTGCCCACACCAGCGCCTGCACCCCTAACACGTCCAGGATGCTCTGGGTTACCAAGATCAACTTTCAATTCATCCCTTGTGCCCTCAGGGATGAACATGCCTTCCTTTCTCTGCTCGTGAAGCTCTCGTTAATCGCCATCAACAGAAATTGGTAAGTAAACACAACAATAATCAATATTGATTGCTCTAAGAGTTGAATTTTACCATTTTTGCAGCCGTCTCAGTAGTTGCGGGGTTCATTATATCTCCCTTCTTATTTTTCCTCCCATCTATCCACATAGCATGGTGAGGCAGAGGTGCGGGACCAATAGTAAAGGACTTTGCAGACTCCTGAGTAGCAACAGACTGAGCAGTAGACTCAGCCTGTAGTCTTTGGCGAACACTTGCACAGCCTCTTGGACCTATTGTGTGGTCATGCACATTCAATGCACGCCTTTCTCTTTGAGCATCGCTAATAGCCTTGTTAGTAAGCACATTGATTTGGTTAGTAACACTAAATGCTAATCTTGAATAGGTGAATACATACGAATGTATATTAATTAAATTGGGTGTGGCGCTTAATACCTTGAATTCATCTATTTTTCTTTGGATAATAAACTCCTCCCAGTCTTTGGGGTCCAGATAGTTCCATTTCTCAGTGGTTTCCTTCTTCCTAAATTTATTTTTTAAAGAGAATACAAACAAAAATTATTAGTGTAGAGTTAGTCAAAAAGTGATCAATGTCTAGAATTAGAAATCAATCAAGAACCTCTTCTCAGCATCGTGTATGTAATCTCAGGTGAGATTTGTCCTATAGTTCCTTAGGACCCTCCCACAGCGTTGCATCACGCATTTACGATGTAGCTTTTCAACCAGATCAAATATACTCTGCAAAATTGAATTGCTATTAACTAGTATCCTAAAAATTAGTAATCTACAAAAATAGAATTGCAAATAATAATAACTCACGCATAGTTCCTTTCATACTAAGTCTTTATTCCCCTTAGGAACTTTATGTCAAAATTCAAAATTAGGACTACAATGGCTATGAGTAAGAACCCCAAGATATGAAATAAATGAGTTGTGGTTCACTCCAACTGGATTTCCTGCATGATCAAAATCCACAGCCAGTTTGGGTCCATTGCCCCTTTGTTGTAGTAATGTGTTCATCATAGTTATGCCACTCACTTTTTCAAAAAAAAATTGCTGCTCATCAAGTGCTCCAAGTTCTTCAGGGGGTACATCATCAACCTAAAATTTAATAGAATAAACACACTTACAGGATATAACTATAAATTGACATATAGATAGAAATATAGGATATATTTTTAAAACTTACATTGTGAGGCAGCGCATTGATATCCTCAACCTCATGGTAATCATCATCACGGTCATCATGCTCATGCTCAGCCATCTGAAAGTGTCATTAAAAAATCAAATATTTAGCATTTGATATAACTAGAAGATAATAAAACATTGTAAATTTCACATTTAGAAAAATAAAACACTTAAAAATATATAAACATGCATGCCTCTAATATTGTGATATTTTATCAATTAACAATCCTTTATTGTGATCTTCGTGCACATACAAGTCATCATTAGCTTCAATATTTGGTGGTGTTGGCAACCCAACTGAGAATGGACTGGATTCATCATACTTATCATAGTACTCTTCTTCATCTATAGGATCTTCAATGAACTATCTTTTACCATGAAGAACAACTAACCATTTATCATTTGTAGGATCATCGATAACATATACTTTTTTCACCTGTGATGCCAATATGAATGGTTCACCCTTCTTGCCAATCTTTTCAAAGTTCACTAATGTGAAACTCAATTCATCCACTATAACTCCTTTGGTGTTATCAACCCAATTACATTTGAAGAGCAGAATAAGTAAATCTACATAGTCAAACTCCCATATGTCTTCAATGACACTGTAATATGACATTTTAGCTTCACGTGGACTCTTATCCTTTGCACTTGCAAAAAACAATGAAGACGCTTGAAGGGTGACCCCACTATTTTGGATGACACTCTTATCATCTTGATGCTTTTTGTAATATCAAAATCCATTTATGTCAAACCCTTCATAAGACATAACATTCAATTTTGGTTTAAAAGCAAGGCATTTGATAGTTTCAGTAAGATTATCTGGTGTTTGATATAGTTGATGTAATACTTTATCTTCAAACCACTTAGGGTAACAACCACTTATCATTGCAATTTATCAAGAGTATCAGGGTCAATAACTTTTCTACACAGACTGTTGAAAAAGAAACAAAGTCTGGTGATTGCAAACCTTACATGCTTTGACAATATAGATCGAATTGCCACGGGCAATATTTGTTGCATTAGAGTGTGACAATCATGAGATTTAAGACCTATCAACTTCATAACTTTCATTGATACCAATCTACGGATGTTGGATGAGTAACCTTGTGGCACCTTAACATTTACCAAGCATTCACAAAAAGCTTTCTTCTCCTTTCTAGACAACGTATAACAAGCGAGAGGTAAGTATGTTCTCCGATTGCTACTAACTACTTCTGTTAATTCTGTCCTTATTCCCATTTCACGTAGGTCCATTCTAGATTTTATCCCATCTTTAGTCTTACCTGGTATATTCAATAGAGTACCAATGACGCTATCACAGACATTTTTCTCAACGTGCAGGACATTGATACAATGTCTGACTGCCAAAGAACTCCAATAAGGAAGATCCCAAAATATTGACTTCTTCTTGAATAAAAATTTGTCACTCCGTGTGGCCATGGTACATTGTGATCTCTTACCAAATTCATTGGCAAAGTCTTTTACTCTTTCATAAACAACCTCCCCTGGTATAGATTTAGGTGAACTCTGTTCCTCATTCCGTCCATTGAATGCTTTGTGCAACCTATGATACGGATGGAATTTTAGAAGAAACCTTCGCTGACCAAGATATACAGTCTTGCTACTATGTTTTAGTCATATTGAATCAGTGTTCTCTTCACATATAGGACACACTTTAGATCCTTTGACACTATATCTAGACAAATTCCCATGTGCTGGAAAGTCATTAACAAAGCAAAATAACATAGCGTGCAAATCAAATGTCTCTCTTCGTGAAGCATCATAGGTCATCACACCTTCACCTCAGAGTTTCTTTAAGTCATCAATCAGAGGTTCAATATAAACTTCGATATCATTTCTAGGTTGTTTAGGGCCCGATATCAACAACGACAGCATAGCATACTTGTTTTTTATACACAACCAGGGAGGAAGATTGTAAATAACAAGCATAACTAGCCAAGTGTTATGTTGGATGCTCAATGTCCCGTACAGATTCATCCCATCTGTACAAAACCCAAGTCTAAGATTCCTAACTTCTTCACCAAATTTAGGGTACAATAAATCAATCTTCTTCCACTGTGGGGAATCAGACGCATGTCGTAGGATCCCATCATTATTTTCCTTAACATATGCATGCCACCTCAAATTCTTCGCATCTATCGGTTTTACAAACAAGTGTTGAAATCGTGATATTATAGGTAGATACCACATCACCTTGGCAGGAGAACCAGTTTTGGACTCCCCCAAAGTCGTCAATTTATACATTGACGCACAACATTTTGGACAATCTTTCAAATCCACGTAGTCCTTTTGAAATAATACACAATCATTCAAGCATGCGTGTATCTTCTTGGCCTCCATTCCCATTGGGCACAACAATTTCTTTAACTGGTATGTTGAGATTGGCAGCTTGTTTCCTTCAGGAAGAATTTCTTTCAACAAAGACAACAATGACGTGAAGCTTTTTTCGCTCCATCTATTGTTAACTTTCAACTTGTGCAATCTCAACACAACGCTAAGCTTCATAAACTTAGTACAACCTATGTATAATGGTATCTCAGCATCATGCACAATGTTTCTAAACATGGGAGGTGGATCGGTGTGCTCTACCGCACAACTATCTAGCATCACATCAATGATGTCTACTGGAACTGGTTTGTTCACATCTACGTCATCAGAGACAATTTCTTCTTCCACACAAGCACGGCTATCGACATCCACTGATTTCAAGTTTGAAATCTCTCCATGCCAGTGCCATTCTGTATAGCCTTGTACAATCCCATTGCACATGACATGACTTTTGATTTCGTCACCAGTGCTGACTTTCAAGTTGTTACTGTAATGCCTACATGGATAGTAGAACCTATCTCTAGGTTATTTCCTATGTTCCTCGGCAAATCTACTAAACTGATCAAGACCAGAAATAAACTCTAGGGTGCAGTGATTTGGAATGGACATCAATGATCTATCCATTCTATGATCAAAGAGAAAATAAGTATATATTTGGGTTTAGGGTTAAAAGATTAGGTTTTATGGTTAAAAGTTTAGGATTTAAGGTCTTATATATAATAAATGTATACCACCTATCCCATTCTTGAACACCTAATATCACTAGTAAGTGTATAATGTGTATTGGGTTTTCAAGAAAATTTCGTCAGCATTTCCCCATTATTCTCCAATTACATATGTACTTAGAGAACAAACGGGGAAATGCTACCAAAATTTTCTTGAAAACCCAATACACGTTATACGCTTACATCTTAAGTGAGATTAAGTGTTCAAGAACAATCCCAAACTGGGGACTATCCAAGATTTACTCCTAATGAGTAAATCTTAGACGGGTTTCTAGGCCAACAAATACATGTATGTTGTCATTCTTATACCTACAATCCTAGTTTCATCATTCATATCCTAAGTTTTGTGTAACATCATTTAATCATGCTTGTTAGTAAATACTAAATAGTAAATAAACCATATATGATTCCATACATCAAAGATTTGAATCAAAATGAAGCCTAATGGCACATTGGGAGAGTGAGAATAGTATAGCTCACTTGAAAGGTTGAAGAAGAAATATATGCAAGTCAACAACACAAATGGATGACACAACACCTCGATTCAGCCCCAAGAGCACAAGCACATCAACTCAATTCAGCACCTGCAACAACACAAATGCATGATTCAATTCTGTTATAATGTTTTAATTAGGGGTCAATATACATCAATTTTAGAGGAGCAGGAAGAATTAACATCATTGCAGAAACATGCACCCAATATCCAATTAGGGGTCAAATAGGCAACCAGCATAACGGTCCTCTCATCACATTCCTCAAATCTAAGGTAGTAACATAGCCCAGAGTTCAAATTATACACTTACATCCTAAGTGAGATGAAGAGTTCAAAAATAGTCCCAAATTGGGGACTATCCAAGGTTTACTCCTAATGAGTAAATCTTGGACGTGTTTCTAGGTATAGAAATTATACTTTTATATGATCTGAGGTAACAACTTTTTAGTTTATATGCAATACTTTTTTACAAAATAGGGTTTTACATCATTGTATTTATGCATTGTGTTATTAGGACATAAATTTGTTTACACTAGCAAGATGTACAGAACCATGCATAATTAACTATTTATGAGGAGCAATATGTATAAAAGTCATGAAACTAATCAAATTGATGAATACTTAACTGCAACTAAGGAATTTTATCTCTTAAAAATGATAATCAAGTTATATGTGCTTTGTTTTGACATTAAATTCAATTAAAAGAAAACATAGAGTGTTTCCAGGCATCAAAATCATTATATTTATGCATAAATTTCATCATTGTATTTATGCATTATGTTATGGCATAAAAAATTAACCTACTTGTAGCTTTAGCGAGCTCCTTCAGGATCCAACAGAGAGCTCGGCTAGGTCAGTCTTCGAGAAGTAGCCTTCGAGCTCCAGCAGTAGCCTCCACAGCAGCCTTTGAGCTCTAGCCGCCTGCGAAGACCTCCACAGAAGCCTTCGAAGAGCTCTAGTAGCCTCCTTCACACCTCTACTAGTAGCTCTGGTGGCAGGGCCTTCGCTGGCGGTGGGGGGAGCAAGGCTCACTTCTCTGACGGTGGGAGTAGCTACAGTCGGCAGCGGGCTCCGGTGGCATGGTGAGATTCTCTGGTGGTGAGCAAAGCTCCTCTAACGGCGGGGTGGGCGTCGACAGTGGGAATTTCCAGAGACCTAGGTACTCAAACAGTAGACGACGCAATGAAACAGAGAGTCTGGCTCGCGCGGCCGCGCGAGTGCTATTAAGTAAAGTATCAACGTCAGTTATTAATAAAAAATGACACCTTTGTTCCACAAGCATCGGTCACCACAAAAAACCGACACCTATGTTCCATCTTAGCCATCGCTTACAACTAACAAAATCGACGTCTATCTACATATGCCGACAAAAAAATGTTCTTGAAATACAACCATAGTCGTCGGTTGCCATCTAAAACCGACGCCAATTGGGCAATTTGGGGGGTAAAAATTTTTGTGGGGACAGCGTGCGAACACACATCGGCGTCAGTTATTATAAGAAAACCGACGACAAAAATGGGGTGATTTCTGTCTTGTGAAAAATCTTTAGTTGTCGATTATTTGGTAAACAACCGACGTCGTATGTGAAATTTTGGAGGTAATTTTTTTGCACTAGAAAATTTGGATTTGGCAGATGATTTTAGGCATCGTTTTCTTATTGAGCAACTGATGCAAAATAAAAAGTGATACCCGTGTCTAGCCAGTCTTCACATATAGATGTCGGTTTGTGTTTTTAGCCAACGTTGTAGGGTTTAGGCGTCGGTTTTTTTGGATACAATCGACACCTCTAAATGTGACGGTATACAATATTTCTATAGTAGTGGCATTACTGGTGGACGGATTCATCTCTCTATATTCTTCCACTGCCACATAATACATGGGATAAGGAGCCTCCATGACAAAATCGTAAGGCATCAAGTAACCAGAAGTGACTTTCTCCAATGTGATCTGCTATTTTGGCAGAGGAGTTTCCGTGAAAAAGAGGTATTCTCTCTATGGGAATCCCTTTGATCTTCTGATGATTTTGTAAGCTCCATAGGAACTCATTTGATGCTATTTCACCAAAACCTTTCATTGTTTGTGTAGGGAGGAGCCCCAAAAATGGTGTTTCCTCTCAACAAAGAGAGGTTCACAGGATACCCTATACCTCTTACAAGACCAAAATAAACCATCCTCTAGCTTCTATATCTAACAAGTGTCATTATTCCCTTCTCAACAGTCTCAATCCACCTCTTAAAATCTTAGACTACCTCTAACTTCTCTCTATGAGTAATGATGATGAAGAAATCCAAGAAGCATTTGGCTCATTCTCCCTCTCTAGGGAACCACTATTCCAATAAGAGAGGCCTATATGTTCTAGTTCTTGTAGAGATTATGATTTTGCAAACAAAATATAATGTCACTGTTCACACCTACATCGGATGTAAATGACACCTAAACCATGATATGTTCCTCCATGTTTGGAGGTAAAACATGACTCTAGAGTCATCATATCCTTAAAAAGTCAGCGGGTCAGATAATGACATGCTTATTATCCTTGGTTCCCACTTATTGGGTAGTGTGACATATATTTGTCACAGACCTAAGTCGATAATTGTTAGCAACAACGTTCATGTGCACTAGTTGAATGGGTCAATCATGTCTTTCAACACTTATCTTCTAGTAATAACCTCTAGTTGTTATCAAATTTCAAACATAGTTCCTCAAATGTATAATCTCTCAACTAGAAATCTTTGAGACCAAAATCCCATCATATGTACATTTAAATATATTCTTCAAATAATATTATAGAAAAGATGTATAAACCTTCAATTCAATTAAAGTAATCACCAAGTATTGATCCAAAAAGTCCAAAAACACTTACTATGATACTAACACACCTCAGGGCTCATCAATTGACCACTTGAGCTCATTGTGACTGCTAAAGGGACATCTTGGGTTCATAAATAACCAAGTCAATCAATAAAAGCTATTCATCATGAATGAATGAATTCACACATCATCATCATAAACATTATCTATAATCATATATTTTAGGTCAAAATAATTCATAATTAACTAACAAATTCATCAATTGAATTTAATAAGATACAAAACACTTATGGTCTTAGAATACTATATAGGTTATCAAGTCCTAAATTGGTTCCATCACATTCACCCTACCTTACATGGAATTTCTTCCTAAAAATTCAACTAGTCACATACTCCAAGTGATAAAAAGGAGTCCAACTTCTTATAGGTCAATGCTTCTAGGTGCCAAGGCTATCATAGTTCTGCATGTACTCTAGGATATCATCTTAGGATTTAGATAAGCTAGGGTGTACCCACCCCACCTTATATAGGTTGAAGCATCATTTAGGTCCTTTGGTTATAACTTGACATTCTTTATAATACTAATCACATTTTTTATTCCATATGAACTAGCATTTTGCTCAAACATTCTTTTTAGAAGCATATCTCAAAGTTCATGTTTCATCCCAAATAACTGTCATGAGGTGATATCGAGGTTTCATGTCATTAATTATCTAAATTATAACATTTAAAATCATTATTGTGGTTTATAATCAACATCATACTATGATTTTATCACTTGAGATGGTCTTACTTAACATTCTTGAATATTAGGGTTTCACCCGAATGTGTGAGTTATCCTCAAACTAGAAGCTTATATTTAGAAGGATTGAGTTTAGTCACCATACTTTGGTGATCATGTAATCTATGATGCAAATATATATTATTCCAAGATCATGATTTCAAACTAATTCTTTCATGTATGATAGGGGGAATGTAGAATTGGTCAAGCTTATTTGAATGACTTTTCATGCATAACTCAACTTAGTATCTCAAGTAAGGTTTCTAGCATCATATATCAGGAAGGAGAAGTGGAAGGAACAATGATGGAGTTTTGTTTTATGCAACACCACTAAAAATCCTAGAGATGATGAGTCTCTAAGTTTAGCCTTGCTAGTACTATGGTAAGAACTCCACCCACATGTGCTAAGACATGTGGAAGTCTTATCGTAGTATAGTTAAGGGTCGAATCCTCGGGACAACGGTCTTGACGAAGTCAAGATGGAAAACGTTTAGCCTTTACTTAACAACTTAAAGATTGATATTTAGATCGAAAGTTTGATTTGGTTGTTTTAAACTAAGTACAAAGAAAGTAAAGCAAGAAAGTAAATAAAGCAAGTAAATCTTAAGAGTTAACAAATGATGATGAATCACTGGGGTTAAGCAGGTATTTACCACCGCTACACATGGATTGTATATGTACTAAGCAAGACTTATAAGCTAGATGCATGGATGTTTCCACAAGACCGATGCCTTATAAGACAAGAGCGATGCGTTGCATCCAAGGGTGTTCCACAAGACCGATGCCCACATAAGACAAGAGCGATGCATTGCACCCTTCGATGTTCCACAAGACCAATGCCCATATAAGAAAAGGGCAATGCATCTCATCCTCCAAGGGTTAAGTAACTCTCATGCGGTACATCACTACGCGTCACTGAAGGATGTAGTCTCCGAAGAGAGAATCTTACTCAACCGCAAGAAACGTGCATCTAAAACTAACAAGTGAGCGATAATTACCAAATCGAATAGCGTCCTTGTAGGCCTAGTCTCCTATTCGGATAACCTAGCTACGAGAAGTGCGGGAATGATGCAACGCCAGCCATTCCCGAACAAATGGTCACATGCTTTACATCATTCCCCTCGCAAAGTGTGTTCCTCGACTTACCAAAGGTCTCTTCCACACAGATGGGAGTGTGCCAAATGGTAGTGAGTTTACTCCACTCTTTGAGATACACTTCTAGACACCGAAACGGATGCGTGGTGGATACACACACCAGAAACCAACACTAAATCGGTATTCAAGCCTCGATAGCGGTCGTAGACAAACCACAACGAAAGACAATAAATGCATACAAGAACGTGGCCATCATTCAAGCATGTGTGAAACGATTTAGTATTAAAACGAAATGATAACATCTTTTTTACAGTACAAAATACAAAACATGGGCAGCGGGGCTAGTCCCCGCGCCCCAGTGGATGGAACTACTCGCTCCTCATAGAGGGAGCAACAAAGAAGGAGGCAAGAAGAGATAGAAAGAACATCATCTCCACTGGGGAGAGAAGGTTGAACCCTTGGTGGAGAGAGCAACGATCTCCACTCCTTGTAGCTTGCTTGATGACGGATCTTCTCCTCTCACCTTCCTTGTTGATGAGAGAGAAAGTAGCTTGCAATGGACGTGAGTCTCAGACCGGCAGCCTCGAGTGATGGATGGAGTTGTTCTGGTAGTGGAGAGACAGCCTCTGGACGTCTGGACTCCCCTTTTCATGGACGGCCCTGAGGTCTTATTTATAGGCTTTGAGTGAGATCCAAACGGTTTGGAGACCGTTTGGGCTCAAACGGTCTTGGGACCGTTTGGCGTCAAACGGTCTTGAGATCGTTTGGCGTCAAACGGTCTTGGGACCGTTTGGCGTCAAACGGTCTTGAGATCGTTTGGCGTCGGACGGTCTTGAGATCGTTTGGCGTCAAACGGTCTTGGGACCATTTGGCGTCAAACGGTCTTGAGACCGTTTGAGCTCCATGCGGTCTTGGGACCGTTTGGCTTCATGCGGTCTTGGGACCGTTTGAACTCCATGCGGTCTTGGGACCGTTTGGCTTCATGCGGTCTCGGGACCGTTTGAACTCCATGCGGTCTTGGGACCGTTTGGCTTCATGCGGTCTCGGGACCGTTTGAACTCCATGCGGTCTTGGGACCGTTTGGCTTCATGCGGTCTCGGGACCGTTTGAACTCCATGCGGTCTTGGGACCGTTTGGCTTCATGCGGTCTCGGGACCGTTTGAACTCCATGCGGTCTTGAGACCGTTTGGCTTCATGCGGTCTTGGGGCCGTTTGAACTCCATGCGGTCTTGGGACCATTTGGCTTCATGCGGTCTCGGGACCGTTTGAACTCCATGCGGTCTTGGGACCGTTTGGCTTCATGCGGTCTCGGGACCGTTTGAACTCCATGCGGTCTTGGGACCGTTTGGCTTCATGCGGTCTCGGGACCGTTTGAACTCCATGCGGTCTTGGGACCGTTTGGATCCACTCGACCCTTGGGCTGGTTTATTCTTTTGTTAATTTTTTGTGCTTTTTCTGCAATTATAAAAGGAAAAGTTAGTTTGATGATGTATTTACAAAAAAGGGGTAAAATTAGGTTTAAGTACAATATAAATGTAGAAAGAGTATGGAAAACTAAGGAAAAAGACTAAGATAAACTACTAAAATAGGAGGTTATCACCCCCCCTAACTTAGAGTCTAGCTTGTCCTCAAGTTAGATAGAGCTGAGACATGAAATGGCGCGGCGATCTTAATTAAAATTTCCATACTCTTGCTCCAATTCTTGACCTGAGTTCCCCAGGGGTCGTATCGAGGCTTATTGCATGCCTTGATCCTTTTGGATTTTGAGAGTTGCTTGGATTTCAGGTTTTTCTGTATCTCAAAGTTCGCCTTGGGACCACATTTATTTTGTGCATGCTGTTGACTCTAATCAACTTTATACCTCTCTGGAAACCTATTGGAAGCTAGAGAGGGTATGAGGGTTGGCTAAAGGCTTTGAAGTGTAACTCCCTTTCGAGTGGGGGAGGGGCTGTCTATGCTTTTTAGGATCTCACTACCGGACACGACACATCTGCCTTTATGAGGGCAGCTGAATGTACCGGCCGGGCAAGTCCTTTATTAGCCTTTTCATATACTTGGAACTTTTAGGGTTTCACTACCGGACGCGACGCATCTGCCTTTGTGAGGGCAGCGGAATGTGTCGGCCGGGTGAGCCCTTTTATCAGTTCTTTATATAGGTCCTTATTCGTGGCACAACTCTCATGATTTTATTCGTCTCTCTGGCTTTTATTCAAAAACTCACAGGCTTGGGTTTTGGGATGAGGATTTATTTTGGGCGACCAAGCCTCTTTTATTTTGAAGAGAGGAAAGTTGTTCTTAAAGTTTTTCAGCATGCACTTATTTGGTTTGTGGTCCACTTGCAGAGCTTTTTGACTTGGAAGTTGCCTGATTTCCCTCTCATCCTTGAGATCTCGGCTTATTTCTGCCCTGATTTTGACCTATGGAGAGTCAGATAAAGAAATGGAGCAAAAATATAGGATCCATAGTGGATGGGGGTCGATAAATCACCATTTGATGTCTAAGTGCTAAATACTTGTAGAGACTAACATGATTCTAGAGTTAGTTGAGGTGATTAAAAAGAATTTGTAAAAAGAATCTTGAAAGAATAAAAAGAATTTGTAAAACAAAAGAAATGTATGGAAAGTGTTTAGAGAAAAAGAAGGGAGTATAGAAGTTGATACCTAGCCCTTGTCTAATGTATCCCCCCCCCTAACTTATCACACACTCTGTCCCCAGAGTGGCAAAGTGATAGGTTGAGAAAACATTAGAACAAGGGCTGCAGGTTAAGGTAGATTGTCGGTTGCCCCTGGAGAACGCAGTAGTGTAGATGCGAACTGCCCACGTAAGGCGTGGTAATCCACGTCCGTCATTTCCTCCACTGGTCTTTGGAGAACGATTATAGTGTACATCCAGTAGAGGACGTGGAAGCCGCAGTCGTTGGATTGTCGTATTTGCTGGGGGCATTTATGGCAGAAAGCGGGGCGGCTGAAGTGCTCAGTGTTGTATGCCCTAGTGTGCTGACTCAGAAGTTCGATTAATTTCATAGCACACTCCTTTGCCATTTCTTCTGTCGGCGTCTTGGGCGTTACGACGTATTGTCGTTGTCGGGCATTGAACTGGCTGTCGGAACTGTTGTATATTGTAGTGGTTCCGGTGTGGAGATTGGTTGCCAGAAGGAGCCAGTGCTCATGATGTAGGATCGGTAGCATGATGAACTTCGGCGTTGTATGTTGAAGATATGCAATCAATGCTTCTATTGTGCCGAAGTTTTTCAGTTTGAGCAGATCGTCTTTCATGTACGGGGACGCCATATATGTATCGGGATTGTGTTGGCCAATCTGAGATTGGTAAGCGGCCATGAGGCTGCAAGAAAGTTGCCCCTTATCTTGTAAAGTCTCTCGCAAAGAATCAGCCATTACGATAATGTCTTGAGACATGAATACGATGCCGTCTTTTTCTGCGGAGAGTTTTGCCATGATTATGCGTATTTCAAGGTCGTTTAGACCCTTGCAAGAATCGCGATCGAAATCAGGAAAAGTTGGTGTAGTTGTGTACGCGGGGTCTTTCTTGCTGGTGTCCTCTTTGGGAAACTTGTTTTGTTCTGACTCTTCCAGAACTTGGCGGAAAGGTCGCCGCTGTCGACGTTGCACAGCTGAGTAAAGATACCGTGGAACATCATCTGGTGACATAGTCGGATCGTTGAAAAATCTTCTGTCACAGATGAGTTCCATGGCGTAGCGTCCTCGTAGCGAATGGAAGTCTTCAGCTGCCAAGTCTGTGAATGGGATTTCCTGGTTAAGCGCTTGAATATGTCTGATGGTGTAGAAGGCGCTGTCCCCGGATCCCGTGGTGGCTTGAACTGGAGGGTTAATGATTCTAAACCATGGTTGGCTCCAGTCTTGGCGAAGAGAAGGGCGTACAGCCCAGATTACTTTAAGCAGCCGGAAGGGTATACACCGAGCTTCACCTGCTGCGTCTCCGATAAAGTTAATTATGCCGGATGGTAGCTCGGCGGTATTGAAGTTGTAGACTTTGGCGTCCCTTGCCGCGGTGTCCACTATTATAAAGAGCCAGTGTCCCGAGACTTGGAAAGGCAGCGTAATATAGCGTGCCTGACGTGCTAAACCGACACGCAGCCGCTCAATCGACCTCACCTGCATGCTTTTGTGTAAAAGGCCAAGAGACAGTGCAGGTGAGGCGTTGAAGGCTGGCTGTATCCGTTTTTTACTTTTATATATTTCTATACAGTTGGCGAGGAGGACACGAAAAATTGACAGTGGCATCGTAGACCGGGGTCGGAGGATGCAACGGAAATCTTCGCGTGTCAACGTACGCCTGGTTTTTGTATTGATGTAAATTGTATCGTCCCCCGCTTTTGCATCGTCTACTATAGTGTTCAGGATGAAAATGTCCTGAGCATCTAAAGTAGAGATGGCTGTCCTGTCAAGATCATGCATTTTTTGTGGAAGAGGGGGGGCGGGGGGAGGTTTTGTGGTGGAGGGGAGGCGTGTTGTTCGAAGGCTTCTTCATGGCCTTTGATATTGTCATCCTGGTCGGAGGCGGAGTCAAGATCTTCGTCTGTATCTAGACTCACTCGGTCCGCGTCGTCCAGGTGAGGGGGAGAAGGTGTTGAATAGGGAAGAGGAGTTTTCGGCGAGGTAGCGCTGGCTCCTTTTATGCACTGTTGGAGCTCAGCGAATGCTGCATCTTTGGCGGCTTCTCCCATTGACCCCATAGCGGAGTAATCAAAGAATTGGTCCCCATAAGAAATGTTGACGTTATCGTGCTGTGGGGACTTGGGGTGATAGTCACTTTCCTGGTGACCTTTATCGGACCCTTTATGGGAGGGTCCTGCAGCATTCCCTGGATCTTCGCCATCATCGTGCTTGTCTCCTGGAGGTGTGTATTTATTGGAGTCAGCAGATGAATCGGAGTCTTCTTCTTCTTCATCATCATTTTCGTTGTCAGCCGCAGCTTCGTCTGTTTTCTTCTTATTAGACGGCTTTTTACACCGCCGGTGAGTGGCATGTAGCTCATCGAAAGCCACTTGTAGATGCTCGTGTTTTTCGAGCAATGCGTCGTGGGCTTCTTTGAGATCTGTATATCTGTCCTCGGCGGAGAGGAGGCGTGCAGTCAGATCTGTGACTTGGGCACGTAGTTGTTGTATTTCATTGATGGTAGCCTCCTCTTGATGATGGTGGAGCTGCGTAATTGTTTCGTCGATGGTAGCCAGGCGCGAGCTTAGCTTGTCTTGGTTTTGCTCAAGTTTGCGGAGATTCTCTTGCAGAGGGTGAGTCTGGGTCGAGATCTCATCGACTTTTCTCGTCGTAGCTTCTTGCTGACGTGTTGCCTCAAGGATCAGGTCCGGCAGGTTGTTGGTGTGGCTGTTGATATGTTCAACTTGCCTAGCCACTTCATCCTGTCGTTGCTGAATACCTTGTAGGACGACAGGAAGAGCTTGATGCTGATTGTCGATCTTTGTTACCTGTTTAGTTAAATCCTGTACACAAGAAAAAAAAGAATGTAATAAGTTAGAAGGATCGGTGAGGAGGTGTCGGACAGCGTCAAATTGACGGCCGAATTCCTCACCGATGTTAGTAAAGGGGGCCCCAGAGGCGGAAGGGTGATGTGGCTGGGGCCTATGTGGGATGGTGGTAGTGTCTTGCGGAAAAGACACTGATGAAGGCCCGAACTGCGTAGTGACTGTTGATGAGGTCACCAGCGGTGTCGGGGTGGTGGCGGATGTGAAGAGTGGTGGAGTTGATGATGAAGGGGTGGGGATTGTGGATGGTAATGGAGAGATGGTGAAGTCGGGCATGGAGGTGAAGAAAGGTAAGCCCGATGTTGGGGTGGGTGAAAAGGTGGATGTGAATGCTGATGTGGATGCGGAGGCGAAGGTGGTGAAATCAGGCATGGAGGTGGGGAAGGGGAAGCCCGATGTTAGGGAGGGTGGAAAGGTGGATGTGAATGCTGGCGTGGAGGTGGAGGGGAAGGCGGTGGTGGGAGCAGTGGAGAGCTGCTCGTGTAGACTCTGGATGAAAGAGTCAAGGGAGGATGTTGTGAGAATTTCATCGTTGAAATGCTCATCCTCCGGGTTGGGGCGGGATGTTGGCGTCTCCGACAGCTGCTTGGCCTGTAACAACCTTCTAGAGAGCCGTTTGACAGGGATTTTTGTAAGTCGTGCTGTCGGGGCTGTAATACTCATCTCGGTTGGACCCGCAGTTTTTTCTTTCTCGGCGGGTTTAACCGAAGCTAACAACTTAGTAAGCTCGTCGTCAGAAAACAGGAGCTGTGTCATGTCATAGTGTGCTAGCTCTGGTAGCGGAAGGAGGGTTCTTGAAGATTTAACCATCGGGCAGAATACGTAGTGTATTTTCCCATCCTTTTCTTTGATTATGAATGAGTTTTTCAGAGATTGCTCGTTCGTAAGGATGTCGCCCTTGATTAGCGTGCATTGGGGTAGTAGCATGTCCATCTTAAGGAATTTTATTATGGAAGTGACATGGCCCCCCAAGCAGATCTCTTTCCCTATTAGGGCAGCGGAAAATTTCTGGACCATCAATCGTCCAATGTTTACTGGCTTGTCGTTGAGGATAGACCAGAGGACAAAGAGGTCAGATATTGTGACGTTTCCTCCTTCCGATCTTGGAAAAAGCGCGCCAGATAGGATTTTGTGCAAAGTGCACACAAATCTGGAATGTATGTTGGACGCTTTACAGGTTTTTGCGTCGTAGGTGGGAAGTCCGGTTAAGCTTTTCCAGAATGTGTGGCGGTTGAATTCTGGGTGATCGGTTCCCACTAGCTTGGCCTTTTGTAGCTGCTCCGTGTCGTCGATGAACATAGAATTCAGCATATTTTCTGTCAAGACGACATCGCTACCAAAGATCTGGGTGACAATTCTTCTGTCACCCCCATCTCGTGACCTATCAGCGATGTCAACGGGCTCCTTTCTCAGAAAGGAGAAGAATTCCGCCGTAGGTTCAAAGTATGACACTTCAGGTAATGAGCACAACCTGGCGAGGTTGGCTTTCTATAGTACGCTGAAGATGCGATCTTGAATTCCCATTTTGACTAGTATGCTGGAGCAAACATACTTAGTCGGTTTGAGGGTTTTGTCAATGGAGATGGAAGGTTGTATGTATAGGTTTTGTGGTGGTGGAATTGGAGCGGTAATGGGAATGAAGGTGGTAGGGATAGTAGCTGCAGGGGTGATGGTGGAAGCAGCGTATGTGGATGGTTTGGCGAAGGGTTGGTCCATGGCGGATGAAGGGTGGACCTGTTTTCTTGCCCTTTTTGGAGGCTGCCCAGATGCAGCCTTTGCAGCCTTGCGTTTCCCCTCTGTCTCTTGGGCAGAGGAGTCCTCATCGGGGTTCGGTATGTAATCCGAACCTTCATCGTCGTCCGAAGAGACATTCTCAATCTCTTCTTCAGGAGCCTCACCCAGGCATTGGGTAAGGCGGGTTATTTCGCATAGGACGTCGATGATCTTGATTTTTGGAGGGACAACTCCAGTGGTGTTGTAGGTGTCCCTGATTTGCACGAGCTTTTCTCGCTCCTCTATCATCTGCTCCCTTGTCAGAGCAGGGGCAGATCCGGAAGTCTTGTTTGATGCCATTTCTGAAAAAGATACAAGTTTCTTAGTTAGAAAAGAGGATTGAAACAATTTAGATTAAGAAACAATTTAGAAGCTTCTTAGTTTCAGGACCGTTTGGTCCCAAACGGTTTGAGGACCGTTTGGTCCCAAACGGTTTCAAGACCGTTTGGTCTCAAACGGTTTCAAGATCGTTTGATTCCAAACGATTTCAAGACCGTTTGGTCTCAAACGGTTTCAAGACCGTTTGGTCTCAAACGGTTTCAAGATCGTTTGGTTCCAAACGATTTCAAGACCGTTTGGTCTCAAACGGTTTCAAGACCGTTTGGTCTCAAACGGTTTCAAGATCGTTTGGTTCCAAACGATTTCAAGACCGTTTGGTCTCAAACGGTTTCAAGACCGTTTGGTCTCAAACGGTTTCAAGATCGTTTGGTCCCAAACGGTTTGAGGGCCGTTTGGTCCCAAACGGTTTCAGGACCGTTAGATTCCAAACGGTTTCAAGACCGTTTGGTTTCAAACGGTTTCAAGACCGTTTGGAAAACGAAGAGTCGCAGGTTGCCGGCGCAGGGGAAGGCGAAACGGCGCGAAGGTGAGAGCGCCAGCGACCTCGACGATGACGAAGACGATAGGAAAAACGGGGACGGCAATGGAAGCGGTGGAAGAATCGGAGTTTCTTTCGACAGCGACGGTGGTAGCGGAAAAAGAGACGTTGCGCGATGGTCGAGGAGACGGCGACTGGTTCAGTGGTGGTGGCGACACAATGGCGCGGTGACGAAGGCGACAGAGGAGTCGGAGAACTTCGTTCGATGACGGCTGCGATGGCGGTGTAGGAAACGTCGGCGTGAGCGGCGTGTTTGGAGTCGCCGGACTACCTTGCGGAAGAAGGTCGAACGAACGGGTGAGCGGCTAGGGCGAATGCAACAGTAGCAGGAAGAAGACTCTTCGCACGAACGCTCTGGAGAATTCGAAGATTCGAAGAGAGAAGGATGGAGCAGGGATGGTGTATATATATAGTGATTGGTTGGTGGTCTTTCGTATTCCAAATGGTTTTGAAGACCGCTTGGTCCCAAACGGTTTGAGGACCGTTTGGTCCCAAACGGTTTGAGGACCGTTTGGTCCCAAACGGTTTCGAGACCGTTTGGTCCCAAACGGTTTGAGGACCGTTTGGTCCCAAACGGTTTCGAGACCGTTTGGTCCCAAACGGTTTGAGGACCGTTTGGTCCCAAACGGTTTGAGGACCGTTTGGTCCCAAACGGTTTCGAGACCGTTTGGTCCCAAACGGTTTGAGGACCGTTTGGTCCCAAACGGTTTCGAGACCGTTTGGTCCCAAACGGTTTCGAGACCGTTCGGTCCCAAACGGGCTTAAGACCGTTTGGAGGTAACAAAAGGGGTTATATGTATATATTTGTATTTTTTTTTTGTATTTTGGTTTATGGATTTTTATGTTGTTTGTGTTATATATTGTTTTTGTAGTTTTTATTATGTAGATTTTTTTTTGTATTTTTAGATTTAGTAATAAAAGAACTTGAAGAAAGCAAAACAAAATTAAGAGAGAATAAAACTAGAAAATAGAGAAATTGATGTTCAGGTCTTGGGTTGCCTCCCAAGAAGCGCCTTGGTTTTATGTCGCTGGCTCGACGAAGCTAAAACTTGTTATACTGCTGGCATATTTAATTGTTGATCTTTGTTCAGCCCATGTTTCGGATTTAATTCGGGTTGTCCAGCGAAAGTGCCAGCCGAAGGCTTCAATTGTGCAGCAATCTGAGCAAGCTGTGTTTCAACTGCCTTTTGTTGGGCTTGTTGATTGGCCAGCATGGTTTGCTGAGATTGCAGCATCTGTCTTATTGAAGATAGCTCATCTTCCGGCTGCGTGGTAACATTCTTCTGAGAATTTTGTTGTTGGTATTGTTGAACATGCAATTGTGGGTGAAGCGGGGGGTGAGTGTACTGGTAGTAGGCTGACTGATTTCTAGGGTAGTTAACCCTAGGGAAGTTGTTTCTTGGATTCCCTTGATTGTTTGATAACCCAGGAGGCAACCTACTGTCAAATCCCCCTTGAGTCTGGTGTTGCGGGTTTGCAGTCCCAGAAGGGTTCCCATACTGGAATCCAGGATGGTTCCTTGGTTGACTGGGATTATAGTAGACTTGCCCGGGAATAGTATGGATAGAGTTGACTTGCTCCGGAGTCTGATCTTCAATCTGATTAGTGATGGCCTCATAGGGTTGTGGTGGTGGATGAAGATCCATCATCACACTATAGAGCATTCCGCAGGATAAGGTCGGATGATCTGATGCATGACAAGCTTCACAGGAACCTGTGACAGCTTTGACTTGATGCAGCTGCGGGGTTTGTTTCTTGTTGAATTCCCCTAGAGATGATTCAAGGGTTTGCTGTTTATGGGCGATTGCTTTCAGAGCCTCTGCTATTGACTTTAATTCCGTGGATTCCTCAGCTTTAAAGACTTTGAGGACGCCTTTTCCGGCTGTTCGCCCCCAGTTGGACTGGTTTTCAGCCCCTAAAGTGACGATCTTCGAGGCGTCTTCATAGTTTTTCCTCATGAAATTTCCTCCAGATGAGGAATCTAGGAACTGTTTAATGTCATCATTTACCCCCCGATAAAAGGTCTCAATCAGTTGATTTTGCGAAATCCCATGATGAGGGCATTTTCGAAGAAGTTCTTTGAATCTTTCCCATGCCTCGGCGAGGGTCTCTCCAGGAAGTTGAGAGAAATGGTTGATCTGCCCTCTGATTTCGTAAGTAAGCGAGGGTGGAAAGAACTTCTCCAGGAATTTCTCCTCTAGAGGGGCCCAGGTGGTAATAATGGGTTCTCTATCCAATGAATTATACCAACTTAAGGCCCTTCCAGATAGAGTGAAATGAAACAGATGGAGCATTATTGCGTCGAAAGCAATGCCAGCTTGTGGGACCAGTCGGCATAATGCCTTAAACCGTTTCAGGTGGTCCATGCAGTCATCTCCAGAACTTCCAGAGAAAGAAATCCCTTGCATAATCTGAATCCATTGGGTCCGGATCTCGAAGTGTGGGATGTTAATGATCGGAGGCCGGACCGGATGGTTATCTTCGTAATTCTTCGGGACGGCGTAATCCCGAAGTTGCTTGTTTCTTAACGTGAGTTGAGCAGCAGCTTGCTCTGCTTGGATGCGTGCTTGTTCTTCAGCTCGGATCTCAGCTTGCACCTGAGCACGAGTGTCAGCAATGAGTTGTGCTCGTTGTGCTGCTATGGCGGCGTTGACTCTTTCTGCAACAAGGCGTTGCTCTTCGGCCATCTGTCTGGCTCTTTGGCGGTTTAGTCTATTCCTTCGGTGAAAACTTCTTTCTACCTCAGAATCGTATCCTGGTTCAGGGGAGAATCCGATGCTATGCGGGGGTTGCATACACGTTTTCTACCTGAGTAGAAGGAAAATCTCAAGTTAGGAAAATGGAAGGAAATGAAAAAGATCAAGAAATATTGGATTGGTTATTAAAAAAGTGTAAAATCCTAATCAACCAAGAAATTGTTAAGTAAAAACTAAAAAGTTCCTTTGTCCCCGGCAACGGCGCCAATTTTTGATGGAGTTTTGTTTTATGCAACACCACTAAAAATCCTAGAGATGATGAGTCTCTAAGTTTAGCCTTGCTAGTACTATGGTAAGAACTCCACCCACATGTGCTAAGACATGTGGAAGTCTTATCGTAGTATAGTTAAGGGTCGAATCCTCGGGACAACGGTCTTGACGAAGTCAAGATGGAAAACATTTAGCCTTTACTTAACAACTTAAAGATTGATATTTAGATCGAAAGTTTGATTTGGTTGTTTTAAACTAAGTACAAAGAAAGTAAAGCAAGAAAGTAAATAAAGCAAGTAAATCTTAAGAGTTAACAAATGATGATGAATCACTGGGGTTAAGCAGGTATTTACCACCGCTACACATGGATTGTATATGTACTAAGCAAGACTTATAAGCTAGATGCATGGATGTTTCCACAAGACCGATGCCTTATAAGACAAGAGCGATGCGTTGCATCCAAGGGTGTTCCACAAGACCGATGCCCACATAAGACAAGAGCGATGCATTGCACCCTTCGATGTTCCACAAGACCAATGCCCATATAAGAAAAGGGCAATGCATCTCATCCTCCAAGGGTTAAGTAACTCTCATGCGGTACATCACTACGCGTCACTGAAGGATGTAGTCTCCGAAGAGAGAATCTTACTCAACCGCAAGAAACGTGCATCTAAAACTAACAAGCGAGCGATAATTACCAAATCGAATAGCGTCCTTGTAGGCCTAGTCTCCTATTCGGATAACCTAGCTACGAGAAGTGCGGGAATGATGTAACGCCAGCCATTCCCGAACAAATGGTCACATGCTTTACATCATTCCCCTCGCAAAGTGTGTTCCTCGACTTACCAAAGGTCTCTTCCACACAGATGGGAGTGTGCCAAATGGTAGTGAGTTTACTCCACTCTTTGAGATACACTTCTAGACACCGAAACGGATGCGTGGTGGATACACACACCAGAAACCAACACTAAATCAGTATTCAAGCCTCGATAGCGGTTGTAGACAAACCACAACGAAAGACAATAAATGCATACAAGAACGTGGCCATCATTCAAGCATGTGTGAAACGATTTAGTATTAAAACGAAATGATAACATCTTTTTTACAGTACAAAATACAAAACATGGGCAGCGGGGCTAGTCCCCGCGCCCCAGTGGATGGAACTACTCGCTCCTCATAGAGGGAGCAACAAAGAAGGAGGCAAGAAGAGATAGAAAGAACATCATCTCCACTGGGGAGAGAAGGTTGAACCCTTGGTGGAGAGAGCAACGATCTCCACTCCTTGTAGCTTGCTTGATGACGGATCTTCTCCTCTCACCTTCCTTGTTGATGAGAGAGAAAGTAGCTTGCAATGGACGTGAGTCTCAGACCGGCAGCCTCGAGTGATGGATGGAGTTGTTCTGGTAGTGGAGAGACAGCCTCTGGACGTCTGGACTCCCCTTTTCATGGACGGCCCTGAGGTCTTATTTATAGGCTTTGAGTGAGATCCAAACGGTTTGGAGACCGTTTGGGCTCAAACGGTCTTGGGACCGTTTGGCGTCAAACGGTCTTGAGATCGTTTGGCGTCAAACGGTCTTGGGACCGTTTGGCGTCAAACGGTCTTGAGATCGTTTGGCGTCGGACGGTCTTGAGATCGTTTGGCGTCAAACGGTCTTGGGACCATTTGGCGTCAAACGGTCTTGAGACCGTTTGAGCTCCATGCGGTCTTGGGACCGTTTGGCTTCATGCGGTCTTGGGACCGTTTGAACTCCATGCGGTCTTGGGACCGTTTGGCTTCATGCGGTCTCGGGACCGTTTGAACTCCATGCGGTCTTGGGACCGTTTGGCTTCATGCGGTCTCGGGACCGTTTGAACTCCATGCGGTCTTGGGACCGTTTGGCTTCATGCGGTCTCGGGACCGTTTGAACTCCATGCGGTCTTGGGACCGTTTGGCTTCATGCGGTCTCGGGACCGTTTGAACTCCATGCGGTCTTGAGACCGTTTGGCTTCATGCGGTCTTGGGACCGTTTGAACTCCATGCGGTCTTGGGACCGTTTGGCTTCATGCGGTCTCGGGACCGTTTGAACTCCATGCGGTCTTGGGACCGTTTGGCTTCATGCGGTGTCGGGACCGTTTGAACTCCATGCGGTCTTGGGACCGTTTGGCTTCATGCGGTCTTGGGACCGTTTGGCTTCATGCGGTCTCGGGACCGTTTGAACTCCATGCGGTCTTGGGACCGTTTGGATCCACTCGACCCTTGGGCTGGTTTATTCTTTTGTTAATTTTTTGTGCTTTTTCTGCAATTATAAAAGGAAAAGTTAGTTTGATGATGTATTTACAAAAAAGGGGTAAAATTAGGTTTAAGTACAATATAAATGTAGAAAGAGTATGGAAAACTAAGGAAAAAGACTAAGATAAACTACTAAAATAGGAGGTTATCAAACAATAAGTGTGAGTATATCACACTCAATGCATTTTACTCCCAGAACCAATCTTTCATATATCATATTACTTGCAACAAATGATGAACTTCACAAGATTAATTCACTTAAGTTGGGACCTAGTTAAAGGATTGACTTTGACATCATGAGTTTTCTACCCATAACATTCTTTCTACCCAAATCACATATCTAGGATGTACATCATACACATGAATCATGCATAAGGACTCAACTCATCCAATCAGGATTAGACCATCTTAGGACACATCATTTCACATATTTATCATATCTTAGATGTTAGGTCAGATACCCTTCTCCTTGTGGGTGTTTCTCTCTATAAAGTTCACCCTATATCTCATCCTAACTATATACATTATCCCTTGTAAGAGAGCTTGAGGCTCATAAATATCCCCTTATCTTAACTTAGACTATGTTAGGTAAGACAAGCCTACATACTATCATCATCAAGAAAATTGGATTCAAACCTCAAGAAAAACATGGATTAGTACAAATAAGACTTAGAAAAATTATCCATATTCTTACATACATATCATTCTATCATCTATTTTATCTACCACATATTCTAGTAAGACTCTATAAAGAAATCTAGGACTACTCTCTCTTATAGAATGATGTCACTCCCTTTCACTTAGGTTGCATGACCACCTCCTCTCCTGTGCGTTGGGACATATTTTTATATTTACTTTCATATATAATAAGATATTATAAATTTTTCTAAGATAAAATGGGCATCCAAGAAAATTTTTTAGTCTTGAGCTGATTGGAAACAAAACCAAATAAGAGAAACCGAGCGTGTCACACACAGTAGAGTCCAATGCCATGTCACCTCGTAAAATGGGTAAGAACATGGTGCAGACTAGTGCATATACCCTATACATATGAGCTCTATATGGACAAGGTTTAACATACTTTTCTAAACCTAGTTCTCAGAAATCTAAATTCTAACCTAGAGGCTAAGTCAAACCTAGTCTTTGTATAAAAACTCACTAAGCTTCTAGGGTTTCAAGTTTAAGGTAAAATATAGTCTGTGTTTCATGGTGAGAATTGCTAGTTGTGTCTATTGTTCATGCTCTAATACAAACTGTAGTGTCCAAAAATTTTGACATCCCTAAACCCTAAGGGGACAAGAGGACAAACTCCAAAAACATTACTCAAAGTGTGATGTGGAAGCACTATGCCATACACAAACAAATAACCATAAGCATAAACCATAACAACCTCAACATTCAACATGTAAATTTACAATATAAATAATTACAACTTACATTTACATAGTAAAAGGAGGCTTTCACAAGTTTGAACATGTATACTAACTAGAATCTTACATAATAGGCACAACATGTACACTTTCTCACTCCCTATCTTTACTCCCATTATTGCTCTGAACCTAAAATATATGTGAAACAAGTGGATCAACACACAAGGTGTTGTGTACATGGGTAGAAATATTCATGTATTTAAGGTTTTCATAAATTGCAAAGATTTTTTGAATGAAAAAAAGATCATGAAAATAGTTCTTAAAATAGAAAATTGTGTTAATTTTATTCATTTTTCTAATTGACTTGAATTACTAACATGGACTAGTACTAAAACATAAATATTGGGCCTATACCAAGTACTCTAGGATCTTTCCTCATAAACCTTGTACTCTATGGAGGTTTACTAGTCAATATTAACACATCCCTCATAAGGGGGAGAATGAGAACCTCAATAACTACAAAATATCCAAGCTTAAATAATGTTTTTAGGTGACAAAACATCAAGTATTACATAGTATGACTACATCCAATATTTTAAAAATAGCATAGCATATATGCATATCATGCATTCAACCAAGAAAACCATAGCCATATAAGTAATTCAAAATAATCCTTCACCATCTAAATATCTAGTCGTCACTTGATTAAAAATTATTAATCATCATTAATACATGGTTCTTCATAATTATTGGTATTTGGGTCTCTACTAGGGTTTTGGCCAAACCTAGGTTTAAAGTGATCTTTGTTGGATCTAAGGGCTCTAGAGGGGGTGTATAGAGCTACACAAATTCTCAAAAAATAGATTAGATCTTCAAATTATATCAATTTGGAGCAATATCTAAATGGCAATTTGAAGTCCTGTCTAAACAAGCATAGCAAGGATGAGAGAGATTGATAGCAAGCACTAGACAAAGGGATTTAGAGTGGTTCCACACTTCAAACTAGAAGTGAGTCAGTCCACTACCTAGAGAGGTCAACCTCTAGGACTTTGAAAGTGTTTTTCTCTATTATATCACCAAAGATATTTACAGTAAAAGACCACCAAAGGACTTACCCATCCAATCACAAGGAGATGTCCACCTTACTAAGGAACGTACCCACTTAGCTTGAGTCTTCAGCCTTCAGCTAGGTCTTACCCATTCAAGCTCAAGTCTTCTACCTTGAAGGACTTTGCTTCTCCTCTTAGATCTTCAGCCTTTTCCTTCTCCTTCACTTGGATAAGATCACCACCTCTTCAACAACCTTGAAGAGGACCAGCTATAGCTCCTTCTTCACTCAATGGAACTTGCTTTAGCTTTTCTTCATGAGAGAAGGGGATAGGGAAGTAGTGGAAGATTTGAGAGATTTACATGTACAAAGGTGGAGCTCTCTTACAATAAGCATAACTCACTCACAAATCACGAAAAGGATATTGAAATTTTACCTTTGCCTTCTGAATTTTCTCCCCCTCAATCTATGCTTAATTTAACATGCATAGTTAGTCTATCTACACAAATTAATATAACATGCATGTACTATATGGTCCTTTAGCAAGTCACATAATAAAGCATGTACTGAATAAGAAAAGAATCACATAAGCAATAAATAGCAATATGACAATGAATAGAAATATGATTGAGTTTCAAGACATTGAATTCCTCTCCCCCTTTTGACATTTTCAAAAAGAAAGGGGGGTTAGAAGAGCATATAAGTAGGTCTTCTCCAAACACAACCAAGAATATATCCAAACATGCAATCTCAAAAACATACATCAAACAGAGATGAGAGAACCAAAACATGCTAAGTCATAATCAAAATATGGTGAAATATGGAACCAACTCATAAGATATAATAGATCAAAGAGTAAGAGTGCACAAAAAATGGATTACAAACCAGAATGCAAGTTCTCAAAAAAAACAACTACAAGTCAAAAGTGATCAAAGCTAAGGATAAAATGGTACAACTCAGATCATGTTCCCAGATGTTTCTTATACAAAATAGCCTAGAAAGATATATATGATCAGCAAACTAGACTAAAAACTAATAACATCTAGATATCTAGGTCATCTATATATACATCATCCACAACATCATCTTCCTCGACATTAGAATTGTAGACATCATCTCTGTTTGAAGGTGGAGTAGCATCGCCTTCATCACCAGAGTCACCAGTGAAGCCATCATAGCCATCACCATTGTCATATGCCGCACCAACATCCTCACCGTCACCAACATCAACAGTCTCATCATCAGCCCAGTTAGGCATCTCCTCATCAATAGAAGGACTGAAGCGACGACTAGGACAATGAGCATTCTGCTCATCCCAAGTCATACCAAGAGCACAGAGCTCATTGGCCTGAGGGAAGGAAGGAGCAGAATTACCAAGACTGGCAAGTAGAGTGGCCAAGGGGCCAGTAGGTAGAGGTAGGATGACTGGAGCAGATCCACCAACAGTAGAGGGTGTGGGGGCAGTAGCGGATGGCTCTGGTGCATGTGGAGGGGCATGGTAGAAGTGATTGTATGTATAGGATGCATAATCACTACCGGGGTATGGCTAGTAGGTGGGGTATGGGTGTGTATAAGATAAGTTCATGTTAGACATGATTGAACATAAATCCTAGTGTGGATACTCCTATACCTAGAGGTTGTATTCCTATTGGTGTATCATATAACCCATGAGTGCTTCATAGGACACACAGAACGAGGCACGTCTAGGTTGGGTAGGATGAGGAGGTGGAGGAGCTCGGATTGAGGTAGAGGTAGGTGCAACTGAGGCTGAGGCTGAGGGTGAAGTATCGGGTGTGGTGGAGGAAAGGATAGGCACGGATTTCTGAATAGTGGTCTCACTGATACACACTCCCTTCCTGGCAGGTTTGTAATGGAAGTCAGAGAAGAGTGATTTGGCGAACTGGAAAAGACCACATATCAGGGTAGGATATGGAGGATGGGTGCCATGGGTGTTCTTGCCAGAGTCAAAGCAAGTCATGTGGTGGAGGATGTATCTAGACCACTTGACTCTGACATTCTCTAAGATGTAGTGCATTATCATCGTAGTGTTCTCTACAATATCTGTTTGGTTTTTCTTTGGGTGGATGTTGCAATTAACCACTAGGGCTAATATACACTTCTTGAGATCTAAGGAGGAGGAGGGTAGGGTGACCTTCTTCTTATAGGGAACCTCAGGTTTCTTCAAGTAACTATGGATGTCATAAAGTGTGATATCGTATTGCTTGTAGAAACCTTTGGGGTCAAGCAGGTCAAAATACTCACCATAATCCTTATGCCAGGTATTTTTTTTTAATCCTTTAGATGACTTGTAGAACCACTCCCCTTATTCCACAATTTACTTGAGGGTTGAGCACTCTTATTTGACATCACATATGGTGATGGAGAATTATCCATCTCAGTCTCAACAACCACATTATGTGATTCTCCTTGAGAAGAAACTTTGCTGCTTGTAGCTATTATGTTTCAGAGTTAACCTCAATAGGCACCTAAACAAGCTTCTCACCAGCATCATCTGAGACTACCCTATCACAACTTTCTCCTGTATGATCAAATCACCCACAAGAATAGACAAAATCCTTTTGTCTATGTCATCAACATTCCTACAAACACCTTTATAGAACTTTCCAACCCTGAGTTTGAGATTACCTGGGAGATTAAAATCACAACCCACTCTGGAACAAAAAGAAAGTCAATTCCCAAACAACCTACACCTGGCACACTGATTCAGCCAAGAAATACATTTAACCTTCAACATAGATGATTCCCCATCAATAGACATAGCTGTGACTTTTTGAATAGGTTTTGAAGCTTGAAACTCTACACAAACTTTTGCTGGATCAAGACAACCTATAGATAAAACTAAAACCTCATAGTCCAGGGGATGTCCTAGGGTACTAGTGACTCTCGCAAGACTATCGAGTTTCCATGGAAATCTAGGGTTCTCAACTGTGAACCAAAATGGAATAGTAGAGAAAGTTAGGGGGAGAGAAGGGCTCCAAGAGACCATTTTTTAGCAATGATCAAAATTCCATCCATCAACCATGGTGCCATAGTTAAGATTCTCTCTCTTTCTTTCTATGTAGGGAGCTTAATGATGAATCATTCCTTTTCCTCTGACACAATCTCAAACTTCCTGTTTGGCCGCCAATTCCTACGAATCCAACCTACAAGGGTATTCTTGAATGGCTTCCTTCCAACAAACCTGACTGAGATATACTCATCCCACATAGGTATATCACCCTTCGCCCTAGTTAACATAGTGAATTTAACTCCATTCTACACATTTGGCTCCACAAAGTGAATAGTGGTGATCTAGGTCTCTGACTATTCCTAGTGAGACACCTAAATCCAATCAAGCTGATACGAAAACTTCACATTCGGTTGGCTCACATACTCCCTTGATCCTCCATGAGAGGTCGTTTAATCATTAGAAGACTGGTAGGGTACAACCCTATCTCCTTACTTGGAATCAGCACAACCACCTCCTTCTGCAGGGACTACATGAGAGTTTCCAGGGAAGGGATCACCGGATGTCCCTCTCCTTCATCTTCATCATGAAGAGGCATCGACAAAATCAACTCATTCAACATTTCATCCCCTCCCCTTCCACTATCGAGAAGACACCCTCACCCTCATCATCACCCTCACTCTCTCCCTCCACCTCACCCTCTTCCTCATCCCTTTCCACCCATCTCACAAAGTGGAGGAAACCTAGAGAGAAGGGAGAGTTTCTCTCTCTAAACTTGATTGTGAGAGGCTGTAACCCTCACTATAAAATTTGACATTCATGTATAGCATTTACTTGAAAGACGATAATATTTATTGCTGAAGATGTTAAAAAATCCAAATATGCTTATCATTTTTCCATATACTTTCATCTTTTCAACTGTTAATTAAGTACAAATTTGTAATCCATCAAACAATGGAGTATTTGGTCCTTTAATGTCATAAAATCCACTACTGGCATAAATGTAATGGTTTATGGGATAATATCTTTTCCAAGGTCTAGTATGAGTACTACTTTCTTTTCTTATATATAGTGCCATATAAAATTAGTTTGAGTACTACTTTCTTTTATAATATATCGTTTCATATAAACTCCGCCTATGTTTTCATACATTTTGTGCAAATGTAGTTGGTCCCAAGCCCAGTTAAAGGAGGAGGGTTGGTGGTAGGTTGATATCCAACCATAAAAACTTTGTCGCTCTTTCTATGACATGGATCCTTATAAAATTTCATTAGAGCATCCCTACCTAGCGACGTGATGCATCAGCACCCGAGTGTAGTGATAAATAAGAAAGGGGTTTTGAAACAATGACGCATGATTGTGTTGAAGGACAGACAAGGGTTTCCACATCTTGGATGGGTGTGGTGTAAAATCTAGTCATGCTACATCACCGATTGGATGTAGTGAAAAATGTGCAAGGGTTGCCACATCTTGGATGGGTGTGGGTAATGAAGCTAGTCTCCCCACATCATTTCCCAGATGTAGTTTAAAATGTTCAAGGGAAACATTTTCGACAAAGGAAAGTAATGAAGCAAGTTTAATAAAAAAAGGATTAGAATTGGATCTTGAAATATTGGCTATTTGATAGGGAAATCTTTGGAGATAGTGGATACCATGATGAGAAGAAAAGTCTGTATAGCTTACTTGTAAGAAACCATGTTGACAGGGGAACATTGAAGAGAGATTGGAGACACATGATATGAAATCTGGTATACATGTATTAATAAACATAGAGATGGCATAGGTATTATTGTTGAAAAGATGTTGAAGGATGATGGTGTCAAGATCACAAGGATGGGTGATAGAATCATATCTATCAAGGTTGTTCTTGTTTTTAATATTATTAGAACTTATGCCCCCCGAGTTGGCCTTAGCGAGGAGGCTATGAAGGATTTTTGGCATGGCATGGATGATTTGATGTATGGAATACCAACAGATGAGAAGATCATTATTGGGAGTGATTTGAATGGCCATGTGGGAAATAGCAATGTTGGATATGAGAAAGTTCATGGTGATTTCAGATACGACAATATAAATGGAGAAGGAGAGAGGATATTATACTTTGCAGTTGCATACGATATGATTTTGGCAAACAACCATTTCAAGATAAGAGAATCTCATAATATTACTTTCAAGAGTGGGTACAATTGTAGCCAAATTGGTTTCCTCCATACGAGGTGGGTGGATTGTAAACTATGCAAGGATTGTAAAATGATTCCTAGAAAAGAACTCATGACCCAACATAGGTTGGTGTTTCTGGATATTGACATAAAGATCAATAAAGGTAAGCATAACAAAAAGCAAGATAGTAGGATCAAGTGGTGGAATCTTAAAGGAGAAAAGAAATTGACTTTTCAGAATAAACTCATCAAGGAGGGAACTTGGAACTTGGAACTTGGATTATGATGTTAATACTATGTGGCATAACATGAGCTCCTGCATAACAAAAATTGCCAAAGAAGTTTTAAGGGAGCCTAAAGGTTGTGGGCCTCCATAGAAAGAGACTTTGTGGTGGAATGATGAAGTATAGAAGGCTATTAAAATGAAAAGGGAGATCTATCGGAGCTTTCCCAAATCTCGAGATGATGCAACATTACCAGAGATACAAGCAAGCAAAGAAATAAGCTAAAAAGGTTTCCAGGAGGCAAGGTCTAGATACTTTCATGATATTTGTCATAAACTGGACACAGGAGAAGGGGGGAAATATATATAGAAAATGGCTCGTATAAGCGAAAGGAAAGGAAGAGACTTGAGTCAAGTAAAATGCATTAAGAAGGAATATGGTAGAGTGTTGGTGAAGGACGATGATATCAAGAACCAATGGAGAAATTACTTCCATAAGCATTTCAATGGAGAATTTGTAAATAATGTTAACGACTCGTGTGATATGATTACAAGAGATATCATTTACACATGATGAGTTTCACTATTTGAGATCAATAATGATCTAAAAAAGATTAAAATGAGAAAGACATGCGGACCATACAGTATTCCCATTGATGTATGGAAGATTATGAGGATGAAGGAGTTATGTGCCTAACAAATTTCTTTAATAAGATCATAAGGACCAAGAAGATGTCAGATCAGTGAATAAATGGTACTATAGTCCCCATCTACAAGAACAAAGGTGATTCTCAAAGTTGTACAAAAGACAGAGGTATCAAGTTGATGAGTTACACAATTAAGCTTTGGAAGAGGATTGTTGAGCATAGGCTAAGATCTATAACATAAATATCAAACAACCAATTTGGTTTCATGCCTAGAAGATCAACAACCAATGCTATTTTTCTAATAAGGAGGCTTACGTAGAAGTATAGAGAAAGAAAAAGTGATCTTTATATGGTTTTATTGATTTAGAAAAGGCTTATGATCGAGTACCCATGGAAGTGTTGTGGATCGTTTTGAAGAAAAAAGATGTGCCAATCCAATACATTGACTTGATTAAAGACATGTATGATAGCTCTACTACAAGTGCAGAGACTCCTGGAGGAGAGACACCAACTTTTCCTATCACAATTGGGGTGCACCAAGGATCCTCACTCATCCCATATATGTTTGTTCTTATTATGGATGAGTTGGAAAAGAATGTTCATGATGATATTCCTTGGTGTATGTTATTTGTTGATGATATTGTATTGATTGATAAACTAAAGATGGATCGAATGATAAAGTTGAACTTTGGAGAAAGACATTGGAATCAAATGGATTGATGATTACTAGGAGCAAAACTGAGTATATGCATTGTAATTTCAGTCAATCTTGCAATGTGAATGGTGGAACTGAGTTGGACGGAGTAGACATACCAAAATGTGATAAATTTCGTTACTTGTGTTCTATTATTCAAATATATGGGGATGTAAAAATGACATTAGTTATAATATCATTGTAGAATGGTTGAAATGGAGGAGTGCAACTAGATTTTTGTGTGATCAGAAGATCTCTCTTAGATTAAAAAGCAAGTTTTGTAGAACTGCTATACGTCCATCCATGCTCTTGGGGGTCAATGTTGTGCGGTGAACAAACAATGTCTCAACAAGATGAACATGGCTACAATGTGTATGATGAGATGGATGTGTGGGAAGACAAGAAAATATTGCTTGAGAAATTACTATATTAGGAATAAAGTGGGGGTGGCGAGCATTGAGGACAAGTTGTGTGAGGAACGACTCAGATGATATGGAGATGTGCAATGCAGACCAACTAATGTGCATATACGAAGTAATGCTATTGAATCAAGCATAGTGAATATAAGAAGAGGAAGGCCTAAATTAACATGTGAAGAGCTTCTAAAGAGAGATTTTGAATCTCTACATCTCGATCAGAATATGACCCATGATATAGCTGAATGGAAATGATGGATCCATGTAGCCGACCGCAACATAGTTGGGACTGAGGATTAGATGATGACAATGATGATATAATTAGGTTGTACATCTAATTTCATGTGTACCATTATATTTTTTATAAAACCACTAATCAATCACATTTTTTAATTGCTACCTTCTCTCTTGTCGCAAATTTTTGACATTTTCCAATCTTTTCAAAAAAAAGGGAAACTCAAAACCAACCTTTCTTCATTGATTAACTGCATCATGTCAACTTTCCTTTCATATTTGCAACCACATTACTCATTTTTTCTCTTTCTCTGACAAATCAAACCCTTGAAATTAACACGATTGGCCTCCCTTATGATACATCCTCTCATTTTAAACAAAATCTTACAACTTTTTTCAACACGAAGTCACGTCCTTTTAGTCATATCCCTTTAAATTATGCCATCTCTCTCTTACTACTCTCAATTTGCAGTTATAATAATTTTTGTTCTCTCTTTTTCCTACTAATCAAATCCAATAGAAATGGTGTGATTAGCCTCCTAATCCAATATCATCTTTCATTGTAAATGATACCCCATAAACTGTATATGTTTTGGAACCAAACCCCATTAGTATCATTACATTAACATATTCCTTCCCTCTCTATTGTTTATATTATCAATATGTATATTTAGTTTGCTAAACCTATTGCATATTGACTTTATATAAAAAATTGTGAGGTCGCTACAAAGTCAAATTTCTTAATTGATACTCTCTCTTCTCGCAATTTTTAGTCACATTCTACTATCTTTTTTATAAATGTAAACTCTCAAAAAATGGTTTTCATATGGTGTCAAGCCCATATGCACTTATACACCACTCCATTCATATGAAATATAAAGCATGTTTCTTGATTTGATCGCATCTCCGTGATCGTCATAATGATTAATCCTTACACCCACATCTTCTTAACCCTTATATATTTTGAAATATATTTCCAAAATTGCATGTTTGCGGATCAAATGCAACATCTTTTTCCTAAAGACATCATCATATTGGTCTATCTTATTATTGTGGTAGAATTATTTAATCTCAATACCTCCATCAAGTGGCTCATCTCCAATTCAAGGAGTAAAACATGTTAGTTTTTCTGTCACCAAGGCCAAATGATGAGCACGTGCTTGAAGATATGTGGTGTTTCTATTATTATTGTCCCTCCCAATATGATAACATCCAATTCTATAGATGTTCTCTACCTAATTTACCCTTGGCTTCCATGTAATATAGGCTTTCATAATGAATTTTCCTTTGTTCATACACATAATTTATTATTCTCCCGTTCAAAGTGAAGATTTTTGTGCTTTTTGGGATCCCAAATTTTGAGACCATCTGATTAGTCTAGCCATGGATTGAAACCCCCATAAAATTGGAGGATATGTATCCATCAACATGGACTCTCATCGGGAAGGATTTCATTATCCAGAAAGCTAATTGATACGGGGTCCCATTGATGTAGATCCTCATTGACCATGATCATCGCCCAAGATCCTTTGAGCATGAACATCATTTCTTGACCTTCATCAGTCTGAATGTCCACTAAAACACAAATAGAGTTCTCATCAAGCATAACTTTTATTGGACTAATATTTGATGAACAATTCCATTGGTCTAGCAAGGCCATTGATTGGCAAGGCATGCATGTTGATGCGATCCCTAAATCATCGACAAAACCTTCCATTGATGAGGTAAAAATATGAGTAGATATCCACCTCATGGTTTGAAGAGGTTTCTGTATTACTAGGAATTTATGCACATGTATCAGGGTATATTATCCTTTGTGTGTAGCCCAAGAAAGGTATCATGTAGAGAGAGTATAAGGATCAACCTTAGTCCACTCACCATCACCTATTAATAAGGGCATGAAGCCTGACTTAGAGGCATATTACTTTCTAAGTTGAAGTGTTGCTTCCCTAACCATAAAGCATCATAGATAGATGAGAGTCCACTTATAGCCACCTTTATTAAAAAACATCCATGTGAATCCTCTAGTAAGTTCCTCGAGAAAAGGTAGGTCATGAAGGTGTTCATCTGCCTTCAACAACCCCATATGAGGATTAGGTCTTTGTTTGTGCTCCAATTTGCTTCTCTGTCACAATCAAGCTCTCTATTGACCATATACCTCCACCTTAAAGGTAGATAGAAGGTAAATTGGTTCGTGTGCATCCCCTAGAAATATCCTCCTACATTTTCAATCCCAAAAGAATAAGTTACAAGCTGAAAGTTGGTAGATCTGAGAAGATATACTCCCTCACTGACCATTTTTTTCTCGTTTTGCTCTTCTTCACTATGTTCTTACTCTATTTTTGGAATATGGTCATTTCATAGTATAAACCCATTATTCTTCTCATCCACATGAGTGTACATATCATTAACTTGGATTGTGGGTAGCCACTAGGACCTCCAACCATGTAAATACTTGAGATCCATGTATATATACATATTATTGGCATGTTTGTTTCCTTATTCTTGTTCAAAATGTATTTCGTGTATGCTCAGCTACCATATTTTGATGTTGAATTCATTACAGTCTAGATAGAGGATTTTTTTGGTCAAATCTATAGTAAAGAGTAGTTTTAACCCATGAGAGTATTGAATCACAAGAGAAAAGAGTCGTATGGTTGTTTGTTTGTCATATTGGTAAAGAGGCACACTTGTAATGCAAATCTAACCTGATCCTAGGAGAGAGGTAACAAATACTTGTGATCATTGCTCCCCAACTATTCTAAGAGCATGAAACAGGCTTGGGAGTTTTCATGTTTAGTGAGTGTGCTTGCTAGGTGAGCCCCAATAAAAGATCATTCTTATATTGTATCACTTTCAAAATGAACCATCTATCTTTTTAGTTTGTTAAATTAGTTTCCCTTTCTTGTTTAGATTTTTATTCCAGTTTGTTACTTTGTTCCTTATAGGACACCATTGTCCACTTCTCTAACTGACTTAGCAAAGCTAAGATCAAGGGTCCAAATTTTTTGCTACCCTTATCTATGTGTCTCCCTACTAATACATCTGACCTTGTATATTGTTGTCAAAGCATGGAGTTGGGTTATCAATTTAAATTCCATCTTTCATATGAAATATACCATTGTATTTGTACTTGAGGCCAAATATTTTGATCCTATCAAATTTTGGGCATTGTTGTGGCTATTAGGCAAAATGGAAGCAATTTTAAACCTAGTGTCTACTTAGACTTTGTCACACTTTTATTTCTATTCTGAATACAAGAACACTTTTGTTTCAATATTCTTTCATTTTTCCTTGGAGATCTATTTGTGTGTTTAGTTCTAACCTTGACACGTCTAATCTTTAGGTACCTACTGCTTGTCAACTTTAAGAAAATAGACCCCTATTCCTTGAATAAGGAGAAGCCATCGTGAACATATGTCCCTCACTTTTCTCCTACATGCACGCTAGGAAGAAAATTGCTCAACAACCGATCATGATTGAAGCCATTAATGTAAGAAACTTGAAACACAAAAGTGGACTAATTTATCTAGTTCACTTGACAACATTTGAGGGAATGCAAGCAATGATAACCCATACAACCACATCGATGCACTCAAGACTATATGTGACACTCAAAAACTGAATAGAGTGCCTCAAGAAGCAACCTACGCTAAGTTTTTCCCTGATCAATAAGGGACAAGTCACTTTCATGGACAAATCCATTAAGCCCAGAAACCCTAATAACTAGAAAAGCTCGCATATGAATTTGTTAACAAGTTCTTCCCTTCTTAGAGGACTATATTCCATAGAAACAAAGATAATTGGTTTCACATAAGAACTAGTTGGGAACCTTCATGGGTTTTTGGAAAGATTCAAATATATCAAAGAGAAGTTGTCCTCACCATGGGTTTTATTATACCTTCTTGGTGACAACCTTGTTCAATGGGTTGACTCAAGCTGAAAGGAAATTCATTTGCATCTAGACTGACTTTTTGGGGAACATTGTATAAGAGTGCACCAATATAATCAATAAGATAGCCTCTCTCCAATCAAGTTGAGATTATGAATGAGGAGTGGTTGGCAAAAACTCCATCTTACAAACGATACAAGTAGGAAACCCCATTGATCTCTTTGTAGAAATATTATATATGATATTTACTTATGTCAAATCCATAAAGGACTATAATCAAAAGGATAAAACTCAAGTTGAGATTGTAATGCAATGAATTATGTGTTAAGAGTAAGAATATCTGATTGAACATTGTGTCTATTCACTAATTCTTGAGGCCACTAATGATGTGAAGGTCAAAAATGATTCCTTTTCCAATTATAAGAGGCTACCGCACCCTAGATTTAATTTTGATAGTACTTCTGCAATGGAAACATTCTCACATGCTAAATCAACCCCCGAATCCATCTAGATTTGGAAGATGTAACAACCTCTTTGTCTCCAAAAAAAATTCCACTGTCTATAAAATTGGAATTTTAATCATTAAGGAAATAATAAAGGCCAATGAAACAACGAAGGTCAAGGGAACCTTCAAGAAAATTCAAGAGGAAATATCAAGGAACAACCAAAGACTAGCATCTTGAGCCAAATTATGTACTTCTTGAGAAGAAAATTTGAACAAAGTGAGCATCTGGGCCAAACTATGATATATAATAGAAACACTACAAACATGAGATAGATTCATATAGGGATAGTTAATCGTAAATATTTGACCTTTAACAATACAACATGATCAGTGATCAACATTAAGCTTCATTAGCACAAGCAATTAGACATCCAAATGGCACCTCTCCCATCACTAATGAGAACATCCTAGAGGGCATGTAACTAAGAATATGGCCACTTTGAGGTTAAGCACAGTCATGAATTCTCTATTTACCATAGAAAAATCCAATTTGACAGAGGTCAAACATGCAAAAAAAGGTGCAACCAATGCTACAAAGGGAGGATCAACAAATAAAGGTAAGACATTAAAGGACTAATAGGGATCTAGTTCATATAAATAAAAATCCACTAAAGTGGACCCTTATGTGCCTCATGTTCCTTTCTATCATGGGATTGTTAAAGCTCATCTTGCAAATAGGTGCATAAAAATCATTATGGCGGTTAAAACAGTTGCTTAAACATTCCATTATTGATGTGATAGAGGAGATGCCTATCTACACCAAGTTCATCGAAGACCTTATTACTAAAAGGTGTAGGGGAAGTGAAGTAGAGACTATAAAACTTGTTGAAATGTCCAACGCTTTTTCTCAAGCAAATATGCCTACCAAGCATAAATACATGTGTGCATTTGCATTGCCTTTCCATTTTGGTGACTCCATAGAAAGTCATGCATTTGTGGTTCTTGGGGAAAGCATAATTTTAATACCTATGGCTTTGGTCAGGAGGTTGGGTTTGACTAACATGGTAATGCGGGCATGATCATACAAATTTTTTATCATACCCTCATAAGGCCAGTTGGAGTTGCAAATAATGTGTCAGTCAGAGTGGAAAGTTGCTTCATACCATGTGATGTTGCCATACTAGACACAATCAAGGACCTGACCCATCCTATGATAGTTGGATTACCCTTCCTCTCAATAGAGAGAGCTCGTATCGATATCAAAGGAGGTATCACCACCATCCACGTCACAAAGGACCACATATGCTTCAAAGTTGACTCAATGAAGGGACCTTCCCAAGTGGAATATGTTCACTTCACAAACTACTACAACTAGATGTGTGTCATAATCCAAGAGAAAAATGTTTGGGAGATCCCCTGATGAGAATAATGATAAATCAGTTCAGTAATATTTTTGACCCTAAAATTTAAGACCTACTGTTTACTTATACAAAAATGAGGAAGAAGCGGATCTATCCTAAAAAACTTAGAAGGAATATAAACCAAGATGAATAATTGTATCTCATTGAAGAGGATGCATTTTTATGAGGCAAACTATGAATCCCTTTCAGAGTCAAAGGAACTCCCCAATGGACTTTAAAACAAATTTATTCATGAAGAAGTGAGAAATCTGATCCATCAACTCTTCCCTCTTGAAAGAGAAAAAGGGTCTATTCGTTTCTGATTTAATTCTAAGAAGGATTTCCTTGGGATACTCAATAGATGACGTAAAAAGGCATGGGTCTAGTAGTTTGCATGTGTAGGATTCATTTGGAATAAGATTCCAATTCCAGACTATTAAGGGCAAAGATGTCTTAAAGAAAAAAAAATAAGAGAAGTTGTCAAGAAAGAAGTAATCATGATGTACGATGTAGGTACCATAGACGTTAAAAGTGATAGTACATTGGTAAGTCCAATTTGTGTTATACCTAGGAAAGGGGGTATGTGTGGTAAGGAGAGAAAATGGAGTACAACTTGCCACTCAAGTAGTTATAAGGTGATGGATGTGCATAGATTACTAAAAGTTGAACTCATACACCAAGAGAGATAACTTCCTTATACCCTTTATTGATCATGTTTTGGAATATATAGCTCATCACTTTTAATTCTGCTACATGTATGGATATTCAATATTCTACCAGGTCCCCATCCATCATTATGACATGAAGAAGACTACTTTTACTTTCATTTATGAACCGTATACATTTTGAAGAATGACAATTGGCATATGCATTGCTCTAATGGCCTTCCAACGATGCATGCCCTCAATATATGCAAACCTCATAGAGGATATAATGAATGTTTTTATGAACATTTTTCTATATATGTATCATCATTTGCAAATTTCCAAAAGAATCTCTCTATACTATTGTAAAGATGTGAGGAGAAACATTTTGTGTTGATTTGGAAGAAAAGCCATTTCATGGTATAGGAAGATATAGTATTGGGGCGCAAGACACCTGAGAAAGGAATTGAAGTGTATCAAAACAAGGTGAAATTAATATCAAATATTCCCCTGCCTTCTTCAATTGTTGATTTTGGTAGCTTCTTGGGATACGTTGGATAATATCAATGGTTCACTAATAATTTTTCAAAGATTTCTAGGCCTCTGTCTAGCCTGCTCCTGGAATATGTATTGTTTATCTTTAACAAGGACTTCTTAAAAGCACTCCACACCATGATGAATGTCATCTCTTCATCTCCCATTATTCAAGCTCCTAATTGGAGTTTTCCCTTTTGAGTTGATGTGTGATGCGAGTGATCATGCAATAGCTATTGTTCTAGGGAAAAAGAAAGACAAAACAACAACATGTTATATACTATGAAAGATGAACCCTAGATGAAGCATGAGTCAATAAAACCAACACAAAAAGGTATATGCTTGCAATAATTTATTTTTTATACAAATTTAGACTATATCCCACTAGGTCCAAGGTCATTGTCTCCACAAATCACAGAGCAAAGAAATATCTAATGACAAACAAGGATTCTATTATTGAGATAGACACAACTTCTGTAAGAGTTTGACCATGAGATAGTGGATAAAAAAGGATTAGAGAATTCCATAGTTGAGTACCTATCTTAGATTGGGGGTATAAGGAGGTATCTCTCTACCTGTTATTGATTTGTATGCATATGAGTCACTGATGTATGTCTAAATTGTTGATTAATTCATACCTTGGTAAGGATACATATGCAATTATACTGCATGCCAGCAATTACTGCTAAATATAACTTCTAATCAATAGAATAAATTATTTTATGGGTTGGAAAATTACTAATAGGAGGACCCTCTTTTGTTTTGAAAATTCCCTAGCAACCTTTATTGCAGATGCATACAAGAGGAGGAACCCTCGTGTATCCTCCAAAAATGCCACGTTGTACCATATGGAGGACATTTGGGAGCAGACCAAGTTGTCACCAATGTCTTACAATCACCATTTTACCATCCTTATTTATCTAAGAACTCTCAAGCTTATTTAAATATGTGTGATGTTTGCCAAAGAACTAGAAACATATCAAAGAGAAACGATATGCCTCTAAAATATTTGATTGAGGTGGAGATATTTGGTGTTTGGGGGATAGATTACATGGGGCTATTCATGTCATTATATGTGTACCAATACATATTTGTGGGCATAGACTACATTTCTAAATGGGTTGATGTCATGGACACCTCGACCTGTGATTCAAATGAAGTCATGAAATTTCAACAAAGTGTTTTTTATAGGTTCAGAGTCCCAAGAACTGTCATAAGTAATGGAGGATCCCACTTTACATAAATACAATTTGAAGCACTACTAAGAAAGTATAGATTGAGGTATAAAGTTTCCACCTCTACCACCCAAAAGTTCTAGCCAAGTAGAGGTATCTAACTAAAAACAACATATTTTAGAGATGATATTTTAAAACTATGGAAAGATTGGGTTACAATTCTAGATGATGCTCTATGGGCGTATAGAACCATGTAAAAACACCCATTTGAACCGCATCTTATCATCTAGTCTATGGAAAATCTTTCCATCTACCACTAGAGATGGATCACAAAGCATTTTGATCCATCAAAACCCTTAATATGGACATTTAGCTAGTAGGAGAAAAGATATTTCTTCAACTCTAGGAAATCAAGGAACCTTAGGCTACATACCAATAAAATGCTTGGATCTACAAGAAAAGGATTGAGATCTAGCATGACTTTTTAATAAAAGAAAAGGGTTTTAATAAAGGAGAAAAAGTCTTGCTATTCAATTTATTGACAAGACTCTTCTAGGGCAAGCTTAGATCTTGGTGTCCAGGATCTTTCATTGTATAAAAACAACCCATCAGGGATGATGGAAATTTATAGAGAAAAATATTGTACATTTCTTTTCAATGTGAAAAGACTTAAGAGATGTTATGAAGATGAGACACTCACCAGAAGGGTTGGCATGCAACTCTCAGACCTAGTGGGAGGTGAATGAGCCTCAAAAGGGTCAACCTAATGAACAAAAATAGTGCTTCTTGGGAGGCAATATGAGTCCTTTTCTAAAATATCAGTTTTCCTCATTTTTAGTTTACTATTCACCATGCTTAAGCTTTCTAAAGTTATTTATCCTTTATAAAACTCCAGATGTATATACAATGAAATTTTAGGCATAACTAATTATTTGATCCATTTTTTAGGGGGGTCCATGAAATGCATGTGTAAAGTCTTACGTTCAAAAATCTTGCTATGAAAAAGAATCCCCATCAATCATCAAAGTCCATTCAGAAACCCCACTGGGCAACGGAGATGACATTCTCATTGACCCCTGGTCAAAGGGTGTTCATTATGGTCTTTTCGATGACAAGTCTATGGAAAGCAGGTCCATGGTTGGTCAATGAGTGAGAATACCATCACACCCATGGGCCCCTTGGCTGACCACCCATTACTGTCCATTTATCAATGAACCATCCATAAGGAGGTTGTGAAAAGAACACCCCATCAATGCACATCAATGGGTTCACACTAATGCGTAAGAATAGCCCAACCAATATTGCATGTGGCTTCATAAAGGTAGGTTGACCATTTGAGGAAAAACCCTAACACCCCTCTTGGAGGACTCAGAGCCTCTTCATGATGGGTAATCATCGCTACAAGAGAAGCCTTCTCCCCTTACAATAAAGACCCCTCATTTTATCATCCTTCTACATTGTCATGGATTGAGAGGCAACATCTTTCCTCTACCATCACTTCTAGTGTCTATCCTTCATCACCACCCTCCACCTATTGAACATAGAATCACACAACCCAATTTCTTTGATGAAAACCATCACCAGTGGAGGGTTCATAAGGAGCAAACCTCACCTTGGCAGCGATCACCCAAGATTTTTCTACTATTTGTAGACTTGAGCCTAGATCTACTACCATGACAAAGAGGAGACCCCACTCTCATCAATCGTGAATTCCATCAACCCTCATCAGTCATTAAGCCCCATCAATATCCCTTCGAGAAGATCTCGATGTCATCCTTCAAAAAATAACAAAAGATCAATTGATCCATGACCCTCATCGGTGTGTGACCCTTGTCGTCATGTACTCATGACATTCTGGGGGAAGTCGACGTCCCTCATTGATCCCTCTGATTCCATAAGTCATACACCCTTATTGGTCGACTAACCACCACCGTAAAGGATTATCATTGACCTGTCATAATTAGTTGGTTCCAATCATCAGTCCACAATGATTGACCCCTTGTTCCATCAATCAGTATCCACTCATCTATCAGTTAAGACCTTCTTCTATGCTAAGTAAAGGCTCAACCAGGTTCTTGAAACTAATATGGTGAGAACTAAGGTGATATAAGGGAGCTCATCATCATCATCATCTAAGCCTCAGTCCCAACTATGTTGGGTTAGCTATATGTATCCATCGTTTCCATTTAGCTTTGTCATGGGTCATATTCTGGCTGAGAAGTGGAGATTGCAAATCTCGCTTTATAAGCTCTCTCCATGTTAATTTAGTCTTTCCTCTTCTTCTATTTATTGTGCTTGACTCAATAGCATTGCTTCATATAGGTGCATTAGTCGATCTGTGTTGCACATGTCCATACCATCTGAGTCGGTCCTCACTAAACGTGTCCTTGCATTAATCTAAATGAAAGAAAATGAAGAAAATAATAAATAACTAGATGAACACATTGCCAAGAATGGATAACCCACAACAGAAATGATCAGGGATAGCCTGTTCGAGTACATGTCCCCTCCAAGGATTTTAACTGACTAGAGTGAGTGCCTAGTAACCTCATCTTACTCTCCTTTGGAGGAGGATATAGGTTTCAAGAGGAAGCATGTTTGTGATTCATGGCCATCCAAACTGTCTAGAAAGAAAAACAAGGTAGAAAAATGTGAGAGAGGACAAATAACATCATATAGCTTTAGAAGAGGAACTTGCATAGGAGCGTGCAATAATCCAAGAAGAACAAAAAACTACAACTATTTCAACTTCACATCAACCCAACAAGAAATTGGAGCCCAGAAACAACAAGCATAAGAAAAATTATGTAGGTGTGTCAGAGAGAATTTTAAAATCCAAAAAATGCAATTGTTGGCAGACCCTGAGAAGCACCAAAGTCTATATATAGTAGAGTAAAGAAACTAGTATCAATCACTATTTGTTTCCTCTGGTAGAAGTCCTACATAGATTTAATGATATCATTCATGTACTCTCTCATTAGACTCCATTTTCAAACCAAAGAATAAGAGGAATGAGGGGGGTCACTCAAGATGTTAGTCCAATGTTCAACAAAGATCACATCATAACAAAAAGGATGATTGACCAAATGTTTTTCTCATTAGTAGAAGAATCTAAAAGAGAAGACATTTTTTGTTTGAAAAGGAATCTAAGGGATCGAACACTAATAAGGTTTGTGAATTTATCTTATGAGAATCATTCAACCACCTCAATCAATCCAAAGGGTTGAGCATAGATTTTACTTTGCTAAGTGTTATCCATAAGTTGGTTTCTAATTATTTTTATGAGGGTCTTACACATTTAGTCTATATGGAGTTGATCTCCATAAAATTTAGTGCAAGGAGATTGTATAATCAATGTTAAGTACCTCATGTCAATTTCATCTCTAGAAAAGAAGAACCAATATTTGTTCTATAGATTCTGAAATTTTGGTATCCTACTACCACTTCTTGAAATGTGCAACTACAACAAAGTGAACTCATATTCACATGAGAAGAGTTGAATGAAATGATGAAGGGAATGTCAAAAAAATGACAAGAAATATTGAATTCTAATGAGGGAGGTCATGATCAAGCAAGGAAGGACCTTGTGACTTCAAATTGAACAACATTGACACCCTGACCAGCTAGAAAGGTGCTAGAAACAACACTAGAAAAAAAATAGAGCAAAGGAAAGTAGACTTCTTATCCAAGGAACATGATAAGGGACTAAAATAAGAAAATGAAGGACTAGTTCATTCATTACAACAAAAACAACAAGCTAGAGTTCCATCCATGACAATTGTACAACCAACCCTAATACAACAGGAAAGGGTCGCATAACATGTGGCACAACGTCAAGCATGAGTTGAAGCTTATAACAAGATGTAGAAGACACCTGAGAAGACTAAGAAGGGCAGTAGAGTTGTTTCATCCTCTAATACCACATAAACTCAAGAGTAATATTGTCTACAAACTCCTCCTCTAGAATCTAGTATGCAAAGAACCCTGATAGTTTATACTAAACTTGAATTTAACATAGGGATGGAATTCAGTCATTAGTATGAAAGTAATAGGAGAGTTAACTTTTAATAGCACATCATATATTTCTATAATGCATATATTCTAGCAATAATATGCAAAAGTGTTGACAGAAAAAATGCATCCAGTGATGTATCTCCCTCAACTACTCAAGAAAATTATGTCACACCAATAGCAAATTGATGACCCCTTATTGAGCATGCAAAAGGAGATAAGGGAGATAAAGAATGAGCACAAAGCAGAGAACAAAAGACATTAGGAGAGCTTGGCAAGGTGAAAGTAGAAGGAGAGAACTTCTCACCATCTTACATACCACCCTCTTCAAAATCACCAATGCTAAGGGGAGGTCCATCTCCTTCACCAATCATCAATGCCAATGATAATATAGAGGCAATCGAAGGAGGGTGGTCACTGATGTGAAGAATAGATAGAAATTGTGGAGTTATCATATGAAGTAGATTAGGCAAAGTCATCATACAAGCTCGCACAAAACAATAGTGATGAATCAACCCACTCATACAAGCATGCACAAAACAAAAATGATGAATCATACAAGCATGAACAATACAACCAATACTATTCTTTGAATATGAAGTTTTGTCCCTCCCACTGAATAATATTTATGAAGAATACTTGAACTACCCTTCACCATACCTATATGAAGAAGGAAGGTTCCAACAAATGATGGTAAGGGAGGAAGTCGGTGTAGGTTTTTGGTTGGAGGGGGCATAGCAGAAATACAAAATTTATCCCAACAAAAGTCTTATCCAATGGATCTGTCATAGCCATGTAGTTTCAGTGCAATAATGACACCAAAGGGACATGAAATATACCTTAGTGCACACTAGATGTCCAACAACTAGACACATCTTATGTCTCTGTAGAACTTGCACTTTTGGATCCAGATCCAAGGCAGTTGTTATATTGTTGCCTTGTAATCACAACAACACCTTGTCTTCTCCTTGGAGAAGTTCCTTGTCCTGAAGAATTCTCCTGAAGGTCTCAGACTCTACATCTTTCTCATGGATGTGAAAACTTTTTTTGAACCACCTTGGTTGTCAATAGTAATTGGAACTCATAGTTGTCAATATGCTATCATCACTTGCTATCCTTTTCTTCCTAATGTGGCTTTTTCCTTGGGGTGAATCTTGCTTTCTCCAAGAGAGAGAAAATTTATACATATTGTCTCACAATGTGTGTGTCTCCCTTAAGACTTCCACACCTTTATATATGAGAGTTGTTTGCTTGATTTTCCAAAGCGCCAATCCCATTCCTAATGCACAACTCAAAATAGAATCAAACTCATAATGTCCTAGAATTCTAGTCACCCAGTTTGTAAACTAGTAGACCATTTAGGGCTAATTTGGTCTACCACTCCATCAGTTGACTTGCCTAGTTACCCATTTTCTAGTCCCAATCTAATTCCAATTGACCAATTTGATACAAAATCAAATAGACCACATATTCCTTTTTTTCTTAACTTCAATCATTTGATCGATTAAGATACCCAATCAGCCAATTAAGATACCTAATTGAACAACTAGCCAATTTTCCAAACTAACCATCAATCAATCATTTGGTAATTAATAGATCGATTGACCCCAAACCATCCATCCAACTGATTGCATAGGAAATCAGCCGGTACTTGATTCAAAACCATTGTAATCATATGTTTGATTGCAAACTTCAATTTCTTCATGTTTTCTTATGTGTGTAGCCTTGTAGGTTCCTTAGTACATCAGTTTTGATGTTCAAAACCTCACCAGAAAAGACTGTTATCTAGAAATACATCATTGCTACCCAAGTAATAAGAATGAATTAGAGAATAACTTTAACATGGAAGCGACCAATGTTACCATTATGGTATAATCCCTTTATCGTAGATATATGGATTGCTCATGGATTTTTCATTTTGTTAGCATTCACTCTATGTTTCTTGAACCAGAGAAGACTATTAAGATTGTGTGAGTCCAATATCATATGCTGACTTGTTGGAACTCTAAAGTGGGTGAATAAAGATAATGTAAACTTATGAAATTTCAAACACAAAGGAGGTTAGATTGTAACTTGCTTAAAAGATAACACAACGAAAAAGTGAAGCAGCTAATTTGAAGTGAAAGCAACCACAAGAGATACATGATGTAGAGTGGTTCCATTAAATGAGGTCAGTCCACTACCTAGTTGTTCCCAACCAGAATTTTCCACCTGTATTTTATTCCTTTTATCAACTGATACAAAATACAGAAATTCACCAATGTCTTTTGTGGCTCAAGACAACCTTGCTCTTTTAGCTCAAGGAGAACTATCAACTTTGAGTAGATTGCAATCTACCTCCACACATTAGTCGCATCCTTCTCGCAAGTAGTAGCTCCAAGTAGCTTTCTGACAGCCTTCTCGCAAGAAGTAGTTGGAAGCAATCCAGAATAAATTACTATAATGAGAAAGAAAGAAGAAGTTACAACTCACTTAAGACACACTATATGATTCTCTCTATGAAAAAGTGATGTCCAACTCTCCACAAGGATAGGCAAGACTGATTTGGGAGTAGGACACTAGCTCAGATCTGAAGATAGCAATATCAAATTCCAAGCTTTGAGAAAGATAGCATGTAATGGATTTTCCTAAGTGTGTGTTCTAAGTGTTCATATGCACTCCTATTTATAGGAAAAAAGTTAGTAATGGTAAATATAGTTGTTGGGAGTGTTTATACCAATTCAAACTCAAAACTAGTAGTTGGGATATCAAAAAAATGAGCTGCAACAGATAGAAAACAAATGTTGTAGACTGCATCTCAGTCAAATTGTACTTAGACCAAGATCCATCTATGTCAAAGTATAGTTCAACTGAGACTTTGTTTCTTCAAAAATTTCACAAAGGCTATTTTCTACTACGACTCTTTTTTTGCAACAGATAAATCTCAATCCAAGAAGAGTCCAACTAAAATGAATCAGGTCCAAGAAGAGCTTGATCGGAAAGGAGTTTGTAAAGTCAATTATAATTTTTAGAAAACATTCTAAATGAATTTTTTAGTGACACCTAACTATCCTAAAGACTTGAAATAAGTGTGGAAAGGGGTTTAAGATAGGATAGGGTTGATCATCACTTGTTCTTACATCATTCGTAGCAAGTTGTACAAAGCGCACTTATACATAGCATATACATGGTACAACTTGATGTACAAGCATCTGAAAACATATATTATAGCATGTTATTTGATGTTGGATTTTTTCTAAGTTCCTTTGATCACCTAAGATACTAAATACACATATTAATGACACAAATGGGAAACATTTACATCATCAAAATTAGAGTGTGGCATATCCAGAAAACTAACAATCTCCCCCTTTTGTTGATGACAAATATTTCCATGAAGATAGTTTGAAAATAGACAACTTAGATCATCATACCTTTAAATTTCCTATATCCAAATTTATCTTCATAGACTTTTCTCCCCCTTTGTCAAAGTCAAAAGGGGATTATACTTGCCAATGCTCCCCCTCAAGGAGACACTCCCCCTAAACAATATAATCATTTTTAGAGGAACAAATATACCCAATGAAAATCAAGGATGTACCGATTGAAATGAGAAACCATTTATTGAAAATACCAATTAGAAGCAGATACAATTCATCATAAGGAGTATCGACAAAAATCCATATTTGATCAAGGAATGTTAAAAATTTGTCTAATTACCAATGAAAGGAATGTTAAGTCCTTCATGATAAAAGGATCCCACTAAGCATAAATCATCAAAAAATACCTTAACCCAAAAGTAAGGAATATCAAGTACACCATTGATATAGAGAATCCATTAAGTCCAAAACGAGGTCAACAAAGAACATCTAAACCAAAAATAAGGGGTGTTAATCCCAAAATTTATATAGAGAATTTCCATACAAGATGATATATATATTCAAGTTATATCATATAATTTTGAGCTCCCCTCAATCTCATACTCTAAAAAATTTATCTCAAACAAAGGAACTAAATACCAAAAATAAAGATACCCTAATAAAGAGCAAAACCACTTTTTCAACATGTAGAAAAAATATTTAAAGATATACCAATTCGAAAGAAAATATACCATGATCAAAGATTGATATCCAATGAAGCACGTGATCATTCAGTCCTCATCTAAAAAGATTTTTTAGGTACCCAAACCATGTTGCAGTCCTTTTTCTTTATAAATGGGCATGAAAATGCATAATTCTCAAATCTCCCACAACCATAGGAAGTAATATGATTATTATTAATGTAAGATCTTGATTTTAGTTTAACAAAAATAGGATATTTGTTTTTTTATAATTCTTATGAATATAACCATGTCTATGAGTTCCTACAAGATAATGAGAATGTAATGTACTATTCAACATATTTCTACTATTTCAAAATTTATCTAAAGAAATTTCAACTTTTCATTTTCATTTAGAAAGAAATAGAGAGTCTTTAGTAGTAGAAATTAAAAAAAATCTTGTATCGGCAATGTTTTCTTCAAGAATATCAATTTTATAATTTAACCCATCAATTATTTCAAGTGTAAGATCATAATCAACATGTGAGCAATAAATAAGTTGTTTCTCCATATTACTCAATTTTTGTAAAAGAGTAGTTACTTGAGTTTGCAAGGAAACATTTTGAGAAATAAGTTCATCTGTCTTTTCCTTTTCACTTACATATTGATTATTCATCTCATTAAGTTCTTCATTTAAGGAATCAAAAATATTTACCAATTTATTTTCTTTTCCTTATACTTTTATCTGAAGTAAGATTAACAAGTTCAATTTTAGAAAAAGTTGAAAGATGTGCCTCATCATCACTAACTTGTGCATATTCTTGTTCATCACTTTCTTCTTCTTGTTCATCATTGCCATCATATCTGGAAATAAAGCATTCAATTGCATTATGACATTTTTCTTCATCACTTGCCTCTGAGTTTGAAGAGTCATCACAAGGATCATGATAAGTCTTATATATATATATATATATATATATATATATATATATAGAGAGAGAGAGAGAGAGATAGATAGATAGATAGATAATCAAAATCAATCCAAACTTTTCTTCATCTTTGCCAATTAGTTTTATTCATTAGCATGTTCTAGTGGCCCAACTCCCTAAGGTTTGACAACTACATACTTGCATCCCTATATTACATAATGATTGTACACTTACATTTACACACGTAGTTTTTGTGTGTTTCTACTATTATGGCTACACACATTCATTGTAGGATCCCATGTTGGGACAAGCATTTTGTATAGGACAACGGATATACCTTGAGTTATACACACCTCCACATGTAGACTACTTGGGGAATAACCACCAGGATCCACCGCCCAGCCCCTACATGCCTTCCCTATACGACCAGTCACCACAAGACCTTTTAGGATCATGATCATTATCTTATCATCCTGAGCTCAGTTTCGTTCTAAGGACAACATGATTCTAAAGCTTGGGGTGGTAGGGAGGTATGCCCTTATTATTTTTTTCCCTGTTATAGTTTTACATGATGATGATTCATAAGTATCCTGACTTATCTTAGTTATTTTTCATTTTGCATTTCATTCATATGCATCTCATTTAGTTTCAATTCCTTGCACTTTTTCATAATTTTTTAATGATTTGTCTTTCTTGACATGACATCACACGTGTTACATTGCATAAAGACTTCAAGTAATTTCTTGTATATGCTTAGTTAGATTTCATTTACTTGCATTTATTGCTATTTAGGTAGTTTTTTGTATGATAATAGGAAATCATATACAGCCTTTTTAACATTGCCTGATGTTTAGAAGGACTTGAACTAAAAAGATTTTTCAATTGGATCTCTCCTTACTTGAAATTAATTGCCAACCTTCAGTGAACTAATCTACATTTACATGTATTTATTACTTCCCAAGATCACTTCTACATTTAGTACATTTACCCCTCTCATGGAAAAGTGATATGATGAATCAATTACAATAGCTACAAACTACAAATGCTTAGGGTTTTATCAAAACTTATGAAAAACATGTGGCTTACCAAAACTGCTGCTCATAATGGCTTTTGCCTTTGTTGATGAAGACTATTTGGGTTACCTTTCTGGTGTGATGACTTCTATAGAGTTCCATGTTTCTTTAACCTTCTATTCATCTATCTACTTCCATCATTTTTTCTCCACCAATCAAAAATACAAAATCACAAATAGAACAACCCTTGTCTACCCTTCAAAAGGTTTAGTGCCAACACTTTCTCCCCTCTACTTTTTCTTACCACCCTACAATCCTAAACTAGAAAAATTGCTAAGAAAGAGAAGAGTTCAGAAAGAAAATAAAGATTCTCATATCTAATAGAATCAGAGAAAAAGAAAAGAAAATATGAGTGCTCTGATGTAATAGCATTCAAATTTCCCTTTGTAACCTACTTCCTTCTTCATTACTTTTGGACTAGGGAACATCAAGCCTAACTGATCATGCCATTGTACGCATCCCGGTGGGGCATAGGCCAGTGAGCCAAGTAGAGTGTATTGATGATAAGGTTTATTGTTTGCAATTTAAAAAAAATGAAACTAATTTGACTATCCCTAACATGAAATGATTTATCTGTATCATCCTAATCTCCACATGTCTTTAAATATGTTTCAATTCCCTATATGGGAAGTTTGTGGTTTCTAGTAATAGGGTTGTGAGAATTGAGAGGAGATGGGTGAATTACATGTATGAAATCATAATTGACCTTAACTAGTTAATAAACATCTTTCTGGATTAATTCACCATTCATTATTTCAATGAAAGTGGCAAGAGATCTAGTTGGAGCGTACATAGGTACAAGTATATTTTAAGGTTTTGGTGATGATGGATCTCTAGTTTGGTTCTTCATTTGTTGTCTTTTTTCTCATTATTCATAACTAAGATTGTTAGAATGCATGATTATTCACAATAAATCACATTTTATGTTTAAATTCACTTGTGGGGTCTTTTTTACATGTTTTATGGATACTTGAGTGCTAATTGATGGAAGGACAAGAAGGAGGTATATCTGAGTACTTCATCACACTTGGAGAATCCCAAAGAGCCACCAAGGTCATCTCCAACCTACCCCAAGTTCTCAATATTTTACATAGACAAAAATGACTCCATGGAAGAACAATTGAATAATTAAAGTGCACCCCAAATCCCTCATAATGGTTGTGTTCCTTCAAAATGGCAGTTCACCTAAAATCAATATTGCATCACTCTCACATAGTTCAAGAAGTATCTAGAATGGTCTTCCACAATAAATAGAATGATTGTGGCATGTCTTGTCCAAAATGACCTTTTGGCTTGCCATGGACATTCCATGTGAGCTCCAAACTTCAATTTTTCTGTGAATTGGAACCCATCCACCATGGATTTCTTCCTTGGATCGATCATTATCCCCTCAAGACATAACAATCATTCCACAAGGAAGGTCACTTTACCTAATTCTCACCACGACCGTTTTTCTACAAAAAGGTTGTCATCCCCACTAATATATCACTTTTCAACACTAAAGTAACCTAACCATTCACCACAACCATTCTCAGACATCGTGGCCATTTCACTCATACCACACCATGGTTTTGGGGGCAAGAATGATTGATCTATCCCAAAACCCTAATGCTTCACAATACATTTCCATCTTTATCCCCAGTTAACCATAGATATCCTTAGTGGCAGATAGGGTGAAGGGGTTGGCATTCATTACACTTACGAGTCATTGCCTACCATACTCACCTACTCACATTCACTCGCTACCCATTTCCACCCAAAAACCATAGTAGGGGTTTCGACCACCATTCTACTCCATTTTCATTGCCATTCATCTTGGAGGAAGGAGATATTGTTGTTTCCAGTTAGAGGTGAAAAGAAGGAGCTTCTTAGTCAACATGCATGACCTCATGCTCTTCTTTCTCTCATCTTTTTGTATCTTACTTTTTTATGAGTAGTTAAGCCCACGTTATGGATTTTTGGTGACTTAATATGGGAATGTGAACCATGTTCATGGGAATATTTATGTAAAACATATTTATTTCTTATTAGTGTGGTGTACATGCTTGTTCTCGCTTCCTATTTTTTCATTGTTGTTTGAGATGTGGAACCACCTAAGATATAAAGAAAAGAGGAATTTGAAGGCTTAAAAGGGAATAACACTTAAGTCTACTTGTATACACTTAGTTTGTCCTCCTCTCTACCCTTATTCCCCTTTTATCCACTAATCCTAGGTGGCATATCTAAGTAGCTAGATGTGGATCCCCCTCTCCCTTGGAAAATAATAGTTCCAGAGGTAATGCTCTTCCTACCACCCCTTGCCACAAAGTGGGTTAGGAAAACCATACCCAAAAACCTAGATGGGGTTGATTGTGACTAAGGTTCATCTTAGTGAATGGAGCTTCGCAAGGGTGGATAGATTGTGATATGGGTCTAGTTCCCCTAATTACAATCTATGACTTCCATAACCACTAGTAGAGTACAGATCCTACCAACAACTCCCTTTGTTGTTTGGTTTGGTAGCAGTACTATTGGATGTCCTGGTTGAATATTCCAATGTGCTTGGTTGATCTTACCATATTTTCTAAAAGTCCCACTCCCACATTAATTTCTTAAACCCAATTTCTTAGTTTCTTGATAATTTAACCATATTTCTTAGTGGCAATTGATTAGTTGATGGTGAATTTCTTATCTAGGGTACTTATCTCTTAATTTTGGTACTTGTGTTTGGTTCTTCGGTTGATATCTTAGTGTAGTTTCTTGCATTTCTTAGTTTCAATTAAGGTTTCTAACCTAGACTAGTAAGTTATGTTGCTATTTTGATTGATAATTTCTTCTCTTGTGGTCTAGTTAAGCCTAATCAATAGTGTTAATTAAGTTTCTTCTTGATCTTTTTGAATTGCATGCCTCTTAGTCTTAACAAGACAAAACCAAGTTAAAACCTAACCTCCACAACTAGGAACCTAGGCGGACAACCTAACTTTAGTGATTTCTATGCCCCAATGGATTTGACCTTGACTTGTCGCACTTATACTATATCCCAAACTCTGTCTTGTGGATTTGATATATAACAATGCATGATTTGGGATAATTTGGTAATCCTAAAGCGTTCATGCATCAAAAATTCAAGATTGACTATATAAATATCTGAGTACATTGTTTCCATTTTTGTCTTAATAAATATGTTTTTTGAGCTTATACAAGGCATTACATACAATGAATGTATTACAACAATGATCTAAATCAATATTTGTTTTGATCTTATTCATAAACTGTCATTTTATTTATATTGTTTTGATTAAGACCATCATGTTTGAACATAGAATAATGTTCTTACATTTAGATCTAAAATGCATATAAAACTTCAGTTTCAAGAAATAAAAATTGGGTTACCGATCAAGCTCTTTTCAAAAGTCTACTTTATTCTTAAATTAGGTTCTAAATATTGTTTAAATTTAACAAGAAATCTATTTTTAGATATATATATATATACTAATAAATATTCATGATTATTTGTATGTGAATAAACAACTAAAAAGATAGCATCTTAAGTTTGGTTAAATAGAAGTTCATGTAACCATATTACTCAAATTGATCACAATATAGCTACAGTTCTTAGATCATAATGAAATATATATATATATATATATATATATATATATAGTTATTTAGTTAGGATTAGTTTCATTATTTATCTAGTGACAAGCATGTTGTATTTTAGTTATAAGCATTTTCTGACATATGAGCATGATTTATTAATATGACTCATTATTACTCATAATTATATTTTTATTGAATCTATATTAGTGATACAAGTATTAATAAGTCAATGGCAATATCATCATTGTTATTTGTAATTGGTGCGACAAAAACTTGATAACCTCAATAAGGTTTTTGTTCAATTCTCTAAATTCATCTTAGGGCTCGTTTGGTTGCAAGTAGCTGCAACACAAGGCATTATTTTGAAAAGTAGAAATGGAAAATAGGAGTTGTAAAATTCTACAATTGTTTGGTTGCATGTTGCTTCAAATCAATTTCTTTTATTGGTCATGTTTGGTTGGAAGAAGTTTAAGTCTGTGTGGTTACATGAAAACATGTTCTTAATGGCCGACCAGATCACCTAGTGATATAAATGAGCACATTAGAGTACAACAAATGAATAGGATACAATAGCTCCAGTACAACAACCCAACGTTGAGCAGCCGTGAAAACCAACTACGCCTGAAAAGGTGGCAATTCATTTTCTTGCTTTTTTTGCAGAACTGAATATAGTCGTGTGGTTGCCTTTCCCACTATGCATTACAACCGCATCAAACCAAACTGTTGGAGTTAAAATCTGTGATGACTTGGAATTGTAAGCACTAGAACATAGCCCAACCAAATAGGGCCTTACTAAGGTACTCCATAGTATATCTAAGTGAATTGATATATAAATTTGAATAAAGTTATAATATAAAAAATCAATAATGACATTAAAATTATATCAAATTAGGAAATATAAATTAGTTATATGAGAAAGTATAGGGGGATATGTCTTTTCTAGATTATGTTTGAAAATCTATCTTCTAAAATGATTCACCTACATGCTGAATGAAGAAAGAAGGGTGAATAGTTACATTGATAGGATCTCCCTGGCACTAAACCCTTTGTCCTAGATGCAAAAACTTGAAAATCCAACAAGTCACATGATTGCACTTCATCTAGAGAGGACTTAGGCATTGCATATGAAAATTACCTAGTGATAGAAGATTGGAGTGCCATAAAGCTAATGATTAGTTGAGGAGGAATTTCGATGTCCAGGGTAGAGCTACAAGTAAGGATAAACTCCTAGATAAAGAGGTAACTCGTATCAAAGACAATGATAGGGATAAGGAAAAGGTTAAGGGAAAGGACAATGTCATCTATGACATGACATGTTATAGTGCAAGAACTAGGGACACCTTCACAATGAGGGTTTTAGGAACTCCAAATGAGTTTTCTTTGACTAAAAGAAAGATATTTCACATAAAAGTTTACATGGAAAAAAACCACCAAACATGGTTTAAGTCTGTTAAGGGTGAGATCAGACTAACCATTCTCTTATAGTTGCTAATTGTAAATCAGTTCTTTCAATTACTAAATATCATCTTATGGGATTACTAAGTGGCATATTTCTATACTTACAAAAGTAAATTGCTAAAGACCAAGCTTGACTTTTACATCATAACTACTTCTAACATTCATTATATGTTATGTACAATCTTATACAAAACTACTCTCATTCTCATTCAAACATCCCCCGGATCAAAGGAAGAATAGCAAGCCATTCAACTATTTAATTATCCTTTCCAGACACCTATTCATATGTAGTATTGTTGGTAGATGACTTCCAAATCTCCTTATGGGATATAACATTTACCTAAAAAGAGTTTCACTAGAGTTTAGCTATTGACTTAGTGCAGGAAAGGCACCAAGTAGATAGGGTTATTCAGATATGATTGCTTAATTGAGTTAGATACATGATACTACAATTATGACAGATAAGAAAATGTAAATAACATAACATTATAGGTAAAATGATAATATCTATAAACAATAAATAAATAAGTAAATTTGATTAGACATATATTATTCATTTATTACACATTGGGCTCACATTAAGTATACCACAATATATGAAAGTTTCATATTAAGCTACATATAACAGCAAGCTACGATCTCATATTTACAAGTTTGAGAGTAAACATAAAACTCTAAGTCTACTAACTATCTCTTCAACCTACAATAGGCCTCCCCACATCTGACCTCAGAGGCTATATTAGTGGAACAAATAGCTAGACTCCTACTTAAACCTAGATATCAATGTAGAGAGTCAAATCACTAGGCTTAATATCTACATCAACATTTCATAAGGGCATGAGCATTAATTGAACTAACCAAATTATATTGGATATCACCAAAACCTATGGTAAATTGTGGGTATCTCAGTATGCTAAGAAGATAATCCTTGCTAGGATTAGTGTCCCATATCCTACCAATACGCTCTTGCTAACTCGTCTATGTCATTCGAATGGTCAATTTACCCTTCTACCGTAGACCTTCGTGATGGACGTTGTAGTGTTCATGATATACATATCCAATTTATTCTATAATTTTGTTGACCTTTTGTTTATTTCATTATTAGTAATTTGATAACTATTTTTCCTATTTATTTATGTTTTTAATGATCTGAATCACTTTCAACTAACCTTTACGTATACATTTCTTATTTCTTTATGTTCTAGTTACTTATTTTGTGGTTTTGATTTCATATACTCTAAATAATGATATTTACAATTAATAATTCACTATATTTGATTCAGGGAAATGAACATCAAGTTTCACAACACTCGAAATACTGTTTTGCTTCTGTAGTAAAGTACAGAGTGAGTACTCTAAGTACACAGCGTGCACTTACAACTAGACGCTCTCTACTAACAATTGCACGGCATGCACTTTTGGGATTTATAGAAAAAAGTGTCCCAAAGACTAAACATGTGTACCTCAACTACAAAGTGTGTGGCAACTTTACTGCCACAAATGAGAAAATAAACCACACGCCACATACCCCACCTAGACATCATGTAAGTTGTTGACTCAACTCAAGATTATTGAAGATATGACACACTACACATCAGGTAAATAAAGTATTTGTTGTGTATTGTGTATATGGGTGTTCTTTAGAATTAGTCTACAATGTGACATATAAAAGCATAGAGAAATTGTCCAAGCAAAGGGCCTCTGTTGCTTTTATATCATTGTCAAGGATTGTCATCCAAGGAGTGGAAGAGGAGTAGAAACCAACATACAAAGGTGGAAGAAGAAGAGCATGAATAACTCCTATTCACTAAGAGACCTACATATCCTTGTTCCACACGAAGTTCTAGTCTCTCCAACCATATATAAAGGATTAGTCTTGGGGTGTCTTCAAATTTGTATCATGGATAGGGGTATGGTGTTTTTGTGACTTTCTTCTTCATTTTTGAATAGTTATTCTTGATATATCATGAACTCCCTTGTTATTTGCTTCTTTTTCTTGGAAATCCCTACCATGGTTGAGTAGTTTCCTGCATCTTAAATGAGGGGGACTAGCATCCATATCATTTCATGGAAAACAATTATTATTTATAAATTAAGTATATGTTCCTTCTTGTTCATAATGGATGTGTGATTAATGTGTATATTAATGACCCTTAATATATATATTGTGTTCTTTAATGCACTTTGAGGGGGCGTTAGAAGAGTAAGGAGAGTCCATTACAACTTTTTGACCTAAATGATATAAGTAATTAGGTTGTATGAGAAATATTAAGAGATCTAGTTCTTACTTAGTGATAGAAGTGCTAGTATAACATTAGGACAGTCCATTAAAAATATATATACTCTTAGTAGAGTTTGTGAAGTACTTTATTCCATGTAAGAAATATTGCATTCGGTTCTGGATTCATTGTTTCATATGCAGCATGTGGTTTACACAACCCAAAGTCTAAGATTATCTCTTAAATTCAAAATCAACTAAAAATAGTCAGTGATCAATTTATGAGTGAATCATTTCATTAGTTAATTCTTTTAATTTAATGCAACTCAAATCGCCTTTCAAATCCAACTTATATTGTTGAAACCTATAGTTCTTGTGTGTAACAAAAAATGTTCCCTATGGAGACGAATAGTACTACTATGATTACATATACTTTCTGCCAAACAAGTTAAGTCACATCTACAAATTCTAAAACTCAATATTTCATCCTAACATTGCATATTGATTATCTTAACTCTATATTCAAATACTTATCCTCATTCTTTGTATACTACATTATTATCGAACCACTAAATTTATGTACAATACATATACTCAAATTGATAAAACTGAGCATATAGGAGTATATTGAGAATATATATGTGTTCTCATCTTAAAGACATAGCTAACATCAATCAAGAAAAATTTATGATATTTTTTAGTAGTTTATCCTACTAGTGCAGAATTAGCAAAAACGTAGATATAGAGGTGCCTCTAGCATCTACTACCTCATATTCCCATAAAAAATCACATGGTCGATATCTGAAATCATAAAAATCCATCACTTTTATACCTATTTATTTTCTTACATTAATAACTAAAAATTTGGCATCCTAATCCAAAAATAGTAAAACATGGTATGTACTACTTTCACATCGTTACTACTTTGTATAAATCACAGTTAATGGATGATGATCCAATCACCTTAATTGTTATTCTTGCTACTAATCATGATTCTAGGCTTATTAAGCCATATTTGGGGGGAAAGACATGAATCATCCCTTTACAGACATGTATTGTTCCACATGTAAGCTTCCAACTAAGCAAGGAAAAGAAAGAAAAGAAGACATAGAACTTTAGATCGGACATACTATTGATATCTTCCAAGAAAAGGGAGAGGGAGTATGAAGAAATGACCTAAAATAAGTATAACTCAATCAATTTTGACATGGTTTTTAGTTCTTCATTTGTTCTCCCCTTGCTACTCTTTCTATCCTAAGATTTCCCTCTCAACTACCATAGATTAGATTTAGGATTTTGGTAGCTATATGTTGTTAATATGAGTGTATTTTCCAAATTTCACCTCCTATATAACGCAAAACTCAAGATGTCACATTTTTGGCAATCAATTGTGTTTGTGATGACGGCAACAACAACAATGACTCCTCATAGAGTTTGGGATCAAGCAGTTCCCAATGCAAGCAAAACTACTATAGTTTCCATATCGACCAATGTGAACTAGTCAATGTGTGTATGACATGAGTCAAAGAGGGTCCATCACCATGTGTTTTATGCATTCAAAAGGGCCCAATTGATGTGGTCCCATGTCTGGTGGAAGTGGTCGGTTGATGTGGCCTACTTACTTCAAAGTAGTTAACTATCTATCCTTTTATACGATACAAGCACCCATCGATTGTTTCCACCCTTTGATCAATGGCATATGTTTTCTAATTCTAGATATTTTTTCAAATATACATGTGTAAAGGTTCTCTATATTATTTTACCTCCTTTTCATCTTAATTTCATAAATATTTTTTCCTTCGTCAAATTACATTTCAACTTATAATTTAATATTAGTTAACCACAAATTAAAGAAAAGCAAGTAACCAAGTTGTAAAGTAAGACTAAGGTTTTTCATGATCCCTAAAATTAATAGAAAAGCAAAAACAGTGTTGTAAGTAAGGTTTTCCATGATCCCTAGGATTAGTAGAAAAGCAAAATTAGTGTTGTAAGAAATTTTGCTTTACATATGTCCCACATGAAGGTGTTGTATTCTATCTAATTAGTTGACTTAGAAGTTTAGCATTGTCTTTGTCATCTTGTCATAGGAAGATCAGGATGATAGAAACCTCTTCATTGAAGAAACTATACAATATATTTATGTTGAAATGTGACCATAGAAACATGGCCATCATGATGCACTATGTTATATGATGTCTCAAACATATAGTTGAAATTATATACTAGCCCATAAGATGAAATTTCCCTACTAAGATCTAAATTTATGAATTCTTTGTCAAGACTTTGGATTAAATACCAAGAACCTCAGGAACAAGAAGATTGATACGGTCAAGGTATAATGGAATCATCATGACAGATGATGCGACTTGAGAACCCAAATATGAGAGGAAGAGTCTCAGCGACATTGTACAAATTAGTTTCACTTTTGGGGAGAAAATCCTATTAAGGATGAGAGAATGTAATGTAATAAAATGGGACTTCGCGTATTTATAAAATTGTAATTGAATCTATTATGTAAATATTACCTCATAGAATCCACCAAGGACTTAAAAGTTAATCCACATTTTAAAATAGGTCAAGAATGCACTTCAAGAAAATAGAATAAGAAATGAGACAATACAAAACAAAGAAAATTTTAGAATATTCCTTTTGCCAAAAGAAAGCCACGAGTCATATTTTATGAGTTTTCGTTGTTATATCTAGTCCTGTGAAATTCTTGAAGATAACACCTAATCAAGGTAAAGATAACAAATGTAACTAATTGGAATATTTTAGGATGAATTTTGGTCCAAATCTAGACAGGTAGCCAATGTAACTAAACGGAATACTTATTCATGATGAATTTTGTTCCAAGTCTTGACAAGGAAAAAAACCACGTACATACAATTTTGGCCAAATTCTAAGATTGTTTGATATAGAAGGTAATTGAAATAAAATTAGGATAAATCAAAGATTGTTCCATTATCAAAAATGAGAGTAGGACTATTTAGTTAAATGGCCATAACTCTAGATCCGACCAAAGGTTGCCTCTAATCTTCTTTTATGAGACAAAGGAGAACATAAGGAAATTCTAAGAATTTTTGGAAGATTGGTATATAATTTTAAGATTATACTTCATCAATAAACCATGAGATATTTTATCTTACTTCAAATAATATTGACCTTTAATCCAATTTGTCCAGTAGGGGACTAGGAGTAGGGCTTGTTTGGTTGAATGTGGAGTCAAGCCACACCATGGGTTGGAAAATGAGAAATCAAATGCACAGGATTGATATTGCAACATTTTTGTTAGGTTTTGTGTAGATTCGTTTCATCAACTTGATTTGCTTTTATTTGGTAGAATGCAGTTCTGCAAGGCATGCAATGCACAATGGTAGGCACTCAAGGCATTGCCGCATTCGGTACATAGCCCATGGGTAAGGAAAATGAACTGCTCCTCTTGCAAGTATAGTTTGTTTTCTCATATTTCCTACATGTCAGATGTGTTGTTGCGCAGTTGACTTTCTATCTCGGGTTGCTTTTACTCACAATCAGATATCCAGAATTGGAAACCAAGGTGTGTTGTAAAAGAAAAATTCTAGATATGCCCACTTGTCTACTGGCTTGCCTATCCGAACGTTGGGAAGTATGGGGAAGTGAACAGTTTGCCTCGTTTCCTATAGGAGTCTTGACCTGTAAAAAAATTTGTACATTAGATCTTCTTATGAAACAAGATAAATAGAAAAGAGGTATAAAAGATGAAAAAAATATAAAAAATAGATTTTATAATAAGTAAAGAAAGGGGAGGGAAGTGAAAAAATATGAGGAAAATAGAAATAAGAGAAGCTGGAAATAAGAGGGAAGTAAAAATAAAAGGAGAGAAGTAGACAAGATAAGAGGGAAGTATAGAAAAAAGATGAGAGGAAATTATTTTACTCATAACTTTCAATTCTTAATATACTTTTGTCAAAATAAAAAGTATTAGATTTTATATAAAAAATACTTTCCAATAAGACTAATGTTGAATATTTTGAAAGAAAAAAAAAATGAGAGACATATTTCTCTCCTCTCTCATACGTATGAATGTTTTCTTTCATGTTACGTAAATGTGTTTAGTACAGTAAGAATGTTTACTTATCTTCTTTATCTTTCCTACTTCCCTTCGTACAGTACTATTAATAGTTTATTGAAAAACTTTCATAAAATAGAAAAAAAATAGAAAAAATAGAGGAGAGAAATAGGAAAAGAAAATTAGAAAAGTGTTAGTACTGTATTAGACAAATATTCGTGTAATACGGAAAAAGTGATTATCATATGTCAGATTTCCTTACAAGGGCTCTGGTATTATTTAGAAGGGGCTCTGGTGCGACGATGATATGTAAGACGAAAACAAAATCAGGGACCCACCGATTATCATATGTGATTGCTCCATCACTGAGATAGAGATCATCAGACTTCGTCCCTAGAGGTTGTGCTAGCATCAGCGTCACAAGGAAGAATAAGGAGTTGTGCCTCATTTAAGAAGCAACTAGGGTTCAACCCAGAGGCACGTCTTGAGATGATCATTTGTACTTTGGTGCATAGAGTTCAAAGGCTCCAATGGTCCAAATAGTAATGGCCTACCATATTCAGAGAAGTGTCCTTATTAAATAATGACCATGATCATGTGAGTTACGAAAATGCCACTATGTTTGATAAATAAATAACACATACTAGTATGAAAGTTTTTATGTTGTTAATTTTTAATTACATCGTTATATACAGCAGCAAACAATTACACTTAAGTTAATATTTTCAGTCCAGATCCAAATAAGAACCAGAAGAATAAACAAAGTAGGAGAACGGAAAATAAATAAGGTTTTAAACACAAACTAGATCATTCATTTGAGAAACAAACTTGTTACTCAAAGAAATCAGCAGCCCACAATCATTTTGGATAGGCGTCATTCTCCTAGTCGTCCCGATCACAAATCTTAAAAGATAGTCATCTTGCACACGCTTAATGAAGAACGGTTGTACTACCAGCGTAGCCCGGTGATCATAGAAACCACCGCCTCATAGATCGCATCTCGAAAGAGAGGGGGGGTGAACTCGCTACACACGGGAGAAGGTCTCCACGTAGAATCTTGAGAATGATGGCTAGAAGATGTCAGTTTAATATTTGCAAAATACATACTCAAATTATTGACAGTTTATGTTAGAAAGTTGTGTTTAACCATAATGATCGAAAGCTTATTGATAGTCGTACATGTACCAAAATCATATTCTCATTATGACGCAATCACTTGATCATTGTTGTACACATTGTGGAAAATCTATGAGGCAAATACTTTTCAATTAGGATTATTAAATCCAATTCAGAAAGAAATAATTGATTAAATTAATAATTAATTATGTAGTTGTATCCTTGTACAAAATAAGACAGAAGACAATTCTCACAACCTACAAGCCACAAGCCACAAGCATGAGTCCAGCCTGTCTGGCCTGACCAGGCCAGGCGAGGTGTGGTGTGGTGTGTGCGCGTGTGCGTGCATGTGTGTTGTGGTCACCATGTCACCAAAGAGGTGAGCATACTCTTTTCTATGAATCTTTGGACACTAGTGTCGCATGTGATCCTACATATAAGGACCACAAAAGTTGTAGGACTGAGCAATGTGGGATAAAACCTCTTTCCATTTGCACAAGATAGCACAATATATTTTCCTCCATGTACTAGTTGCACTACATTGGGCTTAACTCATGCTAAATACATGGTTGTAGTAGCTATATATCTAAAAATTCCCCACAAAGTCTAATGTGTAGTGTGTTGCGTCAATCAGTCCTTCATATTTTGCTTTCAATAGATATCTTTTGATTTAAATCTACCTGAGTTATCCAGTTGTGACCGCCGCAAGAACTAGGTGAACAAAAGTCTTGAACCTGAACCTTGAGTGCAAGAGTATAGGTTGGTAACAAAACAATAAAGACTTGGTAGAAAAGAAATTTTATGCATTAAGGCCATGCATCGGAAAAAAATATCACGATTGATATTAGGGAACAACCTAATTCCCCCATTGTGGCCATACACCATCAGTCATTTAGTTGGGGTCTCCAAGGATGTAGTGCTAAGATCATGTCTTAACACTTGACATCATTCAGAGACTAATCTCTTACTAACTTACAGTCATGACACTAACAAATTTCCCAGGGAATAGACACACAAATGCAAAAAGTATCAAAGAAATTACATAGTATCATCTAATTCAACCGACATCTTGTTGTTACCACATTGAACCCAATTTGTGGGATCTCCGCTCTGTTGGGTTGGGTTGTTACTGAATGTGAATAATAAGGAGTTTCAATCCCATCCCCAACCTAGATTTCTTCACTAAGGTCATGTTAAGACCTTTACTAAAAGGATCAGTTGTATTATCTTTGATACCGACGTAGTCCAAAACCATGACTCCATTAGACACTAGCTCTTTTACATACTTGAGTCTGACTTGGATGTGTCTACGCTATTTTTTATTGTACTTAGAACTCTTAATCTTAGTTATGGTTGTAGTGTTATCACGATGAACTGAAATTACAAGAAGCAGCTTCTTTACCATAGGTAAACTAGACATTAGTCCATGTAGTCATTTAGCTTCCAATCCAATTTCATTCAAAGCACATAACTCAGCCTCAATAGTAGACCGAGACAATATGGTTCATTTCTCAGACCTCCAAGAAATAGCACCTCCTCCCAACATGAATACATATCCTGAGACATGATTACTCCTAGAGTTCATGGAAATCCAGTTTGCGTTGATATATCCTTCAACTATAGAAGGATATTTGTCATAATGCATTCCAAGGGAACAAGTTCCCTTGATATATCCCAGAACTCTATCAAGAGCTTCCCAATGGGTCTTGTTGGGATGTATCTACTTAACTTGCTCACAGCAAACGCAATGTCAGGACGTTTGCAGTTCATAAGATATATCAAACTTTCGATAAGTTGAGGGTATCATAATCGAGACATTAGAAGTCTAATATCATTCTTGAACAGGGCCTTGGATGAATCATATAGATTCTTAATAAATTTACATGATCTATACTCAAACATCTCTAGCATCTTCTCAACATAGTGATACTAAGAGTGAGTTATACCATCAGTACACCTTGTGATTTTAAGCCATAAAATCACATCAGTGGCGCTTATGTCCTTCATCACAAACTTGCTACACAAGAATGAATTAGTCTGATTTACTACTTTCATATCAGAACCAAAAGGAATAGGCATAACAAAATGCATCCATCATTGATGATTTTACAATAAACACATTTATCAAAATCATTAGAAACAAAGCCAAACGGTGATATCATAGAATCAAACTTCTCATCCCATTTTTAGGGGCTTATTTCAAGTCATATAATGACTCAACAAGTTTACACACTTTGGACTCATTCCTACGACCTACAAATTCCTCAGGTTGTTCCATATAAATCTCCTCTTGAAGATCATCATGTATGAATGCGGTCTTCACATCCATATGATGGATAAAGAGATTATAATGGAAGCCAATGCAATAAGTACTCGGATTATAGTCATACAGGAAACATGAGAATATGTATCAAAATAATATATTCCTTCCCTCTATCTATAACCTTAGCAACTAACCTAGCTTTATACTTACTGATTGTCTTGTCATATTAAGTTTCTTCTTAAAGATCCATTTGCATCCAACTACAGAACAACCAGGAGGCAAATCTAATAATTCCCAAGTTCCATTTAAGAGAATCGGTTGGATTTCATCGCTAACGGATTCTTTCCAAAATGTAGCTTCTAGAGAATACATATCTTATTTAAAAGATACACGATCATCCTCAATATTGTAAGTGAGAAACTCACTTCCCAAATTCTTAGATGTCCTTGGTCATTTACTTTTCCTTGGTTCAACCATCACTCATAATCAACAAATTCAGAAATACCTTATTCTAAGTTGCCCCCACATTTATCATCCTTTCTATGTGTTCGAGAATGGAACCTATGGTGAATGAATCCTCTTGAGATAATTCATTAGGCACACCAAATTTCATTGGAAACACATCCTTAAAGAATGTATCATCATGTAATTTTACAATTGTATTGACATCAATGCCAGAGATATCAGATTTTATAATCAAGAATCTATAGGTATAACTTGTCTCTACATAACCCAAGAAGATAGCATCAACTGTTTTTTGTCCCAATTTCTTCCTTTTGTGTTCACAGATAAGTACCTTAGAAAGGAACCCCCACACTCAAAGATATTTGATACTCAATTTTCTCCCTCTCCATAACTCAAAAGAACTACTTTCTACATGTTTATAGGATACTCTGTTTAGAATATGGCAAGTGTATTCAAAGCTTCCTCTCACATGAAGTTGGATAGACCTAAGGTTTGAAGTAAATAATTAACCATATCTATCAGGGTTTGATTTTTACGTTCTACATTCTCGTTAGATTGTGGTGAATAAGGAGCGGTAACCTCATGAACTACACTATGGAATTGACAATATTCCAAGAGCACGTTCGAGGTGTATTCTCCTCCCCCATCAGACCTTAATCACTTAAGTATTTTAATAGTTTGACTTTTAGCTTCTTTCATATAAATTTTAAATTTATCCAATGTCTCGTCTTTACTTTTAAGTAAACAGACATAAAAGTATCTATTCGCGTCGTCAACAAAAGTTATGAAATAATGCTTTTGATCCCTAATAGCAATCTCATTAAATTCACAGATATCAGTGTGCACTAAATCCAATATTTTCAAATTCCTACTTCCAGGATGAAAAGGCTTCCTAGGTAATATTATTTGCTCATAGATTTCACATTTATTGTTACTAATTTCGGATTTAGGTACCAATGTCAAATTTAGGGATTAAATTCATATTCATCATAATGTTTTATTGAGCCAACATTAACATGTCACAACGTGTATGTCAAACATCAGATGATACAAGATTCATGCATATAGAATTGTTATCATTCAAATTTAAAATTATATTTGAAACAGGTTGAACAAGAATCTTAAATAAATTCTTCATGTCACTTAGATGCTCCTTGCCAAAAATAAAAAATCACGAAGGCGAATAATAATAGCCTTATTACATTTGCAGTCTATTCTAAAATCACTAAAATTGTGCCACTAAGAATATTGTGTTGAATTGATGAAATATGTCTAACTCTATGAAGTGGAAAAACCTTTTCCGAAGGAAATTTCAATTCCACTCGTCATTTGCCTTTGACTTCTACAGTGTTGCAATTTCCCAAAGTCACTCATTGACCTTTGGAGGCCTGATAAGACACAAATAAGGACTTGTAAAAGTACACACATGTACATTAGCCCCAGTGTCAATTATCCAATATAGTAGTTCAAAAATATAAAGAACTTCGTATTTTATAGACATGTACCCATCATTGATGTTCAAGAATGCAATGATCATGTTGACCACAACCTTCTTAATTGCAGATGTAGCAGCTTTCTTTACCTTCTTTGAAGGGCAATCCTTGTTCCAATGATCAATCTGTCTACAAGCCCAACGAGGTTTGTTCCTCAATTTTTTCTGGATCATAGACTTAAGTTTAAGTGACTTCTTTGGTTTCTTATCCTTGTTCTTATCAGTAGTAAAATTGACACTAGGAGTAACGTCAGTGTGTAACTTGATAGACTTCTCTTCCGGGTGTTCTTCTTGTATGTTGATGTCCATCATGAGATTGTTCATTAACATGTATCTTTTGTGTTGTTTAAGAGACATGCCAAACCACTTTAAAAATTTTTGGAATTTTTCAATGATTGACATCACAAAAAACTTTCAAGAAGCTTCATGTCTGCATCTTTGAGCTCTTTTGCATCAAGAGTTGAAAATCATGTTTGATCAAAAATATTTACCCTCGGCCATTTCAAACTTTAAAATATAGAAACACGATATTTTTTAGTTTTCTTAATTTTCTATATTGTATTTCTTTTCTAACACCCCCCACAAAACCTTGGATGTAGTAATAGATGACTTTGAGTATGAATCATACAATTTTTTATTTAATACAAATAAAATCAACCCTTGGCACGTCTTATCACGCTTCTTCTAGGTTACAGCTAAACTAGCATTATTAGGGACAGTTTCATCAGGTTTGGGTTCATCCTCTTCTAAATATTTGATTGTATCCTACCATGTTTAGTAAATTTTGCATCCTACTTTGTCAACGAGTAAAATTATTTTCAGTAAATTTTTCAAACATACTAGACATCAATTTTTATATCAGAACCTTGAGCATCCATAATTAATTAACGACAAAAAATGATTTCTTTAAGACTGTTGTTAATTTTTATTTACGGCATTATGTGCAACATTCTTTCGAGATGCATTCTTTCCTATTTGTGGTAGTATGATATATACATATTTGTGAGATATAATAAGTCGTCGCATCCTATTTACAGCATTATGTGCGTAGTGAGTTCATCCTCCCTCTCTTTCGAGATGCAATCTGTCAGACAGTGGTTCCGGCGGGCGTCGGGCTACGCTGGTAATGCAACCGATTGTCGTTAAACACGAGCGAGACGATAACTTTCGACAGGTTTGTGACCGCATCAACTAGGAGAACTTTGCCTGTCTAGAAGGATTGTGGTCTTCTTTTAATAACAAGTTCATTTCTCAAACAAATGATTTGGTATGTGTTCATAACCTTATTTATTTTCCGTTCTCCTGCTTGCTTCTGATTATTACCTGGGTCTGACATAAAAATGTTAACTTAATTGCAACTGTTTGTTGCTGCACATAATGCCATAAATAAAAATTAACAACGGTCTTAAAGAAATTATTTTTTGTCGTTAATTAATTATGGATGCTCAAGGTTCTGACATGAAAATTGATGTCTAGTATGATTGAAAAATTTACTGAAACTTATTATATCTCAAAAGATTGCATCGAAAAATGACGACTTATTATTTACGGCATTATGTGTCGTAAAGAATGATATCTCGAAAGAGCGACGTCTAGAAGACGGCCCGTTTACGATTTTCAAAATAAGTACTCAAATGACTAACGGTTGATGTTCAAAAGTTATGTTTCAACCCCTTGTACACGCCAAAATTATATTCTCATTAAGACGCAAACATCAAATTCACTCTTGTACACGTTATAAAAAAAAATTCTACGAGACAAACACATTCCAATTAGGATTTTAATAAATCAGACTCGGAAGGAAACAATTAGTTTAATTAATAATTAATTATGTAATAATATCCTTGTGTAAAATTAAATAGAAAACGATTCTCACAACCCACAAGTCTAAGTCCATGACCAATCAACCTAAGTGTATTATGTGGTCACCATAACCACCAAAGAGGTGAGCATACTCTCCCCTAAAACCACCAGTGTAAAACAAATCCCAAATGAGAAGTTAACGCACAACTACAATCTAGCATATAGATAATCTGGGAATACAAACTGCGCCGGAAAGAGTCGCAGCTCATTTTTCACGTATTAAAAAGATGAAACTCATTTACAAGACCACTTGAATCCCTGTATCCAATTTCGTAGTGTGGATAGATTACTCACATGTAGATTTGAGAAGAAAATTTTAACCAAAGTATTAACTTCTAAACGACACCGTCATGAAGCAGACAATTTAATTTTTCTTTAGAATTGAAGAGTCCACTGAAAAGTGGAGCCCCTTCAAAAATAGGCGCATGCCGCTGTTTGCTCCGTGTGCACCGCGCGGCTGCGTGGTTTGAGAAAGTGGGAGTCCTCTGCTATTTGTAAACAACGCGGGTGGTCCAGTGTCGGTGTTGCTCGATGTGGGACTAAATATTTGGCTACGTTCTGCAACTCCAAGCACTCAACTCCACCCACACCTGTTCCAGAACTGACTTTAGTACATAATTTCTGCAACTGCCAGCACCCAACCCCACCCAACTGCGTGGTTTGGCAGGCTAAAACAAACATTGCGAAGAATACCACCATATGCAGAAGCAAGCTGCATTTTCCTTCCAGATGTTCACACCGATGGAGCGAGCAGAAAGCCTATTGGGAAGTGCCTGGTCTCTGCAATATCCCGAACCAATTGAGGATTGGCCTCTGGAGTGCTGATGTTTGTGGACCAGCGTGGCGAACCAAAAGCTGGAAGGCGTGGTTGTTTACAGGACAACCTGGGGCAAACAGTCCGATTCGTGGTCTTTGTAGGGGCTTCTTTGATTAGAGGAATATATATTTGTTAGGTGGAACTTTGAATTGAAGGATTGAAGAACAATGGAAAACAAAAATAGGCCCAATCTCGCATGCATTTGATGGTCTTTTAAATGTCTTCCCGCGTTAAACGACTACATGATACGGTCAGTTTCCATGTTGAGCCAAATGAATGACTTTGAAACTAAAAATGAAAAGGAAAATAAAACAAAAGACGTTGTATCCAGAACAATCAAAAGTGATCGTAGGTTGTATTTACAGTTGTATCGCAACTGTGATGCAATGCAAGACTTTTAGGCTCTGTTTATATATAGATCCGGTATTTTTATATGGGATATGCAGCCCCAAGACAAGGGTAGCCCATGACTGCAACAGCAATAGAAGTAACGTATGCTTCTAACTATTAAAGGCCCCGTTGGGATGGAATAGTGCACCAAGTCCAACAATCTCCCCCTTCATCGGGGGACTAACATCATAAATTCATCACTAAAATTATATGTTGTTGAGCTTCGACTTGTCACATGTCACTATTTTGGTCAACATATCAGAAGCATTCTTCTCATAATGGATCTTTTGCAATGACATCTGCTTCACGTCTACAATGAAACTAGCAATATTTTCCATCAATGTGTGTTTTTTATGCATGATGCACAGTGCTTGTGCTTAATTTAATAGGATTTTAATTGCCACATAATATAGTCTGATCAACCTTAGTTGTGCTCATCTATCCAGAAATCTAACAGCCCAGCTGTAACATATTGTAACCTATGTATAGTCTTAACTTTGGTCTTCTTATACCTTTATCTTTTAGATTTAGTTCTAATCCCTTTACCCCTGACTTAGATGGTAAATGGGTACACTATATGCTTATAGACATGGTGTTTGAACTAAATGTCCTTTCCTAGGTGGCTTTGATGGTGACATCAATTAGACTTTTAGTAAGGGGTTAGGATACAAATTCCCTATCTAATATATGTTACTATTAAACAAGTACTCTAATGCCTTCCTACTTTTAGATGAGTGGGAAAATGAATACAATATATGACTCTTAATCCTTGAAGAAAGAACAATCACATATATTATAGACTTGAGGCACAAATTGTGTAATGTATGTTAGGAGATGTCAAAAATGGAAAATAGTAAGAAAATCTGAATTTTCACCTCCTTAGTTGTCTTTTGAGAATGGTATTCATATTATGGAAATTATTAAGTTAAATTGAGAAACTAAGTTATTATAATCTAGAGGAAATTAGAAATAAATGGACGTAAAGATATTTGGAATGAGATTGAGAAAATTTCAGAAAGACAAGATGGGATAATCTCTAATGGATCAATATACATTATAATAACTTCTATTCCAACAAGATATCAAAATACTCTTTTATATTAAATAAACTGCTTAACAACGTCAAAATAAGAAAGTAATGTCAATTTTAGATTCCTTGTACATTAGTTAGTCTAATTGGCAAATCTCACTTCAATCGGATAATGACAGATGTCGTAAGGGAATTTAATAAAATAATGTTAAGGGGATGCAAATAGATTAAATGACCTATTAAACATTCCTAAAGTGAAAATAAGTTCATATTCGGGTTCTACGTGCTTAACTTAGCCTCGGTATATAATTTAGTTTTATCTGAACATAGTTTGAGCCCTCAAATACAATTAAGAAAGGAATGAAATTAAATGTACAGTTAGAAGATTGATATTAAAATGATTAGAGTCTATTTTCTAAAGTGCATCAGTCTGTAAGGAGTGGGACCCGGGAGGATATTCACTCATTATATAATTGAGGAATAAACCATTCAATGCAAAAACACTAAGAAGTGTGTTGGAACATATGTATTTTTTTCTATTTCCAAAAAGAATGGTATATAAGAATAGAAGCAAAATAAAATATAATGACTATCTATAATTTATAAGATTATATAATAATTTCCCACTTGAGATTTGCATGAAGGTAACAACTTCAACATATAGCAAAGAAAGGTCTGAGCTACTTCAAGTCTATCTCCCAAGAGTCAACTCCTCTGGGTAAAGTTTTGATCACCAAGTCAAGACTTCTTTGTTCTTCACCTAAGGGGTTGGAAGCATACCCCACAAAAGAAGACAAAGGTAAAAATTATTAGTATAAAAGTTGATATGTACATGTAAATAGATATTGAGCAATATTCAGAAGAAGAAAAAAAGGATTTCAATAAAATTATCAAGACTTTTTAAAGCAGTACCAAAAGAGGACATCCAACCGAATATCAAAGAGAACATTTAGCAAATATAAATAATAAAAGGATTTCTTGCCTTAACAATCTCATAACAAAATTTTATCATCATGAACATCCACAAAAAGTACATGTCAAACAATTACACTAACATTATTTAAACAGGACTAGGACTTATAAAATCTTAAGTCTAAGGTATTGGGTGAAAAATTCACACATTGACGGGATACACACGCCCTTTATACATGTATACAAGTGGAATACGTGCAGTTGTGGCAGAAAAAACACATCCAAATATTATGGTGGTATAAAGGTACTATTATTATAAATAAGTTTAGTCTATTGTACATGTACAAATATAGAGCCAAGAATTAAGTTTGGTCAAATTCATATTTGGGGATGAGGACATTCAATATTATCAAGTGGGATCAGAGGACCCATAAACAAATATTCAATCATCTCCATAATTAAGGTGCATCATAAGATAATAAGAGGTGTTTCATGTCACAAGTGGAGTAACTTAGATGAAAACCACATATTAGGGTTACAACATGAAATAAGATGAAAACTATAAAAATTCAGAGTCAAAAAAAATATCCAATAGAAGATTCATATCAGCAAATAACTTACTCCTATTAATTAACATACCAAAAGAGAGAGAAGTGTATAGAGTAACATGTCCATAAGGACCAAGAGAGAGATAAGCATAGATAACTACTCAATATAATTAATAAGGGATGTAACATACCTTAGAATAAGTCTAGATATATCTAGTATCATCCCAAATTTCACATCAGATTCATAATCTACCTATTAAATGCATATAGCAATTAGGGTTAAATTCAATTACATAAACCTTAAAATCATATTTTTATAATTAGTCGATTGTATTATGTAAACCAAACCATCTTGTAGATTATATTTTACCGAGTGTGCATCATATTTCACTTTATTTTTTTATTTATAGATTATTGGTTATGAATATTTAGAAATTCAGGCCAATTAGAAAATTCCTAAAAATCACATATTTGTTATATTGGAATCAGGTCATGAAACTTAGACCATTGGATGGATAATAAATCATTGATTTAAAATATATTTTCTTTTATTGCATTGAGTTAACTATAATCAATTATAAATTATTCAAGATAAAGTGAATAATTAATTTATTAAACTAATTTTCTTTGGCCAATTACTAATATACACCCCCATGTATATGATTTGCAGCATAGTTTGAAATAGTGAGACATCAAATGAAATAAAAGGACAAAAGACAATTTTTTCCATGCCTTGTGTGACAAAAATTTAAAACAAAACCTTGGGTATCATCATGAAACCAATGTCTAGCAACTTTCTCCTTCTTGATCCTCAACTCATGAAAACCAAGCTCTAAACCACAACTTGCAGATGAGGAATCAAGTCACACTCCATAGAGAAAAATCAAATTGTTGGAAAATTGATACATTCATCATCCTCTTCGTGAATAGCTGAACTCGACAAGCCCAAGTTGATAGTGACTGGAACATGCGGCCTCCATGACAGACCCAGAGGAAGGAGGAACAAATTGAAATCTAGGAAAAGAAAGGCTCTATGAAAACCAATACTTACATAAGCTTCATCATCTAGAGAGAAGATGAATGACAGAAAATCTAGAAAAGAAATAGTGTCCAAACCATTCAGTCGCCCACTTGCCATTGTTGCAGATAGAAAATGCAAAAAGAGGGAAAATGTGACTACCTTACTTCGATGAGAATTGAAGGCCAAAAAAGCTTCCCAACATCTCATTTAGTAATTTAGATCCTCGCTCATGCTCCATGATGGCCAAGAACGTCTCAGCAACATAAAGGCTTACCAAGTAGAAGGTCGAGGCAAGTTAAGTAGCTAGGGATTGGAAGAGGTCCAAGAAAAGGTTAGGAACTGATCCAAGGGGGCGAGTGGTGGTTTACAAGTGATTATTTATATACTAGGTATCTTGGGATGTCGGTGGCGTTGGTTGGAGAAGAAAATGGGAAGGGAAGGTCAGATCCATTTAGACAGTAGGGGTTACCAAACCCTATAGGACCTTGGGTTGGAAGATGTGAAAAAGTGAGATACTTGTAGAGAGAATGTCAAAAAAGAAAAAGGAGGATAGGAGAGGGATATAGGAAAAACTAGATCAAACTCGGACTGTACATTGACGAGATAGGAAATGGGTGGGGAGGAAGAAGATGATGCATATGTGGAGTGGTTTAGATCCAATGACTAAGATCACATATGTTCCTATATAAGAAATTCAGGGACTAGAACATTAGCGTGATGAAAAAAATTATAACTTTATAGAATCGATTACATTTCTAAATTTGATTAATATAGGGTTTATGATAATGTGTTATCTTTCCTACTTTAGTTTACCTACTTAGGATTATCCAATTAGTACAAATTTGGACACCTAGGTTAGTTAAGGCATGCAGAATCTGACTTTTAGATTAGCTTACATTTTCAAGGTATTATTTAATATTCTAGAGTTGATCTTGTATTTTATTTCCAAAAAGAAATTAAGGCATCTAGCATTATCATTAAGTGTGAAACTTGGCCCCTAATCTAACTAAAACATGAGGATTCCCAATGTGAGATTTGTTTCTTCTTTTGAAATTATTTGACATACTATTTCATTTGTTATAGTGATTGGATATTATCTAAATGAAAATCACTATGATGTATATCAAGTTAGTATATTTGGCTTTTATGAACATTTAGAGATTATTCACTCATGAGGAAGTATACCCTATATTATCTTTACTTAATCTACCTTAATCTACCTCTAATCATACTTAAGTCTATTTAATTCTAATGAAGAATAAATAACTTACTTTTTTCCAAGTTATATTATATATCCCAATATTATGAATAGTTGCCTCTAAATGCAACTACGAAAGAAAATTTCAAATTCTCTCTTTACCATCCATTTATTAAGACTCCTATATATTTATTTTACAACTTTTCCCAAGCCTTTAACTAATATGACTAGTCTTTCTTTAAGGATTAAGAATGATACTTTGTATCCACTTTTCTACTAATATAAATCTAGTAAAGTTGTAGAGACCTAGTCTGAAAGTAAAATATATTAGATTATAAATTACATCCTAACCCTTTACTAAAATTCTAAGTGATTCTATTACACCTAGGAAAGGACATTTATCTTAAACACTAAGTCTATAAGCACATAATGTACTCTTTTACCATGTAAGTCGGGGATAAAAGGATTGGAACTAATTCTAAAAGGGAAAGGTATAAGAAGGCCAAGGGCATGCATTACTTAGGGTTTTGGTATGTTACATGGTCACACACGCTTTCTTGATATATCTAAAGTATGAATCATTTTGGTCATCTGATCTTGATCATGCGGGTGCCTTGCTTTCCCCTACCTCTTGCCTCGTTCATCCTACATTCATTTGCCTGATGTTGATTGCCTCGTTCATCCTACCTCTTGTGAGTTTTAGATAATATTTGTCTCAACTCATCAATCACTTGTAAGTATACATGATCAATTGTAGTTGAGGTCTAACCATAGGGATCTAGGCTAGCTAGGCACAAAATTGCTAACTTTCAACTATCTAAGTCAGTTTCAATTAAAAGGTTGGTTGGATCAAATCAATTTTGAATTCTAAATAAGAAAATTAAGAACACTAATCACTTGGAGAATGATTAAAGATCATATCAGGAGAATCTTGGATATGGGATTCACTTCCACATCATAACTCAAATAAAAATCACAAACTCACTTATATTTGTCAATCTTCATAGGTGAGGTTGATTTTATCTAATATGTGCCCCAATGTTAAAAGATATGTGCAACTATTTGCCATAATCATCTGCATGCCTTTGGGCATGGGATCTCCAAGTCACAATTTAGCCTGACCCAATAGTCAACACGATAGATATGCACCGTGCTTTGTGCAAATCTACATATCTACTATCATACTTCCACGAGATAGACGGTGCATCATGCTTTACACAAATCTACGTGTCGTCAATCAAGCTTTTCATGTGTGTTGCTAATGGAAGATATCTAAGACTTAATATTTTAATTAAGGGAGTTTGTATAACTACATATACTTTATCCAATCACCACATATATAGTATGTATCATATACATGCTATATCCCACACACACAAAAAATGCAATAAACAAAAGTGATGGTTATGTCTAGTCTAATGTGATTCCTTGGAACTACAAGGAATTATGTCATACTAGGTCTACATCACATGTAGAAACCTGTAGTTGATGAAGATCTGTGCTTGACAATCTAGGTTGATCGGTTCAACTCTTGAACTGATTAGCTCGCCTCCTGGCCGGTTGTTGTCATCTCACTAGTTGTCTAGTTCCATCTGTTGGCTCCTCCAGCTGATTGGTCGAGCCCATCAGGAAATCATCTCGGCTCATCCTCGTGGTTCTCCTTGGTCCTCCATCTTGTCAGCTCATCTTTAGGATGTCATCTTCTTTGTCATAACAGGAAAGTAAACTATCCTACTTTAACATGATTATTGAGAAACCTCAAGTTATATTCGAGGAGAGCAAAGGTAGGAAAGAATTAACTTTACATTGGGAAGATAAAATATAGGCTCAATGTGTTGACTTAGATAAAATGATCAACCAACCACAGAACCATGCATAGAGAATAGGGGTTATTGGCCAGAACCATGCTAAACATCTACCATCAAAACCACTTTTAGGGCGACACATGTATATATATATATATATATATATATATATATATATATATATATATATATATATATATATATATATATATATATATATATACATATATATACATATATATGTATATATGTATATATATATGTATATATATATGTATGTATGTATATATATATGTATATATATGTATATCTATATATATGTATATATACACACACACACATATATATGCATATATATACATACATATATACATATATATATATATATATATATATATATATATATATACATACATATATATGTATATATATGTGTATGTATGTATATATATACATGTATATATACATATATATGTATATATATGTATACATATATTTATGTATGTATATATATACATGTATATATACAAATATGTATGTATATATATACATATATATACATATATTTATGTATATATATATGTATGTATGTATATATATACATAAATATATGTATATATATGTATAGGGAGATGATCTAGTGCGGAAGTGCAGACTACGGACGCCCATTTCTAACTTGCTACTCCCGGTTTCTCAACACACGTCTTCCTACCGTTACACATGTCTTTGTGTACACTCAGACGTTTTCGATTCCTCCGTGCCCGTCTCTTTCGAGATGGTCTATTATTATTGTCTTCTTCTACTTACAATTTGTTACTCAGCCTACCGTTCTCCTTCCATAACCGGAGTGCATAGGTACATGTGTTCTCCCACCCAAGCAGGCAGTATAGAAGCAAACGCAGATCGTCAGATACCATCGACACATAGTTTAGTGTTCCATGGTGAATGCATATCCAAAGTTAGAAACTTAAAGCAGTAAGCCCGCCTGCGCCTATGCCTCCTACACATGGAAGCCAACAAGGAAGAAGAGGAAGGGTGATTTAGTGACATGACGTGCAGGTGGCTATCAGCGTACTTCTCAGCAAGAGAAGTAATGCCATTATAGATAAGAGGAGGAGGACGCACTGCAGACTCTTGTTGGGTTTTAGGGGAGGCAGAGAAGGCAGCGGAAACAAAATTTTCTCCCCAAACCCGGAACAAGGAAACGCGTCAACGTCTATATAATAGGAAAGGGATGGTTTGTGGAATCATACCTTGTCCCGAGGCTTGCTCGGCGACAATACCTCGCGCCTTGCGCGATCTTCAACTTCGGTCTTGGACGGTGTCTGTGCAGCTCCTGGTCGCACTGGGACTGATGACTCCTCTCACCGGGACTGTCGGGGTTGACAGTTGTCCTCCTGAGCGGCAGAAACCTCCCACCTCTGAAGTAGTCCACACGGACCACCTGGAACTCCACACTCCTTGTCCCACAAGGAGTTGGAAGGAGTCACACCCTCCTGTTGACGTACTAGTTGCCAACACACTCTCCTGCTACCAATTGCAACTGCATTTGTCTTTCCCTTGTTGCGCCTCCCTTTTCGGGTAGCACTTGTTCGGGCTCTCTCAGTTACCAAAACCAGAGAGAATGACAACTTTGCAGAGCAACTGGTTGCACTGAGATGTACCTTGAGAAGCCCCCAATACCCCTATATATAGGAGGGTCATGGGACAGGGTTCTCCATCCTGGGCAATATGGGACTAAAGTGGGAGTAGAAGGGTTCGAGATTTTCCACAAAAACAACCAACTCGCAACCTGAACCGATCATTTCACAACTGAAACGGTCGGTTGGGGACCTAAACCGGTCAGTTGGGACACCTCAACTGGTCGGTTCACAAGTGAATCGTTCGGTTGGTGGTCCTGGTCGGTTCCCAATTGACTTTTCTTCTTTTGTTTCTAATTGGTATCAAATACCAATCCTATTTCCCAATCAAATTGGGCAATTGAAACGAAAGGAAAATTCTCAGCAATCCTACTTTCCCAACTTGCCCGGTTGCAATAGTTGAACAGATCATTTCAACACTTGAAGCAATCGTTCACCCTATCCTTGAGCTGATCCACTCAATACTTGAGCCGACCGGTTCACCAAGCTCAGTCGATCGGTTCATCACATGAGCGATCAGTTGGGAGTGCAGATTGTGCAGAATCAATCAATTGCGATTTCAATCAATACGATACTCTAATCAATCTGTCCAACACCTTGAACACTATGATTTTGAGCTATCAATCAATTGAGTGTTTAATTGAACTACTAAACTCCTTTAGTAATCAATCTAAACATTGTTTGTGGACAAAACTACTATTCTAGGTTAAATCCTATGTGTGTGACCCTACAGGTCCATTTCACGTTGGCAGTGAAAGTCCATAACACTTATGACTTCACAAGCAAAGAGTGGTGCCTAGTCACACATCAGTGCTACCCAAGTGAAAGTAGAAAGTTGGAGAACAACTTTCAATCCTACAATCCGTTAATGGTGTTACAGTGAATGTATAATTCCTTTATCGCTGATATCCCGAATGAACTCGAGGCATGGAACAGTCATCCTGTCAACGTTCATTCACTTTCTTGATCTCAGAGTAGATTGGAAGAGATATGTATGACATCAATATCACATAATGATTCACACATGTGTGCGCATGCCTATTTCAATCCTACTCATCAAGTGGCCTTGGATATCAAACTCCCTCAGGAGGGACAAATCCCATATCTATCACTCACCCCTCAAAAGCCCCATGTGTCAAAGCCACCCAATCATCACCTTTATAACAGCCCATGTTTCAGGACTACGTTTGATGATGTCAAAGTGTGCCCAACGACATGTGTTGAGTGTAGTGATTTCAGGTCAAAGAATCACACTCACCACCATCACTGTGAGTACTGACTGTGACTACCATGTCATGGTTCCATGTGTCAAACTCACAGTGGGTCTGTCCTATACACTTGTTCTCTAACAAGTACCTATGTGTTTGGTTTGATATCTCTATATCATGACTAATGAGATTCTGTCATCAACCAACACCGCAATCTAGTCTTGTGTGTCATTGTTGTCTATCTACCTTCCACAATGACATCCGACTAGGGACATAACAAGAATATACAAACTCTTAGCATATGTATGATCTCATTGTTCAGGTCCTCAACCTAAAAGCATACGTCATTGAGTACTGTCATTCTCTAGACATTCAATCTGTTCTATCACTATCTCATATGACTGAACCAGAAAGAATTGGAAGGTTGCCTTTGATGTTTATCAAATCAATCTTAATGTATCCCACCAATCATCCCGTGATTGGCTCTCAGGGCATACATACCAACAGACTCCCACTTGCACTGCGAGCCAATCACCCTTGAATCATATTCATAGTGATCTTCAAACATGTCCCACATGTTATTGTGCTCTAGTGCGAACATAGTGAGTTATGGCAACACCTTGCCAAAGTCAGTATAAATTGCATGTCTCACATCTCTTCGATGTATGTCACATGTATGAGATGGATTTGTCGTAATATGCGATCTAGTATTCCTTTGCTAACTTTTAGCCACATTGCATGGTCAAGGATTCCATACTTGTCATCAATGAGCGGAATATCTATAAGTTCATCTCATGAACTTCCAGATCCATATAGTATCCACTGATGTTCTCTAACACATAGATACTCGGCATTTCCTTTTAAATGGTTTTATTGGAACACTTCCAATTATCAAACAACTTTCACCTTTTATATATCTTATATATATATATATATATATTGTGATTAATTTTCTATCCTTTTCGGAAGTTCACATCAATGTAACTCTTTACATTGAACTCTTCCTTATCTCCATAGAACTAGTACTTCTCAAGTACTTATCAAGTTCTTATGGTTTCCAGTAACCCTTACTGGAAGTAGACAAACATCCACTCGTCATGTCCCACATACGAGTTATTAGGATGAGCACATCATATTGTCATGTCCTACATACAAGATGATGAATGCATTTTGTTCTTGCCATGTCGATACATGCAAGATAATTGGATGATTACATACATGATAGATCCATATCTATTCTTAGTGTTCCCGTTCTTCATAAGAATTAGACACTTGGCCTTGGGATACTAACTCCATGTAACATGAAAAGTTTTCTCCCACTGAATCTGTGCATACTGAACCCTTCAGTACAGATTGCCAATGTATGCTTTCTCTTTTCAGGTCAAGAGGTTTTCAAGAACTATCTTTATAGATCTCTATTCCTATCTCATAGGAAACTTCTCTATCTTCCTTAAAGATAATTTCCACTTTTGGATTTCTATCCTAGAACATTTCCATTTCACATCAACATGTGGAATGTGAACACGCTCCCACTAAATCACAGATCCCTTCTTTATCTTTGACATATCAGTCAAACCCTTTGACTATATTATCAAAGTAAAGATCCAATTCTGAGTTGCTTGTACTCAATCAATCACATTGATTAGTCCATTGTAACTTATAGACTTCATTTGCATTAGTGGATTCATAAACCTTATAGGTTGTGTCACGTACACATCCTTGTTTTATTCCTCATAGGAATGCAGTTTTAGTATCCATATGCTAAATGTCTTAGTCATTAAGTTGCAATCAACAAGCATCATCCTTCTCAAAATGTTATCCATGTGTCTTAACACTTAAGACTCAGTTGCACTTATGGATTTCATCCAATGGGTGCTACCATCAAGGTCATACCTTATGGTTTACATGGAAGTCATTTAGGATGTAATGGTCATCAACCATAACTCAAAATTTGGTTCCTCATTTTCATCTAGATAGTTGACTCATCACATGGACAACTCATCATAGATAAACGAGGTGTATCTGTCAAGGATATAGGAACTCACAACTCCTTGTGATTCTTAATGTCCTTTATTAGTGTGGGGTATTCTTTTATTAAGAAGAATTCAGTTATTTGATAATCATTCTCTAACTCCTTAGAGTATGACTCCTTATTGATTTAGACATCACCATGCCTTAATCATGAGTTCACTATGATACACTATCATAATCACTCATAAGGATCTCAAACATTTGGTCCAAGTATTTCATTCATTGATCTCATCAAGAATTAACACTTTACCAAATTTGCACTTCATCTATGATAATCTTGAACACTTCAAGATATTCATATTGGTATTTCTCTAAACACCATTTGAAGTATTAGCATTTGTTCCAATAGGTATGTAAATACATCACATGTATCATACCTAATAGGATAATCATTCTCCTACTACCATTAGTGAAGATTGATTAATCATGTCCAAGATATTCATGTCTCTTACTGGTTCTCTAACCAAAAGAGTCTAGATTTATCCATCACATGGAAACTAGAAATGAATTTCTTATGATTGATGCTAATTTGATTGTTTGAGTTATCAATAACTTTAGGTATCATTTTATCTTATGCATACCATGTATCACAAGATAAACAAGGCATTGCCACAAAGATAATATCTTTATGATTTGAAACATCAACTTTATTAATTGTCATCATTGTCATACAATATGCAATAATAAAGTGTTTCTATCTATTGGCAATATATGAAATAGCAGTTCTCAACTCTATTTCGTGCCCTTTAGGCTGAAATAAACTGAAAGATACTCCTATCTATGGTAGAAACACTTGCTCCAATGATGGGTACTTCTTTCTTGGTCCTTTCACAAAGGCCATCACTTCTTTACAGATCTTGCATATCATATATGATAGATCCATATCTTGGTATCATATACCTCAGATAAAGAAGTGGTTCATTTCATGATACCTTAGGTGGAGATCTCCATCCCCTCCTTCATCTTCTTTTGTTCTTCTAGATATAGAGGACAATTTCCTCATACACCCTTTCCCCATGTGCCTTGAGGCTGAAGACGGCTTGGATTGCTGGCTAGCATCAGAACACTTCTTTGCTTTGCCCTTATCCTTTCCCTTAAGAATTACCTTTTCTTTGATCACATCAAAGATTATGGTTTGTCTTTCTTCATCTTTGCCTCTACTGTCCTCAACATGTCCAACAACTTTTTCAACACTTATCAAAGTTGTTCATGTTGTAGTTTATCACGAACTGTATGATTCTCGCAACATTTGCAGTATCATACCAATAGCCAACTCTTGGCTCAGAGGGAAACCTTCTTAGTCAAGTCTTTCCACATACCCAATCACATTGAGTGTGTGAATACCTTACTGGATCTCCTTCTGTCATGATATACTAGGACAGTGTCTTGGAGACATCATATGTCTCATTTTGTCTCTGCAACTCATAGTTCAGAGAACACAACATTAAGCACTCCTCATCAATGTCATCCTCGGTATGCTTCCATAAGCATACTTTCAGCCATTGATGTGGTGGGATTGAGTTCATCTGGTCTTGGTATAACTAGGACTTGGAGCTTTCGCTCTTTGAGAACACTTCTCATCATCCTAACCAGTCATAGAATTATTCCCATTTAATTTGTTGGTCTCAAAGACCGATCACAAATAAAGTGATTAGTTGATTAACCATTTATTTTAACAAAAGGAAATATATGCAATTTTAGTCCAAAACTCTTTTGACTTGTTTGATTGATTTGAAAAGTTGACAATAAAATTAGGCCTTTAATTAATTATCGATCCCACTATTTTACTTCAAATTGATAACCCTCACCATCAATTCGGAAGATTGTAGCGTACAACCTTCTAGTGGGCAAGATCCTGAAATCCTCTAAGTCATGGACCAGCTTGGGCTGTCACCCACAACTTAGATCTCTCAGGTAGGCAACACTTGCCAATTACATCACATGCAACTCTTGATAAGATGTCATATGAAACTCCTTGCCATGAGCATCTCCATGCCTCAAGGTGCTAAATCCTATCTAGGTCACATTGTTAAGTCTGACCCAAAGAAAACACGATGAATATGCACCCTGCTTGGGCAGACCCACACATTCATCCTTCACGCTTCCACGAGATAGACAGTGCACCACGCTTGGACGTGCCCACACTTGGTCGATCAAGTTTTTCACGTGTGTTGCATTTAGAAGGCATCTAAAACTTAATATTTAATGAGGGATTTGGTTTTTATATACATATACATATCCAATCACCACAATACATAGTATGCATCATATACATGCTTTATCCCATAGAAAACATGCAAAATGATAAAAGCGATGATTGTGGCCATCCTAATGTGATTCCTCGAGCCAAGAGGAATCACGGTCATCTAGGTCTACATCACATGCAACCTGTACAAGATGAACTTTGTGCTTTGCCTTCGGAGTAGATCAACTCGTCACATGATTGACTTGCTTGTTCTGGCCCGGTCATCTGGGTGCCACCATCCGATCGGTTGGCTCCTCCAACCGATTGGTTTGCCTGGTCATCGTGCATCTCATCATGGCCACCACCCACTCGTCTCGCTCCTTGAACCGGTCATCAACTGATCGGTTCACTCCTTGAACTGATCGTCTGGAATGTCAACCGATTGGTTCACGTCTTGAACTGATCGTCTCAGCTGTCGTCTGGATGTCCTTCGTTCTTTGACATAACAGGAAATGAAATCTATCCTAATTTTACATTGCTTAAAAGGGAAACCCCGAGTTACATTCGGGGGGAGCAAAGGTAGGAAAGAATCTCGAATTATTTTGAGTTACATCAGGAATAGGAGAGGGAAGATCGGTGCGCAGACCGAGATGCACGCAACCACATACAACCATATACATATAGGGTTTATTGGCCATAACCACGCTATACATCCACCACAAAACTCGTTTAAGGGCGACGCATATCGAGTGCATTAATAATACATATCATATATGTAATTGGGATTTGTGGATTTAGGATTGGACATGCATAAAGCCAATTTTATTCGCATCGTATGTAATAAATAAAGGTGACAAACCAAAATTGATCATATCGATATTTATAAAATATAGAGCAGTTGACGTGGCTCTCATACCACTGTTGGGTTTTAGGGGAGGCAGAGAAGGCAGCGGAAACAAAATTTTCTCCCCAAACCCAGAACAAGGAAACGCGTCAACGTCTATATAATAGGAAAGGAATGGTTTGTGGAATCATACCTTGTCCCGAGGCTTGCTCGGAGACAATACCTCGCACCTTGCGTGGTCTTCAACTTCGGTCTTGGACGGTGTCTGTGCAACTCCTGGTCGCACCGGGACTGACGACTCCTCCTCTCACCAGAACTGTCGGGGTTGACAGTTGTCCTCCTGAGCAGTAGAAACCTCCCGCCTCTGAAGTAGTCCACACAGACCACCTGGAACTCCACACTCCTTGTCCCATAAGGAGTTGGAAGGAGTTGCACCCTCCTGTTGGCGTACTAGTCGCCAACACACTCTCCTGCTACCAGTTGTAACTACAGTTGTCTTTCCCTTGGTGCGCCTCCCTTTTCGGGTAGCACTTGCTCGGGCTCTCTCGGTTACCAAAACCAAAGAGAACGACAACTTTGCAGAGCAACTGGTTGCACTGAGTTGTACCTTGAGAAGCCCCCAATACCCCTATATATATAGGAGGGTCATGGGACAGGGTTCTCCATCCCGGGCAATATGGGACTAAAGCAGGAGTAGAAGGGTTCGAGATTTTCCACAAAAACAACCAACTCACAACCTGAACCGATCATTTCACAACTGAAACGGTCAGTTGGGGACCTGAACCGGTCAGTTGGTGGTCCTGGTCGGTTCCTGAATGACTTTCCTTCTTTTATTTCTAATTGGTATCAAATACCAATCCTATTTCCCTATCAAATTGGGCAATTGAAACGAAAGGAAAATTCTCACCAATCCTACTTTCCCAACTTTCCCGGTTGTAACAGTTGAACCGATCGTTTCAACACTTGAAGCAATCGTTCACCCTGTCCTTGAGCCGATCGACTCAACACTTGAGCCGACCGGTTCACCAAGCTCAGCCGATCAGTTCATCACATGAGCCGATCAGTTGGGAGTGTAGATTGTGCAGAATCAGTTAATTGCGATTTCAATCAATCTGATACTCTAATCAATCTGTCCAACACCTTGAACACTATGATTTTGAGCTATCAATCAATTGAGTGTTTAATTGAACTACTAAACTCCTTTAGTAATCAATCTCAACTCCTCTTCTAGGTTAAATCCTATGTGTGTGACCCTGTAGGTCCATTTCACATTGGCAATGAAAGTCCATAACACTTATGACTTCACAAGCAAAGAGCGGTGCCTAGTCACACATCAGTGCTACTCAAGTGAAAGTAGAAAGTTGGAGAACAACTTTCAATCCTACAATCCGTTAATGGTGTTACAGTGAATGTATAATTCCTTTGTCGCTGATATCCCGAATGAACTCGAGGCATGGAACAGTCATCCTGTCAACGTTCATTCACTTTCTTGATCTCAGAGTAGATTGGAAGAGATATGTATGACATCAATATCACATACTGATTCACACATGCGTGCGCACGCCTATTTCAATCCTACTCATCAAGTAGCCTTGGATATCAAACTCCCTCAGGAGGGACAAATCCCATATCTATCACTCACCCCTCAAAAGCCCCATGTGTCAAAGCCACCCAATCATCACCTTTATAACAGCCCATGTTTCAGGACTGCGTTTGATGATGTCAAAGTGTGCCCAACAACATGTGTTGAGTGTAGTGATTTCAGGTCAAAGAATCACACTCACCACCATCACTATGAGTACTGACTGTGACTACCATGTCATGGTTCCATGTGTCAAACTTACAGTGGGTCTGTCCGGTACACTTGTTCTCTAACAAGTACATATGTGTTTGGTTTGATATCTCTATATCATGACTAATGACATTCTATCATCAACCAAAACCATAATCTAGTCTTGTGTGTCATTGTTGTCTATCTACCTTCTACAATGACATCCGACTAGGGACATAACAAGAATGTACAAACTCTTAGCATCCGTATGATCTCATCGTTCTGGTCCTCAACCTGAAAGCATACGTCATTGAGTACTGTCATTCTCTAGACATTCAATCTGTTCTATCACTATCTCATATGACTGAACCAGAAAGAATTGGAAGTTTGCCTTTGATATTTATCAAATCAATCTTAATGTATCCCACCAATCATCCCATGATTGGCTCTCAGGGCATACATACCAACAACTTTGTGCTCATGATCAGATGGTACGAGCTTCTGTATGTTCCGTCAATGCACATTCCAGCGTTGAAGTGGTTCTTCTGTACCTGAGGCAGTCCACAACTTAGATGCCTTGATTGATGAGGAAACAAAGCCCACTCTCCACCACTTTGCCGCAAATGTGCATAGCAATGTTGAGCAACCGATCCATGTATTGTCAAGGACTATGGTGTATATACGTGATACATATGTACATTGATAGAAAAAAAATGCACAACATTGTCTTGGTATAGGTGCATCTTTTCCACGGGATCCTAATCTATGAAATGGGCATCCTACTCAACAGACGATCAGTAGGATTTGTGCTATCCATAGAAACGACTTAGTTTGTATATACATTGATTATTATGCATAATGAATGTTTATAAGGAATGTGGACCACCGCCCAACTATATCTTTACACCTTATTGTTTCTAAATCATTCCACTTGTGCAACTTTTGTCATGAATTACATTGTACACTTCCATTACAGTGTGGGGAATCTTAAATCAAAGCAAGACAAAGCCAACAACAGATAATGCGAGTAGATACCATACTCTTAACTACTAAAATACATAGTGTCTTGTTTGTGTGTTCAAGTTTTGTGTTTAACAGTTTGACTATGTATAATAGTGTTGAACTAAAATTCACAGTTGAGAAGCAAATTCTAGTATTTTGTTCCGGAAACAGTTGTCACAACATGACTGAATTCATCAAGTAGCATGTGCAACGTACAAGGAAGGGTTAAAGACAACACAATGAACAATAATATACTAACAGTAGAGTAGAAAGGTCACCATGTTGCAAAGTCAATATAGCATTATCTTATTAGTGGTGGGCATAAATGTACAATCAACAATCTAATCTATACATTTCATATAAGAGACCAAAATTTTATCAAGAGGCATATCAATATGAAATTCACGGTAGGGAATCCATGCATCATCATTTTTTTAAATAAAAGCACTTCTGGGTTACACTAGATATGGCAGAAATTCTTGTATAGGTTGGTCTCCATTGGTATTCATTCACGGTGGGAGTGAAGAGCAGATCCCATCTGATGTTGCAGGAGAGTCGTTGAGAATCCTCTTAGGCAAGTACTCTTAGTGGGAATATTGAGCTCCAGAAATGTTTGTGTTGATACCCTTATGTAAAATTTTATAAAACTTGGGACTTGTTAATTATATGTGGCAGACAGCGTATACATACCTACCTCACTATATACGTTGGCGTACCCTTCAGCTAGACAAAATACATGCTGAATCGCATGTCTTTGGGACGGATTCAGTTTTGATGTTAGTATATTCGATGGTTATGATAAGCATGACAGAACCTGAAGTCACAGCCATGCTACATTGTAGCCATAGGTGAGTGCCAAAGTGGAGTGATAACTATGACGAGCGTGTAATGTAGATATGTCGGGCAAGTTTTACTAGTGATAGAGAACATAACACATAATTGATTATCGATGCATTGAGCGGAGATGGTAGCTGAGACTAGTATTGAGAAACTGGAAGCAGCGAGGAGGGGTATACACAAAGCCGTGTGCTGAGAAACCGCGAGTAGCAAGTTAGAAATGGGCATCCGCAGTCCGCACGTCTGCACTAGATCATCTCCCTATATGTGTGTGTATATATATGTATATATACATATATATATACATATATTTATGTATATATATATGTGTGTGTGTGTATATATATATATATAAACATCATATATATATTAGTTTGGGATTATCATGGTATTGGATTTGACGATATATTATTCGCATCGCATGCAATAATAGAATGATAAAATCAAAATCCAATCATATCAATTATCCCATAATATACTAAATTGACATGGGATTTGATACCACTATAGAGAAATATGGCTACAGAGCAGGCGGGGGAAATAAAAAATTTATCTACAATATTTCCCATAACCAACGGATCACGTCAATTACTATAAAATGGAAAGGGTGGTTTCGAGGATATATCTGGTCCTAGAGTAAGTCCACCAACAATCCTTGTCGTTGTACTTGTACAACTCTGACGCCTGGTTGCACTGGGACTCGTCTGACTGCTCCTCCATGGGTATCAGACTCAAATGTCGTCTTCTGCATCAACTCCTCTCGTCATAGACTTCTGGTTGACGATGTCCTCCTTAGCGGCAGATAATGGATTCCTACCTCTAGAAAAGTCCACACAGACCGTTTAGAACTCCTATCATCCTGGTAGAATAGGTAGGAAGGATTTGTCCCTTCTGTTGGCATACTAGTCACTAACTCAATCTCCCACAATAATGATCTCAATTGTTCTCTCCCTTGCTATCCCGTCCTAGACGGGTAGGACTTGCTTGGGCTCTCATGGTTACCAAAATAGAGAGGACACCGTTTGTTAGAGAAACTGGTCATTAATTTTCTTTATTATATTTTGGGAAGCCCCCAGTACCCCTTTATTTATAGACAGGGTTTGGGCCAGGGTTTCTAGTCTGTGCGGGAGTGGAAGGGATCAGAAGATCTCAAAATTTCAGAACAATTCTAGAATTTTCAAAGCTAGCGGCAGCCGAACCTGTCGTCTAGCATGCCAGACAATCAGTTCTCATGTCAAACAGTCATCTAGTGCTTTCTCAACCGCACACAAAATTAGCAATTCGATTCCAATTATTATTACATATTAATTCCTTGCACAACAAGTAATGTGCAATCGAATAAGTTTGAGAAACATACATAACCTTCATTCAGCCCAACTAAGCCATCTCACCTAGGTGAAATGCTCGTCTTGCTCACTCAGACGTCTGTCTGGTGAGTCAAGCCAAATCGATCGGTTCAATCCATAGCCAATTTCAACTCGAATCAGTCTAACACTCCAAATGCCCATCTCAACCCTTGAGATGACCGTTTGGTACTCTAGACGGCCATCTCATGCCATGATAAGGGTGTTTAGCAGTGCAGTTAGGCTACTTATTGAGTGAACTGAATACCTAAATACTTTAGTAATCAATTCAACTATTATTCAAGATTAAACTCCTCTTCTAGGTCGAGACCTATGTGTGTGACCCTATAGGTTCCATATTACGTTGGTAGTGAATGTCCATAAAAAATTATGACATCACAAGCAATGAGGGGTGCCTAGTCGTACATCAATGCTACCCAAATAAATGGAAAGTTATATAACAACTTCAACCTACAATTTGTGCATGGTTTTGTAATAATTGTATAGTTCCTTTGTCATTGATGCCCAGATTGAACTTGAGACATGGAGCAGTCATCGTCTTTTTCATTCAATCTTGTTTCTTGAACCAAGAGCACACTATCTGAGATATATGTAATCTCAATATCACATATTGTCTCACATGTGCATGGGCATCCATTTCTCAGACTCACTAATCAAGAGGCCTAATACATCAAACTCCTATATGGGGGACAAATCCTATTTCTATCGCTCACATGCTATCCCCATGCGTCAAAGTCACCCAATCATCATCTTTATAACAACCCATGTTTTAGGAATGTGTTTGATGATGTCAAAGTGTACCCAACGACATGTGATGAGTACAGTGATTTTAGGTCTAAGAACCACAACCACCACTATCATTGTGAGAACTGACTATGACTCCCATGATGATGGCTTCCATGTGTCAGTATCACAGTGGGTCTGTCTGATACACTATTCTCTAACATGTATTTGTGTGATTGGTTTGATATTGCCATTATCATGACTAATCAGATTTTTTCATCAACCAACTCACACTCTGATCATATGTGTTATTTTTTTCTATCAACCTTCCACAATAAAAACTGATCAGGGACATAATGAGCATATGCATAATGAATTAGAAGCTTGCCTTTTATGAATAATCAAAATATTTTTACAAGTTATGCCATTACAATCATCACATGATTGTCTCTCTGGGCATACATACCAACATTGTTTATTCTGCCCAGGGTGTGATTTTCCACCCACTTTTTGGTGGAAGTTTTATGGTTTCCGATTTGTTCATTAAATCATGTTGGTCTAATATTATCTACATGCATTGTTCATATTTGTTATGTTGATGATGGAAATTTATAAGCCAAGAAACTCTCTTACTAATTATCTTCTTTAAATCAATCTCCTTTTTGGCATCATTACTCTTTTGATCATCCACTTGGATGTATTTATATCTTCCTCTTGATTTGGGAAGCCATAAAAGTATACTTTTGTCATTTTCCCTAATATTAGTCAATATCTATTTATTTGCACATGCTAACATTTATGCTGACAACATATACTTGACTTCTTTCATGAATATGCTTCCAACCCCTTAGGTTAAGTACATGAAGGATTTGAAATGATCACCTAGACTTGCCTTAGTGGAGCTGATTTTTGTGGTAGCTAGACTTGAAGTAGCTAAGACTCCCCTGTACTTAGATGTTGAGTTTGTTACTGTCATGTGAACCCCAAGTGGGAGATTATGATGCAATCTTGTAAAATTGTTAACAGACATTAGATTGTATTCTGTAGCCATACTTTGGTCTTTATGATATTCACTTATAAAAGATAAAATAATAGTTATTCATCCATTCTGAAAATTTGTGTGTTTGTTATGGATGATGATTCTTATTTGATTTAGTGGGATCCCTCTCAGGTTCCACTCCTAACAAGATGGTATCAAAGCCATGTCAATCAGATTCAGAATATTTCAATTTTATCTTCCCTAGGTTTCATATCTCCTCTCATGAGTCCCTAAATGGAACTCCTACCCTACATGAAAACCTAGGTAAGATATTTACCCAGAATTTACATATGTGTTCATGAGATGATGGCAGGAAGATGTAGAATCACATGACTTGCACATAAGGATCTTGATGAGTAACCCTAATGTGATGGGACCCATGGGATCATGTTGGTTAGTTGTGAGTCATGTGACACATCTCTTTACATATATTATGAGATGTGAGTTTAGGATGCAGTTTGGTTTTGAGTATGGTGAAATGGTAGGTGCGAAGATCTTAATATGAAAAATTTGTGAATTGGTTCTCTCAATGATTTTGGGCCCTATCTTCAGTTCTATATCACAAACTCTTGTCATCAAATTATATTCTTTAAAATACCATGTGTATAACAAAGAAAAGGTTTTTAGGATGTTGTCGATGTTTTCTCAAATTAAGTCACATTTGAGGATATGTATGAAGTTTGGGGTAGAAATCTTAATCTTAGTTGGAGCAAAAATATTAAAACCTTATTTTGAAATGATGGAGTGATGACTAGGAAGATGTGGCTTGTACTAAAGGTTTAGTGGACCTACCCTCTTTTACTCCATTAGGTTGTAGAGAGTTGTACCTAGTGACTTGTTAGATGCTTATGTCAACCTTAGGGTTGTAGGATATAACACCAAGGACCTAAAACTAAATCCTAGGAGGCTAAGATAATCTAGTTTGAGGCTTGAACAATTTATATCATAAACATACCCATACGTTTGATCTAAAACCCTTATACCACTAGATTTACTTAGTTGACTAATTAGGTTAAACCCTTATAATATTTGTCGTCATGTAACCTATAAACTCTAGGTTGTTAATTAAACTCTAAGGTTGTTTTTAGCATAATAATGAATACATTCACTAACTCTTTTGTAACTCCTCCAATTGATGTTGGCTTGGATATAAATACTCTTTGACTTATGTAGATGAACAAACTCTTCTAAGTTGACTATGTGAATGTTTGTAGAGTAATTAAAATAAGTTTTACATGTACACTTTCACTTATATAAAGTGGTGATCATAAACAATGTAAGATAGTAATTAGGGTTGAAAAGTATCAAGGGTTCTAATTTGTTTCCACTTTTCACCAACTTGCTATAAACTAATAAACCTAGGTTAAACGTTATAAGAATGTGAAACCTGATGAATATGTAACCTTGACTCATATAAGCTTTATAGATTGTAGGAAATAAATAAACAAGCAAACAATTTAGTCTTGCAATCTATTTAGGAAACCGTAGTAAACTCTAGAAGTCAATTAAGGTGAGTAGTCATATGTGTAACCATGTACCTTACTCATAACTGATCAAAAGTCCAAGCAAATAAGTGCAACTGAGATTAAGCAAGCAATCACCCTAAAATTAATGCATAACACCCAAGTATTATTGTTTTGTTCATAAACTCACATTAAGACTGACTTGGGTTCCAAGTTAGGGTTTTGGAGCCAAATTAGGGTTTCATTAGGGTTTTGTCTTCCCAAATCCTAATTATCACATTTAATGCCTTTTTTAATTAATAAACCCTAATCTTGATGTTATATGCATTATTAATTTTAAATTGAGTCAAAGATGTCTTTTTTATCCAAAAAGACTAAACTTTATCCATCAAAGTTATTTAAGCATATTATGGTCATTTTAAGCAAGAAATTAGGGTTTCCATGCTTTTAATACATTGAAGTAGTAACTTTAGGTACTTTTAAATTCGAAGTGGGTATAGGTATTGAAACTAATTTTATTGAAATTCTTGAATTTGTTGATCAACTTTCATATGTTATTTGTCATTATCAGGTATTTCTACGATTTTAGCAAAATTAAGCAATAATTTGAATATTTGAGCAGAGAAGATAATTACCAAAAAAAGGAAAGATGGGGAAAAAGGTCGACTATTGATCAGTTGGTCAACTGTTGACCCAATCCTCGATCTCAAGGCTGAGAAAGCACCGCCTCCTAGGCACGTGTGAGAGTAAGAGATGACAAATATGGGAACATATCAACTCATAGCCACTGGATTGCTTTGACCTAGACCCAAGATCAAGGGTCAGGCTTTGTCCCCGCGGCTTGATGTCTGTATGCAAGGCATGGTGGTGGTGTTGTGGTGTTGCGGTGGTACAGAAAGGGTGAAAGAAGTAGAGGATAGGAGATAGGGATCCGAGTTGCTGATGGTGCTCATCAGGTGCTTACAAAGTCGGGGATGAGGTTTATATAGGGTACATGGGCGAGATTAGGGTTTATGGTGGTGAAAGGAGATAAGGCTTACTAGAGAAGTTTATCTTAGACCACAAGGAACTATTAGCCCTCCTTTAAGTAGTTTTTCATTTTATTTCATGAGGGGAAGCCATCATTGTGACTATTTCTCAATGAAATCCAAAGTAGAGAGGGACTAGCAGGTCGGGACAAGTGAATAATACTCACCTCTTTCTGAAACTTCTAGAGGTAGGGGATAATGTAGATGTCATCAATCCCAGATCAAGCAGTCCACATGTACGGAATTATGAAGGGGTTGGGCCCTTGTTCAGAATCCATAAAAATAACTCGTGACATTTAATTCCTATCCCAATTATCCTCCTCACTCTAGGAAACTTCCTTAACTCATCTCTTTCACATTTTATCCTTTTTATCCCAAAATTTGAACGTAGGTATTGATTACTCATATATAGGTGTGGGAGATATTTGAGACCAAAACAATAAAGTTAAAGATACTTCTATTTATCTCCAAGTCTCCCCTTTATATCATTTGTTTAAGGCATCAAATTAATTTTTTTCTCTTCTCCACTTGGCTATATTTCTTATTTTGATTACTTTTCCCATTAAAAATATTATGGAAACAAAACCAATCCATTAGTTGCCTTCAATACCACTTTTCTAGAAAACTTCACACAATTCCATATGTAAATTATTAATCACCCGTTATTTTTAGTAATTCACTTAATTTTGGGTTTTCTCATTATCTTTTCCTCATATCTATTATTAAATTATTGAAATAGTAAAATACATGAAAACCATGGCAAAGGATAATTTGCAAATAAAATCCATACTTTTAAAACAAGGCACATCAAGTTTCTAATATATCCTTATTATTCAACTATTTGCATTTCAAATATGTAAATACATGTGAAAAACCATCTTATAACACGTAGGGTAGGCTATCCCATGGCATGGATCAAGCCTCCTCGTGAGGTAGGAGGACACACGAGGTCAAATGACCCTGAGACCCCTGGGTGCACATCTCGAGTATGAGGTCACGGGAGTCATTTTCCCTGGTCTCAAGCTGGGTCCCTAATATAGTAGAATAGTTCTTTTTGTTGATGTAGTGCCCCACCATTGGTTAGAATCTGACTGATTTGCATTAAATGTAGTAAGCAAATGGTAGCTCCGAATATAGTCAAATTTTATATCATTTTGAAAATGTATAGAGCTTGAATAAAATAGTTTTAGAGTCTAATTTTTTTTCTTATTCCAAAAGCATAGCTAATAAACGTGAATTAATGCATACAACCATAGATTTTCTTAATTGAATGATATACATGATATATGTATTCACTTTGAGATATAATTTTACAGTGTTGAATAATGATGAGAGGATAAATTTGATCTAAGATATAGGGGTTTCCTTTTTATGCTTAATTAATCATAATTCCAAAATGTGGTTTATGCATGATTATAAGGATATGAATATGAGTAAACTCTAGAATTCATAATTATGATTTAGGCATACTTTCTCCTATGATATCACTTGAATATGCTGGATATGGATGAGAATCCAAGTCCTTGATACAATTTTATAAGAATTATCATATTAAGTTAGAGTCATAAATATGATAATTAGGGTTAATAACCTAATATACTTTGTCATTATGATCTTGAGTTGCAATCAAATGTAGTTGTTATTATTGACATAAAATCTTTAACTTGATAATTTGGTTTTAGTCTGATGTCAAGTTAGAGTTTGTAACCTTATGACACATGATAAGGTAATATTAGGGTTTTGAACCTAACCCTAATAAACAACACTATGTTAACCTTGGACCCTGATCTAACATGCATTGGGTCTAATTAGAATCACTTGAATGCATGGTGACACTTTAGAGTTTAAATACATGCATATTGAATGTTGGTTGATTACTTGGATCTATATTTTCTTGTTTGGATCTACATATACTTGAAGTATTTAGTGTATGGTTCTTAAGTAAGGTATGTGTTTAATTGTGAGTGCCCACATTATCAAATTCTAAAGTTTTCTAGATGATTTCTGAAGTATTGATTCGATGAATAAACTATTGGTTGTTTATTTACTTCAGTTCATTATAAACCCACTATGAGTATCATATAAAATAAATTACAATATTCTAAACCCTAGGTTACACTCATCAATGGGTAATACACATAAGTCCAATAACATACAATGATTGCAACCAAGAGGTCATACCAATCATGGGTAGGAAAGTGCAATGAGAATACAAGTTTCATATGTGGAATTAGTTAGTTGTGAACAATATATGTTGTTATAATACTTGCACATATTTGATTGCACCATGTACATAGTATAGAAATATGTTGGTTGTGTTTCGTTTGTTGATGTTTTGGGTAGTTGATACACAAGATACTAGGATATGAGCATAAAGATGAAAAAAGTTGAGATATTACAACTATGCCAAGGAGGATTAGCTAGATAATATATCTCTTCTTCTCATCTATGTACAAGTTAGTTATTGAAATATTTGTGTAATACCTTTAAGGAATATATTTCAAATATGTGTATTCATTTCGTTCAAATGATGGAAATTATTTATTGTTGTTTATTATAATATGCTAATATGGCTCTAGAAAAGTTGGGTATCGATCCTTATATTCTAGGTCTCTCTTAATTGGGGTATGCTCAGAATTGGTGTTGTTATAGTTTAGGTTTATATAGGAAACTAAAAAACCAAGTTTTATAAATAGAAACCATATTAACTGTTTTAAATCTTAGGTGGTAGTGTCAGATCCAGTGCCACTGACTTAGGAAGTTGATCCCACTGACTTTCATTCTTTCCTTTTCCTTTTTGATCAGGAACAATTGTTGAAAATATGTATTTCAATACCATGTCAATTCCACCACATGAAAGTTGGTGGTATCAATTTAGTTTGAAAAAAAATTCTCACGATGTAAATACGCAACAAATTAGACAAATAAATATCATGATAAAATAAAAAAACTGCATGCAAAAATATAGCAATTGATGCACTAATGATTGTATCTTGATTTGGAATAAAATGAGTGAAAATGCATTTAATCAAGATTTATAAGCAATGAAATAACACAAAAGAGGAAATGAAAATAAAGGAAAGTATGCATGCATCAAGTAGATGTAGTTTAGCTGATAATGGATCTGGTTTTGATCATACCCTACTTTTTTTATGTGTCTGGGTACTCTTCATATGCACCGTGATGACAGCCACGTCATAAGAATTTGTTGGAGGTGGTGGCTACACGTCTTCAATTTCTTGCTGCTTCTACATGCTATCTGCTTGACTCTCTTGATGTTGATGCTTGTCTACACTCCTATGATCTTCATCCTTAGGTAGATCTACCACTGGTTCCCTAAAGGTTTCTCTTGGATAGTCTTCCTGCCATCTTGCAAACACTTCTATACGATTGAGTGAAGGCTCAAAACCATGTACAAAATCATTGCATGGTAGGGAATCTCGTAGGTGAAGGTAGAATAGTGGCGGTGAAAGTGGTAGAATATCTTGTCATCCCGCATTGAGATTGTGTGCTCCTATACTACATAGTTCAAATTATAATACTTGGGGTTGTGGACTTTCTTGAGGTTTCTCAAGTCATTGTCACATGATAGAGCAATGGGTGTCACCACACTCTACATAACAAATGATGAAGTGTTCTTTGTGGGAATGGATTATACCCCAAGTTGACACACCTATCGTGGGTTATCAAGCCCATCATAAATAGCTCTTTTTTGCAAACAACAACCTTTGTTATCATAAAGACCAATTATTGTGTCAGTAAAGACCTTTGGAATGTATTAATTACCAAATTAGCTATATGATTGGTAATTGATTTTCCTATGTGAAAAGTATCTCGTCCTATGAATCCCTTCCACCAAAATGAGTGATCAAACTCACAATTCTTCTCAGATAGCCCCTTGTCAGATTTACTATGAATTTTGGGGTAGGGAAAAAGATACTATTCAACTAAAGTGTCATCAAGATGTGTACATTATGAAAAAAATGTACACTTTATGACATCCTCATAATTGTAGATCACCTTTCCTAGAGAATTGAAAAACTTTGTAGTGATCCCTTGATGTGGAAGCGCACTTGGACTAACAAAATACCCTAGTTGATACGCTCTATACAAAATGATCCACAAGCGCATGAGATCTAAATGTAGTATAGGAATGTCATAAGTCGAGGTTGAACTCACACAGAGTGGATACGACATGTAACGACCCTCAAATTTTAGTCCCAAATTTTTTGTTATTTAATAAAGGTGAAACCCTAAATTGAAAGAATCCATTTTTCATATGATGACTTAAGTACAGACCATGCTTAATTCGTATTTCAAAATGAGCTAAATGTGCCAAGTGGACCTTGAATGGAATCATTTACATCAATAATTAGTCATATTAATGTCATGAATAATGCATGAGAATTTAACCCTAATTATGCAATAATGACTAGTTAGGGGTTAATTGATAATTTCGACACACATACATGTAAAGTGCATCCCATTTATTGGTATATGAGTAGATAAAATAATAATAGAGCTCCCCTCGGATTTTGGTAATAAAATTCCCTTGCAATGATTATTAATGTGTTAATTACCCTAAGTAACTAATAATGTAAAACACATGTTTCCCTAACTCATATCCAAAATCTAATTGGATAATTAGATTCCTCATGGTCGTATTAGCTTGCTCACCAAATTTGGTTAGATTTGGATAATCCTAGATGCCCCAAATGTTATTAGGAAGAAATTAGTAGATAATGTGATTTATTTGAGTAATCAACTTAATAATACATGTGATTGTCACAATTTGACCAAAGTTCTAGATTTTTTTTGTGCGTCACACGCAGCTTGAGTGAATCGGGCTCTTTGTGAGCCGTCAGATTAGAATCCAAGGGCGCTCCTTTCGTCCCCTACCTTCCGCTTTGTCCGCGCGGAAGGGGGAACAGAACCCCGATACATCGCCCAACAATCGCTCTCTCTCTTCTAACCGGTTCCCAATTATTTCAACGCCAGAGAATTTGGGAGGCCATTCAGAGTTAAAAGAGCCCTTACTTGAGCCCTAGCGCGGCACACAGTGAAAACGCCCAAAACCCTCTCATTTCCCAGTCGACAGCGCCACTCCCCTTGGCAGTGAGGGTCCATCAGACCAAGAGACGGCAACGCAGAAAGCTCCGATGGACTCAACACGATGCTCCTCCTCCGCCAATTAGGATCAGTACCAACTGAAGAACTGTCACAGACTCGATCTACCTCGGCGGCGCCGGTGAGCTCGACTGGGAGGATCAGTGCCTCCCAGTTCAATTCTTCTTCAGGTAACGATCACCATGATCTGTTCTACGACTTCATCATCTCCTTAGGCCGTGCGATCCACCGCCATGGTGTACCCTTAAAACCGGTTTTCTGTTGTTCAACTCCATCTCCGGCCATACTTCTCGGCTATGCTTAGGCCACGAAAACCCCTCATTTACCTTCCAAAAACCTGTCCGAAGCTTTTCATGCCCTCAGCAATGTTGTTCCATTGTTGTTTGACCGGAACTCATCATCCGAGTTGCGTCCCCTGTTCTGGCCATGGCGGCCTGCCGTTCTCATACCTCCATCCACCTCACCCCTTATTCCTGGGCTTACCAAGCTTGGAAGAGATAGGCAAAGGCACTCGTAAGATTTCAAAGTCGCAATCTCTTCCCAATCTTCACTTTTGATCGGAACTCCAGAGCTCCAGGAGAGCTGGTCACACCATGGATTAAACGAAGGAGAAGCCAGGCAGTGTTTTGACCACCGTACCCCTCCTACATCTAGATATAGTGTCACACCAGTATGGGTATTCTTGGGATTTTAGTAAGCTTTAATCATGTATACCCGAGCGCCTAAGGTGTGTCTAAATGACCAATATGCCCTATCACGCCCCTATCCCAGATTTATAATGCGAGGGCAAAGTCGTCTTTCGAACTCTAATTTCCGGATTTCTCAGAAATGTCTTGAATGATTTTTCCTCACCTCTGATTGGTCAGAATATCTCTGATCTTTAATAAATCATATAAAATAATCTAGAGCTCTGATTGGGATGATCCATATATGGTTTTTGATCAGTTTTTCGAGATCTATCCAATGGTCCTAGTTTCAGACCCATATTCCCAACCTAATTTCCAAATTTAATTAGGGAATCATACACCTATGTTAATCATATGTAATTAATTAATAATTATGTTATTCACAGGATATTAGGACTGAGCAGGACTTCATCTATCATTAGTATATCCCTTCAGGATTAGGTGAGTGGATCATGCACACTAAGTATAATTCTAGGATTATGGGTTTACATTATTCGTTTATATTGTTATGATCACTCAATGATGTGCAACTATGCTATTATTTGATTTATGCTTATGAAAATCATGAAAATGCTATGAATTTACGTTTTCTACTGTTTTGATGAATATGCTTTCTTTTGGAACACTAATAATCACTGTCATGCTAATTGATCAAGAAATCATGATAACTATGTTCAAGTGTATTACACCATGTATGTTGATATAGTCCCCTCAATCATGTTATGTGAGCCTTAATTAGCCTTATGTGAGCCTTAATTGGCCTTATGAGCTCTGTGGGAGCATTATGTGAGCCTTAATTGGCCTTATGTGAGCCTTGATTGGCCTTATGTGAGCCTTAAATGGCCTTATGAGCACTGTGGGTGCAAATCAGGAGAGGGACTACATCAACTCAAGTAAAAACCATCTTATTATGAAATCATGTTAAGTTAATCATGTTCTCATGCAATCATGCTAATTATGTTATGTATTTATGTTCCAAGTTATTTCTCATGCCATTTCAATTATAAGCTATTTTCTTATATAACTTCTCAGTGCCACTCACATAGTTTTATGTTGCCTTGCATGGGCTGGGGACGAGATGTCCGCAGACGAGGAGGAGAAGAAGTAGACTTCAGGGACGTCAGCTCAAGCTCAAGGATAGTTCGTGAATCCTACTTGGTGGGGGTGCCATTCTAGATAGATGTCTTTCCTTTTTGTTATGTTATGTTGGAGTTTAATTCTTGGAACTCTTTTATGTTGGACTTAGAGTCTTGTTTATGGTTTGTAATAAGGCACTCTGGTGGATTTTCCTTTTATTCTATGGATTTTGCTTGATTAATGATATCAGTCCACAATTTGTCATGATCTCCATTATGTTCAAATGCTTCCGCTATGGTTGTATTATTATTATTAAAAAGGAGGTCGTGACAAAATGGTATCAGAGCAATCCTAGAATGGCCACCGTAGTAGGATCTTATGTGTCACTTCATGTGCTTATCTAAGTCTCCTTTCCTATTCCAGATGGCCCCTAAGCGTCGCCCTGAGCATGACAAGTCACCCCCTCACTCTGGTGGAGAGAGTGATCATGACTTTGAGCATGAGGAGAACCCCCATGGAGAAGACCCTCCCCTCTCATACAATATGTTGGTCAGAGCTTTATCTGATGCAATGGGAGGTCATCATCAGAGGAGGAATGAAGTCACCTTAATAGACTTCCTCAAGGTGAAACCTGAGACGTTCGCGGGAGAAGAAGATCTGGATGTTGTAGGTAAGGCTGAGGCATGGATTCGCAACCTGGAGCATTTCTTCCACGACTTGGACTATTCTGAGGAGTCACGCGTCAGGTTCGGGACTCACATGCTTAGAGGACCAGCTCGCGTTTGGTGGGAAAACTTCCGTGACGCCAGAGACCCAAATGAAGAGCTACTCACATGGGAGGAGTTTGTAGAAGCTTTCAAGGGCCACTATGTGTCAGAAGCAATGATGGACAAGAAGGAGTTAGAGTTCCTTCATCTGCGACAGCGTGGCGACATGACTATCACCCAATACGCAATGAAGTTTCGCATCCTTCAGAAGTACGAGACCGAGATGACTGAGCTGAAGCGAGCCAAGAAGTTCATTCAAGGTCTCAAGGATGATCTCAGCTACTCACTTTCTGGACGAGGCCACAAGATGATGCAGGAAGCTCTTGATGCGACACTTGAGCTCGAGGATCACCCAGGGAGGACTTGGAAGAAGAACTCCCACAATGGACATCGCCACCATCACGACAACAACAATCGGGACCGACACCACAATGATCACAAGAAGCGCAAGGCCCCTGAGAATCCCCCAGTTAGGGATGCATGCACCGAGTGTGGAAAATCCCATGCAGGACCGTGCAGGTTGGGCTTAGGTATTTGCTTTTACTATCGAGGAGAAGGGCACTTCAAGGACAAATGCCCTAAGTTAGCTGCAAAGAAAGGAGCAGGTCAGAACCCTAACCCAGGTCCCCCAGAGAAAAGGAAAGCTAGGGTTTTTGCTATGGTGGATGATGAAGGTAAGATTTAGTTTTCAAATTACATTAACAACTCATGCACTCGTTAAGTTTTACCTGTCATGTTAGAAATAATGCAAAAGTTATCCATGTTAATACCATATCATATTATGCTTAGTGTTGGCTTATGAAATGTTACGATCAGACAATAAGTTAGGGTACATATATGTGAAACCCTAAGGTGGGTAGTACTTTAATATGACATAAAAATTTCAAGGATGAAATTTCTATAAGGTGGGTAGGTTGTAACGACCCTCAAATTTTAGTCCCAAAATTTTTGTTATTTAATAAAGGTGAAACCCTAAATTGAAAGAATCCATTTTTCATATGATGACTTAAGTACAGACCATGCTTAATTCGTATTTCAAAATGAGCTAAATGTGCCAAGTGGACCTTGAATGGAATCATTTACATCAATAATTAGTCATATTAATGTCATGAATAATGCATGAGAATTTAACCCTAATTATGCAATAATGACTAGTTAGGGGTTAATTGATAATTTCGGCACACATACATGTAAAGTGCATCCCATTTATTGGTATATGAGTAGATAAAATAATAATAGAGCTCCCCTCAGATTTTGGTAATAAAATTCCCTTGCAATGATTATTAATGTGTTAATTACCCTAAGTAACTAATAATGTAAAACACATGTTTCCCTAACTCATATCCAAAATCTAATTGGATAATTAGATTCCTCATGGTTGTATTAGCTTGCTCACCAAATTTGGTTAGATTTGGATAATCCTAGATGCCCCAAATATTATTAGGAAGAAATTAGTAGATAATGTGATTTATTTGAGTAATCAACTTAATAATACATGTGATTGTCACGATTTGACCAAAGTTCTAGATTTTTTGTGTGCGTCACGTGCAGCTTGAATGAACCGGGCTCTTTGTGAGCCATCAGATTAGAATCCAAGGGTGCTCCCTTCGTCCCCTACCTTCCGCTTTGTCCGCGCGGAAGGGGGAACAGAACCCCGATACATCGCCCAGCAATCGCTCTCTCTCTTCTAACCGGTTCCCAATTATTTCAACGCCAGAGAATTTGGGAGGCCATTCTGAGTTAAAAGAGCCCTTACTTGAGCCCTAGCGCGACACACAACGAAAACGCCCAAAACCCTCTCATTTCCCAGTCGACGGCGCCACCCCCCTTGGCAGTGAGGGTCCATCAGACCAAGAGACGACAATGCAGAAAGCTCCGATGGACTCAACACGATGCTCCTCCTCCACCAATTAGGATCAGTACCAACTGAAGAACTGCCGCGGACTCGATCTACCTCGGCGGCACTGGTGAGCTCGACCGAGAGGATCAGTGCCTCCCAGTTCAATTCTTCTTCAGGTAACGATCACCATGATCTGTTCTACGACTTCATCATCTCCTTAGGCCGTGCGATCCACCGCCGTGGTGTACCCTTAAAACCGGGTTTCTGTTGTTCAACTCCATCTCCGGCCATACTTCTCGGCTATGCTTAGGCCACGAAAACCCCTCCTTTACCTTCCAAAAACACGTCTGAAGCTTTTCATGCCCTCAGCAATGCTGTTCCATTGTTGTTTGACCGGAACTCATCATCCGAGTTGCGTCCCCTGTTCTGGCCATGGCGGCCTACCGTTCTCATACCTCCATCCACCTCACCCCTTGTTCCTGGGCTTACCAAGCTTGGAAGAGATAGGCGAAGGCACTCGTAAGATTTCAAAGTCACAATCTCTTCCCAATCTTCACTTTTGATCGGAACTCCAGAGCTCCAGGAGAGCTGGTCATGCCATGGATTAAACGAGGGAGAAGCCAGGCAGTGTTTTGACCACCGTACCCCTCCTACATCTAGATATAGTGTCACGCCAGTATGGGTATTCTCGGGATTTCAGTAAGCTTTAATCATGTATACCCGAGCGCCTAAGGTGTGTATAAATGACCAATATGACCTATCACGCCCCTATCCTAGATTTATAATGCGAGGGCAAAGTCGTCTTTCGAACTCTGATTTCCGGATTTCTCAGAAATGTCTTGAATGATTTTTCCTCGCCTCTGATTGGTCAGAATATCTCTGATCTTTAATAAATCATATAAAATAATCTAGAGCTCTGATTGGGACGATCCATATATGGTTTTTGATCAGTTTTTCAAAATCTATCCAATGGTCCTAGTTTCAGACCCATATTCCCAACATAATTTCCAAATTTAATTATGGAATCATACATCTATGTTAATCATATGTAATTAATTAATAATTATGTTATTCACAGGATATTAGGACTGAGCAGGACTTCATCTATCATTAGTATATCCCTTCAGGATCAGGTGAGTGGATCATGCACACTGAGTATAATTCTAGGGTTATGGGTTTACATTATTCGTTTATATTGTTATGATCACTCAATGATGTGCAACTATGCTATTATTCGATTTATGCTTATGAAAATCATGAAAATGCTATGAATTTACGTTTTCAGCTGTTTTGATGAATATGCTTTCTTTTGGAACACTAATAATCACTGTCATGCTAATTGATAAAGAAATCATGATAACTATGTTCAAGTGTATTAAACCATGTATGTTGATATAGTCCCCTCAATCATGTTATGTGAGCCTTAATTGGCCTTATGTGAGCCTTAATTAGCCTTATGAGCTATGTGGGAGCATTATGTGAGCCTTAATTGGCCTTATGTGAGCCTTGATTGGCCTTATGTGAGCCTTAAATGGCCTTATGAGCATTGTGGGTGCAAATCAGGAGAGGGACTACATCAACTCAAGTAAAAACCATCTTATTATGAAATCATGTTAAGTTAATCATGTTCTCATGCAATCATGCTAATTATGTTATGTATTTATGTTCCAAGTTATTTCTCATGCCATTTCAATTATAAGCTATTTTCTTATATAACTTCTCAGTGCCACTCACATAGTTTTACGTTGCCTTGCATGGGCTGGGGACGAGATGTCCGTAGATGAGGAGGAGAAGAAGTAGACTTCAGGGACGTCAGCTCAAGCTCAAGGATAGTTCGTGAATCCTACTTGGTGGGGTTTCATTCTAGATAGATGTCTTTCCTTTTTGTTATGTTATGTTGAAGTTTAATTCTTTGAACTCTTTTATGTTGGACTTAGAGTCTTGTTTATGGTTTGTAATAAGGCACTCTGGTGGATTTTCCTTTTATTCTATGGATTTTGCTTGATTAATGATATCAGTCCACAATTTGTCATGATCTCCATTATGTTCAAATGCTTCCGCTATGGTTGTATTATTATTATAATTAAAAAGGAGGTCGTGACACGACATTAGTGATTATTTTGTTTCTTTATATTTCTAAAGAGGAGATTTTGAGTTTTTAGGGTTTAAAGGGTGTCTGGTTTTAGTTACATTAAGGATCATGCATGAGAAGAAAACAATACATAACTCTCGATTGACCCTAATAGTTAAGTATAATAAACTAAGAGAGAATGTAGCATTGCACTAAGAAAGAAGAAATTTAGACTAAACTAGACTAGAAAAAGGAAATACAGAGCAATTAGTCACACTAGGCTATAAATTATACTATCAAGACAAGCACAGACTAAAATAAGCAATTAACTAGCAAAATTTTGCACATGCAAAAATTAGATCCAAAATGTCTACTAAAAACAAATGAGAAAAAATCAAGCAATTAACTAGGTGAGGAAGACAGTCTAGCTATCACTAGAGCAAGTTAAGGTTTTAACATTTTTAGGGATATAGGACATTCAGGGGTATGATACTAATCAACTATGTGATTGGGGTTTATATCTATTCATGTATCCAAAGGAAGTGTCATCAAACTAAACAAGCACATGGATACGAGGTTAGGAGTCTTGTCCTACTAGATGGCCATGGATGGCATAGAGTGTGAGTAGGGGAACTAGTCACTATCACCTTCTATCCAACCTTAAGGGGCTCAATTGTCTAGGGGATAGGTACTCCTTTGTCTACATCACTAGTCTAGGTTTTTAGACATGAGTCGGCTCACCTACTTGGTGGCATGTGATGGTACAAGGGATAGGATGAGGGTGTTTCACCACCTATTATCCCTATCCAAACTCTAGATATGATCCTTTCCAAGATAAAGACAATATCCATGCTTATACACTTAGATCTCACACCTAGGGCTAGTTGGATTGAGGGATATTCGAGAAGGAAGAAAAACTAGCAAAGAAACTGCTAGGGAACTTAAAAGTTTTCCCTTCAAAGATTGCAAAATCACTCTTTTCTATATGCCTTTGATGATTCCATATCTCAAACAACAAAAACAAGAGAAAGGGATAGAGAATAAGCATAAATTGAAACTAATATAGTTTTTCAAATGAATAATCCCCAACTACATGATATCAAAGTAACATACCTAACCCGAATAGCTCACCAAGGGTATATCAAATAAAATGCAAAAGAAAGGGGAGAAGGGAGTAACTCCATGATAGCTGATTAAGAGTTTTCCTTCTTCATATCTAGTTGTAGCAAGCAAGGTACCTTTCTTCCAAGGATGAAAATAATGAAATGGTGGTTGAAAATGGTCAAAACCCTAGGGAACTAGGGTTTTTGGGTGGAAAATTGGGAAATGGGAAGTGAATGAGGCGAGTGAGTTGTATGTGGAAACCAATGAATTATAGATTATCTAACCCTTTACCCCTATCCACCACTAAGGCTTATATATGGAGCTAGGGTGGTGAAGGTGAAGTGGGGGTAGTTTAGTAAATAAAATCAAAACTAGAACTAGCCCTCTTACTCAAGTCTGACATCATTGAGGTTGTGCTCGTGGTGTCACTCTTGAGGATGAGGCAGCTTGCCTCCTCCCTCATTGTGGCCATCTAGGGCGTTCGACTTTAATTGAATCTACTATAATTATATATTCCTTCCTTAGATGAAATCTCTTCTCCTCCCAATTATTTGACATCATATATTGAATCATCATCGTCTTGGGAGGAGGAAACTGCATTAGGCATTTATGGAGGAAGAGTTGGGGTATGTGATGCTATATCTGATGCGGCATGAAAGGGAGTTGGTGTATTTGAGGCCCTCTTGTACCCATAAATATGATCCGTGAAGTTATCTACCCCCTTTGCCACCTTCTATAATCTCTTCATTTTGTCAAAAAAAAAGATGAAGGTTTAATGGGTGTGGGGAGGTATTTATAGGGTTAATGTAGATGTCTGATTTGTCTTAGAAAGGAGTAATATAGAGGTTGAGAATATAGGATAAAAAATAGTGAATGTTGGATAAGGTTTACAAAGTCTTAAAGAAGCTTTGATCTCCAAACACCATCACTAGCCCTTGACGAGGTGTTGGAAACTACAGAGGTGGCTCTTGGGGCAGAAGGTTCGTGGCTTTTGCAAATGAGAAGTAGGGGTTTGTGTTGCTCCCTTCATCAAGTTCAATTAATTGGCAGGGTCGGGGCTAGAACGACGATGGGCTCAAGTAGCATGGACATTCCAGGGTGGAATAGGCACTGTGGGATCCACTTCTGATTTTCCATATCCTCCATAGTCATTCTAACCAAAAACAACTATTCTGGTGCAAAACAATCATTCTAGTCATAATACACCATGGCCAACCTACGTGAGAATGTATATTCTCTTTGCTCAACTTCTACTGATATTCACTATAAATTTCTTATTTTGTAGCTCGATCATTTCATCCTAGTCTTGCCATTCTGAGGTTGATGCAACATCGGCCATTCCGAGGAGGAATGAGCGTGCTCAGTCTAACTCTCATTACATGAGATTGCACATAAGTTGGAGGATATCAACATGATCGTTCTAGACAAGAACAACTATTCCTTGCGTTTTTACAATGTACATTCAATTTAAAATCAGAACATGTGTTCTCAACTTTGATCAGAAACAACCTTGTCCATTTTGAGTTGATTCTTCTATCGAATTATGTGTTCTCTGACAATTCAAAAAAAATTAAAGTATAAATAAACGGTGTGCATTTCTTGAAGTGTATAAAACAAAGGTATAATCAAAATGCAAGGCAAGGGTTAAAAATCTTGCCAACTCCATATGTTCCCTATCACTAGTGCTAAGTTTTCTACCTTCACCTAAACATGTTTTTCATCACACTTGAGTCATCTCAATAAGCTTAATAACATCAAAACTTTTGTTGACCTTATCAGGGCCAACCTCAACCACTGGCTTGAGTCTTTGTCCATTCACAACAAATTCCTTGATTTCTTCCTTCTCTTGTATTACAATATCTAAAGAGGGGTTCACATGTCACTCAATACAATCCTTCCCATCTTGACCTCAACTTGCTCATAAACAATTTCATTCTTTAATTTTACATCCAAAACCGTAGACTGTGTTTGAATGTTTAATTACAAATTATCTTGTCACATAAGAAATTCATTATCTCCTTGTATTGCTTTGACATATCATAGGCTTCACACCTCATTTCTTATATCTCATTCAACTATAGCTTCCTTTAGATTTCATTAGTATCATTGTTAACATCAATGGATCCTAAATCCGACAAGGCTTTGTGTTTCATCCCACCAACAAGTGGAAACATTTTTCATAAATCTACTTGAATGGGGTAGTGCCAATTAGGGTTTTGTATGTTGTCCAATATGCCCACTAAGTTTCATTTAGGCAAAGATATCAATCTTTGTGTTCGTTCTCATTGTCTTCTCTTAAATGAGCTTTATCTCCCGATCAACAAGTTCCAGTTGCTCACTTGTTTGCAAATGGCTTATACCATGCCTTTTCAACAAGTTTTGAAAGAGATATGAATGAATTGGTTGCCTATATCACTAATCACGTATTCAGGTACCCCAAAGTAGGTAAAGATATAGATACAAAACCACACACCACCTTATGGTCATTGGTCCTTGTAGAAATAGCTTTAATCCATTTTGATGTGCAGTCAACTGCCACCAAGTTGTACACAAATTCAAAAGAGGGAGGATATAGACCCATAAAATCAATACCCCATGCATCAAACACCTCTAACACTAATATTGGTGATATAGGCATCATGCCTCTTTAATTAATTGTGCTACATTTTGGCACTTCATGCAAGATTTAAAAAAATCCATGATAGTTGATGAGTGCATATTCATCCCAGTTTTAGTCACATTTCATCCTAGTTTTGCATTTATCTCCTTCATTTTAGCTTAGAAATATCTTGCATTTAGATTTTCTTTATTTTATAATAACTTATAAGGTTTTGAATCAAATTCCTAATTTTTATGACAGTTTTGAACCTAATTGCATGTGAGGAGCGTAGGAGGCAGTGTAACTGACTAGTGGGCCCACATTTTTTCGATGAAATGGTCCATTTTTCAATGATCCAATCCTCCATCAATTGGTGAAGTTCAAATGGTTTTCTATACACCTGGTGAGCCATCGTTTTTCATTAGTCTACCCTTCCATCAGTTTCTGGATCCAATGGAAGATTCTCCCTCAGTACTGATGATCGACCACATGCCAATATCCCCCTGGGGGTTGGTATCCTCCACCAAAACCATCGATTTACACTTGCCTCTGTCAAACCATCTATTTCCATCTTCTGATGGTTCTCTTGCATTGCCTTCCGATGGTGCTCATGTTTCTCTTCTGAAGTTTGTTCTGTAGTCAAGAACCGATGGCCGCACTGCACTTTCCTTCTGATGGCTACCTATACTACCTACTAAAAGAAGCATTGTACACATCTACTGATGGCCAACATCCGTTGGTTCTCCTATACAGTCTTCAAAAGAGTCTCAACTTTGCCTTCTGACGGTTTCCATGACCCCTCGCCTACTAAAGGAGTTACTAAATTCCACCAACCCTTCATTTACCTCCATTGTTGTCTCTTCACCTTCATGGCAACTGAGAATTTAACTCCATGGAGGTCAAGAGGGTTCAAAATGCTAGCCTCCGCCAATAAACAGAAGGGGGTTTCCAACAAGAAAGGATCCGCCATTCGACATTGCAAGACTGCTGCATCGACTTGATACCTTTGACCTCAAACCACCATTGACCTTCACCATCAGTTGATGAACATCAATCGAGGAACCTTCCACCTTCACCTCTATCTCAGTTCTAAGGATCATACCTCAAAGAAGGCTTGTTCTAAAGCACCTCCGTTCATCAGTGGAAGATCTCCACCATTGTCTACCCACTATCTTTTGCCATGATAGTCCTAACACCTAAAGAAGGAAAAATAATGATGAATCTATATTCATCCACTTTCAACTGCATCTTTTATAATCTTTTCATAGAAGTTTATTTACTTTTTCTAGTTTTTTAGAAATAATTGCAATTTTCTCACTCCTTGACCATGAATGCAAATTATTATCATTTTCACTCATATTTTACAGATTCTACCTTCACTCACATTAAGGAAACAAGAACCTGCTTAAATTCTAGAAATAAAGGACTAAAGGCTTCAAATTTCAATATTTCAACCATCTCAATACTTGAATAGATGGGTTCATGTAGTGAACTGGTCATTTCACTCATGCAGAGCGTTATACCTTAGAGTTCCAAATGATTGTTTCATGTCTCAACTAAACTTTTCCACACTGGCTATTCTGCAACCGAAAAAGGAGTTCCATACCTCCAAACCGCTCGAGTCAGCAAGAAAAATGGGTGTTTTAAGGTTTCCAAATGACCGAGTCAGATTGCTTAATGAGCAATTCTTGGTGAAATGGACCGCCACCACATCTCTAGAGTTTTGACCCGCTTCCCTGGGCTCGCACATCTCTAGATATTAATTGATCAGTTCAGATTGTGAATCGATCAGTTCACAATCTGCAATTAGACTTCTTCAGCGGCCGACAGTCATTCTTCTTCTCTCCCCCTTCAGAGTCCCCACATCCTCCTTCCCCTATAGAAGGAGGGGGCACTCCATAAGAAAGTGGATCCGAATTTTGTACTTACACTCTAGATTTTTAGCACTTGTTGTCTTATTCTTCCATCTTGTACTCTTGTTTCTTCAATAAATATTTCTAGTTCTGATTTCCACTTGTTCTTGATCTTCTTGTTGGGAGCAAGGAATTAAGAAGGGAAGTCATTTCATTGTCACTAGACCAAGATCCTTTTGGATTTTTCTTGTTTCTAGTCTATTGCTTCTTTTCTTCCTTCCTTTTTTCTTTCTTTAACTTCTGCGGATCATAGTAGTTTTCTATATCTGGGCTCAAGGAGTAACCCCATAGCCATAGTGACTAGATCTATTTCTATATGATGATACTTGTTAGATGGTTTTTATTTGGATTATTGCTGACTTAAACAACTTGATCTCTTATTTTTGTCGCATGTTAGTTTTGGATGATGTGACCTTAAACCTAAGGCTTGAAACAACCAAACAAATGCAAAAAATATACATATGAGATCTCAAAAGGGTATTTTGTTGGGATGTTCAAGAAAGGATCTGTAAACACCATGATCAATGGGTTTGCAGGGAGTTTGACTTTTGTAAATGTATTTGAGGATTTTTTGCATACCTTCATCTAAATTGTTGTATCTCCATAGATTCTATCGATCTATTTTCACGCAGGCTATGGTGGTAAAACCCATAAACTCAATATTCTTTATTATTGATTTGATCCCATTTCCAATCACTTACTTTCCAATCACTCTCTTTCTTTCCTACAATTTAATTTTGTTTATCGATAGTATTTTCTTTATTCTTCTAATTATAATTCTTTTTTCATTTGTTCTTAGCATAACTCCTTCTTTATTTGTTCTTAGTGTAACTTTTAATTCTTGTTCTAGTATAATGTTTCTTTATTGTTCTATTGTAATCAAACTTTCCACCAAAACAATTTCGATTTTGCATCCAATAAAATATTTTCAAACAAATTCAGGTTTGCATTCAAATCTTAATCATTTTCTCCTATGAGACCGACCCTCTCTATACTAATAAATTTACCTTAATTGGTTGTTTTTCCGTTAACAAGAGGTTAAACTCTAGGAACAACCCCTAGTGAATTGGAATGTCGAACGACGTGTATCAATTTTGGCATCGTTGCTAGGGACAACATATTTGTTTTCTCAAACCCCAAAGACTTTTGAACAAAATTTTTTTTGCCTGCTGAGTCCCATTACGATAGTGCTAGTCCTCCTTTTGCCGAGTTTCCATTCTGACAGTCTATTTTTTCTGCATCTGCTTCTAGGTGTTCATTATAACTGTGCATGTGACGCTCGCAAAAGTTGATTCTGCATCGCCATATTTTCACCTAGAAATAGAAAGAACTTTTTACCATTTAAAATGAAAAAATCGTCTTATGATGGAAAAATAAGAGGTGACCCATAGGATTGAGAAGGCCCTTAACTTCTCATGGAGGCTATGTTGGTTGAACAGGAAACCCATGATACCATGATACACGAGGCTGAATGACAAAAATAATTGAATGACTTCTTAGCCCCTAAGATCGCCTATGTACAACATCTCGTGGAGCCACCTAACATCACAGCTCCACAATTCAAGATCTAAACTCAATGGATCATGATGTTTCAAGCCAAGTCATTTGTCGATAATAAAGGCAATAATTGTTAGGACCACCTCCAAATATTTTCTGATCTATGTTCCTTACATAAAATCCCAGGCATTTTCGAGGACACCATATGACTTAAATTGTTCAAATACTCTCTTTCTAGCCAAACTAGTAGCTAGTATAATGCCATGGAGGAGATCATTTCAGTAAGGGATGTGCTCCAATCCAAGTTTCTGGGGAAATATTATCCTTGTTCTCTCACTCATGAAATAGGGGACAAATTACCCAAATTGGAATGGCCCTAGGTGAGACCTTAGGAGAATCTTGGGAGAGGTTTAAAGACCTTCTCTGTCATTGACCCAACCATGATATTCCCCAAGCCCAACTTATCAAAATATTATACCTTGGTGTTGACAACAACACCAAAGTCTTTCTCGATTCCTCACTTGTAGGAAATTTTATGTTTTAAAATCTAAATAGTGCTCAGAAGGTTGTTAAATGTAGTTCTGAGGCCCAAGCACGATGGGGGACTGGTGGGGTTCTCAAGGTATCTCAAGATGAGGAGAATTTTGACATTAGAGATATTACTGAAAGCCTTAAGCTCCTTGTTGAAACATATTCACATATGGTCTTCCTTTAATGGCTATGAAAGGAGGGGACAACCTCAAAAAATCAAGGCTATAGACTCTCTCTATGGTATATTCCAAGGGTATGATCACACTGCCCAACAATGTCAACTTCTCTATAATGTTCCCATGTAACTGAAGGTTGGACAACAAATGGAGAACCTCAAATCCATCCATAGTATACCCAGTCAAGCTTATTATAACCCGAATCAATATAGAAATTACACTGGGTTCCAATATAGAAACCCGTTGGGTGTTGAAAATGATCCCCAACAAAGAACCCTCATCCTCAAGCCAATAGTGTAAATCATCCAACACCAGACTTTCCATATAATAAAAACCAGAGGGATTTTGGGAACCATGGGAATTACATGGGTAATTTCCAAAATTGTGGCCCATATCAAGGGCACCAGTATCACAATTTGAACCAACCACCACCACAAATGCAATAGAATGCCCATATTCCCTCTATTGATGATAGAATAGCTGCTTTAGAGCAGATCATTCTTTCACAATAGGCCCACCAGAAGGTAATTGATGCTCAATTGGCCCAACTCTTAGCTAACCAAAAAACCCCTGCTAGCACTTTTTTTGGGCAACCAAAAAACAACCCCAAGTATCCTGAGCAACTTAAAGTTGTCTTCACCCATTCTGGAAAGGTGCATGCTTCTCCGCCTCCTATAGAGAAGACTCCTATCATACCTTTAGATTTTGAAGATGATGACACCATAATTGTTGCAAAAGAACCTTTACCAGTCACCCCTACCATTCTTTCCCTTGAAGCTCCCTAAGTGGAAGCTAATGAGCCCAAGATCCCAGTTTACAAGCCTCACCCACCATATCAGGACCACCTAAAATAAACTAGATGAGATTCCCATTCCATGAAGTTTAGGGAAGTCATGAAAAAGATACATGTGAACATTCCTTTCTTCAATGCTCTTGTTGATTGTCTGCCTGGTCTAAGTACATGAAAACTCTTTTGACCTAGAAGTACACCATCGAGGAATATAAGACTGTGAAACTTTCTAGGACTATTTCAAAATTCATTCAAAATAAAATGCCTAAAAATAGAAACACCATGATTCCTTTGGGATTGGGTGTTATTTAGGTGACAATGCATGTAGAAAAGATCTTTCTGACTTAGGCGCCAATATTTCAATCATGCCTTATAGTCTTTGCAAGAGATTTGTATTTGTTTATATGCTTCCCACTGCCATGACCATCCAATTGGCAGATGCATCCATGATGAAGCCTATGGGTTTTTTTTGGTCGGTCAAAAAGTGTGTTACATATTACCAAAACTTTGGGCACAGAGTACCCCATTACATCAAGATAAAAAAAACCTTGATACCAACAAGCTAGTAATCAAGGGAAAAAGAACATAAAATCTTGAACCTGTACATAAGGCTTAGATTCTAAACATACTCGACCTAATGATATGAAGCCTTAAGAAAAGCCAAGCACTCAATAGCATAAAACCACCCACAAAGTATGAGTACAAAGACACTGCAGACGGACCAAACCCCAACATGCCCAAAAAACTAGGGTCTTAGCACCTGCACACAAAATCAAGGCTTCGAGAAACTCCAGGACTCAGTCTAGGTCCAGGACATCAGCAGGAAGCGCGAGCACATCCTGCAAAGCAGCCAGAAACCAAGCAGCAACGTCAACCCCTACTCCTTGATTAGGTCCATCTTGATACTCAAGAAACTGTTGTTATCACAGCAGCACCATCCCAAACACCCAAAGGGTGAGGAACCAATTGTAGTAGCAGCAAACACTCTGCCAACCCATCTATTCATGAAGAAAACCAACACAGCTGACCAGGATGACCCAAAAGTAAAACACCTGCCAACCAGTCCTCCCTCACACATAGCAATAAAACCATTTCCTAAAATTAGTGGGAAGAAGAATAGAGGCAGATAAACTACCGTTGGACACACTGATAAGAATCCAGGCAACTAGACGAGGTAGACATGTTGAAGATAAATAGTCACAAAGAAGGCGAAGGGGAAGCTAGCCTCCTTTCTTCTTCTCCCTTGGTGGCTTTTCTGCTATTGTCCTGTAAAAGAACACCATTTGACGAATCCCTGTGGAGGGGAACCTGAAGCCTATCCAACAAAACAACGAACACCTTCAGAGCTCATCCCTTTCCCAGTCAGAGCCAGGCATTGATGAGGAGACTGGATTGGGGAGCAGAAACCCCCTCTTGGTGTTGCCGGATGAAATTCGGATGGCGCCACAAAATCAAGAGCTAGAAGCCCCTGTTTGCACAGGAGCATTTCATCGAGCACTTGAAGGACGGCCAAACAACAGCAGTAAGAAGGAAGACTTTAGGGAAATGATGCACGATCCCTAAGTGGACTTCCCCTGACTTGGACGCCGGTAAGAAGCAGGGACCAGCTGCTAGGAGCCAGACCGCGCACCGCGTGGAAGGCAACACTGGTAAACCGGATCGCCCCTAGCCTGACGATCCACCCTAACGCGTCGTGGCCCATAGCAACCGAGACCGCACCAGTGTCGGAGATGACGACGACGTCGTGAACCTGTAAACCAAGTCATATCTCAGGGAGGAAGGTGGCACAGGTGCCAGGGTCATAGGAGCAAAGGACATGAGCAACGATAGGGGAAGGCTCATCTCCACTCGTCTCACTTGAATGATAAGGAGTCGATGACTCGAAGGCACCGACCTCGTCAAACCACAGCTCACGCATCGCAGCCCGACCCGCATCTTCCTGGACCGAGAGGGCAACCGTCGGGGCAGCTGGATTGCATCTTGACACTTTTCCTCTAGTAGTAGATCGAAGCTTCAATCACCGTGGTTGATAAGCCAGGGGGAGGACGCGCCTGAGAAGATGCCCCCTCCCCCCAGCGGTGCCGCCGAGTAGAGAGAAGCCTATGGGTATTATTGAAGATATACATATAAAGGTTGGGAAAGACGCCTAAGTTCCATGTGACTTTGTGATCATGGACATGAAGGAAAATCTACATTACCCTCTCATTTTTTGCCGCCCCTTCTTGGCCACTGCTCGAGCCTTGATTGATATTGAGGCAAAAAGCATCCTTTTACGACTAAGAAGGTAGACCCTAGAGTTTAGGGTGTTTAAAAGCATGAGAGGCCCAAGCCTTCAGGAGGAGTTCTAACTCCTTGATTGTGTTGGCCAACACAAATCTATAATCTAGATCTAAGAGACAATATGAAACCAAAGACTACAGGAAGGAACTAAGTTAGCAGTCCAATGTCAAACCATCAAACATGATCCAAAAACTGATTAAGGGCCTCATGTCAATGTGCTCAAGCAATCATGTTTACATGAAAATTAAACAACAAAGTGATCCATACTAATTTAGAAAATCGTCCAGAGATACATAGGTGTCCAAAGAAATTCAATACAGTCACAAAGAGTTAGATATCCTATAGACTTTCCAAACAACTTGACAATAACTAAAAATCTCTAGGGTTTATGCAGGAAGTGTGTTTCAGAAGTGATTACTAGTTCCAGTGATCCATGTTCATTGGCAATGGTCATACCATCTAGATATACATACTATAAACTATTATTGTTGATGAAATTTTGTGAGCAGAAGGGTGAGTTTTCTATTATTGCTTCTCTTAAACAAAGTTTCATAGAAGGTGCAACTGTTGGCACTTGTTCAGTTGTAGCTGTAGAGGAATGGTCCAGATCAGGTATATGGCAACTAAATGTGGCGTAAGAAGTAGAAGATATTGGATATTTTAATGTAGCTTGAGAATAAGATGAACTTTTGTAAACCTTCATACACCAAATTAATTCTAATTTCAGACATTCTTAGTTGGCAATTGGTAACATCCTCCAATGTGCTATCATGAACTCTTTATTTTAACGTCACTGCTCCCCATTCTTTATTTCCTTCATTGTGTTTTACTTTGGAATCGACACTAAACTCCTATCATTTTTCTTATAGTGATGATGCTAAGGTGGTTCATTTTTTTTAATATTCTCATGATAAGGTGTCTGGGTTGAATTTGAAGTGTTCCAATAGTCAGTTGTTCTTTATTAGAAATTTCAGCTATTGTTCGATTTTTAGTAACATGAACACTTAAGGTATTGTTCTGCTAGTGAGGAACATTGTCTTTCCTTTATTCATTTGTCTACGGAAGAAATCTATATGCTCTCCTATCATTGAAAAAGTAACATCTAAGCATGAGTCGTAGAAGGGGAGACTTCTTTCTATGGTTTATAGGGTGGAGTTGGTTATATTGACTTTGTCATCTTATCATATATTTTGACCTTTATCCTTTCCTCTTCATACATCTAATTTTTAGGAGGTAGAAGGTATTTTCAAATTATTTATTTGGGGGAGCATAATAAAGAAGAAGCATATGCATATGGTTTCTCCATAAAGTATTTGTAAGGAGGACTCAAAATTAGATCTATTATTGAATGGTCCACTATTAGTTACCTTAAAAAATTTAGGGGATGTAGTTAGTGATGAGAACTCCTTTTGTGTGACATGTTTACACAAGAAGTATGTTTGTTATGAGTCTATTTGGTATGTGGATTGTAAGCATAGTTCATCCTGGCTTGGGAGGAAGTTTGTTAAGGACATGCACTTGCTGAGTAAACCCATTCAAATCAATGTAGGGAGTGGTGATATGTTCCTATTGTGGGAGATTTGTGGTATCCTGGGGGCATATTTTCCTCGAAATTCTTCAAAAGTGGCTTTTCTACGGAGTTGGTAAAGGAGAAAATTCAAAATCAATACTCAGATTGCTAATGGCAAGTGGAATTTTCCATTAGTGTAGTGTTTTAGTGAAGCTATTGCCTTTTTTAATAATCTACATGACCATCTTACTCTAAAGACCATATTTTATTGAAATGTAAAGAAGAAATCATAATAAGGGATGTCGGGTATTTAGCTAGATCCAAGTCTCCATTTGTATCATGGGTTAAGTGGATTTGGTCTAGATAAATTTCCATATGATGTTATCTTCTTCTCTAGAAATGTTTTTTGAGTAGGCCTCTGACAGTTGATATTATGATTTTTCTTTGCTTTGCTTGTACCTTGAGGTCTATTTTGTGCTATCATGTTCATGACCATTTATTTCTTAATTGTCATTTTTTAATCTTTTGCTAGATTTAATACTAATTTTGGGTTTAATTCAAGTCCATTTGATGTTTTTCTAGATTTTTTTGTGTACACCCAGTCTTCAGTTATAGTAGAAATTCCCATCTACTCTTTATGCATTCTCTTCTTCCAGCTTCTTTACCTCCTTCAGGTATTCCTCCATGAGCCAGTCCAGATAGGCCCTGAATTCACTCTCTTCCGCTCCCTCCCTGAGTATCCTCTTGATCATATTATTTGTGAGCACATTCTGATTTCTTGACTTATACATCACTTGCATTGATACACTATTTATTAGTATCATCTTAATTTCTCTTATGAGGTTTCTTAAGATCGTAGGATCAACATACCCGTTTATGTACTCAGCTGCTAACTTTGAGTCAGTCTGAACATAACATCTCATGTCATGTTCATACATTCCTCTTCTACATCCCATGAGTAAATCTTTTAACTCTCCTTCTAGTGGGTCATCTCTGGCACATTTAATAGTTCTACCCTTTATCCATCTCAAACTTATATCTCGTTCTATGTAGCCAGCCATGGTGGTCCTTGTTCTTAGACTAATAGTTTCATCTATTATTATTAGTATCTCAACATCACGGGGCAGGTTAACTTTAGGCTGTGTAGTATTCAATTTTTGGCTTGTTTCAAATTCGCATGCTTGGTCTCTTCAACTAAGGCCTTTATGCATAAAAGCAGTCAATTTTTGTTGGTTATCTTCTTCTGGAAAATGTGCTTGTTTCTTGCCTTCCACGGGATCCAACAACAAACAGCAAACCATATTTGCCAATCGTCTTTTCCTTTGTTACTGCTTAAGTTGTCTTCCATCCACTGTCTTAGGTTCTTGTTGAACAAGTTTGTCTCCTTCCCTTGAGAAGTAGTATTCCAATTCTCCATGCTAACCAGATAGTCTCGAACAACATGCATCTTTGTTTCCTCCGCTCTTCCACACCTTTTACACAGTGGCGTGTCTGTCATTCTACTCATCCATCTTAAAGTGTTAGTCATTAGTCTTTCTTGTTTCAATATCCAAAGGAAACTTTTCACTTGGTTAGGGATGTTCCTTTCCCACATGCATTTCTAATTTTCCTCTATTTGTTTTTCTTTATCTGTCAGTAATAGATAGTATGCGGATTTGGTCATGAACACCCCATGGTTATGAAGCTTGCACCGATATGCATCCTCTCCATAACTTATTCAAGTGGTATCAGTCTGCTTATTTCTTGGCATTTCTCATCTTCAAACCAGTGCTTGAAAAATTCAAAATCTCAAGTTCCATCATCTAGTATAGTTGATTCATCCTTCATATCCCTCCGTTCATTCAAAATGATTTTACCATGCTTCAACCTTAGTTTCTCTCCATTCCCAACCCAGGCATCATCTCACATATTTGTGTGGTTTCCCCTGGCAGCCACTAAGGCCGAGTGTGCCTTTATAATCGACATCTTTCTATGAATGGTTCTCCAGATGACTGAACACTCAGATGAATAGCCATTTTTTCTTTTGACGCGGGTGATGTGGTACTGACCCCTGACTTGGTGGCTCATGATTGGGCCAAGTCATGTGGTCGGTCCTCTCCCTCTCTCTCTTTCTCTCTCGCGAGTATCTTGTTGATGTGGCTTTTTGGTGATTTGTGATTGGCCAATTTTTAAAAAATCATATCTTTTGCTCGGGTTGTCCAAAAATTAAAGTAAGATATGTTTTGGAGTCATAAAAATGTGATCTTTCGAGTAAAAATGGTTTCAAGGTCTGATTTCAAGGTTTATGGAAGGATGATTTTTGGAAAATGAATTTAACACATAAAATCCATAAAAATTACAACTTAATCACAGTAACTCTAAAATTCACATAAAAATATTTTCTTGATCAGAAGAACCTAATAAGTTGATTGATGAGATTATTAGAGTCAAAATTAGAGTTTTTCTAAAAAGGTCCAAAATTAGGGTTTCTCGTCATTAAGATGCATTATGTATTCTAATACATGTTAATAAATTGAAATAGGGAAATTTGAACTTGGGATCATCTAAAAGTGGTGAAAGTTGGTAACTGAACTCAATAAGAGATGTATGTGCATCCTTACACCCTAAATTGGGATATTTGCAAACCTAACCCTAATTTCCCTAATGAGGCATTGTATGAACCCTAATCTCTCTATTATTACTTCTTTTTCTATATTTTCCTCAAAATAAGTTTTAATATTCTATTTCTTGGGTCTTGTACCCCACTACCTTATTTTAATTATATGGTGCTTCTACTTGCCATAGTTTCCCTTTAGCATGTTGATTTTATTAGACTATTTAGCTAATGTAGTTGTACTTTTGTAAAACCACCCATAGATAGGGCATGTATTATTTTGTCATGGGGAATGTGTTATTCTCCCCCTTATAAAATTGTTGTAGGTGACATGAATGTGTTATTCTCCCTCACCTATTGGTTGCAGTTAGGTAGGTGTCTCAATCCTACTTAGTTAAGGTAGTCAATATTAATCGTGCATGCAAATCCTTACTAATTTCTTGTTATGGCAAGCATATATTTTATTATGCCTCATACTCTTGATCTCTTCATCTTATGATGAAATGTTAGACTTTTTTTTTTGAAGTCATGAAATGTTAGACTTTATTTTCATATTATTTCTTTACCTTTCTCTTATTCCTCATTTGACACATACCATGTTTCCTTCTCTTTCCAGGTGATCCCAACCACCCAGGCCTAGGATCAACATGCATAGTAGGAGCATGGAGGACCAGCCTAGGATTAAGAGAAGGAGTACATGGCCTTTAGCATGAACCCAACTCATGAAGTTGATATTTGGAGACAAACTTGATATGGTTTAGATTTCCCTCTACCCAGATACTTATGTTGTAATATCCATGTAAACCCTATATAGGAGATGATGATGTACCTTTGTAAATCGAATATAGTCATTACTTTTATTCCACTACTATACAATTTGGTCTTTTATATACCATTATATAAAGATTTGAAAATTTTACACCTATTCCAACATACCTTTTGAGTATGTTTGGAATGGATATTTTATTCTTCAAATTTTAGTAGGGAGTGGACCCCCTCTGGGTCCCATTATTTACAATTGATTATTAATAGAAGTCAATTCCACTTATAATATTTTTTTTCAGTATTGAGATAATGAATAAACTTAGTAATATCCTAAGAATGTTCTAACTCGATGACTTATGGTTTGGATTGAGGATGTGAGCATGAGGTCGTATGTATAATAAGAGTACTCATTCTTGTTATGCCCCTAGTTGGTTATTATTGTGCTTAATATAGGACAACAATAATGTACAAGATTAGCATGCATGGTAAGTGATGACTATGTCTCTTAAGTCATGATATTGGACATCAAGCCAGATTTATGGGTACTTGTTAGAGAAAAAGTTGTACTGGACCAATCCAGCTTGAGATTGTCACATGGAAATCATGTCAAAGTCACATCTCAATGTAACATTGGTGATTGCGATTATTAGACCTGAAGTCACTACAATAACACATGTTGTTCTGTGTACTTTGACACTAACCCAACATGCTCTGAAATACATGTTGTCAAAGAGGTGATGATTAGGTGCACTATGACACATAGGGCAAATTGTGAGTTATGAAAATGGATTTTTTCCGTCCTTTGGAGTGATATCCCCGACCGGTTGATAAGTGAGACTATATATGGCCATGCTCATTTGAGCCAATCAATGACATTGAGCTCACAATACCTTGAATAGTCTGCTCTAGTTCAAGGAACGAGATTGAATGTTAAGAGGAAGACATTCCATGCCTTAGTTTCCATCTGGATATCTGTGACAAAGTGATTATATGGTCACAAAAACATTGATCACTTTACATGTTATAGTTAATCTTCAATTCATTCCTATTACTTGGTTCCAATGATGTGTGGCTAGTTAATATGTACTTGTGTTATTTTCAAAATCACTACCAACATAATTAGGGACCTTTCGGACCACACGTATATGGATGCATAAGAGAATTGAAGTTTGCAATCAAACATATAATTAGAATGGTTTTAAATCATAGACAGATGATTAACCTTCTAATCAAATGGCCAAAATTTCTGATCAGTCGATTATATTGATTGGGTCAATGGATCAATTGATTCCAATTGGTCCACTAAGTTTTTTAATGGACAAACATGATTGACCAATCAGTCAACTTGGTCGAATGATCATGATGTAACAAAGGAAAGTCGCACATCAGAAAGCAATTCAGATGTGAATCTGAACCGTTCATATCAGCTGATGAACAACATGATCGAGCGATCAAGGAGTGTGATCATATGATCAGGAAACATTATCGAATGATCATTATCCAGTCTAAATTTTTAGCATAAAACTATTTTTAGAATTGTGATTAAGAAAGGAATTTGAATTTGACTTTTCCAAGCCCATAACTCTCTTATATAAATAAGGCATGTCCCAAACTTGAGAAAACTTGTGAGATACGTTGACCATCAAACTTCCTTCTTGGAGAGAGGAAGAAACTTGAAGGACTGCTTCCCAATATAGGAGAAGAAAAAGAGTTATGGGACGCCTCGCACATCGAAAACTCATGTTCATATTTGAATTGGTGGTCAATGTGGTGCACCATGTTCTTCCTCATCTGTGTGAATAGAGTAGAGGCTAAGACACACATGAGGAGGCTTACATAAGCTATTCTAAAAGAAGAAAATCGTACAACATCTTGGTGGCTAATCCATATCTCTTTCTTATCTATATAGATTTTTTTGGTGGCAATTCTGGATCTAGATCTAGAAAATTGTGTTCTTCACTGACATAAACACGTCTAGTTGTTGGAAAACCAGTGTGCACAAAGCTATCAACTTTATTCCTTCTTATTTCTTTTGTTCACTGATATTTTATAGTTATGACAGATCCTATGATTGGAGTATAAAGGGAAGATTTTTTTGTTATTCCTCTCAGCTCCCTTCCCAAAAACATAATAGGAAGATGCTCTCCTCTTGATTCACATTTTGTGTGAGAGGAATAATAGGATCTTCACTAGTAATAAGAATGTGATCATTATTGTTTTATCTCTTACCTGAGAGATTTATGATCCATGTACAATTGATAACCTTGTTTGTCTTTCCACTTATGTACAATTCAATTCTTTTCCATATTCTATTAGATTTCGATGTGTTGCTACATTGTTTTTGAGAAAAAAGAGATGATTAGTCCTTTCTACTGATTAAAAAATCTCAAATTTTTCCAAATTTTGTTTCAACCTCTTCATCATGTCCATTTCTCTAATATCCAAATATCCCCAAAATTGATTAGAAACTTATAATCAATAGGTCAGTGAACTATAAATTTTATTAGGTCCAAACTAGAAACTGTAGGTGTCAAATTACATATTCACCCCTAGGATCATTAAACACGCATATCGAAATAAGATGGGCTTAAAGTTATCTATCTTAGGTCTATATGTCTTATTCATCTCATAATATAATTTCACTGACACCATTATATTCACATTACAAGGTTTGAAATATTGGAGTGTGCACATGTACTAGTTTAAGCCATTTGAACTTAACCTATATAAATGTGAAATGTCCAACATATACCTATATTAGAGTGAGATGTCCAACATATACTTAAGTTTATAACTTTAATAAGTTCTGCATAATTTTTTAATAGTAATCATACTCATGTTATTTTGTGCTTCATATGTGGTCAAGTTTAAGCATAGTTTACATTTTCTATTTTTGGCTAAGACATTTTGTGATTCTACTAGAATGTCAACAACTGGGAATTGGCTTCAATACCAAGTATAGTTTTGACTCATTTCAAAATCTTTTTTTTATTTGGATACATATCTTGTCTAAAGTAATACGTAAATTTTGTTACTTCCTCTAGGTAACTCAGATAGACGTGCGGTGAAGTTTCTACATTTTATACATAAAGAAAGTAGACAAGGGGAATGATGTAGAAAAAAAATTATGATATGATTTCAATAATTGCTTCTTGGCATCCTATCGTTAATATAAACATAGAATTCTAAGTTATCTACTTAGGCTTTTATCTTGTGGATAAGAGGTGAAATTAACTTCTGAAGTCAATTATGAAAATTTGAGAGGCCATGATATCATTATAACAATGTTCCTATATATCTAGCCGTGGAAGAATCATTTCTTTGTTAGTGAACGTGCCTATAAATATCAAACTCATTGTTGGATTGTGTTTTGATACACATATATTGCTGAAATCTTTAATGGTACAGTCGAGACATATTTTTTGGATATGCCAACTCTAAATAATTTAATATAACTGCTAGTGAAAGTAGAACGAGAAGCCCCCATATTATAAGAAGCATTTACTTGTGTAAGTAATACTCTAGCTAAAGCATTCCCCTCACGGGAATGTATCTCCCCGTAGAAAGCGCAAACAAGTGCTGCTTTACTTTGTCTAAAGGTTTTAACGCATTAAATACCTGGGAATGCCCCGTCTCCCACTAGCTAAGAATTAGAATAATGTTGTTTTCAAAATTTTAGAAATCTAACTGGGGTTACATTTTTTAGCTCTAAGAATGTCGAACTAGCTCATTGAAACATAGACTAGTTACACGAATTTTAAATTGTGTCCCAGCAACACCATCTTTTTTAGTAGAAATTCGTTTAGGACCTCATATGCTACAAGAAGGGCATGGGAAACGTTTAAACCATGAAGCATATAGACGTGTTTTCATTATTATTTAGCTTACGTAGGATAGGTTTAGCCTATCTGGTATGATCTTGAATAGAATGTATATCAAAAACTACATGTAAATGGTATTTAGTCATGATGAAATGTATTTCTATTTGTATAAATCATGGTGATGAATGTGATGTTCATCTCACGTTAAACGTTCGCAAAATAAAATAAGTTATGAGCATCCTTAACGACCTCATGTCATACATTCAGCTAAACTTTTTCGGAGAAGTGACCATTGCGTCATTGGGAATTGGAGCCTTGTCGCATGTAGCCTTCACAAGAAGTATGTCAATATCCTTTCAAGTTACCACCACACATGTGTCTTCCTTTTGAGCTTCATTTACTATGGAAAGATATTGCAATTGCATCTTGTACCAAAGTGATTCCATCATTCAAACCACCAATAAACAAATTAGTACAATATGTAGTAAAGTGATACTTCATTTGGCTTTCATCTAAGAATTGGATCAAATCAATCCCAAGATCTTACTGAAATGGTTGACTCCTCATTTTAGGAATACTTGTCAGACTCCAAGTTTCTTTCCCTGGCTTTCACACCCATAAGATTGTTTGTTTTTGCCTTGAGAAGTTTTCTTCTTGTTGATACTGTTGGTAGGGTGTCAACCTTCCTCTATTTAATATTTCCATAGAGGTTTCCAAACTTTTTTCATATTCTATTTGACAAGCTTTGCTCGTATTAGCCTCTTCATTGTTATGTGCTTTGGAGCGTGATAAATGCACTATTATTTGTATTTTGTAGACCGCTACTCCTAATTTCGGGTTTGAATAACTTGCTACTTGTATAATGTTCCTTTATTTAGTTACTGTTTTCATAATAGATTACTCTTCATGACTTTTCTTATTTATGTGAATGTTCAAATAGAGTGGCATTTTTAGTGAGAGTAACAACAAACTGTTGTGACCATTATTTTCCAAAATCAAGCTAGTTCATGCAACGAATATAAAATGGAAGCCCCGTGCAGCATAGAGAGAATCTAAAAAACCTATAACTTGAGAGAATTCGAGGTGGTTGGGCAGATGAAGAGTCAACCTCACCAGTGGTGACAATCATAAAGAGGTGAAGTCCATGGCGTGGTGTCGCATTTCAACTATTTCATTTACATTGTCTCCCAATGATATCGTGTTGTAAAAGTCGGTCCTGGACCCTAGTTATGGTTGGGTATACCTTATATCCAGTGTGGACTAGCCATCGCCTAAATTTGCAGGCTATCTGTTCTCCACGTTGCCTCTTGACAAATTACATTTGCCCTTATTTCAGTGTTAGTTTGCTTCTCAGTTCATGCCCTTTCCTAACCAATAATTTAACACCAGCAACATCTAGATGGACACAAGGGTTTTTATGACAACAAATGAACTTGTAGAATTGGACTCAACGTTTCTACTGAAGAAGTATCCCACCAGAGTACCAAAGTCGAAGTTCCTCATCATGAGTGGATAATATCAAGTTCCTTGTTGCTAGCCTAAACACCAATAAAGCTAAAAGTGTTGCATTTAAAGCTAGTTTGGTACGATGCGGTACCGGTTCCTAGCATCTAATTGTTACGATTTTCATAATAAATTTTGTTTGGTACGGTGCGGTTAATGTTTTTTGTGGAATTCCAATTCGCAATTGTTCCGCAAAATGAGCCGAAAGCATAACTTTTGTCCTGCGCCTTGTTTCCGTGCTGTCGGGTGTAGTAGCCCAGGTTGACAAAAAAAAACGTTAGTCACCGCTCACGCAGCATATAGCTGTCTCTTGCAGTGGGGGCCACGGAATGCCTGACTGGTTTGCAGGGCCGAAAGCTGAACCCATCAACTTCTTGAGCTGCTTTTTTTAATAAATGCTCACGAACTATTAAATATTTGTACTTTTTAAGTTACCTCCACGTTGGTTGTTTAAATTTAAGTTACCTCCACGTTGGTTGTTTAAATTTCATATATTAAATATTTGTACCTTTTAAAACCCACTTTGTACCTGCCAAATGGGCCCTTAGCATTCACATCCTCATTGCAGCAAAGAGATGCAGCAGAGGCCAGAACGTAGGAAGTTCCAAGATAGGTTCTCGCGATCCATACATGGACATTCTAGGGGAAATGTGAGGGATAGTAGAGACATCACGACTTTGGAAATAAGTGGAAACCACGTCAACGACAATAGCCACAAATTGGTAAAGTGCATACGCCCTCGACATCCAATAGGTTTGAGCTACTATCCATTAATGGCAAGTGCCAACTGAAACATTATATTACAGGGTTACGGGAACCGCCCTTTTATACATGCGAGTTTCAAGCAAAACACAAATGAAAGATCGCAATACCCTTTCTTACGGCCCGTGTAACAAACTCTCCCACTAATTAGGGCATGTTTGGTTACCTGGATTTTGCCGTATTGGATTGTATTTTGGACTCCAGTTCAGCAAATTTTATGTTTGGTTTGCAGGATTAGAGAAATGAGCTTAATCCCAGGATTTTCAGACATAATAGGAATCCCGTATTTTGGTCTCAATCAAAATTCTCCCGGACGCCAAAATCCATCATGGGCAAGATGATAGACACGAAAAAAATAAATTCCACACTTACAAAATCCAGCAAACCAAATATAAAATTTTACTTTGCGGAATTTTGAGAATGCAGCATTTCAATAATACAGGATGGACAGAATAGAAGATTTCAGTAAATCCTGCTAACCAAACGTGTCCTAACAGTAACAAGTCACCCTGCTTCGGAGCAAGATGATTGTTCCGATTATAGCTAGTCTATCTATCCTTGCCTCCGGGCCTCCGGCTATAGCCCAACTTTGTTCAATTCTTGCCCATCATGATCAGCATCACAGCCTGGGCAAATGTCGTCAAGCGCATTCGCAAGAGAACCTACCAAAGATGATTGTATGATACTTTCTTCGTATTCATATTCACATATCCCGCGTCGGTGTCCTACCCAACTTCCCAAGCAAGATGCAAATTGGGAATGACATCCGGACCCAGGATCATGCTGTTGCGTCCTAAGCTAAATTCTACCCGACTCCCCAAGCCGAGAAGAGCATCCCGGGTCATGCCTTGACGAGATAAAATCTTAACGAGTTAGACACTAGTGGTGATCACTTTGGCGACACGGATGCCAATCATGATTACCTTCGTCATGACCAAGATGAGTCGTGATCATATATTTCAATATAGGATATAGGGGAAGACTTAGATTAATCATGCCTTTCTGATTGCATTGCAATTGTTAGCAAATGCTCTTCACAAAATTCATGTAAATAAATCATACGATGTACAGGCAAAATGTAAATCTATCTTTTACGGCTCCATATATACTTGTATCAACAAAGTAGACACGTAAGCCTTAACTGTTGTAGCCGATAAGTTGCTCACATATGTTGATTTTATAAAGAAAAGTAATACCGGTACCTGGAAATACAAACTAAAACACTCCCGATTAACAGTACAATAATAGATCATTACTGACAGGAAATAGTTCATCTTTTTGGATACTTTTGAGTAGTATTCTGTGTACGAACTGTACATACTTTGTATACTAATTCTCATATATTTTTTTGACAAAAAATTACACATAATTATCCAACAATTTAATCACAACAAAACAATAGTATGCGATGATCTAATTTTTTTTGTACTCTAGATCATACTATGCGTGCTATCCATGTATAGTGTACGTACTTTTTTTTTGCATAATTGTGAGCTAATTACTCAATCACAGCACAATTTCCTGCAACAGCCAACCTTTTTGTCTACTTAACTATTATATTTGGTGTAATATCCATATATGTTGTGTATATTTTGTTGTATACGTGTGTACTTTTAATTTGTGTATATCGTTAAATGTTAAAAGTGGGTCAATGTACAATGGGCGTTGTATAATGCCTTTTTTAGTAACCTTCACAATAGTATGGTCCTAAACAATGATGATATTCCATGATGATGGCTTACTTTAGAACAAGTGGTTTAATTAGGTTTTTGCCTTGGAAATGTTCATTAGTTTCATCTTGTTAATTATTTGACACATTTATCCTCCTTTATGTCTTATTGGCTCAAAAGGTTAAGTCTTATACAAGTTGGCCATCCATCGTCTCAACTACCACAATCCTATCAATTGTAGTAGAAGAAGATCCGCCACGATTAAGAACCTATTGGTAAGTAGAATTGTGAGGGTTTTCTTGCTCATTTCTCTCTTTAATATGATTTCAAGGTGATAGCATAAAAACGAACTTCGTGTCTACCAAGTGTTGTTTGGTAGGTTAGAGTGAGTCGGTGTTAAAGATGTTGCTAAGAGGGGCCATGTTGGACAGTTCGATGCTTATATTGCAAGAACTTCCTCTAACACGAACACTAAGAGTGTGGAGGTAGAATTATTATGTCCATGTCAATAAATCACACACATTAGTGAGGCTTACTGCAAATTGCAACTCCTATCTAACACCACACTTCACAACAACTCCAAATTCCAATCATATTTTAGATCCAGAATAAGAGTCGTTTTCTCTTTTGCATCTTGACGAGTATCGAAAAGGAGGTCATTCCATCTCATATTTAGCCTCCAAGTTATCTTTGGTTATTGTTAATCAATAAAGACGTAATTAGCACACATTGAAGCTACTAACACGGTTGAACACACCTTTCTCCCAATTGTTCTCGCAGCAGCGCACTATGCAACCTCGTCTAACAAGGGTTGTTGGTTAATCTTACATTTTTAAAAGTTTAACCAAACTCTCATTTCTCGAGTCAAATTGGTTTGCCTCATTTACCATAATGCATCTTCAAGGACAATAGGCATGCTACTCATGTTGCTTCAAAAAACTTAATTGCACATAATGTCGTGTCCTCAATCCTTTTCACTTCAATGGATCCTATGAAAGGAAAAGAATTCTTTTGATGCACTTGTAAATTGGGAAAATAAGGCTATGAAATAGTAACATGACTAGCTATGTTGTTATAGCTTACTGTCGACTTCTTGTTTGTAGATTTTTATATTTTAGTTCATTCCAATCTGAACTGTCCGAAAGTCAGATATATTCATTTCCAACTTTTTCTAAGACAATTGCAGCCATCATCTAGGTTGGGAAGTGAACCCAATGTTGTTGGCATGGGTTTCTTCTCCTCAACAAATCATTTCCTTACCCAACCAAAAGTTGGCCATTGGGGCACTTACCAATACTTTACCACGACGCTTACCAAATTTACCTTCTAAACACCTAGAAGGAATATAGCCATGCCTATACAGGGTTGACTGCATAGAACGCCATTGTTTAAGTACGTATAACTATGTTGCCCAATTAAGATGATAAAAATTGCAGTATGTCAGGTTCTCAGGAACGAAAGAGCCTTTTCTATTAGATTTCATTTATCAATGTGTTCAGCGACCATCCTTGAGTGCCCGTGGACTTTTTGCTTGCATGCAAAGGCCGCAACCAAATTTTCAGTGATCGACATTTCTTTATTTGAAATGACTTGGGATGTCGTACAGTTTTGTGCCCCTTCTCCATTGCCACAAAGTAGGGTGGATGTGATCGAGTGCAAGGAATGACAAGTTCAGCGTGAGCTGGAAAGCAATGTGTTATCGTGTTGTCTCCCAACTTGCACCTATATTTATTGCAATATTTATATACAACGGTATAGATTGACTAACCGAGTATAAATGAAAATTAACATCTTCAACGATTAACTAGTAATGCATACTGCCAGATCGTTTATCATAGTGACCAAACTACTTGAAAAATAGACATACGAATGTCAAGTGTCAAAGAATTGCCATGAAAAAATGTTGCGTTAAATAAATTGGTGAAACCAGATTTAAAATTTGGTTCAAATCAACATAGCATAGAAATCCAAATCAAGTCCAATTACTAGCTAACTACCATTAGGTTCATGAGGCATCACATCAGAACAATAACACAACTGCATCTGCATGAAAGAAAGCACCAGACCACAAAAAGTTAAAAGGCAAATCTAAGCATCCACACCTTTTTAAACTACCGTCAAAGATAGACATGGAGCCCTGCCAAGTTAAACTAACTAGGTTGATTAGAGCACTAGTGTGCGCGTTGGAGATTAACAGGAGGCTCTTGACCATTGCTGCAAGAGAAACATTCAATATCATTGTTCAGTAAATATTTTTTCCAGAAGGAATATTCCAGTAAAAAATAAACTCAAATTATACAGGTGTAGCTTTCCAAACAAGAAGCTGGTTCGAAACCAAAAACAAAATCCAAACAAAAGAAAAGGATCATTAGCCACCTTATAATTTGTGGAAACATCAGCCAGCCCCTAGCTACTTTTCTGAAAGCAGTAATCCTCAACTCGAATAGGAAGAACCACACATTAATGAAGATAAAATTCTAGCAATGTGTCTTATATGTAACAATGCAACTCTACTTACCAAGAATCTTCCCTACTATACATGAAAGAAACACATCCACTAAAGTCTTATACAGACATGTCGAACATTTTAGCTGCGTCCCATCTCACTTGTCTGCACAGAATGGAGTTGAAATACGCATGACCTCTAACAAACACCATATGATACTGATGCATGGAAGCTTGTCGAAAATTTATCTAGACGTTTGGCTCGGCTAAGAAATTTGGAATTCTGGAATTATGTTGAAAATTCGGTAAATTACAATCAAAGTGCTGTAAAAGTAACGTAAAGTAGCGGAAAATGTCCGGGGGAAAACCAGATTCATATACATGTGTGACATATACATATATACATATCTTTATACTCAAAACACATACATATCTACATAGCCACAGATATATCACACACATAAGTACTAAAGTTATACATATATACACACATATAGTATAAAAATTACTCATGCATTTATACGCATACACATGTATATCTTACACATACACAACTGTGTTACCAACATATACATAGATATATTACACCAATATATATGTACATATATGTGTAAGACAGTATTTACACAACTTTATCACAGTCTTCCACAGTACAGAAGGGGGGGATCTAGAAAATGTATCAAATATGAATAAAAATAAAACACATTAATTTACAATATGTGAATAAATTGTATTGGTTGGGAAACTGGACTTATCAGACCGTCACATACAGCTGGGAAAAAATTTGTAAAGACACTTTTTCAAAAAAAAAAAATGGTAGTTATCGTGACACTACTTGTATCTGAACAGACTTTAGCAGCCTCCCATCTCGCTCGTCTGCAGAAAATAGAGTGCAACCATGCATGGCCTCTAATAAACACCGAATGGTATTCATGCATGTAGGATTTACACACATGTATACAAACATACCCACATACATATGTATCTATGTATTCACGCATATATTACACACATATGCATACAAAAATAACTCTTATAGCCATATATATATATATATATATATATATATATATATGACTATGTGTGTGTCTATATAGTTTATACACATATAACTATATGGGATTATATACTTATATATATATATATGGATTTTACATATATATATGGGATTATGTAAATATATTTATACGTACACCTTGGTACAATCTGAGGCTTACAACTCGACCGCCTTCAGGCTTATGCCTCGCTGAGACAAAAACGCCTCGATGCGCCTCACGCACTTTAAAACCTTGATAAAGGCTAGGACCTAGTCAACTTGATTGATAAATGCTAAATTGTCCAATAGGAGTATGCAGACAAAGAAGGAAGCCTTAGAATATTATTTATGGACTTAAGCAAACTCCTTGTGCTTAGTCTTAAATACTATTTACAAAGCGGTCTAGGCAGTCGCTTAAACGATCCAACCCTTTAACTGCCTCAATTAGCCTTAGGTGCGTGACTAAGCAAGTTGATCAACGACGCCTATCCAAGACCTGACCGAGCAATTGAGCACCCAAGAGCTTGCATTCAACTTTGATTTGGGTGTCATTGCATGTGTGGGACTGCTTTTGGTGAATAAGCATGGACTAGGCCCATTTTAGGATAAGCTTAACTAGTTGTGGTTCAGCTCGTTAGTGTAATGCTATGCAATGCTATACTACTACATAATATTTATATAATTTAATACCATTGTACCGTATAACTAAGTGTGTGCTTACATACTATACAGCCATGTTTAAATGTGCATCGACAAAAATGTACAATACTACCATACCGTATATTTTATGTACTTACAATTACATGTACATAAGTAATCTAATTTTGTGCTGCTGTTAGATTGTTACAGTGTAATACCTTGTAATAGTTTACTAATTTACAACCCTAAGTCATTAGTGTAATATCGTTGTATAATACAAAGAGATGTGCAAATATATCGTAATGGCATTATAAAACTACTCTAGAAAACTATAGTATTGCATAATAATAAGTATGTAGCAATATTAACTAAAATATTGTGTATCAAATATAATACTAAGTACAGTAAAAATAACTATGTACTTAAGCATTAAAGTATTATATTTGATTGCATCGTTCTATACTATTTTGTATGTTTATTGTTTGTATTAATGCGTACTATATGTATTATATTTCAGCTTTTTCTCAATCATAGATGATATTTGTGGTAATTTTAATTTCATGAGATGTTTGAAACATATAAACTACAGATTTGTCAGTATTCTACATATGCTCTACTTGATGCTCTTCCGCAACATATACTGCATAATACATTTCCAAATCATGAACGGGTCATTAGACCTCAAATATCCCCCCTGACATAGGAAGAGCAAATGTTAGCAACATGTGGTAACTTACCAAAAAAATGTCCTAAATTAAACACTGAATGCCCAGATGTATTACTAGTTACCAATTTTCTCCAATAATTATCAGACAATCTAAGTATTTGTATATTGTTGAAAATCAAATGTGAACAAAATGAATAAAGTTTATTGCATGTCTAAAGTATATATGTCTCGTATAAAGGAAGAGTATATACTGGTAAAACATGGTAGTTGAAAGAAATTGACCTAGACTAGAACTAAATGTCCAATACCATTTACTAAATCATCTCTCTTGTTATTTATTATCTGACATGTCTAAATACCGTTAAACATTAAATGTGAATGAAATCAATATACATATTGTATAACCAGGGTACATGCAGTCACATACAGAAGAGTATACTAGCAAAAGGGTGGTATCTTAGCGCAAGGGAGGAAATGTTTTAGATTAAAGATAATTATTAACAGCACTAACCAAGTATTACCACTAATTATATGTTATTAATATCTCTAGATAGGGATGTCAATGAGTCCAGTATGGTCAGGGTAAAGGATTACGGTTACCCAGTTCAGTGTAGCAGGTACAGGTGTATATCCAGGGTGTATGCAGTCACATATAGAAGAGTATGCTAGCAAAAGGGTGGTATCTTAGTGCAAGGGGGGAAATGTTTTAGATTAAGGATAATTATCTAACAGCACTAACCAAGTATTACCACTAATTATATGTTATTTATATCTCTAAATAGGGCTGTCTATGAGTCCAGTACGGTCAGGGTAAAGGGTTACGGTTACCCACTTCAGTGTTGCAGGTGCAGGTGTGTGTGCTTTAGCATTCCCCTTATCCATACCCAACTCACCCAATGAGAAACAGGAGACAAACAGTAATAATATATAATATAACGGGAGTGTAAGGATATATTGGTCCCATTATTACAGATAAAATCAGATAACTGGCGGCAAAGGACAGTACTTTCCGCATTTATTCCTCTACTCCATGCCTCATTATTATCCGGTTAGTCAAATAATGGAATTGAGGAAAGCAGTAAGTCAAACACTGTAGCAATCAAGGTTCTTCTTGAGAGTTTAAACTTCAAAATGAGCTTGACATTCCTATTGTGTAAGCCCGTCTTCCATGAAACTTATGCTCTAGTTGAGCATGCATGATATTTATGTACTAGCTTGAAAGTCTTGACATATATCTATTACTACGCGATTTGTATTTTTAGCTATTTACACTTCTGGCATATATATAATGGTTTATCACTTCACTATCTTCAAAACAATTGCACTCACCCCCAGTGATAATCAACTTTTCCTTTCTCTACAAATTTCTTGGACGTTAGCGTAGATTGTGCTAGTTGCTTGAGGGCTTTAAGAGTGTATATAATCTCAACATTCTGCAGTTTTGCAGAGTCTACATCTCAATGTCCCATGTTTTAGAAAATGGTGATGCCTCATGTTGATAGTTTGTTTGTGTTCAAGTCTAGGTAACCACTAATTAATCCACATAAACATATGCAGTGAAATATCAGACCACACCTCATGTAATTATATACCTATTCAAAATAAGGGACATACTAGTGCCTAATCGCGTAGTCGATTACTCGGTTAAAAAGTTTCATTTGGGCACCTTTCATCAGATTTGGTACATGAGTATGGTTTTACACACTTCTTTTTTCAATAATCAGATTTGCTACACGATGTCAGGGTTTATCAGAGGGTATTATCTGCTATATATCTTATCTTTTTTTTTTCCATTAATATCATGAGGCAGTTAGTTGGCAAGAGAGTGTCAGTTGATGTGGCAGACAAAGTTATGTTTTCGTTTAATATAGGATGTATCTCACTAAAACACAAAACATTTTCTGACCTTAGAAATTGCATGACCGTGTTTAAAATATTATGAGTTGGGATATGAAGCAAGATATTTTTAAGAAATTTATGACCGAAGTTAATGTCACCAAGCCTCAGAGGATGTAGCTGATTTCTTCGGCATGGTTTCTCTTTTGTCGCATGTTCATAGAATTTTACCACAAAATCCTATTCTACCAGCATTCATTTACCCATGACAGCTTTCTTGCTGCTGTCATTGCTAGCAATATTCACACATCGTCGGCATCATGTAATATCATTGTGAGCAGTAAGTCATGTTTATATGGGATTGCCCTGTTATATTAGCCACGTTGACAAAAGTTAAGGCTAGTTTGAATTAAGATACGCACATCACCTTATCAGTGATATAAAGTTTAGTGATAAATATATTAAGAAATTATAGTTTCATATCCTAGTTTGTAAAACTTCAAACATTGTAAATAATTGTTATAATTGGGAAATACCATGTTATTGACGAATGTTACCCTGGAATATAAATCTTGATGCTCAGTAGGGCAATTTTCTCAGTCTAGGGTGCCTCTTATAGTTGTTGTCTTGTCACTCGCATCCTCAATGCCAACCTTGTTAGTGTAAGCTGCATGGATCCTTCACTCACATCATCAATAAAAACTTTGTTGGAGTAGGCTACATGGATCCTTTTTCGATAAACACTGATTTGATTTATATTTCATCCAGCAGAAGAGCATTTTATTAGTCTAGATGTTATTTATGCCCACAGCTTATACCAGCTTTAGGTGTCCCTAAGTTAGTTATTCATATTAGTTATTTGACTGTAGATCAAGTCCAACTTAATCCTAGATTTGATCCCATCAGTTTTTTCCCCCTTCCAGTGGAATTCCTTCGTGCGCCTTAAAATTCAAACTCATTCCCACCATTCTTGCTTCTGTTGCCAAATGTCATTTCGTCATATAGCCTACGGCCCTACCTCAGCCCCTAAACAAGTCAATATGGTGTCAACTACCTCTGTAACTTTTAATAGGCCCCTTCTTAGTAAAAATTCAGTGCCTTAAGATAATCACTTCGTTTGTTTTATTGAATCCCGTATAGTTGATCCTCAAGATTGAGTATTAAGAACATCTTGATAGTTCTTGTCCACTTTGCTTATTCTGAAAAGAAAATCGTCGGGCATAGGGTTAGAGGAGTTCATTTAGTTTTGATCTTAAATATACCCACGTGACATCTAACATGACAGTCTTGAAGCTAACTTTTAACAAAGATATACTTTTTTAAAACGAGGAATACATGCAGTGTGTAACATCCCCAATTCTAGGTACAAAACATAATTTCCTTTTTCTTTAACCCTTACTTTGATAATTACATCATGGAGATCATTCTTTATACTTTGCTTATTCTGAAAAGAAAATCGCCGGGCATAGGGTTAGAGGAGTTCGTTTAGTTTTGATCTTAAATATACCCACGTGACATCTAACTTGACAATCTTGAAGCTAACTTTTAACAAAGATATACTTTTTAAAACGAGGAATACATGCAGTGTGTAACATCCCCAATTCTAGGTACAAAACATAATTTCCCTTTTCTTTAACCCTTACTTTGATAATTACATCATGGAGATCATTTTTCATACTTTGCATTGAATTAGATAACTTTTGACCCTCAAACCCTAGATTGACTCGAGTTGGGTTCTATAGAGTTGAAGACATGTGGAATTACTATCTTAATACCTCAATTAGCTAACTTATAAGCAATAATGATGATCTAGACTACTTTACCCTAGATTTGTGAACTAGGATAGACTTGGGTATCATATAGGACAATAATCGAGTTTAGGTGGAAGGTTTGACCATCTTTGACCTTTAGACTTAGTTCATTGCATTAATTGAATGATTAAGGCACAAAGGTTAAATTATAGATATAGGAACCTCAAAATCCAAATCTAAGCCATATTTGAGTTCCTCACATCTGAATTAGTTAACCCTCAAAATTTGGGGTCATTTGGATGTTAGATGCACCCTTAATTAGACCCTAGGGGATAAAGTGTAATTAAACACAAGGTTTTGGAACAATTTTGGTCACACTTTGAACCCAGGGTCCACGGCCGGTTTATTTCATCTGGATCAGGTTATCGAGTGAAAGACCTCGTCTTCCACCTCCGAAGTCCCCGCGTGCGCAGGACTGGTTCAAACCAGCAACGATCATCAGTGTCGTTCTCTTGCAACAACCAACGTATCCTCGCGCTTTCTTCGCCAACGGAACCCCCCTCACTCCCCGAGTTCAGCAAGCCCTCATACACTACTTGCGGTGCCCTAAAATCGAAACGCCTATTTCTACCTTTCCAGCAGCCGTCGCTGCCTTTTTCCCAACTCACGGAACCCTCACTCCAGTGCCTCCACTTCGCATCACCTACTCCGGATTCGACCACCGTCGCCCCCTCTTGCGTCCTCTTCCATCAATTGCTGGTGTTGGCGCCTTGGAGCTGCTGTCGACGCTGGTCTCCTTCTCCGGCGAGGACGGCGAGTAGCAGAGGGAATCCTCCTCAGTCAAATCGACCGCGAGGTAACCATCTAGGAACCTCGTTATTTCATTCTGTGCGCTCGTTTTGCCGTGATTTCATCTGGTTTGATTGGTCGACAAAACGTCTCCGTGTTCCTCTATTTTGGCTCATCGTCGAGATGGGATTTAGTGGTCCCTGACCCACAAAACCGTGTTGTGCCTTGCGGATATCAAAAGAAATCCCTAGAGTGAATGGCACATTCAGCACTAGTTGTTTTCAGATTTCCATTTGCTCCCTAGGCGCTGTCTTCCCCAACGACCTGTTGCCTAACCAGTGGCACAAGGGCCTTCTTGCTATTCCAACTTCGGGATTTCCTCGCCTTTGTTTGTCTCTGCCTCACACAATACCTTGAACTCCAGTCAAAACAGTCGTGGATGATTGGCGGAGCAAGTGGGATCGCAATTCACTTCTGATGTCTCCCTCACAGGACGCTTCACGCCTTTTTCCCCCCCACCGGAGTCACCGCCAGGTTCATCCCTGGTCATCTTCATCGTGAGGCTCATCTGGCAGTAGCTCACCAAGTCCGGGGTAACTAGGCGAAGCCAATGAGCTGGTTGCCCACTCCCCTCGAAGCCTGGATCGATGGTATACGCTACCCTTAAGCTCAATCGGGATGTCCATGGCGTGAGATGTAGGTTGTGCACTCCCTGGGACAAAAGTCATGCCCCGCCCATAAGTCCTGTGTGACCCGGGGTCACATGCCATGGGTAAAGAAGTCCTTTTACCATCTTTGACTTGCCTTTGACCCTGAGTTAGGTAGGTGTGTATCACTATAGTACTGAGTAACGCACCGCTTGATTCTTCTTGCATTTTCATTCGAGGGTATTTCGGTCAATTTGCAATTTATTTTCTTTTCGATCAGTAAATGATTTTAACTTGTAAAAAGCATAACTAAGTATTGGTTCAGCAGAAAAATACAAATAAATATGTTTTTGAAATCAGAAAAATCCAACGGATTTAATGGGATAGGTTTGGAGACCTGATTTGAAACCTATTGATAGGTCATTTTTATTGTTAAGGATTTAAGGAACCATTTATTGATGTAGCACACACTTATTATGTTTAGGTGGTGAAAGACCTGAATCTGAGCCTAAAGAACATTATTGAGTGTTAGGATCTGACTTTAAGGTATGTACATCTTCTATTTTATTTTGGGCATTATTGGACTAAAACCTAATTTCTTTTAATGAGGCATCTCTTGAAATTTTGTTTCTCTTGGAAATCTACTATTCATGGACATTCCTAATTCCTGATATAAATCTCTTTTTACTGATGTGATTATTAATTGGACATGTTATATGGGTCTTTAGGCCCCTCCTGCCTTGTTGTCTTTTGTTGGATATTGACTAAAATGATAGTCTTGCCACTCTATTATAGCATGATGCGTGTTTGACTAGATTATCTAGAATAGTGGTACTTATGTACAACCATACTTATATAGGGCGTGCGTATTCCGCCCGGGGTGTGCGTTTCCACCCTTGTTTACTTTTTAGGCCACGATCCTATGGTGTTATGGCCCTATTTTAGGTATATTTAGTCTACATTGTTATGCGTGCAAATATTTGTTGTTTTACTATGAATTTGTGGATGATTGTTATGGCAAAACACTCTTTTATTATCATGTTTGTAATCTGAAATTTAATATGCCTCATTTCTTTTGTTACTTTTTTCTTGAACATACCTAATTGCAAATAGCCCCCTTTTCTTGTGGGAACATCTCTTTTTGTACTTGTAACCCTATATAATGCCCAAAATGTTTTATATATGTGCATACTCAGCCTTTGCTGACCTCTTTATTGTTTCCTATGTTCTGGGTGATGTTCCTTTCCACCCAGGTGAAGAGGAGCCTGTGGTGACCTTAGAGGAAGAGTCTGCACTTGAGGACCCAGGGTTCGAGGAACCTATCCAGCAGTACTTTGCGAAATTTCCGAGATGCCTAGGTTGCCCTCTGCAACCGATCCATTAGTTTAGTTTCTTTTGTGATTTCTTTTTCATCCATGCGGACAAGTTCTTAGAAATAAATGGATCATGTAATAACTTAAACTCTTTACATTCCGCTGCTTTTGCTTTATGCTCATTTTACCATGTTATTTTGAGAACAATATAGCTACCCTTCTATCTATTTATCATGTTTCAATGTATGGGTTTTGCTATGGCAGTCTCAAGATAATAGAGTTAGGGAGTGGACCCCTAGTGGGTCCCACTCCTTACACAGTGACTACCTGACACTTAATCAAACGTCGCAAAAGCCCACAAGCAACAAATAATGAGCATAATGCAGACAAAAGTGTATGGTAAAACACTGACTTAAGGCAACTGCCACTTTAAGTGAGACAAGAATGTAAACCTGAGTTCAAAATATTTTAAATAATATCAAAGTATATTCAAGAACTAACAATTATTAGATGTTCTAATAGACAAAAGCACTAATGACAAAATGTTTTGGTCATACCTGCAAAGGGTTTGTGCCATTCTCCATAATGGTACTAGTAGTGCTCACATGCAAGAAGCTTCTCCTGATATGTACATGATAGGCGGATCTTCAATTGCTGATTTATCTGCCACACTGTTCTCTGCTGTGCCAGAATCAGAAGGCTGCCCCAGTGAAATCAAAACACCGAATAAGTGAAATGAGAAGTTCTTAGTTTCTTCCGAGTTGACAATCTCTCTGCTATAAAGGTCTGGTTGAGAAAACACACTATTCCGGCTTGGAGGAGATGAGCTTTCTGATTGAGACGATGTCCAAAAATTCAGATGAGTGGACACTGGATTCAGATTCTGAGGTGGAACTATACTCAGAGAATTTTCTGAAGGAACATGGGAATTGCCACCTACATGGGTAGACAATGTAGACGCAATAATTGCATCTTGCCTGGCTCCCTGCATGCCAGCAGGAAAAGTATTGCAGCCGAATGATGATGGGTTTACACAACCCGAACCAGCATCAGGAAAACCCATTATAGGGAAGAGCAGACTGTCTTCTGTAGAAGACAGCATATCCGAGCCCATGGTTCTGAGTCTCTTGGAAGAATGATATGGAGGTGGTATCTGTGGGGTTGCAGAAGCAATTTCCACCTGCCATGGACTAATGTTCTTTGCATGCAGTAAATCTGGCTCATCCCATGATACCTGTGGTAAAAAAAAAACCCCAAAAAAAAAGTGTGGATCAGTTATATTGCGATTTGTGAAACAGATAACTAACAAGCAATCTCATGATCTGTCTGTGGAAATGATGTAACACGTTTTGCATCCACGAGAGAGCAAAAAATTACATACAAGACATTCAGAAAGGAAAAAAAGCAAAGAAAAAAGAAAATGCTTGCTAAAAAACACATAGACAGATTGAAGAAGTAGATTGCAGTTTGCATTCTTGACTATGTCATGCCCCAACCTCACCCCATCCTGCCTAATAATGGATGTAAACTTGAAAAAGAAACAAAAGGTAGCTCAAATTTCCTGTTTGCCCATCAAAATGGCTGTAATAACAGTGGTAAACTATGTCATCTAAAGGAAACAAGGATCTATTGTTGCAAATATGATCTTGAATTGATGACCAGAGATCAAATGTCCAAGGCATTTATTCAACACTAACCTACATATGTTGTTATATGCCACAATTACATAATGTACAGTCACCCAGAGTGACAATGAGATACTACAGCACACATGTATGAGAATGTGATCATCAGTATGACAAATGAATATGCATAGCAATACACTCCAGAGTGCACATCCCCAAAGGAAGAGACCAGTTGGGTCTATCTATCTCTGGCCATGGCCCCTGTTTGGTGTGTTTGTATGTACGCATGCACGGGCGTGTGCAAGTTAGGGGTATCACAGAAAACTCATAAGTATCCAGATATTCTCTCAGCTTAGGAGATACTGATGTTTATGCAGCACTTAGATCATAGAATATTGTACATTAAAGGTGTAGCTGGAGTAATTACATAGTAGTTGTTTCTGTTTTAATTTGTTTTAAGACCCTATCAAGTCACCCACACATGAGGCAGCCATCGGTATGAAAACTTACTCAACAGCAGATATAAACAGAATACATGCCAACACAAGAAGAGAGGCTTGTTAGGAAAAATCCAATACAAGTCATCCTTCTCTTTCCTTTTCTAGCCAATAGAGATTTATCCTTTTTTCTTCTGTTCTTTTTTTTCTCACAATTCTAAGGATTGGTGTTGAAAGTGTTACAGTTGACCACTACAGTGGTCATGCCTCTAAAGTTGGTTTATTGGTATTCATCTTGAAATTACTTGCTTTTTTTTGTTACCTATGTTTGCCTTGGAAATGCTATTGGAGGCCAGCTTCAAATAACATGTAACATCGATATTTAGTTTTGCCCGTACATATACCAAAGGATTATAACCCCCTCCCAAACACGAACATGCCTACTGTATGGTATGAGTATGCTTACAGAGGGAGAAAAAACACAACACAATAAATTTTTCGAGAATAATATAGTAAGCATTAGGATTGGTTTTACTGGATGGTTGCTCCCTGATACAACCTTTTATGTCCAAGCATTTCAAGCCTCCACCCGAGTTACTGTTGTGTTGCTGTTACTATAATGAGAATGATTGCCTTAATGTCTTTATCAACATCATAAATCATTGACGACGACACCAAAATCTAGCAAGTATACATGAAAGCTTAAAAAGAGATCCATAACAAAATTCTTGTACTCATTGTTGCTTATTTTCAATTTATATCATTCTCTTTGATGCTCATTTGGAGTTTTGAGCAAGTGAATGTATTGATGTAAGGGGGGAAATGTGTATGGTTTATAGACATTTCTGATGACACAGTTTCAAGTTTTAACAAGCTTCTACTTGTATCATATGTAATATTAAATTGAAATGTCTTATTTTAATGTTGATAGCTGAAAATTGAAATTTACAGACACTTCAATGGAAATTTTGACAAGTCATTTACGGTGGCTGTGATGGAGAGATGCATAAATGAATTTGTGACATATTCGAAGCAAGATATTTAGACATAAATGGATACATAGAACAATAATATGTTATTAATCAGAACCTCTTTGTGTTTTTTTTTTAAACGTTTAATGGATGGAGAAATGGAAGGGTTCTAGGGATTAACATGTAGGTTCTAACCTACAGGCTAAGTCAACTTAGTCTACAAAGGACAACTCATTAAGTTTCTAAGCTTAAGATGTAAGATTAAATTTAATTTTATGTTTCATGTGAGCAATGTTTGGTGTAGTTATCGTTCATGCTCTGATACCATCGGTAACGAAACATGAATCCCTGCCCCACGAACCAAATGTGATATCAAAGTGCGAATGTGGAAGCATAAAATCTTAGCATACATGAACAGATAACCAAGATAAAATCACCAACATAATCTCAACATTCAACAATATATAATAAACAATATTTTTTATTTCATGATTCCAATTACATACTCTCAGTACAATTTATACAAGTCATCTCATGTACACTAGCTAGGATCTTACAACAAGTACACCTGAACATATGCTCACAAGCCATCAACTCCCAAGCTATCTCTAAAATATGTCGTGAAACACCCTCCTCTTATTCCTTATGCCACTCCATGCCACCATGTGGGTGAGGAAACTCATGTTTAGACTTTAGAGACCTATACTAGTGTTGATTTAGGCCAAGGATTACATATTCTCTACCACCATGTAGATGAGGAAACTCATGTTTAGAGATCTAGACTGATGTTGATTTAGGCAAAGGATTACATATTCTTTAGACAATTGAGCCCTGTAAGGTCGGATAGGAGGTGATAGGAACTAGTTACCCTATACACACCCTATACCACTCATAGCCATCTAATAGGGTAGGACTTCCCTTATGCCACTCCATGCCACCATGTAGGTGAGGAAACTCATGTTTAGAGACCTATACTAGTGTTGATTTTGGCTATAGATTACATATTCTCTACCACCATGTAGATGAGGAAACTCATGTTTAGAGACCTCTAATTTTGATTAGGCAAAGGATTGCATATTCTTTAGACAATTGAGTCCTGTTAGGTCGGATAGGAGGTGATAGGAACTAGTTACCCTATACATACCCTATATCACTCATAGCCATCTAATAGGATAGGACTTTCAACCTCATCTCCCTGTGTTTGTTTGGTTTGATGACACTACCTATTGGATGTTTGCATAAATACACACCCCAATTGCATAGTTGATTAGCAACACATCCTGAAACGTCCCACTATCTATAATCAACTGTTTAAACTCTAATTCTCTATAGTGTTAGCTAGTTCTTCTTGCTTAGTTGCTTGATTGCTTGCTCGCGCTAGTTAGTCTTTGATAGATGATTAGTTCTTGTTTGTAGTTGCTTGTGTTAGGTTGTTAGTTAGTTGCTTAGTTTAGTCTTTCTTGCCTAGGTAGCGTAATTACTAGATTAGTGCAACTAGTTGCTATTTATTGTCATTGTTGGCCTAGTTTAGTGTAATTGTCTTCTTGCTTAGTGTAAGTGTTACTTGCTTTCTTAGTTATAACTAGTTTTTAGGGTTAATCTAGGTTTCAATATTACTTTTTTTTCTTGTGCGATCATTAGTGTGATCAACTCAAACCCCAATTAAACCCTAAAAATTCTAATCCTTAGCTCTAGAAATCTAAAAAACATATTAGCTCTAGTGTCTTCTCCACTCAACACGGATTCGACCCCGACTTGCTACTAATCTATACTAAATCCCGAGACCCGTGCATTTGTGTATCGTTTACACAAAGTGTGTCGGCTAGGATCAGTGTTCTGAAAAGCGATAATCGGTGTACGGGCGGAGAGGGTACCGAATAGAGTATATACGGTATGCGGGAGTATAAGCGGGAGAATATTCGGTTTTAATCGGTTTTGATTTTTTTAAATATTAATCATAAAGATATGTAAATTATATATTGACCATATAATAATACCAATGATAAGTAATTAGAAACATTTATAAGTACTAGACTAATATTGCATTCATAAGTAGTTAGAAACATTGATGAAATTAGAGAAGAAACTTGATAAGTAATTACAAACATTGATAAATCATAGACTAATATCACATTAATAACTAATTAGAAACATTGATAAGTAATAGACTAATATTGCATTAATAAGTAATTAGAAACATTGATAAGTCATAGACTAATATCGCATTAATAAGTAATTACAAACATTGATAAGTAATAAACTAATATTGCATTTATAAGTAACTAGAAACATTAATGAAATTAGAGAAGAAACATCGATAAGTAATTAGAAACATTGATAAGTCATAGACTAATATTGCATTAATAAGTAATTAGAAACATTGATGAAATTAGAGAAGAAAACATCAACAATAAGGATCAGTTCAATAAACATTAACTATACACTTATTGAGAAAACATGGGGAGAAGACCAAATATGTAAAGTGGAAGAAGAGAATGTAATTGTAATGACCAATAGTAGTATTAGAAATAATTAATGTAAAAAATTTATTACTAGCATTTGATTTTGAAAATCGTCGATTAATCGACCGATTATACCCCCGAACGGCCGATTAATAGGTCTTTGACCGATTATAGGCCGATTATTCATATGCGGAGCGCTAGACCTCCAAAACCGATTATTCGGCCGATTAGACCGATTTTCTGAACATTGGCTAGGATAAATGTTGCCCAAAATGCAATGACGCATCAGTGCTCCGTATTGGTTTAACCACGATTACTTGATCCAACTTTTGAAATTCACACCATTTTTGGCTTGGGTCTAATAATTGGGGTTAAGCAAATGTCGATCAAAGTATGACACATTTGTTTTAAAGTCACACAAAATTAATGTAGATACCCATTTAAATCACATTAATATTGGAGGTTAGGCTTACTCGGCAGAGTTGAAAAGTTCAAGTACACCAAAATCAGAAAAATCTGGGCAAAATTCAAACTCATAGACAACTGTTGACATGAATTTTTAGCTGATTATGGACATACCAGACCTAATCCTCGATATCCCTATTTTCCACCCCCACCCACCACTACTACCAATCTTCAAGTTCTAGCAATGCCCCCCCGGCAAACCTTTTCCCTGTTTCATTAATTGTCTTTGCGATTCTGCTGCGAATATTACTAATGTAAGAAAAGGTGAGGCAAACGTTGGTGCCAGGAAAAACAAGCCATCCCCTGCTCCCTAGTTTTGTTCTTGTTTGTAAACTGTAAGGCTCCGAGTGGTTTGATGTAGGTTATAAGTTATGTGAAACTCATTTTCCAGGAACTCTGTTTTTAAGCCATTTTCCAAGAATTATAGTTCAACTTTTGGAACTTAAGTTTTTACGTAAATATGAAAGTCATTACAAAATGTTATTGTAAACGTAAATATAAAAGTCATTACAAAATGTTATTAATTTTTACTGTGTAATATATAATAAACAATTACGGCAAAGACATAGAAAGAATCACATCTGGGGATAACTATAATGTTTTCTCAATCATAATAGCCTCAACAAGTGGTCATGGTGTGGATGTTGTTCCTTAAAAAATATTTTGATGGAGTACAATTATAATTGAAATAAATATATTATGCTTGAAAATCACATTACAATATTTTTATTTCACTTTGTATGTACAAAGTATTGCAATAATATCTACATTTTATGTGTTTGTAAATATAAGCATGGGTTCATTATTTTTTAACACAATGTACAATATTAATTTTTAGTACATTCTTAATGCACCGTTGTAAAGAATATTTTTTCACGTAATATTGCTTAAACATGAAAATTAAAATTTCACATTTTTGTCACGTGGTAGGGTGTGAAATGTTTTTCATAATGCTCCTATATTTTTTATTCTGAAAATCAGACTGATAATGGTGGTTATGGTTTAAAATAGTTTACATAGTGCGATTGTAATAATGTAATGTTTTGTTATGTTAAGATTTTAAAAATAAACTATATCCACATCGCTAGTCATAAAAAAATTATATGTGTCATTTACTAAGAATGAGTAATAGAATTGTATAGGAAATGTTGTTAGTTACTTTGGAACTCGTTTTCTGCTCCTTTTAGGAGGGAACTCAAGAATTGTGTTTTATATGTAAGTGTGTAACTCTAAAAAAGTCACGGAACTCAAGTTCCATCACTTACATAAAACCAATCGTGAGAAATTATTTCAGGAACTCCAGTTTATAAGTTTTTCAGACCAATTACGACAAACCAATCAGGGAGCCTAAACAAACAATGATTCTAAAAGTAGCACACCCAGAGGCAGGCAATACACATTAACTGTTGAGTTTTTTCCGAAAACCCCCCTTTGTTTTCTGATAATTTCGGAAAAAACCCCATAGTTTGGCTAATCCTTAAGAACCCCCCAGCCATTACTCCACTGTGAACGGTCGTCAATCCTAAATGCTGGTAATTTGAGTTCTTTTTGTTTACATTTTTAAACCACTTCACGACCTGCTGCAGTTTTTCAATTGTATAATTCGTTAATCTTTCTATTCTCTTGATATATGATTATGGATCCACAATGTTATATCAAGGTTGCTATGGGTCCATGTTAGTATCCCAGTTACAAAACGGAAAGACTTGGACTCAAACTTTTTTCACGAAATATTGAATATGTACCCGGAACCGTTTGTGTAGTGTGTACTATAATTGGATCTGAGTTTTAGTATTTTTTTCAGAGTACGAGATAACATTTCCAAGGGAGTGCCACTAATGAACATATCCCACAGAGTAGACTCTCAGCCGCACACCGAAAAGAATGTTTGAATCAGACTTTCCACTGACTTGTTTGACGAGATAAATTCATTCTGTGAGGCACAGTCAAAGGTCAAACTCGAGATCCAAAAATTTAGGAGATATATATATCACATTTTGTACCCTAAAAAATATATCACATTTTGTGATGAAATAAATTCATTCTACCATTTTGTATACATCAAATGATTATTACTATGTTTTTGAGTGATGCAAACGTTGGCTTAGAAATATATCTTAATCTAATGTGGCCTATCCAACCCAAAATATAAAAGTTGTTTAGGGATGGCAATGGACCGGATCTTCCGCCACCCGATCCACCCCAAACCATACCAACTTAAATAAAAACGGTTCGGTTTCCCACACCATTGCGCTGTGGTAATTTGGTTTCTATTTGATGGTTACCCGTGGGATTCCATATCAATCCAGATTACACACACGGCCACCAACCAACAGACGTTAGCACTTAGCAGTAGGACTCCAACAGGTTGATGCCCGCAGCCTTGGCATGCATGGCGCTGACGACTGCCACCATGAGGAAGTTCAACTGCTCTAAATCGTGTGGGAGCCTTCCACAGTTATCATTCACTTGCTCTGCTGGAATGTTGCATCCGCTACCCTAGAGAAGTGTCGAGGTACCCGTCAGTCTCCTGGCCATGCCGGCGTTCAAGACCATGCACAGTCGTAGTAAGCTGCCGCAACAAAATGCATCCCCCGAAACAATTGTTGGACGTCACGGCAGGCCATGACCCGAGTACTCGGCGGAAGTCACAAGATAGGCCGGTAGACAGAGTTCCGTTAGCAACTACGGATTTGGCCGGTCATCTTCATCGACAGGACGCCACTGCCAAGATATCAGCGGCCCTGCTTTAGCAGTGTAGGGAAAATCTGTGGACAGGCCGCCGCCGCCGGTAGTACTCCCCTCAGTGTTGGTTCCCGTCCCGAAACGGGATCGCTCCAGTTGCATCTGCTCTTGCCTCTCTCGCGCCAGCCGAAGCACAACTTCATCGATGATGAGGTCGGGTGCTGCTCGTCCGACGACGTTCTACTCCCAAGAGAGATCCAACTTCAGCAGCCCGTCTTGCCCTTCTTCCAACTCTTCATCCTCACCTAGACCGTAGTCCCCATCCCCGGCGTCCAAATAGGTGAGTCCCACAGCGAGCAGAAGTGCAACCAAAAGTCCCTTGCCATGAGATCCGGCAATGTCGTCGTCGTTTTAAGTGTCGAGAAGCGTCCATGGCGTTGCCGCCACCGTTCCGGCTCCTCTGTCCGTTCTCCATCCCATCCCCGCCCAAAAGGAGGCTGCCACCGCACTGGAGTTGCAGTAGCTCTTCCGCCCAAAACGTCAAAGGCAGCAGAACCTTATTTGTTCTTAGTCTCAACAGCGATCGTGATGCACGGTAACGATGGTCAACGCCGTGATGAAAAGTTAGGTATGAGGCCGGGTTGGTTTGGTTTCCCACTCAGCCAAACCATAAATTTAGTTGCCCATCCTCGGGGCCCCGCAAGTTGATTGGATGCAAAAAAATTCCGCTCGAATGGTATTGTATGGTTCGGAAGTGGTTCGGGTGCTGGTTATCGGTTATTATTGCCATGCCTAAAGTTGTTAGGATTATGTTCCAACTTCAGGTGGGGTCGAGTCAGGACAATTTGAATTCATTTAGTAGTTTTAGGTTAGGTTGAGTCTATTTGAGGTCGAGTTGGGTCTTGTCAAATCTGGGTCAAATCTTAGAGTTGGCTTATATAGTAAAACATTATTCTGCTAACATATAATAAAAATACATGTAATCATATTGGGCTTCACACTCAGATGGACTGCTGACGGATCCAGGTTGGGTCAATGCACAATCTAGTCAATATTTATTTCAACTCATGGCAGGTCTACTTCAGGTCAAGCCTAGTCTTGTCACTATAAATATTAATTTTTTCAATATTATTATAGAAATAAATGTAATCATATTGTATTTGATGGTAGGCTTGACTCGTACTCTGGATTTTAGTTGGGTCGATGTAGGATTAGATCACATTTTTTTACAAGTGTCAGATCTATATATTTACATTTTATGGTATCGTAGTTTTAGTACCATAATATTATAACTGGATTTTAAAATAATTATACTATACAAACGACGTAGTAACATATATTTTAAAACTCAAATTCGATTATGTTTACACACTATGCAAACGGCTTTAGATACAGATTCAACATACGTGAGAAAAGATTGAGCCCAACTCTGTCCAGTTTGTAACCGGATTACTAGCACGGATCCAAAGTATCGTAGATATAAAATTTCTGGTCTATGAATGAAAAGAATTCATGATTATAAAAATTAAAAAGTTGCAGCAGGTGTCGTCAATTGACAGCGGGATAGTGGTTTGTGGGTGGGAGGGGGGGGGGGGTTAGGATTAGCCAAACTACAGGGAGTTTTCCGAATTATCAGAAAACAGAGGGGGGTTTCGGAAAAATTCTTAACTTTTTTGTAATATTATCAAACTAGGAAACCTCGAAAATCTTTGCAAGCCAGGGGAGTTTTTGCATTCTTCTTAAATAGAAAGGAACTCTGTCTCATGTAAACACGTACAAGGAGTTCAGTTTAAATGCCATAGCATCAATTTGAGGAATGAGACGCGTCTTCACTCCACCCTTTCTAATTCCGAAAGAAAGCCGGGGGACGGAAGCAAGTGGGCCACGTGTTTCGGTCGTGGTGTCTTGTGGTGGGTGACAAGCGGGTGTAACGTGGTGGGGGACAGCAGAACTCGGCACATGTGAAAATGGAAAGAAGCCTTCCGAAGTCATATGTCGGCTTATTGCAAGTTTGCAACACTGGGTAAAAAAACAGGCAAAGGGGTGTGTATATTGGTAATAGAGCCATTCACTTTCTAACCAAGTCTGTGTGATTCCTTTTCCTCCTTAAATAGGAAAGGATGGTTTGGGAAAGGATGGTTTGAGGACGGCATAGCCTGTAGTAATAAAGTTTGACGCCGAGTAAAATTCGGTGGCCTCTTTGCAGTCTCCCTCTTTCCTTGTCAGTTTTAAGACAGAGAGCTGCCGCCTGCGGGAAGGCATTTAAACGAAAGTAGCAGTGGATAGAAAGGGGAAGCGGCGTTTAGAGATCTATAGCAATGAGTCAATGACAATTAATTGGGGGAGTGTGGTTGGATGCACGGCTTATTTTTTCCACTGGTGGTAAAAAGGAAACAGGTAAAGAGGAGAGAGAGACAGTCGGAGACGATGGTGAGAGACGTGAGAAGGACGAGAATTGGTATAACCATTTAGAAAGAAGGACAGGAAAGGCAAGCAGGTGATGAATGCAAGCGTAAATCTAAACAGCTGGATCCTGTCCAAAGTGTGGGGGGGATGATTGTTCTCGGTGTGATTTGAGCAGCAGTGAATAGGAAAAGGAAACAAACAGGCAAAGGCTGTTGAGTGAAAATCGGTATTCACATTAGGAAGAGAGAAAGACAGAAAAGGCAGGCAGCTGATCAATGCAGACATAGATGTAAACAAACGGGATCATGTCCAAAGCGGGGGATGTTTGTTCCCGTTGTGATTCAGAAAGCAGTAAATAGGAAAAGGAAACCTACAGGGAAAGACACGCATTCGTTAATGGGCGGTGAACTACTAATAATTAATGCCAGTTTATCTGATGGTAAAGGAAACAGGGGAGGGGGGAGAGATACAGTCGGGAACGATCGAGTGAGACGTGAGGAATCGGTATCAAGCATTAAGGAGACAGACAGGTAAGGCAAGCGCAGCTGCTGACAAATGCAAACAGGATAAAGAAGAAAAATAGGAGGAAAAATGTCCATATCGTACCTGGAGCATCCTCCACATTGAGGGCGGCCACGGCCCATGCGGCTCGCTGAACACGGCATTGGTAACGGTCCCCTGGTGCCAGGCCGTCCTAGACGCCGCGGCGGATTCATCGGCCTCGACAGCCATCCTGACCCTGAGCCCAGAGTGCCAGTACATCTGCCTGGCTGCCTCGACGAGGTTCGCCTTGACGACGAACTCCGCGGCCCCAGCCTTAGGGTAATGTATGACCTCGAACGGCGCCCCTTCCTCGGCCGATAGGATTGCGTCTACAACGTTCTCAGGCGGGACCCTGCCCCTCCACGTCCTGATGAAGCCGTCGCCCTCGGTCGCAGCCGGTGCCACTGGGCGGCGGCGGCGGTGGTCGGGATCGCCGTCGTCCCCACTGTGACATCATAGGATTTGGAAAAGGATTGTTAGTATGGTGTAAATTGATCATAGGTAATGATGACGAATTATCAATAGTAATAATGGAACTGAGAAACCGTTTAACAAGTCCTTTGCTGTTTACCGGTCCGTGTGGTGCTTGACGGCCCTCTGCGTCCCGATGTACAGCTCCCCTGGTGCTTTCTGCACGAACACAGCGATGTCCCCGGCGATGAGCTTCTTAGCGTTGACGAACTTGCTCCACCCGGTTGTCAACAGGTGCCTGCGCGGCGTCCCGCGGTAGATGTGCCTGAAATCCCACGGCGTCCCGTGGACGTCCCTGAAGGTGACGGTCTGCAGAGGCGGGTCCTCAGTGTAGTCCAGCGGCGGGAAGACGGTCTCGGCGCAGAACCGCGGGACGGAGAACCCGCCGCCGTTGTTGGCGTCGCTGGCGGTCAGGACCTTGGAGAAGGACGGGAGTGGCGAAGGCGGCGTGTGTGGAGGGGAGTGGTGGGGATGCAGTAGGTGGTGCTGGTTGGAGGAAGAGGAGGAAGGGTAGTAGTGTCCTCCAACTCCAGAGCCGGCGGGGGCGGCGTGTTCGGGTTCAGGCGGCGCCGGGATGGGTAGTAGCTTGATCCGGGCGTAGACTTCGTCCGAGTCCCTGTCTGCTAGGTACCTGACCCCAACGACCTTGCAGATGAAGTGCGGGTTCATGCCTCGTTCCCTGTGGCGCAGCATCAGGGATAGAGGGGCGAGGTCTGGGTCGGAAGAGGCCTGCTCGGCGTGTCCTTCAGGGAAGTAGTAGACTTTGGAACCTACGGGCGGGATCTGCGAGGCGCCTCCTGCGAACGCCTTCCACACCCTCGGATTGAGCTCGCTGCTGTTCGACATTGCGGTGTCGGAGGGAGAGACGAGGAGGTTGAGCGGTCGGATCTGGGCGAGCGGCGGCGGCGGGATTCCAAAATCCAGCCGTCTTCGACCCGTTCTAGGCGACAAACCATCCCGCGGCCCCCACCTCCCAAACCGCACAGTAGAATAGGGTTTTAGCCTGTACGTCTCCGATGACCCCGCTGGGGTTTGTGGAGGAGTACGTCTCCGAAGACACCTACGCAGAGGGCTTCGCTTAATAGGCACTGCGAGAAAATCGGAAGTGTTAGCATTTATCTACTCCTCTTCCTCCTTCGCATCCCAACCTCTCTGTTTCTATTCTTCTCCGTACACCATTTCAATTTTTCTGAAATTATTTCCGCCAGAGTCGGCTGTTCTTTTTCGTTCGCTGATTTAGTGGACACACGCGTCTATTTGAACCGTAGTCAAACGGTTTTTATATTCTATAAGTAAAAATTAGACAATCTTAATTATTTTTGACAATTGCTTAATTGTAATATCAAACATTTACATTACTAGTGTGTATATATGTAATTGATTTGTACTTGTGACATAATATAACTTTATATTTAAAGATATGTTATATCTAGATTAATTTTCAGCCTGTCCATGGTCTGACTGATTTTAGACTGCATCGGACCACATATCAAACTTTGAAAATTTCCATACCGCAGACCGGACTTAACTCATAACAGCCATGATCGAACTAACTGGTCTGACCTACGGCCCAATGTTGCGGTACAATGTTGCGGTACAGACGGAGATGTGCTCGCCCCTAATTATTATCTTCGTGCATGCCTTCATTATAGGGGTGTCTGTTTTAATTGAGAGTAAGCTAATATCCTAGATTATTTCAAACTAAGTGTGAATACCAAGCCGAGGAAGTAGAGATAACATATCACATGGACATTTCTTTCCCATTCGGCTCTGTTTTGGGTCATATTCTCATTGAGTTGTAATACATTTACATCTCTCTTTATCATTTCCCCTCAACCTAAATTAGGCTTACCTCTTCAATTTGTTAACTTTATCTGACTCAATAACACAACTCCTAGTTGTGTATATGTCGGTTTCCAGGCACATTTCAATACCATCTAAGGCTACATTCTTGTAGTTTTTCTTCAATACTAGTGGGTTCCACTTTATTTCTCATAAGTTCTTTCTGACACGATCTTTTCTATACGCTTCCACATTAGAATTTTCACTTTTTTTACATTTTTTAGTGGAAAAAAAAACTTGTTTCTCCATTACCCGACATTCACTAGTAGGGTGGTAAATGGACATGGGTATACCCACATACTCTCAAACCCATACCCACTAAACTCGTCATGGGTATAAATTTTTATTAACCATGAACCACTTTGTTGGGATTAGGAATATAATCCAACCCATGTCTTAGTGGGATTTAGACTTGGGAGGGTTGGTTTGTGCTACCAATCCTAATATGAGTCAAATCTTGAATAGTAGGAATATGACTTCCTATGTGCAACATGCAGTTGGACTAGGATTCGAACTAGGACTAGAATTCCTGGTTGCAATCACATGCATGGAGGTCTATAAATAGAGGCCCCTGGGGAGGCCTTTGGATTATCCACCGGTTGAGGTGTGAGTTCTCCAGTTGCTTGTTGGTGCCTTCTGTGGTAGAGGGTGCCAGAGAACAAGAACAACTGGTAGAGAAGCTCTCTTGGTTTATAAGAGAGGGCCAACGACTTTGCCTTGAAGCAAAGTAGCGGTTGGCGGTTGCTACCCGGATTTAGGGGTAATTAAATCTGGGAGGTGTGAGTTGTAATTTTATTACATAGTGCTTATTAGCGGGATTGCCCCGTGGTTTTTCTCTCCTTATTGAGGGGAGAGTTTTCCACGTTAAATCTGGTGGCGGCAAATGCAAGATCACCAAGGGGGCTTTGGTTATTGTACGTGGCAAACTGTCTCGCACATTATACAAGACCAAGCTCAAAGTACTTAGAGACGGCAGTATACATGCAGTTGAGGATAACCAGACAGATCTATGGCACAAACGGTTAGGACACATGAGTGAGAAGGGCTTGAATCTTCTATCCAAGAAGAGGTTGATTCCTTGTGGCAAGGATAGTGGTCTCAGTTCATGTGATGCATGTCAGACAGGAAAGAAACGACGAGTTTCTTTCAAGACAAGGTCTGCGGTGAAGTCAAAGCTTCTACAGTTGGTTCATTCGGATGTTATTTTACATCTAGATTAATTTTCGGTCTGTCCATGGTCTGACTGATTTTGGACTACATCGGACCACAGATCAAACTTTGAAAATTTCCATACTGCAGACCGGACTTAACTCATAACAGTCAAGGAGCGGACTTGATCGAACTAACTGGCCTGACCTACGGCCCAATGTTGCGGTACAGACTCAGATGTGCTCACCCCTAATTATTACCTTCGTTCTTTGCTGAGGTTTCATGTCTTCATTATAGGGATGCCTATTTTAATTGAGAGAGTAAGCTAATATCCTAGATTATTTCAAACAAACTAATTATTGTATGAATACCAAGCCGAGGAAGTAGAGATAACATATCACATGGACATTTCTTTCCCATTCGGCTCTATTTTGGGCCATATTCTCATTGAGTTGTAATACATTTACATCTCTCTTTATCGGTTCCCCTCGACCTAAATTAGGCTTACCTCTTCAATTTGTTAACTTCATCTGACTCAATAACACAACTCCTAGTTGTGTATATGTCGTTTTCCAGGCACATTTCAATACCATCTAAGCCTGCATTCTTGTAGTTTTTCTTCAATACTAGTGGGTTCCACTTTATTTCTCATAAGTTCTTTCTGACACGATCTTTTCTATACGCTTCCACATTAGAATTTTCACTTTTTCTACATTTTTTTAGTGGAAAAAAAATTTTGTTTCTCCATTACCCGACATTCACTAGTAGGGTGGTAAATGGAACATGGGTATACCCGCATACCCTCAAACCCATACCCACTAAACTCGTCATGGGTATAAATTTTTATTAACCATGTAACTGCTTACCCTTATACCCACATATCCGCCTCTTACAGGGTAAGGTTATGGTTATGTATATACCCATACCTTGTATACCCATATACCCATTTACTTATATTTTTACATAAATAATTTACATTAAGATGTAATGGTGCATATTGTAGGACTCACATCTAGCAAGTATATATACCTTAAAATAGTAAACATTTATATTAGAATGTAGTGTTCGATATTGTAGCGTTCATATCTAGTCATATAAGTACCTTACAGTAGGATAATGAGCAAATCCTTTGACACGCCTTTATAGTCACACAAGTACATTTCAATTAATTAAGAAGGCCATAAAGTCATTCTCTCATTCCGCTCGTCTCTTCTCTCTGCCTTGAATGATATTTCTCCATAACCTATCAATTGAAGTGTGGTAGTTTGTTGTATCTCAAAGTTTGTAGTGTATTATTATAATAAGTTAAACATAACTGTATACCCAATTACCCATCCATATACCTGGCGGTTATATGGATATATGTAGTTGCGGGTATAGCTTTCGACAAAGAGGGTATATACACTACTACAGAACACGCCTTTGGCGTCGGTTGTTTAACCCCCTTTGGCGACGGTTTTCAAGCGACGCCTATGTGGGCGCCGCTAAAGGTCGAACTCTTCGACGTCGGTTTTCTAACCGACGCCTATATGATCTATAGGTGTCGGTTATATATAGTTAGCCGACGTCTATAGGGTTCGCGCCACAAAAAAGGGCACCACCTAGGACACTTTCTGCGTCGGTTAACAACTGAACAACCGACGCCATACTCCCAGACGACACGGCCATGCTTTGTTGTACGGCCGTATTTATTACTATAGGCATCGGTTTTATACGAATAAACAACGCCTTTTCCACCACGGTCGTGCTTTCCTGTACGGTCGGGTTGTTTGTCATATTAGGCGTCGGTTTTTATCCAATAACCGACGATGTAGGCCTTTGATGACGGTGTTCTATAAATAACTGACGCCTATATTTTAATTTTTTTTTTCTTATCAGTTTGTAGGCATGTTGTGGCTGGTCAACAGGATGAGAACTTGTAGTTCAGTTTTCTGAACTGCAGGTTTACGACATCCATTGATATCAGCCTACAAACAGGCCACAAACCTGCAAAATCAACAAATATTTTTTCACACAAGTAGATACATTCAGACATCAATTCAATTTTCACATTTACACATGTAGAAACATTCAAATACATGTAGAAACATTCAGAAATATTCATTTATAAAATATCATTCAGCATCGCTATCAGCATCCCAATTATATCTTACAATCACCTTTTGCAGTAACATTCTTAAAAAAATAGGTTACCTCTTCTTGTGAAAGTCTCGCTCTGGGTTTGTGCTGGGATGGCCCAAAGAATGCTTTGATGCACACACCAGCGCCTGCACCCCTAACACGTCCAGGATGCTCTGGGTTACCCAGAGCAACTGTCAATTCATCCCTTGTGCCATGAGGGATGAACGTGCCTTATTTCCTCTGCTCGTGCAGCTCCCGCTAATCACCATCAACAGAAATTGGTAAGTTAACACCACAAATAATCAATATTCAAATTATTGCTCTAAGAGTTGTATTTTACCATTTTCGCAGCCGCCTCAGTAGTTACGGGCTTCTTTATTTCACCCTTCTTGTTTTGCCTCCCAGCTATCCAGATATCATGGTGAGGCATGGGTGTGGCAGAATCCTGAGTAGCAACAGACTCCTGAGTAGCCGCAGACTCCGCATGTAGTCTTTGGCGAATGCTTGCATAGTCCTTTGGACCCATAGTGTGGTCATGCACATTCGGTGCACGTCTTGCTTTTTGCGCGTCACTGAGGGCCTAGTTAGTATGCACATTAATGATTTGGTTAGTAGCACTAAATGTTAATCTTGAATAGGTGAATACAACGTATATTAATTAAATTGGGAGTGACGTGTAATACCTTGAATTCTTCAGATTTTTTTGAAGCAAAAAATTTGTTTCAATCTTCTTTGTCCAAGAAGTTCCACTGTTCAAGGGCTGACTTCTTCTTCTTATCACCATCTTTTATGTATTCTCTGTTGAGATTTGTCCTATAGTTCCTAAGCATCTTTCCAGCGCGTTGCATCACGCTTTTACGATGCAGCTTCTCATCCAATGCAAACAGATTCTGTAAAATAGAATTCTTATTAACTAATATCCAAAAATAGAATTGCAAATAATGTAATTTGTAATCTACAAAATAGAATTGTAAATAATAATAACTCACGCATAAATCCTTCCATATTAAGTCTTTCTTCGCCTGAGGAACTTTATGCCAATTATCATACTTAACACCACAATGGCTTCGAGTGACACACCCAAGATAGTTTACAAAATTATTGCGGTTCACTCCAATTGCATTTCCTCCATTATCAAACTCCACAACCAATTTGGATCCACTGCCACTTAGCGCTATTAACTTCTTCAACAGAGTGATGCCCCTTTTCTTGTTAAGTGTTTGGTGTTGCGCATCAAGTTGCTCCAGTGCTTCAGTGGGTACATGTGCATAATCAACCTAAAATTTGACAAAAATAAACACACTGAATTAGCATAATATAGAAATATGGGATATATGACATAACTAGAAGATAATGAATTTTATAGAAATATAGGATATGTTTTTAGAACTTACATTGGTATCCTCGCCATGCTCGTCATGGACAGCATGCTCATCATGGACTTCATGCTCATCATGGACATCATGCTCATCATGGTCAACCATCTAAAAATGTCATTAAAAAGGCAAACATTTAGCATTTGTATTAACTAGAAAAGGCAAACATTTAGCATTTGTATTAACTAGAAAAAGGCAAACATTTAGCATTTGTATTAACTAGAAGATAATGAAAAATCAAATCTGAAAATGATATTGATATTAAAAAAGCAAACATTTAGCTTCAATAAAAAATATAAACATACATGGACTGGAGTCATCATTAGCTTCAATATTTTGTGGAGTTGGCAACCCAACTGAGAATGGACTGGAGTCATCATACTTATCATAGTACTCTTCTTCATCAATAGGATCTTCAATGAACTGTCTTTTACCATGAAGAACAACCGACCATTTATCATTTGCAGGATCATCGATATAGAATATTTGTTTCGCCTGTGATGCCAATATGAATGGTTCACCCTTCTCGCCAATCTTTTCAAAGTTCACCAAAGTGAAACCCAATTCATCCACTATAACTCCTTTGGTGTTATCAACACAATTACATTTAAAGAGCAGAATTCTGAAATCTATGCAGTCAAACTCCCATATGTCTTCAATGACACTGTAATATGACATTTTAGCTTCACGTGGACTCTTATCCTTTGCACTTGCAAAATACATAGTCGACGCTTGAAGAGTGACCCCACTATTTTGGACGACACTCTTATCATCTTGGCGCTTTGTGTAATATGTGAACCCATTAATGTCAAACCCTTCATAAGACATAACATTCAGTTTTGGTTTAAAGGTGAGGCATTTGATAGTTTCTATAATATCATTTGGTGTTTGAGATAGTTGATGTAAGACTTTATCTTCAAACCACTTAGTAAAAGTCTTATTATGCTTTCTAGCAAGCCACATTGAACTTGCTTGAGGATGTTGTCTCTTGATGAAATTGGTATGTTCCTCGATATAAACACTCACTTCGTCCATGTTGTGTAAAATATACAAGTGAGCTTGTTCCAACTGCTCACAGCTGATTACTTTCACCCGTGATCCCAAAATTCCTTTTCCCTCCTCAATATTCTTGTCATTAACAGGAGTGTTATTACCACTCAGAAAGTCATTGCAAAAATTCATAACCTCTCTCGCCACATAACCTTCAATAATACTCCCTTCAGGCCGATAACAGTTTCGAACATCACCTTTAAAAACGCTCATGTATCGTTCAAAGGGATACATCCAATGCAAGAAAACTAGTCCCAACATTTTCACTTCCCTAGTCAAGTGGACAACAAGATGTACCATGATATCAAAGAACGAAGGAGGGAAATACATCTCAAGCTGACATAGGGTAACAACCACTTCTCTTTGCAAATTATCGAGAGTATCAGGGTCAATAACTTTGCTGCATAGACTGTTGAAAAAGAAACAAAATCTGGTGATTGCAAACCTTACATGCTTCGGCAATATAGATCAAATTGCCACGGGCAATATTTGTTGCATTAGAGGGTGACAATCATGAGATTTAAGACCTATCAACTTCAGATCTTTCATTGATACCAATCTACGGATGTTGGATGAGTAACCATGTGGCACCTTAACATTTACCAAGCATTCACAAAAAGATTTCTTCTCCTTTCTAGACAATGTGTAACAAGCAGGAGGTAAGTATGTTCTTTTATTACCCATTTCACGTAGTTCTGTTAATCCTGACCTTATTCTCATTTCACGTAGGTCTAGTCTGGATTTTATCCCATCTTTAGTCTTACCTGGTATATTTAACAGAGTACCAATGATGCTATCACAGACATTTTTCTCAACATGCATTACATCGATACAATGCCTGACTGTCAAAGAACTCCAATAAGGAAGATCCCAAAATATTGACTTCTTCTTGAATGAAGAATTGCCACTCCATGTGGCCATACTACATTGTGATTTCTTACCAAATTCATTGATAATGTATTTTACTCTTTCATAAGCAACATCCCCTGGTATAGGTTTAGGTGCACTCTATTCATCATCCCATCCATTGAATGCTTTGCGCTTCCTACGATACAGATGGAATTTTGAAAGAAACATTTGATGACCAAGATATACAGTCTTGCCGTCATGTTTTAGTCTTATTAAATCAGTGTTTTCTTCACATATAGGACACACTTTAGCTCCTTTGACACTATATTCAGACAAATTCCCATATGCTGGAAAGTCATTAATAGTGCAAAACAACATAGCGTGCAAACGAAATGTCTCTCTTCCTGAAGCATCATAGGTCATCACACCTTCAGCCCAAAGTTTCTTTAAGTCATCAATCAGAGGTTCAAGATAAACATCGATATCATTTATAGGTTGTTTAGGGCCCGATATCAACAACGACAGCATAACGTGCTTATTTTTCATACACAGCTAGGGAGGAAGATTGTATATAACAAGCATGACTGGCCAAGTGCTATGTTGGCTTCTCAATGTCTCGTACGGATTCATCCCATCTGTACTAAGCCCAAGTCTTAGATTCCTATCTTCTTCACCAAATTTGGGGTACAATAGATCAATCTTCTTCCACTGTGGGGAATCATACGCATGTCGTAGGATCTCATCATTATTTTTCTTAAAATCTGCATGCCACCTCAAATTCTTCGCATCTTTCGGATTTGCAAACAAGCGTTGAAACCGTGATATTATAGGTAGATACCACAACACCTTGGCAGGAGAACTAGTTTTGGACTCCCTCGAAGTCGTCAATTTATACCGTGACGCACCACATTTTGGACAATATTTCAAATCTACATATTCCTTTTGAAATAATACACAATCATTTAGGCATGCGTGTATCTTCTTGGCCTCCATTCCCATTGGGCACAACATTTTCTTTACCCGGTATGTTGAGATTGGCAGCTCGTTTCCTTCAGGAAGCATTTCTTTCAACAAAGTCAACAATGAAGTGAAGCTTTTGTCGCTCCATCTATTGTTAGCTTTCAACTTATACAATCTCAACACAGTGCTAAGCTTCGTAAACTTAGCACATCCTGTGTATAACGGTATCTCAGCATCATGCACAATGTTTCTAAAGATAGGACGTGGATCGGTGTGCTCTACCCTACAACTATCCAGCATCGCATCAACGATGTCTACTGGAACTGGTTCGTTCACATCTACGTCATCGGAGGCAATTTCTTCTTCCACCCAAACACTGTTATCGACATCTACTGGTTTTAAGTTTGAAATCTCTCCATGCCAGTGCCATTCTGTATAGCCTTGTATAATCCCGTTGCACATGACATGACTTTTGATTTCCTCACCAGTGCTGACTTTCAAGTTGTTACCGCAATGCCTACATGGACAATAGAACCTATCTGTAGGTTTTTTCCTATGTTCCTCGGCAAATCTAATAAACTGATCAAGACCAGATATAAACTCTGGGGTGCAGTGATTGCGAATGGACATCAATGATCTATCCATTCTATGATCAAAGAGAAAACAAGTATATATTAGGACAAGATTAGGGTATACACTTACATCCTATCCAAGATTGTTCACTTTCTAGGCCAACAAACACATGTGATGTCATTCTTATATATAATAAATGTGTACCACCTATCCCATCCTTGAACACCTAATCTCACTAGTAAGTGTATAATGTGTATTGGGTTTTCAAAAAAAATTTGGCAGCATTTCCCCGCTGTTCTCTAAGTACATATGTACTTAGAGAACAAACGAGGAAATGCTACCGAAATTTTCTCGAAAACCCAATACACATTATACACTTACATCCTAAGTGAGATTAGGTGTTCAAGAACAGTCCCAAACCGGGGACTATCCAAGATTTACTCCTAATGAGTAAATCATGGATGGGTTTCTAGGCCAACAAACACAATAATAGATATGTACATGTTAGGGTTTCATCACAATTGATGTTAGGGTTTCATCAATATTAGGGTTTAATCAAATCAAATTAGGATGTTAGAATGGACATGTTTAAATCTTATTTCAACATGCATCAAAATTTACTGAATTAGGTCAAGCATTAGGATTAGAAGTACAAATATATGCAAGCAAAAGATTTGTTCGTATCCTAGAATTTACATAAAGCATTACATATAGATTTGTTCATATCCTTACCAACAGCAAACACAGCCGTGGCTGTGTTGGCCTACGACGGCCGTGCTGCCCAGCACGGTCGTGCTGCCCAGCATGACCGTGGTAGGCCAACACAGCCACGGCCGTGTTTGCTGTAGGTAAAGAGCTAGGGAGAAAGAAGAACAGAGGCTACGGCTAATACCTGGAGAGCAGAGCAGCAAGCAACGGGTGGCGACAAGGAAGAAGACGGCGGGCGGTGGGAAAGGAAGAAGCAGCGGGCGGCGGCGGCGGTGGGCAAGGACGAAGGCGCTGTAGTAGGGCGTGAGCAAGGAGGAAGGCGGCACGGAGGAGACGCAAGGAGGAAGGTGATGGGCAGCGGCGGCGACGCAGAGCAGTAGCAGGGAGCGTCGGCGACGAGCGAGAAGCAGTAGGCACCAAGCGACAAGCAGCAGCTAGCGGGCGATGAAACAGAAGACGATGAAACAGAAGAAAGGAGAACAGTGGCTGTTCAAGGGTCTATTAAGTTGGTAAAAGGCATCGGTTATAAAATACAATCGACACCTAAAGTCTTCGGCGTCGGTTCTACTTAAACAACCGACGTCCAATGAGACAAAATTTTCCCTAAATAATTTGGTGGGAACCATTATCGGTGTAAGCTGGAACTTTTTGTGCAAATTTTCATCTTATATAGGCATCGGTTTGTTGGTAAAAAACTGATGTTATATGTGCCAAATTTTTTTGCTCAAAAATTGGATTTCACGGGCAATTTTAGGCGTCGGTTGTTTGTTATCCAGCCGACACTGAATACAAAGCGGTACCCGTGTCTTGACTATAGACGTCGGATGTCCTACATCACCGACGTTGAATGTTATAGGCGTCGGATTTCCTAAATAACCGACACCCAGAAAAGTGACATTGAACGTTGTTTCTGTACTAGTGATAACTGTAACCATATCCGCTTAACTAAATGGTTACGGTTATGGATATGACCATACCCGCACCATACCCTACCCATTTATAGCCCTATTCACTAGCATACAACATAGCTCGGTGTAGTTACATTTCAATCTGAAAGAGGATTTCTATTTTCATATTATTCTGGAAAGAAGTCTGTCAGGAGCTTGGAAACGGTTGAGAATCCCACTCCCATGACCAAGGTCACCTGTTTGACCCCTGAGACGGAGCGTGATGTTTAGCTCTTTGCTGCAGATAACTGAAAATCCATTTGTTGGGGCCCTTGACTTTCAAGCTTCCACTTGGTTGTAAGCTTATGTTTGGGGGCCCGGGTTTAGATCTTCCAGTGTGTGGGTTGGGGGGGTAAAAAGAAATCCATGAATAACATATGTTGCAGCAATATTTATCTAGATTCTATGTATCCTAATAAATATATACTAATTCGTACTCACAAGGCTTAAGCCCAAAACAGAAGACAACTAACCTTTTGTTGTCCTACTCCATCATCAAACCGGGAACCCATATTATGCTCAAAACTGAATAAAAAACTTAACTTCAAAAATGCAATCTCTTTATAGAATGTAGGCTTTAAAATTTGAAGTTATACATCGAATGATGAGCGCATAAAAGAGGATTGGTGGGCTTCCATGAAATTATATTTCTCTTGAAAGTCATCTTCAACTTGTTGCTTGTCATATGAAGTGCTTAGAGCAGCTTATATGGGTATCTAAAGTCATCTCCAATTTGATACTTGTCATGTGGATCAATTTCCAAATTGAATAATCATCAAGAAAACTGGGAGGTTAGAGAGGTCGGCGATTTGGCATGCAACTTTAGGGGTAGGTCTAATGCTAGGGATGAGTTAGGTGTGTCTAGTCAAACTAGTTAATTGGATGAAGGTGCCAGTTAGGTTTAACTCGTCAAAGTCACTAAGGAAATCCCTTGAATGAACCAAATTTAGTAGCAAATGGCAAATTGGTTAGTCATATGCACTGCCAAGCAAACAAGAATATGTCTTCCAAGTCTTTTGTGATTTTAAGCTTTAACTATGACATGCCATTCAACCATATTATTTGGAGTTGGTGCTTATTTCCTTGGTTTAAAACTATATGTCTAGCATGTCTTAGGAATACAAGATCAAATTAAGCCTCTGGATAACAGATGTAAACATCTCAAGATAACACCATACGTTGGAAGCCCTGATTTTAATCTAAGAAAATTGGTTCATGGTTTGGGAATGCATTGTCTTCCACATTTAGGGTTATATCAGTAATGTGTCTGTGTTTCACAAGATGCACGATTTGAACAATATTGAGAGATTATTTCTCGCAGCTATGAGGATGAGCCCCCAGAGCCTGAAATTGAGGTATATAATTCATGTTTTCAATGCTAATTCAAAAATGGAATTCTCTGTGTACTTGTTATTCCAATGGGGCCTGAAATACTCTACAATTTATGAAGGAAGGGGAAGAGGAAGAGCCTAAGAATAACAATGAAGATCTTCCTGATGCTATAGTTGATGGTGAGGAAAAGGAGAAGCAACAACCGAGAGGCCTAGAAAAACTTCAAAATACATGACTAAGTATGAGCGTGCCAGGATTTTGGGTACATGTACCCTTCAAATTAGGTATGACATAAACCTATGTTTTCTTGGTGAAATTTGTTGGAGGACTGACCTTGACTGGTTGAACAACATGAATGCTCCTGTGATGGTTGAGCTGGAGGGTGAAACTGATCCCTTGGAGGTAATTTAGTTCTGAACATTGCTTTGTGTGCTTAGAAACTTAGCCTGCTCACCAATTTTGGTAGTGCATTAGGAATTTCTTGCTTCTAATTTGATGCCAGGGTTCACAATGAAACTATACTGAGATGTATCACTCTGTTTGACAAATGGATTTGTCTTTGGACAATTCAACGCTAGTTAATATATACATCAACTTTGCATATATAAAGTATTGCATTTTTTTGTTGTTGCAAACTCTAGAGCTTTTATTTCACCAGCTGCCAAGATTAGTTAGCATTTTCTATAATCTGTCCATTCTTCTTGTTTCAGATAGCAATGAAGGAGCTTCGATAAAGAAAGATACCATTTACTATACAAAGATACTTACCCAATGGAAGGTTCACAATAGAACTTCTTTCTCCTGCTCTATTGCATTCATGTTGGTTTGATAAAATGGTCGTCTCTTCTCTTCCTGAGAATCAATCCTTAATCCACATATTTGGTCCATTTTGGTATTTTGTATACTATCCTTTCAACAATAGAGCTCCATTTTTTATCCAAATAATACATAAAGAATGGACACATATACATCAAAAAATGGTATTATTAACTAAAAACATGCATAGACCTGTTGCATACTTTCATCCGGCTTGACGGTCGTTATGTTTTCTGATGATATGGATTATGCATATGGAATTGACTTAGATGAGGACCCTAAGCCTTTCCTGGTCACTCTCGGTGGCAAGAAAAGATCCAGGTGGTTTCGTTGATGGGGATCTTGTTTTGACAACGATGAGGTCTGATCGGGCACTTGATGGAATGTATTTGTGGTGCGTGCGGAGTGTGTGATTGGATATCTAGGGGTGCTTGATGACAGATTGCTTGTGAGGCTTTTGTATAAAAAAAAACGTGTTGCATACTTGTATGTTTATGTTTAGAATGATCACAAATTTGACGAGATATGGATGATGATATCTTGATGCAAGGGCTTGCCACAACAAAATAATAGTTGCAGAAGCAGCAACGGAGACAGTTGGAACAGTAGCTGCAGTTGCATATTTGAATTATCTGCCTCCCAGCTGTGCCCGATTTATATCTGGGCTTATAAAAATGTTGGCATGCTACAATTTTTTTTGCCAATTGTGCCTAAAGGCCATTACTACTACCTAGAAGCATCCATGCAGCATGAATCTAGAGAACAATTGATTATAAAAGAGAGAATATAGAACAATTGAAAGCAGTATGAATCTAGAGGACAAAGATTGTAATTTCTAGTTATGTTAGAATTTACATGTAGTATTTGTAAGATGCTAAGTACTTGAGCTGTCCAAACAACCATAGTGGTGCTTTGAGCTTCCACTATCCTTCTACATGGTTGTGAATGGTATAAATATAACATGGATCTGTATATATTGGAAAATATAATATTTACTATTAGTGTCGCTGCCAATCTTCTACCTTGATATATAGTTGGTAAGGAATTTGTCAATCGGCATATTGGTTGGTGGAGACAAGAACCCCTGTAGCTAACGGATGAGATATGCTAGGCTTTGGTCTGTTTAACACAGAGGCCAGGCTGTGCTGGACAACACGTTGTACCAAACACTAGGTTGGGAATCATCAGGCCAATTAATGAAATTAATTATGAGTACCTATTAGCAGTAATCTGGAAAAGGATTGTGATCGAGTACCTAGGAAAGTGTTGTGGTGTGTTTTGAAGAAAAAAATCTTGGATCGATGGGCTCTGGAGGGGGGGGGTGAATAGAGCTACACACACTTCACAAAATCGATTAGACCACCAATTTAATTGTAGTGCAAAAACTAATGCAAGCAGCAATTTGATATCCTATTCTAGAATACAAAGCAAGGATAAGAGATAATGAATATCATGCACTTGGACATGTGGTTTAGAGTGGTTCCACGTCCTAAACTTAGGAGCTATGTCAGTCCACTACCTAGAGTTGGTTAGACTCTCGGATTTGCAACTTGGTCCTCTTATTTATCACGATAAGATTACAAGAAACATAAACCACACAACCAAGGGCTTAATTACTCAAGCTAAGATCTTCTACCTATCCAAGGGCTTACCCACAAAGCAAGATTCTTCGGCCTTCTTCAAAGGACTTACCCAATCTCACCTTTGTCTTCAGCCTTGCAGGATTTACCTATCTTACTTGAGCTTGCCTTGCACCTCTCCTTCACTTGGAGAGCTTGCCCACGTTTTCCCTTCACCAAGGGAGATGGAGCAACGATCAATCTTCACTCTTGAAGATCAGCAACACATCTTCCCCTTCACTCGAAGAAGAACAACAACAACTCCTCTTTCACTCGGAGAAGTAGCTTCAATCAATCTTCAATTTGATTTGGAGGTGGGAAGAAAGAAAGGAGAGCTTTACATAGCACAAAGGATAGCTCTCATACACAGGGACCTATCTCACTCACGAATTTGTCTTAAAGGTAGAGAGAGAAAGGGGCTCAAGGGCTTGGAATACTCTCAACTAAGCTAGAACCAAGTTTGTAATGGAAGAGAAGCTTGGAATGAAGTCCAAGGGGTTCTATTTATAGTTGAGGGTGGCCCTTTATGTTGTGGGACACTTGGGTGCATAAGTGGTCGTTTTTCCTTCAAGAAAATGGCTATATTTTTGCCCAAAACAATTCACTAACGGTCATATTACTTTTTCTGCAAATTCCGTACAGTGCATTCGGTCGAGTATCAATGGGCGTAACTCGACCGATCAGGTAGCAGGCAATCCGATGTTGAATTGATCGGTCGAGTTTGTCCTGAGGAAACTTGACCAACCATTCCAACTGGAATTGGCCTACTACCCAATTGGTCGAGTTCTGTGAGTGCACAACTCGACCGATTGCAATCTTCAGAAAATCGACTCAGGATGATCGGTCGAGTTTCAGGGTGGGAAACTCGACTGACCAAGTGCCTGAAATGGATTTTCTAATTTGCAATAAAAGTGATTAGCACTTGGTGAATTTTGTCCCAAACATTTTCTCTTCTAAGTTACAAGCATATTCATCGTTACAAGTGATTACATTTATGTTCTAAGGTGATTTACACGGAAATCCTAAATTGCACACTTGTAGTCAATTTGGCTTGCACTTGGCCCATTCTAGGGCTTGTATATGTGATCCTTTTCATGTACCTAATGTCTACAAACAATCTTTAACGCACATGTTAGATACATATGAATGGAATGGTTAAGTCATTATCAAAATATAGGTAATGTACAACCTCTAGGTCAACATTCTCCCCCTTTTTGACAATGACAAACCATTCCTCAAACATATTGAAAAGTATAAGAAAATTAAACCTTTGCCTTGTGAATTAGGGGGATTCATGATAAGAACAATTTGAATTTCTCCCCCTCAAACTATGCTTCCTCTCACCTGCATGTTAGGTTTTCTATACATGGAAAAACCAATATTCATGTAATATGTAATCCTTTACATGTCATATGATCAACAACAATTTAACAAGAAAAGGATCACCTAGGCAAGAGAGCAATAGTAAAACACAAACAACAATATGATTGAGTCTCAAATCATGAGATATATCTCCCCCTTTTGACATTATCAAAAAGGTAGGGGTGTAGAAGAGCACAAATCTAGGTCTTCTCCAAGACTCAACCACACACATATGCAAAAGATAATAAACCACATGTTTAAGGCATATAACATACAACAACAGAGGAGAAACATACAATCCAAGTCAGAATCAAAATATAGCTCAACAAACACCAAGCATAAGATAACACAGATTTAATAGCCAAAGTGTAGCAATGATATTCCAACGCAGGCATAGGTTCTCATAAGTGACTACAACCATAAAACCGAGAAAACAGTGAATAAGAAAATAGTACAGCTCAGACTAATGTGCCAGGATGTTGCTTATACAAAAGAGTCTAGAAAGATATATATAATAGACATGCTAGACTATAATCTAAGACAACCTCCTAGACATCTAAGCTATCTATGTCAACTGCTTCCTCGTCATCACCTGGGTTGTAATCCTCATCGCCATCCGAAGGTGGGGCAGCTGTGCCAGCAGCAGAACCAACACCATCATCGCCATCCTCGGCAGAAGAACCATCACCATCAGCATCATCAGCATCCTCGTCGGTATCCTCATCAGCATCCTCAGCCTGGTCGGGCATCTCCTCGTCAGTAGGACCAAAGGAGCGACCGGGCCAGCGGTCATTCTGCTCAGCCCATGACATGCCAAGAGCTAGGAGCTCCTGGGCCTGCGGAAAGGATGGAGTAGAGTCCCCCAAGGACACGAGCAGAGTGGCCAGGGGGCCAGCAGGTAGCGGTAGATATGCAAGAGTAGAGCTACTAGAGGGATACTGAGGTGGAGCAGCAGTGGAAGGCTCGGCAGCAAATGGTGGTGGAGCAGGAAAGTAATGCTCATATGCATAGGAGGCATAAGCACTACCCGAATATGGCTGGTATGCTGGGTAGGGTGAAGAGCAGGATAGGTTCATGGTAGACATGATCGAACACAAATCTCGATGGAGGTGATCCTGGACCTGGTAATTGTACGCTTGTTCATGCATCATGTATCCAAGAAGGGTTTCATTTGATGCTCTGAACGACGCACGGCTAGGGCGGGGATGTGGCTGCGGGGGTGGAGCCTGGGTGGAGGTAGGAGGGGCACCAGAAGCTGAGGCTGAGGTAGAGCCAGAAGCACCAAGGGCAGGGGCAGGGGTAGGTACAGCCTTCAGAAGAGTGGTTTCACTAATGCACACTCCCTTTCGAGCAACCGAGTAATGGAAGTCGGAAAAGAGTGATTTGTCAGTGGCGAACTGGAAGAGACCACAGATCAAGGCTGGATAGGGAGGGTGGGTGCCCTTGGTGTTCTTGCCTTTGTCAAAGCAGGTCATATGATGTAGAATGTAACGAGCCCACTTGACACCGATGTTGTTCAACAAACAATACATCAAAACCGCTGTGTTTTCCGCAATATCCGTTTGATTTCGCTTCGGATGGATGTTGCAGTTAAGCACAAGGGCTAGGATGCGCTTCTGGAGGTCAAGGGAGGAGGAGGGAAGGGTGGACCGCTTCTTATAGGCCACGTCAGGCTTTTTCAAAAATCAATGAATATCCGATAAAGTCAATTCATGATGTTTGTAAAAACCTTTCGGGTCTAAAAGATCAAAATACTCGTCATAGCCCCGACGCCAAGTAGTGGTTTCTTCGTCTCCGGCAAGATAGAGATTGAAAGTCTCCTCAAAGAGTTGAAACCGACGACCGGCGATCATCGATGTTAGGACTATTTCGGTATTTGGTGGGGGAACAATCGAATCATAGTTCCAGCGCAGATTGGCATAGAACTCGTGAACTACTTTTGTACTAGTTAACTGATTATTGAAGCAGTCACGTTCGATCACAAGGGCGGAAAGGTTGTGTTTGGCAAGAAGTTGAGTGATGGAGTTGATATGGTTTTGAAAACGGTTTGCACTAACTAGGGGGCAGAAAGGAAAAGGAGATCGAGGAAGGAGATCCTTATACCTATTGACCGCCTCTAGAGATACAAACGATGTGTTATTAAAAGGAATCAACTGATTAACCGATGAGGAGGCAGGAGCATTACTAGGGGCGGCACGTTTTCTCCTATGGGAAGACATGGAAACAAAAACGAGAAGAGAAAATGTGCACACAAGCAAGACAAACCTCAAAAACCGAAGAAGACACACCACAGATGCCCGGGAAGGTCAAGAGCAAGGTGCTAGGTCGCCCTAGGGTTAGGAACGGGGGAGGTTAGGGCTTGGGTTGAGAGTACAGGGCTAGGAGATGAGGAATCGGTCGACTATTTTCTAGTTTCAAGGGAAAATAGCCGGCCGATCCTAACTTTTAAGTTGGCCCAGCCCGCGGATCGGTCGAGTTCTGAGGATGACAAACTCGACCGAACGGTCCATTTAAGACATACTCTCGGCTCCTGATCGGTTGAGTTTTCTGGGGTGAAACTCGACCAAAGGTCAACCTGACCTAGCAGTCTAAAACTTAGATTCTAGCCACATACATGCCTATTAAATTTATTTTTCCATTCTGTTATGCATAAATAACATACCTAGGCACATTTTGCTCATCATTGGGCACTATTTAGCGATAAAATGTGAAATTCGATAAAAGCCCAAAACCAAGTAAAAACTATGCATATTGATAGGCAAATTAAGCACAAGCAAGCATGTATAGGCAACATAAGGTGAAGAATGACATGAGCAAGCATATAGGATAGAGACCACTAGCTAGATCACATAGCAATATCATTTAAATCAATAATGAGCAGTTTAGATCGAATAAAATTAAATTGATCTCTAGCTAGAGGTTTTGTAAAAATGTCCGCCAACTGATTTTCCATGTCCACGTGTGTGATATAGATATCTTTCTTGGCAATGTGGTCACGAAGAAAATGATGGCGAACCTCTATATGCTTAGCTCTACTGTGCAATATAGGATTATAAGAGAGGTTAATTGCACTAGTATTGTCACAATAGATAGGAGACGCGTCAAAAAATATGTTAAAGTCTTGGAGCATTTGCTTCATCCATAGGACCTATGCACAACAACTCCCGGCTGCGATGTATTCAACTTCGGTAGTTGATAATGCCACTGTGCTTTGTTTCTTGGAGAACCAAGACACTAAGCATGGTCCTAGAAGGAAGCAAGTGCCGCTTGTGCACTTTATATTGATCAAACACCCTGCATAATCTGCATCACTATATGCCGTAAGAGTAAAATCCCTTGATTTAGGATACCATAGACCAAAATTTTGAGTTTTGGCTAAGTACCTCAAAATTCTCTTAACAGCAGTGAGATGCGACTTCTTAGGGCAAGATTGAAAGCGAGTGCAAAAGCCAACACTAAACATAATGTCAGGTCTAGAGGCAGTTAAATAAAGTAAACTTCCTATCATACCTCTATAGAGCTTCTCATCTACCTTTTCACCTTCTTCATCTTTATCAAGTTTGGCGGTGTTTGACATGGGTGTATCCATCGGCTTCATGTTCTCCATCCCAAAGCGCTTGAGTAGTTCAGTTGTGTATTTGCCTTGGTTGATGAAGTTTCCTTCCTTTGTTTGCTTGATTTGAAAGCCGAGGAAGAAGGTCAACTCACCCATCATGCTCATTTCAAATTCACTCTGCATAAGAGAACTAAACTCCTTGCAAAGATCAAGATCAGTCCCGCCAAAAATGATATCATCAACATATATTTGTATGATAAGAAAATGGTTAGAAGTGTGTTTTAGAAACAAAGTAGAATCAACTTTGCCCATGACATACCCATTATCTAACAAAAAGTTCTTTAATTTCTCATACCAAGCTCGAGGGGCTTGTTTGAGTCCATAGAGAGCTTTTTGTAACAAATAAACATGATTAGGTAATTTGTCATTTTCAAAGCCCAGAGGTTGAGAAACAAATACTTCCTCCTCGATTGTACCGTTCAAAAACGCACTTTTAACATCCATTTGATAAAGCAAGAAATTTTTATAACTAGCAAAAGCAAGTATCATACGGATAGATTCTAATCTAGCAACAGGAGCATAAGTTTCATCAAAATCAACACCTTCCTGTTGGTTGTAACCTTGTGCTACTAACCTTGCTTTGTTCCTTACCACTTTTCCTTGCTCATCAAGCTTTTTGCGGTAGACCCATTTGGTGCCAATGATCTTTCTATCATTTAGTCTTGGCACTAGAGTCCACACACAGTTCTTCTCAAATTGCTCAAGCTCTTCTTGCATGGCAAGGATCCACTCATCATCACCAAGGGCCTCTTTGATGTTCTTTGGCTCTAGTTGGGAGATGAAGGCACTATCTGCTTGTTCTTTGTTGTGAGCAGCTCATGTCCTCACTCTCTCAAACAAATTGCCAATGATCAACTCCTTAGGGTGATTCTTTGCAAAGCGGGGAGTGGGATCCTTCTTTTCTTCTTCTTTTTCTTCTTCTGCAACATGCTTGCCTTTGTCTTTGATGTTGAGATCTTTTGAGATAAGAATTATTTCATCTACAACATCATCATCACCAATATGCTTGCCAATAACAGGGTCAGTTTCAATAAATTTAACATTTATAGATTCTTCAATTTTAGATAGTTCAATGTTAAATACTCTATATGCCCTGCTAGTAGTGCTATAGCCTAGGAAGAAAGCCTTGTATGATTTCAGATCAAACTTGTCGAGAGAATCCTTAGTGTTTAAAACAAAACAAGGACATCCAAAAACATGAAAGAAATCAATAGACGGCTTCCTACCACGCCATAGTTCATAGGGGGTTTTCTTGAAAGTCGGATGTGTGAAAACTCGATTTTGCACAAAACATGACGTGCTAACGGCTTCATCCCAAAACTTCTTAGGAGTGTCATACTCAAGAAGCATGGTCCTAGACATCTCTTGTAGCGATCTATTCTTCCTCTCAACAACTCCATTTTGTTGAGGTGGGCGAGGAGAAGAGAAATTGTGCGAATAACCCGATTTTTCACAAAAATGTTCAAAAAGATCATTTTCAAACTCTCCCCCATGATCACTACGGATAGAAACAACATGGCAAGAAGCTTCGTTTTCAACTCGTTTACAAAAGCTCGAGAAAACATCAAGTGTATCACTTTTAGAAATGAGAAAGGAAGTCCAAGTATATCTAGAAAAATCATCTACAATAACAAGACAATACTTGGAGCAACGAAGCGTTTGTGTTCTCATTGGTCCGAAAAGATCAATATGAAGAAGCTCAAGAACTCTCTTGGTACTCATGACTCCTTTGGATTTGAAGGAGGATTTGGTTTGTTTCCCTTGTGTACAAGGTTGTCATTCCTCATCCTTTTCAAAATCCAATTTGGGAAGTCCTCGAACCAAGTCCTTTTTGTTCAATTTCTTCATTTGATGCAAATTCACATGACCCAAACGACGATGCCAAAGCGAAAGATCGTTTTTATCCACAACTAAGCATCTGTTTAGTATGGGCTTAAGAGCATCGAGAACAATCACATAGAGATTGCCATTTCTAGTTCCCTTATATATAACATTGTAGGACAGGGAATCTAGAAGCAAGCATTCTAAAGAAGTAAAAAGCACAAGATAACCATTATCACATAATTGGCTAACGCTAATTAAATTGTGATGTAGGCCATCAACAAGCAATACATTTTTAATGCATAATTCATTGCCTACATCACCCTCACCTATAACCTTACCCTTCTTGTTGTCCCCGAAGGTTACCGATCATCCTTTCTTTTTCACAAATTTGTTGAAATGGCTGATTTCTCCAATCATATGCTTAGAGCAGCCACTATCAACAATCCATTTCTTTTTTACCTGCAAGAAAAGAGGATGTCAGAACCCAACTCAAACTTTGGGGTCTGGGGTTAGCTTGGGGACCCATTTCATATTTGGGTTGGTCCCCTTGGGCTTGTAAGGACAATAGGTAGAATAATGGTCATCACATTTGCAATGAATACAAACCATGGGGTTTTTAGAGCCAGAAGACTCTCCATTGAAAATTGGAGGTTCCACACTCTTTTTCTTACCCTTCTTCTTACCTTTTGGAGTAGTCCCATTATATCCTAAACCACTAGTACCAACTTGTTTGGTAGAGTGCTCTAGGACATCATTTAGGGATTTCTTACCCGAAAGAAACCTTTGCAAAGTAGATCTTAATTTTGCATTATCATCACTAAGATTTACAACAGTAGTAGATAAACTAGCAAGATCTTCTCTAGTATGCAAAAGGTCGGCCTCAAGACAGAGGGCTTTAGTAAGAAGAGAGTCTTTTTCTAGAGTTAAGCTAGCAACTTCATTTTTAGGCAAAACAGGTCTAGAAGATAAATCATTAATTTGAGCAAGCAATTTTGCATTTTCAGATTTGAGCACAACTATTTCTCTTTGATAGGCATAGACTTCTTTTCTCCTAGCATCATCAATAAGCTTGAGTTCTACATTTTCAGTTTTAATAGTATCAAGCTCATCTAGGCAATTTTGGTTTTCTATCTTAAGATTTTCAATGTTTTTAAGATATACACCATTTTCAACCTCTACTCCATTGTATTGAAGTTCAAGGTCAAGAAATTGCCCTTGCAAGGATTCTATACTATCAAGATGCAATTTTTCATTTTCATCAAGAATGTCAATTTTTGCATAAAGATCATCAACTATCTTTCCTAATCTTTTTCTTTTAGATTTACATTTAGCAAAAGATGATTGGCATTCATTAAGCATGTCAATAAGAGTTTCCTTAGATAGCTCATGTAAACTAATATCGCTTACTTTGCTTACCTCATTTACCTCAATTACATCTTCACTTGTAGAGGCCATGAGGGCATGATTACATTCTCCATCTTCGGAGCTTGAGGAGCTTGAAGAAGAAGACTCCCATGCCGCATGAGCTGCATCTTTGGATCTTCTTTCCTTCTTGTCTTTCCTATTGTACTTTGCTTCTCTTTTGTACTTGTCATCCTTCTTGTGGCTGCTCTTATGATGGCTCTTCTTGGCCTTTGGGCAGTCACTCTTGTAATGGCCTTTTTGACCACACTCGTAGCACCTTGGAGTCGAGGAGGAGGGCTTGCTCTTGAAGTGCTTTCCTTTTGAGTAGTTGGCTTCATGATCATTGACACCTTCATCTTCACTTGAGGAAGGGCAGGGAGACTTCATGGCAAGTTGTTGTTGTCGGACCATTTCTTCAATTTGAGCTTTGAAGGCAGTGTCCTTTATCTTCTTTGATTCCTTCTCTTCTATTTTCTCCTCTTCCTCTTGCTTGTCAAGCCTAGGTTCATGGGCTTGAAGGTTACCAACCAGCTCCTCGGTTGATAACTCGCTTAGCTTGTAGACTTCTTCAATAGAGGTGACCTTTGGCTCCCATCTCTTTGGAAGAGATCTCAAGATCTTGGCATTGATTGTACCTCTATCCATGACACTCCCAAGGGCTGCAAGGCTGTTCAAGATGACATTTAACCTTGTGTACATATCCGCTACCCTCTCATTCTTCCCCATCTTGAAGTTCTCAAGAAGACCACCAAGCATGTAGACCTTGGCCTCCTTGACTTGCTCGGTCCCTTCATAGGTGACACACAACTTGTGCCATATCTCATGCGCTGTGTCCCACAAAGAGATGCGGTTGAACTCCGATGGTGTAAGAGCGGCGTAGATGATTCTCACGGCTTTAGCATTGAGTTGAGCACGCTTCATCTCCGCTTCCGTCCATGTGGTGATGTCGCCTTTTGGATCCTCATACTTGAGATGGACAATCTTCCACATTTCGAAACTCACCCCTTGGAGATAGAATTGCATTCTCCTCTTCCAATATAAGAAGTTTGTGCCGTCCAAGACCGGGGGTCTCATGGAGAAGCTTCCTTCAAGATTGAGTGACCTAAGAGCTGAATCGCCCATCTTCTCCTACTTGTAGAAGTAGCTTGGATAAGACCTGCTCTGATACCACTTGTTGGATCGATGGGCTCTAGAGGGGGGGGTGAATAGAGATACACACACTTCACAAAATCGATTAGACCACCAATTTAATTGTAGTGCAAAAACTAATGCAAGCAGCAATTTGATATCCTATTCTAGCATACAAAGCAAGGATAAGAGATAATGAATATCATGCACTTGGACAGGTGGTTTATAGTGGTTCCACATCCTAAACTTAGGAGCTATGTCAGTCCACTACCTAGAGTTGGTTAGCCTCTAGGATTTGCAACTTGGTCCTCTTATTTATCACGATAAGATTACAAGAAACATAAACCACACAACCAAGGGCTTAATTACTCAAGCTAAGATCTTCTACCTATCCAAGGTCTTACCCACAAAGCAAGATTCTTCGGCCTTCTTCAAAGGACTTACCCAATCTCACCTTTGTCTTCAGCCTTGCAGGATTTACCTATCTTACTTGAGCTTGCCTTGCACCTCTCCTTCACTTGGAGAGCTTGCCCACGTTTTCCCTTCACCAAGGGAGCTGGAGAAACGATCAATCTTCACTCTTGAAGATCAACAACACATCTTCCCCTTCACTCGGAGAAGAACAGCAGCAACTCCTCTTTCACTCAGAGAAGTAGCTTCAATCAATCTTCAATTTGATTTGGAGGTGGGAAGAAAGAAAGGAGAGCTTTACATAGCACAAAGGATAGCTCTCATACACAGGGACCTATCTCACTCACGAATTTGTCTTGAAGGTAGAGAGAGAAAGGGGCTCAAGGGCTTGGAATACTCTCAACTAAGCTAGAACCAAGTTTGCAATGGAAGAGCAGCTTGGAATGAAGTCCAAGGGGTTCTATATATAGTTGAGGGTGGCCCTTTATGTTGTGGGACACTTGGGTGCATAAGTGGTCATTTTTCCTTCAAGAAAACGGCTATATTTTTGCCCAAAACAATTCACCAATGGTCATATTACTTTTTCTGCAAATTCCGTACAGTGCATTCGGTCGAGTATCAATGGGTGTAACTCGACCGATCAGGTAGCAGGCAATCCAATGTTGAATTGATCGGTCGAGTTTGTCCTGAGGAAACTCGACCGACCATTCCAACTGGAATTGGCCTACTACCCAATCGGTCGAGTTCTGTGAGTGCACAACTCGACCGATTGCAATCTTCAGAAAATCGACTCAGGATGATCGGTCGAGTTTTAGGGTGGGAAACTCGACCGACCAAGTGCCTAAAATGTATTTTCTAATTTGCAATAAAAGTGATTAACACTTGGTGAATTTTGTCCCAAACATTTTTCTCTTCTAAGTTATAAGCATATTCATCGTTACAAGTGATTACATTTATGTTCTAAGGTGATTTACATGGAAATCCTAAATTGCACACTTGTAGTCAATTTGGCTTGCACTTGGCCCATTCTAGGGCTTGTATATGTGATCCTTTTCATGTACCTAATGTCTGGAAACAATCTTTAATGCACATGTTAGATACATATGAATGGAATGGTTAAGTCATTATCAAAATATAGGTAATGTACAACCTCTAGGTCAACAAAAAATGTGTGTCAATCGAATATATTGATCAAATTAAATACATGTATGATACCTGAACTGCAAGTGGTAGGACTCTTGGATGAGAAACACCAAGTTTTCCTATTATAGTTAAGGAACATTAAGTATCAGTGTTGAGCCCATATTTGTTCGTTCTTTTTATGGATGAGTTGACAAAACATGTTTAGGATGACATCCTTTTTTACATGTTATTTGTTGATGATATTATATTGTGCAACTACAAGTGATTGAATGATAAAGTTGAACTCTTGAGAAATGCATTTGAATGTAATGAATTCAAGTTTAGTAGAAGTAAAACAGAGTATATGCATTGCAATTTCAGCCCGGATGAAATTGTCAGATGGTGGTGCCAAGTTGGATGGAGTGGATATACCAAATGTGTTAAGTTTCGTTACTTTAAGGTCTCATACTTGTTAAGGTGACGCGACGTTCCAACTGAACGCTTTGTGACTAGGTGTGACTAAGCGTGACTAAGCGTTGCCTAGGCGACCTTTAAAACATTAATTTATGTATATTATTTATGTATATATACATATGTGTCACAGTTTCATGAACATTCCCCACTCATATACACGCATTGTATAGTTATATATGTAGTTATATACATATTTATGATCAATCTCCCTATATATATGTATATTATGTATGAAAAAATAACCAATTACATTTCTAATATATTACCATTAAGTCAAGAACAAGAAAATAATTATTGTAAAGAATGTAAGAAAGTGATCAACAAGTTAATATATGTTTATTATCATACATGGCCACAATTATTAAGCAATGTAATCACTTTCCTTCATAGAATAACTACTGAATTGAAGGTGCAAAATAAGAAAAATCAAAAGATGTGTATTAAATATTTAGATCCAGGTCAAAACAAAAAAAGAGTATTATATTCAATTAAAAGTGATATTTGACACATAACGTAGGCAACAATATTGATTTTAAACATCAGGGTAGCCACATTAAACATTAAAATACATAAATATAGAATCGGACCCACAGAACTAGGTCAATGTGGTATTATAGGCAAGGCGGCATTGCCTAAGAACATCCCTTGGCCGCCTTGCTGCTTAGGCGGCCGCCTAGGCGTGCCTAGGCGAGCGCCTTAACAAGTATGTAGGGTCTATTATCAAAGTGATCACGATGCCCAAAATGGTGTTTGTCACATGATCACAATAGATGGTTGAAATGGAGGAGTGGAATTGGAGTAGTATGCAACTGGAAGATGCCACTTAGATTGAAAACAACATTCTATATGGGAATGAATTTGGGCAGTTAAGAAACAAGGTCTCAACAAAATTGATGTGACTAGGATGCTATGCTGAAATGGATTTATACGGGAAGAGAAGGAAAGATCACTTGTGAAATGACTATATTAGGAGCAAAGTGGGGGTGCTGAGTATCGAAGAGAAGGTATGTGAAGGTTGATTGAGATGGTATGGACATATGCAACACAAACTTACAAATGCACCTATTCAAAGAAATGATATTGAGTTGAGCACTGTATAAGCAGGAGTTGTAGACTTGCATCAACTTGGAACAACTTACAAGGAGATATTTTTGATCTTTAGATCTGAATGGGAACATGATCCATAATAGAGCTGATTGGAAAAGAAGTATTCATGTAGCCGACCCCAACATTGTTATGATTGAGGCTTGGATGATGATGAATTGATGATGGCTTATTTTTCACTGTAGGGATTTGATAAAGTGGGTAGTCAGTAGCACAATTTGCCACTTGCAACCAATGACTACCACAAATGTTGATCCAAGCCTTTTTACAAAAAGTGGTTGAATTGCAATACCAAATGACCACCGGTTTTGGTGTCAACCACAACATCTTCTGTTGGATGCAATTGTTGCTTGATTGGATGGACTTAATTATCTCATGTGCCTATTTACAGTTAGGAATCTTAGCCTGACTAGAATACACGGTCATTTTGCTTTGTTCAACAGGAGGAAAAACAACAGTATGCGATCTATCACATAGAAGATGCATGTTTTTAGCTTGTTCAGTGCCACACGTCTTGATATATAGGAGCAAGAGAAAGTTCTTTGGTGCTAATATTGTGTGATGCCTAAAGTCATTAGATTCCAGAGTTGAAATACTTATCTGATGTTGGTGGTCATAAAACCTGTGGCAAAAGGCTGCTCCATTTGGTATTATACAGGGTACACCCTTCATTGAAGGTTATTGTGCACTGTTCCAGAGTGAATGTTGTACTGATTTACAAATACAACCATTAATTGGAGACCCTATTCCAAAGGCACCCATAATAGATGAGACATAGGAGAGATTCAGTTGGCATAGATTCTAAGATACAACTTAAGTGGGTGCCTAAGGCCTATCGGGGCCAGATTAAGCCGCGTAATGGCTAAATTAGCATGAATTGGATCTGAATTTGGTCAAATCAGATTAATGTGAGTCATTTTATAGTTGAAATAGGTCAGCTTCGGGTAACATGTCAAATTTGGGGGAGTTAGGTGTAATTTGGGGAAATTCGGTCCCATTTAGGTCAATATAGGGCAAATTAGTGGAACTTAGGCCTATTTAGGTCATGTTATGCAAAATAAGGTCTGATTTTGATTGAATTAGGACAAACTAGGTATTTTTAGGTCAAATTTAGACCAAATTAGGTCAAAACAGGGTCAATCAATTTTAGTATAGGTCATGTTAGGTGGTGTGATTTAGGTCAAGTTATGATTGTTCTATCTTGCTATAACTATTAGAAACATATATAGTAATGTATATATTAAAAAAAATGGCGATTTTATTCGTGTCATTGCCATGGCTTGAAATTGAGACCACTCATAACCACACCAAGGTTCTACCCATCTAGGTGTGCATTTTGGATGATAATGTGTATATTCGTATATATATATATATATATATATATATATATATATATAGAGAGAGAGAGAGAGAGAGAGAGAGAGAGAGAGAGTCAGGCTAGTGTACACTCGAGTGTACCAGAGTCACCGTACACCTCAATCATATTTGAAGATGTAATAATTTTTTGAAAAATCTAAACCATTGATCTTCTTAATTATCATAAGAACATACTATATAATAAATTTTTTCTCATTTGGACACTTATAGGTTGTGCATTTAAAGGAGGCAAAAATCATGTATTTCAAATTAGTTTTGTGCGTCAATTTTGTTGTCCTTGGATGAGTGACTTACACTCATCCAAATGAGTTCAAATTTTGTATGTGACCTATTAATATTGTAACCATGAAGATCAATGGATTAGATTTTGAGAAAACATTGTCTAGATAGGCAAACACCATTGGGGTGTACGGCGTGATCTGTACACTCGAGTGTATTCTAGCCTGACACTATATATATATATATATATATATATATATATATATATATATATAGAGAGAGAGAGAGAGAGAGAGAGAGAGAGAGAGAGTCAGGCTAGTGTACACTCGAGTGTACCAGAGGCACCGTACACCTCAGTCATTTTTGAAGACGTAATAAATTTTTGAAAAATCTAAACCGTTGATCTTCTTAATTATCATAAGAACATACTATATAACAAAATTTAGCTCATTTGGACACTTATAGGTCATGCATCTAAAGGAGGCAAAAATCGTGTATTTCAAATTAGTTTTGTGCGTCGATTTTGTTGTCCTTAGATGAGTGACTTACACTCATCCAAATGAGTTAAAATTTTTTATGTGACCTATTATTATTATTGTAACCATGAAGATCAATGGATTAGATTTTGGAAAAACATGGTCTAGATAGGCAACCACCATTGGGGTGTACGACATGATCTGTACACTCGAGTGTATTCTAGCCTCTCTCTCTCTCTCTCTATATATATATATATATATATATATATATATATATATATATATATATATATATATATATATATGGCTGTTCATTCGTTGCCCGGCGAGTAGCCAGAATTTTCGTTACCCGTTGGAGTAACTCGGGTTAAAAGAGTAACTATATGGTATGCTGGAATAACCCGTCTGAAATAGCAAGAGTAACTATATGGTATGCTGGAGTAACTCTGAGTGCAAAAGAGTAACTGCACAGAAAATATACAGTCAGTAATATATATGGACGGGTTTTTTGATTTGGGGGGGGGCAAATGATATTATTTTTTGATCAAATTTTTTGGAGAGCTAGACAAAATTATCCTCTACAATTACAGAAAAAAAATTAAAAAAAATATCAGGAAGTGTGAAATATATATATATATATATATATATATATATATATATGTGTGTGTGTGTGTGTGTGTGTGTGTATATATATATATATACATATATACAGTCAGTAATATATATGGACGGGTTTTTTGATTTGGGGGGGCAAATGATATTATTTTTTGATCAAATTTTTTGGAGAGCTAGACAAAATGTTCCTCTACAATTGCAAAAAAAAAAAATAAAAAAATATCAGGAAGTGTGAAAAAAATATCAGGAAGTGTTGTTGGGTAGCTACCCGTTAGTTACCCTCCGGGTATTAAAGATAAGCCCTATATATATATGTATATATATATTCTTTAATAAGTTAGAAGAGACATTAGCCCCCCTCCCTCTAAGAGCTTGCTAGAACCTGGATGATGGCAAGGGTGGTAAATAACATGCACTACGGGTGGTTCAAACCCGGGTCTCTTAGGGTGGACTTACCGTGCTCGAACACCACCCACACTATACATGCCAGGTGAATATAGGTTATTTACATATGCAAAGTTTAACTCTATATGCACACAAAAAAGAACAAAACTCCTAGGCTCTTGCCTAGGCACTTCTTGAGAAGGAAAGGTCGTCTAGAAAAGTATGGCTTTTGGCGACTATTGTTGCACGGTCCCAGCAGTGAAAGAGGGAGGGGGTGGCAACAACAGAATAGAAAAGAGGGGTTGGTGGGAGATCATGGTAGCGGGAAAATTAGGATGGTGTGGTTGTGGGTGAAGGAGTTAGGGGACGACCGTGGTTGGCAACATCAGTTTTGTAGGGTAGGGCAGAGGTGTGCGGGGATGGTTGGGTGTAGGCTACTGCTGTTTGGTTGTAGCAGCAACGTGGGGGTGGATGGGAAACAAAAGCACAAAAGGTGGATGCAGTGAGGGTTGTAGGCAGGGGATCATGAAGGTGGGGGATCATGGCAGTGGAGAAATCATGGTGGTGTGACGGCGGGTGAAGGAGTAAGCAAACGACTGTGGTTGGCAGCAATGTTTTAGGATGGGATAGACATTTGTGGTGATGGTTGGGGGATAAGCTGCTTCTGTATGGTTGTAGCAGCAGTGTGGGGATGGATGGGAAACAAATGCAAAGATAAATGCAGCGAGGGTTGTAGGTAGGGGATCAGGAAGTGAGGGAAGATGGAAAGTGATGACTGTGGAGAAAGGAGAAGGGTGGCCGACAACTTTGTTTGTTGTGTGGAAGTGATAGTAATGATGTGAACAAGAATTATTAACTGATGTGATTATGATTCATGCTCCTATACCAAATACTAGTGACCTTATTATTATAATATAAACTCTCAAAATTTTCTAGTTAAATGTAGGCTATGGAGCAATCAAACTGTCATTTAGATTTCAACCATCAAGTCTTCCTATTGAGGAGTGTACAAAAGCATGTTAAGTATCTATGATTCCATGTGGAACTAAACCACATGGCTTAACAAAAGCATAAAACCATACAATACGAAAACAAATCTAAAATTGAAAATAACATGTGTCTTCATACATCACTTTACCTACCGACTTCCTAGTTGTACGCATTACTTTTAGAATTTGGATATCTACTTTTGTGCACTTGGAATTTCTAAAGTTGGCACATAGGGAAATGTTCTTGAAAAATGTATCAGCTCATGTGTCCACAAGAAATGTAGCAGATTTTGATGTATTTTGGGCAAAATTATATTTTTCGGATAATAAAGAAAAATGTCTTGTAGAACTTGTATCCTTTGTCTTCAAGAATTCATACATCTAATAAATTTGGTTTCAATTAGTTTAAGGTCTAAGGCTGAACCCATTTTGTTTTTTGGTCGGTTAAACCCATTTCGTTGGAAAGTTTCTGTGTCTACTGTTGGTTTCTTCGTTTTGTGATGGCTTTGGTGTGAGTTTTACATTTGGTAAAGTTGAGCTCTTGAGACAAACCGTTCATGACTAGATGTTGTAGGGTACACATTCTTTTCAAATCTTGAGTTGTCCAAAGCTCATTTTATATCCCAAGACATGCAAATTGCCCCTCACATTCTTTTCATTTACTACTTCTGTGGATCTTTGAATTTACTTGCTCTTATATCTTACAGTTATGAAGATTGGATGGTTGATGAGCTAATAGTTGAAGATACGTGGAAGAGGCAAGTTGGAGGTGATTGATCCGACAATTTGGAATCAGGCTTATTGAAAGATGAATCATTTCTGGGACTGGATGATTGTGTACACACTCCTAGATGTGGCTGTGCATGGACCTTGATTAACTTCTGTGAATGCTTACACTAACACGTTCTTCTTGAGGTACCATCTGACGGTGTAGCCTTGTTTGTCATGCGAGCCTATACAGGTTGAACAACCGCTATAAGAACATTCGTACAACTTTTAAATATGCAGCCACAAGGCAAATTCTCAATCTTTCTGGCATATCTAAATGAAATATTCCACATGCAGCTTTTTACATCACCTTTTTATGGGGGTTCATTTTGTTGACTTTTATTAGTGCTTTTATCTAAAGCTTATTTCGTTTTGGGAAACTTCAGCTCTTAGAAGACTTGTTTGAATGTCTGTTTATGGTTTCTGATTGTAATTTCTTAGTCTTTTGTGATTTCTTGCCTGCTGACCAGTGCATACTTAATATAGCCTTGCTAACATGTGTTTGAACCTTTTCTTCGTCTTTTGTGAGTTTTTGCTTACTGACCAGTACATACTTAATATAGCCTTGCGAACTGGTTTGTGAACCTTTTTGGAGGCAACACATCTTTGGCTGGAATTTAACATTGACTTGATTACTTATTTTGCATTTTTATGCAAGTTCGGAGCAGTTCACCTCGAGCTTTGCACTTTGGACCCTCACGCTCGCCTGCTGTTGTCAAATTTATTTCTAGGAACAGTACTAGGTTGGTGGCTATCAAGAGAGTAATATTTTGGCATTAGCTCATGGTGAATGTTTCAACTTTTGATGGTTCACTGGTAGTGGATGACCAGATGATGTCATCCCGATCACTATTTTTACAGGAGGCAGACCTTTCTGATGTTACAATTTTTTTCATTGTTTTATCCTAGATTGCATTATTTTTTCCCAGTAGGATTTAAGGCCGTGTGAGTATTTTATGAGCTGAATCGAGAACTCTGAGGCCAATACATTCTAGCTACTCTTAGAGCTGAGTTGGAGGGAATTTACCGTAGGACAAGTTGTTCTCAAAGTTATCTTGATCAAAGTAGCCAAACATGAGAAAGTGTGCGTCGACAATCAACACGTTCTTCTACATTTTAAATTTGACAGTTTTGGTTTCTTAGCACCGGAGACTATGGAACTTCTCAAGATGGTTTAAAACATTATGCATAGTAACGACATGACTCCTATGACTCCAAAGTCTATTGATGTAGTATTTAAGAGGATTGATTTTTCTATTCAGAAAAGAATGATGGTGTAATTTGTTATCCATTTTCCTTTCGAGATGTTATTCTTTTATTTGTTTAAAAATATGAAAATTTGTTAATTAAAAGATATAGAGAACGATAGAAATGGGTAATTGTTCTTGTTTCTAAATTGAGGGAACTACATCGATGTAAAATATAGATTTTGGAATAGTAGATTTCTTATGGATTTGAGTTTCAGTGGGTTTGGATATATTTCTTCTTCTGGGAGTTCAGACTTCTTGTAATCAAAACTTGGCCCAAAAGCCTAGCTGAACAGGGGACAAATGAGATGAGCATCTCTTTCACACTTCAACGTGAAGTCACAATAAGATGTTAAGGAGGTTGTAGAACCATGGTCTACTAGATGTTAAAAGGTGAATCACAACAAAAAATGAGTTTTTCCAAGAAGTCCCCATTTTTGCCAAAATTCCTAGAAGCACACTCCTTTTCTAGTTTCAGCCATCCCTCTGCTGGCATCTTCTATTTCTAGACCCCCCTACAGTTAGTCTTCTGCTGGTTCTATTTGATAGGACTACCAAGCATTATTTTTCTGGATGCTTCCTTATTTTATTCGGTCATATAACTAGTTCGATTCATCAATATATTTGTATATTAGATAGAAATATGCTAATTGTAGGAAAACATCTAGTATGGGTATTCATGCTTGACTCCTAGTTAAAATGCTTTCAGACCACAAACACATCGATTAGACACAACACAACATGTGATCACATATTTGGCTCGAGAATTTACCCATACTGGGGTGGGTTATTGTTGCGAATGATGCGTCCAAATTTGTGAAGTCAATTTTGCCTGACTCAGGAAAAATGGTTCTTAGGTTCTAGTTTGACAACCGAGGTCTGGTCGTAGCTCACTGTTTGAAAATACCTTTTAATAAAATGATTTTAAAAATGGTACTATTAGCTTTTTATATATAAGATAAATGAGAGACTTCCTCTCTATCAGGGCTGCTCGTGGATTCACTTTAAGGTTAACAAAATACTGGGTTTAGAAAATTGACCAAACTTTTTACAGGTATAACTGCAACTCATATACAACCAAAATTTGATCACTGTAACTAAATTTGGAACCAGTTTGGATTTTTTAATCTGGAATCCGACATCGAATCAGATGTAGATTATGACCAACCTTAATCTGACCCAGATTCATGAAGTTAGAACCTACAAATTACATGTCGTAAAAATGTAGTTTTATAACTAAACTTTTTATTTATCGAACCGAAATTGATTCAGCTTGGATTTGACCAAACATGGAACTAACCCAAATTGTGAAAAGTAAAATCAGGAATCAACTTCCTCTTATTTTGAAACATTCCATAATTTTAATATGTGGTGTTGTTGAAAAAAATTGAGGTTATGGAGAGAATTCCTCGCGGTAAGATCACTCATGAACTCACTTTAAGGCTATATTTTTTTAGTCTGGAGTCAATTCTGGGCCAAAAAAGGTTGATTAAATTTCTTACAAGAAGAACCTCAATCGACCTAGAACCAATTTTCAATAGCTTTGCCCATATTTGAAATCAGCATGGATTACTAAATTTAGGATCCAAAACCGACCCAATCCAAATTTCAACCAGCCTAAAACTAATATAGATTCATAAAAAATAAGAGACATATTTTTTAGGTATGTCAAAATTTTACTTTCACATAACTTGAATCTTATATTCATGTAACATGGAATTGATCTAGGCTAGGATTTGCCAAATCATGAATCAATATTTTGAAAAGTGGAACCCACAAATTTTGGTACACATGTCTAAATATGTAACTAAACTAAATTGTCAAAATTAGCACATGGGACCAATTTTTTTTCCCGTGTAGGGCATATCGGATTTACGAGTTTGAATGTATCATGCAAAAAACTACCCACACCATGGGTAAATTCTAACACCTAATATGTGGCAGTAGGTTATCACATGTCGTGTTGTTCTGAATAAGCATGCTTGTCATCTTGAGAGCACTTCAACTATGAGTTCAAACCAAACCCTCTTCAACTACAAGTCCAAACTAGATCCCTCTATTTGGATATGGCATACTTAAGTGCCCCCTATCATTAACATATTATTATTTAGAATAGTTATATAATTTGAAAATCCAAGGACCAAATTATAAGAATGTAGTGAAAACTTAAACATCTATGATACCTTCCATCAAATGGAGCTGATGGAAGCCAACAATATGGAGGATTTTGAAAAAATGTTTGCTATAGATAGTGACTTTGGAGTTCATGATTGGATCACATTTGTTCTTTTCACATAAACAAGTTGGATGACTGAAAAATAACATATCTTTCTAGTTATGTAGTTTGTTTTGTATGAAAAGGACAAATTGGATCTAAAATTGGACTTGAAAACTCACCTAGAACGTTTTCCATTGATATGGGTAGCTGGTATAAGGTGAAGGAGAAGGGGTTTTTAGGAATTTTGGGAGAACTGAAGATGTTTAGAAAAAACTCTAAAACAATCTATTGGTGTTGAGTGTTGACTATGATGACATGATGTATATTCGTAAATGATTCTGTGGGTGGCATTTTTGAACCGATGAATTAGGTTATGGCAAGAGCACTTCCTAAGCACTGACTCTGTTAACCGAACAAGGTTGAATGATAATATTGCACATTTCTATCATATGTATTAACACCTTGCACAATTTGTCTTCTTGAACTATAACATCAAGATAAAAAAACCATGTCACATATTATCAGTGGTTCACCACTAAAATGTATTGGACGTGTTGTTTGGACTTCTCACGTGATACATAACTATGCAGTAGAAGTTGTAGCAAAATAATATGTGCTTTATTATATTAGAGGGCCTATATGATCTCTGTAGATCCTACAACAAATAAGTTTTTTTGGATGTGTAGGGTGAGTTTGGTCAGAGTGTTTTTTAGGTTTCTTATATTGTTTCCACCTCACATTATCAAAATGCTACATTCTCAAAGTTCCATAAAGTAAAATTTATGTTTATTTTGCTGGATTTGATAAATATAGGATTTATATTTTTGATAGCCCTCTGTCTAACCCTTGGCGTCCAACATATTTTGATGGAGTGAAAAATATAGGATTCCTATTATGTCCAAAAGTCCCGATATTAGTTATATTTTCCCAATCCTACAAACCAAACTTTAAATTTGGACAAATGGATTAAAAAAACAATCCAATATGTCAAAATATGAATAGCCAAACATATCATATGTAGATACTTGTGCCTGATCAATTTTTGACCGTGAGGGCTCAGGGGGAGGTAAAATTGATGTTGATCCAATGTTGAAAACCCTAGTCAACAACACATGTGGGTGAAGACACTCCTTTGATGATTCATTATGCAAAGGAAAGTGGAGATCATCGTGTTGATCTGTGTCAAATATAACTGAAGCATCTACATTTTTCCATTGTATATTATATAATGGAAGAGAGTGTATGGATGATCAACACTTGGAGTCCATCAAAGTGTAGTAGCTTGGCTCTCTACAAAGTGAGTTAAGATCAATCCTCTCAAGGAGGAAAGAGAAGTGTCAGATCTTTATTCGTCCCCTTGAGATGGAACACCAAGGCACTTGAAATAATCCCTAAGGTTTTGAATGCCCAACATAGTAGTAATAAGAGAGGGTTGTATTGTCTCACTAGCCCTAGACAAGAAGACACATTTAGTCCTATTGACTTACTACCCAGACAAATCTCTATCATGGTTTTTTAATAAAATTATAATTTCTTAAGAGGCAGCCAATCCTATTATGAGTATCTATCTCAGCCCCACAAAGACGTTTAGGTTTCCCTCCTACAGTGACCTAGTAGGCTTCAAAATTTGGTCATGCGACCCACAATACCACTCATAACAAGATTTACCATTTTGGGCTACTCTCAGGATGCTATCAATACGATGAAGTGTGGAGGAGAAACTAAGTGTCAAGCAAACAAGATTATCAACATAGAAGAGGATAGGAGGAGACAATCCCTCACCTCTAGTGTAATATGGGTCAATATGTCCCTAATCTAGAGAAAGGGAAACCACAATGCATAGAGTCTCTTCATATGATATAAAGTGGGATAGGGAAACATGATTTCTCTATTTGAGGCATTTTTTCATCGGGAAAAAAACATGGGACACATTATTGGCCATGATTGACATCTTTAAAAAGCACAAACATATATCAATGATATGCAACATCATACCAAATGTTGCAAGAATTTACATGAGAATATTTCAATTTACAAAATCATATACTTTGGACATGTCATATTTGATGGCATCTCCATGATGACCAACCCTAATTATATTGTGAATTCTTTCTTTCTTCAACTTGATATTGTGGGTAATATCCCACCCTCTTATAAAAGTGCCTTATTCAAGAGAAACCATAAATGGAATATTGGAAGCTAGGCTATGATTAAAATGTGAGACAAAATGTGAAGGGATACATTTTCAATCTAGGTGGTATGAAATTCATTGGAGAGGTTTACAACATCACCCATCTTAGGAATCAAGACCAACATGTTACTTTTCAAGCTTCTATGGCATATGGCACCTTGAAGAAATTAGAAGCCAACGTAACAAATCTTTGATAACGTCCCTAAAAGATAGATAAAACTTAGAATCCATTAGGTCTCAACATGGTATAACGACCTATCTGTATGATGGCCTATAAGACTTCCAAGTCTTATGAGAAATTAGAAAGGGACATATTATCACTAGCTGAAAAAAAATTAAGGGGATAACATCGAAGAAGGCCTTATCCACTTGACATAGGATGTTCCTAATAGGGTTACATTAATCTAGAATTTTTTTACCATTAGAATAGCCAAATCATGTACATTTGTCATAAAACATCCACCAAAAGCCAACAACAACGAATATATCATCAATTTTCACCCCTTTGGCCACGACATGGTATAATATGGTGTTTCTATCCATGTCATTTCTCCAATCCACCTATGATTTTCCTTCCAAAAAAATTACCCTTAACTGACAACCACATCCAACTCTTGTTCAACTTCAATTAACAAGCGTTCGCTCAACATGGATGGGTGGTGTTAAAAATTCATATGTAAGACGTGAACTATATCCTCAAGATTCTTCTTCATTAGGAAGTTGGCCCCAAAGATCTCCTTATTCCATCTCATTAGGTGTTTCCTAAGATTTTTCATTTGGGCAAAAAATATGTAGAAAGGATCACCCATCCTTCCATTTTTATACCATCCTCAAATACCCAAATATCCTTTATGAGTAATCCAACACTCTAGGAAAGAGAAAGGACATGGTGTAGCCAGATATTACACCAAATTAAACCATCTAGGGGAAATGGTCTAACACCATATCTCCAATAAGATGAATCACCTTTAACACAACATACTATTTTGATCCACAAAGCCCCTTCAAAATCTATGTCGTATTGTTTGAGTATTTGTATGTTTGTTAACCCACATAAAGGAACTCCCCTGAAAAGGTATCTCTTTGACATCTAGGTCGACTATCCAGGCATTGAAGTCAAACTTGCATTACCTATCTAATAGTCTACCCCTCTCCTATGGAAGAGATGCATGACAATGTCAAAACTTTCATCTATATGGTTAACACTCACATCATCATCAAGATAAATTAGGGTTTCCCACATAACGTTGCAAGACAAAGTGGTACATTTGGTCTAGATTGAACTTGTATAACAAGTGCTACCAAGCCCATCGATTCCAATGTTAAGGTGCCTAATATGAGTAGTAATTAACACTGGTGAGGACATAAAATCAATTATGTGGCTTGTATAAAAGGACCCACATTCATGTGAGGGTTTACTCATCATCTCATAAGTCATGATAAAATAGATGCATTAGTCTTAGATCATATTAGTATGACGAGTCATGATAAAATAGATGCATTAGTCTTAGATCATATTAGTATGACTTATCATCTTCAATTGAAGTATTAATACCTACAATTCAACATTTCATCACATTTACAACATTATATACAAGTTCTAGCTTTATCACTCATACTCTATTGATACTAAACTTCCAGGATTTTCAAGAGTCCATTCTTAGTTCAACATATCATCAACATCATATTATTCAGTAATCCCATCATGGTTCACAAGGTTCATTAGGGCTATTCACACACATAGAAACCCTAACTTCCATTTTCACATATTTCATTCATCAATCATAAGTATACATTGATTAATTGACTCGTTTGATTCAATCCCTCAACACAAACCATAAATAGGGAATATTTCCACCTCATACCGATCCTTATGCTTATAACATATTCAATTTAAGTAAGATTCAACCATACACTTGTATAATTCATTCTAATATAATTCAAACATTATTCTCGAGCATTTCGGGTATTGGGCTGATTTTTAGGCAATATTCACATGTAATACCATAGTCCTTTATCCATAGAATTTTCCTTGGAAAATCAATCAATATATTAGGAACTAAAAAAGTTCAATTCAATGAGAAATAATCGAAATCAGTAGAATTTGATTCCCTGATATCTTTCCAAATTAATATCCAATCACATACAAATACAACAAGGTTTTAGATTATTTTAGCCAGACATAATTAGGCTTTCTACATGAATACAAATATTAATAGGGATATAATCACTCACATAACGTGACAATAACCTCAAACTCTAAATTTTTAGAAATCCTATCAAACTGTAGCAACTGAATCCATTTCTTCCTCCTCTCAACTCGGAAACCCTAAAAATGGAGATCAGGAGAGAAAGAGTGAGAAAAGAGGGAGATTTGATATCATTTTGAATCAAATGATAGGAGGTACGTAATCTAGACATGTGATATAAGATTCACCATGGAAAACTATGCAGAGAAGCTAAACTTACTTGATTTCGTCACTTTTCAGATGGTGAAACCTTCGATCATCAATTCCACCATTTTCTCCTCCCAAACCCTAACTCCCCCACTCTCTCTAGGATTTTGTTTCTCTAGAAAGGATCATGAAATATGAGATCTCCTTGGATGTTAGGTTACTCATATATTTCAATCAAGGTGCTTGGGTCAATTGCAAATTGATCCAATTTAACACTTCCTTATATTTTAGTTGAATTTTCTATCATAAAAATGTTATTGAAAATTGTTTACTTAACATGTCAAATCTCCCCCAAAAATTGTGAACTTTATCATGTCGCCTGAGATAGAATTTTAGAGCTCAATTTAAAATTTCAGATTATTCAGAGTTATATATAAATAAATAAAAATTAAATACTACACTGCTATACTATAGTCTGCAACTTGGTCGGTCGAGTTGTTTCTAATAAGAAACTTGGCGGACACTACACTCTGTAAAGCTTAAACATCATCCAAAAATTATGAAAATTTAACAATATGTCTAAAATGGAGTTTTCCAACTATTTTTAAAATTTTAGACCAATTAGATATACCAAAAAGATAAAATTCAAATATCAAATTGCTATATTTCATCCTGAATGCATGGTCGGATGAGTTTGTCCTGGGGAAACTCGGCCGACAAACATGTCAAATATTATTCAAAAATTCTGATATTTTACATGAATACTTATATTTGGGTTAACAAAACTACATCCATATTTCGACTAAATCAATTTTTTATATAAAATACTATTAGTACACCACTATACTTATCAAATTCTGCATTCATAAGCTACCAAAACCCTAATTTTGGTCGATTAGGGCTTTTAATTCTCAAACCCTAAAATTCTCAAACCCTAATTATTTGATTAAAAAATATGATTAGCATTTCTTATTAGGTTTAGAGAATCACAAATTACACTACCATTATTAATCAAGCTTTAAACAATGATCAATCTAGTTAAGCATGGAATCATCCAAGTAAACCCTAATTAGATGGTTAATATGAAAATGGGTTGTTACATATCTATCTCTTCTTAGAGTCTTAGAGGTGTTAATAATAATATTGAGGGTGTCGGAGGAGAGATTTATAGATCTAGAAGTGATATCATTATTCTTATAGAAACAAAGATTAGAGTCAGGAAGATTGCCACTTTTATCGGTAAACATTTTCTAGGGTATCAATGGTTGTCAAATCATTCTTCACGTGTTTTGAGGAGAATAGTCATCTTCTCGAAAGAGCAAGATTTTTGATATTTTGAAGATCTCTAAAATGGATCAATCTATTCATGCCAAAGTCAGCATCAATGGTTCTCTTGTTTATCTTTCAACAATTTATGGGCACAATCCTGATTTGGGTAGAGTGAACCTTCAAAATTTTATTAAAGATTCCCCCCCTCTTGTAGATGGACCTTGGATTCTGATGGGTGATTTTAACTGTGTTTGTAAGGTTTATGAAACAATAGGTAACAACTTCCTACAAAAAGTCTATAGATGACTTTAATAGTTATGTCCTTAAGGTTTGTGAAACAGTAGGTAACAACTTCCTACAAAAAGTCTATGGATGACTTTAATAGTTATGTCCTTAATTGTGGTTAATTTGAACTTGATATGAATGGTCCTTTGACCTGGGATAACAAGGAAGATGGTTTGGATTTTGTTACTTCTAAAATTAGACCATATTCTCTATAATTCTAATTTGTTAACCTCTAATGTTGAGATCTCTAGTGAAGTTATATTGAATATCATTAGTGATCACATGAGAATTGTTTTTTCTATCGGCCATCCTAGAAAGGTCAAATCTCCTTTCAAATTCATCAATTTTTGGGTTTCTCATGAGGATTTTCTATCTGATATAAAAATGCCTAGAGTATTGAGGTTCATGGACATGCCATGTATAAGTTGTACATAAAACTGGTTGTTCTAAAATCCAATCTTATAGTGTGGAATAAAAATCATTTTGGAGATATTCATGAGAAAGTTAAAATATCTAAGTATCTTGCTACTAGAGCCCAATCTGAGTCTGATTTAGGTCCAACTAATGAAGCATTGTGTTATATTTCCAAGTCTCTCACAAAACAAACTAGGTTGGATGTTGATTAGCAAGAATCTTTATAGAGGTAGAAATCCAAAATTTCTTGGCTCAAGGAAGGTGATTCTAATACTTCTTTCTTCTACGCTTCTATGAAAACTATAATGCATACTAATTCAACAACCAGCTTATGGTTTATACAAGCATTACCTAATGTTTTGAGGTGATTAGAAATTTTATTACTGACTTCTATTCCAATCTATTTAATAATAATAAATCTCTAATGATGTTTGGAATGGTGAGTGGAAAGGAAAAATTCTCTCACTTATTCAAAAGATCAACCTCATTGTTGTTGTCACAAGGGAGGAGATTGAAGATACTATTAATGAAAACAAAGCTTATAAAGAACCAAGTCCAAATGACTTTAATAGTTTTTTTTTATAAAAAGACTTGGTCCATTATTGGTGATGATGTATGCGATATCGTGATGGAATATTTCCATAATGGGAGTATGCTTAAAGAAGCCAACACGACTTCCATAACCCTTATCTCTAAGTCTCTTATTCTTTAGATATCAAAAACTAGAGACCCATAGCTTTATGCAGTGCTTTTTATAAATTGATTTCAAAGATCTTAGCTAACATATTGTAGAAGATTTTGCCTACTATTATTGATTTGTCATGGTGTGCTCTTGTTAAAGGGAGGAGTATCAAGAATTCTACTCTTCTTACCAATGAGATTCTAAGTGACTTTAAGAAATACAATTATCTTCCATCCAAGCTAATATCTCAAAATCATATGCCTCGGTGAAATGGACTTATCTATTTTCTATTATGCATAAAATGGGGTTCACATCCATTTGGATTAAATGGATTGAATTTTTTTTCTCAAGTTCTTATTAGGTGTTGGTGAATGGCAAGCCTTTTGACTATTTTATCCCTATAACTGTGAGGCAGGGGATCCAACAACTCCCTGCCTCTTTGTCTTTGTAGTTAGGGTTTCTCTGAGCTAATGAAGAAGACTGTCATTGATGGGAATTTGTCCCCCATTGCTGCTTCCAAGAACTTTAGTGTCTCTCATCTTATTTTTGTTGATGACCTGATGTTATTTTCTAAAGCTAATGTTGATGATTCTATAGATCTAAAAAATATCCTGGATAAGTTTGGTAGGGATTCTAGACTTAAGGTCAATTCTTCCAAGGCTCTATTTTTTTTAGCAAAGGTGCAATGAAGGATACGATCTTAGAGTTTTTGGATTTCAATGAAGGATTTCCCCCTCCAAATATCTTGGATTCCTCTTTTTAATGGGAAATTATTGAAGATAAATTTCTCTAAAATTATTGATAATATGAAAAATAAGTTGCAAAGTTGAAAGTTCAAACTCTTGTTTATGGCTACAAGATTAGATCTTGTTAAGTCCACTTTAGTTAGTATGCACCTGTATTGGTTGTTCTCTTTTCCCATCCCTACTTCTATTATAGATCAGATGGATATACTATGTAGGGATTTCTTGTGGGGTACTTTGGAATCTAAGAGAAATTTACACTTGATCATATGGGATAGGTTTACTGAACCTAAGCTATAAGGGAGCCTTGGAATTAAAAAATGTTGAGATGTTTCCAAAGATTGACTTATTCTGAATGCTTAGGATATTTCAAGTAAGAAGGGATTCCCTTTGGGTTAAATGGATTTTAGAGAAATACTTAAAGAAATCTTCTTTTTGGATGGTTATGGAATCCCTAACAACTCGTGATTGTTCAACAATATAACTAGATTTTGTGTTGGTCTTCTTCTTTTTATTACTTTTCATATTGGTGATGGTAATTCTTTTATGTTGTGGAAAGACCCTTATAACTCTTTTAAGTTTCTTATTGATTATGTTGGGAAAGAAACGATTGTTAAAATAGGGCTATGTTGGAATAGTCCCTTAGGTATAACTATTATTGAAGGGAAATGGTGTGATCCCAAAGAAAATAACTAAAGTAAAAAGGAACTCTTATTGTTTTTTTAGGAACTCGATACTATCTTTGTCTCTGATGGCCATCTAATCTTCTATTACAAAAAGCTCATTGGTTTCAGTTTTGTCTAGAACTTTGTTAGGAACAAAAGCTTAGAAAGTGATTATTTCAAATGGATCTACAACTGCAAATTTTACAAAAGAGGTATTCTACATTTATGGAAAGTGAAGCATAAAAGATTACTTACTTCTAAATACTCAAGAAGAAGGGGTATCTGGTCGGCTTCGGTGTATTTTCTTTGTATGAATGGATATGAAGACACCGACCATTGAATGTTTTCTGGTTATTTTATCAAAAAAGGTAGGAATGAAGTTGTCATATACAATGTTGTTACCGCATGTCATCTGATTGGGACTCCCTCATCAACGATTCTTCTATTAAAAGGAATATGATATGTGGTCTTATATGCTATCACTGTTGGACTAAAAGAAATTGAAGTGTCCATGAGAATATGTATAGATATGTTATCAAGCTTTGGTTTCATATTGAAGAGGATTTTCATATCTTTCATCCTTAATAAGAAATGATAATTTTGATGGGTAGTATTTTTAGCTCATAAGTCGAAACATTTTTGTGGTCACGTGGTTGTAATTATTTCTTTAATTCTTGAATTTTTTTTATTGTGTTTTTCCTGGACTGGGTTTGTTTCTAGACTGAAGTTTCATCCTGAAATATGATTTCCAGATTTCAATTCACAGAGTTCTACTCTCATCTTCAAAACCTTTTTGTTTGACCCCATCCTTATGCCCTTGTTGAAGGCTATGATAGATTTCAAACTTTTTCTCTTGTGGTGTCATGGAGCTAATGAGCAAGATGGTTAGCCTTATGTGATGTATTTCTTCAGCTATGCCTTTCATTCCATGGACTTTGTTATGTTCCATGGACTTGGTTATTTCCATGTTAAAACATATGAACATTTTCAAAGTTTATTTCCCTTGTGGTGTTTAGGAGCTTAAGATCTGTAAGGGAAGCCTTGTGGATGTGTTTTTGTTCTTCTGCTTAGATTTTCTTGGCCATTATTTTTGTCCTCGTTTCTCTCTTCCCATTCTATATTATTTCCTCTTATAGGTCTTGGTTTATTCTACTTTGTAAGAGTCTATACAATCTTTTATCTTCTGTTTACTTCTTTTTCTATTTTGCAATCTTTCAAAAATACAAAAAAGGAGTCTTGACTAACCCAAAAAAAAGCATATATATATGTATATATATGCACACATATATATATGTGTGTATATATGTACACACAGACACACACAGACACACACACACACACAGATATATATATATATATATATATATATGTGTGTGTGTGTGTGTGTGTTTGTATATATACTATATAATTGTATGTATATTTGGCTAAGTCAGAGTTTGGTATGCTTGAGATAGAGTATGGATGGATTGGTGTTTGGGATGATGAATATTTGGACAAATTTTTTTTGGAAATTACACCAACCCCAAAGTACAATATGCAACCATCACTTGATAGGATCCTGACCTGAAGTGGTCAGATATAAGGCTTAGGAATCTATCGAGTTGCCATAAAATCGTTCAACTTTCCATAAAAATGGGAGAGTTCATGGGTTGACCAAATTGTTTGAGTTATATTGAAATCAATCAAGTACAAGATGAGTAGTTGGATTTAGACACATCAATCTTTTGGATTCCTGATGCAAGCCCATTTGTATTGGAAATCAGGATGAGTGTACACAAAATCAGTAGATTTCTCAGTTTTCTCTGTTGTTTAGTTATGGAGGTAGTTTTCTTGGGTTGGTTATCTATATAGGATTGCTCTCTATTATGTTGCAAGTAAGAATTCACTTCTTCCTATATGGAGTTTTGAAGCATAGAGGGTTAATTGAAGAGGAAATCTAGGGGGATTCTAGCATCACTTATCATGCATAAGACTTCGTGTAGGAAGATCTTGGTGGATGAACACCCTTTGAGGTTGGTTCTACCCTTCTCTTCACTTATTATTCTCATCCTCTCCTTGGAGACTTTAACAATTTATTAGGGTTGTTCTTAAGGGTCTTAAGTTATCTTCACCATCTACCCACTTTTCTTGGCGTCTTATCTAGAAAAAAGGTAGAAAAAGATTCATTGGACCTATTCTTGCATGTGGACTCATGGGTTGGATGCGAGGAGACCATCTTCTTGATGTCCTCTTCCTGAGCCTGAAGAGAAGATTGTATGATGCTCCCTTGAGGTGTTTGGAGCTTGTCTTGGTTCCATTTGGTTTCTTGGATGTAAATAGAAACTTCTCGTCACTAAATATGTATACAAAAGGGATGGGGAGAGGGGAAATGCACATATATTGGTAATTTGATGCTTGCATGTTGTGTTCATGGGTATTTTCTACGGAAACACTTACTGTTTTCCTAGATTTTAAAATTTTAAAACAACTATATGTGAATTGCAAGGCTAGAATTTACTATGTTTCTTTTCATAGTTTCTACAGTAAATATATACGTGAATGATTGAATATTGTGAAATTTTATATTTATTATCCTCCATATGATGGTGATGGTAATGGAATATTGACCGTAGATCTTTTTCTTGTATGATATATGACATGCCTATATAATTAGTGAGGATTCCTAAATCAAGAACAAAAAACAATATGGTTTGTATATGAAATTTTCTTAGTGGATCTTGTTATGAAATTGCAAAGGATCTTGTTATGAAAAAACAATATGTGTTATACATGGAATAATGGATCTTGTTATGAAATTTCTAAGGATACTGTTGAAAACCTAGTAGTGTTTATCTCTATCAATTATCATATCTATTATGGTTTCACATTTTAATCATTACTACGAGCCTTTCTTCTTGCTAGTATCTTTGTATGGACATTGTGCATGTTATATTAGTCCTAATCTTATGAGAACCGTGTTGCTCAAAGAGAATTATGAATATCTAATGAAAGCCTAATGAATGTAGAAAACATAGTAAGAAAACAAGCATGAGAATGATGACGACTAATGATGCCTAAGGATAAAGAAGGAATGATAACATAAAATGCAAAATGAGTTGTATGATGAATACATAACCTCAATGCTTGTCCATACTTAATGACTTGTGATGTAGGACTGCTTAATGATCTTACCATTGATGAATGTGAATTATAATATGATACGATGTAGATGGTGGGTGTTATTTGATGATGCTAATTAGTTATGTATTTGAGATGATCTAGGTGGTCCATGGCTATTAGACATGCCATGTGATGATGTAGAAGGGTTAGGGGTAGCAATATAGATGGTATAGAGACCCCAACCCCAAGTATTAGGAGGACCCACTTAGATGGGAAAAGACCCCAATACTATAAGAGGGAGATTGGGTAGAGCCAAGTCTCACCCCTATGCCCTAGGAAGGAGAAAGTATATCCCTAGATGTACAGTTTTGTTTCAAGATGTTTTACCCTTTTCATATCCCACGAGTAGTTGAGACTTTATGACATTACTCTGAGAGCCTAGAATGTCAGACTTTAGTTGTATCCTAGTAGGTGTTTAGGAGATACCACAATAGGAATGTGTTATGATGGATGATAAGTATGCTTAATATGAGTAAAATGTGCATAGTAAAGAAGCCTACATGATAATATGTTGATCAGAGGTAAGCATGACTTGTTCTCTTTGTACTTGTGCCTTAGATGATTATATATTATGTTATTCAAACATATCTTGCCATCTTATATGATTTTTTTCCCTTCAAAAATATGAGAAATAATAAAAGAAACACCCCCTTTCATGGTTGTCTTTTAGGGTTACCCACTCACTAAGGCATAACCAAGTCATAAAATACGTTAATAATGTTTTTATGCATCAAATTTGCAGAGCATGTATGTGACATTTGGTGAGGAGTTGTTGTGAAGTTGTGATGAGGTTGTTCTAGTTACATAGAGTTCTGACACACTCAATCAGGATTGGAAGACATCATATCATTGTGCTTCATACATGTTTTCTTCTTGCATATCTTTTTATGGTTATAATGCCATGTGAATTATATAAGTTATAGTAAACATAGATGATATGTCATACACATGTCAATGCTATATTTGAAACATGCCTTAGTGAGATTCCATGTAAAATTAGAAGTATATTCTTGTTCTATGAGAACATACATATGATTTATGAAAAGATTTGAGATAGATATAGCTTGTGTAAATTGTTAATATACATGGTTATATTATATTGAGCCCATTTGAGATGATTTGAGTTTTGAGCTTACTCTTCTATCAATTTTTCTTAAATTCATTGAGATTTTATTTGGCCTCAATTGGTATAATGGTGACTTTTGTGTTAGTTATCGCTTTCGACTCCCATTCAAGGTTAATTAGGTTTCCCCATGAGGTTGGAGGTATGCGTTGTATGATAAAGCACAAATATGTTTTCAATCATGGGAAGAATATATGTTCAAAATTTGATTGAATGAGATCTTGGAATTTTTTTCATACATTAACAGGTAACTTAGTGCTTGCCACTGGATTGACTGGAGAAATGTGGAAGGATCAGAGGGATTAGGATAGTCTTTGGCTAGGTCACTTCAAATGCTTTGGATGGTGGACTGCTTCAACTGCGTTGTATAGTCAATTTGTGTTTTCTGGGATTGATATGACTGCTTCAAGACATTGCAGACCTTCTAGTGACCAATCCATGTCATCAAGTGGTTGATGCACACAGAAATAGCTCAAAGTGGGAACTTTCACCACATTTTTGGGTTGTTGCAACCCATAGGAGCTTAATAGGCGGGGTCAAAGTTACCTCTTTTTGGTTGAAATACACTTTTCTACTATCCAAGATTATATTTATGATATTAATTTAACCCTAGGGGTCTTTTATATTTTTTTGGAGTGGTAAAGCTGTTGGTATGTATGCCCTAAGAGCCAATCATGGGATGATTGGTGGGATACATTAAGATTGATTTGATAAACATCAAAGGCAAGCTTCCAATTTTTTCTGGTTCAGTCATATGCGATAATGATAGAATAGATTGAATGTTTAGAGAATGACAGTACTCATGATTTCAGGTTGAGGGCCTAAACGATGAGATCATACATATGCTAAGAGTTTGTACATTCTTATTATGTCCCTAGTCGGATGTCATTGTGGAAGGTAGATAGACAACAATGACACACACGACTAGATTGTGGTGTTGGTTGATGACAGAATCTCATTAGTCATGATATGGAGATATCAAACCAAACACATAGGTACTTGTTAGAGAACAAGTGTACCGGACAGACCCACTGTGAGTTTGACACATGGAACCATGACATGGTAGTCACAATCAGTTCTCACAGTGATGGCGATGAGTGTGATTCTTTGACCTAAAATCACTACACTCAACACATGTCGTTGGGTACACTTTGACATCATTAAACGCAGTCCTGAAACATGGGTTGTTATAAAGGTGATGATTGGGTGGCTTTGACACATTGGGCTTTTGAGGGGTGAGTGATAGATATGGGATTTATCCCTCCTGAGGGACTTTGATATCCATGGCCACTTGAAGAGTAGGATTGAGATAGGCGTGCACACATGTGTGAATCAGTATGTGATATTGATGTCATACATATCTCCTCCAATCTACTCTGAGATCAAGAAAGTGAATGAACATTGACAGGATGACTGTTCCATGCCTCAAGTTCATTCGGGATATCAGTGACAAAGGAATTATACATTCGCTATAACACCATTCATGGATTGTAGGATTGAAAGTTGTTCTCGAACTTTTCTTTTCACTTAGGTAGCACTGATGTGCGACTAGGCACCACTCTTTGCTTGTGAAGTCATATGTGTTATGGATTTTCACTACCAATGTGAAATGGACCTGCAGGGTCACACACATAGGATTTAATCTGGAAGAGGAGTTTTATCCACAAATGATGTTTAGATTGATTACTAAAGGAGTTTAGTAGTTCAATTAAACACTCAATTAATTGATAGCTCAATATCATAGTGTTCAAGGTGTTGGACCAGTTGATTGAGAGTATCGAATTGATTGAAACTACAATTGATTGATTTGCACAGTCTGCTGCTCCAACCGATCGGCTCATGGGATGAACTGATCGGCTCTGGTTGTTGAACCGATCGACTCATGATGTGAGAAGATCGGCTCATGTGTCACCAAACGATCGGCTCAATCATTGAACCGATCGGTTCGTGTGACCAACCAGGATCGTTTGGAATATCAGAAGACTATTTTGCAAATATATTTGTTTCACTTGTACAAGTTTGATTTAGACAAGGACTAATATTAGATTAGTTGGAAACGAATATGGAAAGTCAATTTGAGTTGGATCAGGACCGTGAACTGATCGGTTCAGGGAACCAACCGATCGGTTGAGAGCCCCAAACGATCGAATCAGGTCCCAACTGATCGACTCAGGGGCCGAAATGAGCATTTCAATTGGTGAAACGATCAGTTCAGCTGCCGCAATATGTCAGATTTGTGAGAAAATCTCGAACCCTTCTACTCCTACTTTAATCCCGCATTGCCCGGGATAGAGAACCCTGTCCCATGACACTCCTATATATATAGGGGTATTAGGGGCTTCTCTGACAACACAACTCAGAACACCAGTTGCTCTGTAAAGTTGTCGTTCTCTCTGGTTGTGGTAACCGAGAGAGCCTAAGCAAGTCCTACATGATAAGGGAGGCAAAACAAGGGAAAGACAATTGTAGAAAAGTGACTGGTGGTAGGAGAGTGTGGCGGTGACTAGTACGTTGACAGGAGGGTACGACTCCTTCCGATTCTTTGTGGGACAAGGAGATCAGAGTTCTAAGTAGTTCGTGTCGACTACTTCAGAGGCGGGAGACTTCTGCCGCTCAGAGGACAACTGTCAATCCCGACAGTCCCGGTGAGACCAGGAGTCGTCAGTTCCAGTGAGACCAGGAGCTGCACAGACACTGTCCAAGACTGGAGTTGAAGACCGTGCAAGCCGCGAGGTATTGTCGCCGAGCAAGCCTCAGGATAAGGTATGATTCTACAAACCATCCTTCCTACTGTATAGACATTGACGCGATTCCTTTATATTGGGTTCGAGGAGAAGAAATTTTTTGTTTCCGTTGCCTTCTCTGTCTCCCCTAAAACCCAAAAGTGGTATCAGAGCCACGTCAACTGCTCTATACTTTAGGATTATCGATGTGATCGATTTTGATTTTTCGCCTTTATTTATTGCATACGATGCGAATAAAATTGGCTTTATGCATGTCCAATCCTAAATCCACAAATCCCAATGTACATATATGATATGTAATATGAATGCACTCGATACGCGTCGCCCTTAAATGAGTTTTGTGGTGGATGTATAGCGTGGTTATGGCCAATAAACCCTATATATGTGTGTGGTTGTATGTGGTTGCTTACATCTCGGTTTGTGCACCGATTCTCTTTCTCTTATTCTTGATGTAATTCGAGATAACTCGAGATTTCTTTCCTAACTTTGCTCCCCCCGATTGTAACTCGGGGTTTCCCTTTTTACAATGTAAAATAGGATAGATTTTTTATTTCATGTTATGTCAAAGAACGACAACAACCTGATGATGACTGAGACGATCGGTTCATGGTGTGAACCGATTTGTTGGCATTTCAGATGACCGGTTCGAGGAGCGAGACGAGCGGGTGGCGACCATGAGGAAATGCATGATTATCGGGCGAACCGATCGGTTGGAGGATCCAATCGATCGGCTGGTGGCACCCAACCAACCAGCCTGATGGCGAGCCGATCAATCATGGAGATGAGTTGATTAAACCCAGAAAGGCAAAGCACAAAGTTCATCTTGTAAAGTTGCATGTGATGTAGACCTAGATGACCGTGATTCCTCTTGGCTCGAGGAATCACATTAGGATGGCAATAATCATCGCTTTTAACATTTCACATGTTTTCTGTGGGATATAGCATGTATATGATATGTACTATATATTGTGGTGTTTGGATATGTATATGTACCTATGAAAACCAAATCCCTCATTAAATATTAAAGTTTTAGATGCCTTCCAAATGCGACACATATGAAAAGCTTGATTGGTCAAGTGTGGGCACGCCTTAGCGTGGTGCACCATCTATCTCGTGGAAGCGTGAAGGATGGATATGTGGGTCTGCCCTAGCAGGGTGCATATTCATCGTGTTGGCATCGGGTCAGACTTAACAAGGTGACCTAGATGGGATATAGCACCTTGAGGCATGGAAGTGATCATGGCAAGGAGTTGCACATGACATCTTACAAGAGTTGCATATGATGCAATTGGCAAAAGTTGCCTACCTGGAAGATTTAAGTTGTGGGTGACAACCCTAGCGGGTCCATGACTTAGAGTATTTCAGGATCTTGCCCACTAGAAGATTGTACGCTGTAATCTTCTGAATTGATGGTGAGGGCTATCAATTTGAACTAAAATAGTGGGAGCGATAATTAATTAAAGGCCTAATTATATCGTCAAATTTCAAATCAATCAAATAAGTCAAAATTGAGTTTTGGACTAAAATTGCATATTTTCCTTTTGTAGTAAAAATGGCAACAAACAATAATCACTTCTCTTTGCGATCGGTCCTTAAAAAGGACAAGCTGAATGGGACTAACTTCCACGACTGGTTTAGGACATTGAGAATTGTTCTCACTCAAGAGCGAAAGCTCTATGTCCTGGATACTCCAATTCCAGAGGAACCTGCTCCTACTGCACCAAAGGCAGAAAGGGATGCTTACAAGAAGCATTCTGATGATGTCATTGATGCAAAGTGCTTGATGTTGTGCTCCATGAACCACAAATTGCACAGACAACATGAGAACATGGATGCCATTGAGATGATTCAACATCTCAAGAACATCTATGAAGATCAAGAACGGTAAGAGAGATATGATGTCTCCAGGGCACTGTTCAAGTGCGTCATGATAGAAGGAGATCCAGTTGGTCCTCACACACTCAAAATGATTGGGTATGTGGAGAACCTGACAAGATTGGGATTTCCCCTGAGCCAAGAGTTAGCTACTGACGTGATACTGCAATTGTTGCCACAATCCTACAATCAATTTGTGATGAACTACAACATGAACAACTTTGATAGAACACTTTTAGAGTTGTTGGGCATGTTGAGGACAGATGAGACACAGATGAAGAAGGACAAGCCTAAGTCTGTGATGATGATCAACAGCAAGAAAGGCAAGTCCAAGTGCAAGGGCAAAGGCAAGGATAAGAAAAGTTCTGATGCTAGCCAACAACCCAAGTCGTCTCCAACTCTCAAGGCCAAGGGAGGTGTGACCAAGAAAGGCAATTGCCACCATTGTCAAAAGCCAGGACATTGGAAAAGGAATTATCCTCTCTATCTGGTAGAACAAAAGAAGAAGGAGGCGAAAGACGTCTCCACTTAAAGGTGTCATGAAATAAACTTATAACACTTTTTGAGGTATATGATACCAAGATATAAAGTGTAAAGCACTCAATAAATGGGACAAGTGTTGCTGCCATAGATAGGAGTGCTTTAGTTTATTTCAGCCTTAAAGGCATGTAATAGAGTTATGAACTGCTATTTCATATTTTCCAATAGATAGAAACACTTTATTTTTGCATATTGTATGACAATGATGGCAATTAATAAAGTTGATGTTTCAATTTCAAAGATATGATCTTTGTGGCAATGCCTTGTTTATCTTGTGGTACTTGGTATGCATAAGATAAAATGATACCTAAAAGTTATTGATAACTCAAACAATAAATTTAGCATATATCATGAGAAATTCATTTCTAGTTTCCATATGATGGATAAAACTAGACTCTTTTGGTTTGAGAACCAGTAAGAGACATGAATCTCTTGGACATGAGTAATCAATCTTCACTAGTGGTAGTAGGAGAATGATTATCCAATTAGGTATAATACATATGATGCATTCACATACCTATTGGAACAAATGCTAATACTTCAAATGGCGTTTAGAGAAATACCAATATGAATATCTTGAAGTGTTCAACAAAATCATACATGCAGTCCGAATTTGGTAAAGTGTTAATTCTTGATGAGATCAATGAATGAAATACTTGGACCAAATGTTTGATATCCTCATGAGTGATTATGATAATGTATCATAGTGAACTCATGGTTAAGGCATGATGATGTCTGGACCAAGAAGGAGTCATACTCTAAGGAGTTAGAGAATGATTATCAAATAACTCAATTCTTCTTAAATAAAGAATACCACACACTAATAAAGGACATTAAGAATCACAAGGAGTTGCGAGTTCTCATATCCTTGACAGATACACCTCAATCATCTATGTGATGAGTTGGTCATGTGATGAGTCAACAATCTAGGTGAATATGAGGAACTGGATCTTGAGTTATGGTTCATGACCATTACATCCTAAATGACTTTCATGTAAACCATAAGGTATGACCTTGATGGTAGCACCCATTTGGATGAAATCCATAAGAGCAAATAAGTCTTAAGCGTTAAGACACATGAATGTCATTTTGAGAAGGATGATGCTTGTTGATTGCACCTTAATGACTAAGAGATTTGCATGAGGATACTAAAACTACATTCCTATGAGGAATAAAACAAGGATTTGTACGTGACACAATTGGATAATCAATGGATAATATGGTATAATACATCATATGTCAAAGGGTTTGAATGCATTTGTTCCAATTAGGTATAATACAAGATGATGAAGAGATCTGTGATTTAGTGGGAGCGTATTCACATTCCACATGTTGATGTGAAATGGAAATGTTCTAGAATGGAAATCCAAAGGGGAAATTATCTTTAAGGAAGATAGAGACATTTCCTATACGATAGGAATAGAGATCTATAGAGATAGTTCTTAAAAAACTCTTAACCTGAAAAGAGAGAGCATACATTGACAATATGTACTTAAGGGTTCAGTATGCACAAATTCAGTGGGAGAAAACTTGTCCATGTTACATGGAGTTAATATCCCAAGGCTAAGTGTCAAATTCTTATGAAGAATGGGAACACTAAGAATATATATGGATCTATCATGTATGTAATCATCCCATTATCTTGCATGTATGGGCATAGCAAGAATAAAATGCATTCATCATCTTGTATGTAGGACATGACAATATGAAAAGCTCATCCTGATAACTCGTATGTGGGACATGACGAGTGGATGTCTGTCTAGTTCCAGTAAGGGTTACTGGAATACCAGGAGAACTTGATAAGTACTTGAGAAGTACTAGTTCTATGGAGATAAGGAAGGGTTCAATGTAAAGAGTTACACTGATGTGAACTTCCAAAAGGACAGAAAATTAATCACAAAATATATATGGGATATATAAAAGTGAATGTTTGTTGGTAATTGGAAACATTCGAATAAAACCATTTAAAAGGAAAAGCCGAGTATCCGTGTGTTAGAGAACAACAGTGGATACTATATCAATCTGGAAGTTCATGAGATGAACTTATAGTTATTCCGGTCATTGATGACAAGGGCTTGGTCATGCAATGTGACTAAAGGTCAGCAAAGGAATATTAGATCGCATATTATGGCAACTCCATCTCATACGTGTGACGTACAACGAAGAGATGAGAGACATGCAGTTAATACCGACTTTGGCAAGGTGTTACCATAACTCACTATATTAGCACCAGAGCATAGTAACATGTGGGACATGTTTGAAGATCACTATGAATATGATTCAAGGGTGATTGGCTCACAGTGCAAGTGGGAGTCTATTGGTATGTATGCACTGAGAGCCAATCATGGGATGATTGGTGGGATACATTAAGATTGATTTGATAAACATCAAAGGAAAGCTTCCAATTCTTTCTGGTTCAGTCATATGAGATAATGATAGAAAAGATTGAATGTCTAGAGAATGACAATACTCAATGACGTATGCTTTCAGGTTGAGGACCTGAACGATGAGATCATACATATGCTAAGAGTTTGTACATTCTTATTATGTCCCTAGTCAGACGTCATTGTGGAAGGTAGATAGACAACAATGACACACAAGACTAGATTATGGTGTTGGTTGATGACAGAATCTCATTAGTCATGATATGGAGATATCAAACCAAACACATAGGTACGTGTTAGAGAACAAGTGTACCGTACAGACCCACCGTGAGTTTGACACATGGAACCATGACATGGTAGTCACAGTCAGTTCTCACAGTGATGGTGGTGAGTGTGATTCTTTGACCTAAAATCACTACACTCAACACATGTCGTTGGGTACACTTTGACATCATCAAACGCAGTCCTGAAACATGGGTTGTTATAAAGGTGATGATTGGATGGCTTTGACACATGGGGCTTTTGAGGGGTGAGTGATAGATATGGGATTTGTCCCTCCTGAGGGAGTTTGATATCCATGGCCACTTGATGAGTAGGATTGAGATAGGCATACATGCATGTGTGAATCAGTATGTGATATTGATGTCATACATATCTCCTTCAATCTACTCTAAGATCAAGAAAGTGAATGAACATTGACAGGATGACTGTTCCATGCATCAAGTTCATTCGAGATACCAGTGACAAAGGAATTATACATTCGTTGTAACACCATTCAGGGATTGTAGGATTGAAAGTTTTTCTCCAACTTTTCTTTTCACTTGGGTAGCACTGATGTGCGACTAGGCACCGCTCTTTGCTTGTGAAGTCATAAGTGTTATGGATTTTCACTACCAACATGAAATGGACCTGTAGGGTCACACACATAGGATTTAATTTGGAAGAGGAGTTCTATCCACAAATGATGTTTAGATTGATTACTAAAGGAGTTTAGTAGTTCAATTAAACACTCAATTAATTGATAGATCAATATCATAGTGTTCAAGGTGTTAGACCAGTTGATTGAGAGTATCAGATTGATTGAAACTACAATTGACTGATTTGCACAGTCTGCTGCTCCAACCGATCGACTCATTGGATGAACCGATCGGCTCAACTTGTTGAATCGATCGGCTCATGTGTCACAAAATGATCGACTCAATTGTTGAACCGATTGGTTCGTGTGACCAACTGGGATCGTTTGGAATATCAGAAGACTATTTTGCAAATATATTTGTTTCACTTGTACAAGTTTGATTTGGACAAGGACTAATATTAGATTAGTTGGAAATGAATATGGAAAGTCAATTTGAGTTGGATCAAGACCATGAACCGATCAGTTCAGGGCACCAACCGATCGGTTGCGAGACCCAAACGATCGACTTAGGTCCCAACCGATCGGCTCAGGGACTGAAATGAGCGTTTCAGTTGGTGAAACGATCGGTTCAGCTGTCGCAATATGTCATATTTGTGAGAAAATCTCGAACCCTTCTACTCCTACTTTAATCCCGCATTGCCCGGGATAGAGAACCATGTCCCATGACCCTCCTATATATATAGGGGTATTAGGGGCTTCTCTAACAACACAACTCAGAATACATGTTGCTCTGCAAAGTTGTCGTTCTCTCTAGTTGTGGTAACTAAGAGAGCCCGGGTAAGTGCTACCTGATAAGGGAGGCACAATAAGGGAAAGAAAACTGCAGGAAAGCGACTGGTGGCAGGAGAGTGTGCTGATGACTAGTACGCTGACAGAAGGGTACGACTCCTTCTGATTCCTTGTGGGACAAGGAGATTGGAGTTCCAGGTGGTCCGTGTGGACTACTTCATAGGAGGGAGACTTCTGCCGCTCGGAGGACATCTGTCAATCCCTACAGTCCCGGTGAGACCAGGAGTCATCAGTCCCGGTGAGACCAGGAGCTGCACAGACACCGTCCAAGACCGGAGTTGAAGACCACGCAAGCCGTGAGGTATTGTCACCGAGCAAGCCTCAGGACAAGGTATGATTCCACAAACCATCCTTCCTACTGTATAGACATTGACGCGATTCCTTTATATTGGGTTCAGGGAGAAGAAATTTTTTGTTTCCACTGCCTTCTCTGTCTCCCCTAAAGCCCAACAAAAGCATCTTTGTAGAGGAGAGAATTCTTGGATGTTTAAATCATGAGTGCTAGTGAGTCTTCAAGCTCTTGTAAAATCAAGCATGGAAATCACACTCCTAAGCCAATTTCACTTGAGTCCATGTAAGTTCCTTCTGTTCTTCTCATAAATTCTATATTTTGTATCCTCTCTACATATCGGATGAATACTTTCACATTACAATGTATTAATCCCTTTTTCTATTAAAAATATATCTTTTCTTCGTCTTTTTCCTAGTTGGAGCTAGTGCATGCCAAAGAAGGAGAAGCTTTTGGGATATTTTCATGCATGCTCACACTTGAGCTTGTTATCTCCACCTAAGGCGAGTGACTTATCCTTTTGTTAGTAATATTTACATGTAATTTCTTACATATAATCACCCAACTTTACTGAATGCATGATAAATGAATATAAGAAGGGACTTTTATGCGTTTTTGTCTTAGTCCTTACGATGTGGGCTTTTCACATATTTTATTTCTAGTTTCTATTTTAAAACAAAAATGATATACTATCAAGCACCTTATTTATGAAAGTTACAACTTTTACATGAAAATTACCTAGAATTCCATAGGCCCTTTTTACTACATGTTGAACACATGTGATGGAATTTCATGATAGAACTGTCCATAATGATTCATCACTATTATAAGATGATTTTACATCTATTATAAGTGGATTTTGAGCCCCAATTATATGTCTCATGTATGTGTCTGAGTTATGAAGAAATATGTCTATGTATGTGCGCATTGAATACCAATTAGGGCTATATTGCTTCTAATGCTTTACTTATGCATACCTTAGCATCATGTTATATTTTCTACTTTGTTTCTATATGAAATATGAGTAAATGAATTAATTAACCAATGACACTCTAATTAAAATAACACCATGTGACCTTATAACTTCTCTAGTGTTTGAAGGTTAGAGAAGCAAAAAATAAATTTTTGTAGAAACCCGAGGATTGTGAGAAAGTGCTCAAAGTCATATATTGTTGAATATGTGTGAATTACCAAGAATCTATATGAGGTATGATTCCCTAAGTACCCTGAATAGACACATATGTATGAGTATGTTCAGTGCCATATCTTCTGTTGTGAATGACACTTCTTCCAATATGTTTGAAAAATGTTTGGTATGATAATTAAGTTATAGTATTGGCTATGTGATATGATAGAATCTATGCTCTAAGTACCCAAAATGCTCATGATGTTTTATGTGGATTGTAGATTTGTGAATTCTACTTTTTATACTCTCACCGACTGAGGCGTAATGGAATCTTATGGATACCAGATAGTCCTAAGATCTTCTTGAGTGGGCTAGGGGACTTTGCATATCTTTAGAGTAGTTTGGGAAGTACATGCCAACTATCCAAGACTTAATAGTAACATATTTAATTAATACATGAAGCTTAACTTGTGCACTTACCTTCATATTGTATCACCTTTAAATCTATAGTGGGCCTTATACTTATTACATTACTTTATTTATATTACCTTTACTACCTAGATATGTTTGTTGAAAGTTATGATAGAACTACCTAACTTTGTACATATAGTAGAATGTGTATATTTGGAATACTATATAGATTCTTTATCTCACATATGAACTTTGGTATGACTCTTGTAGTTTCCCACCCTTTTAGGTTAGGACCGTCCATCTCAGGGGTTTGATAGTGAAGTGTATTATTCCCCCACTCATCCCTAAGAAGAAGGTGGGGATCTAGTCTTTTGGTGGTATATATATTTTCCCCTACTCTCAGCTATGAGTAGGGTTTTCTATATGTTGTTGTTTTTATGATTTGGTTTTTATCTATATGCATTTGATATAGTCTTCATGTTGTATATATGAACAAGCATTACTTTTGTATAAACATGTGGTGACCCTAGTCACTTAGGATGAAATTGTATAGTTACATGCATATCAATGAATACAATGGGCTTTATGTGATCATGCGTGTTAATGTTATGTAATATTATTTGCCAATTTTCCTTGCCTTCTTGGTTTATTTTGTTACATATGGTTAATTTGGATTTTTGGTTCTAAGATTTATTCTAAATGTTTACCCATCCAACCTTAGGGTGTGCTTATACATTGATAAAAGGATTAAGTACCAGTATAAGATACCATATTATTATACCATAATTATATAAATCCTAACACCATGAATTGGAGGTCGTTAGCCTTAGTTCCTATTAATTTTTAGGATGAGATGAAAGATATATGTCATTTGACCTTATTATACCTTAATTTCACCCATAACAAACATATAACTAGTAACTTAAGTGTAAACCCTAAGTTTGGTTACCTATAACCCTAAACATACCTGGCATCTATAAACCATGAAGTGATGATGGAGCTGGTTCTCTATAACCTAACCCTATACTTAGGAGATATTTTATGAAGTGTAGTCGATGAATAGTTATGGTTAGACCTAAATCCTAGTTTTGGGTTGCATAACCATAACATGTACATGCATGGTACAATATCAAATATAGTAGTGGACTCAAATGTTGTAACATAGCTCAATAAATACATATATGGACCCCATACCCTTATGTGTGACCTAATATGTTGGTTTGAGTTCATAAAGTGCTTATGCATGTAACATGCTTCATTAACATACACAAATTACCTTTAATTGGGTTACAATGATTAGGATAAAAAATCCCAATTACCCTCAATACATTCAATTTTTTTGTAGACACATTGATTAATATGTTCTACATTGACAGATTTGCTCTATCCACGTAGAGCACATTCACAAATGCATCAAAAACCTCATTGTATTGTGTGCATGGCACATTGATTCACGTGCATTAAGCTTTAAGCTTCCATATATATATCCATATGTAAATTGGCAATTTTTCTCCCTATTTTAACCTTTTTCTAAAATTTAAAATTTTGGCTTATTTATTCTGAAATTGGTCTCAAAATTTCGAAGCACATAAAAACTCATTAGATTCATATTTGTAAATTAATGAGCATTATTCTATCATGATTTTTTGCATTTTTTTTACTTTGACCCAATGAATAATATAAGCACCTAAAGACCCATTGAAGCACATGACCACCTAAGATTTAGTTTTTTGAATTACTTGTAAATATCACATTCTATTTAGTTTAGTGTCTTGTAAACTTAGTAACCATTATTTTCTTTAACTTTACTTAATTTATCTTATCCTTGTTGTGAATCATATCTAGGTTAGTTTGATTCAGACTTCCTTTACTTCTTTCTCATAAGTTTTAAATAAGCAAGTAATCACCAAATCAATGGCACCTAGTTGGTAAAAATGATGTGATGTAACTGTGATGTTGCAAGATCGATGCACCCATGTGATAGGATGAATGAATCACCATTTTTGAAAGAAAAAAAATCAATATGTATAATTCTAACTTGCACGTACATGAATAATCTAGGAGCGACTCCTAATTTTAAAGCCCTAAGGTGACCAAAGTACACATACTCTCACATACCATATCAAACATTACACATATAAGAATAATTGATATGGAGTAGAAAATACTAGGAGTGGTTCTCTAAGAAGTCTTATCATGTGGTTTTGAGTTGTGAGTGACCAGAAAAATGTGTAGAGGAGACCACTACCAACTTATGAGGATAGTTTTCACTTTGATTGTGCTTCTAACATCCTAAGCTTGGTGCTATGATGTTACATAAATTCTAGTGAGATATTTTTGTGTGAAAGCATGATAAAGATACAAGAACCCACATAGGAACTAAAGGAATTCATGGAAAGGCGATACTCTTAACTTTTTAGTAAGTACCAAAGAACATGTATGTAAGGGATGAATTTTATAGGGTGAATGATTAACTAGAGTAGTTTTTCTTAAATGTAGATGTATTAAAGAACACATAGAGGATGTTTAAATTAAACAACCAGAAGGAATCTAGAATAATTATAAATTCAAAAGATGTAGTTCTTTTTGAAGTCACTAGGTGTAAGTTTTGCTTGGTGTGGGTGGATCAATATAGCATATCTAGTCAACATATATCACACAAGATAATACCAAGAGTCTACTGTGAATAATTTATTATACAAATACATGCATTTATTGTGAAAAAAGATCTTAGATTACTTTTTGTTTCCTTTTGAGCATAGAACTCGCCTCTATGACTAAAATAACACATGAGTATAAACGATATCTATAAATTGAGGGATAAAACCATAGTTCCTATCTTAGTCCTTAGAAATGACTCACCTTTTGGTTACATCATAGGTTCGATTGTGCTAGAACGAGGTGATCCCTATCTCCTATACTATTTACTATAGCCACCTCTACTCTAGCCATCATGTCCAAATCAGTTTTACAAACAAAATTATTGACAAATTGTCATCCTCCATGATGATGATCAAAATGTAAATCAATTTGTCAATGACATTATTATGTTCATTAAGTCTAATGACCACAACCTATTCAATTTTATGCACACTCTCAACATATTTTGACATCTTTCTGGTTTGAGAATAAATTTCAACAAGTCCTTCCAATATGAAGAGCACACAACTAACTCTTAAAGATACTTTAAAATATGATCATCTTCAATAAAGAAAATTGTCCTCTAAAATATCTTGGTTTGCCTCTTTCTCCCCAAAATTTTCATACTTTTATTTGGGATCACATCCTACATAGACACTTTGACACCATGGAAGATCCAAAGTCTTATCCTTAATGGCTATCTTGCTCTCATCAATGCTTCTCTAATGATCCTTTCCTAATATGACTTCCATTGTATTCCACTGGTCGTGAATGTAGAAAAGAAAACTACAAATTATGTGCTCCTTCCTTTGAGGTGACCACAACTATGGGGGGACCACTTTTCCAAATGCCTACCTTTCCCCAAACCAAATTTTTTAGTGGATTGGACATCTTGGATATCCACCTTTACTCCCATTGTTTGTTCAACAATGTTGTTTCCTCCCTTATATCTAATGACACATCCATTTGGAGTTTGTTTATCAAGATTAGATATTTTCATAAAAAATGATGTGTTCAATGGTCTGTCACACATTTTTTTTTATTTTGGTGACATCTAATGATTTGACATTATATCATTGAGGCATGTATCATTACTCCTTTGCATTTCAGTGGTCATATTATATTTTAGATAGACCCCTAGTTACCTTATGTTTGTGTATGCATGTGACATCAACCCATACTCCAGCATACAAACTTAAGTATCTCAACTAGATCAAGCCTATAATCTTATCTTATCACATAGAAATGACCAACTTAACCAATAGATGAATCATGAAATCTCAAGTTTCTACTTGACTCTTTCCCTTTATGATGATTTAATAGTTGTTAGGTTGATATGGGGTGGCGTGCATTTATAACTAAGGCTGATAAGAGTTTTAGACACTCAAGTTTGACCTCTATCTTTGAAAAAAATATATAAACATGCATTCCCAAGTAGATTTATTCTTTTCTTATGGCTTATTTTTCGTAATAAGCATCTCATGGGTCAAAATTGGAACAAAAGGGGTCACCATAGTCCATGTATTTATGTTTTTGCATAACTTCTCTGATGGTATTGACCATATAGTCTTCGCATGCCTCATTTTCCTAAATATATGAAAACATTTTTATGATTACTCTCATGATATGTAAGATATTAAAAGGCTTGGCATTGGTTGCTTTTTCAACTCTATTGATTGTCGTAATATTTTATTCCAAGAAACTTAAAGCACACGAGCAACTAATATTTTATGCCACATATGGAGTGAAAGAGATAAAAGATTATTAATAACTTTAATCACATCAAATGATATTATTATCAACATTTGAAATACTCATTCTCTTTGGCCCTCTTATTTATGCTATGGGTGATGTGGCCTCGATTCTTAAGATCAACTTCCATTAAAAGTTTTCACAGTGAATGTGCGAGCTGATGCTCCTAGGTTGCATGGGCCATATATTAAGATTGGATGACACCTCTTCCATAAGGATGGGTTTTGAGCTAGGTTTCCCTTTTCGTCCACAAATTTCTAGTTGCAAAATGTATAAGTTCTCATTGGATGTTATATGAGGCTCCTTGACCTCCCAATCTACTTTTCTTCTTGTAGGTAAGGGGATCCCATCCCAATTGTATTCCTGGAGTCATGCCATCACACTCCACAATATTGTGCAAATTTGGCACATCTTTGTTGACAAGGTTTTTTATTACCTAATAAAGAAAATATATTAATAAAACTAGTTGTTTCCTACAAAAGGATCTATGGAGTATCAAACATATAGAAAGTTAAATGGCAAGGAAAAATGACAATAGGGGCAACCTTTTTTCATTATCATCATAGATGAGGAAAGTGTTCTCAACACTGTAGAGTGTGGTGTGGTGAACCCATGTGAAATGGGGGTGGGCTCCCGTTAAACAACCCATAAGTGAAGATTGATCTCTAAGTAAAGAAACATCATAAGACAAACAACAGAATTTCCAGTTTTGTTGGTAGGAATAGTTGAGACGGAAAGGTGAACCAAGATGCAAACCCATGACTTTCAGATGTGTCTTAAACAATATCTAGAAAAGACATACCACTCACACCCCACATAGCATGAACCACATAAATCACCCTTAAAGTTCTAGTTGGGCCTTTGATCCTAAGAGAATAGGTCACATTGCCTATATCATAAAGAATATCACCTAAATCATAAAGAAGATCATTAAGAAATGAGAATTATAGATGTCAGCAATGATATCATGAGATGTACTACACCAATCACGGAATAATATTATGTTCCTTTTTCTCTAAATACTATATAAGACAGTGTCCATGAGAGAGTTCCAAGTTTCACAAAATGTCATGTCTTGACAACCAAAAGAGTTGATAAGGCCATCAATGACAAGCTTCTCAAAGTTCTCAGAATCACAAGAGCCTCCATTGAAATGTTGCCACAATTGTTAGGAAAAGGAGAAGCAGAAGAAAGTGTGGTCAACATAAAATAAATCTTAGTAAAAAGACATATGAATGGGCCATCATGGCCACTCATTTTTCTAGTTTTGATACATGAGAAGCTTATTACAATCAATGGGGCATAAGAGAAGGAAAAGTATAGGTGGACATTTTATTTTACATAAAAATGTCAAAGGTAGATATCAGGCTTAGTGGCCAAACAAATTAGTAAACCCTAGCAGTTGTATATGTGTCGCCCAAAATCCATCTTACATAGTTAAAGGATGAAGATGGGAAAGATCTACAACTGGGTTCATGATATTTTTGTTAAAGAAGAATTCATTAGGCATGTCATATTCATAAGATTTTTTTAAAGAAATGTGAAGTTTAAAGACATCTATATGGATATGTTTGAGGCTGTTCAAGATAGAAAGGGTTGGTGTCAATGGGTTTAGAAAGTTGTAGGACTACTAGGGATATAACCTGATTTTGAAATGTTTATCTAAACCCATGGTGGATAAGTGGAGGCCTCGATGGTGTAATAAGAAGATACCATGCACTGACAAAGCCAAGAGCACATAATGTGGCTAGGTAATCATTTGTGGTGTTTTATTATGATAATATTTATACTTATTGAAAATGATGCAGATGGTTGTGCCCTTGGTTGTTAGGGAGGAACTGACTTTGTTAAACATATAGTGATGATGTAACATCCCAAAATTCATAGATAATTTAAACCTTAAAGGTGTTTCTATTTTTCTATTTTCCCAATAAGAGTCCACTTAGGGACCAATAAATCCTAACCATGGTTTCCTATGCAAATGGGTCCATAAAAGATGTCATTTATGTCACTTTGCTCACTAATGCACATATAAAAGCTTAAATGCACATACTTAGAAATTGGGTTTGTATGAAGATGAATGAATGATTCATATGGAAAATAATGTAACTAATGGATAGGAGGATGTGATAATTAGTGGTGTTTAAGTAAATAAATGTGTTGATATTGAATAAATGGAGACAAAGATATCAAAATCACAATTCATTTAGAATAATGTCATGTATATTTGACAGAATTAAGATGATGATTATGGGACCCTCAATCCAAAATATTTATTATTGATGTGGTGTATAGGAGTCAGTATCAAAGTAATTGAGTTAAACCCTAATTGCAATAAAACTCATAAAAGATTCATAAGTTAAATCTAACTCTAGATATCATAATCTGCATGTGGGTTTCAGTTTGGTATAATGTCTCAACTTAACCAGATTCCACATATTTGGGTGCCAATCATCACAAACCGATAGTCCCATCGAACTAGGAGTTGATTGCAAATCTATTAATACACTGGCCTAACCCTAGCTTCCCCTCTCAGAAAAACACCCAATCCAACACATCTCTTTCTCTCCATGATCAGTTGTAGATAGGTGTCTCTGTCCCCATGGCGCCACAGTTACAACAAGGAAGATTCGTGATACATGAAGGGATATTTTCCCATTGCCAATTTTGGTTGAATCTTCCTAAGATGAAGCTACAAATCCAATTTGCATCTCTAGCAATGACAACGTGGCCTACTCAACCAGTCACCATGCTTCAAATTGAGAGCACGATAAGCTTCCTTGACCACTAAGCTTAATTTCCACACCCTGAGTTCATCGTCTGCTATGCCCAACCATTGGGTCGACAAACTCACTTGAATAAGTGATCATGACGAGTGCCTTTGGGCCTATCCTACTAGCTTTCTTCCCCGAAGATCATCACAAAGTCAGATTTAGCGTTTGATTGCTGTTTTTGCCGTTGAGCATTTGCTTTCACGATGGAAGTCATCTTGCTCTATTTTGGCCACGACGGATGGTACATGTCAGGGTTCTATTCTCATTTGACCCTCACAACTTTGATGGGTTCGGGTATAGTTGTGACAAGGTTTGAGGTTGGTGGTTTGCCATTGTGTGTTGGTTGGCTTCGGGTTAATCTAACTTGTTGTTTACCGCCTCCATTGTCATGGTGATGAACATGGTTTTGGGTCGTAGGGAATTGAGGTGCTCCTATCCATGATTCTCCAAGCTCAGTAAGGTGTGAGTGTCACTTGGTCACACTGCTTTCATGAAGAGAAGCCCTCAGTGATGGTCTAGAATGAGAGGTTGTGCTTCAGGGAAGGGTGGTGTGTGCCATGGCTAGAGAAGAAGAAACCATGCCATAATTTTACCTTCTCCCCCTTCGATTTATTTAAGAAAGCCGCACTTGTCAAGGGTGTTTTGGGGTTTTTTTTTCAATTGATTTTTCTAAGTATCATCCTAGGTTTCCAACTGGGTCACGACTAGGAATTAAATCAAGGGTCTATTTATATCGGACCCACTAATAGTATAACTGGATTTATCTTGATTCTGATTGGCCCAAACTTGGTAATCCATATCTTCTTATTGGTATATCCGATGGAGTCAAGTTAAATATGGGTTTTTCTTAGACTTTCAAGATTTAGACATTAGGCTAAGTGATAAGCCATGTTTTGGCTTTGTTTTCAAGAAATTTCAGAATTTATATAATTAGGGTTTAGGAACCTAATTAAGAAACTTTGGGTTTTATCACAAATTGATTGAGAGATAAAATCAGGGATAACAAGAGTGAAATTTTCCTACTGATCTAGGTAAGTGGTTCATGCCCATGAGTGATCATATTGTTAAACTAGTATATTTATGTTCCAATATTTTAAGTTAAGATATGCAAGTAAGATTGTTGTACTTCCATGGTTATGTGATATAACTATGCACTTAAGATTTCAAACATAAATGTGGTATTAAGATATCTTCTAGAGACCTAAGAACTACAAAGTTATTTAAATTAATGAGAATGATTAAGATCTAAGAATGTAAGTACATGATCAGATTATAAGAATGCATTCAATTATGATTAAGTTTCAAGATAAGATATTATTAAGATTCATGATTTGAGTCATTATAGAAATATGATAATAGAATGCTTTAATGATGTAAGTCTGATAAGATTTATGCTATACATCAGAGTTAATAATATTATATCAGATTATGGAGTTAGACCCAAACCTTAGTGTAGGTCAGATCAAGAAGAACATGACCCAAGCCCTTTGTGCAAGTCATGTGGCCCAAGAACCATAGTGCATGCCAATGTAAGAGAGACATGACTCAGGCACCTTTGAGAAAGTCATGATGCACATGCCCTTAGTGTAGGCCAATTTAGATACATAACTAAGGCCCTATGTGCAGGTTATGTGACCCAAGCACCTTAGGGTAGGTCATGAAACTCAGGTACCAGAGTACATGTCTACAGAGAAAGACAAGTAAGAGACAAAAACTAAGTTAAAAAAAGAAGAGATATTTATATTTCAGATTTTGTACAGAGTTTCATGATGAATTCATGCTTGTAATGCTAATGAATATTTTTGTAACATCTTATTTCTTCAATAATATATACACCGGAATACTCATGCCACTTAATCTAACAACCATTTTTCCAATGCATTGCTGGGGACTAGATGTCCACAAGTGAGGAGCAAGAGCAAAATTAACAACCAAAGACTTGGAGCACAAGGATAGAGTAAGGATAAGATCTGGTGGGGTGCCGACTATAAGATGATCCTCAGCTTTATAGATTCATCTTTTTGTTTCCATATTTAAAACTCTAGACTAGAGACTATGTCTCAAGATGTGAAGTTAGCCTTCAACGTGATAGCAATTATGTTCCTTTTTATAAGAACAATCATGAGAATTTTTTAATATTTTCAGTTGGTGTGACTGATTATATTGTTGTTATGAATGCTAGATTGATGTAATGCCTCCTTGAATGCACGAGTTATGGATAACTCTGTGTTTCTTACGTTACGTGCATGTGTGTACTTAGGGAGGGTGTTATAGATTATGTAGTTGTATATTCAAAATACCACATCCACCATAAGATTGAGGCGAAAAAGTGTAGGCTAGTTGAGAAGGCGCTATATCGGTTGTGGTTGCCCAGAGGGAGCATCTCATGTTATTTATTTTCTTATCTATGATCACTGGAAGTGTATGTTGTTGATGTCATATGAGGAAAGAAGATTAAGAGATGTGTTAATGAGAGTGAGCTAGCCAGCAAGTTGTGACTATGACTCTTCCAAAATGCCAAAGAGCATTATTCTATTAAACGGTGGGTTCCCAAATTGAAGAAGGCCATTTATGTGGTGAGATAGGAAGATCATGTTGTAAAGGATTGGTGTCTACTTTGTAGTGAAGCATATGGAGAAAATGTTCCAAATCTGCATTTATGAAAAGGACTCACTAAATGCATTCTCAAAATTAAAATTGTTGTTGAACAATGCCAAGGGTGCACATGATAATTAAGAGTTTTAGTCGTTTGGTTAAATAAAAATAATTATTCCATCACAAATTGAATAATACTATGATTACACTCTTTGACGATGTCATATATTGATAACATTATCCCCACTAGCTAGTTTGAGCATGGTGGCTAAAATTGAGGTGACAATAATGAAAAGATTAGGTGGTAGGGGTTCCCTTGTCTTAGATTAAACTTTTGAAGTAAGTGAAGAATGAGCCATTTATGAGGACCAAGAAGTGACTTGAACGAATATAAATTTATATCAAATTGATACACTATTAAGGAATACTATGACCACATAGATAGTATATAAACCATTCCAATTGATACTATAAAAATGTTTCTCAAAGTCTAATTTGGGATTGAGATAACGTATTTTGTTTAGGTAGCAAGAGTTTATAACTTCATTGGCCGCAATATAGGCATATTGGATATGTCTATAATGATAAAGGCATGTTCTTCTTTATCAATGATAGTATCCGATCTTTTTGTTTAAGGAGTGGGTCCCATTCATTTTATTCCAAAAAAAACTAAAAAATACTCATACATCCACAATTAATAAAGGGAAGGGTGTATATTAATTTTCTAAATGGTATGGCACATAGAGTAGATAAAATTATAGAAGAAGAGTAAGCTAACCTATTATAAACTTAAACAATGTTGGACATATTGGTCCATTATAAACATGAAGGAAAACTAAAAGAATTTTATGAAAATATAGATAGTTTGGTTGTAGAGGGCAACCTAGGCATCTCAAATTCTTCTCACAATGAACTACTCTTGAACGGATTCCTTGAAATATTGACCCTCAATCCTCAAACATTGGGTCAACGCATTGTTTAGGATCTAGGTGGAGGGCAACAACACCTAGAAGAGAGGAAAACAATGGGTATATGTTAGAAACTACTATGTGCATAATTAAGAATAATTTGACATATTCTCGGGTGGGTAAGTATAGAAGAGAGAGTTCTCATGCAAGAGGGGACTATCAACATGTAGGTAACTTCAATAAAAAATAAAAAAGAGAATGAGCACTACTACAAAAATGGGATATAGTGTTGGTCATTTTAGACATACAATGTTGGTTCTTAATCAATAAACATGTGGGAAACTCCAAAACTCAAGCCATTCTTCATCAGTTAAGGAAACTAACTACAATACCTTTTTGTCGTCGGCTCTACCTTACAGAAAAATTGACAATGTAATACACAATGAGTGATGAATTTGTGATATCCTTTGGTTTTTCCTCGTCGGTTATATAAACAATAGATGGTTGAAATGGAGGAGTGGAATTGGAGTAGTATGCAACCAAAAGATCCCACTTAGATTGAAAACAACATGCTATATGGGAATGAATTTGGGCAGTTAAGAAACAAGGTCTCAACAAAATTGATGTGACTAGGATGCTATGCTGAAATGGATTTATATGGGAAGAGAAGGAAAGATCGCTTGTGAAATGACTATATTAGGAGCAAAGTGGGGGTGCTGAGTATCGAAGAGAAGGTATGTGAAGGTTGATTGAGATGGTAGGACATATGCAACACAAACTTACAAATGCACCTATTCAAAGAAATGCTATTGAGTTGAGCACTTTATAAGCAGGAGTTGCAGACTTGCATCAACTTGGAACAACTTACAAGGAGATATTTTTGATCTTTAGATCTAAATGGGAACATGATCCATAATAGAGATGATTGGAAAAGAAATATTCATGTAGCCGACCCCAACATTGTTATGATTGAGGCTTGGATGATGATGAATTGATGATGGCTTATTTTTCACTAAAGGGATTTGATAAAGTGGGCATTCAGTAGCACAATTTGCCACTTACAACCACTGACTACCACAAATGCCGATCCAAGCCTTTTTACAAAAAGTGGCTGAACTGCAATACCAAATGACCACCAGTTTTGGTGTCAACCACAACATCTTCTGCTGGATGCAATTGTTGCCTGATTGGATGGACTTAATTGTCTCATGTGCCTATTTGCAGTTAGGAATCTTAGCCTGATTGGAATACATGGTCATTTTTCTTTGTTCAATAAGAGGAAAAACAACAGTATGCGAGCTATCACATAGAAGATGCATGTTTTTAGCTTGTTTAGAGCCACACGTCTTGATATATAGGAGCAGGCGAAAGTTCTTTGGTGCTAATATTGTGTGATGCCTAAAGTCATCAGATTCCAGAGTTGAAATACTTATCTGATGTTGGTGGTCATAAAACCTATGGCAAAAGGCTACTCCATTTGGTATTATACAGGGTGCACCCTTCATTGAAGGTTATTGTGCACTGTTCGAGAGTGAATGTTGTACTGATTTACAAATATAGCCATTAATTGGAGACCCTATTCCAAAGGCACCCATAATAGATGAGACATATGAGAGATTCAGTTGACATAGATTCTAAGATATGACTTAAGTGGGTGCCTAAGGCCTATCGAGGCCAGATTAAGCCGCGTAATGGCTAAATTAGCATGAATTGGATCTGAATTTGGTCAAATCAGATTAATGTGAGTCATTTTATAGTTGAAATAGGTCAGCTTTGGGTAACATGTCAAATTTGGGAGAGTTAGGTGTAATTTGGGGAAATTCGGCCCCATTTAGGTCAATATAGGGCAAATTAGTGGAACTTAGACCTATTTAGGTCATGTTATGCAAAATAAGGTCTGATTTTGATTGAATTAGGACAAACTAGGTATTTTTAGGTCAAATTTAGACCAAATTAGATCAAAATAGGGTCAATCAATTTTAGTATAGGTCATGTTAGGTGGTGTGATTTAGGTCAAGTTATGATTGTTCTATCTTGCTATAAACTATTAGAAACATATATAGTAATGTATATATTTAAAAAAACTGGCGATTCTATTCGTGTCGTTGCCATGGCTTGAACTTGAGACCTCTCATAACCACACCAAGGTTCTACCCATCTAGGTGTGCATTTTGGACGATAATGTGTATATTCGTATATATATATATATATATATATATATATATATATATATATATATATATATATATATATATATATATATATATATATATATATATATATATATATATAGTCAGGCTAGAATACACTCGAGTGTATCCGGAGTGGAAGACACTCAAGTAGTTTTTCATGATGCAATATTTTTTTTGAAAATATAATCCATTGATCTTCTTAAACATCTCGTGAACAACTCATACACAAAATTTGAGCACATTTGGATATGTATAGCTCATGTTATGAAGACCGCAAAAATTATGCATTTTAAATTGGTTTCGCGCGTCGATTTTGTTGCCCTTGGATGAGTGACTTACACTCATCCAAATGGGCTAAAAATTTGTATGTAGCCTAGTTATAGTATGACAGTGAAGATCAATGGTTTACATTTTGCAAAAAATAGTCTTGATATGCAAACACACTTGAGTGTATTCGTGTGATCCGTACACTCAAGTGTATTCTAGCTTGACTCTCTCTCTCTCTCTCTCTCTCTCTCTCTCTCTCTCTATATATATATATATATATATATATATATATATATATATATATATATATATATATATATATAGTCAAGCTAGTATACACTCGAGTGTACCTGAGGCACTGTACACCTCAATCATTTTTGAAGACGCAATACATTTTTGAAAAATCTAAACTGTTGATTTTATCAATTATCATAAGAACATACTATATAACAAATTTTAGCTCATTTGGACACTTATAGATCGTGCATCTAAAGGAGGCAAAAATTGTGCATTTCAAATTAGTTTTGTGCGTCGATTTTATTGTCCTTGGATGAGTGACTTACACTCATACAAATGAGTTAAAATTTTGTATGTGACCTATTATTATTGTAACCATGAAGATCAATGGATTAGATTTTGGAAAAACATGGTCTAGATAGGCAAACACCATTGGGGTGTACGACGTGATCTGTACACTCGAGTGTATTCTAGCCTGACTCTCTCTCTCTCTTTCTCTCTCTCTCTATGTATATATATATATAGCTTCTTTTTTAAGTTAGAAGAGACATTAGCCCCCCTCTCCCTCTAAGATCTTGCTAGAACCTGGATGATGGCAAGGGTGGTAAATAACGTGCACTACGGGTGGTTCAAACCTGAGTCTCTTAGGGAGGACTTACCGTGCTCGAACACCACCTGCACTATACATGCCATGTGAATATAAGTTATTTACATATGAAAAGTTTAACTCTATATGCACAAAAAAAAAGAACAAAACTCCTAGGCTCTTGCCTAGGCACTGCTTGGGAAGGAAAGGTCTCCTAGAAAAGTATGGCTTTTGGCGACTATTGTTGCACGGTCCCAGTAATGAAAGAGGGAGGGGGTGTGGCAACAACAGAATAGAAAAGAGGGGTTGGTGGGAGATCATGGCAACGGGAAAATTAGGATGGTGTGGTTGTGGGTGAAGGAGTTAGGGGACGACCATGGTTGGCAGAAGCAGTGTTGTAGGGTAGGGCAAAGGTGTGCGGTGATGGTTGGGTGTAGGCTGCTACTATTTGGTTGTAGCAGCAGCGTGGGGGTGGATGGGAAACAAAAGCACAAAAGGTGGATGTAGTGAGGGTTGTAGGTAGGGGATCAGGCAGGTGGGGATGTGGGGGATCATGGCAATGGAAAAATCACGGTGGTGTGATGGTGGGTGAAGGAGTAAGCAAACGACTGTGGTTGGCAATAATGTTTTAGGATGGGACAGACGTTTGTGGTGATGGTTGGGGGATAAGATGCTTCTGTATGGTTGTAGCAGCAGTGTGGGGATGGATGGGAAACAAACGCAAAGGTAGATGAAGCGAGGGTTGTAGGTAGGGGATCAGGAAGTGAGGGAAGATGGAAAGTGATGACTGTGGAGGAAGGAGAAGGGTGGCCGACAACTTTGTTTGTTGTGTGGAAGTGATAGTAATGATGTGAACAAGAATTATTAACTGATGTGATTATGATTCATGCTCCTATACCAAATACTAGTGACCCTATTATTATAATCTAAACTCTCAAAATTGTCTAGTTAAATGTAGGCTATGGAGCAATTAGACTGTCATTTAGATTTCAACCATCAAGTCTTCCTATTGAGGAGTGTACAAAAGCCTGTTATGCGTCTATGATTCCATGTGGAACTAAACCACATGGCTTAACAAAAGCATAAAACCATACAATATGAAAACAAATCTAAAATTGAAAATAACACATGTCTTCATACATCACTTTACCTACCGACTTCCTAGTTGTACGCATTACTTTTAGAATTTGGATATCTACTTTTGTGCACTTGGAATTTCTAAAGTTGTTAGGGAAATGTTCCTGAAAAATGTATCAGCTCATGTGTCCACAGGACATCTAGTAGATTTTGATGTATTTTTGGCAAAATTATATTTTCAGATAATAAAGAAAAATGTCTTGTAGAACTTGTATCCTTTGTCTTCAAGAATTCATATATCTAATAAATTTGGTTTCAATTAGTTTAATGTCTAAGGCTGAACCCATTTTGTTTTTTGGTCGGTTAAACCCATTTCGTTGGAAAGTGTATGTGTCTGCTGCTGGTTTCTTCATTTTGTGATGGCTTTGGTGTGAGTTTTACGTTTGGTAAAGTCGAGCTCTTGAGACAAACCGTTCATGACTAGATGTTGTAGGGTACACATTCTTTTCAAATCTTGAGTTGTCCGAAGCCCATTTTATATCCCAAGACATGCAAATTTCCCCTCACATTCTTTTCATTTACTACTTCTGTGGATCTTTGAATTTACTTGCTCTTATATCTCACAGTTATGAAGATTAGATGGTTGATGAGCTGATAGTTGAAGATACGTGGAAGAGGCAAGTTGGAGGTGATTTATCTGACAATTTGGAATCGGGCTTATTGAAAGATGAATCATTTGTGGGATTGGATGATTATGTACACACTCCTAGATGTGGTTGTGCATGGACCTTGATTAACATCTGTGAATGCTTACACTAACACGTTCTTCTTGAGGTACCATCTGACGGTGTGGCCTTGTTTGGCCTGGGAGCCTATACAGGTTGAACAACCACTATAAGAACATCCGTACAACTTTTAAATATGCAGCCACAAGGAAAATTCTCAATCTTTCTGGCATATCTAAATGAAATGTTCCACATGCAGCTTTGTACATCACCTTTTTATGGGGGTTCATTTTGTTGACTTTTATTAGTGCTTTTATCTGAAGCTTATTTCATTTTGGGAAACTTCTACTCTTAGAAGACTTGTTTGAATGTCTGTTTATGGTTTCTAATTGTAATTTCCTAGTCTTTTGTGAGTTCTTGCCTGCTAACCGGTGCATACTTAATATAGCCTTGCTAATAGGTGTTTGAACATTTTCTTAGTCTTTTGTGAGTTTTTGCTTGCTGACCAGTACATACTTAATATAGCCTTGCTAACTGGTTTGTGAACCTTTTTGGAGGCAAAACATCTTTGGCTGGAATTTAACATTGACTTGATTACTTATTTTGCATTTTTATGCAAGTTCAGAGCAGTTCACCTCGAGCTTTGCACTTTGGACCCTCACGCTCGCCTACTGTTGTCAAATTTATTTCTAGGCACAATACTAGGTTGGTGGCTATCAAGAGAGTAATATTTTGGCATTAGCTCATGGTGAATGTTTCAACTTTTGATGGTTCACTGGTAGTGGCTGACCAGATGATGTCAGCCCGATGACTATTTTTATGGGAGGCAGACGTTTCTGATGTTACAATTTTTTTTCATTGTTTTATCCAAGATTGCATTATTTTTTCCCTGTAGGATTTAAGACCGTGTGAGTATTTTATGAGATGAATCGAGATCTGTGAGGCAAATACATTCTAGCTACTCTTAGAGCTGAGTTGGAGGGCATTTATCGTAGGACAAGTTGTTCTCAAAGTTGTCTTGATCAAAGTAGCCAAACATGAGAAAGTGTGCGTCGACAATCAACACGTTCTTCTACATTTTAAATTTGACAGTTTTGGTTTCTTAGCACCAGAGACTATGGAACTTCTCAAGATGGTTTAAAACGTTATGCATAGTAATGACATGACTCCTATGACTCCAAAGTCTATTGATGTAGTATTTAAGAGGATTGATTTTTCTATTCAGAAAAGAATGACAGTGTAATTTGTTATCCATCTTCCTTTCGAGATGTTATTCTTTTATTTGTTTAAAAATATGAAAATTTGTTAATTAAAATATCTGGAGAATGATAGAAATGGGCAACCATTCTTGTTTCTAAATCAAGGGAACTACATCGATGTAAAATATAGATTTTGGAATAGTAGATTTCTTATGGATTTGAGTTTCAGTGGGTTTGGATATATTTCTTCTTCTGGGAGTTTAGACTTCTTGTAATCAAAACATGGCCCACAAGCCTACCCGAACAGGGGACAAACGAGATGAGCATCACTTTCACACTTCAACGTGAAGTCACAATAAGATGTTAAGGTGGTTGTAGAACCATGGTCTACTAGATGTTAAAAGGTGAATCACAACAAAAAATGAGTTTTTCCAAGAAGTCCCCATTTTTGCCAAAATTCCTAGAAGCACACTCCTTTTCTAGTTTCATCCATCCCTATGCTGGCATCTTCTATTTCCAGACCCCCCTACAGTTAGTCTTCTTTTGGTTCTATTTGATAGGACTACCAAGCGTTATTTTTCTAGATGCTTCCTTATTTTATTCGGTCATATAACTAATTAGATTGATCAATATATTTGTATATTAGATATAAATATGCTAATTGCAGGCAAGCATCTAGTATGGGTATTCATGCTTGACTCCTAGTTAAAATGCTCCCAGACTACAGACACATTGATTAGACACAACACAACATGTTATCACATATTTGGCTCGAGAATTTACCCATACTAGGGTGGGTTATTGTTGTGAATGATGCGTCCAAATTTGTGAAGTCAATTTTTCCTGACTCAGGAAAAATGGTTCTTAGGTTCTAGTTTGACAACCGAGGTCTGGCCATAGCTCACTATTTTAAAATACCTTTTAATAAAATGATTTTAAAAATGGTACTATTAAATTTTTATATATAAGATAAATGAGAGACTTCCTCTCTATCAGGGCTGCTCATGGATTCACTTTAAGGTTAACAAAATACTGGGTTTAGAAAATTGACCAAACTTTTTACAGGTATAACTGCAACTCATATAGAACCAAAATTTGATCACTGTAACTAAATTTGGAACCAATTTGGATTTTTAAATCTAGAATCCGACATCGAATCAGATGTAGATTATGACCGACCTTAATCTGACCCAGATTCATGAAGTTAGAACCTATAAATTACATGTCGTAAAAATGTAGTTTTATAACTAAACTTTTTATTTATCGAACCGAAATTGATTCAGCCTGGAATTGACCAAACATGGAACTGACCCAAATTGTGAAAAGTAAAATCAGGAATCAACTTCCTCTTATTTTGAAACATTCCATAATTTTAATATGTGGTGTTGTTGAAAAAAATTGAGGTTATGGAGAGAATTCCTCGTGATAAGATCACTCATGAACTCACTTTAAGGCTATATTTTTTTGAGTCTTGAGTCAATTCTGGGCCAGAAAAGGCTGATTAAATTTCTTACAGGAAGAACCTCAATCGACCTAGAACCAATTTTCAATAGCTTTGCCCATATTTGAAATCAGCATGGATTACTAAATTTAGGATCCAAAACAGACCCAATCCAAATTTCAACCAGCCTAAAACTAATATAGATTCATAAAAAATAAGAGACATAATTGTTAGGTATGTCAAAATTTTACTTTCACATAACTTGAATCTTATATTCATGTAACATGTAATTGATCTGGGCTAGGATTTGCCAAATCATGAATCAATATTTTCAAAAGTGGAACCCACAAATTTTGGTACACATGTTTAAATATGAAACTGAACTAAATTGTCAAAATTAGCACTTGGGACCAAATGTTTTTCCCGTGTAGGGCATATCAGATTTACGAGTTTGAATGTATCATGTAAAAAACTAACCACACCATGGGTAAATTCTCACGCCTAATATGTGGTAGTAGGTTATCACATGTCGTGTTGTTCTGAATAAGCATGCTTGTCATCTTGAGAGCGCTTCAACTATGAGTTCAAACCAAACCCTCTTCAACTACAAGTCCAAACTAGATCCCTCTATTTGGATATGGCATATGTAAGTGCCCCCTATCATTAACATATTATTATTTAGAATAGTTATATAATTTGAAAATCCAAGGACCAAATTATAAGAATGTAGTGAAAACTTAAACATCTATGATACCTTCCATCAAATGGAGCTGATGGAAGCTAACAATATGGAGGATTTTGAAAAAATGTTTGCTATAGATAGTGACTTTGGAGTTCATGATTGGATCACATTTGTTCTTTTCACATAAACAAGTTGGATGACTGTAAAATAACATATCTTTCTAGTTATGTAGTTTGTTTTGTATGAAAAGGAAAAATTGGATCTAAAATTGGACTTGAAAACTCACCTAGAACGTTTTCCTTTGATAGGGGTAGCTGGTATAAGGTGAAGGAGAAGGGGTTTTTAGGAATTTTGGGAGAACTGAAGATGTTTTATAAAAAACTCTAAAAAAATATGTTGGTGTTGAGTGTTGACTATGATGACATGATGTATATTCATAAATGATTCTGTGGGTGGCATTTTTGAACTGATGAATTAGGTTATGGCAAGAACACTTCCTAAGGACTGACTCCGCTAACCGAACAAGGTTGAATGATAATATTGCACATTTCTATCATATGTATTAACACCTTGCACAATTTGTCTTCTTGAACTATAACATCAAGATAAAAAAACTGTGTCACATATTATCAGTGGTTCACCACTAAAATGTATTGGATGTGTTGTTTGGACTTCTCACGTGATACATAACTATGCAATAGAAGTTGTAGCAAAATGATATGTGCTTTATTATATTAGAGGGCCTATACGATCTCTGTAGATCCTACAACAAATATGTTTTTTGGATGTGTAGGATGAGTTTGGTCAGAGTGTTTTTTAGGTTTCTTATATTGTTTCCATCTCACATTATCAAAATGCTACATTCTCAAAGTTCCATAAAGTAAAATTTATGTTTATTTTGCTGGATTTGATAAATATAGGATGTATATTTTTGATAGCCCTCTGTCTAACCCTTGGCGTCCAACATATTTTGATGGAGTGAAAAATATAGGAATCCTATTATGTCCAAAAGTCCCGATATTAGTTATATTTTCCCAATCCCACAAACCAAACATAAAATTTGGACAAATGTATTCAAAAAGCAATCCAATATGTCAAAATATGAATAGCCAAACATATCATATGTAGATACTTTTACCTGATCAATTTTTGACCGTGAGGGCTCAGGGGGAGGTACAATTGATGCTGATCCAATGTTTAAAACCCTAGACAACAACACATGTGGGTGAAGACACTCCTTTGATGATTTGTTATGCAAAGGAAAGTGGAGATCATCGAGTTGATCCGTCTCAAAAATAACTGAAGCATCTATATTTTGCCATGGTATATGATATAATGGAAGAGAGTGTATGGATGATCAACACTTGGAGTCCATCAAAGTGTAGTAGCTTGGCTCTCTACAAAGTGAGTTAAGATCGATCCTCTCAAGGAGGAAAGAGAAGTTTCAGATCTTTATTCGTCCCCTCGAGATGGAACGCCAAGGCACTTGAAATAATCCCCAAGGTTTTGAATGCCCAAAATAGTAGTAATAAGAGAGGGTTGTGTTGTCTCACTAGCCCTAGACAAGAAGACACATTTAGTCCTATTGACTTACTACCCAGACAAATCTCTATCATGATTTTTTAATAAAATTATAATTTCTTAAGAGGCAACCAATCCTATTATGAGTATCTATCTGAGCCCCACAAAGAGGTTTAGGTTGCCCTCCTACGGTGACCTTGTAGGCTTCGAAATTTGGTCATGCAACCCACAGTACCACTCATAACAAGATTTACCTTTTGGGCTACTCTCAGGATGCTATGAATATGATGAAGTGTGGAGGAGAAACTAAGTGTCAAGCAAACAAGATTATCAACATAGAAGAGGATAGGAGGAGACGATCCCTCATCTCTAGTGTAATATGGGTCAATATGTCCCTAATCTAGAGAAAGGGAAACCACAATGCATAGAGTCTCTTCATATGATATAAAGTGGGATAGGGAAACGTGATTTCTCTATTTGTGGCATTTCTTCATCGGGAAAAAAACATGGGACACATTATTGGCCACGATTGACATCTTTAATAAGCACAAACATATATCAATAATATGCAACATCATACCAAATGTTGCAAGAATTTACATGAGAATATTTCAATTTACAAAATCATATACTTTGGACATGTCATATTTGATGGCATCTCCATGATAATCAACCCTAATTATATTGTGAATTCTTTCTTTTTTCAACTTGATATTGTGCGTAATATCCCACCCTCTTATAAAAGTGACTTATTCCAGAGAAACCATAAATGGAATATTGGAAGCTAGGCTATGATTAAAATGTGAGACAAAATGTGAAGGGATACATTTTCAATTGAGGTGGTATGAAATTCATTGGAGAGGGTTACAACATCACCCATCTTAGGAATCAAGACCGACATGTTACTTTTCAAGCTTCTATGGCATATGGCACCTTGAAGAAATTAGAAGCCAACGTAACAAATCTTTGATAACGTCCCTAAAAGATTGATAAAACTTAGAATCCATTAGGTATCAACGTGGTATAACAACCCATCCATATGATGGCCTATAAGACTTCCAAGTCTTATGAGAAATTAGAAAGGGACATATTATCACCAGCTGAAAAAAAATTAAGGGGATAACATCGAAGAAGGCCTTATCCACTTGACATAGGATGTTACTAATAGGGTTACATTAATCTAGATTTTTTTTACCATTAGAATAGCCAAATCATATACATTTGTCACAAAACATCCACCAAAAGCCAACAACAACGAATTTATCATCAATTTTCACCCCTTTGGCCACGACATGGTATAATATGGTGTTTCTATCCATGTCATTTCTCCAATCCACCTATGATTTTCCTTCCAAAAAATTTACCCTTAACTAACAACCACATCCAACTCTTGTTCAGCTTCAATTAACAAGTGTTCGCTCAACATGGATGGGTGGTGTTAAAAATTCATATGTAAGATGTGAACCATATCCTCAAGATTCTTCTTCATTAGGAAGTTGGCCCCAAACATCTCCTTATTCCATCTCGTTAGGTGTTTCCTAAGATTTTTCATTTAGGCAAAAAATATGTAGAAAGGATCACCCATCCTTCCATTTTATACCATCCTCAAATACCCAGATAACCTTTATGAGTAATCCAACACTCTAGGAAAGAGAAAGGACATGGTATAGCCAAATATTACACCAAATTAAACCATCTAAGGGAAATGGTCTAACACCGTATCTCCAGTAAGATGAATTACCTTTAACACAACATACTATTACGATCCACAAAGCCCCTTTAAAATCTATGTCGTATTGTTTGAGTATTTGTATGTTTGTTAACCCACATAAAGGAACTCCCCTGAAAAGGTATCTCTTTGACATCTAGGTCGACTATCCAGGCATTGAAGTCAAACTTGCATTACCTATCTGATAGTCTACCCCTCTCCTCTGGAAGAGATGCATGACAATGTCAAAACTTTCATCTATATGGTTAACACTCACATCATCATCAAGATAAATTAGGGTTTCCCACATAACTTTGCAAGCCAAAGTGGTACATTTGGTCTAGATTGAAGTTGTATAACAAGTGCTACCAAGCCCATCCATTCCAATGTTAATGTGCCTAATATGAGTAGTAATTAACACTGGTGAGGACATATAATCAATTATGTGGCTTCTATAAAAGGACCCACATTCATGTGAGGGTTTACTCATCATCTCATAAGTCATGATAAAATAGATGCATTAGTCTTAGATCATATTAGTATGATGAGTCATGATAAAATAGATGCATTAGTATTAGATCGTATTAGTATGACTCATCATCTTCGATTAAAATATTAATACCTACAATTCAACATTTCATCACATTTACAACATTATATACAAGTTCTAGCTTTATCACTCATACTCTATTGATTCTAAACTTCCAAGATTTTCAAGAATTCATTCTTAGTTCAACATATCATCAACATCATATCATTCAGTAATCCCATCATGTTTCACAAGGTTCATTAGGGCTATTCACACACATAGAAACCCTAGCTTCCATTTTCACATATTTCATTCATCAATCATAAGTATACATTGATTAATTGACTCGTTTGATTCAATCCCTCAACAGAAAACATAAATAGGGAATATTTCCACCTCATACCGATCCTTATTCTTATAACATATTCAATTTAAGTAAGATTCAACCATACACTTGTATAATTCATTCTAAATTCAAACATTATTCCCGAGCATTTCGGGTATTGGGTTGATTTTTAGGCAATATTCACATGTAATACCATAGTCCTTTATCCATAGAATTTTCCTTGGAACATCAATCCATATATTAGGAACTAAAAAAGTTCAATTCAATGAGAAATAATTGAAATTAGTAGAATTTGATTCCCTAATATCTTTCCAAATCAATACCCAATCACATACAAATACAACAAGGTTTTAGATTATTTTAGCCAGATAGAATTAGGCTTTCTACATGAATACAAATCTTAATAGGTATATAAGCACTCACATAAGGTGACAATAACCTCAAACTCTAAATTTTTAGAAATCCTATAAAATCTAGCAGCTGAATCCATTTCTTCCTTCTCTCAACTCAGAAACCCTAAAAATGGAGATCATGAGAGAAAGAGTGAGAAAATAGGGAGATTTGACATCATTTTAAATCAAATCATAGGAGGTATGTAAATAGACATGTGAGAGAAGATTCACCATGGAAAACTATGCAGAGAAGCTAAACTTACTTGATTTCATCACTTTTCAGATGGTGAAACCTTCGATCATCAATTCCACCACTTTCTCCTCCCAAACCTTAACTCCCCCACTCTCTCTAGGATTTTGTTTCTCTAGAAAGGATCATGAAATATGAGATCTTCTTGGGTGTTAGGTTACTTATATATTTCAATCAAGGTGCTTGGGTCAATTGCAAATTGATCAAATTTAACACTTCCTTATATTTTAGTTGAATTTTCTATCATAAAAATGTTATTGAAAATTGTTTACTTAACATGTCAAATCTCCCCCAAAAATTGTGAACTTTATCACGTCGCCTGAGATGGAATTTTAGAGCTCAAGTTAAAATTTCAGATTATTCAGAGTTATATAAAAATAAATAAAAATTAAATACTACACTGCTATACTATAGTCTGCAACTTGGTCGGTCGAGTTGTTTCTAATAAGAAACTTGGCGGACACCAAACTCTGTATAGCATAAACATCATCCAAAAATTATGAAAATTTAACAAGATGTCTAAAATGGACTTTTCCAACTATTTTTAAAATTTTAGACCAATTATATGTACCAAAAAGATAAAATTCAAATATCAAATTGCTATATTTCAGCCTGAATGCATGGTCATATGAGTTTGTCCTAGGGAAACTCGGTTGACAAACATGTCAAATATTATTCAAAAATTCTGATATTTTACATGAATACTTATATTTGGGTTAACAAAACTACATCCATATTTTGACTAAATCAAATTTTTATATAAAATACTATTAGTACACCACTATACTTATCAAATTCTGCATTCATAAGCTACCAAAATGCTAATTTTGGTCGATTAGGGCTTTTAATTCTCAAACCATAAAATTCTCAAACCCTAATTATTTGATTAAAAAAATATGATTAGCATTTCTTATTAGGTTTAGAGAATCACAAATTACACTACCATTATTAATCAAGCTTTAAACAATGATCAATCTAGTTAAGCATGCAATCATCCAAGTAAACCCTAATTAGATGGTTAATCTGAAAATGGGTTGTTACATATCTATCTCTTCTTAGAGTCTTAGAGGTGTTAATAATAAGATTGAGGGTGTCTGAGAAGAGATTTATAGATCTAGAAGTGATATCATTATTCTTATAGAAACAAAGATTAGAGTTAGGAAGATTGCCCCTTTTATCGGTAAACATTTTCTAGGGTATTAATGGTTGTCAAATCATTCTTTACGTGTTTTGAGGAGAATAGTCATATTATCGAAAGAGCAAGAATTGTGATATTTTGAAGATCTCTAAAATGGATCAATCTATTCATGCCAAAGTCAACATCAATGGTTCTCTTGTTTATCTTTCAACAATTTATAGGCACAATCCTGATTTGGGTAGAGTGAACCTTCAAAATTTTATTAAAGATTTTCCCCCCTATTGTAGATGGACATTGGGTTCTGATGGGTGAATTTAACTGTGTTTGTAAGGTTTGTGAAACAGTAGGTAACAACTTCCTACAAAAAGTCTATAGATGACTTTAATAGTTATGTCCTTAAGGTTTGTGAAACAGTAGGTAACAACTTCCTACAAAAAGTCTATGGATGACTTTAATAGTTATGTCCTTAATTGTGGTTAATTTGAACTTAATATGCACGGTCCTTTCACCTGGGATAACAAGGAAAATGGTTTGGACTTTGTTACTTCTAAAATAAACCATATGCTCTATAATTCTGATTTGTTAACCTCTAATGCTGATATCTCTGGTGAAGTTATATTGAATATCATTAGTGATCACATGAGGATTGTTTTTTCTATTGACCATCCTAGAAAGGTCAAATCTCCTTTCAAATTCATCAATTTTTGGGTTTCTCATGAGGATTTTCTATCTGTTATAAAAAATGCCTAGAGTATTGAGGTTCATGGACATGCCACGTATAAGTTGTACATAAAACTGGTTGTTCTAAAATCCAATCTTATAGTGTGGAATAAAAAATAATTTTGGAGATATTCATGAGAAAGTTAAAATATCTAAGTATCTTGCTACTAGAGCCCAATCTGAGTCTGATTTAGGTCCAACTAATGAATCATTGTGTTATATTTCCAAATCTCTCACAAAACAAACTAGGTTGGATGTTGATTAGCAAGAATCTTTATAGAGGTAGAAATCCAAAATTTCTTGGCTCAAGGAAGGTGATTCTAATACCTCTTTCTTCTACGCTTCTATGGAAACTATAAGGCATACTAATTCAACAACCGACTTATGGTTTATACAAGCATTACCTAATGTTTTGAGGTGACTAGAAATTTTATTACTGACTTCTATTCCAATCTATTTAATAATAATAAATCTCTAATGATGTTTGGAATGGTGAGTGGAAAGGAAAAATGGTCTCACCTATTCAAAAGATCAACCTCATTGTTGTTGTCACAAGGAAGGAGATTGAAGATACTATTAATGAAAACAAAGCTTATAAAGAACCAAGTCCAAACGACTTTAATAGTTTTTTATAAAAAGACTTGACCCATTATTGGTGATGATGTATGTGATATCGTGATGGAATATTTCCATAATGGGAGTATGCTTAAAGAATCCAACACGACTTCCATAACCCTTATCTCTAAGGCTCTTATTCTTTAGATATAAAAAACTAGAGACCCATAGATTTATGCAGTGCTTTTTATAAATTGATTTCAAAGATCTTAGCTAACATATTGTAGAAGATTTTGCCTACTATTATTGATTTGTCATGGTATGCTCTTGTTAAAGGGAGGAGTATCAAGAATTCTACTCTTCTTACCAAAGAGATTCTAAGTTACTTTAAGAAATACAATTATCTTCCATCAGAGCTGATATCTCAAAAGCATATGCCTCGGTGAAATGGACTTATCTATTTTCTATTATGCATAAAATGGGGTTCACAACCATTTGGATTAAATGGATTGGATTTTTTTTCTCAAGTTCTTATTAGGTGTTGGTGAATGGAAAGCCTTTTGACTATTTTATCCCTATAACTACGAGGCAGGGGATCCAACAACTCCCTGCCTCTTTGTCTTTGTAGTTAGGGTTTCTCTGAGCTAATGAAGAAGACTGTCATTGATGGGAATTTGTCCCCCATTGCTGCTTCCAAGAACTTTAGTGTCTCTCATCTTATTTTTGTTGATGACCTGATGTTATTTTCTAAATCTAATGTTGATGATGCTTTAGAGATAAAAAAATATCCTGGATAAGTTTGGTAGGGATTCTAGACTTAAGGTCAATTCTTCCAAGGCTCTATTTTTTTAGCATAGGTGCAATGAAGGATCTGATCTTAGAGTTTTTGGATTTCAATGAAGGATTTTTCCCTCCAAATATCTTGGATTCCTCTTTTTAATGGGAAATTATTGAAGATACATTTCTCTAAAATTATTGATAATATGAAAAATAAGTTGCAAAGTTGAAAGTTCAAACTCTTGTCTATGGCTGCAAGATTGGAGCTTGTTAAGTCCACTTTAGTTAGTATGCACCTGTATTGGCTGTTCTCTTTTCCCATCCCTACTTCTATTATAGATCAGATGGATATACTATGTAGGGATTTCTTGTGGGGTACTTTGGAATCTAAGAGAAATTTACACTTGATCATATGGGATAGGTTTACTGAACCTAAGCTATAAGGGAGCCTTGGAATTAAAAAATGTTGAGATGTTTCCAAAGATTGACTTATTCTGAATGCCTAGGATATTTCAAGTAAGAAGGGATTCCCTTTGGGTTAAATGGATTTTAGAGAAATACTTAAAGAAATCTTCTTTTTGGATGGTTATGGAATCCCTAACAACTCGTGGTTTTTCAACAATATAACTAGAGTTTGTGTTGGTCTTCTTCTTTTTATTACTTTTCATATTGGTGATGGTAATTCTTTTATGTTGTGGAAAGACCCTTAGAACTCTTTTAAGTTTCTTATTGATTATGTTGGGAAAGAAACGATTGTTAAAATAGGGCTATGCTGGAATAGTCCCTTAGGTATAACTATTTTTGAAGGGAAATGGTGTGATCCCAAAGAAAATAACTAAAGTCAAAAGGAACTCTTATTGTTTTTTTAGGAACTCAATACTATCTTTGTCTCTGATGGCCATCTAATCTTATATTACAAAAAGCTCATTGGTTTCAATTTTGTCTAGAACTTTGTTAGGAACAAAAGCTTAGAAAGTGATTATTTCAAATGGATCTACAACTACAAATTTCACAAAAGAGGTATTCTACATTTATGGAAAGTGAAGCATAATAGATTACTTACTTCTAAATACTCAAGAAGAAGGGGTATCTGGTCGGATTCGGTGTATTTTCTTTGTATGAATGGAAATGAAGACACCGACTATTGAATGTTTTCTTGTTATTTTACCAAAAAAGGTAGGAATGAAGTTGTCATATACAATGTTGTTACCGCATGTCATCTGATTGGGACTCCCTCATCAATGATCCTTCTATTAAAAGGAATATGATATGTGGTCTTATATGCTATCACTGTTGGACTGAAAGAAATTGAAGTGTCCATGAGAATATGTATAGATCTTCCATCAAGCTTTGGTTTCATATTGAAGAGGATTTTCATATCTTTCATCCTTAATAAGAAATGATAATGTGATGGGTAGTATTTTTAGTTCATAAGTCTAAACATTTTGTGGTCACATGGTTGTAATTATTTCTTTAATTCTTGAATTTTTTTTGTTATTGTGTTTTTCCTGGACTGGGTTTGTTTCTAGATTGAAGTTTCATCCTGAAATATGATATTCAGATTTCAATTCACAGAGTTCTACTCTCATCTTCAAAACCTTTTTCTTTGACCCCATCCTTATGCCCTTGTTGAAGGCTATGATATATTTCAAATTTTTTCTCTTGTGGTGTCATGGAGCTAATGAGCAAGATGGTTAGCCTTATGTGATGTATGTCTTCAGCTATGCCTTTCATTCCATGGACTTGGTTATTTCCATGTTAAAGAATATGAACATTTTCGAAGTTTATTTCCCTTGTGGTGTTTAGGAGCTTAAGATCTGTAAGGGAAGCCTTGTGGATGTGTTGTTGTTCTTCTGCTTAGATTTTCTTGGCCATTCTTTTTGTCCTCATTTCTCTCTTCCCATTCTATATTATTTCCTCTTATAGGTCTTGGTTTATTCTACTTTGTAAGAGTCTATAAAGTCTTTTATCTTCCATTTACTTCTTTTTCTATTTTGCAATCTTTCAAAAATACAAAAAAGGAGTGTTGACTGACAAAAAAAAGCATATATATATATGTATATATATGCACATATATATGTGTGTGTATATATGTACACACACACAGATATATATATGTGTGTGTGTGTGTTTGTATATATACATATATGATTGTATGTATATGTGGCTAAGTCAGGGTTTGGTATGCTTGAGATAGAGTATGGATGGATTGGTGTTTGGGATGATGAATATTTGGACAATTTTTTTTTGGAAATTACACCAACCCCAAAGTATAATATGCAACCATCAGTTGATAGGATCCTGACCTGAAGTGGTCAGATATAAGGCTTAGGAATCTATCGAGTTGCCATAAAATCATTCAACTTTCCCTAAAATGGGGAGAGTTCATGGGTTTACCAAATTGTTTGAGTTGTCTTGAAATCAATCAAGTACAAGATGAGTAGTTGGATTTGGACACATAAATCTTTTGGATTCCTAATGCAAGCCCGTTTGTATTGGTAATCAGGATGAATGTACACAAAATCAGTAGATTTCTTAGTTTTCTCTGTTGTTTAGTTATGGAGGTAGTTTTCTTCGGTTGGTTATCTATATAGGATTTCTCTCTATTATGTTGCAAGTAAGCATTCACTTCTTCCTATATGGAGTTTTGAAGCATAGAGGGTTAATTGAAGAGGAAATCTAGGGGGATTCTAGCATCACTTATCATGCATAAGACTTCATGTAGGAAGATCTTGGCGGATGAACACTCTTTGAGGTTGGTTCTTCCCTTCTCTTCACTTATTATTCTCATCCTCTCCTTGGAGACTTTAACAATTTATTAGGGTTGTTCTTAAGGGTCTAAAGTTATCTTCACCATCTACCCACTTTTCTTGGCGTCTTGTCTAGAAAAAAGGTAGAAAAAGATTCATTGGACCTTTTCGTGCATGTGGACTCATGGGTTGGATGTGAGGAGACCATCTTCTTGATGTCCTCTTCTTGAGCCTGAAGAGAAGATTGTATGATTCTCCCTTGAGGTGTTTGGAGCTTGTCTTGGTTCCATTTGGTTTCTTGGATGTAAATAGAGATTTCTCGTCACTAAATATGTATACAAAAGGGATGGGGAGAGGGGAAATGCATATATATTGGTAATTTGATGCTTGCATGTTGTGTTCATGGGTATTTTCTATGGAAAAACTGACTGTTTTCCTAGATTTTAAAATTTTAAAACAACTATGTGTGAATTGCAAGGCTGGAATTTACTATGTTTCTTTTCATAGTTTCTACAGTAAGTATATACGTGAACAATTAAATATCGTGAAATTTTATATTTATTATCCTCCATATGATGGTGATGGTAATGGAATATTGACCGTAGATCTTTTTCTTATATGATATATGACATGCCTATATAATTAGTGAGGATTCCTAAATCAAGAACAAAAAACAATATGGTTTGTATATGAAATTTTCTTAGTGGATCCTGTTATGAAATTGCAAAGGATCTTGTTATGAAAAAACAATATGTGTTATACATGGAATAATGGATCTTGTTATGAAATTTCTAAGGATACTATTGAAAACCTAGTAATGTTTATCTCTATCAATTAGCATATCTATTATGGTTTCACATTTTAATCATTACTACGAGCCTTTCTTCTTGCTAGTATCTTTGTATGGACATTGTGCATGTTATATTAGTCCTAATCTTATGAGAATCGTGTTGCTAAAAGAGAATTATGAATATCTAATGAAAGCCTAATGAATGTAGAAAACATAGTAAGAAAACAAGCATGAGAATGATGACGACTAATGATGCCTAAGGATAAAGAAGGAATGATAACATAAAATGCAAAATGAATGATACGATGAATACATAACCTCAATGCTTGTCCATACTTAATGACTTATGATGTAGGACTACTTAATGATCTTACCATTGATGAATGTGAATTATAATATGATACGATGTAGATGGTGGGTGTTATTTGATGATGCTAATTAGTTATGTATTTGAGATGATCTAGGTGGTCCATGGCTATTAGACATGCCATGTGATGATGTAGAAGGGTTAGGGGTAGCAATATAGATGGTATAGAGACCCAACCCCAAGCATTAGGAGGACCCACTTAGATGGGAAAAGACCCCAATACTATAAGAGGGAGATTGGGTAGAGCCACGTCTCACCCCTATGCCCTAGGAAGGAGAAAGTATATCCCTAGATGTACAGTTTTGTTTCAAGATGTTTTACCCTTTTCATATCCCACGAGTAGTTGAGACTTTATGACATTACTCTGAGAGCCTGAAATGTCAGACTTTAGTTGTATCCTACTAGGTGTTTAGGAGATACCACAATAGGAATGTGTTATGATGGATGAGAAGTATGCTTAATATGAGTAAAATGTGCATAGTAAAGAAGCCTACATGATAATATGTTGATCAGAGGTAAGCATGACTTATTATCTTTGTACTTGTGCCTTAGATGATTATATATTATGTTATTCAAACATATCTTGCCATCTTATATGATTTTTTTTTAAAAATACGAGAAATAATAAAAGAAACACCCCATTTCATGGTTGTCTTTTGGGGTTACCCACTCACTAAGGCATAAACAAGTCATAAAATATGTTAATAATGTTTTTATGCATCAAATTTGCAGAGCATATGTGTGACATTTGGTGAGGAGTTGTGAAGTTGTGATGAGGTTGTTCTAGTTACAAAGAGTTCTGGCACACTCAATCAGGATTGGAAGACATCATATCATTGTGCTTCATACATGTTTTCTTCTTGCATATCTTTTTATGGTTATAATGCCATGTGAATTATATAAGTTATAGTAAACAAAGATGCTATGTCATACACATGTCAATGCTATATTTGAAACATGCCTTAGTGAGATTCCATGTAAAATTAGAAGTATATTCTTGTTCTATGAGAACGTACATATGCTTTATGAAAATATTTGAGATAGATATAGCTTGTGCAAATTTTTAATATACATGGTTATATTATATTGAGCCCATTTGAGATGATTTGAGTTTTGAGCTTACTCTTCTATCAATTTTTCTTAAATTCATTGAGATTTTATTGGGCCTCAATTGGTATAATGGTGACTTTTGTGTTAGTTATCGCTTTAGACTCACATTCAAGGTTAATTAGGTTTCCCCATGAGGTTGGAGGTATGTGTTGTATGATAAAGAACAAATATGTTTTCAATCATGGGAAGAATATATGTTCAAATTTTGATTGAATGAGATCTTGGAATTTTTTTCATACATTAACAGGTAACTTAGTGCTTGCCACTGGATTGACTGGTGAAATGTGGATGGATCTGAGGGATTAGGATAGTCTTTGGCTAGGTCACTTCAAATGCTTTGGATGGTGGACTGCTTCAATTGCCTTGTATAGTCGATGTGTGTTTTATGGGATCGATATGACTGCTTCAAGACATTACAGACCTTCCAATGACCAATCCATGTCATCAAGTTGTTGATGCACGCAGACGTAGCTCAAAGTGGGAACGTTCACCACATTTTTGGGTTGTTGCAACCCATAGGAGCTTAATAGGCAGGGTCAAAGTTGCCTCTTTTTGGTGAAATACACTTTTCTCCTATCCAAGATTATATTTATGATATTAATTTAACCCTAGGGTTCTTTTATATTTTTTTGGAGTGATAAAGCTATTGGTATGTATGCCCTGAGAGCCAATCATGGGATGATTGGTGGGATACATTAAGATTGATTTGATAAACATCAAAGGCAAGCTTCCAATTCTTTTTGGTTCAGTCATATGAGATAATGATAGAACAAATTGAATGTCTAGAGAATGACAATACTCAATGACGTATGCTTTCAGGTTGAGGACCTGAACGATGAGATCATACAAATGCTAAGATTTTGTACATCCTTATTATGTCCCTAGTCGGATGTCATTGTGGAAGGTAGATAGACAACAATGGCACACAAGACTAGATTGTGGTGTTGGTTGATGACAAAATCTCATTAGTCATGATATGGAGATATCAAACCAAACACATAGGTACTTGTTAGAGAACAAGTGTACCGGACAGACCCACCGTGAGTTTGACACATGAAACTATGACATGGTAGTCACAGTCAGTTCTCACAGTGATGGTGGTGAGTGTGATTCTTTGACCTGAAATCACTACACTCAACACATGTCGTTGGGTACACTTTGACATCATCAAACGCAGTCTTGAAACACGGGTTGTTATAAAGGTGATGATTGGGTGGCTTTGGCACATGGGGCTTTTGAGGGGTGAGTGATAGATATGGGATTTGTCCCTCCTGAGGGAGTTTGATATTCATGGCCACTTGATGAGTAGGATTGAGATAGGCATGCACGCATGTGTGAATTAGTATGTGATATTGATGTCATACATATCTCCTCCAATCTACTTTGAGATCAAGAAAGTGAATGAACATTGACATGATGACTGTTCCATGCCTCAAGTTCATTCGGGATATCAGTGATAAAGGAATTATACATTCGTTGTAACACCATTCATGGATTGTAGGATTGAAAGTTGTTCTCCAACTTTTGTTTTCACTTGGGTAGCACTGATGTGTGACTAGGCACCGCTCTTTGCTTGTGAAGTCATAAGTGTTATGGATTTTCACTACCAACGTGAAATGGACCTGTAGGGTCACACACATAGGATTTAATCTGGAAGATGATTTTTATCCACAAATGATGTTTAGATTGATTATAAAAGGAGTTTAGTAGTTCAATTAAACACTCAATTAATTGATAGCTCAATATCATAGTGTTCAAGGTGTTGGGCCAGTTGATTGAGAGTATCAGATTGATTGAAACTACAATTGACTAATTTGCACAGTCTGCTACTCCAACCAATCAGCTCATGGGATGAACCGATCAGCTCATGTTGTTGAACCGATCGACTCATGTGTTACCAAATGATTGGCTCAATCGTTGAACTGATCGGTTTGTGTGACCAACCGAGATTGTTTGGAATATCAGAAGACTATTTTGCAAATATATTTGTTTCACTTGTACAAGTTTGATTTGGACAAGGACTAATATTAGATTAGTTGGAAACGAATATGGAAATTCAATTTGAGTTGGATCAGGACCGTGAACTGATCAGTTTAGGGCACCAACCGATCAGTTGAGAGCCCCAAACAATCGGCTCATGGGCCGAAATGAGCGTTTCATTTGGTGAAACGACCGGTTCAGCTGCCGCAATATGTCAGATTTGTGAGAAAATCTCGAACCCTTCTACTCCTGCTTTAATCCCACATTGTCTAGGTCAGAGAACCCTGTCCCATGACCCTCCTATATATATAGGGGTATTAGGGGATTCTCTGACAACACAACTCAGAACACCAGTTGCTCTGCAAAGTTGTGGTTCTCTCTAGTTGTGGTAAATGAGAGAGACCGAACAAGTGCTACCCGATAAGGGAGGCACATCAAGGGAAAGACAATTGCAGAAAAGCGACTAGTGGCAGGAGAGTGTGTCGGTGACTAGTACGCTGACAGGAGGGTACAACTCTTTCCGATTCCTTGTGGGACAAGGATATCAGAGTTCTAGGTGGTCCGTGTGGACTACTTCATAGGCGGGAGACTTTTGCCACTCAAAGGACAACTATCAATCCCGACAGTCTCGGTGAGACCAAGAGTCGTCAGTCCCGGTGAGACCAAGAGCTGTACAGACACCGTCCAAGACTGGAGTTGAAGACTGTGCAAGCCGCAAGGTATTTTCGCTGAGCAAGCCTCGGGACAAGGTATGATTCCACAAACCATCCTTCCTACTGTATAGACATTGATGCGATTCCTTTATATTGGGTTCGGGGAGAAGAAAATTTTTGTTTTCGCTGCCTTCTCTGTCTCCCCTAAAACCCAACAGTGGTATCAGAGCCACGTCAACTGCTCTATACTTTAGGATTATCGATGCGATCAATTTTGGTTTGTCGCCTTTATTTATTGCATACAATGCGAATAAAATTAGCTTTATGCATGCCCAATCCTAAATCCACAAATCCCAATGTACATATATCATATGTAATATGAATGCACTCGATACACGTCTCCCTTAAACGAGTTTTGTGGTGGATGTATAGAGTGGTTATGGCCAATAAACCCTATATCTGTGTGTGGTTGTATGTGGTTGCTTGCATCTTGCTCTGCGCACCGATTCTCTTTCTCTTATTCTTGATGTAACTCAAGATAACTCGAGATTTCTTTCCTACCTTTGCCCCCCCGAATGTAACTCAGGGTTTCCCTTTTTACAATGTAAAATAGGTTATATTTTTTTATTATCCTGTTATGTCAAAGAATGGCGGACAACCTGATGATGACTGAGATGATCGATTCATGGCGTGAGCCGATCGGTTGGCATTTCAGATGAACAGTTTGAGGAGTGAGACGAGCGGGTGGTGTCCATGAGGAAATGCACGATTACTGGGCGAACCGATCGGTAGGAGGAGCCAATCGATCGGCTCGTGGTACCCAACTGACCAGCCTGATGGCGAGCCGATCAATCATGGAGATGAGTTGATCAAACCCAGAAAGGCAAAGCACAGAGTTCATCTTGTACAGGTTGCATGTGATGTAGACCTAGATGACCGTGATTCCTCTTGGCTCGAGGAATCACATTAGGATGGCAATAATCATCACTTTTATCGTTTCACATGTTTTCTGTGGGATATAACATGTATATGATACGTACTATATATTGTGGTGTTTGGATATGTATATGTACCTATGAAAACTAAATCCCTCATTAAATATTAAAGTTTTAGATGCCTTCCAAATGCAACACACGTGAAAAGCTTGATTGGCCAAGTGTGGGCATGCCTTAGCGTGGTGCATCGTCTATCTCATGGAAGCGTGAATGATGGATATGTGGGTTTGCCCTAGCAGGGTGCATATTCATCATGTTGGCTTTGGGTCAGACTTAACAAGGTGACCTAGATGGGATCTAGCACCTTGAGGCATGGAATTGATCATAGAACGGAGTTGCACATGACATATTACAAGAGTTGCATATGATGCAATTGGCAAAAATTGCCTACCTGGAAGATCTAAGTTGTGGGTGACAACCCTAGCTGGTCCATGACTTAGAAGATTTCAGGATCTTAACCACTAGAAGATTGTACACTGTAATCTTCTGAATTGATGGTGAGGGCTATCAATTTGAACTAAAATAGTGGGAGTGATAATTAATTAAAGGCCTAATTATATCGTCAAATTTCAAATCAATCAAATAAGTCAAAATTGAGTTTTGGACTAAAATTGCATATTTTCCTTTTGTAGTAAAATGGCAACAAACAACAATCACTTCTCTTTGCGATCGGTCCTTGAAAAGGACAAGCTGAATGGGACTAACTTCCACGTCTGGTTTAGGACATTGAGAATTGTTCTCACTCAAGAGCGAAAGCTCTATGTACTAGATACTCCAATTCCAGAGGAACCTGCTCCTACTGCACCAAAGGCAGAAAGGGATGCTTACAAGAAGCATTCTGATGATGCCGTTGATGCAAAGTGCTTGATGTTGTGATCCATGAACCATGAATTGTAGAGAAAATATGAGAACATGGATGTCATTGAAATGATTTAGCATCTCAAGAACATGTATGAAGATCAAGCACGACAAGAGAGATATGATGTCTCCAGGGCACTGTTCAAGTGCATCATGACAGAAGGAGATCCAGTTGGTCCTCACACACTCAAAATGATTGGGTATGTGGAGAACCTGACAAGACTAGGATTTCCCCTGAGCCAAGAGTTGGCTACTGACGTGATACTGCAATCATTGCCACAATCCTACAGTCAGTTTGTGATGAACTACAACATGAACAACTTTGACAGACCACATTCAGAGTTGTTGGGCATGTTGAGGACATCCGAGACACAGATGAAGAAGGACAAGCCTAAGTCTGTGATGATGATCAACAATAAGAAAGGCAAGTCCAAGCGCAAGGGCAAAGGCAAGGCTAAGAAAGGTTCTGATGCTAGCCAACAACCCAAGTCATCTTCAGCTCTCAAGGCCAAGGGAGGTGTGACCAAGAAAGGCAATTGCCACCATTGTTAAAAGCCAGGACATTGGAAAAGGAATTGTCATCTCTATCTGGAAGAACAAAAGAAGAAGGAGGTGACATACGTCTCCACTTAAAGGTGTCATGAAATAAACTTGTAACACTTTTTGAGGTATATGATACCAAGATATAAAGTGTAAAACACTCAATAAATGGGGCAAGTGTTGCCACCATAGATAGGAGTACTTTAGTTTATTTCAGCCTTAAAGGCATGTAATAGAGTTATGAACTGCTATTTCATATTTTCCAATAGATAGAACACTTTATTTTTTCATATTGTATGACAATGATGGCAATTAATAAAGTTGATGTTTCAATTTCAAAGATATGATCTTTGTGGCAATGCCTTGTTTATCTTATGGTACTTGGTATGCATAAGATAAAATGATACCTAAAGTTATTGATAACTCAAACAATAAAGTTAGCATATATCATGAGAAATTCATTTCTAATTTCCATATGATGGATAAAACTAGACTCTTTTGGTTTGAGAACCAGTAAGAGACATGAATCTCTTGGACATGATTAATCAATCTTCACTAGTGGTAGTGGGAGAATGATTATCCAATTAGGTATAATACATATGATGCATTCACATACCTATTGGAACAAATGCTAATACTTCAAATGGTGTTTAGAGAAATACCAATATGAATATCTTGAAGTGTTCAAGAAAATCATACATGAAGTCCGAATTTGGTAAAGTGTTAATTCTTGATGAGATCAATGAATGAAATACTTGGACCAAATGTTTGCTATCCTCATGAGTGATTATGATAATGTATCAAAGTGAACTCATGGTTAAGGCATGATGATGTCTGGACCAAGATGGAGTCATACTCTAAGGAGTTAGAGAATGATTATCAAATAACTCAATTCTTCTTAAATAAAGAATACCACACACTAATAAAGGACATTAAGAATCACAAGGGGTTGTGAGTTCTCATATCCTTGATAGATACACCTCAATTATCTATGTGATGAGTTGGTCATGTGATGAGTCAACAATCTAGGTGAATGTGAGGAACTGGATCTTGAGTTAAGATTCATGACCATTACATCCTAAATGACTTTCATGTAAACCATAAGGTATGACCTTGATGGTAGCACCCATTGGGATGAAATCCATAAGTGCAAATAAGTCTTAAGCGTTAAGACACATGAATGACATTTTCAGAAGGATGATGCTTGTTGATTGCAACTTAATGACTAAGAGATTTGCATAAGGATACTAAAACTGCATTCCTATGAGGAATAAAACAAGGATTTGTACGTGTCACAACCTATAAGGTTTATGAATCCATTAATGAAAATGAAGTCTATAAGTTACAATGGGCTAATCAATGTGATTGATTGAGAACAAGCAACTCAGAACTGGGATCTTTACTTTGATAATATGGTCAAAGGGTTTGAATGATATGACAAAGATAAAGAAGGGATATGTGATTTAGTGGGAGCGTATTCACATTCCACATGTTGATGTGAAATGGAAATGTTCTAGAATGGAAATCCAAAGTGGAAATTATCTTTAAGGAAGATAGAGACATTTGCTATATGATAGGAATAAAGATCTATAGAGATAGTTCTCGAAAACCTCTTGACCTGAAAAGAGAGAGCATACATTGACAATCTATAATGAAGTGTTCAGTATGCACAAATTTAGTGGGAGAAAACTTGTCCATGTTACATGGAGTTAATATCCCAAGGCTAAGTGTCAAATTCTTATGAAGAATGGGAACACTGAGAATAGATATGGATCTATCATGTATGTAATCATCCCATTATCTTGCATGTATGGACATAGCAAGAATAAAATGCATTCATCATCTTGTATGTAGGACATGACAATATGATATGCTCATCCTGATAACTCGTATGTGGGACATGATGAGTGGACATATGTCTAGTTCCAGTAAGGGTTACTGGAATACCATGAGAACTTGATAAGTACTTGAGAAGTACTAGTTCTATGGAGATAAGGAAGGGTTCAATGTAAAGAGTTACACTGATGCAAACTTCTAAAAGGACAGAAAATTAATCACAATATATATGGGATATACAAAAGTAAATGTTTGTTGGTAATTGGAAATGTTCCAATAAAACCATTTAAAAGGAAAAGCCGAGTATCCATGTGTTAGAGAACAATAGTGGATACTATATGGATCTGGAAGTTCATGAGATGAACTTATAGTTATTTCGGTCATTGATGACAAGGGCCTGGTCATGCAATGTGGCTAAAGGTTAGAAAAGGAATATTAGATCGCATATTACGAAAACTCCATCTCATACGTGTGACGTACAACGAAGAGATGAGAGACATGTAGTTAATACCGACTTTGGCAAGGTGTTGCCATAACTCACTATATTAGCACCAGAGCATAGTAACATGTGGGACATGTTTGAAGATCACTATGAATATGATTCAATGGTGATTGGCTCGTAGTGCAAGTGGGAGTCTGTTGGTATGTATGCCCTGAGAGCCAATCATGGGATGATTGGTGGGATACATTAAGATTGATTTGATAAACATCAAAGGCAACCTTCCAATTCTGTCTGGTTCAGTCATATGAGATAATGATAGAATAGATTGAATGTCTAGAGAATGACAATACTCAATGACGTATGCTTTTAGGTTGAGGACCTGAATGATGAGATCATACAGATGCTAAGAGTTTGTACATTCTTATTATGTCCCTAGTCAGATGTCATTGTGGAAGGTAGATAGAAAATAATGACACACAAGACTAGATTGTGGTGTTGGTTGATGACAAAATCTCATTAGTCATGATATAGAGATATCAAACCAAACACATAGGTACTTGTTAGAGAACAAGTTTACCGGACAGACCCACCGTGAGTTTGACACATGGAACCATGACATGGTAGTCACAGTCCATTCTCACAGTGATGGTGGTGAGTGTGATTCTTTGACCTGAAATCACTACACTCAACACATGTCATTGGGTACACTTTGACATCATCAAACACAGTCCTGAAACATGGGTTGTTATAAAGGTGATGATTGGGTGGCTTTGACACATGGGGCTTTTGAGGGGTGAGTGATAGATATGGAATTTGTCCCTCCTGAGGGAGTTTGATATCTATGGCCACTTGATGAGTAGGATTGAGATAGGCGTGCACGCATGTGTGAATCAGTATGTGATATTGATGCCATACATATCTCCTCCAATCTACTTTGAGATCAAGAAAGTGAATGAACATTGACAGGATGACTGTTCCATGCCTCGAGTGCATTCGGGATATCAGTGACAAAGGAATTATACATTTGCTGTAACACCATTCATGGATTGTAGGATTGAAAGTTGTTATCCAACTTTTCTTTTCACTTGGGTAGCACTGATGTGCGACTAGGAACCACTCTTTGCTTGTAAAGTCATAAGTGTTATGGATTTTCACTACCAACATGAAATGGACCTGCAGGGTCACACACATAGGATTTAATTTGGAAGAGGAGTTTTATCCAAAAATGATGTTTAAATTGATTACTAAAGGAGTTTAGTAGTTCAATTAAACACTCAATTAATTGATATCTCAATATCATAGTGTGCAAGGTGTTGGACCAGTTGATTGAGAGTATTAGATTGATTGAAACTGTAATTGACCGATTCGCAAAGTCTGCTGCTCCAAATGATCGACTCATGGGATGAACCGATCGACTCAGGTTGTTGAATTGATTGGCTCATGCTGTGAGACGATCGACTCATGTGTCACCAAATGATCAGATCAATCGTTGAACCGATCGGTTCGTGTGACCAACCGGGATCGTTTGGAATATCAAAAGACTATTTTACAAATATATTTGTTTCACTTGTACAAGTTTGATTTGGACAAGGACTAATATTAGATTAGTTGGAAACGGATATGGAAAGTCAATTTGAGTTGGATCAGGACCGTGAACCGATTGGTTCAGGGCACCAACCGATCGGTTGAGAGCCCCAAACGATCGGCTCAGGGGTCAAAATGAGTGTTTCAATTGGTGAAACAATCAGTTCAGCTGCCGCAACATGTCAGATTTGTGAGAAAATCTCAAACCCTTCTACTGCTGCTTTAATCTCGCATTTCCCGGGATAGAGAACCCTGTCCCATGACCCTCCTATATATAGGGGTATTAGGGGCCTCTCTGACAACACAACTCAGAACACCAATTGCTCTACAAAGTTGTCGTTCTCTCTGGTTGTGGTAACCGAGAGAGCCCTAGCAAGTGCTACCCGATAAGGGAGGCACATCAAGGAAAAGACAAATGCAGAAAAGTGACTGGTGGCAGGAGAGTGTGTCGGTGACTAATACGACAATAGGAGGGTACGACTCCTTTCGATTCCTTGTGGGACAAGGAGATCGGAGTTCCAGGTGGTCCGTGTGGACTACTTCAGAGGCGGGAGACTTCTTCCGCTCAGAGGACATCTGTCAATCCTGACAGTCCTGGCGAGACCAGGAGTTGCCAGTCTCGATGAGACCAGGAGCTGCACAGACACCGTCCAAGACCGGAGTTGAAGACCGCAAAAGCTGCAAGGTATTGTCGCCGAGCAAGCCTCAGGAAAAGGTATGATTCCACAAACCATCCTTCCTATTGTATAAACATTGACGCGATTCCTTTATATTGGGTTCGGGGAGAAGAAATTTTTTGTTTCCACTGCCTTCTCTATCTCCCCTAAAACCCAAAAAAAATCTTTGTAGAGGAGATAATTATTGGATGTTTAAATCATGAGTGCTAGTGAGTCTTCAAGCTCTTGTAAAATCAAGCATGGAAATCACACTCCTAAGCCAATTTCACTTGAGTCCATGTTAGTTCCTTCCGTTCTTCTCATAGATTCTATATTTTGTATCCCTCTACATATCGGATGAATACTTTCACATTACATGGTATTAATCCCTTTTTCTACCAAAAATATATCTTTTCTTCGTCTTTGTCCTAGTTGGAGCTAGTGCATGCCAAAGAAGGAGAAGATTTTGGGATATTTTCATGCATGCTCACACTTGAGCTTGTTATCTCCACCTAAGGCGAGTGACTTATCCTTTTGTTAGTAATATTTGCATGTAATGTCTTACATATAATCACCCAACTTTACTGAATGCATGATAAATGAATATAAGAAGGGACTTTTATGCGTTTTTGTCTTAGTCCTTATGATGTGGGCTTTTCACATATTTTATTTCTAGTTTCTATTTTAAAACAAAAATGATATACTATCAACCACCTTATTTATGAAAGTTACAACTTTTACATGCAAATTACCTGGAATTCCATAGGCCTTTTTTACTACATGTTGAACACATGTGATGGAATTTCATGATAGAACTGTCCATAATGATTCATCACTATTATAAGATGATTTTACATCTATTATAAGTGGATTTTGAGCCCCAATTATATGTCTCATGTATGTGTCTGAGTTATGAAGAAATATGTCTATGTATGTGCGCATTGAATACCAATTTGGGGTATATTGCTTCTAATAATTTACTTATTCATACCTTAGCATAATGTTATATTTTCTACTTTGTTTCTATATGAAATATGAGTAAATGAATTAATTAACCAGTGACACTCTAATTAAAATAACACCATGTGACCTTATAACTTCTCTAGTGTTTGAAGGTTAGGGAAGCAAAAAAGATATTTTTGTAGAAACCTGAGGATTGTGAGAAAGTGCTCAAAGTCATATATTGTTGAATATGTGTGAATTACCAAGAATCTATATGAGGTGTGATTCCCTAAGTACCCTGAATAGACACATATGTATGAGTATGTTCAGTGCCATATCTTCTGTTGTGAATGACACTTCTTCCAATATGTTTGAAAAATGTTTAATATGATAATTAAGTTATAGTATTGGCTATGTGATATGATAGAATCTATGCTCTAAGTACCCAAAATGCTCATGATGTTTTATGTGGATTGTAGATGTGCGAATTCTACTTTTTATACTCTCACCGACTGAGGCGTGATGGAATCTTATGGATACCGGATAGTCCTAAGATCATCTTGAGTGGGCTAGGGGACTTTGCATATCTTTAGAGTAGTTTGGGAAGTACATGCCAACTATCCAAGACTTAGTAGTAACATATTTAATTAATATATGAAGCTTAACTTGTGCACTTACCTTCATATTGTATCACCTTTAAATCTATAGTGGGCCTTATACTTATTACATTACTTTATTTATATTACCTTTACTACCTAGATATGTTTGTTGAAAGTTATGATAGAACTGCCTAACTTTGTACATATAGTAGAATGTGTATATTTGGAATACTATATAGATTCTTTATCTCACATATGAACTTTAGTATGACTCTTGTAGTATCCCACCCTTTTAGGTTATGAACGTCCATCTCAGGGGTTTGATAGTGAAGTGTATTATTCCCCCACCCGTCCCTAAGAAGAAGGTGGGGATCTAGTCTTTTGGTGGTATATATATTTCCCCTACTCTCAGCTATGAGTAGGGTTTTCTATATTTTGTTGTTTTTATGACTTGGTTTTTATCTATATGCATTTGGTATAGTCTTCATGTTGTATATATGAACACACATTACTTTTTTATAAATAGGTGGTGACCCTAGTCACTTAGGATGAAATTGTATAGTTACATGCATATCAATGAATACAATGGACTTTATGTGATCATTCATGTTAATGTTATGTAATATTATTTGCCAATTTTCCTTGCCTTCTTTGTTTATTTTGTTACGTATGGTTAATTTGGATTTTTGGTTCTAGGATTTATTCTAAATGTGTGCCCATCCAACCTTAGGGTGTGCTTATACATTGATAAAAGGATTAAGTACCAGTATAAGATACCATATTATTATACCATAATTATATAAATCCTAATGCCATGAATTGGAGGTCGTTAGCCTTAGTTACTATTAATTTTTAGGATAAGATGAAAGATATATGTCATTTGACCTTATTATACCTTAATTTCACCCATAACAAACATATAACTAGTAACTTAAGTGTAAACCCTAAGTTTGGTTACCTATATCCCTAAACATACCTGGGATCTATAAACCATGAAGTGATGATGGAGCTGGTTCTCTATAACCTAACCCTATACTTAGGAGATATTTTATGAAGTGTAGTCGATGAATAGTTATGGTTAGACCTAAATCCCAGTTTTGGGTTGCATAACCATAACATGTACATGCATGGTACAATATCAAATATAGTAGTGGACTCAAATGTTGTAACATAGCTCAATAAATACATATATGGACCCAATACCCTTATGTGTGACCTAATATGTTGGTTTGAGTTCATAAAGTGCTTATGCATGTAACATGCTTCTTTAACATACACAAATTACCTTTAATTGGGTTACAATGATTAGGATAAAAAATCCCAATTACCCTCAATACATTCAATTTTTTTTTGTAGACACATTGATTAGTATGTTCTACATTGACAGATTTTCTCTATCCACGTAGAGCACATTCACAAATGCATCAAAAACCTCATTGTATTGTGTGCATGGAACTTTGATTCACGTGCATTAAGCTTTAAGCTTTCATATATATATATATATCCATATGTAAATTGGCAAGTTTTCTCCCTATTTTAACATTTTTCTAAAATTTAAAATTTTCGGTTTATTTATTCTAAAATTGGTCTCAAAATTTTGAAGCACATAAAGACTCATTATATTCATATTTGTTAATTAATGAGCATTATTCTATCATGATTTTTTTTTTACTTTACTTATAAATATCACATTTTTTTACTTTGACCCAATGAATAATATAAGCACATAAAGACCCATTGAAGCACATGACCACCTAAGATTTAGTTTTTTGAATTACTTGTAAATATCACATTCTATTTAGTTTAGTGTCTTGTAAACTTAGTAACCATTATTTTCTTTAACTTTACTTAATTTATCTTATCCTTGTTGTGAATCATATCTGGGTTAGTTTGATTCAGACTTCCTTTACTTCTTTCTCATAAGTTTTAAATAAGCAAGTAACCACCAAATCAATGGCACCCAGTTGGTAAAAATGATGTGATGTAACTGTGATGTTGCAAGATCGATGCACCCATGTGATAGGATGAATGAATCACCATTTTTGAAAGAAAAAAAATCAATATGTATAATACTAACTTGCATTTACATGAATAATCTAGGAGCGACTCCTAATTTTAAAGCCCTAAGGTGACCAAAGTACACATACTCTCACATACCATATCAACCATTACACATACAAGCATAATTGATATGGAGTAGAAGAGTAGAAAATACTAGGAGTGGTTCTCTAAGAAGTCTTATCATGTGGTTTTGAGTTGTGAGTGACTAGAAAAATGTGTAGAGGAGACCACTACCAACTTCTGAGGATAGTTTTCATTTTGATTGTGCTTCTAACATCCTAAGCTTGGTGCTATGATGTTACATAAATTCTAGTGAGATATTTTTGTGTGAAAGCATGATAAAGATACAAGAACCCACATAGGAACTAGCGGAATTCATGGAAAGGCGATACTCTTAACTTTTTAGTAAGTACCAAAGAACATGTATCTAAGGGATGGATTTTATAGGGCGAATGATTAACTAGAGTAGTTTTTCTTAAATGTAGATGTATTAATGAACACATAGAGGATGTTTAGATTAAACAACCAAAAGGAATCTAGAATAATTATAAATTCAAAAGATGTAGTTCTTTTTGAAGTCACTAGGTGTAAGTTTTGCTTGGTGTGGGTGGATCAATATAGCATATCTAGTCAACATATATCACTCAAGATAATACCAAGAGTCTACTGTGAATAATTTATTATACAAATACTTGCATTTATTGTGAAAAAGATCTTAGATTACTTTTTGTTTCCTTTTGAGCATAGAACTCGCCTCTATGACTAAAACAACACATGAGTATAAAAGATATCTATAAATTGAGGGATAAAAGCATAGTTCCTAATGTTTCTTAGTCCTTAGAAATGACTCACCTTTTGGTTACATCATAGGTTCGATTGTGCTAGCACGAGGTGATCCCTGTCTCGTAGACTATTTACTATAGTCACCTCTACTCTAGCCATCATGTCCAAATTAGTTTTACAAACAAAATTATTGACAAATTGTCATCCTCCATGATGATGATCAAAATGTAAATCAATTTGTCAATGACATTATTATGTTCATTAAGCCTAATGACCACAACCTATTCGATTTTATGCACACTCTCAACATATTTTGACATCTTTCTGGTTTGAGAATAAATTTCAACAAGTCCTTCCAATATGAAGAGCACACAACTAACTCTTAAAGATACTTTAAAATATGATCCTCTTCAATAAAGAAAATTGTCCTCTAAAATATCTTGGTTTGCTTCTTTCTCCCCAAAAATTTCATTCTTTGATTTGGGATCACATCCTACATAAGATACTTTGACACCATGGAAGATCCAAAGTCTTATCCTTGATGGCTATCTTGCTCTCATCAGTGCTTCTCTAATGATCCTTTCCTAATATGACTTCCATTGTATTCCACTGGTCGTGAATGTAGAAAAGAAAACTACAAATTATGTGCTCCTTCCTTTGAGGTGACCACAACTATGGGGGAACCACTTTTCCAAATGCTTACCTTTCCCCAAACCAAATTTTTTAGTGGATTGGACATCTTGGATATCCACTTTTACTCCCATTGTTTGTTCAACAATGTCGTTTCCTCCCTTATATCTAATGGCACATCCATTTGGAGTTTGTTTATCAAGATTAGATATTTTCCTAAAAAATGATGTGTTCAATGGTCTGTCACACAATTTTTTTTGTTTTGGTGACACCTGATGATTTGACATTATATCATTGAGGCATGTATCATTACTCCTTTGCATTTCAATGGCCATATTATATTTTAGATAGACCCCTAGTTACCTTATGTTTGTGTATGCATGTGACATCAACCCATACTCCAGCACACAAACTTAAGTATCTCAACTAGATCAAGCCTATAATATTATCTTATCACATAGAAGTAACCAACTCAACCAATAGATGAATCATGAAATCTCAAGTTTCTACTTGACTCTTTCCCTTTACGATGATTTAACAGTTGTTAGGTTGATATGGGGTGGTGTGCATTTATAACTAAGGCTGATAAGAGTTTTAGACACTCAAGTTTGACCTCTATCTTTGACAAAAATACATAAACATGCATTCCCAAGTAGATTTATTCTTTTATTATGGCTTCATTTTCATAATAAGCATCTCATGGGTCAAAATTGGAACAAAAGGGGTCACCATAGTCCATGTATTTGTGTTTTTGCATAACTTCTCTGATGGTATTACCCATATATTCTTCACGTAACATACTAAATCTCAGGGTCTTCCCTACAATTTACCCATATTCTATCTTTTCATTTCATTCATATCCTTTTGGATTTATTTCATAAATTTCCCTTCTTTTATATTCTTTTTGGACTCCTTGTGCAATTTGAGCACAATTCAAGGTTGAAATTACCTTTTTCCCTCTTTATGATAATAAAGGGGTGTTTGCACAAATAACCCACCTAAGGTAATAATTGAGGACTAATAATGCAAATGGAGTTTTATGTGAGAATATAAGTAGATAATATTAATTTGGAGCTTTTTGGATAAATATATTAGCAATAATGTGTATTTGAGCTAATGTGTGAGAACATTAACCTTAATTGTTTCTCTCTCCTCAAAATATGATTTTAATTCATGAAAATATGTTATTTAATTGAGAAATGATTATTGAAATCTTAGTGTGCTTAATATCTCGAAATTTACTCACATGTTTAATAGAAAGAAGTCTTTTCATATAATTCATTCATTTTAATGTATTAATATACACTTTAATGAGCAATATATTTATTAAGGGCCATATTATGTATAAAACGAGAAAGTAATTGCATATCATGGTAATATGCGTCATTATCAGCCTATGGTTAAAATTTGGAGTTAATTGGAGTTGATTTGACCCTTCAAATACATTTTATAAGCTTTTAATAAAGTGTAACTATGGGATTTTAATCGATTTCATTGATTTAACGCGTAATGCCAAAGTCTGGTGATTTTTCTTCTATCACGGGCCCTTACACGCCATCCTACGGTCAGGGTTGATCAGGACTTGATCCAATGATGTCTGCACTGTCTCCTACCTCCAGCCGTTCGGGCTGCCAGACCCCTTGGATCCTCAGCTCAATTCTCCCTCTACACAACACCGTTCCAGATGATTTCACTTCCGTTGGCTTAGTCTAAGTCTTCCTCTACCTAGATCCTATGTTTTGTATAAAGTTGTACTTCCTTTATGGAAATTTTTATAATGTATTATTTATACATTTTGAATAAAGTCAAGTTTTATTTCTTCCGCTGCCACACATTTGATGTACTTGTTTATCATGTTTTATAGTGGAGACTTGGTCTTTACAGCATGGTATCAGAGCATCAAGGTAGTCAGATTCTTGACTAATTCAAAATTGTCTCCTAGATAGAACCCTTATATTATATAGTATCCTATAGTAAGTTTTTCACCTCAGAGTTGACCTAGCATGAAAGTTTGATTTAGGATCATAATAATTTCATATTAAAAATAAAATTTGTCAACTTTTTGGTGAATTGTTTATTGAGAAGCTACTAGAGAAATAAGTTGAAGTGATGGTGTCTAGAAAGGGTCAGATCTTGGGGGATGGCAATATTTTCCTCCACCCCACTAGCTTGGTAACGAGGACTCCTGAGCTCATATGACCTGGCCTGGCCTGATCTGATACAGACAACTCGAAATAGTCTATCTTTGGGCATGTTGCCTAATTGTTGAATACCTTTGGAAAACCATAAGTGATGATTTGATCTCTTACACAAAAATCATCCTTAAATACCTTATACTCCTATGTTTAAGGTTTAGTGTACCCTATGTTACACCCTCAAGCTTGGTTAGTAAATCCTTTTAGTGTTGAATCTAATGTACCCTTTTACACTTAGCTTAGTTTGACTTAGTTGACCCTTTAAGGGATGGTGTGAGGGTAATGGTGTTAGTACCCTATTTGGTTTTGCAAATCCGATTTTGAGGACGAAATCCCTTTTTAGGGGGATGGAATCCCAATTAAAAGCAAAATCAAATACCTTTGGAGTTAGAAACCCTATCCATGTGGACATATGTATATAATAACTTATGTGAACAAGAATTTACCAAACACTTGTAATTCAACTTGTTTGTTTATACACGCATGAATATGTAGTAAGTCATATAAAGATAGCTCATATGCTTGAACCTTCACATATTCTTGATGCACATAATAATGTTGACTATGTCACCCTAATGGTAAAATGTGTATGGATAATGCACCCTAAGGATGCTTTAACATGTAATGATCATGTTGACCTAAACCCTAATATGTAATCATCTAGATTTGACAACATATACATATATATACCCTTAATGCCTTTTCATGATACATTAGTGACATTAGGTGTCATCATCACATAATATACCTTAATGCATATAAATGGATTATAGTCACAAAGTTATCAATATATGTAAGGTATATCACTTTGTTCTCTAATGAACACCTCATCATATGAATTAATTCATTAATATTTAATGGGTTACATCCTATTCACTAAAATGCATATAATGACTCAAACATGATATTGAATAATTGGATTCACATAAATATTCATAAAATGCCTAATGTGGTGTAAAATATGTATCATTTATAATATGGAGTGTAATGGACAAAAATGATTAATGATATCATTAATATGAGAATGAAAGAGGATATGACAATGTGCAATATGAACATTATTTAAAATTATTATAGGCTTAATAACTTGTTGTATAATATTAACTTTTTACAAAATAATTTGTGATAATTCTACATGGTAGTTTTAAGAGGATAATGGAAAATGAATTCATGTTATTAAGGTTTTTGACCTAATATATTAATTAATGTTGAAACGGCTTAGTAAACCCTAATTTTTCTTAAAACCCTTGATGAGGGAAATACACATGATATAATATTGAGATGTAATTGTTTTGAATAAAATGTGGCACACATGATAGTATAATAAATATGATACCTCTTCATGATGGAGATTATGCTAATAAGGAAAAAAATGTTAATTTGAGTTTGATAAAAGGGTATATAGGTTTTATGGAAACCTTAGTAACACCTGACTTATGCAGATTTTGTGTTGTACCCTAGATTAAGGGTTATAACCTAGTATTTAAGGTTGGGAAGTTGCACACTCACCCTCTCTTTCCTCTTGTTGTGATTTCGGGGACGAAATCCTCTTTAAGAGGTGGTGTGTTGTAACATACTGAATCTCAGGGTCTTCCCTACAATTTACCCATATTTTGTCTTTTCATTTCTTTCAAGTCCTTTTGGTCTAATTTCATAAATTTCCCTTCTTTTATATTCTTTTTGGACTCCTTGTGCAATTTGAGAACAATTCAAGGTTGAAATTACCTTTTCCCCTCATTTATGATAATAAAGGGGTGTTTGCACAAATAACCCACCTAAGGTAATAATTGAGGACTAATAATGCAAATGGAGTTTTATGTGAGAATATAAGTAGATAATATTAATTTGGAGCTTTTTGGATAAATATATTAGCAATAATGTGTATTTGAGCTAATGTGTGAGAACATTAACCTTAATTATTTCTCTCTCCTCAAAATATGATTTTAATTCATGAAAATATGTTATTTAATTGAGAAATGATTATTGAAATCTTAATGTGCTTAATATCTCGAAATTTACTCACATGTTTAATAGAAAGAAGTCTTTTCATATAATTCATTCATTTTAATGTATTAATATACACTTTAATGAGAAATATATTTATTAAGGGCCATATTATGTATAAAATGAGAAAGTAATTGCATAGCATGGTAATATGCGTCATTATCAGCCTATGGTTAAAATTTGGAGTTAATTGGAGTTGATTTGACCCTTCAAATCCATTTTATAAGCTTTTAATAAAGTGTAACTATGGGATTTTAATCGATTTCATTGATTTAATGCGTAACGCCAAAGTCTGGCGATTTTTCTTCTATCACGCGCCCTTACATGCCATCCGATGGTCAGGGTTGATCATGACTTGATCCAACGGCGTCTGCACTGTCTCCTACCTCCAGCCGTTCGGACTGCCAGACCCCTTGGATCCTTAGCTCGGTTCTCCCTCTACACCACACCGTTCCAGACGATTTTACTTCCGTTGGCTTAGTCTAAGTCTTCCTCTACCTAGATCCTATGTTTTGTATAAAGTTGTACTTCCTTTATGGAAATTTTTATAATGTACTCTTTATACATTTTGAATAAAGTCAAGTTTTATTTCTTCCGCTGCCACACATTTGATGTACTTGTTTATCATGTTTTATAGTAGAGACTTGGTCTTTACACTTCGCATGCCTCATTTTCCTAAATATATGAAAACATTTTTATGATTACTCTCATGATTTGTAAGATATTAAAAGGCTTGGCATTGGTTGCTTTTTCAACTCTATTGATTGTCGTAATATTTTATTCTAAGAAACTTAAAGCACACGAGCAACTGATATTTTATGCCACATATGGAGTGAAAGAGATGAAAGATTATTAATAACTTTAATCACATCAGATGATATTATTATCAACATTTGAAATACTCATTCTCTTTGGCCCTCTTATTTATTCTATGGGTGATGTGGCCTCGATTCTTAGGATCAACTTCCATTAAAAGTTTTCACAGTGAATGTGCGAGCTGACGCTCCTAGGTTGCATGGGCCATATATCAAGATTGGACGACACCTCTTCCATAAGGATGAGTTTTGAGCTAGGTTTCCCTTTCCATCCACAAATTTCTAGTTGCAAAATGTATAAGTTCTCATTGGATGTTATATGAGGTTCCTTGACCTCCCAACCTGCTTTTCTTCTTGTGGGTAAGGGGATCCCATCCTAATTGTATTCCTGGAGTGATGCCATCACACTCCAAAATATTGTGCAAATTTGGCCCATCTTTGTTGACAAGGTTTTTTTATTACCTAATGAATAAAATATATTAATAAAACTAGTTGTTTCCTACAAAAGGATCTATGGAGTATCAAACATATAGAAAGTTAAATGGCAAGGAAAAATGACAATAGGGGCAACCTTTTTTCATTACCATCTTAGATGAGGAAAGTGTTCTCAACACTTTAGAGTGTGGTGTGGTGAACCCATGTGAAATGGGGGTGGACTCCCCTTAAACAAACCACAGGCTAATATTGATCTCTAAGTAAAGAAACATCATGAGACAAACAACAAAATTTCTAGTTTTGTTGGTAGGAATAGTTGAGACGGAAAGGTGAACCAAGATGCAAACCCATGACTTCCAGATGTGTCTTAAACAATATCTAGAAAAGACATACCACTCACACCCCACGTAGCAAGAACCACATAAATCACCCTTGAAGTTCTAGTTGGGCCTTTGATCCTAAGAGAATAGGTCACATTGCCTATATCATAAAGAAGATCACCTAAATCATAAAGAAGATCATTAAGAAATGAGAATTATAGATGTCAGAAATGATATCATGAGATGTACTACACCAATCATGGAATAATATTATGTTCTTTCTACTCTAAATACTATATAAGACAGTCTCCATGAGAGAGTTCCAAGTTTCACAAAATGTCATGTCTTGACAACCAAAAGAGTTGATAAGGCCATCAATGACAAGCTTATCAAAGTTCTCAGAATCACAAGAGCCTCCATTGAAATGTTCCACAATTGTTGGGAAAAGGAGAAGTAGAAGAAAGTGTGGTCAACATCAAATAAATCTTAGTAAAAAGACACATGAATGGGCCATCATGGCCACTCATTTTTCTAGTTTTGATACATGAGAAGCTTATTACAATCAATGGGGCATAAGAGAAGGAAAAGTATAGGTGGACATTTTATTTTACATAAAAATGTTAAAGGTAGATATCAGGCTGAGTGGCCAAACAAATTAGTAAACCCTAGCAGTTGTATATGTGTCGCCCAAAATCCATCTTACATAGTTAAAGGACGTAGATGGGAAAGATCTATGATTGGGTTCATGATATTTTTGTTAAAGAAGCATTCATTAGGCATGCCATATTCATAAGGTTTTTTTAAAGAAATGTGAAGTTTAAAGACATCTATATGGATACGTTTGAGGCTGTTCAAGATAGAAAGGGTTAGTGTCAATGGGTTTAGAAAGTTGTAGGACTACTAGGGATATAACCTGATTTTGAAATGTTTATCTAAACCCATGGTGGATAAGTGGAGGCCTCGATGGTGTAATAAGAAGATACCATGCACTGTCAAAACCAATAGCACATAGTGTGGCTAGGTAATCATTTGTGGTGTTTTATTGTGATAATATTTATACCTATTGAAAATGATGCAGATGGTTGTGCCCTTGGTTGTTAGGGAGGAACTAACTTTGTTAAACATACAGTGATGGTGTAACATCCCAAAATTCATAGCAAATTTAAACCTTAAAGGTGTTTCTATTTTTCTATTTTCCCAATAAGAGTCCACTTAGGGACCAATAAATCCTAACCATGGTTTCCTAAGCAAATGGGTCCATAAAAGATGTCATTTCTGTCACTTTGCTCACTAATGCATATATAAAAGCTTAAATGCACATACTTAGAAATCGGGTTTGTATGAAGATGAATGAATGCTTCATATGGACAATAATGTAACTAATGGATAGGAGGATGTGATAATTAGTGGTGTTTAAGTAAATAAATGTGTTGATATTGAATAAATGGAGACAAATATCTTAAAATTGCAATTCATTTGGAATAATGTCATGTATATTTGACAGAATTAAGATGATGATTATGGGACCCTCAATCCAAAATATTTATTATTGATGTGGTGTATAGGAGTCAGTATCAAAGTAATTGAGTTAAACCCTAATTGCAATAAAACTCATAAAAGATTCATAAGTTAAATCTAACTCTAGATATCATAATCTGCATGTGGGTTTCAACTTTGGTATAAAGTCTCAACTTAACCAGATTCCACATATTTGGGTGCTATTCATCACAAACTGATAGTCCCATCAAACCAGGAGTTGATTGCAAATCTATTAATAACTGGCCTAACCCTAGCTTCCCCTTTCAAAAAAAAACCCAATCCATCACATCTCTTTCTCTCCACGATTAGTTGTAGATAGGTGTCTCTGTCCCCACGGTGCTAGGGTTACAACAACGAAGATTCGTGATGCACGAAGGGATATTTTCCCATTTCCAATTTTGGTTGAATCTTCCTGAGATGAAGCTACGGATCCAATTTGCATCTCTAGCAATGACAACGTGGCCTACTCAACCAGTCACCCTGCTTCAAATTGAGAGCACGATAAGCTTCCTTGACCACTAAGCTTCATTTCCACACCCTGAGTTCATCGCCTGCTATGCCCAACCATTGGATTGACAAACTCACTTGAATAAGTGATCATGACGAGTGCCTTTGGGCCTATCCTACTAGCTTTCTTCCCCGAAGATCATCACAAAGTCAGATTCAACATTTGATTGTTGTTTTTGTCATTGAGCATTTGCTTTCACGATGGAAGTCATCTTGCTCTATTTTGGCCATGACGGATGGTACATGTCAGGGTTCTATTCTCATTTGACACTCACATCTTTGATGGGTTCAGGTATAGTTGTCACAAGGTTTGAGGTTGGTGGTTTGTCATTGTGTGTTGGTTGTCTTTGGGTCAATCTAACTTTTTGTTTACCGCCTCCATTGTCATGGTGATGAACATGGTTTTGGGTCGTAGGGAATTGAGGTGCTACTGTACATGGTTCTCCAAGATCAGTAAGGTGTGAGAGTCACTTGGTCACAATGCTTTCATGAAGATAAGCCATCCGTGATGGTCTAGAATGAGAGGTTGTGCTTCAGGGAAGGGTGGTGTGTGCCATGGCTAGAGAAGGAGAAACCATGCCACAGTTTTACCTTCTCCCCCTAGATTTATTTAAGAAAGCCGCACTTGTCAAGGGTGTTTTGGGGTTTTTTTTTCAATTGATTTTTCTAAGTATCATCCAAGGTTTCCAACTGGGTCACGACTAGGAATTAAATCAAGGGGATATTTATATCAGACCCACTAATAGTATAACTGGATTTATCTTGATTCTGATTGGCCCAAACTTGGTAATCCATATCTTCTTATTGGTATATCCGATGGAGTCAAGTTAAATATGGGTTTTGCTCAGACTTTCAAGATTTAGACATTAGGCCAAGTGATAAGCCCTGTTTTGGCTTTGTTTTCAAGAAATTTCAGAATTTATATAATTAGGGTTTAGGAACCTAATTAAGAAACTTTGGGTTTTATCACAAATTGATTGAGAGATAAAATCAGGGATAACAAGAGTGAAATTTTCCTACTGATCTAGGTAAGTGGTTCATGCCCATGAGTGATCATATTATTAAACTAGTATATTTGTACATGTTTCTCATATAAGGTATTATGATTTATGTTCCAAGATTTTAAATTAAGATATGCAAGTAAGATTGTTGTACTTCCATGGTTATGTGATATAACTATGCACTTAAGATTTCAAACAGAAATGTGGTATTAAGATTTCTTCTAGAGACCTAAGAACTACAAAGTTATTTAAATTAATGAGAATGATTAAGATCTAAGAATGTAAGTACATGATCAGATTATAAGAATGCATTCAGTTATGATTAAGTTTCAAGATAAGATATTATTAAGATTCATGATTTTAGTCATTATAGAAATATGAGAATAGAATGCTTTAATGATGTAAGTCTGTTAAGATTTATGCTATACATCGGATTTAATAAGATTATATCAGATTATGGAGTTAGACCCAGACCTTAGTGTAGGTCAGATCAAGAAGAACATGACCCAAGCCCTTTGTGCAAGTCATGTGGCCCAAGCACCCTAGTGCATGCCGATGTAAGAGAGACATGACTCAAACACCTTTGAGAAAGTCATGATGCACATGCCCTTACTGCAAGCCAATTTAGATACATAACTAAGGCCCTATGTGCAGGTTATGTGTCCCAAGCACCTTAGTGCAGGTCATGAAACTCAGGTACCAGAGTACATGTCTCCAAAGAAAGACAAGTAAGAGACAAAAACTAAGTTAAAAAAAGAAGAGATATTTATATTTCAGATTTTGTACAGAGTTTCATGTTGAATTCATGCTTATAATTCTAATGAATATTTTTGTAACATATTATTTCTTCAATAATATATACACCGGAATACTCATGCCACTTAATCTAACAATCATTTTTCCAATGCATTGCTAGGGACTAGATGTCCGCAAGTGAGGAGCAAGAGCAAAATTAACAACCAAAGACTTGGAGCACAAGGATAGAGAAAGGATAAGATCTGGTGGGGTGCCGACTATAAGATGATCCTCAACTTTATAGATTCATCTTTGTGTTTCCATATTTAAAACTCTGGACTAGAGACTATGTATCAAGATGTGAAGTCAGCCTTCTGCGTGATAGCCATTATGTTCCTTTTTGTAAGAACAATCATGAGAATGTTTTAATATTTTTAGTTGGTGTGACTGATTATATTGTTGTTATGAATGCTAGATTGATGTAATGCCTCCTTGAGTGCACGAGTTATGGATAACTCTGTGTTGATTACGTTACGTGCATGTGTGTACTTAGGGAGGGTGTTACAGATGATGTAGTTGTATATTCAAAATGCCACATCCACCATAAGATTGTGGTGAAAAAGTGTAGGCTAGTTGAGAAGGCACTATATCGGTTGTGGTTGCCCAAAGGGAGCATCTCATGTTATTTATTTTCTTATCTATGATCACTGGAAGTGTATGTTGTTGATGTCATATGAGGCAAGAAGATTAAGAGATGTGTTAATGAGAGTGAGCTAGCCAGCAAGTTGTGACTATGACTCTTCCAAAATGCCAAAGAGCATTATTCTATTAAATGGTGGGTTCCCAAATTGAAGAAGGCCATTTATGTGGTGAGATAGGAAGATCATGTTGTAAAGCACTGGTATCTACTTTGTAGTGAAACATATGGAGAAAATGTTCCAAATCTGCATTTATGAAAAGGACTCACTAAGTGCATTCTCAAAATTAAAATTGTTGTTGAACAATGCCAAGGGTGCACATGATAATTAAGAGTTTTAGTCATTTGGTTAAATAAAAATAATTATTCCATCACAAATTGAATAATACTATGATTACACTCTTTGACAATGTCATATATTGATAACATTATCTCCACTAGCTAGTTTGAGCATGGTGGCTAAAATTGAGGTGACAATAATGAAAAGATTAGGTGGTAGGGGTGCCCTTGTCTTAGATTAAACTTTTGAAGTAAGTGAAGAATGATCCATTTATGAGGACCAAGAAGTGATTTGAACTAATATAGATTTATATCAAATTGATACACTATTAAGGAATACTATGACCACATAGATAGTATATAAACCATTCCAATTTATACTACAAAAATGTTTCTCAAAGTCTAATTTGAGATTGAGATAAGGTATTTTGTTTAGGTAGCAAGAGTTTATAACTTCATTGGCCGCAATATAGGCATATTGGATATGTCTGTAATGATAAAGGCATGTTCTTCTTTATCAATGATAGTATCCGATATTTTTGTTTAAGGAGTGGGTCCCATTCATTTTATTCCAAAAAAAAACTAAAAAATACTCATACATCCACAATTAATAAAGGGAAGGGTGTATATTAATTTTCCAAATTGTATGGCACATAGAGTAGATAAAATTATAGAAGAAGAGTAAGCTAACCTATTATAAACTTAAACAATGTTGGACATATTGGTCCATTATAAACATGATGGAAAACTAAAAGAAGTTTATGAAAATCTAGATAGTTTGGTTGTAGAGGGCAACCTAGGCATCTCAAATTCTTCTCACAATGAACTACTCTTGAACGGATTCCTTGAAATATTGATCCTCAATCCTCAAACATTGGGTCAACACATTGTTTAGGATCTAGGTGGAGGGCAACAACACCTAGAAGAGAGGAAAATAATGGGTATATGTTAGAAACTACTATGTGCATAATTAAGAATAATTTGACATATTCTCGGGTGGGTAAGTATAGAAGAGAGAGTTCTCATGCAAGAGGGAACTATCAACATGTAGGTAACTTTAATAAAAAATAAAAAAGAGAATGAACACTACTACAAAAATGGGATATAGTGTTGGTCATTTTAGACATACAATGTTGGTTATTAATCAATAAACATGTGGGAAACTCCAAAACTCAAGCCATTCTTCATCGGTTTAGGAAACTAACTACAATACCTTTTTGTCGTCGGCTCTACCTTACAGAAAAACTGACAATGTAATACACAATGAGTGATGAATTTGTGGTATCCTTTGATTTTTCCTCGTCAGTTATATAAACAACAACTGACGCCTTTAAGCTAACTTGTGACCGTTTCTCACTAGTTGGGGAATGACAAATAACTTACACTGAATAATTTGATGTCAGTTTTATCAGTGGTTGAATTGTGAATGTTTTATGTATACCCCATAAGTTCACTATATGTAACTGACATTTCACGTATATGTAGTCGATCTTATACAAATAATTGATGAAAAATGTCTATTTTTATATAGTAGGTATGAAAACATGTTGTCCGGTTGCTAGCCTGTCTGCTACCTATAGTTCTTTAGAACTGAAACTTATGAAAAACTGCATGTCTCTGCAAGCATCACAACATAATAGTAGGCTGGAAAACATGCCAGAAAAAGATATATATACATATCACAATGCAATTTGATATAATATGCACAAACATGCTAGAAAACCTCAACATTTCTATCATTTTTCAATTCAAATGCACATGCATATACAAGAACTCATAGCTCATTCGATTCATTTCTCAACCACTTCAATTTCATACATATATGTAGAAATACACATCATTCTCTTCATCATGCACTGAACATTTGATTCACACAACTTCTGTACTTCACATTCAGTTCACACACACAAATACATATGAACATCAGCTGCCATCTCAGATTTTAAGTTCACAGTGTGTATATAACAAATAAAAATCTGACATCACAGTTTGAACTACAAAAATGCCAACCCTCCCATTCATCGTTTAAGCCCACATGTTTGATGAAGCAGCATGACCATTGTTCGTATAGGTCATTCAACTGATCCAATGTATAGGGTTTTGTATTGTCAAAAAACTGTAAAGACAATGATATTTCCAAATAGATTTGATTGTTTGTATTATCAAATGAGACTACTTCATTATTATGATCCAAGACTAATATCATTACCTTCACTATACATTTCATCTATTGTGCATGCATGACAATCGTCTACATGTACAACATCAAATAATAAGTGCATGCCCAATAATTATCTTGTATAGGGGTTTGTAGATTTACAATTATGTTAATAAATGTAATTAAGTAGAGTTGGTAATATATATGCAATTGGAATGAGAAGACTTACATTAATGCTCCTCCAAGTTACCGATTTATTTTCCTTATCTACTCTCACTCCACCTCTATGGAATGCATTCACACCCCTATAAGTTAAGTTAATAAATATGTCTCATTATTAAACTATCATATGATGCAAACATTAACAAATATGCTGAGCACATAAAAAGTATACTTAAGCGTGAATCACCAATTTCATTGGGTGTCCCTCATTTAGTATCAGTTTTATACCTAAAGGATCAAAGAAATACACATTCCAAGTCTTGGGAACAATCAGTAACAACTGCCACTGCTTATTTCTGAGTGAATAGAAGGTAAATAAAATGAAATTTAATTTTTACAATAAATTGTATTCATAAGTTAGACATATAAACAACCAGCCCAAAACTTAAAAAATGTTGAAGGGAGCTATGATCACGTTCTTGGAAGTAGTAAAAAACTTTATCACGTCACTAATCAATGATGGCATTAGAAATGTCACATGTCCTATTCCGAACTCAACACCCACGCAATAAAAATGATGAACAATATTATATGATATACTCAGTTAATATATAGGAAACAATTTAAAAATATGTATTCTTCACATATGACAGGGTATTCAAACTCACTATATCCAAAGTTCTATCACTGATGTGTTCAATCATTAATACTGAAATGGCTCAGAAACATATGTCAACACTATAATAGTGTTGTGATCTATACCTACGATCTCCTCCAGAAGGTTTATTACTATGGTATCTGATTGCTCTATATTGTCTAACCATCTTGTCAACATATTATGACTAGGGCCTAAGGAGTCGAACAACTCACGTGGAATAAAATGTGGGGATGGAGGCTTCAGAACCCTAGGGGTTTCTTAGATGCTATGAGCTGCATGCATGCATTCTCATATTATCTTTCGATTATTTATATAAATTTTGATAAAAATTTGTCATACCTCAAGAAATACAAGGAGTCATTTTGACCACCCAGTAATTACGCCTTCTACCTCTTTGACTGTTGTGGCATCTAAGTACTTATATGAAAGAGGTGTGTCTCTCATTGCCGAAAAGACATGTATGACTCTCATACAAACGTGATGGGTAGGAAGGAGAATACCATGAACCACATCGATGATAGAAACCTCAACATTTTCCATGACACTTTATGATGGAACATTAATAGCAATGCAATATATTTTAACCATCTACAACTTTATGAAACACAAAATTTAAATTGACACACATATATATTGACTTGAAAAATTATTTTATCACAATATATATATATATATATATATATATATAAATTGAATTAAATTGAATCTTCTCTTGTCTGTTCCATGTTGGTCCAAAGGACTACTCCCAATACACTCTGTGGGCGTGTGATGATGTACATGTTTTGTGACTACTGGAGAAGCTTGTGCCGCCTGATAAGCATTGAAATTCTCCAAGGCTACATCTATCAATGTCTACATGTACGTACTCATGGTCCACTTCTCCTTTCTTGATAGATATGCAGTTTTGTTGGGATGTGCCAAAAAAGATTTTAAACCCATACCCAAGTCAAACAGTCCTAACACATCCAAGATGCTAATTTTGTCCCTAGAGCAACCACCAATTCATCGTGTGTGCCCTAAGGGGTGAACTTTCCCTCCTTTGTTCACTCAACCAGCTCCAACTATTCATCATCAAAATCAACTAATCAGTAAAACTTAACAATCCAATGAAAAAATAACATGGACATGTTGTGAACCAAGAAAATTACCATTTTTGAATCCACCTCATGTGTTTCTTTGACGGGGATCTTATGTCTTTATTTTTCCTTGCATTTCTCCACTCAATATAGAGAGATAACCATCCAGAAGCACTAGAAGACTCATCAGTGAAAGGAATAGAAGTAGAAGGACCTTGCTCTTGCCCACTCATCTGCCAATATTCAAAATAACCACCTGAACCCAACTGGTGGTTGTGAAATTCTTATCACACCTATCTTTTTTAACGTAATGAATGACTTGATTAGTTCAATAAATAAATTTTTAAGTAATCATAAGAAATTATAAAAATGTAATTATTTCAATAAAAAATATTATTAAGTAACCATAAGAAATCAGAAATATATAATTAATTTCAATATCGTCAACCATTTATTCTTCGACACAACTACACTACCGACATCTACTGATCTCATACTAGGAATCTCTCCATGCTAGTACCATTCTGTATGGCCCTATCCAATCCCATTTCACATGACATGATCTTTAATCATTTCAACAGTGTCAACTTTCAAGTTACTATGTTCCTCTAGGGGTAATAGAACCTACCTCCAAGTTATTTACTGTGTTCCTCTACAAATCATACAAGCTCATCGGGACCATTAATAAATTTTGGAGTGCAACAATTTGGTTTAAACATCCATGATCGATCCATTTCTATGATCAAATGGGATATGAGTAGATTATCAGGTTCTAGCTAGTAAGTTAATTTCAACAAAAAAATGTTAAAATTGATCCCTAATCATCTATCAGCATTTACATTCATGAATGTGTACCACCTATCCCATTCCTGAGCACTTCATCTCAGTAGTAAGCGTATAATGCGTGTTCGATTCTAGTAAATTTCAGTAGTATTTCCCCACAGTTCTCCAAGTACACCGGTGTAGATGAGCAATACCCACCTACATATGTACCCAGAGAACAAAAGGGGAACACTATCAAAATTTTTTGAAATCGAACACACATTATACACTTACATACTAAGTGAGATGAAGTTCTCACTAATAGTCCCAAATCTAGAACTATCTAAGGTTTACTCCTAATGAGTGAATCTCAGACGGGTTTCTTGGCCAACAATGTATAGGGGTTAGGGTTTACAAATTAGAGTTTACTTTTAGAAGATTAAGGTTTAGGGTTAATAACGTAAATTTATATCAATTTCAATTTAAATAAAGTTAATTTAGAGCAGTTCCTATCAATTTCAGTGTATGAATTCCTAGGTGTGATCATTTATCCATACTAACATTTAATTGCTAACATCAAAACATGCACTTATCATAGATATAAAATTATGTTATAGTTTCAAATAAACAATGCAATTATCATAATTTGTTAGTGAGCCCTAGAATTTGATTCTCTCCTCATCTAAGTTATACTTTCATTATGAGCATGTAATAATCCTAACAATGACAAAGAATCGATAATGATCATGTAATTATTCATCAAAATCTCCATTAATTCATCACAAGTTTGATACAATTTATATGATCACTACAGATTGAAATCTACATTAATTCAATTTCAACACAACTAACAATTTTGACACAATTTATATCAATATCCATATCCCTTCCCCCTTTCCTCCTCTCTCCTCCTTCCCCTGCCCTTCACAATTTATTCTCAACATCAAGAAGAAATTATACTGCAGGGGAAGGAGGAGAGGGGAAAGAGAGATGGAAAACTGAGGTAGCAAAGAGGAGCAAGGAAGAGAGGAAGAAGGAGGTCACCTGTGTTGGAGGAGGCTGGCATCGAAGTAGGTTGGCATGAGCAACAATGGAGGCGGAGGAGGAGGAATTAGAAGTGAAGGAGGAGCAGCGGCAATGTTGACAGAGGTGAGGAGGATGGAGAAGCATCTTCAGAGCAGCACCAGTTGGGGGTGGAGGAAGCTCTAACAGTGGAGGAAGCTATGGTGGAAGAGTTAGCACTGGAGACGTGTAATTCTGGCAGTAGAGAGGAAAAGAATCGCAAGTAAAAATCACCACAAGTAAAAAGAGGGGAAAAGGGTTTCTCTTGGGGCTTAAGTAAGACCTACCCCCATCGATTATTTATATAACCGATGATCTAGGTTGTAGGTCATCAGTTGTAGACAAATAACTATTGACAAAAACATAACTTTGTCATCGACTATCTACAACAAATTGATGCCTAATCTCATAATCTAGCGATGCCTAAGCCATCGATTATGGTTAGGACAACCAACGAGAAACACACCAAGCAGGTGGGAAAATTTCCACGATATATATGGTGCGTACATCTTTCTGGTCAGTTTTTGAATATACAACCGACAAGAAACACCAATTTCAGGTGGTAAAATTTCTTTGACACATGGCACTTACACCTATTTATATCATCAAATATTAATAAAAGAACCGACGATATAGGTTTTTGGAGGCAAATGAAATTCCACACAAAATTTTTTGTGCTAAATTCTATTTTCTTGGGAGATATGTCGCATCGTTACTTTGAGAAGCGATCTATGGTAAAAAAATACATCCCATGCTTTCTCAGTTGCAAAGCAACCAATGATAAAAAAATACAACATGTGTTATCTCAATTGGTCAAACTACAACAGTTGTCTTTAAAGAACTGATGCTAAAGATAATATTGTCGGTTTCTCTTGAAAAAAAATTGACACAATATCTCATATTTGTTGTAGTGGAGCATATAAGACCAACAAGAGACTATAAAAAATCTTGTTGGTAATTATTCTACAATTTCACAAAAGGATACAATTGTGTGCAAAAATAAAATAGACTAAAGGTAGAAATTGTAGGGCCAAGACATTGTTGGACATTGGCCTAAATAGGGATACATGGAGTAGCACATCGTAGACAGAATATAGTGCCCCTATATATAAGGATGGAATAACAGACCCAAATTGGAAAAGTACATCCTTAAAAGTATGGTTGTGCATAAATATTAATGATAGTTAACTTGGTCTAATATCAACATACACAATAGAGTTGAAAGACATATTTCCTATGGTCAATCACAAACAAATAATGAATTTGCAAGGAAGGGGGGGGTTACAAATCTAAAATAAATGGAAAGTTCATGATTTGAATGTATTTAAAACTTTGTAGTATAAAAGAAATAGGAATGCAATTTAGATAGTAAGGAGAAGCAATATCAAGAACATGCCTCAGTATAGGAAAATGGTGTTATAATAATATGAGTGTCCAAATTTAAATAGAAGTTGCACATACCTCTCAAAGTCTAAAAATTGAAAAGTACTCCAATGACTCGTGGTAAGGCCTCCTAGAACCTAATTTCAATAAATGTGACACAATGTGTATTAGGTATTCTACTTAATGTATTAAACACTAAAAATGAACTCACTAAAAATATCAGGTTTTGGCTTTGAAAATGTCGTCATTAGGTGAATTTTTTGAATCTCAAAATTTATTTATTTATTTATATCTCAAATGATATACTATCATTTTTATAAATGAATTCATTTTTTTAAAATAATATGTAGAACAATTGATTCCCCCAATTTATTATGAACTAATCAGGTGAGATGGGGAAAATATATCATTACATCCATAAAACTAATGCCATCTTGTGAAATCGAACTATATGGGGATACAAAAATACCCATGCCTATGGGTAGAGGGGGAATTTCTCAGAGTGCATTGTCCTCACCTTGTTATGTGGCTTCTCTTCAAGAGATTTGACTCCAAGAGCTAGCTCCCTATTCTTGGATCCTTGTGAGTTGGGAAGGGTCCATTAGCTTCATGGGCTCACAACGAAGCTAAGAAGCCCTTTCTCGAGCCATGTGACCACCAGATGGGAAAAGAGCATATATGACAAGGTCACAAAGGCACGGAGATCAGGACATCAACACAATCAATAACACACAAAATAAAGCACAAGGAAATTAAGAACACAGGTTAGGGAATCTTAATGGTAAGTTTAGTTGGTAGGAGGATCCATGTAGCACTTTCGTGGCAAGAAGATAGTCATAGAAGAAGGTAAACTACAAAGCACAAACCAAGGGGATCATTGATAATTGGGACGAACAACAGATAGGAGGCATGGGATGAAGTTTTTTTAGGGTTATCAAGTGGTGGGTAATTTTCTCAAAGGGTGTATTATATATTTGTGAATACTAATGGTGGAAGGTTTAGGGATGATATAAGAGTTTCATGAATTCTTCATTAAACTTGACAAGTAAATGCTCAAATGAAATAATGAAGGAGAGGAATAAAATGACAAGTGAATAATTCAATGTTACTAAATTTTTGTTATGGTTATTTTACCTTTAACCCTCTATGTAGAATATATTTATAAAACATGCTACAATCAGGCTCCAATTAATCATAATGTGTTTTAAATTAATAAAAGGTACTAGATTATTTTACTAAAAAAATTATAAGAAAAGATTCATACCTAGGTTTGGGTATTTTTCAACACACCTTCAAAAGGATTTCTTCACCCAAATTTCAAGCAAAGAGGGAGGGGTGAGTCTGCAACATTTGATCTTTGAGCTCACAAGTAGTCTCTTCTAGTCTATAATGCCCCCAGAGGACCTTTACTAGTATGATATATTTATTCTTTATTTGTTTCACTCTACAAATTAAGATCTTTATCATACATTCTTCATAATGCAAATCCTATCGTAACTCTAAAACTCCATAAATAGTACATGAGATGGACCATTCACATAATTCTTCAGAACATACACATGGAACACATTGTGAATCTTATCATAGGTGGGAGGAAGAGCTACACGATAGACACACTCCCCAATCTTATCTAAGATTTTGAATGGTTTTACATATCAAAGGTTTATATTAATTTTGACAATGGACCTTGAAATGGATCAAATTGGTTTTTATTCTAGAAACACATGGTCTCCCACTAAGAAGTTCACATCTGATATTTTTTTATCAGTGTACATCTTTTGTTGGTCTTGGGTAGCCTTCATACTTTTGTCAACTAGATGGATATTGTCTTTTATCATCTACATATCATGATTCTTCACTAAAGAATGTTCTCCCACATCATCCCAATGCATTGAGAAACAACAAGGACGACCATAGAGAGCTTCAAAATGTGGCATACAAATGCTAGCATAGTGATATGGGTTTTAAGAGAAATCAGTCAATGGGAGATACTTATCCCAAACACCTCCCCAATCCATCACACTGACATGTTACAAGTTCTTGAGAATATGTACTGTCCTATCTGACTATCCATCAGTTTGTGTATGGTAAACCATGTTGAAAAGCATGTCAGAACCCATCTTGTATTATATCAGGTTCCAAAAATAAGATGTCAACTTCGTATCTCAATTAGAAACTATCATCTTAGGCACTCCTTGGTTGCAAACAATCTTGTCAATGTACAACTATGCCATATAAAAACTTTATAGGTTCTCTTGAAGGGAAAAAGGTGGGTAGATTTGGTTGGCCAATTAACAACTACCCATACTACATCACATCTACTTATTGATTTGGAAAACCAACAAAAAAATAGATAGTGATGTTTTACTACTTCCAATCAAGTGGATAGAGAACATCATGTCATTTATGTTCTATTTTTACTTGTTGGAACATCAATCACTTCACCAAAAATGTAGCTATATCTTTCTTCATGTTTTTCTAGTAGAAATCCCATTGTACGTCATTTTACATTTTGGTATTTCTGGGATAAATTGTCTACTTAGACCCATGGGCTGCACAACATTTTGCCTCAAATCTTCAACAATAGGAATCAACTATGTCAAAATGTATAGCACAATTGAATCCAATAGAAAACTCTATCTATGGCTTCTTGTTCAAATACTTCATTTGTTCAAGGTTAGAACTGTATAGTTGAGTGGAAACAACTTTAGAAATCTAGGAGGGAGTGATATACAAACTAGACATATGCACTCTCACTTTTACAATGTAGTATCATCAACAACCTCTAGCAAATTAGGTCTCCAATGTGAGACATGATCCACGCTTCTCCACAAGAAACATCGTATAGAAGTACACAAAATGTCCTTCTTACTTCTCAAAGTGTCACCAACAACATTGGCTTTGTCGGATAGTATGTAATGGTGAAATCATAATCTTTGAGGTACTCCATCCATCTCCTTTGTTGCAAATTTTTCTCCTTCTGGGTCATTCTATAGCACATACTTTTACAATTTGAGGAAACTTCAAATTTTACTATGTACATATAGTGATTCTAAGATTTCTAGAGAATGAACTATGGAAACTAACTCTATATCATGGTTAGGCCAGTCATCTTTATTCAGTTTGGCATAAGGCATAAGTGGTAACTCATCCTTCTTGCAAAGGAACACATAACAACCCTTATTTTTAAGCTTCAATATAAATGACGTGGGGTTTACTCCAGTTGCATAGTCTAAAATATTACTCAAGGTGTGCACCACATAATTTAAGAGCATATATGTGATAACTAAGTAGGACACTACAATATATTATTTTTTACTTAACCCATGTATATGAAAGTTGTATATAATTTTAAAAATCAAGGTAGGGAACATGCCCAACCTCTTATGTATGTGTCTCTGTAACTAGTTTACCCTCTATGGGTAGGGAAAGTACAGGTACATAAGTAAACATTTCTTCAACTTTGAGAAACATTTCTCACATTTTGGGGTCCAGATGAACTTTGCAAATTGTGTGTCAACTTTATCATGGGAAAAACTAACTCTGACAAATTTTAAACAAATTGTCTTCAATAATCCATAAGGCCTAGAAATTGTGTATCTCAAAGGGGTTCTTCGGGACTGCCAAATTGTCCCATTTTTAATATTTGATGGATTGGTGACAATTGTCTCGCAGAGATCATGTTGCCCAAAAATGTAACTTCACTTAGACAAAATTCGCACTTGGAAAACCCTACATAAAACTAATGTTCTTAAAGAGACTGAAGAATAGTTTGTAGGTGTTTGTGGTTCAAATCCATTGACTTAGAATAGATACATACATCATTAATGAATACAACCATGAAGCTATCTGGATAGGGGTGTAAAACCCTATTTATCAAATCCATAATGGCAACTAGGGCATTAGTCAACCCAAATGGCACGATCAGGAATTCATGGTGCTTGTAATGTGTGTGAAGGCCATCTATGATAAATATCATCATCCTTTACACACATCCTAAATATCCACATCAAAGATATATCTTTGAAAAGACAATGGAAGATTTCAATTGGTCTTACATATCATCAATGCATGGTATAGAATAGAGGTTCTTGATAGTTACTTGATTCAGTTTGTAATCCATACACATACACATATAACCATCAGTCTTCTTTACTAACATAATTAGAGCTCCCCAGGGAAAAACACTAGGGCGAACAAAATTAATGTCCAGTAGATCTTGCAATTGCTTCTTGAGTCCATCAAGTTATGCATGTGCCATATGATAATGTGGTTTTTGGGATAAGTGACCTTTATGGAATGAGATCAATAGAGAATGCAACTAAAAAAGAATTATAAAGACCAAAAAATTCACCATGGAAAACATTAGGGAAATTCCAAGCCACTTTTGTGACAAACATCACCACACAAAGCAAGATTACTCAAAACAAAGTGTAGAATTACCAAACAAAAATATTACCACAAAACAAGGTAAACTAAAGCCATTTGTAATTCAATATTTCAAGCGGAAGTATTTTATAAGAAAGCCTTCAACTCAGGCCATTTGTATTCTATATATGCCAAATGATGTTACATATCACGTTCAAAGGCTGTCAAGACACAACTATTACATATCACCACCTATTTATATGTACATACACTCATGCCACAAAGCCAAAATCTACGTGTCGATATATAAAATAAAAAAATATCCCCAAAGACTTGAGAGTACATGGATGACACATAGGAATCTATAACAAAACTCCAACAAATCCAATCTCTAACAGATACTGCTCTCCTTGCTGCTCAACACCGATACCATGACCTACACCTCTTCATCCACGAACACCTAAAAAGTTGTGGAAACCACGAGCTGAGACCAAATGTCCTAACGAGAGATATAACTCTTCACCAACATCTATTATAAGCATAGTGAGATAATAGAGTAGTTTAAGTTAGTAGATATTGGTTAAGTAGTTTTAGCACTTGCAACTAAGTAGTAGAAGAATTTATGCTTTTAAAAGGAATATGAAGAACATGTATAACTGTTATAAACTGAATAGTACAAGAAATAAGGTAGGGGTCATTCAGTATGATTCATATTGACCCTAAGAAAATATACTACACGACTGTATTATTACTTTTATTATTATGCCATGAGGATTTGAGGCGTACCACTCAAATCCAAACAACCACTGCTAAGTCAAAATCAGTACCATACAAGATCAATGGAAGAGCTGGACTCCATGATCATCACCAACACTACTCGACCAGTTCGAGTCTGCAACACAATGACATAACAGCCAAACTGTAAAGACAACAACTTGTATTCAAAGCTATAGTCCTATAGAAACGACAACTCATAGTCAAAGCTATGGTCCTGTAAAACAACTAGTCTATCTTGGTACATGGCCGTTCTATAACAAATCATTATACTACTATTTCAATAATTTAATGATACATGGAGTTACCTCCATTGATACCCCACATACTTAACAATATATGCTATGAGTTTTCCATAGGACTTACTCATTTCACCATCCAGCTAGATATTGATGTTGAATATGGATCTATGGTACATGGCAGCCACAAAATTAGGATTTCACTTAATTAGGAATTCCAATTGGATATCTTTTAATGCATCAATCAAGTTACAATGTATTAACCCTAAACAAATTCTATAAATTCAAGGGAGGATGCAACTTCAGAAGATATGAAACGTATAAGGTGAGAACTTGTCATCATCATCACATGACACTTATATTACTACCTCTCACAATGTCATTAACAATAACAAATCATTATGGGACATCAATCTCTCAATCTCATCACTAGAGGATTTCGCCTCAAACTATGCTCAAGGCACTTGCTAGGTTATTAGACCCATTCATATAAGTCCTACACGAATGATAACACATTATATAACAATAGTGTTCATTATCACCTCAATGTATTATACAAAGTTCACCATAGCACTCACATGGATATGCCGTTCATCTCACATGTAGAGTTAGTGTTACATAATCAGAGACAACAATATTATGAAATCAAATATTCAATTAAAGTGAACGCATATATCACATGGTTACATGATTAGGGTTAGGGTTTGTACATAGTCAATTAGGATTTCATAATATCACTCAACCACTAACCTAATTCCATTACCTCCCACTTTATTGGAGAGCACTAGGGTTAAGAACTATTATTAATGATTAGCCAATTATAATTATATCATCATGTGAAAGTCATTACATGATATAAAGTTCATGTACATATCTAAGTGTATCAATCATTGCTCACACAACAAGGTATCATGACCAACACGTGTACAATAGGTGACTCTACCTGCAGTGTGTGCAGCAACACCTTGACCCGCAACATGTGCAATGGGTCAGTCACAACGCGTGTAAGGTCATCTCGCCCACAACGTGTGTAGGGATGTCTCGCCCGTGACGCACGCAGGGCTCATCTCACCCATAATGCTTGCATGGTCAGTTTCGGTCACGATGCCTGCAACTCAGTCTTTGTTATGACGGGTGTAACTAAGTCTTGGTCATGATGACTTCAACTCAGTCTCAGTTACGATGTGTGTAGCTAAGTCACGGTCACGATGCAGCTTTGCAATTAGTTAAGCATGCAACAACCATCCCTTTGTGTTGATCAGTTCTAACCAACCATATATACATGGTTTCGACCCAAGGAAGGCCAGGGATGCCTCGACCTCATGTTAGCCATGTGCACAACATATGAACAGACTCAAATAGGTTGATACAACTGATTATCATCAAGGAATACCAATCGTTAACATGGTGATTAACACCCTAGATCATGGTACTCGTCAATGAGGCATCCCAACCACAACAAAACACGATTACATACTAACTAGCAGATTACCAAAAATCATGGGAAATGAAAACCAATTTACCACAAGCACCACAAGATGAAACATATTACCTATGGGCTAACACTTTTCATTTAACAACACATTTCCAAGGTGCTACAACATAATTTCCCATCATCTCATTACATGAGAAAGTTGGTTCACATGCTGCTTTACATGAAGATACATAAAACGAAAACCATACATCGATCATTATACAAGAAACATAAAAAACTCTCCCGAAGACCTGAGTGTATAGGGATGACACATAGGACTCTATTGCTAGACACTATCTATTCCACCGGGTATGATACCTCGGCACATCCATAGCCACATGATCTGCATCTCGCCAGGCGCGTCCACCTAAAAAATGTTATTTACCACCGGGGTGAGTCACACAGTCCCAGCGAGAAACATAACCCTCTAGCAACTTTATTATGATCATAGATAACTGATATAAGCATATTATAGAAGAAACATACTGAGCAAACCTAACTTTATTAACAATCTTACCAAAATACCCAGGAGGCGTGTAACATGCATTCTTTATGGAACATGATTGACAAGATAAGGTTTATAAGAACTTATCACAAGATATAAAGAGTGTACATATAACTGCAAGATATAACTATATCAACTACACAAGCAAGGCCTCAACCAATGTTTTGTGTTTTGCTCTAAGTAGTATATACTATTCGACTAGATTACGTTTTATTATGCCCTGAGGAAGTGAGCCCTCCCTACTCAAATCCAACCTTCAGCTGTGAAGCCCAAATCTGGTGCCATACAAGGTCAATGGGAGAGCCAGACTCCATGACCTCACCTCCTCGTGGTCAGTGCATGAAAACCAAAGCAGGACCGTAGTCTCATGCTTAAGTGGCCTCAGCCACAGGGTCATCTTCGCAAGCTACCCATATCTCTAGCCCGCCTTGGTACAGGTCTCGATTCTAGCATACCTTGAGCCACGGGCATGATCACCGTGCTCTTGAGCCATGAACGCATTTGTGCTCTATCAAACTAAGACATGGGCATGTTTACCATGCTCTTATACACATCTTGAGTCTACAACCACAGTTGCACTCTAATCCTCCTATTTTTGGCTAGGAGAAACCCCACATATTCAATAATATGCGCTCCAGGTAATCCCGCATGATAAACTTGTTTCACCATCACCAACTACTGATGATGATGGATCTATGGCTAGGGAAAAACTACATGAGTTGTTCCTTTGTGATTAATTAGTATATTTTAAGTGGATTGTTGGGGAAACCAAGTTGTATTAAGCAACAATATATAAAACATGAACAACATTAGATTCATTACATTGGTGTTAAATTGCTACTGCTATTCTTATTGCCCTAACAATCATCACATTTCCATGGGATATAAATCCCTCATTTCATCTCATAGTACCACTGCCTCTCAAGGCTTCATCATCATACATCATCATGGGATATCAATCCCTCAAAATATCATTGCCTCTCAAGGCTTACATCATCACCATGGGATAACAATCCCTTATCTCAACATCAGAGGATAACATCTCAACTAGGCACTCAACCTTATCAGCTTAACAAAACTTTCACATCATACTGGTGATACATGTTATCTCATCAACAAAATTATCATCATTCAATGTTATACAAAACACATACATCTCATAGCTCTTACCTGGCTATGAAATCATTCAATACACTTGCATGGTTAGTATTCATAAGAGAGAGATAACTGGATCACCAAACGTAGAACATAGATCTTAGAGAACATATTGTGATTATCATGCTATCAAAGATTTAGGTGCGCAGAATTGGAACAACATCCCTGTTCATAGTTACATGAAGTGCAAAGCTGTATCTGTAGACAAATTATATTATTGTTATCAAACTGTGAGCATCCACCATGCCCTATATCTCATGAGCATATCATGATTATCATGTCACTAAGATTAAGGTTTATAGTATTGGAACAATCATCAATATGCAACATAATGTCATAGGTGGTGTTTAAAAAAATACACATTACTATTACCACTCCATGGGTATCCCACCATACCCTACATCTTATGCCATTTATACACATCATCCCTAAGAATTCATCTTTAAGGATCATACACCATGATCAACCATCAAGCTTTATCAAAGGTTCACCTATCATTAACCATAGGTAGACCCATACTAAGGTTCACAACCTATCTTGTCATAACTCATCATGGTCAAGGGTGTGAGCTCAAGATAATGTACATAGGACTATTGAGTTAGGGCACAACCCTCATTAGAAGTGTCACCTATCATCACCAATGCTAGGCAACAACCACAAACCCTCACTAAAGGGGGCATCGGGTAGGGTACCAACCTTCACCCAAGGTTGTCGGCTACAAGCATGACATGAATCCATGCACAAAGGAGGTATCATGCAAACTAGGATCTAAGGTGTGTCGTGCAACCTGATCCAGAGCTGTGTATCGTGCATCCATGCAAGAGAGATATCAGGTAACCAAGTACAAGGGTGCGTATCGTGCATCACATGGGCATCACATATCGCCCAAAACCCTATCGCCCCTTAGGGTTAGGGTTTCACGTCGGGAAACCATCAACACTCTATCACCTAAGGTCATATCGATCAAGTCCAAGACGCCCAAGGGATCATTGCCACAAAGACACCCCTATCAGTCAGCTAGGGTTAGGGCAACCCCCAACACTTAAAACTCTGTGACGTCTAAGATGCTATATCGGGCAACTAGGGTTAGAGATAGCCTATCGATCGAGGCATCTCATTGCCCATGACAACATGTCGGGAACTCTAGGGTTAGGACCATCCCATTGGCCAAAGAAATCATATCTCGTTATGTTAGGGTTAGGTCATCCATATCGCCCAAGGCACTACTTCTAGGGCTATCACCGTCACCAAGGATCAACCTATCGATTTCCCTTCACTATCAATGATACCTATCACCAAAGGTATTACCACCATATCACCCATGATACTATACAAGGGCTCAACCCCAAGAGCTTTTCGTGCAACTAGAGTAGAGTATCCATGTCTCCCAGGGAAACCCTATCGCCCAAACTAGGGTTGGAGCTCTATATTGTCCAAGACACTAAGGTTAGGGTTTCATGTCGGCTAACCACCATATCACCCACCATCATCATATTGGGTAGGGGTGCGTATTGGTCATAAGGTGAAAAAAGGGTTCACTTCCCCTATCACCCAAGGTTCAACTCTAGAAGAGGGTATCGGGCAACAACCTCAAGGAGCCACCATGTAGAACACATATCGGCCAAGGGACCTACTAGGTGTGCACCAACTATAACGTCCAAAACCAAATCCTAGGGTAGGAAAGAGATATCGATCACCACATCATATCACCCCAAACATCTATGACATAGGCTCACCTTTCAAGTCCAAAGGAGAGAAAGGGGTATTGCCACAAACCATCAACCGAAGTATAACCTATTGAGCAAGGTACTATGTCGGGCAAAGCATAGTATCGGGCAAAGCCCCCATATCAGGTAAAGCCCCATATCAGGCTAGTCATCTTCAACCTCTAGCCACCCATTACCATCTAATACAAGGAGAAAAAGCTAAGGAATGTAATAAAACGTGACCATTTCCATTAAAATAGATCTCAAGTTCCACATGCACGACTATCATGGAGAAGGGTATCAATTAAAAGACAAGAATCATTACATGCACATATGGAGAGTGAACATAATAGAGATGGTTAAGAGTTATGTAACCCGCCTTAAGAGGATCTCCATGAAAGGCACGAAGCTCCTTGATCCAAGAAGCAAACACACGTTCCTCTGCATGAAAACCATCCATCCGAAGCTCTAAGCTTGTCTTCGGATCCATCATCATCACCTCAAGAAACAAATGTAGAAGGAGAAGATACCATGGTTATGTATAACTCAAGAAGAAGAAAAGAGGGGGAGATAACCACGGCCTTGCCTAATCACATCAAGGGACCATACATGGCTGAGAGGGGGAGAAGGAGATGAAGAAGAAGGCACAAGGAAAAGCTAGCAAGGAAGAATGACTCACCAAGGTCAGATCTTGAGCAAGAAGTCTCCATGGCCAAGGTGCTCGCCCTCCCAAGCTCCATGGGAGTTTTCCTTAAGCTCCTAAGCTCCCATGATCGTCCTATACAGGTAGGGGAAGGAAGGTGGCTGAAAGGGAGCACTTGTTTAAGGAGGAAGGGGGCTATATACATCAAGGAAGAGAGAGGTAGCAAGGGAGAGGTGTCACAACCACATAAACCAAAGTGCCACTTGCTCTTGCTCTTAATGCCACTTGTTGCCACCCTAGCTGCTCATGCAAGACCTGGTGATACACTCTAGGATGTGTATCGTGCATCTAGGCAACTACCCCATGGGTGACATCCCCCCCCCCCCACATGGGCGACACCCCTCCAAGCTCTACGTGATATACTAAAAGACAAGGTAGCATATGTGACACATATATGGTATAAAGACCATATAGAGATATTAATCCTCAACTATCAACCAAACAAGGTGCCCCATATTCCATACATGTCATAGATGATGCCAAACAGAAGGGAGGTGACTCTAGAGCTGAAAAATTGCATATTACCCCCTCCACTTTGGGTAATTTGCAATTTGCACCAAAACTAGCACATAAGGTACAAACATCATCCAACTAAGCTCAAACTTGGAACATAGGTCCTCCACAAGGTGCCTCACCTCATAATTCTCTTTATAATGATGCTAGAGAACTAAAGACATGATCTACATGTGACATATTGCAATATAACCCCCAACTTTGGGGAAATTGCACTTTGGTCCAAAACAAGCAAACATTACTCAAACAACATCCAAACGGGACCAAACTAGAAACATGAGCTTGTCACATGATATGAAAACATCTTAAGAGATTATATTAAGGTTCTAAGCACCTTTAATAAGCAAAGCAAAGAGGGTTAGCCCAAAACTTGGGTTAGGGTTCTTACAAGTCATAAACCCCTAACAAGGATTTCACCCCCGAAATCCCAAGCGGAAAGAAGACGGGTGTGACTTACACGTCACATCATACATCTCCTCAAAGATCCTAGGTGTCACAGATCCATGACCAACATGCTAGATCTTCCTCTAGAGCCAACACAGGGTTTCCTTGTACTGGTCATAGACTCAAACCTCCGTCTTACCATCCTTTGTCTGGTAACATTCTTAGATACTGGACATCACATGCAACTCATATCGCCCAAGTATCAGTTCCTTTTACTGATATATCACATTCCTCATTACGTTTCTATTGTGCTACTCTAATCTCACAAGTTCGACACTTAAGCTTCACATAACTTGTATCACTACCTTTCTTATATACATTTCAACTGTTTATTCTCCTTCCATAAGGATGTCTAAAATTGAGGAGATCTATCTCAGAAGGGGTTTTCTCAAGATACATACTCTATAAAACACATGTATGCACATGACAGGGCTCATAAGGCACCTTACTCTGTATTGCTTAAGGCTTAACAAAAAAGAGTTATCGGACAACGAAGGAACCAAGCATCTTAGTTAACAATGACCACATCATCCCAGTTTCAAGCCTGCCATGTCTTCCTGTCAGCTCCCAAAGGTACAACAAGCACCAACTCAGGTGGTAACACATATGCACTATCTTAGATGATCTAGGTAGGATTCACAAAACTCATTCATCCATCTTTATTCGAGACACATCCTGCTTGGATCTTCCTTTACTCGAGACTTAGCTAGGAGTATTCCAAGGAATCTAGCTTAACTTGAAGAACTTTTCCCAATACAACCTATCCTCAGTTTCTTTCCTTGGGTGCATGCCTTCCGATGTCATGTTTATGCAGAGCATAAACCCCTAATAGGTGATAGCCATACTATAGGCACTTATCCAGGTCGAACCAAAGCCAACCTCTCCGTATGAGATAACTTCACATCTTCCCAAGGTCATCCATTCTCAGGATTATCTCGATCCCTGACATGTCACGCGGAAAGGGATTCACCCGACTGTCACATTTAGAAAGAATGGTAAAAGGATGTAATTCATCCTGCATAACTAGGTCATCCAACAAGGTGTTCGACAACAAGCTATCTCTCTCCTAACTAACAAAAAGGGAGCATATGCCAAACACACTATAAGCGTTCAGAGGAGGATACATCCTAAACTAGATCAACAGAAGCAGATAAGAGGTAAGAAGAAGACAAAGCAGAATGGATTAACTCCATCTGTCCTGCCAGCACACCCTGGTCATCTCACCATTATGAGCCAGCTCATGCCACATGATCTATATGTTGCCTGTTTCCCTCTGCTTCCTGGTCAAACCATCCAGTCCTCACTTGCTTATCCTTATCAGCGTTCCTCTATGTTGCTGAAATACTACCTCGAGGGTTACCACATAGATCTAGACTCCAAAACAAGCTTCAATCTTATTGGTTCAAGGTCAAGGATGAGCTATCAAGATGGTTCACCACCATACCTTCACGATCTAGGCATCTTGATTCTCAACCCTTTACCAGAAGGCATGTTCTCATGTTGCCATATGCTTGGCACTTCTCATATACTAGTTTTCCTTACCTTGGTATCCATCTCTTGAGTCAAAATGCATCACTTATGGTATCGCCTTCATAGTCTACCGTTGTCACTGGTTCAAAACATGTACCATTGTCACTGGTTCAAAACATGTTAAGAGGATCCTACCGTCATCATCTATCACAGATATCTCTATCTTGGAAACTAAAGTCCAAGATCAACTGATACTTTTTGAAGTATCCAACCAGAGATCACTCCAAAAGCATGTATATCAAGTGACACAGGGTCCACTTGACTGCCACTCCCTCGGAAGGAAGGAACAAGCTCCTCCAAACACCCCAACAACACCTATGGTTTCATATCAAAGGGGAGGATATTATCACTTTCTTTGATCCTTACATGAGCTTTCAACTGCTTATGCATTGTTAAACCTTGTTCCATCTGGTTTTATCCTGTTTCTTCTTGGTTTCCTTGCACTCAGCACAGGAAGCATCACTACCATAATGCGTTATTATCCTTTTTCTCTTATTGTCATTTATTCATAATCATGATTATTCCCTAATTATATTGAATTTTTGTTTCCTTTTTGTGAAAAAGATCGTTACTCTCCACATATTATTTATTGAACAAGGATCATCTCCCTTGTTTCCTTTTTCTTATCACAAATTTGTGTTTATACTTTCTCATTTTTGCTTACGTTCATTGGTTGGTTTGAGATTATCTCAGGATCCATCTTGTTTACTCATTACTTGTTCTTCTTTTTCTTCCAACCTTATCCTTACTTTCAAGCATTTTCTTTATCTCGAGTAAGTTTTACATGTTAACTTACCTTGTTATCATAGGTTAATCTGTCTTTTGTCATGTATGTATCTTGATATTATGGTTTCAAAACTTACCTCATTATATACTTGTATGGATTTTAGGTTTCACAGAACCATTACTCTCTCTTTGATTACTGAGTATCCAGATTTTAAAGAGCTATGGTACATTGATTAACTTTCTTTATAATAAGATGAAGGTATTAGCATCATATTCCTGATTTGTTATGCTCTTTAGATTGCTCCAGAATGACTACTTGATCAGAGTAATCAAGAAGGAAACAATCTAAGGCTCCACACTTACCTATGTATTCAATATTTGAATACCTGGCCAGGGCATCCAATTACTGAGATTAGGTAGTATGCACCATATTTTATGCCATGGTCCAACCTTAGACACCATCCTAATCCTAGTCCTAGTGTCCTTGTAGACTCGGCGAACCTAGAGCTTTGATACCAAACACTTGAGGCATCCCAACCACAACAAAACACGATTACATACTAACCAGCAGATTACCAAAATTCACGGGAAATTAAAACCGATTTACAACAAGAACCACAAGATGAAACATATTACCTCTAGGGTAACACTTTTCATTTAACAACACATTTCCAAGGTGCTATAACATAATTTCCCATCATCTCATTACATGAGAAAGCTGGTTCACATGCTGCTTTACATCAAGATACATAAACTGAAAATCATACATTGATCATTATACAAGAAACATTGAAAAATCTCCCGAAGACCTGAGTGTATAGGGATGACACATAGGACTCTACTTCTAGACACTATCTATTCCATCGGGTATGATACCTCTGTACATCCATAGCCACATGGTCTGCATCACGCCAGGCGCGTCCACCTAAAAATGTTATTTACCATCAGGGTGAGACACACAGTCCCAGCAAGAAACATAACCCTCTACCAACTTTATTATGATCACATATAACTGGTATAAGTAGATTATAGAAGCAACATATTGAGCAAATCTAACTTTATTAACAATCTTACCAAAATACCCAGGAGGCGTGTAACATGCATTCTTTATGGAACATGATTGATAAGATAAGCTTTATAAGAACTTATCACAAGATATAAAGAATGTAAATATAACTACAATATATAACTATATCAACTACACAAGTAAGGCCTCAACCAATGTTCCATGTTTTTCTCTAAGCAGTATATACTATTCAACTAGATTACGTTTTATTATGCCCTGAGGAAGTGAGCCGTCCCTGCTCAAATCCAACCTTTGGCTGCGAAGCCCAAATCCAGTGCCATACAAGGTCAATGGGAGAGCCGGACTCCATGACCTCACCTCCTCATGGTCAGTGCACGAAAACCAAAGTAGGACCACAGTCTCATGCTTAAGTGACCTCAGCCACAGGGTCAGCTCCGCAAGCTACCCATATCTCTAGCCCGCCTTGGTACATGTCTCGGTGCTAGAATACCTTGAGCCACATGTATGATCACCGTGCTCTTGAGCTATGAATGCATTTGTGCTCTATCACACTGAGTCATGGGCCTGTTTACCATACTCTTATACAAATCTTGAGTCTACAACCATAGTTGCACTCTAATCCTCCTATTTTCGGCTAGGAGAAACCCCACATATTCAACATAATGCGCTTCAGGTAATCCCGCGGGATAAACCTGTTTCACCATCACTAGCTTCTGACAATGATGGATCTATGGCCTGGGTAAAACTACATGAGTTGTTTCTCTATGATTAATTAGTATATTTTAAGTGGATTGTTGGGGCAACCAAGTTGTATTAAGAAACCATATATAAAACATGAGCAACATTAGATTCATTACATTGGTGTTAAATTGCTACTGCTATTTTATTTCCCTCAACAATCATCACATTGCCATGGGATATAAATCCGTCATTTCATCTCATAGTACCACTGCCTCTCAAGTCTTCATCTTCATACATCATCATGGGATGTCAATCCCTCAAAATATCATTGCCTCTCAAGGCTTACATCATCACCATGGGATAGCAATCCCTTATCTCAACATCATAGAATAACACCTCAACTAGGCACTCAGCCTTATCATCTTAACATACCTTTTACATCATACAGGTGATACATGCTATCTCATCAACAAAATTATCATCATTCAGTGTTATACAAAACACATACATCTCATAGCTCTTACCTGGCTATGAAATCATTCAATACACCTTCATGGTTAGTATGCATAAGAGAGAGATAACTGGATCACCAAACGTAGAACATAGATCTTAGAGAACATATTGTGATTATCATGCTATTAAGGATTTAGGTACACAGAATTGGAACATCATCCCTGTTCATAGTTACATGAAGTGCAAAGCTGTATCTGTAGAAAAATTATATTATTGTTATCAAACTATGAGCATCCACCATGCCCTATATCTCATGAGCATATCATGATTATCATGTCATTAAGATTAAGGTTTATAGTATTGGAAAAATCATCCATATGCAGCATAATGTCATAGCTGGTGTTTTAAACAATACACATTACTATTACCACTCCATGGGTATCCCACCATACCCTACATCTTATGCCATTTATGCACATCATCCCTAAGAATTCATCTTTAAGGATCATACACCATGAACCACCATTAAGCTTTATCAAAGGTTCACCTATCATTAACCATAGGTAACCCCATACTAAGGTTCACAACCTATATTATCATAACTCATCATGGTCAAGGGTGTGAGCTCAAGATAACATACATAGGGATATCAGGTTAGGGCACAACCCTCATTAGAAGTGTCACCTATCATCACCAATGCTAGGCATCGACCACAAACCCTCACTAAAGGGGGTATCGGGTAGGGTACCAACCTTCACCCAAGGTTGTAGGCTACAAGCATGACATGCATCCATCCACAAAGGAGGTATCATGCAAACCAGAATATAAGGTGTGTAGTGCAACCTGATCCAGAGCTATGTATCGTTCATCCATGCAAGGGCGATATTAGGTAACCAAGTACAAGGGTGCGTATCGTGCAACGCATGGGCATCCCATATCGCCCAAAACCCTATCACCCCTTAGGGTTAGGGTTTCACGTCTGGAAACCCTCAACACTCTATCACCTAAGGTCATATCGATCAAGGCCAAGACGCCCAAGGGATCATTTCCACAAAGGCACCCCTATCAGTCAGCTAGGGTTAGGGCAACCCCCAACACTCAAAACTCTGTGACGTCTAAGATGCTATATCGGGCAACTAGGGTTAGAGCTAGCCTATTGATCGAGGCGTCTCATTGCCCATGAAAACATGTCGGGCACTCTAGGGTTAGGACCATCCCATTGGCCAAAGCAATCATATCTCCTAAGTTAGTGTTAGGACATCCATATCGCCCAAGGCACTACTTCTAGGGCTATCGCCCTCACCAAGGATCAACCTATCGATTTCCCTTCACTATCAATGATACCTATCACCAAAGGCATTACCACCATATCACCCATGATACTATACAAGGGATCAACCCCAAGAGCTTGTCGTGCAACTAGAGTAGAGTATCCATGTCTCCCAGGGAAACCTTATCGCCCAAACTAGGGTTGGAGCTCTATATCGTCCAAGACACTAAGGTTAGGGTTTCATGTCGGCCAACCACCATATCACCCACCATCATTATATTGGGTAGGGGTGCATATCGGTCACAAGGTGAAAAAAGGGTTCACTTCCCCTATCACCCAAGGTTCAACTCTAGAAGAGGGTATCGGGCAACAACCTCAAGGAGCCACCATGTAGAACACATATCGGCCAAGGGACCTACTAGGTGTGCACCAACCATAACGTCCAAACTCAAATCCTAGGGTAGGAAAGAGATATCGATCACCACATCATATCACCCCAAAAATCTAGGACATAGGCTCACCTTTCAAGTCTAAAGGAGAGAAAGGGGTATTGCCACAAACCATCAACCGAAGTATAACCTATTGAGCATGGTACTATGTCGGGAAAAACATAATATCGGGCAAAGCCCCCATATCGGGTAAAGCCCCATATCGGGCTAGTCATCTTCAAACTCTAGCCACCCATTACCATCTAATACAAGGAGGACAAGCTAAGGACAGTAATAAAACGTGACCATTTCCATTAAAATAGATCTCAAGTTCCACATGCACGGCTATCATGGAGAAGGGTATCAATTTAAAGACAAGAATCATTACATGCACATATGGAGAGTGAACATAATAGAGATGGTTAAGATTTATGTAACCCGCCTTAAGAGGATCTCCATTAAAGGAACGAAGCTCCTTGATCCAAGCAGAAAACACACGTTCCTCTTCATGAAAACCATCCATCCGAAGCTCTAAGCTTGTCTTCGGCTCCATCATCATCACCTCAAGAAACAAAAGAAGAAAAAGGAGAAGATACCATGGTTATGTATAGCTCAAGAAGAAGAAAAGAGGGGGAGATAACCACAGACTTGCCTAATCACATCAAGGGCCCATCCATGGCTGAGAGGGGGAGAAGGAGATGAAGAAGAAGGCACAAGGAAAAGCTAGCAAGGAAGCATGACTCACCAAGGTCAGATCTTGAGCAAGAAGTCTCCATGGCCAAGGTGCTCGCCCTCCCAAGCTCCATGGGAGTTTTCCTTAAGCTCCTAAGCTTCCATGATCGTCCTATACAGGTAGGGGAAGGAAGGTGGCTGAAAGGGAGAACTTGGTTAAGGAGGAAGTGGGCTATATACACCAAGGAAGAGAGAGGTAGCAAGGGAGAGGTGTCATAACCACATAAACCAAAGTGCCAATTGTTCTTGCTCTTAACGCCACCTGTTTCCACCCTAGTTGCTCATGCATGACCTGGTGATACACTCTAGGATGTGTATAGTGCATCTAGGCAACTACCCCATGGGTGACATCCCCCCCCCCCCCACATGGGTGACACCCCTCCAAGCTCTACCTGATATACTAAAAGACAAGGTAGCATATGTGACACATATATGGTATAAAGACCATACAAAGATATTACTCCTCAACTATCAACCAAACAAGGTGCCCCATCTTCCATCCATGTCATAGATTATGCCAAACATAAGGGAGGTCACTCTAGGGCTGACAAATTGCATATTACGCCCTCCACTTTGGGTAATTTGCAATTTGCACCAAAACTAGCACATAAGGTACACACATCATCCAACTAAGCTCAAACTTGGAAAATAGGTCCTCCACAAGGTGCCTCACCTCATCATTCTCTTTATAATGATGCTAGAGAACTAAAGACATGCTCTACATGTGAAATATTGCAATATAACCCCCAACTTTGGGTAAATTGCATTTTGGTCCAAAACAAGCAAACATTGCTCAAACAACATCCAAACGGGACCAAACTGGAAACATGAGCTTGTCACATGATATGAAAACATCTTAAGAGATTAGATTAAGGTTATAAGCACCTTTCATAAGAAAAGCAAAGAGGGTTAGCCCAAAAATTTGGTCAGGGTCCTTATAGTCAACCCTGATACTTGTTCATGGAACGTTATCAAAAGGATTATGTAAGGTGAGAGAAACCCAAAGATCTTATGCATGTTATCATCCTTAAAACCTTATATATCTATAGTATCATACCATATACTAGGTGTTACAATTCTATAGATAATAATTTATAGGAACACATCAATATTGGCATCACCACAAAGTCGGATGGATAAAGAGTTAGCGTTTATAGGAAGAGTATTCCTTTCAAAAATACTATATGATTAAACCTAAAACATATCATTTCCTCTATCATCAAGAGCATGTTTTTAGTAGGTAGAACAACAATATATGATTAGATATAAGATGCTAATAATAGATGAGAATAGAGTTATAAAACTCGCCTGATTTGGAGAGAAACAACCTCCCAAGATTCAAGCTCCAAGATCTTCAACCAAACTCCAACACTTCATCCGAAGATCACCTCAAGAAGAGAAAGAAACCATGGTCACCATAGAGTTCAAGAAAGAGGGGAAACTATTCTTGGTCAAACCAAGAAAGAAAGGGGAAAAATAAAGAATCATCTTTTCACTCGGGTTCACCATGTCAATCATGGACTATGACCCTTTATGAGGAGATCTTTAAGAAAACCACCATGGATGATCCACGTCCAAGGAGGAAGAAGAAGATGATGGTGATTTCAGAAGAGAAAATGTGATCCAAATAAGAAGATCACTTAATAAGAAAAGATTCTCCAAGAAACCACCACTAAGGAGTTGATCTAACAAAAGATTTTCCTCAAGAAAGGTAGATCAGCCACCAAGGCTTCAAGATCTAGCCTCCCTTACTCCTAAAGCTCCAAGGATGATCCAAAGAAAGAAGAAGATGTGTAGGGCCAAAAATATTTGCTTGTAAAGAAGAGAAGGGGTTATGTACCCAAAGGAGAAGGTAAGTAAGAGATTTTGAGGTGTCAACATATTATATCACCAAGGGACACATGTCCTTCAAAGAGACAACTTTTCCTCCACCCACATGCAATATTTGAAATGTTTATACTTATACAGAAAAAATGTCTCGACCAACTAGGTCGGTTTCCCCCTTGTCTCGGTCAGACACTTCCATCAACTTTGCCTCGGTCGAGACACATCCTTATACATGTTTAGGTCAAAACCCTAGGTCATATACGTACATGGTCGAGACACTAGAAGACAAGGTGTTTCAACCCTCCCCTCTCAAGGTAGTCTCAGACGCGACCACATATCCAAGACATGTGTTTCAGTTTTGACCCTCACTAAAAGTGGTGTAGTGGTCATGACATCAAACCTAGCATAGTCACCATACCAAGAAAACCCTAAAATTACCATGAAATGCCATATCACCATGCATGATTCCAACAAGGTGACCCATTGCATCATATTCTCTCTCATGATGCTAAAGCATAAGAAATAATTTGTACATGTGATAATTAGCAAGTTAACCCTCACTTTTGGGTAAATTGCAATATGCTCCAAAACATGTACAAATATAGAAAAGAGAACTCAAACATTATTCAAATTGGACCCATTTGAAAATACAATCATGTCACATGATATTAAAACATCTTAAAATATTAAATTAAGGTTTAGGTATCTTATTACACAAAGAAATTATAGTTGAGCACAAAGCTAGGTCAGGAGTCTTACAACTTTGGTATTGTTGAGATTTGTTGGCTAGGGATTAAGAATAATTGATTCTAGACATGCTCTATAGCCATGTAAGATAAGATTCTCCACCTTAAGTATCAAGATAGTTAATTATTTATAGGTATATCAAGCTAACCTTCTTTTCTTCATATAACATCGCCATGTTGTACTTTTTCATCCCGTCTAACCCTAAAATAACATCAAAAGCCATCATCTTGAAATGATGAAGTTTGATGTAAACTTCCTTGATATACACAAGCTTACAAAATGGGTTTTTAGGAAAGAAGCTAGTACCCAAGCACTTGGAGTTTGAAACTCTGATATACTATTTATATACATGGGTTCTATATCTTGCATTGTTGTTAGTCAAATGCTAGGAAAGTATTTGATGAACTGGATTTGAATAAAATTTAGATATATTGTTGATTTAAATGTACAATACCTTCTATAACTTCATTGTAGTCATCCTCCTCCACATAATCCATGGAGAATATGCACCTTGTGTGCCTCACAATAAACAGACAATGCCCTTTATGATTTTTGTTGTTGTTATTGTTCTTCCTTCGAGGTTGTTGAGGATGTTGTTGGGGCTGTTTTCACTAAGGAACATGCGATTGGGTAGGGGTTGGAGTGTACTTGAGCTGAGGGCATTGTGGTTTGATGTGCCATCTTGACCTCACTAGTGGTTGAGCACTTTCCTTCCATCTCTATACTAAGTATGTGTATTTAAGAGGGCACTTCCCAATGGGGTGATGGAGAAAACATTAGTTACACTTCTTGCAGATGTCATCGTTGAAACTATTACACTTGTTAGGGGTAACATCCAAGCCGACTATCCATGGCTCTAGTAGAGTTTTAGGTATAAAGATTGTCCCCACAGACCACTTCTAGTCTTAATTGTGTGCTTTTTCCTCACTCACATGCAAGCTAGGATAAGCTTCTTGACTGGTCACCTAATAGTACTACTCTGGGTGGAGCACACTTCACCACATAGTTTTTTAGTGATGAGATCCCTGAAAAGGAGGTACACCTTGGTGATATGGGTAGTCCGATCATTCCTTTTAAGATCATTTTATTCGAGGCTTCAAATCCTAAGATGTTACAATCCCCACTTAGGCTCTTGATGCCCTTGTCAAGGCTCAACTAGGTGGACTCATAATATTTTCCCATTTCAGTGCAGACCCATAATTTCCCATGGACACCCAGATCTCGATCACAGCTACTAGTGCAAGGGTGGCTACATCACTACGGACAACTCTTTCCAACATGCCTAGACTGCACAATTCAAGACTGGCATGCCACATGTCCATGCAGGCCCCACTTATTGGAGGGCTTCTGGCACTAATACTATTTGTAACATACGGGCCCACTATGCATGGTTCTAGCAGAATTTCAAGAATGATGAGTGGACTCACATACCATCACTAGCCTTAGTTGTGCACTTTGTCCTCACTCACACACAAGCCAGGATAAACTTCCTGACTGGTCACACATCCTAGTACTACTCTTAGTTGATCACGCTTAACCGTAAAGTTCTTTAGTGATGGGCTCCCTGAAAAAGGAGGTATACCTAGGTGATATGGATAGTCCAACCATTCCTTTTAAGATCATTTTATCTGAGTCCTCAAATGAGGGGATGTTACATTAAGATTGTGTGATGAGTATTGATATCTAGTCTAAGACTCAACAACTAATGCTTTACCTACCATTTATTAGAAAGTCATTAGGTGGTGGTACTAAAGTATACCCTACTTGGTAATTTAAGCCTTCTAAGAAGAGGATAGCACTACAAGTCTCTGCCAATCTAGTAGCATAGCTCTTCAACAAAATATATTTCTGGGCATATGTGGAGATTCTTTATGCCAATTCTTTCAAACGATAGAACTATACCTCTTTCTATCTCAAAGCTTCAGAACAAACATATTTCTCATAGAATAAAACAAGAAATTCTCCCCATGTCATAGAATAAGTGTCATGTGTACCACTGACCCCACTCTATCGAATTGGGATAATAGCGACTGGAACATATGATGCAAAATGAAGAATCTTATGAGGAGGGCATGTCATACTCTTAAAAGGACGCTCTAGGGCCAAAACATGTCATATGCATTTCGACCATTTTGATCTCATCCTCACCCATGGACTAGGGTGGATACATATTAATCAACTCAGTAAATATGTACTCTTTGGACTTCTCTATAATAGGAATTGCAATGAATTTTCCCATCATCATATTAGTATGAAGCTAGCAAAGGAAATCTAATTCACGATTAGGTAAAAAACCATGTGGAGGGGAGCCTTCATATTTGAGCGCATTATAACAAGCGGTTGGACCTAAGGGTGTAAAAGATGCATGTATGTACATACACATACTCATACCCATCTAATTTTGGAGGTCCAATTCTAGTTCTAGACTCACATAATAAGAATCTAGGTATGTTGGTATGTATGCCCATAGGGCCAATCATAGGATGATTGTAATAAGGCATTAGATACCTGATTTGATAATGATAAAAGGCAATTCCGTCTATTATGTTTGTCTCAATCATGAGATGATGACACATATATAATAGATGTCTAAAGAATGGTGTTACTCAATGACATATGTCTTTAGGTTGAGGATCTGAACAATGATATCATATGTATGCTAAGAGTACATGCATTCTTATTATGTTCCTAGTTGGATACTACTATGGAAGAAAAATAGACAATACTAATACACAAGACTAGAGTGTGTGTTGACGGATGACAGAGTCTCATTTGTCATAATATGTGATATCAAGTTAAGCACATAGGTACATGTTAGGGAACAATGTATCAGACAGACCCACCTTGAGAGTGATACATGGATACCATGGAATGGTAGTCAGAATCAACTCTCATAGTGATAGCAATGATTGTGTTTCTTAGACCTGAAGTCACTACACCCATCACATGTAATTTGTTGTACTTTGACATCCTCCAGTGTGACCTTGAATAAGGTTGCTATAAGGGTGATTTCCCGGTATTCTGTGACACATGTGGATTGAGTGTCAGTGATGTAAATGTGATTTGTCCCTCCTACAGGAGTTTAATATCCAGACCACTTCATAAGAAATACTGAGAAATGTATGGCCATACTCGTATGACTCAATATGTGATATGTGAGCTCACATGCATCTCATACAGTCTACTCTAGCACAAGGAACATGGATTGAACATTGAGAGGATGACGATTGCACGCCTCGAGTTCAATCTGGATATTAGAAAAAAAGGAACTATACGATCATGATAATACTGATCATAGATTGTACATTGAAGTTGTTCTCCAATTTTCTGAATTACTTGGCTAGCAATGATTTGTTGCTACACACCACTCATTCCTTGTGGTGTCATAAATTGGTTATGGACATTTGTTGCCAACATAATTTAGGACCTATTGGGTCACACACATAGGATGCACTTGGAATACAAGTTTATTCATGAATGATGTTTAACTTGATTACTAAAAGTGTTTAGGTATTCAATTTAAACAACAATGGTTCAAAATTGACTGACAAGAATTTAAAATGACCAGTTCAAGTGTTGAACCGATCGATTGCAGTGCCATGTCAATTGGAAACAACATTGGCTGATCAATGGTTGAACCAGGGCATGAACTGACCGGTCCAGTAAGTAAATTGACCGGTTCAAGGTATGAGATGACCGATTCATGTGATGAACTGCTTGACTCAATGATCAGTTTGATTGGATCAAGGATTGATTGTGACATCATGTTTTGCATTAATTGAATATTGAATGCCAATTTAATTCAGTATAGGAAAATACATGTACCAACCCGTTCAAGAGATGAACCAATCGATTAATCTCTGAGCCAACTAGTTGGTCAGTGAACCGACCGGTTCAATGTTTTTAGTTCTAGAAAATTCATGAATATCATCTCTTTGACTCCCAGATCGACTAGAAACCCTGACCCTAGCCCTCTTATAAATAGAGGGGTATTGGGGGCTTCCCATATACAAAATAAGATCTAACAATTATTATCCTTTCTGCTTGTGGTAACTAAGCGAGACTGAGTAAGTCCTACACATAAAAGAGAGGGATAGCAAGGGAGATACATTTGGGAGGGTTAATGAACCCTAGTAGGTTGATGTTCAAAGGGGCAAATCCTCCCCATTGGCTCTTCTAGCGCAACATGGAGTTCCCAATAGTCTACGTGGACTACTCTAGAGGCGAGGAGGCTTTTGCTTACCTCTAGGACATGGTGTTACACTAGGAGGTCATTGCTGATAACTGCTCAAGTGTTGCTTGTAGAAGAAGCATGCTACTATAACAAGAGTTGTCGCTGGACTTTCTCCTAAACTAGGTATAACTCATGTTACCCTACTTCCTAGATACATTGTTGTTGATGAGATCTTACTATTTAGGGAATCGTGCATTAAAATGTTTGTGTCCACCGCCTTATCTATCACCCAATTTCGCAACAGTGGTATCAGAGCCATGTCAATTTACAGTGTATCAGGGATTTAAATCAATTTGATCGGATTTATTTTATTGCATGCGATGCATATATTTAAAATGATTATAGTGCATATCTGATTAATACCATATACAATTCCATAAATGTAAATACACACACACACACACACACACACACACACACACATATATATATATATATATATATATATATATATATATATATATATATATATATATATATGATCAAATACGCATAGCCGTAAAAGTGTTTTGATGGTGGATGTAAGCATGGTTATCTCCAAAACCCCTATGGAGCATGCATTTGGTTGATTAATTTATCATGTTGTTATTCAGTTTGCATACCGAGCCTCTCCCCTCCTTTAAAAATATAAATTAATGCTCTTCTTCCTATTTCCCATCAAATATAACTCGAGGTTTTCTATTTTACAATGTAATATGAAATATGATAGTTATAATTTATGTTTCATCATGAGAAGATGTTCTGAACTAGAAAAATTGATTGGCTAGAGGACCGAGGAGGCCAGAAGACTGGAGGAACCAACTGATTGGTTGGTCACCAAACCGATCGAATGGAGGTGACTAGACGATGCTTTGATCAAAGACCAGACGAGCAATCCAAGTGACGAACCGACTGACCAGGAGGCGATCCAATCGGTTCAAGAGTTGAATTGATCAACCCTGACTAGTCCCAGTCCAAATCTTCATCAACTATAGGTTGCTACATATGATGTGGCCCTTAGGTGGTAGTAATTCCTTGTGGCTCCAAGGAGTTACATTAGACCGGCCATAACCATTTATGGTACATTATTGCAAGTTTTCTTATCTGTTTATAGCATGTATATGATATATAAGTATTTGGTGATTGGATATGTATATGTACTTATATAAAATCCCTTGATAAATACTAAATGTAATATGTTTTCCATAAGCAACACATGAGAAAAGCTTCATCGACCAATCATAGGTTATGCCAAATCATGGTGCGTTGTCTAACTTGTAGAAGTATGATGGTAGATATGTAGGTTATGCCAAAGTAGGGTACATATTCTATCATGTTGGCATTTGCATCAGGCTTAACTAGGTGACCTTAATGAGATAAGTTCCTAGAAGCATACATATGTATTATGGCAATGAGTTGTACATACCATCCATCCAAGTATTGCATCAGATGCAATTGGAAAAAGTTGCCTACCTAAATCGTCATGTTGTGGGAAATCAACCAAAGCTGACTCATGATTTGATGACTTATGGATCTTGGCTCACTAGAAGAGTGTACTTTGCAATCTTCTGAATGGGTAGTGAGGGCTATCAATTGAACAAAATAGTGGGAGTAGTGATTAATTAAAGGCCTAATTAATATCATCAAACTTATCAAATGAAATTAATCAAAAATATTTTGACTAAAATTTCAATATCTTTGGTAGAAACTAATGGCAAAAACAAACATAGTTTTTTATCGATTCTTGAGAAGGACATGTTGAATGGGAACAACTTCCATGGCTGGTTCAAGACATTGAAAATTGTTCTCACTCAGACCTACAAGATTTATGTCCTAGAGACACTAGATCTAAATGAACCTCCTCCCACTATGCCTAAGGCTGACAAAGATGCTTACAAGGAGCACTCTGAAGATGTTGTTGATGTCAAGTTTCTAATGTTGTGCTCAATAACATCCATGAGAACATGAATGTTATTGAGATGGTAACACATTTTAAGAGCATGTCCCAAGATCAGGAAAGACAAGAGAGACATGATGTCTCCAAGTTATTGTTCAAACACAAAATGGCAGAAGGAGATCCAGTAGGTCCCCACACACTCAAGTTGATTGGGTATGTGAAGTACCTTGTGAGACTAAGATTTCTCTTGGGTCAATAGTTGGACACATATGTGATTTTGGAGTCACTATCCAAATCATACACCCATTTTGTCATAAACTACAACATGAATAATTTTGACAAGCCATTGTTAGAATTGCTTGGCATGTTGATGATAACTGAAGTGCAAATGAAGAAGGACATAACCAAATATGTGATGATGATCAGCAGAGGAAATTCCAAGGAAAAAGGCAAATCTAGGAAGAGTTTAAAGCTAGCCAAAAACCAAAGTCTTCTGCACTGAAAGCTAAAGGAGGAGTGAATAAGGAAGGTAAGTGCCACCACCATCAACAACCTAGACATTGGAAAAGGAACTACCCTCTTTATGTAGAGGATCTCAAGAAGAAGGAGATAGATATCTCCACTTCAGGACCTAAGAAGAAGTAAGCTAGAACTGTGCAGAGAAAGAGTTGTTACCACTACAATTAGAATTTGTCATTCATGTAATGGGCATGTAATAGAATTAGTGAATTGTTGTTATGTACCTACCATTAATGAAAAATATCATGTACCTTATATGGGTAGAAATATATGAATAAATTGATGTTTCATTTTCAAAGATAAGATCTTTTATGGCAGTGGCCCTAATGTCTCATAGTTTATATTTGATAGTTCTAGAGACAATCATATAAATTGAATGACTTGATGACTCAAACAATGAATACCTATAGCATTGTCATCTAGAGAACATAAATGAGAAATGCATTCCAGAATCCATAATGATGGTTACCTAGACTCTTTTGGTTATTGAACCAATAGAGACATGCAATTCTTATTTATTGGATAATATGACAAAAACATATTCACTAGATGCAGTGGGAGAGTGACTATTCTATTAGGTCTCATACATATTGATGTATGTAGACCTTTTAGAATAAATGCTAGAGGTGGTTGATATTATCTCATTATATTTATTGATGATCTCAATGGATATCGTAGATTATATTTAATGGAATACTGATATGAATCTCTTGAAGTGTTTAAGGAGAGCATGAATGAAATACCTAACTGGCTTGATAAAAGTATTAAGACACTTTGATGTGATTGATGTTGAAATATTTTAACCAAGGTTTGAGGGCATTTCGTGAGATCATGATAGTGTATCATGATGAACTCCACCTGAAACACAATTATAGTGTATCAGGAGAAGGAATTACACCTTGTTAGTCATGGTGCATTTATCAATAAAATCTATATGATCTTTCAATTCCCTCTTTGACACATGCTTTACACTAAAAAAACGTATTGTCTAAAATGATTCAAAAGACACCATATGATATATGTCATGGGAAGTGTCCCGATGAGTCTTTATAAGTACTAGGATTGAAAGCTTACACAAGAAAATAGTTTCTAGAAAAACTTTGACCACAAGTCACATAAATGTTATTTTGTTGAATACTACTTTTATATTTCAATCTGACAACAAAATTGTTTGTTGACCATGATGATTGTATTCCTAGAGGGGATCTTAGTTCCAAAGGAATTAGTGGGTGAAAAGGTACAACTCAAAAAGTTCAAGATAAACAAGAAAAACATTGAACCTAAAGAGTTAAAATAGGAACAAGGAGAATAAAAATTGTTGTGAAATCTCAAGTTCCTTATGTAACACAAAACCTCATAGATCTAGTAGGACACACCTTGAGCTTGAAATATTATGATATCTTATAAATTAGAAAGGCGGTGATTTGATCATAGATGATGAGTCAACAACCTACCTAGATACTATTGAGGGACGAAAGTCTAAAAAATGGTCTGAGGTCATGGGATCAAAGATGGACTCCATGTACACCAACAAGGTATGACCTTAGTGGATCCACTTGAAGGGGTAAGACCCATAGGGTGCATTTGGGTCTTTGAGAAAAGACCAACATGGATGGTAGTATACAAACCTATAATAGAAGAATGACTATAAAGGGTTTCAAACAAGTTCAAGGAGTTGAACATGACAAGATCGTTTCACCAGTTGCCATGGTTAAATCCATCAGGACAATGCTTGGAATTGTAGCTTATTATGGATATGAGATTTGTCATGTGGAAGTTAAAATTGCATTCCTTAATAGGAATTATTTAGGATGTTTACGTGACACAACCTAGAAGGTTTTATAAATTTAGTTATTGCAAATGATGTCTGTAAGATACACAAAGGTCAATCCTTCGATTGAAGTAAGCATCTCAGAGCTTGAATCTTCTATTTGACAAGACAGTCAAAGAGTTTGACTTGAGTCAAGATGAAGATGAAATCATTGATTGCAATGAGGAAGGGAAGCAGTGCAGCAGCAGCAGGCGGGCATTTACACAACACAGCCCAGGAGAGGACAAGATAAGAGAGTAGAGAGATGTGTTGTGTTGTTGTATGTCTCTGGACTGGACTTAGCCTATGAGAGAGAGGGGAGAGATGGTAGTAAGGGGAAATCGTCTCGCTTCTGCCAAAAAGAGGTGGGAGTCGTTACGGTTTGAGAGAGAGAAAGGAACGAGATGGGGGTGGTGACTGTGGACTGCTGGACTCTGAACACACACCGTCCTCCCTCCCTCTCCTTCACATCCCAACAACCGACCCTACCTTTTCGGACCGGTCTGGCTCAGTCCACCCACCACACTGGGCACGGTGTGTTTGAATGAACGTTGTGTGGTTTATTTATTAATCACCACTAATTAATTATTTAATCAATTAATTAAACGTGGATAATGGACAGAGATGGGGGAAATAAAACCTCTCATTTCAATCTCTCCTTCCCTCATGTGCAACCACCTAACAATAATAGATGGCATATGTTCTGTTTGTTTTCTTACTCAATTATCTATCTTTCTCTATTTTTTGTCAGTTCTGCAGACGTATCAGATGCTCATTGGTCAGATTCTTTATTTCATTCATCACACGAAAGGGCTCTCTCTTCTAATGTTGTGGTGTGTCTGTAAACCAACAAACAACCATGAGCTATGAGGGGGAACCGTGTCGTCTCCCATGTCATGTCACCACTGATAATAAATATCTATTTTGAATTACCTCCATTGATAATTAAAGAAACAAAACCCCCGTGTAGTTCTGTACCTGATTCTAATTTATTGCAAAGATTCCCAGCATATCAACAACAACCATTCTGGTTCATCACCCTACTTTTGCGTGAACGTGTGAGTTTTTCGAATCTCGCGATAAACTTAAAAAAATCCAACCAAGCCTTTGTTTGTTTGGTGATAAGAGAGAATGTCTGGAAAAAGTACAAAAATTACACTAAAATTTTAGAAAGATATGTTCAAACCCCTCCACATCGGTCGGTCTTGCCTAGTGTCATGGGCTTTGGGTGTGTGAAAACAATGTATGTGTAGTGACTCTGTGCCCAAACCTTTTTTTTCTTAAGGAGAATGGTTTTTAATTTTATTAAGAAACCCAATACAACATCTACAAAGGTAAATGACACAGTTGATGACAAGAGACAGGAGACTCTGTGCCCTAACTAGTCACCAACCATTGCTACACTTTTTACTGAGGGCATGCTAAGGTATAGTCGGGCTACAAAAACATTTTTTTTAATTGTAGGTGGATTATAAACTCTAACTTTGATATATACGACATCTCACTGCACCCAATTAACCTGGAGTCTAAGGGGAAGCATTTCCCCCACTTAAATATCATGTTTCTCACCCTCTATACTTTCATATGTCCGTAATCTGCACTTGGCATTCCTCATAAGTGACACCAACAATTGGTCGTACCATTATAGTCTACAAAACCTATCTCGTATTTGAATGTCGCTTCCTCGACATAGACACCTACCACGCATCATGTGACTGGTGCAACTTTGACATCATCAATAATAATATGTAGGTGACTTTTCCAATTCTCGATATAGGATAAGGCTACTATGTTCTGTATTGATTATAGAGACAGACTTACTAGTTGTGTGGATTTCGTACATAGGACCTTGAATATGTTGTCAATGGGCTCTACATGGGGTGAATAGAGCTAAAACACTTGTACAAGATTTGTTAGACCTTCAAGTTACTACAAGTTATGAGTTGCAAATATTGAATTTGTAGTGCGACTAAGCAAGGATGAGAGAGATTGAACAATCACAATGAACAAGTTATGTTGAGTGGTTCCAGTCCCCAAACTATGAGAAATTCAGTCCACTACCAAGAGAGATCAAGATCTAGGATTTTGCAACCAATGTACACTTGTATTCCATTATAAGACATATAAGACGCCCTTTTTTTTCCGGGTCAAGGATACCCAACCTTTCCTTTGAGGACAAGGGAGTCAATAACCAACCAAGGACTTACCTATCCGGTGAGCTAGAGTCCTCTACCTCTACAAAGTCTCACCCACGCTTGCAAGTAGTTGGACACCTCCGTCAAGGAAATCCACTTCTTGCATAGAGACTTTTGCCTTGAAGGATTTACCCACTTCTACTCCTAGATCTTCAGCCTTGACCTTCTCCTTCACCTTAGATAATCTTTTGCACCTTCTTCTACACCTTGAAGAAGCTTGCACCTTCTTCTTCAACTTGGATAAGCTTTCACCAACTTACACTTGAAGAAAGGGATTGGGAAAAGGGAAGATTTGAGAGATTTACAAGTATATAATAGAGTATCTCTCTCACATATATCCTATCTCACTCATATAGACATTTTGATTTGCGAATAAGAGAGATAAAGGGTCGCAAGTGGACTGGATGCACTCAACTATAGTTGAAAGCTTGAATAGCATGAATGAGAAAACTTAGAATGAACTCCAAGAGGTCTTATTTATAGTTGGAAACGTCCACTAGAGGTTAGGAGCACTAAGGAATGCTTTCTAGCCATTCGGGGCGTTGCAATGGATATAATTTTAAATTTTACAACACTCTAAAAGTTAGAATCACTTTTTTTGTATTCTCCGTACAGTACATTCGATCGATAGAATCACTTTTTCTGTATTCTCTGTACAGTATATTCGATCGAGTTCTAATAAAGGTAACTCGACCAATTATAGTATATGACAAAGTAGATTTGAAGCATTGGTCGATATATCCTCAATGAAACTCGATCCATTGCTTAAAATTAGTTTTTTCATTATAGGTTGTTAGTCAAGTTTTCCAATTCTCTATATAGGATAAGGCTACTATGTTCTGTATTGATTATAAAGACGAACTTACTAGTTGTGAGGATTTCATACAAATGACCTTGACAATGAGGGTGGGGTGCCCCATCACAATGTAAGTTCTACAATATATCTAGCTACATGTCCATTTATAAGTTATATCCTATATGTGGTTTTTTTGTCAATTTTTAGGTTGAGGATGTACCCCCTAAAAACCTTGTGCCACTTGATGAGCAACATAAAAAAATGAAAAAACTAGGGGCATCACTATGATGAACAAGTTACTACAACAAAGGGGCAATGGACTCAAACTGGTTGTGGATTTCGATCATGTAGGAAATCCAGTTGGAAAGAACTGCAACTCATTTGTTTCATATCTTGGGGTTCTTACTCATGGACATTGTAGTGTAAATGTAGAATCTTGGCATACAGTTCCTAAAAGCAAGAAAGACATCATATGGAAAGAACTATGTGTGAGATATTATCATTTGTAATTATATTTTTTAAGTTATTTACAATTCTATTTTTGTAATACTCTATCAAAAATATATGAAATTGTGCAGAGTATATTTGAACTGGATGAAAGCCTACATCGTAAAAAGGTGATGCAATATTGTGGGAGGGTCCTAAGGAACTATAGGACAACTCTCAACCGACAATACACACTAGAGGTTGATAAGAGGAAGAAGTCATCCCTTGAGTAATGGAACTACCTGGACCTGACTAAGTGAGAGGTGTTTGTTGACAAGAGAAATACCGATAAATTCAAGGTATTAAGTGTCACTCCTAATTTAATTAGTGTACATTATTATGAATTCATTATTTTATGGTTGACCTTGATTGTTACTAACCAATTCAATGTGCTTAATAACAAGGCTATTAGCGATGCTCAAAGAGCAAGGCATGCACTAAATGTGCATGACCACATGATGGGTGTTGGTATGTATGCCCTGAGAGCAAACCATGGGATGATTGGTGGGATACATTAAGATTTCTTTGATAAACATCAAAGGCAAGCTTCCAATTCTTTCTGGTTCAGTCATATGAGATAGTGATAGAACAAATTGAATGTCTAGAGAATGACAATACTCAATAACGTATGCCTTCAGGTTCATGACCTGAACGATGAGATCATACAAATGCTAAGAGTTTGTACATTCTTGTTATGTCCCTAGTCAGATGTCATTGTGGAAGGTAGATAGACATCAATGACATACAAGACTAGATTGTGGTGTTGGTTGATGATAGAATCTCATTAGTCATGATATAGAGATATCAAACCAAACACATCGGTACTTGTTAGAGAACAAGTGTACCGGACAGACCCACCGTGAGTTTGACACATGGAACCATGACATGGTAGTCACAGTCAGTACTCACAGTGATGGTGGTGAGTGTGATTCTTAGACCTGAAATCACTACACTCAACACATGTCGTTGGGCACACTTTGACACCATCAAACGTAGTCTTGAAACATGGGTTGTTATAAAGGTGATGATTGGGTGGCTTTGACACATGGGGCTTTTGAGGGGTGAGTGATAGATATGGGATTTGTCCCTCCTGAGGGAGTTTGATATCCAAGGCCACTTGATGAGTAGGATTGAAATAGGTGTGCGCACGCATGTGTGAATCAGTATGTGATATTGATGTCATACATATCTCCTTCAATCTACTCTGAGATCAAGAAAGTGAATGAACGTTGACAGGATGACTGTTCCATGCCTCGAGTTCATTCGGGATATCAGTGACAAAGGAATTATACATTCACTGTAACACCATTCATGAATTGTAGGATTGAAAGTTGTTCTCCAACTTTCTACTTTCACTTGGGTAGCACTGATGTGTGACTAGGCACCGCTCTTTGCTTGTGAAGTCATAAGTGTTATGGACTTTCACTGCCAACGTGAAATGGACCTGCAGGGTCACACACATAGGATTTAACCTGGAAGAGGAGTTTTGTCCACAAGCAACGTTTAGATTGATTACTAAAGGAGTTTAGTAGTTCAATTAAACACTCAATTAATCGATAGCTCAATATCATAATGTTCAAGGTGTTGGACGCATTGATTGGAGTATCAGATTGATTGAAATCGCAATTGACTGATTCTGCACAATCTGCACTCCCAACCGATCGGCTCATGTGATGAACCGATCGGCTGAGCTTGGTGAACCGGTCGGCTCAAGTGTTGAGTCGATCGGCTCAAGATCAGGGTAAACCAATTGCTTCAAGTGTTGAAATGATCGATTCAACTGGTGCAAACGAGCAAGTTGGGAAAGTAAGATTGGTGAGAATTTTCCTTGCGTTTCACTTGCCCAATTTGATTGGAACAAGGATTGGTATTCAATACCAATTAGAAACAAAAGAAGGAAAGTCAATCGGGAACTGATCAGGACCACGAACCGACCAGTTCAGAAATGTACCGACCAGCTCATGGGTCCCAACCGATCGGTTGAGGTGTCAACCGACCGGTTCACTTGTGAACCGATCGGTTCAGGTTGCGTGTTGGTTGTTTTTGGTGGAAAATCTCGAACCCTTCTACTCCTGCTTCAGTCCCATATTGCCCGGGATGGAGAACCCTGTCCCATGACCCTCCTATATATATAGGGGTATTGGGGGCTTCTCAAAGTATAACTCAGTGCAACCAGTTGCTATGTGAAGTTGTCGTTCTCTTTGGTTTTGGTAAATGAGAGAGAGCCCGAGCAAGTGCTTCCCGCAAAGGGAGGTGCAGCAAGGGAAGGACAACTGCAGTTGCAACTGGAGACAGGAGAGTGTGTTGGCAACTAGTACGTCAACAGGAGGGTGCGACTCCTTCCACTTCCTTGTGGAACAAGGAGTGTGGAGTTCCAGGTGGTCCGTGTGGACTACTTTAGAGGCGGGAGGTTTCTGCCGCTCAGGAGGACAACTGTCATCTGACAGTCCGGTAGGAGGAGGACTCGTCAGTCCCGGTGTGACCAGGAGCTGCACAGACACCGTCCAAGACCGGAATTGAAGACCGCGCATAGCGTGAGGTATTGTTGCCAAGCAAGCCTAGGGATAATGTATGATTCCACAAACCATCCTTTCCTATTATATAGACGTTGACGTGTTTCCTTGTTCCGGGTTTGGGGGAGAAATTTTTTTGTTTCTGCTGCCTTCTCTGCCTCCCCTAAAACCCAACAGTGGTATCAGAGCCACGTCAACTGCTCTATATTTTAGGAATATCGATATGATCGATTTTGGTTTGCCGCCTTTATTTATTGCATACGATGCGAATAAAATTGGCTTTATGCATATCCAATCCTAAATCCACAAATTTCAATTACATATATGATATGTATTATTAATGCACTCGATACACGTCACCCTTAAATGAGTTTTGTGGTGGATATATAGCGTGGTTATGGACAATAAACCCTATCTGTGATTGGTTGTGTGTGGTTGCTTGCATCTCGGTCTGCGCACTGATCTTCCCTCTCCTATTCCTGATGTAACTCAAAATAATTCGAGATTATTTCCTACCTTTGCTCCCCCCGAATGTAACTCGGGGTTTCCCTTTTAAGCAATGTAATATTAGGATATATTTTATTTCCTGTTATGTCGAAGACCGGCGGACATCTGACGACAGCTGAAACGATCGGTTCAAGGCGTGAACCGATCAGTTGACGTTCCAGACGATCGGTTCAAGGAGTGAACCGATCGGTTGATGACCAGTTCGAGGAGCGAGCCGAGTGGGTGGCAGCCATGACGAGATGCACGACGACCAGGCAAACCAATCGGTTGGAGGAGCCAACCGATCGGCTGGTGGCACCCAGACGATCGGGCCGGACCGAGCAAGTCGTTCATGTGATGAATTGATCTTCTCTGAAGGCAAAGCACAGAGTTCATCTTGTACAAGTTGCATGTGATGTAGACCTAGATGACCGTGATTCCTCTTGGCTCGAGGAATCACATTAGGATGGCCATAATCATCGCTTTTATCGTTTGTGCATGTTTTCTGTGGGATATAGCATGTATATGATACATACTATGTATTGTGGTGATTGGATATGTATATGTATATAAAAACCAAATCCCTCATTAAAATATTAAGTCTTATATGCCTTCCATTAGCATCACACATGAAAAACTCGATCGACCAAGCGTAGGTTACGCCAAAGCGTGGTGCGCCGTCTATCTTGTGGAAGTGTGAAGGGTATACATGTAGGTTCTGCCAAAGCAGGGTGCATGTTCTACCATGTCGGGTTTTGGGTTAGACTTAACTGGTGATTCTTAGAGCGTCTAAGACTAGAGGCAAGGAATGTTCATGGCAAGGTGTTGTGCATGTTCATTCAACAAGAGTTGCATATGATGCAATTGGCAAGGGTTGCCTACCTGAGAGATCTAAGTTGTGGGCGATCAGCCAAAGCTGACTCATGACTTAGAGGATTTCAGGATCTTGCCCAGTAGAAGGTTGTACGCTGCAATCTTCCGAATTGATGGTGAGGGCTATCAATTTGAACTAAAATAGTGGGAGCGATAATTAATTAAAGGCCTAATTTTATCGTCAACTTTTCAAATCAATCAAATAAGTCAAAAGAGTTTTGGACTAAAATTGCATATATTTCCTTTTGTTAAAATAAATGGTTAATCAACAAATCCTTTTCTTTGCGATCGGTCTTAGAGACCAACAAATTAAATGGGAATAATTCCATGAATGGTTAGGATGATGAGAAGTGTTCTCAATCAAAGAGCAAAAGCTCTAAGTCCTAGTTATATCAGAACCAGATGAACTCGATCCCACTACATCAATGGCTGAAAGTATGCTTATGGAAGCATACCGAGGAAGACATTGATGAGGAGTGCTTGATGTTGTGTTCTGTGAACTATGTGTTGCAGAGACAACATGAGACATATGATGTATCCAAGACACTATCCTAGTATGTCATGACAGAAGGAGATCCAGTAAGGTATTCACACATTCAATGTGATTGGGTATGTTGAAAACCTGACTAAGAAGGATTCCCTCTGAGCCAAGAGTTGGCTATTGGTATGATACTGCAAATGTTGCGAGAATCATACAATTCATGATAAGCTACAACATGAACAACTATGACAAGCATTGATAGAGTTGTTGGACATGTTGAGGATAGTAGAGGCAAAGATGAAGAAAGACAAACCATAATCTTTGATGTGATCAAAGAGAAAGGTAATTCTTAAGGGCAAGGACAAGGGCAAAGCAAAGAAGTGTTCTGATGCTAGCCAGCAATCCAAGCCATCTTCAGCCTCAAGGCACATGGGGAAAGGGTGTATGAGGAATTGCCCTCTATATCTGGAAGAACAAAAGAAGATGAAGGAGGGGATGGCGATCTCCACCTAAGGTATCATGAAATGAACCGCTTCTTTATCTGAGGTATATGATACCAAGATATGGATCTATCATGATATGTAAGATCCACAAAGAAGTGATGGCCTTTGTGAAAGGACCAAGAAAGAAGTACCCATCATTGGAGCAAGTGCTGCTGCCATAGATAGGAGTATCTTTCAGTTTATTTCAGCCTAAAGGGCACGAAATAGAGTTGAGAACTGCTATTTCATATTTGCCAATAGATAGAAACACTTTATTTTGCACATTGTATGACAATGATGGCAATTAATAAAGTTGATGTTTCAATCTTTTAAAGATATGATCTTTGTGGCAATGCCTTGTTTATCTTGTGATACATGGTATGCATAAGATAAAATGATACCAAAAGTTATTGATAACTCAAACAATCAAATTAGCATAAATCATAAGAAATTCATTTCTAGTTTCCATGTGATGGATAAATCTAGACTCTTTTGGTTAGAGAACCAGTAAGAGACATGAATCTCTTGTACATGATTAACCAATCTTCACTAATGGTAGTGGGAGAATGATTATCCAATTAGGTATAATACATGTGATGTATTTACATACCTATTGGAACAAATGCTAATACTTCAAATGGTGTTTAGATAAATACCAATATGAATATCTTGAAGTGTTCAAGATTATCATAGATGAAGTGCAAATTTGGTAAAGTGTTAATTCTTGATGAGATCAATGAATGAAATCCTTGAACCAAATGTTTGAGATCCTTTTGAGTGATTATGATAGTGTATCATAGTGAACTCATGATTAAGGCATGGTGATGTCTAAATCAAGAAGGAATCATACTCTAAGGAGTTAGAGAATGATTATCAAATAACTCAATTCTTCTTAATAAATGAATACCCCTCACTAATAAAATAAATTAAGAATCACAAGGGTTGTGAGTTCTTATATCCTTAACAGATACACCTCAATTATCTATGTGATGAGTTGTTCATATGATGAGTCAACTATCTAGATAAGTATGAGGAATCAAATTTTGAGTCATGGTCCATGACCATTACATCCTAAATGACATCCATGTGAACCATAAGGTATGACCTTGATGGTAGCACCCGTTGGATAAAATCCATAAGTGCGAATAAATCTTAAGTGTTAAGACACATGGATAACATTTTGAGAAGGATGACACTTGTTGATTGCGACTTAATGACTAATACATTTGGCATATGGATATGAGGAATAAAACAAGGATGTGTACGTGACACAACCTATAAAGTTTATGAATCCACTAATGAAAATGAAGTCTACAAGTTACAATTGACTAATCAATGTGATTGATTGAGTACAAGCAACTCAGAATTGGATCTTTTCTTTGATGATATAGTCAAAGGATTTGACTGATATGTCAAAGATAAAGAAGAGATCTGTGATTTAGTGGGAGCGTGTTCACATTCCACATTTTGATGTGAAATGGAAATGTTCTAAAATGGAAATCCAAAAGTGGAAATTATCTTTAAGGAAGATAGAGATGTTTCCTATGTGATAGGAATAGAGATCTATAGAGATAGTTCTCGAAAACCTCTTGACCTAAAAGAAGAGAAAACATACATGGGCAATCTGTACTGAAGGGTTCAGTATACACAGATTAAGTGGGAGAGAACTTGTCCATGTTACATGGAGTTAGTATCCCAAGGCCAGGTGTCCAATTCTTATGAAGAATGGGAACACTAAGAATAGATATGGATCTATCATGTATGTAATCATCCCATTGTCTTGCATGCCAAGAACAAAATGCATTCATCATCTTGTATGTAGGACATGGCAATATGATGTGCTCATCCTGATAACTCGTATGTGGAACATGACGAGTGGATGTCTGTCTACTTCCAGTAAGGGTTATTGGAATACCATGAGAACTTGAGAAGTACTAGTTCTATGGGAATAAGGAAGAGTTCAATGTAAAGAGTTACATTGATGCGAACTTCTGAAAGGACAAAAAATTAATCGCAATATATATATGGGATATATAAAAGTGAAGGTTTGTTGATGATTGGAAGTGTTCCAATAAAACCATTTAAAAGGAAATGCCGAGTATCTATGCGTTAGAGAACAACAGTGGATATTATATGGATCTGGAAGTTCATGAGATGGACTTGTATTCCACTCATTGATGACAAGTATGGAATCGTTGATCATGCAATGTGGCTAAAGGTTAGCAAAGGAATACTACATTGCATATTACGACAACTCCATCTCATACGTGTGACGTACAATGAAGAGATGAGAGACATGCAATTTATACTGACTTTGGCAAGATGTTGCCATTACTCACTATGCTCGCACTAGAGCACAGTAACATGTGGGACATGTTTGAAGATCACTATGAATATGACTCAAGGGTGATTGGCTCACAGTGCAAGTGGGAGTCTGTTGGTATGTATGCCCTGAGAGCCAACCATGGGATGATTGGTGGGATACATTAAGATTGATTTGATAAACATCAAAGGCAAGCTTCCAATTCTTTCTGGTTCAGTCATATGAGATAGTGATAGAACAAATTGCATGTCTAGAGAATGACAATACTCAATAACGTATGCCTTTAGGTTCATGACCTGAATGATGAGATCATACAGATGCTAAGAGTTTGTACATTCTTGTTATGTCCCTAGTCATATGTCATTGTGGAAGGTAGATAGACAGCAATGACATATAAAGGTGATGATTGGGTGGCTTTGACACATGGGGCTTTTGAGGGATGAGTGATAGATATGGGATTTGTCCCTCCTAAGGGAGTTTGATATTCATGGCCACTTGATGAGTAGGATTGAAATAGGCGTGCGCACGCATGTGTGAATCAATATGTGATATTGATGTCATACATATCTCCTTCAATCTACTCTGAGATCAAGAAAGTGAATGAACGTTGATAGGATGACTGTTCCATGCCTCGAGTTCATTCGAGATATCAGTGACAAAGGAATTATACATTCACTGTAACACCATTCACGGATTGTAGGATTGAAAGTTGTTCTCCAACTTTCTACTTTCACTTGGGTAGCACTGATGTGTGACTAGGCACCGCTCTTTGCTTGTACAGTCATAAGTGTTATGGACTTTCACTGCCAACGTGAAATGGACCTGCAGGGTCACACACATAGGATTTAACCTGGAAGAGGATTTTTGTCCACAAGCAACGTTTAGATTGATTACTAAAGGAGTTTAGTAGTTCAATTAAACACTCAATTAATCGATAGCTCAATATCATAATGTTCAAGGTGTTGGACGCATTGATTGGAGTATCAGATTGATTGAAATCGCAATTGACTGATTCTGCACAATCTGCACTCCCAACCGATCGACTCATGTGATGAACCGATCGACTGAGCTTGGTGAACCGGTCATCTCAAGTGTTGAGTCGATCAGCTCAAGATCAGGGTAAAATGATTGCTTCAAGTGTTGAAACGATCGATTCAACTAGTGCAACCGAGCAAGTTGGGAAAGTAAGATTATTGAGAATTTTCCTTGCGTTTCACTTGCCCAATTTGATTGGAACAAGGATTGGTATTCGATACCAATTAGAAACAAAAGAAGGAAAGTCAATCGGGAACTGATCAGGACCACGAACCGACCGGCTCATGGGTCCCAACTGATCGGTTGAGGTGTCAACTGACCGGTTCAGGTCCCCAACCGACCGGTTCACTTGTGAACCGATTTTTTTTAGGTTGTGAGTTGGTTGTTTTTGGTGGAAAATCTCAAACCCTTCTACTCCTACTTTAGTCCCATATTGCTCGGGATGGAGAACCCTATCCCATGACCCTCCTATATATATAGGGGTATTAGGGGCTTCTCAAAGTACAACTCAGTGCAACCAGTTGCTCTGCAATGTTGTTGTTCTCTCTGGTTTTGGTAACTGAGAGAGAGCCCGAGCAAGTGCTTCCCGCAAAGGGAGGTGCAGCAAGGGAAGGACAACTGCAGTTGCAACTGGAGGTAGGAGAGTGTGTTGGCAACTAGTACGTCAACAGGAGGGTGCAACTCCTTCCACTTCCTTGTGGGACAAGGAGTGTGGAGTTCCAGGTGGTCCGTGTGGACTACTTTAGAGGCGGGAGGTTTCTGCCGCTCAGGAGGACAACTGTCATCCGATAGTCTGGTAGGAGGAGGAGTCGTCCATCCCGGTGTGACCAGGAGCTGCACAGACGCTGTCCAAGATCGGAGTTGAAGACCGTGCATAGCGTGAGGTATTGTCGCCTAGCAAGCCTTGGGACAAGGTATGATTCCACAAACCATCCTTTCCTATTATATAGACGTTGACGCGTTTCCTTGTTCCGGGTTTGGGGGAGAAATTTTTTTGTTTCCGCTGCCTTCTCTGCCTCCCCTAAAACCCAACAATGGGTTGAGGTGGCTATGCATCCCTTCACCAAAAACTACAAATATCTTCCATTCAGCAGCCTACTACTCCTACTGCTGAGACTATTGAGTCCTCTACTACTCCCACACCTCTACATCACCATGATGTGTGGATAGCTAGAAGGTAAACCAAAAAAAGGAGATATAACCAACACTGCAACTACTGAGGCATCTTAAAAAAATGGTAGAATTCAACTCTTAGAACAATTAGTATTGATGATTGTTATGTTTACTTACCAATTTCTGAATATGATGATTATAGGGGGGGTTCATGAGTAGAGGAAGCAAGGCTCATTGGATCAATGGGCTCCATAGGGGGGTGAATAGAGCTAAAACACTTGCACAATATTTGTTAGACCTTCAAGTTACTACAAGGTATGGGTTGTAAATTTTGAATTTGTAGTGCAACTAAGCAAGGATGAGAGAGATTGAACAATCACAATGAACAAGCTATGTAGAGTGGTTTCAATCCCTAGACTAGGATAAATTCAGTCAACTACCTAAAGAGGTCAAGCTCTAGGATTTTGCAATCAATGTATACTTATATTCCATTATAAGACATACAAGATGACCTTCTTTTTCCGGGTCAAGTAGAAAAAAAAAGAAACAAAGAAAATCATGGTAGAAACTTCAACTATCCCTTCTTTAAAAGATCGGTCATGTAACTTCACACGGTCATTCCACCATCTCCCAACCACACCCATGTGAAGCATCACAGACATGATAAAAAAATTAGATAACTAAATCAAACACATAATTCCTACTTACGTATATACTTACTATTACTTTTTATCATCACCATATTTTTTAGATTACATGCCTCATACTTACTTAGTTACTTACTAGTTGTTGTAGTTGGATGCGTATGAACTTGAAATGGATGTCTTCCCTAACTATTTTATCCTAACAAAATGCTCTGCTTTTTTGTTATCCAAAATGGATGTTTCTTCTAATTGTTTATCAAATGTTTATGTATTATTTTTATGCAGGTTTTGTTAGTGAGGTTGATTCTATTATGGATCCTAGTCTTGCTGATGATGTTAGAAATGTTGTGATTGATTGTGATGATAATGTACATTCTTCTTCATCATTTTATTGTGATATTATGTCCTCAACGGATGTCCCAAGAATTGGACTTGAATTTGGAAGTTTAGATGATGGTATATCCTTTTCAAGTAGATATGTTGGTACGATTGGGTTTAATGTGAGGAAAGATGATAATTGTTATGAATGAGGTATCAAGGTTTTACTTGCTAATGATTTGGTTTGTGGTAAATAAGGTCATCTTAGTCATTCTAAGGGGTCTAAATGTCTTTCAAACCCTGTTTGTGATGAAGTTAATGATCTATATGAGAAGTTGTCCAAGAAGCATAGGCGTTGTGTGAATAGGTGTGGGGGTAAAGCCATGATCCAATTCACACTTGACAACTCCTCACCTGGATGGGTTATTAGTGCATTTGTTGATGATTAAAATCATGATCTTGTTGATACTACTCACTTGTGCTACTTGATTTGTAATTTATCACTTGTCCAGACTCAAAAAGACATGCTTTCTTCTATGAGCTAAGACAATATACCTATCTCCAAGCAACTTGTATCAATAGCATCTGAGTCTGGTGGTTATGAACAGTTGACAATTACAAGTAGACAATCTCATGGACACCTCAGTCGTAAGAGAAAAGAGTCATCTAAATACGATGTGGACATGGTGTTGGAACATTTTGCAAGCTTCAAGTCATTGGATTCTCAATTCTTTTATGTGTATCAAAAAGATTTTGATGGTTTCTTGACACATATGTTCTGGTATGATCCCATCTCTATTAATGATTGTGTACTCTTTGGTGATGCCATTGTATTTGATACCACTTACCGTACCAATAAGTATTCAATGGTTTTTAGAATGTTTGGTGGTATTGATACCATCACGAGACAATGGTTTGTGCTTCAACTTTGTTGTTGTATGAGAAGTATGATTCCTTTGTATGGATTTTTAAATAATATCTATTTTGTTTTGGTAAAGAGTTGGTTTCCATCATAACTGATCAGGACCCATCAATCAATGCTACGATTATTACTATTTTTACATCATGTAAGCATCATTTTTGTAGTTGGCATATTTTGCAGAAACTTCCCTCCAATCTGGGTGGAATTCTTAACAAGGACCACACAATTGGAGCTTTGAATGATTGTGTATATAGATGATATAGACATGTTTGAAGAGAGGTGGAATTCTATAGTTGAAGAGAATGATTTTTTGTCTACTACTTGGTTTTGTGATGTGTTTTGACCTAAGTGTTATACATTGTCCATATTTTGATAATGACTTAACCATTCCATTCATATGTATCTAATATGTTTCTTTGATATTGATTTCAAACATTGGGTACATGAAAAGGATCAAATCTGTCAAGCCCACCTTGTTCTTGTTCAAGTCAAAAGCAATGCAAATGTACATTTATTGAATACACTCAAAATCATCTTAGATTATTTTTATAATCATTTTTATTGATGATATGAATTGTAACTAAAATGATAAAAAATTAGGAATCCTTAATTTGAATGTTGGATCACTCGAAAGTAATTTTCCAAAATTCATTACAGGTTGTTGATCAATGGAGATTGAAATTCGACCAATCCCGTGATGGATTTTGAGAATTCTTTGGTTTGGTCGGGTTGCCACTACATGGAACTTGACTTATCCCTACACTTAGAAAAACTTATTTCTAGTGATTGGTCGAGTTGCACACAAGACAAAGTCGACATATGTTTCAAATTATCTTTGGCGCATAGTGCAATCGGTCGAGTTACCTTTATGAAAACTCGACCGATTGCACTGAATGGAAAACACAAAAAAAGTGATTATAGCTATTGGAGTGTTGCAAATCTCAAAATTATATTTGTTGCAACACCCCAAATGGCTAGAAAATGTTCTTAAGTGTCCCTCAGCTATAAATAGGACCTCTTAGAGTTCATTCCAAGTGTGCTCCTATAACATACTAGATCTTGAACCCTACCCTAGAAGTTTGACCTTTTGGTCTTAACCAAATAAGGTTAAGGTTTAAGATCTAGAAGATGTTTAGTATAACCCTAATGAGTTAATGCATGTATAAATCACCCTAACATAACCTAATGTTCTCACATTAGTGTTAGGCCAACAATGGACACATAAAATATGTCACAAGAGCTGTTAATGAATTATATAGAATTTCGTATAATTATTTTGGTCATAATATTAAGTTATGGAACATAATGGACTGAGCTATAGTGATAATAATGATATAATTTATTAATAATGGCCACAAATATTAATTGTGACACAACTCATAAAATAAATCCCAAAAGTGAAATCTAAGTTAAAAATCATGTTCCTTGGGTCCCGGTTACATCAGGAGTTAAGTTTCACATTATTCATATAATAATAATTAATTTAATTCTTTGTGGAAAGAGAAGATCTATGTTTTCCCCAAAATATCAAATAAAATAATAAATGAATCCAAAAGAGGGAAATAATCTTAGATTTGTAATCTACATAATAAATATAGCCTTTTAGGTGAATTTTCATCCAATTTAGAAGATGTTTGATTAAAAAATGAAATTAGGAGAGAGAAAGTGTATAGAACCTTCAAAATATTAAATAGATAAACAAGTAACCCCAACATGTAAAATTTATGGAAAATTCGTATCTAACACCTTAAATATGACTTGTGGGTGAAGTTTTAATAAATTTGGAGAATCTAAAGTCATTAATGCATAAGGAAAGAGAAAATAGGATTTGGTTTATTTAACACATTAAAAGTCTTCAAATGGAAAATCTAATTGCATAATCGGAATCTACATGCCTTAATTGGACTATGTGCCAACTTTTATTTAATTTGGGGTTTGTTTGCACCCTTTTTGGAAGAGAGAAAATGAAAAGATAATGTGAACACACTTTATTCGAATCATAATAGAAATATGTTTATTTTGTCACACATATTCGATTTTCTAGCTTTCCTATTGTTTCACTGTCATGTCGGTTTCCCCAATGTGATCTTTTTCTGGACCGTTCAATTCTCAATCAGACGGTGGCTGCATCTTCACCTTCCTCACGCTCGATTCTTTCTCGCGGTGTGATCAGAGTTTTAGGCCTCCGATTTTATCCCATCTCCTCCCCTCTCCTTTACTCCTTTTTCTCCAATTTCCTCTCCCTCGCCTTCCCCTCTCTATCTTGAATCCATAAACCATATAAAACCTACGGTTTGTGGCACTTCTGGCTCAAACCGTTGCCGCCTCCCTTCTTCCCCTTTTTCCTCTTTGTTCCCACCTCCCCTTCCATCTTCTCACCTTCTTGTGCCTTCAGACCGATGGGAATTCCTTCCCAAACCACCAATGCAATTTGTTGTCTTGTTTCCCAGTGTTGGTTGGCCCTCGTCTAACCAGGTCTTACTTCACCTACTCCAACCTCCCACACCGGGGAACAAGAGTTGGGGGCGGGGTTTTGATCCCAGTGAGAGCCCGTAGCTGGCTTGTAACTCTTCCCTACATCAAAACGAAGGTAACCCATGGTTCAATTGATCTTCCTGTTGACTAATGCACGTTTCCCCAAATTTTCTAGACACTATTTAGCACAAATAAATTTTGAGTCTTGTCTACTAATTCTTTCAGCTATTTTAATTGGTGATGCCTAGTTGTTATCTGATGCAATCCATGATTTGGTGTTGAGTTTCTCATTGCTATGGTTCTTGTTCACCTTGTTTGATGTCTGCTTCTTCAGGCCAAGTGCTGGCGATAGGGAGCGCTGTGTTTTCCTTCTTTTTCATGGCCCTACCTATGGATCATCGTGGACAGTGGTTTGAGGAGAAACCAATGTTAGCACCTGGGGGTTCCCTTGATTCCTTGCTTGAGATTTTTAGCTTTGGGGTTGAGCTACAAGGTTCTGGTGTTTCCTTCGCACAGACGAGAGAAACGAAGAAGATGACCGCTGTTGTTTTCACAAATTTTCCCTTTCCTTTTCTTTGATCCTTCACGTTCGCAACAGGGGTAAAGGTGTCTTTTCATCCTTAAACGATTCTCTCTCCCACGCTGAGTATGGGTGCCTTGCTGGAGACTGACTGGGCCATTTGGCTGCCATAGGTTGGGCTATATCATTTCATTTTCAAAGAAATACACAATATTTACGTGGATTTTTCTAATTGGTTGCTTTTTGCAAAATTTTTAGAAATAATTTATAGATCGGAAAAATAAAAGAAAAATTGTTATAGAATCAATGTTTTATTCTATATCCAATGACATATTTTTCACCTCCTATATCTAAACTAATAATTATGTAATTTTTAATGGATTTTCCTAAATAAGTAATAATTTGCAGAATTCATAACTAAATATATATAAGTCAGAAAAATATAATAAAATATATTTTTAGACTCAGAAAAAGGTAACCTAAAATATGACATGGTTTTAATAACCTAAATCACATATGAGGAAAAAGGTAATTTTTAGGGTTTGTATAATGAATGAGAAATTGACTCAATATCTACATAAATGTTTAATAGGATCTTTGGAGGCCTAGGCTTGAACCTAGTTTGAAATTTGGATCATTTTTGACTCTGAAGTGAGGTATGTTTGCATATCCTATTATTCTATGTTGAGAAATTTGCCTATATTTTATTTCTTTTGGTCTTATGGACAATAACCTATACACAATTTCTTTTCTTTTGAAAATCATGGTTCATGTGAACTACCTTATTAGTTATTGATCATCTGATCATGGATATTCTTTTGGACTCTTTTATTATGCTTTATTCATGATGGAGATCTATATGATGACATGTGATGTCATTTTCCCACTTGTGAGGTGGAGGTATGTGTTGGTCATTTTTGTGGTGACTACTTTGGTATAATCTGACTATACTTTCTACTTGCCTCTACATTTAGCATGCTATGTGATTCAGTAGCACTAGAGTAGTATAATTGCATTGGTTTTGGGTTATGTGCCCTTATTATGTTTTTTGGATGGAGCTGGCCCCATACCCGGGTTTCAAATTTATGAGGTTTGGCCCAATTTATATATATGTGTGTGTCTATATACATACATACATACATACATACATACATACATATATATATATATATATATATATATATATATATATATATATATATATATATATATATATATATATATATATATATAGAGTCAGGCTAGAATACACTCGAGTGTATCTGGAGCGGAATACACTCAAGTAGTTTTTCATGATGCAATATTTTTTTGGAAATCTAATCTGTTGATCTTATTAAACATCTCATGAACAACTCATATGCAAAATTTGAGCACATTTGGATATTTATAGCTCATGTTATGAAGACCGCAAAAATTATGCATTTTAAATTAGTTGCGCGCGTCGATTTCGTTGCCCTTGGATGAGTGACTTACACTCATCCAAATGGGCTCAAAATTTGTATGTAGCCTAGTTATAGTATGACGGTGAAGATCAACTGTTTACATTTTGCAAAAAATAGTCTTGATATACAAACACACTTGAGTGTATTCGTGCGATCCGTACACTCGAGTGTATTCTAGCCTGACTCTCTCTCTCTCTCTCTCTCTCTATATATATATATATATATATATATATATATATGTGGGAATTTGGTTATGTGTCATTCTCTATCAGGTTTCAAGTTTATGAGGCTTGGCTGACTTTGTCTTTATATTGTTCTAGGGCTATGCTTATCTCACATGAATGCAGGATGCTATGGGTTTTGTGCCCAAAAATGTTATGTGTGCTAGTATGGCATGATTTTAATTGTTTTGATGGCAAGTATCATTTTATTGTGATTCTTTTCTCTTGATACCCATTTGGGTTGTCCTTTATTTTTCTATGGGAAGCTTCACTTTATTTGATTTCCTTTACTCCATATATTGGTCAATTTTCTTTTAGTATGCACATACCAGCCTTTGTTGGTCTTCTATTTTTCTCTTCTTGTTGGGGTATGCTTCCAACCCTAGGTGAAGGACTTGGAGGACGTGGCTTAAATATATGGATCTATCTTAAGAAGTTAAAGCATTGAGACAAAGTTGTTATTGTTTAGATTTCCCTTTCTTAGATCCATATGTTGTATCTTTCATGTAAACCCTTCGTGGGAGATTATAATGTTCTTTTGTAACCTTATGAGAAATTAAATATAGTCAATGTTTTTCTTCCATTGCTATACTTTGGTTATTTTGAATACCATTAATAAGATTTGAAAATTTTACACCCACTCTAACATATCTTTTGGGTGTGTTTGGACTGGAGGTTCAATTCTTCAAATTTTTTGTAGGGAGTGGATCCCACTCTTTACAGCTCCTTCATGCTTTTCACGCTCCTTGCTATAGTTGAGTGCAACGAGTCCATTTGAGCCCCTTTCTCTCTCTTGATTACACTTCAATTCATTTTCATGAGTGATATAGAATCTGTGTGAGAGAGATACTCCATTGTATGCTTGTAAAGCTCTCAAAGCTTCTCTTTTTCAAATCCCTTTCTTAAAGATCAAGTTGGTGAAAGCTTCTCCAAGTAAAGAAGAAGGTGTAAGTTTCTTCAAGATGTAGAAGAAGGTGCATAAAGCTTCTCTGAATGAAGGAGGAGGACACGTCGAAAGATCCAAGGAAATGAGTGAGTAAATCCTTCAAGGCAAAATACTCAGTGCAAGAAGGGGATCTCCTTGGTGAAGGAATACACTTGTTTCTTGCAAGAGTGGGTAAAACCTTGGTGAGGTAGAAGATTAGCTCTTGGATAGGTAAGACCTTGGTTGCGAGGTTATTGTCTCCCTTGACCTCAAAGGGAGTCTAGGTATCCTTGTCCTAGAAAAGGAAGGTCATTTGTATGTATTATAATGGAATATAAGTATACATAGGTTGCAAAGTTCTAGGTATTGACCTCTCTATGTACTAGACTGACTCTCTCCTAGTTTGGAGAGTGGAACCACTCTAAAACAACTTGTTTAAGTGCTTGTTTCAATTTCTCTCATCCTTTCTATGCATGCTTGGATTGCCAACAAATTCACTATTTGCAATTGTGCCTAGTTGAAGTAAATTGAAGGTCTAATGATTCTTGTGCAAGTTTTGTAGCTCTATTCACCCCCCGCTGTAGATCTCTAAGATCCAACAATGTGTACGCTATTCGATGGTATGGGGTGCCACGTTTTATGCAAGATTCCTTTTTTGTTGGTATGAAGACAACACAAAGAAGTGAGAGCCTGAATGCATTCATTAGAAGCCATGTCCATAGCGGGAAGACACTATTTGAACTTATTTCTAGTTTAAAAAGTGCTTATTCTCATGTTTAGGAGATATAAAATTATATGGATTTTGATGACGAGGATGTGAGCCTGTTTAGGCAATCTTATGATGGACTAGGGTGTGTTTTTGATATCTTAGGGTGCCCAGTTAAACCCTAAGATAGTCACGATGAGTCGTTGACACATGAAATAGGCATGATGACTACTTCTTGGTGGGGTAGGAGCCAAGTAGTTACAGGGCAAACAAACAAAAGAGGACAAGCTATGCATAATGAGATGAATGTTTGTTACATTGCATTCACAACTAGTTGATAAATCTACTATTGTTGAATATGAATCACATTTTGGAACTTAATCTATTTTATAGATATAATCCATTTTCATATTCTTATATGTATAAGTTTGAATCCAATTTTCAATAATGACAACTAGTTATGATATGATATAATATCCACTCTAGTTTCCATGTGAACTTACTTATCATTTGAATAGTCTTGTTTGGTAGACATGTTTTATGTGTACTTTAGCTTCATGATTGCAGGATGTGTTCCTGGTCCAACTAGTGAGTGTCATAATGATAATGTTATTATTATGTCTTGATTATAATTGTTTAGATCTTAACTTGTTACTCCTACAGTTGCATTGTCATTCTAAAGTAATTATCATCTACTAATTTGTTCATAAACATGTTCTAAAAGTTATATTAAGTTGGAATTGGCCTAAGTGAATACCTAATTTGATTAATTAGATTATTTTTATGAATAGATGTGACTAAATACTATAACTATCTATTAGACTTTTAAATTTGCAAGTTTCTTTTAAGTTAATTATACTTAATTTAATGCTGAGGCATGTACTCATCTGAGTGGTAGGTATACACTCATTAGAGCTCTATAATATGAATCGCATGAGGTTGTTTCAAATGTTTTTAGGTATAATTCCATTCAGTGGAGAGGTCATGACAAAGAATATGTAATAGAATAATCTAGATTAGAATGTCCCTATACTCTCTCTTTCCCAAGATGGGTAGTGTACAGAGTTTGTTCTTTCATGAACGTGTAAGTGATGTAAATTCAACTACATATAACACTAAGATTTGATTTTGGTTTTAGACTTGAAAAGATTTGTGATAAATAAATATCTTATCCTTGATGTTGTTGACTTAAGAGTTATACATTTCCCATATTTTGATAATGACTTAACCATTCCATTACTATGTATCTAATAGTTTGTTCAAGATTGATTTTAGGCTTTAGGTACATGAAAAGGATCAAATTACACAAGCCCTAGCTTGTTCAAGTACAAGTCAAATGCAATGCAAGTGTACGATTTGGGAAATCACTCCAAATGACCTTAGATGTTTTTTGTAATCACTTGTATTGATGATATGACTTGTAACTAAGATGAGAAAAAAAATATGAGGGGCACTTAATACCAAGGTTTAATCACTCAAAAGTCAACTTTGAAAATTTGTCACAGGCTGCTCATCGGTCGAGTTGGAAAGTCGACTGATCCTATGATAGATTTTCTAAAGATGACCCTTTGGTCGAGTTGTACACTCACATAATTTGACTGACCGACTCACTGACCAAATCTAATTTTGCCTAATCGGTCGAGTTTATTAGAACAAACTTGACCGATAGTTTGAAAATTGTCTTTGTCTTTTAGTTGATCAATCGAGTTACTTTTATTGAAACTCGACCGAATGTACTATACAGAAAACAAAGAAAAAGTGATTGTAACCATTGGTGAGTTGTTTTGGGTGAAAATAGATATGTTGCTTTGTGGAAAAAAACTATATTTTGACCTTAAGTGATCCCCAACTCAAGGGAACACCCCCAGCTATAAATAGGACCCCTTGGAGTTCATCCCAAGTTTGCTCATTCATGCTATTCTAAGTCCTTGCTATAGTTGAGTGTGTTGCAACTCCTGGTGCCCCTTTCTCTCTCTAGTTTACACTTCATTTTATGATTATGAGTGATATAGACTTGTTGTAAGAGAGCTACTCCCTTGTGTATGTAAAGCTCTCATCTTCTACATCTTCCCTACCCCTTTCCTCCATGAAGAAAAGGTGAAGCAAGCCACTCTGAGTGAAGGTGGAGATGTTGTTGGTCTTCTTCAAGTTTGAAGAAGAGGTGATGAGCTTCTCCAAGAGAAGGAGAAGGCAAAGATTGAAGATCCAAGAAGAGTAGAAAAGTCCTTGAAGGCGGAAGACTTGTTCTAGAGTGGGTAAGACCTTGGAGAAGGCTTAAGACTCTTGGCAATGTGGGTAAATCCTTGGTAAGGTGGAGTACTCTTGGTGCTTGGATGGGTATGTCCTTTGGTGGTCTTGTGTTGTAACTCTTATTGGTGATAATATAGAGAAAAGCACTTGCAAAGTCCTCGAGGTTGACCTCTCTAGGTATTGGACTGACTCTCTCCTAGTTTGGTGAGTGGAACCACTCTACATCACCTTGTCAAGTGCTTGCTATCAATTCCTCTCATCCTTGCTATGCTTGTTAGTTAGGGCTTCAAATTTCACTTAATCTATTGGTTTCAATTTGATATAATTTGAAGGTCTAATCTATCCTATGAGTAAGTTTTGTAGCTCTATTCACCCCCACCCCCTAGAGACCTAGATCCAACAAGTGGTATCAGAGCCAAGGATCTTCTCCAACAATTTCCCACGAGACGAAAAGATGGGTGACAACCTACTTGGTTCTCTCAGCCTAGAGGGAGGCTTCTTCATGCATCCTCTAGTCTTTGATGGAACCAACTTCCTCTATCTGAAGAGGCATATGCAGTTCTACATTCAAGGCATGAACTTTGACATATGGAAGGTGATGGTCACACCTTACAAGGAGCCAACCAGAGTTGTTGCAACATGGAGTGAAGTTGCTCTCAAAGAAGCCCAACTCAAATCCAAAGCCATAAGCATCCTCTATGCATCCCTCACCCCAACGGAGTTCAACCATATCTCATCTTGGGACACTGCCTATGAGATTTGGGATAAATTGTGCATCACCTATGAAGGCACAAAGTAAGTCAAGGAGGACAAAATCTACACATTAAACAACCTTCTAAATAATTTCAAGATGGGAAAGAAAGAAGGGATTGTGGAGATGTAATCAAGACTCAATGTCATCATCAATGGGTTGGTTGCATTGAGAAACACTTTGGATAAAGGTGTAATCAACTCCAAAATCTTGAGGACTCTACCAAAGAGATGGGAGTCAAAGGTCACATCCATTGAAGAAGTGAGGAGCCTTAGTGACATCCCAACTGAAGAGCTCATTGGCAACCTCCAAGCCCATGAGCCAAGGCTTGACAAGCAAGAAGAAGAAGCCAAGCAAGAAGAGAAGGAAGCCAAGAAGATCAAAGATAGTGCTTTCAAAGCACAAGTGGAGGTGGTCATCCTTGAACAACAAATTGCTTGTCGGCTTCTCCTTCCTCCTATAGTGAATATGATGGCCCAAGTGAGCATGAAGCCAACTACATCAAAGGAAACACTTCAAGGGAAAGAAAGCCTCCTCCTACTCTACTCCTAGATGCTACAAGTGTGGAAAAAAGGGATGCTACAAGACTGAATGTCCCAAGTCAAAAAAGTCACACCACAAAGGCATCTCTAAGAAGGAAGAAGAGTACAAGAAGGAGAGAAAGTACAAGAGGAAGGGCAATAAGGAGAAAAGACAATAATATAGCTCATGCAGCTTGGGAAGCTTCATCTTCAAGCAGCTCAAGTCCCAAAGAAGATGGAGAGTGCCACCTTGCACTCATGGCCTCTAATAGTGAAGAAATTGGTGAGGTAAGTGAGGTAAGTGAGGTAAGTTTGCATGAGTTATCTAAGGAAGTTGTTCTTGACATGCTTATATCTACCCATTCATCTTTTGCTAACTGTAAATCTAAAAGAAAATGGTTAGAAAAAACCATTAATGATCTATATGCTAAACTTGAAATTCTTGAACTGAATGAGAAATCTAATCTTGAGAGAATTGATAATTTTCAAGAACAATTCCTTGATCTTGAGCTCCAATACAATTGGGTTGAAGTTGAGAATGGTATCTACCTTAAGAATATTGAAAATCTTAAGGAAGAAAACCAAAATTGCCTCAAAGAGCTTGAAATAGTTAAAACTGAAAATGTTGAATTTAAGCTCCTTATTGATGCTCATAGAGAATAAAGAGATGTCTATCTTAAAGAAATCCAAATGCTTAAATATAAAAATGCTAGGTTACTTGGTCAAGTAAATGATCTATCTTCTAGACCTTTATTGCCTAGTGATAATGTTGCTTCTATCTCTCTTGAAAAGGATTCATATTTAATTATAGCCTTATGTCTTGAGGGTGATCTTGTGCATGCTAGGGATGACATAGCTAGCTTATATTCTACTATTATTTCTTTAAATGATGATAACCATAGATTGAGAGCATACCCACAGAAATTCCTCAAAGGGAAGAACACCCTAAATGAAATCATGGACCATTCTACCAAACAAAGTGGTACTAGTGGTTTGAGATTTGTAGGGGGAGCATCAAAGGGCAAGAGCAAAGCCAAAGGTAAGAAAAAGAGCAAGGAGACCTCTTTCTTTATAGAGAGTCTTCTAGCACTAAGAATCCTATGATTTGTTCTTATTACAAATGTTATGATTATTACTCTACTTATTGTCCTTACAAGCCTAAGGGGACCAACCCAAAGATGAAATGGGTCCCCAAGCTAACTCCATATCCCAAAGTTTGAGTTGGGAACTGACATTATCCTTTATTATAGGAAAAAGGAAGATGGATTCTTGATAGTGGCTATACTAAGCATATGACATGTGATATATGCCATTTCAACAACTTTACCAAAACGAAAGTAGGATCGGTCACCTTGGTGACAACAAGAAAAGGTAAAGTCAAAGCTGAGGGTGATGTAGGTGAATCCTTGTGTATAAAGAATGTTCTTTTTGTAGATGGCCTACATCACAATTTAATTGGTGTTAGTCAACTATGTGACAATGGTTACCTTGTGCTATTTACTTCTTTTGAATGCTTGATTCTAGATTCCCTCACCTACCAAGTTACATATAAGGGAACTAGATGTGGTAATCTTTATGTGATTGTTCTTGACTCTATTAAACTTATTGTTGGTAGATGCTTAGTAGTCAACTCGAATGATATTTCTCCTTGGCACCATCGACTTGGTCATGTAAATAAGCATTAGTTGAAGAAGTTTCGCAAAAAGGACTTGGTCAAGGGACTTCCCAAATTGGATTTTGAAAAGGATGAGGAATGCCAACCTTGTACCCAAGGAAAGCAAATCAAGTCCTCCTTCAAATCCAAAGGAGTCCTTAGTACGAAGAGAGATCTTGAGATTCTTCACATTGATCTATTTGGACCAATGAGAACTCAATCGATTCGTGGTTCTAAGTATTGCCTTGTTATTGTCGATGACTTCTCTAGATATACTTGGACCTTCTTTCTCATTTCTAAAAGTTATACACTTGATGTTTTCTTGATCTTTTGTAAACGAGTTAAGAATGAAGCTTCTTGCCACATTATTTCCATCCATAGTGACCATGGGGGAGAATTTGAAAATGATCTTTTTGAAATTTTTTGTCAAGAATCTGGTTATGCACACAACTTCTCTTCACCTCGAACACCTCAACATAATGGGGTTGTAGAGAGGAAGAATATGTCAGTATAGGAGATGGCTAGGACCATGCTTCTAGAGTATGACACTCCTAAGAAGTTTTGGGCTGAAGCTGCCAGCACCTCATGTTTTGTACAAAACTGAGTTTTTACTCATTCCTCTTTAAAGAAAACCCCCTATGAGCTATGGCATGGTAGTAAGCCTTCTATCGAGTATTTTCATGTTTTCAGATGTCCTTGTTTTGTTTTGAATACGAAAGATTATCTCGACAAGTTTGATCTGAAATCTTACAAGGCTTTCTTTCTTGGCTATAGCACTACTGGCAAGGCTTATAGAGTTTTTAATGTTGATCTTGCTAAAATAAAAGAACCCATAAATGTAAAGTTTATTGAGACTAACCCCTCTATTCCTAAAGAGATTGATCGAATAATGATGTTGCAGGCGAAGTAATTCCTATTCTAAAAAATCTCAACATCACCCAAAAAAAAAAGAGGTAGCCACTCAAGAAGATGAAAAAGATGATGAAAAGAAGGATCCAATCCCTAGTTTGCTAAGAATCATCCAAAGGACATGATTTTAGGTGGTCCATTTGAAAGAGTGAATACACATGCTACATTCAACAAAGAACAAACCAACAACGTCTTCATCTCACAACTCGAGCCTAAGAATGTCAATATTACGACCCCACCTCCCTATAACCCCCAATTAAGGGGGACCGAGAGGTCGAAGCCGCACCCATAATCTCAGGATCAAAGGTTCGACAACTAACCCAGAACAATTATTAAATTTTAACAGACTAAACTGAAAAGCTGTAAGAAAATAAACTTTTGCATACCTTTTTGAAAATTTGGATCTCTAAACTTCTATCCACTTATGGATTCTATTCTAACTAATCCTCCTTGTATTTTACTTCATGTATTTCACAATATGACGATTTACTGTTTGTCCTTTTGGCTTGTATCTAAAATGTCGACAAACAAAATGTCGGTCAGCCGAAGCTGGTATGTGGGGGAAACAATAAATGTGCAGCTATGATAACAACATAATAATTCAATTAATCATTTAACAACCAAGATTATTTTTTAAATATAACTCCGTGATCCATTAGTACCCTATCCTCTGTGCTATCCCTATAGTGGACCCGGATACTACCTTCCTTGTGGTAGATCCCCATTAAACCCCTCATGGTCCCACCTATAGGCGAACCGATTTCTAGGGTTGAGTGACATGGCACTACTCGTAAGTAGCCCACTCCTTAACTCATGGCATGCTAATGGGTCTCATGGCACTACACTTGGTAGCCCAATTTCTAACCCACAATAACCTAGACCTTACTCTAGGTTACCCCTTTTTAGCCTTTACAAGCCACAGAGGTGGACCCGGATCTAGCCAGTTATACATGTACATTCATAGTGATAGTCATAGTCACTCTATAGTTGCATGAAATAAAAGCATCCAACAGTTATTTCAAGCCATGAGGGAAATGTCCATAAAATCCTCGAAAAACTATTCAGGATAATCATAAGCGTAACCACATACCTGATTTGATGGTTTCACAAGCATTAAGCAAATCCAACCAATAATGCAATCCAAGAAAGCAATTCAATAATCACATAATTCCTGAAAAGAATATGTACTCTATTTATTACACACTTTATCAAGAATCTACTTTATTGACTTGGATTCACTTTCTAGGGTTTTTGTATCCATTTTAGGGTTTCATTTTGCAATTAGGGTTCCCTTCATCTTCTACCATATTAAACCCTAATTTTATGCCATTACTCATAAACCCTAATTATCTCATCTATTCTTCAAAATTAAGATTATCTTGACAACATATAACTTTATTTTCATATTACATGCACATTAATCATCAGTTAATTTCATTAAGCTTCTTTTACATTAAAGCTACTATTTTTTATCCTTTTAATCCACAACAAGATCATTATATGCCTCTATCATCAATTCAAAGTTCATTAGGGTCTAATTAACAAATGAACTCTATATATCATTTAATCCACCTTTTATTCATTAGAAAACCCTAATTATTATATTAAGGGAATTTATCCAGAGTTAAGGAATTTTATATACAAATAACTTAGAACCATCATTTAACAATCATATTTTCACATTTTTCAAATTAAATATGATCTTATCTTCTTTTACCCTAAATTAGGGTTTCTAAGTACTTAATCATTCTCATATGGGGTAAAAACCCTAAATCATGCAATTTTACATATAGATCAGGTTCAAATCTAAAATTATCATTCAACAGGTTATTAATACTTCAATTAACCCATTAAGCATACTAGATTCAACCTTTAATCACAAACAGGGGTTTTAAGTTTAACTTTAATGCATTTTTCATCAACTTATTGTAGTTTTGCAGTTAAGAACGGAATCAAATTTTATTATCATTTTTATTGGATTCCTCTCGTTCTCTTGATCAAAATACATATATTATTTGTATTTATCCGAGCTACAGTTTATGAGATATGATTTTTGCAAAGATTTACTTACTTGGCCAATCAGATTGCGCCACATGTTCCTTCCATGCAATGTGACTTGCAGATTTGGAAACATTTCGAATTGTCATGATTGCCCTTGGTTAAGCTGCACCTTCCTTTAGCCCGCGAAGGGCAAAACCATCCAACGGCTCCTCCACCCTTCTTCAACCTCACGCAGCGCCGCGACTGCTGCCCTAGACGCGTTTGGGAGTGGTTCTTCTCCTCCTCCGGACCCCGACGGTGACCAGAACCTACTCCATCCTCTTGGGCTCCCTCCACCGCACCTACAACACTCTCGGCTGTGCTCATGGTGGCAGAACACGGCCTGGGCAGACCTGCAACACGGCCGCCCTATGCAGCCATGCTGCGGCTGCCACGGCCAGCTAGGGAGAAGGGACGCCCTCCCAAGCACCTCAGACCTTCATGGAAGTGGAAAGGTTCCCTCACAACTCTCTTTTTTAGCCTCGTGGCTCTGAAAACACCCAACTTCTCTTTAGTTAGGGTTTATGGATTAAACCATGGAAGTGGAGGAGAAGATATGTGGGGGATCTTCTTGACTCGGACTGGAGAGTCTACCCTAATATAGGGGTCAGTATGAAGCCCTAAGGCGTGCCTCCTTGAGGACTCAAGTCTGATTCTTGAAAGGAAACTTACTTTCCTTGGTTGTGGAGCAACCATCTCTCTCTCTCTCTCTTCATTATCTCCTTAGATAACTATGGTATTTGAATATTTATAAACTCAAAAACCTTCTCCCTTATTTTATTTACTCTTGATTTTTAATTCTTTGGCACGAATTTCTATTTTCCTTAAGTAGAAAATACCTTCTTCTTAACAAAACCACATACTTCATTAATTATGTATCCCTTTTATCCTTTTATTTTGTAATTTTGTATTTTCGCTTTCTTTCCTCTTTATTGGGACTCCTTGGATCCCAAGGAACTCTATTATTTCGAAATCCTTTTTATTGGATACTCATTATCCTTCTAGATGCATCTAAATGCATTATTCTTTATTATTTCTCATTATCTTGTTTATTTCTTATCAAAATAGCTCCTTTTGAGGATTTCTCTTTTATTTTCCTCATTGGTATTCCTTTTATCATTAGGAATCCTTGGGATACGAAATTCCACTAAGGATAACTCAATTGTACCTCTTTTTACTTATTTTCCACATTTTACCATTGTTTTCAATTTCTTTCTTAATAAAGAAATATTTAATTGATCTTTTCTTTTCTTATTGCACTCTTTATGCAACTTTGGATTCCTTGGAACCCAAGGAACCCAAGAGGCACGAAATCCCTCTTTCGGTTTGCCTTCTAGAGGTTTCCACCTTTTTCTTTTCTTAAATATTCAATTATTCATTCACTAATTGAATTTTCTTATTATTTGGACCCAATAGCCAATAAAGCCCACAACACAAACATCAAGGCTATTGTAAACAAAATCCATTTATTCCAAATACATTATATCATTATTTGTTTAAATATCATTAATATGAGAAATTACATTTCTCAGCAACTGAACTAAAAATTAGGGTTGTAACATCCTTCCCCTCTTATAGGAATTTTGTCCTCAAAATTCTTATCAAGCAAAAAAAAAAACAATTCAGGATAAGAATTTTCCATGTCCATCATTGGCCCCTATGTGGCTTTACCATACTCATGATGCTACCAAAGAACCTTTATCATCACATATTCTTTTCTCTGAGTTCTTTCATCCTGGCGTCTATAAACTGCACAGGTGACTCATGTCATTTCAGCTTCCCTTAGGCTCACTAGGTTCATTGCTCAGCACATGGTTGGGGTACCTCACATAGTGCTCTAAATTGGACATCTTGGAACTTATCACACATTACTTTATCCTGAGGGGTAAGATCCAACTTAACCTTCTCCACCAAACCATATCAAAAGAACCCATGCATCAGGGACTCAGCTCTCTTAGCTATAACTTAGAGGGGTCGGATTTTTCATGTCACATATTCTCCCACAGCGATCTGCATGTCAGTCTACTATGCATCTGCTCGCAACTCACGTCGTCTCTAGGCTCCTTTCATCCATTGCATGATCAAAGTGACTTCATCTGCACAAACTGTGGTCCTTTTCTAACCATCACATGGTCCTTTCACCAACATCACCTTATTGAAGTGGTGACTGACACAACCTCCCTTACGGATCTTCTTTAAATCCCGATACTGGATATGGTGGTCATCATCACATCTTTCATAGGATAAGAACTGTCTCTAGCTATCACCCTGAACGAGCACATATGCTCTCATCAGACCCTTTAGTCTGGATCATACTAACCACTAGTTAGGGGTGATAAACTATACTAACATTGAGTTCTTCATGTACCTACTTCCACCTTTTGGAAGGGAACCTTTAAGTCAAACTTAAGAACCTTTGAACTCGCAACATGGTGTAGTTGAATCATCTCTCTCATGGGTAGTTCAACCAAATCTGTCCCTGGACATAACTCTTTCTTTCTCATGTCATCTGGGTAAGATGATCTACCATACCCCATATCATATCTCGACCTTCCTTGGTTCAGGGGAGACTTACAACATCCATAGTGATGAACTCCCTTTCTCTTTCGGGGACTCTTTATCCCTTATATCGATGCACTGGGTAACTGGTGTTCGTCCTTCACCTTCTGTCATGCATGGAAAAATACCACATGTAGTCTCATCTTAGGCATCTAAAATACTACTGTCACTTATTATCTTTGTAGTACGGGTGTGGTGATCTTAAAATCATAATCTCCTGCATGTCATTATTCCTCAAGATCAATACCTCAAAAACCCTAAACCATTCTAATTGGGGTTTCATCACCTTCCTTACCAAAGAAGTGCATCTGAGGTTCTACCACCATCCTTTTAATGCATGAAGGACTAGACTGGCTAACCAAACAACCATTAACTGATCTCATTACATCAGAGTGTTAGCCAAATATATCTTCTTTTCCAAACTTAAGGTTAGTCTAACAACCTCTTCTAGCCAAACAAGGTAGATATATCTCAACCAGAGCATCCATTACCACTTCACCGTCTTATGTATTAGGTAACATTGAATACATACACTTCCATGTATTTCACTTATCGTCTCACATCAAACTCTATGTCTATCTTCATTAAGAACACTCTCTGATTTCATCATCATGGTGATCAAACTCAACCTGGTATAACTTGTAAGTTCCACATATCTCATGATAAAGCATTCTCAAAAGATGACTACTTCATTTCTCTTTAGCATTTGCAAACCATCCATGTATCATTCACTTTACCAGGGTATGTTATCTTCTCTATCCCCATATCTTGTGGCAACATTCCAAACCACATCATCTTTTATCCTTGGTGTATGGCATGCGTATTGTCCCATCTCTCCCTCCCATAACAAGAGGAAATAAGCATTTTGCGGCCGTCCAAACACAAAGTTCTTCATGTTTCAATAGTAGAGATGATACATCCCACCTTGATAATACACCTTTAAATCTAAGTTGCAACGTGCCACATATGTCTCTACAAACATCATGATATCAAAGTTACTTCCATGGAGCTGATCTCGAACCTACTTGGTCCAAATGCAATCCTTGGTCATCTCCTCTAGGTCTTTAGGGTGCCGACACTTTTTGGGTCATCCCTCATCCCTCATGCATCTAGAGAGTGCCCTACTCATCTGCCCTTTGGGTCCCACGAGTTCATGAAGGTGATCAATCTCCTAACGCATGGCCCTCAGATAATGATAGCTGATACCTCCCGACCCTATGGTCATGTGCAACCAGAGAATTAGGCGACTCCTACTTCCATCGGTCTTATCCCTACCTGACCCTAGGATAGATTGAGGATTCTCTTATAGTACATGTTCATCTTAGAACCTTACCCAAGCCTTCATCATCTCTCTCTGCATTCATGAGCTGACTTTCATCGTTTCATAGGGATAATGGCAACCTGCCTACCTTGGTCAAGCACCATACCGGTTACCTCCATGGTAACACATCCATATGCACATAGAGATGGCTATCTATGGGTCTAGAGATTCATATTCATACCATGTACTTTTCACTTAGCTTCTCAAGATCCTATGAGACCTCTTTAGGTTACCTTAAACCAACAAAACTGGTATACACCCTACAAAGGGGTCCCTCTCCCAGGATGGGAGGAAAACTTCACCTTAATAACAAAGGTCACACACGTCCTTAGGGTTTATATTTACATGAGCATTCTTGACCCTGGCAAGCCATTAAGGCACAAGCGGACCACCTGCCAAACTATGCTAAGTTACACTTATTCTCATCCTAAACATTGGGTCAAGATCATACCTTCCCATGTCTTCAACTTAGTTATGAGGGGTTCATCAAACATACCTTAAACTTAAGGGGCTTCCCTTGTCCTCTATACATGAGGAGTACCATGCTCGAAACTATAGAAACTTAATTCTCATCATGAGCATTAGGTATACCACTTCCCCTCTTAGGCCTAGGAACCATAGGTTCACTTTTTGATGACCGACTACATGCTCAATCTCTTAACCCCAAACCAAGCATGCAAAAGGCATGACATGCACTTTTGGTCATCCTTCAACTCGAGCAACACTTAAGAGTTGGGTCCTCCCTAAGGACAACCAACAAGGTACAATGCCTCCCAACCTATTACTAAACCTCTCCAGGTCTAAGGAACTCCCCTCCCTATCTCAGGAGGGTAACACCTATACCAAAGGCATAGAGGTAACAATAGATTCATCCTCTCTCTACGGTTTCATTCCTCTCATGGCAACCAAGACATCAACAACCTCTAGGGATCAATCATCTAGCGACCACTATCATCCACTTAGGTCGCATCATCCTCAACTCCCTTCTTTTCCTCATATCTCATAGTCTAGAATTCCAACCTTCTTGCTTGGTTCCCGCTCTCTCTCTTTCTAGATCTAACCCTACAACCAAACTCACCATTAGAGGTCCTCTCTTCGTGAAGGGTCAACCTCAAAAGCATGCCCCTACCTGGATGAAGCCTATGTTCAACTTATGTTTTCTCAAGGTTATCCATAGTTGTTTATGCTTATTTCATAAGCCATACTTCATACTCTCTTGGTCATGGTTTCAACCCTTTGCTCTCACTACTAACATACCCTGGGTGCATGCTATGCCCTACTCGCATAAGCCCATAGGGTTTCTACAGGTCCTTCACTAACATCATCATCTAAGGAGCTATCCTTTACCCTAACATGCACGACCCTTCCCAGGGTTGGGTTGCCAAAGGTACTAGGTCACCCATGGATCATATGGCATCCCAAAGGCATGTCCTTTCAAACACCTGGTCTAACTCATCTCTCTCTAACCTTCACTTAGGGTTCGGGTTAGCATCATCCTCAGATGATGTGCCAGGTCTCTACTTGCAATGGAGATCTCTTTCTCCAAGACTAACTTATCCTCCTGACAAGAAGGTCTAGCCTCAGGTCTCTTCTGAGGACATGACAACTTATGTCATATGACCTAAACATGTATCTATTCTTTAGTTTGCGCTTAATCTATTAAGCTTATGTCCATGACATCTTATTTACATACTTTTCATTAATTTGGTGGAGGATTCTTTAGACCTTATTAACCTTACCCATACCTCAAGAGGGTGAGGAGAAGAGAAAACCCTAATCCTTAAGGTCCTTAACATAATTTTATGATGAGAAGGGATGAATAAGATGAGAAAGTCCTAAAGGTACCTTATTTCGATTCATACCCTAAGACTTTGGCCAGGCAGTTACACAGATCTGAGAGTCCTCGTATTTCGACTAGTGGTACGGAGGAAAATATTGCCAGCCCCCGGTCGTGATCCTTTTCTAGACACCTCCATCTTTCAGATAATCCTCTAATAACTCCCTTGGGTTCTATGGAGTTTGTAAAATTTAATAATTATTAATGGTTAAGTGAGGAACCTACGCTTTGATACCAAATGTTACGACCCCACCTCTCGATAACCCCCAATTAAGGGGGACCGAGAGGTCGAAGCCGCACCCATAATCTCCATATCAAAGTTTCGACAATTAACCAAGAAAAATTATTAAATTTTAATAGACTAAACTGAAAAGCTGTAAGAAAATAAACTTTTGCATACCTTTTTGAAATCTTGGATCTCTAAACTTCTATACACTTATGGATTCTATTCTAACTAATCCTCCTTGTATTTTACTTCATGTATTTCACAATATGATGATTTACTGTTTGTCCTTTTTTTTAATTAAGCCAGGGGTCGCTTTTATTCATCCCACACCCCTCTTGTGGGCTAAACCATCATAAAAATTACAACTCCTGCTTATATTAAACCACATGTGTGAAAAATAAAACAGAGTACATAAGCATCAGATATTACTCTCATCACCCACCCCTGATTTCGAATCAACATCAAACCGCAGAAACCATCACCCTATGCATCTGATTTCTTTAAAATGACATATGGAACCCTTCTCTTCTCCAATGCATCCATACCCCTTATTCTAGTCAGAATATTCATAGAATCGGATGAAACAAACAACTCATCCATACTACTGCCCCATCTCCCCAACTCACGAGGTATCGAGTTGATGACCTTGTGAACCAAGGATCCATATATCATAGCCGAGACCACCTCCTCCTGCAGCTCCCTGACAAAGTGGGTCACCCTCCATGGTTCTTTCTTATCGCACCAAATAATGTCATGGATGTATGCATCATCAACCTCTATACAGGATACGATCAGCCCATGGTCCCGTGCAATCTTCATTCCTATGGCGCATGCTTGCAAATAAGTGAGAGTGTATTCATTACTCCTGATCCAAGATCTGAATACAAGGCAAATGTTGGCCCGATGATTCCGGACAATCCCCGCCGCCCATCTTCTAATCCTACCATGGCAATCTCTGCTCATCCCAATCATAATGTTGATCTTCAGGTTGTGCAAGTCTGGCGTCTGCCACCACATAAGCTTTATTTGTCTCAGCTTTACTCTAGGCTCCTCCATCCCTGTCTCCCTCAAACGTGTATACAAATCACTTTCTCTATCTATCAAAAAAGATCTCTTCATCATGTTAAAGTTCAAAATCCGAATAACATAATCCCACTCATAGGAAAAAGGCCTATGTTTACCCTCATACCTTGCTTCACATCTCAGGCGCCATATACTGTAAGGAATAACAATCACAAGGTTACCTGCCAACCAGTCTACTAATCTCTTTCTCTTTCCCATCATGCAATAATCAATCAATGTTCTAAGGTTACTAGGTGGTGGCAAATCTGTCAACACGAATTTACTCTAAAAGAAACCATCAATCAGTCCTTGGAACAAAAGATGATCAATGTTTTCCTCCTTAGGTTCCATGCAGCAGTTACAGTGAGATGCAATTGATATACAACATCTAACTCTAACATTTTCATCAGTAGGAACAACTCCTCTCGCCGACTTCTAGATAAAGGCCGTAGCCTTAGGGAATGCAGACTTCCAAACCACGTCAAGCCCCTGTGGACCTTCCACCCTGTCACGAGCCAGAATCTTCTTTGCCGATCTCATGGAGAAGCACCCTTTACTCTCCATACTCCAAATCATCTTATCATCCTCTTCCGCAAGCCATATATCCTTATCACAGATCATCTGTATCCCATCACCTTCAAGTATCACCCTCAGCGAGGCCCAATCCCAACCCTGACCATCTATCCAGAAATCTTTCACCTGGAATGGATGCCTTCTATCACTGGAGTAAATAGCATGTTCAGTCAGCCGTTGTTCACACCACCTCGAATCCCAAAAGGAGATCTCACCCTCCCTACAACCCATCTGCATAACGGGAAGACACGTGGGAATAAGTTCCATATCCTCCTCCAAAATGGTGACGGTGACGATCCCAACTTCAAGCAACCAGGGTAAACATTATCTCGACCACCATTCATGTTGGCGTATTTATCTCTGCAGAAAGTAGCCCAAATAGAATATGTAGTCAACACCTCCCAACATGCCTTAACTATGAAAACTTCATTAATTAGATGCAGCGATGGAATCCCCAGACCACCTTGGTGAAAAGGAGTTGCAATTCTTTCCAGCTAATCCACGCCTTTCTTTGATGATCATTCCTGTCTGTCCACAAGAAGTTAGAGAATTTCCTCTCAATCCGATCTGCGATCCCCGAGGGAATACCTACCGCTGCCGCCGTGTACACCGGAATAGAATTAAGAACATGAGCAATCAACAACCTTCTCCCTGCAAAAGATAGAATTTTAGATCTCCAAGCCGTGACCTTCATATTTATTTTCTTCATCAGGAAATCATAATCATTGAGTCTCATCCTTCCTTTAATGATCAGTATTCCCAAATAGTTAAACGATTCCATAGCAGCTCTTGCATTGAGTTCTTCAGCCACTCTATCAATCACTTATGTATTTTTCCCTCCTACCACGCATGTGGATTTAACCTTATTGATCTATTTTCCAGTAGCCATCTCATACGCCTCAAAGGTAGACCTAACTATCTCCCTTGATCGCTGGTCTGCGTTAAAGAAAATAGCAATATCATCCGCATATAGTAGTATGGCCGGAGGAGTTGCATCCCCCCGGATCTGAAACCTAGATATGAGCCCATCCGTCTCTAATTTAAGGAATTTTCTGCACAGAATCTCTTCAAACATAATGAATAAGAATGGAGATATAACACTTCCCTGCTTAAGGCCTCTACTAATCGGAAAGAAACCCATAGTTTCCTCCCCCACTATAATCGTGGCCCATGTGTTATGATAGAAACTCAAGCATAGATTCACCACTTCTGTTGTGAAGTCAAATCTGCCTAACACTTTCCGCAGCACATTCCAATCCGTTCTATCATATGCTCGTGACATGTCATACTTCAGGATGACATTAGGTGCATCCTTGCCTTTATTTATATCATGCATTAGCTCCTTGGCGAGCCAGACGTGATGAGTGATGTCACCTCCTTTAACAAAGGCCCCTTGTATCTTTGATATCATCCTCAACATCATAGGCGCCATGCGATCACTAAGAATCCTCGCCAATATGCGAAGGGTGACATTCTCAATCGAGATAGGTCTGAAGTCTTCCGGCAGCCTTTTTGGACTATCAATCTTCGGAATAAGAAGAATCTGGCAGCAGAACAACCCCCTAAAACAAGGCTGGCCTTTGTAGAACACATCCACCAACTTCATAAAATCGCCTCCTATTATCGACCATGCAGCCCGGAAGAATGATAAGGTGAACCCATCCGGACCCGGCGCCGTCATCACATCCATCTTCATCATGGTCTTCATAACCTCCTCTTCCTGGGGACCAGCAGTAAGTAAACAGTTGTCATCCATGGACATCATATCTGGAATACCATGCAAGAATTCTTCCAATTCACCATCACACGTATCTACCACTTCATTAAAGAAATGTTGAAAGTGGTCAGCTGCTACCTCCGCCATATTCTTTGTATCCGAAATACATGTGCCATCCTACAAGACCACCTTATTCAGCCTTCTATGTTTCCTTCTAGCTTTGACGGTGGTGTGATAAAACCTGGTATTACGCTCCCCATCTTGGAGCCAACTAATCCTTACCTTCTCCTTCCACCTCACCTCCTCCTCATCCAGTAGACCCTGCAATTCCCTCTCCACCGATCTCAGATTATTTTTATTAGTATGAGTCAGGTTCTGATCAAAGGCAACATGTGTGGTAAAGATAACATCTTCTAGGTCCTTTATACGCTATTTATTATCACCAAAGGTATCCTTGCTCCACCTACGTAGTGCTACCCTAACCCTCTTGAGTTTATGGCAGAAGATGAAGGAGGGGTGCCCTATGACTGGATCATCCCAGGCCTGTTCTATCACCTTTAGACACTCTTCATGATCAATCCATGCCTTCATAAACGCAAAGTGTCCCTTCTTTCTGGAAATCGATTGTTTGTCCTTTTGGCTTGTACCTAAAACGCCGAAAAATAAAACGTCGGTCAGCCGAAGCTGGTATGTGGGGGAAATAATAAACGTGCAACTATGATAACAACATAATCATTCAATTAATCATTTAACAACCAATATTACGTTTTAAATATAACTCTACGATCCATGAGTACCCTATCCTCTGTGCTATCCCTGTAGTGGACCAAGATACTACCTTCCTTATGGTAGATCCCCATTAAACCCCTCATGGTCCCACCTATAGGTGAACCAGTTTCTAGGGTTGAGTCACATGGCACTACTTGTAAGTAGCGCACTCCTTAACTCACGGCATGCTAATGGGTCTCATGGCACTACACTTGGTAGCCCAATTTCTAACCCACGATAACCTAGACCTTATTCTAGGTTACCCCTTTTTAGCCTTTACAAGCCACATAGGTGGACCCGGATCTAGCTAGTTATACATGTACATTCATAGTGATAGTCATAGTCACTCTATAGTTGCATGAAATAAAAGCATCCAACAGTTATTTCAAGCCATGAGGGAAACATCAATAAAATCCTCGAAAAACTAGTCGGGATAATCATAAGCGTAACCACATACCTGATTTGATGATTTCATAAGCATTAAGCAAATCCAACCAAGAATGCAATCCAAGCAAGCAATTCAATAATCACATAATTCCTGAAAAGAATATGTAATCTATTTATTACACACTTTATCAAGAATCTACTTTATTGACTTGGATTCACTTTCTAGGGTTTTTGTATCCATTTAGGGTTTCATTTTGCAATTAGGGTTTCCCTTCATATTTTACCATATTAAACCCTAATTTTATGCCATTACTCATAAACCCTAACTATCTCATCTATTCTTCAATATTATGGTTATCTTGACAACATATAACTCTATTTTCATATTACAGGCACATTAATCATCAATTAATTTCATTAAGCGTCTTTTACATTAAAGCTACTATTTTTTATCCTTTTAATCCACAACAAGATCATTATATGCCTCTATCATCAATTCAAAGTTCATTAGGGTCTAATTAACAAATGAACTCTATATATAATTTAATCCACCTTTTATTCATTAGAAAACCCTAATTATATATTAAGGGAATTTATCCAGAATTAAGGACTTTTATATACAAATAACTTAGAACCATCATTTAACAATCACATTTTCACAATTTTCAAATTAAATATGATCTTGTCTTCTTTTACCCTAAATTAGGGTTTCTAAGTACTTAATCATTCTCATATGGGGTAAAAACCCAAAATCATGCAATTTTACATCTAGATCAGGTTCAAAACTAACATTATCATTCAACAGGTTATTAATACTTAAATTAACCCATTAAGCATACTAGATTCAACCTTTAATCACAAATAGGGTTTTTAAGTTTAACATTAATGCATTTTTCATCAACTTATTGTACTTTTGTAATTAAGAATGGAGTAAATTTTTATTATCATTTTTATTGGATTCCTCTCGTTCTCCTGATCAAAATACATATATTATTTGTATTTATCTGAGCTACGATTTATGAGATATGATTTTTGCAAAGATTTACTTACTTGGCCAATCAGATTGTGCCACGTGTTCCTTCCATGCAACGTGACTTGCAGATTTGGAAACATTTCGAATTGTCACGATTGCCCTTGGTTAAGTTGCACCTTCCTTTAGCCCGCGAAGGGTAGAACTATCCAACAACTCCTCCACCCTTCTTCAACCTCACGCAGCGCCGCGACTGCTACCCTAGACGCGTTTTGGAGCAGTTCTTTTCCTCCTCCAGACCCCGATGGCGACCGGAACCTACTCCATCCTCTTGGGCTCCCTCTGCTGCACCTACAACACTCTCGGTTGCACTCATGGTGGCGGAACACGACCTGAGCAGACCTACAACACGACCGCCCTATGCAGCCATGCTGCGGCTGCCACGGCCAGCTAGGGTGAAGGGACACCCTCCCAAGCACCTCATGCCGTCCTGGAAGTGGAAAGGTTCCCTCACAACTCTCTTTTGTAGCCTCGTGGCTCCGAAAACACCCAACTTCTTTTTAGTTAGGGTTTATGGATTAAACCATGGAAGAAGAGGAGAAGATATGTGGGGGATCTTTTGGACTCAGACTGGAGAGTCTACCCTTATATAGGGGTGAGTACGAAGCCCTAAGGCGTGCCTCCTTGAGGACTCAAGTATGATTCTTGAAAGGAAACTTACTTTCCTTGGTTGTGGAGCAACCATCTCTCTCTCTCTCTCTCTCTTCATTATCTCCTTATATAACTATGGTATTTGAATATTTATAAACTCGAAAACCTTCTCCCTTATTTTCTTTACTCTTGCTTTTTAAGTCTTTGGCACGAATTTCTATTTTCCTTAAGTAGAAAATACCTTCTTCTTAACAAAACCACATACTTCATTAATTATGTATCCCTTTTATCCTTTTATTTTGTAATTTTGGTATTTTCTCTTTCTTTCCTCTTTATTGGAACTCCTTGGATCCCAAGGAACTCTATTATTTCGAAATCCTTTTTATTGGATACTCATTATCCTTCTAGATGCATCTAAATGCATTATTCTTTATTATTTCTCATTATCTTGTTTATTTCTTATCAAAATAGCTCCTTTTGAGGATTTCTCTTTTATTTTCCTTATTGGTATTCCTTTTATCATTAGGAATCCTTGGGATACGAAATTCCACTAAGGATAACTCAATTGTACCTCTTTTTACTTATTTTCCACATTTTACCATTGTTTTCAATTTCTTTCTTAATAAAGAAATATTTAATTGATCTTTTCTTTTCTTATTGCACTCTTTATGCAACTTTGGATTCCTTGTAACCCAAGGAACCCAAGAGGCACGAAATACCTCTTTGGATTTTCCTTCTAGAGGTTTCCACCTTTTTCTTTTCTTAAATATTCAATTATTCATTCACTAATTGAATTTTCTTGTTATTTGGACCCAATAGCCAATAAAGCCCTCAACACAAACATCAAGGCTATTGTAAACAAAATCCATTTATTCCAAATACATTATATCATTATTTGTTTAAATATCCTTATTATGAGAAATTACATTTCTCAGCAACTGAACCCAAAATCAGGGTTGTAACAGTCAAGGAAGCTGTTGGGGATGTCGAGTGGATCCTATCTACGCAAGAAGAGTTGGAGCAATTTGAAAATAATAAAGTTTGGACCCTAGTACCAAGACCAAGTAATAAAAAGATCATTGGCACCAAATGGGTCTACCGCAACAAGCTTGATGAAAGAGGCAAAGATGTAAGGAACAAAGCAAGAGTGAATTTGAGATGAGTATGATGGGTGAATTCACGTTCTTCCTCGGCTTTCAAATCAAACAAATAAAAGATGGGAACTTCATCAACCAAGGCAAGTACACCAATGAACTACTCAAATGCTTTGGGATGGAGAACACAAAGCCGATGGACACACCTATGTCAAACACTGCCAACCTTGACAAAGATGAAAAAGGTGAGAAGGTAGATGAGAAGCTCTATAGAGGTATGATTGGAAGTTTACTTTACTTAATTGCCTCTAGACCTGATATAATGTTTAGTGTTTGTTTGTGTGCTCTCTTTCAATCAAATCCTAAGAAATCACATCTTATAGCTGTTAAGAGGATTTTAAGGTAGTTAGCCAAAACCCAGAATTTTGGACTATGGTATCCCAAGTCAAGGGACTTTACTCTTACTGCTTATAGTGATGTGGATTATGTAGGGTGCTTGATTGATAGAAAGTGCACAAGTGGCACTTGTTTCCTCCTGGTACCATGCTTGATGTCTTGGTTTTCTAATAAATAGAGCACAGTGGCATTATCAACCACTGAGTCTGACTACATTACAGTCGAGAGTTGTTGTGCCTAGGTCCTATGGATGAAGAAAATGCTCCAAGACTTTAACATTCATTTTGATGCTTCTCCTATGTATTGTGATAATACTAGTGCAATTAAATTTTCATAGAATCCTATCTTTCATAGTAGAGATAAACATATAGAGGTTCGTCGTCATTTTCTCTGTGATCACATTGCCAAAAAGGATATCTATATCACACATGTGGACACAAAAAATCAGTTGGCAGACATTTTCACTAAACCTCTAGCTAGAGAGAAATTTAATTTTATTAGATCAAAATTGCTTATAACTGCTTTGAATGAATCTGATATGCCTTCTAGGTAATTGTCATCTATCCTAAATGTCTTGTCTCTGTTTTGATTATCTTTGCTTGCCAATATGCTAAAAAGCCATTTTTCAAGTTCATTTTGCCTTGTTTTTTTCCTTGTTTTTGGGTATATTTCGCAAACGCCTATTTTATTGCAAAATAGTACCCAATGATGAGTGATATGTGCCTACGTATGTTCAAAATACATAATGGACTTGAAAAATGAATTTAATTAGCACTCAAATGGTTAGAAACTGAGTTTGTTATGTTTAGGTCAGGTTGACCATCAGTCGAGTTGCCAACTCAACCGACCGGAGACCGAGAGCTTTTTAAAAAAGCCTATCAGTCGAGTTTCCAAGTTCACAAAACTCAACCGATGGCCATGCTGGAGCAATCTTAAGTTGGGTTCGGCCGACTATTCTCCCTCTCAACTAGAGAAAAGTCGACTGATTCCACCTCCATACGCCCTAAGCTCTCTACCCTTACCCTAACCTTCCTCAACCTAGCCCTTATCTGACCTAGATAGACCACCCTTGACCTTCCCCCTTGCTAACCTAGGTCTGTGGATGTTTTTGGTGATGAGTTTTTATCTTTTGGTCTCTCGTTCCTCTCTTTTTCATCTCTATGGCATCCAATAGAAGGAAGAGAGCTACCCCAACTAATGCACCATCTTATTCATCCTCCTCTCGCTTGATTCCTTTTGATGGCACTCTTTTTGTCTCGAATGAGGCTATAAATAGGTATAAGTAGCTCCTTCCCCCAAATCCTTTACCTTTTCACTCCCTCTTTGAGCCTAGACCTAGAAGTCAAGAGGTCATAGATCAAGTAGTGGAGTTGCTTAACGTTCACCATATCTTAGCCTTGGGTATTGAATGTGCATGCTAAAACAACTCCATCACTAGCGCGAAAGCGGTTCACGAATTCTACACTAACTTGCATTGGAATTACGACACCCTCATACCCCCACCTAATACTCAAGTAGTCCTCACGTCCATGATAGCCAGGAAGTATTTACAAGTCTCAAAGGATACTGTGAACATCTTCTTCTCAGGTACCGATGAGAGTGACACCTGGCGTAAGGATTACCCTGAGTATTTTGACCTAGTTGAGCCTGAGACCTTCTACAAGCAATATGATCTCACACTTCCTAACATTAATAGATTCTTGAAGAAGCCACAATTTCCTTATAAGAAGAAGTCCACCCTTCCCTCCTCTATCTTAGATCTCAAGAGACACATCCTCACCCTAGTTTATAACTACAATATCCATCCCAAGAAAAATCAAATGGAGATTGCAAAAAACACTGTGGTGATCATGTATTGTCTCTTAGAGAATGTCAGAGTCAAATGGTCAAGATACATCCTCCACCATATGACTTGCATTGACTTAGGCAAGAATATCCATGACACCCACCCTCCCTACCCAACCCTGATTTGTGGTCTATTCCAATTTGCCACTGGAAAATATCTTTTTGAAGACTTTCATTACAAACCTACCCAGAAAGGAGTTTGTATCAGTGAGACCACTCTTCAAAAGTCCATGCCTATCCTCTCCTCCACCACAGCTAGTGCCTCTACCTCTACCTCTACCTCTATCTCTACTCGAGCACCTCTACTGCCTCAGCCTACCCGACTTTCCCGTGCCTCGTTCCATGTGTCAAACGAAACCCTTACGGGCTACATGATGCATCAACAAGCATACAACCTTCAGGTTCAGGAGCACCTGCATTGGGACTTACGTTCAATCATGTCCAACATGAACATATCTTGTGGACATCCCTACCTAGCCTACCAGCCCTACCCAAGAGGTGATTATTCATCCTATGCATATAATCACCTTTATCCAGCCCCTCCACTTGCTCCTTCTGCTGCTACACCCTCTACTGGTGGTGGACCTTCCCCTGTTGTGCTGCCTCTGCCTTTTGGCCCCTTGGCCACTCTTCTTTCCAGCCTCAGTAGTTCTTCTCCTTCCTTCCCACAGTCCAATGAGCTCCATTCTCTTGGTATGTCTTGGGATGAGTAGATTGCTCATTGTCCTGATCGTGGTTTCGGTCCCTCTACCGATGAAGAGATGCCAGACTAGGCTGATGAGGAGGCTACTGATGCTGACGAGACTGTTGAGGATGACGGTGCTACATCTACTGATGATGGCTCAGATGGCTTTGCTGGTGACTCCAGTGATGAAGGTGCTAATGCTGAACCTTCAAATGGAGATGATGACTACGAGCCTGATGCTGACGATGATGTTGTGGACATAGATAGCTTAGATGTCTAGTTGTTCTTAGTTCTTAGTCTAGATGTTGATCATATATATCTTTCTAGGATATTTTGTATTAGAAACATCTGGGCACATGTTCTGAGATGTACTATTTTATCATCTTAACTATCATCATTTTGGCTTGTAGCTGTTTTATGAGAACTTGCATTCTGGGTTGTAATCTTATTTAAGTGCACACTTACTCTTTGATTTGATATATCTTATAGGTTGGTGCCATGTTTTACCATATTTTGATTATGACTTAGATTGTTTTTTTCTCTCGTCTCTGTTTGGTGTATGTTTTGAGATTGCCTATTTTGAATGTATGTTTGGTTGTTCTTAGAGAAGACCTATTTTTATGCTCTTCTACCCCTTCCTTTTTGATAATGCCAAAAGGGGGAGAGAAGTTCAAATGTTTTGAAGCTCAACCATATTGCTTTTATTGCCTCTATACCTATATGATCCTTTTCTTGTTAATTATATGCTTCATCATGTGACTTATTAAAGGACCATATAGTACATATGTGTTATATTTCTTTGTCTAGATAGACTAACTATGTAGGTTAAAGTAAGCATACATTGAGGGGGAGCAATTCAAATTGTTCAAATCTTAAATCCTCTTACAATTCACAAGGCAAAGGTATAACTTCAATATCCTTTTCAATATGATTGAGGAATGATTTGTCATTGTCAAAAAGGGGGAGAATGTTGACTTAAGAGTTATGCATTGTCCATATTTTGATAATGACTTAACCATTCCATTCCTATGTATCTAATATGTTTGTTCAAGATTGATTTCAGGCTTTATGTACATGAAAAGGATCAAATTACACAAGCCCTAGCTTGTTCAAGTACAAGTCAAATGCAATGCAAGTGTACAATTTGGGAAATCACTCCAAATGACCTTAGATGTTTTTGTAATCACTTGTATTGATGATATGACTTGTAACTAAGATGAGAAAAATAAGAAGGACACTTAATACCGAGGTTTAATCACTCAAAAGTCAACTTTGAAAGTTTTTCATAGGCTACTCATCGGTCGAGTTGGAAACTCGACCGATCCTTTGATTGATTTTCTGAAGATGACCCATTGGTCGAGTTGTACACTCACAGAAATCGACTGACTGACTCACTAAGAAAATCTAATTTTGGCTCATTGGTCAAGTTTACCAGAATAAACTCAACTGATTGTTTGAAAATTGGCTTTGTCTTTTAGTTGATCGGTTGAGTTACCTTTATTAAAACTCGACCGAATGTACTGTATGGAAAACACAAAAAAAGTGATTGCAATTGTTGGTGAATTGTTTTGGGTGAAAATAGATCTGTTGCTCTGTGGAAAATGGCTATATTTTGACCCTAAGTGATCCCCATCTCAAGGGAACACCCCCAACTATAAATAGGACCCCTTGGAGTTCATTCCAAGTTTACTCATTCATTCTATTCTAAGTCTTTTCTATAGTTGACTGTGTTGCAAATCCTTGAGCCCCTTTCTCTCTCTAGTTCACACTTCATTTTGTGATTATGAGTGAGAAAGGCCTGTTGTAAGAGAGCTACACCCTTGTATATGTAAAACTCTCATCTTCTACATCTTCCCTACCCCTTTACTGCATGAAGAAAAGGTACTTCGAGTGAAGGTGGAGCTATTGTTGGTCTTCTTCAAGTTTGAAGAAGAGGTGAAGAGCTTCTCCAGGAGAAGGAGAAGGCAAAGGCTGAAGATCCAAGAAGAGTAGAAAAGTCCTTGAAGGCAGAAGACTTGTGCTAGAGTGGGTAAGACCTTGGAGAAGGCTGAAGACTCTTGGCAAAGTGGGTAAGTCCTTGGTAAGGAGGAGTACTCTTGGAGCTTGGATGGGTAAGTCCTTTAGTGGTCTTGTGTTGTAACTCTTATCGGTGATAATATAGAGAAAAGCACTTGTAAAGTCCTACAGGTTGACCTCTCTGGGTAGTGAATTGACTCTCTCCTAGTTTGGATAGTGGAACCACTCTACATCACCTTGTCAAGTGCTTGCTATCAATTCCTTTCATCCTTTCTATGCTTGTTAGTTAGGACTTCAAAATTCATTTAAGTTATTGGTTTCAATTTGATATAATTTGAAGGTCTAATCTATATTGTGAGAAATTTTGCAGCTCTATTTACTCCCCCCCTCTCTAGAGCCCTAGATCCAACAAATGTGACATTGATTTATGAGGTTCTATGAAAAAGGAAAAGGAAAAGGAAAAATGTACCTATGTTTCTCACACGCCATGTTAAATGCATTTGTCAAGAATCAATTGTTCTATTTCTTAATCTAGATTTAGATTTAGGTTTCGCTCTATTATTAGGCATTCATGTTGATCCAAAGAGACATCCCAAAATTTGGTATTAGAGCATAGATTAGATGAGTTTGTGAGGACAATAGGTTCTAGGAATAATGATAATATGGATGTTGAACATAGGTTGAAAGATATGCATATTGAATGAACTCAATATTTGTGTACTCTGTTCAAGTATCCAAATGTTGGGATAAGTTAGTATGAAACTACTAATTGTACTACTTCTGGATGCCCTGACTTGACATCCGTATGAAGATAGTTTGGGAGTATAACAAGATTCATGATGGTAATGGAAATGGTAAAATGAAAGAAAGAGAAATGATTATATAATTAAATATGGAACCTAAGAAAAATTGGAATTGATATGAGAAAGAGGAATCAATCTAATCGATAATGAATATAATTCCTAATGAATTTGAATATGAGTCTGAATCTGAAATTGTAAAATAAAATATGAGAACTAAAAATGTGCCCATCAAAATAATATTCTTTGCGAAGAGAAATGATTTGATATGGACAATAAACATGAATTATAATCTTGATCCACGCAACACATAATCAAATTAAAAAAAATACAAAAGGAAATGTAGATTACATCTTGATAGTGATGTATTAACAAGATTTGTGAAATATGTGTTTGTAATACTCAAAGAGATATATGATGATGATATAAGATGGACTATCCATCCAATTCTAGTAAATTAGAATTTTGATGTAATAGATCTAAAGGGTAAGAAAATTATGTAATAAGGAAGAAAGATAACCTTGAAATCATTCTAGTAGAATGTTGAGAAAGATGCATGATTAGATCGTATGATCTTCTTTCATGTCTTTTCTTAGATTTCAAGATGAGTTCCTAAGAGGAGAGAATAATTTGTAGTGACCTATGTTCAACTTTGCCATCTAATTAGAGTTTACTTAGATGACTACATGCTTAACTAGATTGATCATTATTTAATTTTAATAAATGATCATAGTTTGTTATGATATATTAAAATTCACAAGAAACATGAAAACATACTTTTAAATGAATAACTATGATTTGAGAAATGTAAACCCTAGTAAGTCAAAATTAGAGTTTTAATAGTATCTATAAATAGAATTTGATTAATATAGTGGTGTAGAATAAGATTTTTAGTATTTTACCTATAACTTAAATTTTTTTTTTGGAATTTGGATATAGTCTTCATAACTTAATACATGTTCTTGAAACCACTTAGAATTTTCAAATGTTGTTTGTGTCTATTCATTAGTCGTGGTTCCATCCAGGAAAAACTCGTCTGACCTTGCATTCTGGCTAAAATATATTAGTTTGATGTTTACTTATTTATCTACTATCTTATCTATTTAGGCTAAAATTTTAACTATAACTTTTATACTTGATTTCAGATAGAGCATTAACATTTTATAGTTTCGGAGTATGTTTGACTAATCATACCCCTTTACCGACTGATATATTTACCAGGAACAATCTCAACAAATGAAAAATTCTATTGAAATAAAAAATATAATTAAGGACTTATTTTTAAATATTCTAAACACCTCAATTGATATATTTCATCAATATAACACCCTAGTAGTTCCCACAAACCATCATACATGTTTGAGATGCATAATTCTTGAGAGAGAGAGAGAGGTTGAGTTAGGGTTTGAGGGGAGAAAGATGTGGAGATGATGATCTAGGGTTTTATCTTCCTAGAATTGGTGAATCAAGGAAGTTGGTCTTCTTTAGATAGTTTTCCATGGTGAATCTTCTCTCTTATGTCTACATTTTGTCCTCCCTCTGATTTGAGTAAAAAAATATAGCAAATCACCATCTTTTTTCCTTTCTTTCTCTCCTATTCTCCTTTTCCGGGGTTTCCCAATTTGAACAAGGAAGAACATGAGTCAACGGATGAACCTCGATAGATTTCATTAACTTCATATTATAGGGAACGTTTTTAAAGTACTTTGGCACCTGAGGTGAGTGTTCATCTCTCTCTTAAGCTCTGTAATCATGTTTGAAGCCTAATTTTATCTTACTAAAATAAATAAGATCCTCGAGAGCATTTGTATGTAAATGGGTAATCAATTGGGAAAATCTTGGGAAATTATATGTTTCTAATTTATATTGTTTTTCCTTGACTAATTTTTTAGTTCGTGATCTATTGATTCTATGAAAAATCCATTAGATAGAGAACTATGTGGATTTATATGAATATTGCCTAAAACCAATGGAATGAATGATACATTTGAAAATTGAGTTGGCAAGTTTGAAATTAACAAGAACGAGTTCTCTAGTGCATTTTTAGATCTTTGCTAGAATTACATATGGCATGTACATAAGGATCAATTTGAGGATTTGGAATGGAGGTGCTCCATGTCTAGGGTTAACTTTCTTGGATTGACCTAAATGAGCTAACGAATCAACACATACATACAATTGATGAATGAATTGTGTAGAAATGGAAACTAGGCTCTCCATGTGTTGTGAATACAAAGATCCTCTACACACACTGATGAAGTTAGTGACTAATAAATTTCTTATGATGTATTGAACTAAGCCGACCTCTTATAAACCTTAGAGCTTTAGCATTAATATGAGTGTGAGAGATAAAGCCCAAACTTGTATATAATCTCATAAACATGATGAAAATGCTCACTTATAGGTGTTATTACTTCAGTAGAAGGTGAGAAGCCTAATTAGGATGAGCCTTACGGAATAATGAGTCAACCTCATAGGAATGTAAGTCTTTTACATAAATCACATAGGAATAAGTTGAGAAGTTGACACGAGATAAGAGATAAGTGGAAGAATCCCTAATCTGTGGTAATTACTAAATTGATAGTTTTCTGAGGAAAAGAATGACTGCTATTGATTACCAAAATGACATCAGAAGTCAATGGACATGGTACATGTTTCTAAATATAAGAAAAGAAATGGACAATAGTGAATTGAATTGCATGCGTGAAATATTAATGAAATAAGTATGTGGAAGTCTTACATATATTTATTTTAAACATATTTGGGTTGTCCCAGATCGAATTAAATACAATAAAATTAGACTATAAAGGATTTAAAGTGGGAGAGAAACTTAATGTGTTAAGTAAATCTAGAATGACTAGTTTCAAGCATAGTAGTGAACCTATTATGTAAGAAGTTATGACTAATGTTTATGCAATGAAGGAAAATATAGAAAATTGATAGTTGGATCTGAGAACCTAATTATATCCCTAATATGATGAGCTATGTAACATAATTAATAATTCTTTGAAATAAGGGATCAAGTAATGTACATAAATATCATTTAATTTAATTACAAGATGAAGTTCAAGGATGTGAATTGATTCAAAAGAATATATTTTTGGATTGTAATGTCTTTAGAATATCTATATTTTGAGAATGACATACTTTGAAGGATTTCAATGGGTATCACATATTGTCAAATAGTAACCCTTATTGAATAATGGTAAATAGTAAAAGAGGAGCATTAAGTGTGTTATGTATGTTTATGCTCATTTTATTAAAATCAAATGAAGTAAGTATATGTTGTAAGATAAATATGCATTGATAATGGTAAATGATACAAGATGTCTATTTGGTTACAACGTTTATAGTTCTAAAGACTTTGTGAACATCTGATGAAAATTGTGATATTGAATGAACTAATAAGTAATATGTTGTTATTGAATTAATATACAAATGATAATATATAAGAAATGATGTTTAGGGTTAATGATGGATAATGATATGATGTCTCCGGTTGATAGCACACTAATGATGACTTACATGAATGATGCAAAAATGGAAAGAATCATATATGTTGCAAACTGCAGATTGTTGTTCTTCTTATTTCAACCACTATATTTCTAGATAAGCACAATTAGGTTCACGCCATTGTAAATGCGCTAGCATATACACATATGATAAATGATGTTTTACATTTTCTTAAAGATGAATAAAAATAAATAATAATAAGTGAGCTGATGAAACATCTAGTTAGTTGACTTAGTGAATTTCCCTAGAGGTTCATATCGAGGAAATGAAACAAATCTCCTTGTAGTAATCAAAGTATAGTGAGAAGAAATTTCAAAGTGTGAATGGAGACCTTAATGGTTAGACCATCAATATTTAGGAGTGAGTCATCTAATGTGATTGTGGCCCTAAATCTTCTATTGTGAAAGTCTATGTCATGAAGCTCTGATGAAATGAAAACTATGAAACTTGAGAAATATGATTGATCAGTGATATTGTGTTATGTTGATTCCTATATCGTGTACCCTAGATGAGGATGTATACCTCTTTAGACAATCTTATGATGGGCCAATGTATGTTGTTGATATCTTTGGGTGGACGGATAAACCCTAAGATAGTGATGATGATTTTCGATACGAGAATCAGGAGTGGTGACTTCTACTTGGTGAGGTATGAGCCAAATGGTTTTAGGGAAAATTAATAAAAGATGAAAAGCCATGTAGAATATGAGTTGAATGTTAATTACATTTCTTTTACACTAGTTGATAAATCTACTATTGTTAAATATGATTCTTGTTATGGAACTTAATCATTCTTATAGATATAATCTATTTCCATATTCTTATATGTGTAGTTTGAAATCTAATTTTATATATTAACACCTAGTTGATGCTAGGATTTAGTATCCACTCTGATTCTGATATGGATTCACTTATCATTTGAATAGTCTTATTTAGTAGATATGTCTTATGTGTACTTCATCTTCGAGGTTGCATGATATGTTCATGGTCAAACTGGTGGGTGTCACAAAGATATATTATTGTTATGCCTTGATTATAGTTGTTTCGATCTTGACTTGTTTCCTTTACCATCAGATTGTAATTATGAAGTAACTATCATCTATCGATTTGTTCATATTCATGTTCTTAAAGATCTTTTAAAGTTAGAATTGTCCTAAGTGAATATCTTATATTATTAATTAAATTATTGTTGTAGCCGAATCTGAGTAAATGCTACAACTATCTATAAGACTTTTTAACATCTACAAGTTTTTGTAAAGTTAATTATACTTAATCTGATGCTGACACATGCACTCAGCTTGAGTGGGATTTATGCATTCACTAGGGCTCTATATGAGTATCATGATGTTGTTTCAAATATTTGTAGGTATAATGTCGTCCGTCAGAGAGTTTGTAACAAAAAATGTAAACAACACAATCTAGATTAGAATGTCCACATACTCTCTCTTTCCTGAGATGGATAGTATACATAGTTTGTTATTTTATGAGCATGTAACTGATGTAAATTGAACTGTATATATGAGCAATGATATTTGATTCTGATTTCAATGGATTTGGAAAAAAAATGTGATAAGTGAATAGATGGTCCTTGATGTGAAGTTGATTTATGTAGTTTTATGAAAAAACAGAAGGAAAAATTTAACTGTGTGTTTTGTATACCATGTCAAACATTTTGTCAAGAATCAAGTGTTTTGTCTCTTAATATAGACTTATATTTGGAGTTTCTCTCTAATAGTTGGCATTTATGTTGATTAAAAGAGAGGTGCTGACAACCTATATATATTTGAAATAAATTTTGCCAATTAAGTGATATCTTATCAAATACTAGTCGCACGATCTATACAGTCTTCTTTTCTTTTAATAGATGATGCATTTTCCCTTAAGAATAAAGATTATCATAAGCCCTTATTCATCACAAACGAGGCAAAAGACTATGGTGGAGGTGCCATTGTAGAGAAATATGGCGGTAGAGCAGGAAATAAAAACAAAAACTTAAATGTCATATTCTCCTTATTATAGGGAAATATGGCGGCAGAGCAGACAATAGAAACAAAAATTTAACTATCATATTCCCCTTATAACAGTAGACCGTGCCAATAATTATATAATGGAAATGATGGTTTTGAAGATAAACCTAGTTCTAGAGCAGGTTCAATGACAATCTCCTCGTCGTAGTGTGCGTCTTTCTTCAATTCATACTCAAACAAATTCTACAACAACTCCTGGTTGATCACCATAGACGGCAACCTAACATTGTCCTCCTAGTTGGGAAAGTTCCTCACCTCTAGAGTAGTCTACATGGACCACCTAGAACTCCTGTGGTTCTAAAAGAACAAACAAGAAGGAGTTGTCCCTCTACGTTGGTGTACTAGCACCAACTTTCTCTCCCATAATTATTCTCTCTTGCTATCCCTCCCTTTGTTGGGTAGGATTTGCTCATGTTCTCTCAGTTACCACAACCTGAGAAGACAACAATTATCATTGGCAATTGAGTTGTGTCTGTAGGAAGCCCCCAATACCCCTCTATTTATAGGAGGATTAGGGCCAGGGTTCCCAGTCTGTGTGGGAGTGAAAGGGACCAAAATTTCATGAATTTTTGCAACCTATGAACAGAAAAATGGTTGGTTCATAGATGAACCATTTGGTTGGCATGTGAGACGAACGGTTCAACACTTGAACTGCTCGATTCATCATGTTTTCCTATAACAATTATGTTGGCAACTATAATTCGATTAATGCACAACATGATGCCATCACTAATCCTTGATGCAATTGAATTGATCAATGAACTGAATTTCTCATCACATGAAATGGTCATTTGACAAACTTGAGAGGATCAGTTCAGTTAATGAATCGGTCAGTTCATGCCCTAGTTCATCCAGAATTCAGCCAATTCAATTTCCAATCAACCTAACACTCCAACTGATTGGTTCAACACTTAAATTATTCGGTTCAGAGTCCAGTCAGCCAATTGTTGTTTAATTTGAATACCTTAACACTTTAGTAATTAGTTAATCATCATTCATGAACAAACTCCTATTCCAAATGTATCCTAAGTGTGTGACCCTATAGGTTCCATATTACATTGGCAGTGAATGTCCATAACTAGTTTATGACATTACAAGCAAAGAGTGGTATCTAGCAACACATCATTGGTACCCAAGTAAATGAAAAGTTGGAGAACAACTTCAACCTATAATATGTGATAGGCGTTATTGTGTTTGTATAGCTCCTTTGTCACTGATAACCGGATTGAACTTGAGGCATGGAATAGTTGTAACCAATTGAAATCCATGTATAATATTAGTTTATCCTTTTCCTAAGCTTTTCCTTTCATTTCTGTCCTTGATGTTGAATTAGTGGAAATTATAAAGGTTTGGTGTACACTGTTCCCAATATTTTACATTATAAGGAGTTAAGCAGAATTACCTCAGTGAAAGTTTACTAATGGGTTTAATTTTCAAAATGTCCACTGAAGAAGGATAATAATAAAACAAAATTGATCTAGAAGTTTCTACATTAAATGAATTATTTTTCCATTAAGTGAAAATAAGAGTAAATTGCCTTAAAATCATAAAAAGGGAACTCAAAAGAAAATTCTAAGTTCAAAAATTGTTTTCTTTGAGTACAAGTTTTCTTGGGTAATAAGTTTCACAACTTTTGGAAAATTAGTAAGTATAATTGTATTAATAGAATGGGAAAATAAGAGATAACTCAAAAATACAAAATAAAATCATTCATGACTCCAAAAGTAACAATTGATGCCAAATTCATGATCTACACATTAAAATATGCATTTGGGTGAATTTTCACTCAATTTGGAGAATATTTGATTAAAAGGTGAAGTTAGGAGAGAAAAAGTGTGTAGAACCTTTAAAATATTAAATAAATATACAAACAACTCCAACATGTAAAATTGATGGAAAATTCGTATCCAAGGCACTTAAAGTGACTTGTGGGTGAAGTTTCATCAAATCTGGAGAATCTTATGACCATTAATGATGAAGGAAAGAGAAAATAAGATTTGATTTATTTAACACATAATAAATTCTGAAAAGGAAAATGTAATTTCATATTCAGATTCCTCATTTAAAAAATAGGCTATATGTAAATTTTTATTTAATTTGGAGCATGTTTGCCCCCTCAAATGAAAAGAGAGAAAAAGGGAAATGCATATATACACTATATTCTAATAAGATTGGGAATTTGATTTATTTTTCATGCTTTAACTTTGACCTGTGCGATCATAATTGTTGGATCCATGATCCAACGACTCACATATCATCTCCTAGATCCCACTAATTGGGAAACAAGGACCAAATTATGTGGATTTAATTTTCTTGATTACTCGCCCGTTTCTTGATCAATTCACACGAAATCTTTTCTAAATGATTCCAAATAAGAAACCACACCTAATGATCCCTTATTTTTGTGTTTTCATGGAGAAATTAGGAAATCCCCAAACCTTGCTCTCCAAGCAAGTTCAGGCCACTTCCTTCTTACTTTGTTTCTCAACCTTGCCTATAAATACCAGTACCCGAGTCTTTCCCAACCCCCTTGCAACTCTTCTCACCCTCCAATTGCTCGTGAGATCGTGTTCTTGCTTGCCAATGATCGAGTTTTATTCCTAGGCTTGAGGCAGCAAGTGCTTGCTCTCTACTCCACCTCAGGTCAAATTGACTTCACCGACAGGTTTGTTGTGATCTTATCTTTCTTTTCGTACCCTTGTTTTCAATTTTGGCCGCGTGTAGAAAAATTGCCCAAAATCAGCCTAAATTGCTCAAAGCCATGGCTTGTGAGTCAAGGTAGGGTAGATCCCCTTGGTGCTTTGACCGGTCTGCCCCTCGCCATTTCCTTCTTTCCTCTTTGTTTCCTCACAAGGCTATTCTTGTCTTTTGACTTCGTTTTCCGTCCACGTTGACGTGAGACGAGTCAGCATGGACCGCTAACTTGGCACCCTATGATTGGGCCAACTCACACGGCCCACCTCTCTCTCACTCTCTCTTTGTCTCTCTGTAATGGATTTGTTGATGTGGCATTCTCTGATTGGCCAAAATGGGAAAAATCATATCTTTTTATTCCTTTTTCCAAAAATAAAAAAATGTTTTGGAATTAGAAAAATGTAAGCTTTCTAATAAAAATACTTTCGAGTTTTGGTTTTGAGTTTTGTCGAAAGGTGTTTTCTAAAAATGAATTTAGTACATAAAAGTCACCAAAAATGCACTCTAATCCTCATAACTCCAAAGTAGATAGAATTATATGTTTTCTTAATCAAGAGAACCTAATAAGATTAACAGTGATAATTTCGGAGTCTAAATCAATGTTTTGTTCAAAAATTCTAAAAGTTAGGGTTTCCTTACCTTTATTTATATATAAAACCCTAATACATGATTATACATTGAAAATAGGAAAAGTGGACTTTGGAATCAATTAAAGTAGTGATAGAGAAGTAATTGGATTTCATTAAGAAATGTATGTGCTTTCCTTACACCTAAGTTGGGAATAATTGCAAACCCTAACCTAGTTTTCCTAATGAGGATTTTATGAAACCCTAATTCCTCTTTTGTTATTTCCTTTGCTATATTTGCCTCAAAAATCAGTTTTGCTACTTATATCTTGGGTCTTGTACTCCACTGCCATGTTTCTATTACTTGATGCTTATAATTGCCACAATTCTTAGCATGTTAATTTTATTAGACTATTTAACTAGTGTAGTGGTACTTTTGTACAATCACCCATAGACAGGGCATGCATAAATTCACCCAAGGAAATGTGTTACTCTCCCCAATACAAAATATTTGAAGGTGATTGGAATGTGTTACTTTCCCTCACCTATTGGTTGAGGCTAGGTAGATGCATCAACCCTACATAGTTTAGGTAGTCAATATTAACCATGCATGCAAACTTTTACTATTTTTGTTATGGAAAGAATCTATTATTTTATGCCTCATACTTTTAACCATCTTCATATTGTGATGAAATCTTAGCCTTTATTTCCATGTTGTTTCTTATCTTTTGTCCTTGTTCATTATCTCTGACACATACCTTGTTTTCTTTCCCTTTTGTTGGGTGCTTTCCCAACCACCCAGGGTTAGATCAAGGTGTTGAACAAGGCCAAGGTGACCAAGTTCAGGAGTAGATTCAAGTTTTGATATCAAGGATGATGTTGGGTTATATGGTACAGAGTAGGCAACAAAATTTAAATTTTTATTACCACATTCCCTATAATCAGTAGATCATGTCAATAACTATAATGCATGAAGTATGGTTTATGGAATATACCTGGTCATGGAGCAAGTCCAATGACAATCCTCATCATTGTAGATGCACAACTCTAAATCCTAGTTGCACTGGGACACATCTGACTATTGCACCTCTTGGTCTACACCACATATTGCAACCACAAATGTCGTATTCTTCAGTAGCTCCTCTTGTCACATACTGTTGGTTGGTGTTGTCCTCCAAGTGGAAAACAACGGATTCCCGCCTCTATGGTAGTCCACACGGACCTCTAGAACTCCTGTTGTCCTGTTGGATCGGACAGGAAGGAGTTGTCCCTCTCGTTAGTGTACTAGTCATCAACTTGCTCTCCTACAATGAAAACACTAAGTTGTTCTCTCCTGTGGCTATCCCTCCCTAGTTGGGTAGGACTTGCCTGGGCTCTTGTGGTTACCACAACCAGAGAGGACATCATTTGTCAGAGGAACTGATTCTTAGTTGTTTGTGTTGTAGTTGTACTTTGGGAAGCCCCAGTACCCCTCTATATATAGGAGGGGTTAGGGTTAGGGTTCCCAGTCCCCAACCAATGTGGGACTAAAGCGGTAGTGGAAAAGACAAGTAGATCTTGAATTTTCACAACTTTTCTAAAACCTCACAACCTACATACAATGAAACAGTCATCTTGCCAAGTGAGACGGTCATTTTGCTAAGTGAAACGGTCATGTTGGATGTGAGACAGTCATCTCACTAAGCGAGATGTTCATTTCGTGCTTTCCCAGTCAGATATGAATTGGAAAATTATTTCCTAGTTAATGTCATACATTAATTTACTTGCACCCCAAGTATGTGTAATTGAAATGAGTTTGGGAAGCTCCAGAACTTTCATTCATCCCAACCGGGCCATCTCACACAAGCGAGATGCCCGTCTCACTCACCCAGAGGACTGTCTAGTGAGTTCGAGTCAAGCTGATCAGTTCAATAGCTTGAACCGGTAGGTTCATAGGGCAGAATTAAGCCAATTCAATTTCTAATCTACCTGACAACCCAAATAGATGTCTCAACACTTGAGACGCCCGTATGGCTGCCCAAACGACCATCTCACCCAATGAAATGGTTGTTTGGTAGTTCAGTCAGCCAATCCATAGATTATGTGAATTGAGTACCTAAACACTTTAGTACTTAATTCAATTATCATTCAAGATCAAACTCCTCTTCTAGATGTGTTCCTATGCGTGTGACCCTATAGGTCCCATATTATATTGGCAGTGAGTGTCCATAACAACTTATGAAATCACAAGCAAAGAGTGGTGCCTAGTCGCACATCATTGTTACCCAAGTAAATGAAAAAGTTGGGGAACATCTTCAACCTACAATTTATGTATGGTGTTACAATGTTTGTATAGTTCCTTTGTCACTGATGTACAAATTGAACTAGAGGCATGGAGCAATCACCCTCATTATTATTCAATCCTTTTCTTGAACCAAGAGCGGACTGTCTAAGATATATGTAAGCTCAATATCACATATTGACTCACATGCACATGGCCATGCTTTTCTCAGTCTCGCTTATCTAGAGGCCTAGGACATCACACTCCAGTAGGAGGGACAAATCCCATGTCTATCACTTACAGTCAATCCCCATGTTTCAAAGCCACCCAATCATCACCGTTATAACAACCCATGTTTCACGAATACGTTTGATGATGTCAAAGTGTACCCAACGACATGTGTTGAGTGCAGTGATTTTAGGTCTAATAAGCACAACCACCACCATCACTGTGAGATCTGATTATGACTTTCATGATGATGGCTTCCATGTGTCAGTCTCACAGTGGGTCTATCCAATACACTATTCTCTAACATGTAACTGTGTGCTTGGTTTGATATAGCCATATCATGACTCACAAGATTGCGTCATCAACCAACCCACACTCTAATCTTATGTATTATTGTTGCCCATCAACCTTCCATAATAATAACCGATTAGGGACATAATTAGAATATATATGTACTCTTAACATCTGTATGATCTTGTTTCGACAAGGCTAATACTTGAAGACATATGTCATTGAGTAATATAATTCTCTAGACATATATAATGTTACATAATCATCTCATAACTGAATTCAACAGAATAAATTGGAAGCTTGCCTTTTATTAATAATTAAATCATTTTTACAGATATGCCATTAAAATCATCACATGATTGGCTCTTTGGGCATACATAACCAACAAACTCCCACTTTAACTTAGAGCCAATCACCCATGAATCTTATTCCCAGTGACCTAACATGACCATCATGCTTCTGTTGTGAAAGTGCCTTTGTCAAGGGATCAACAACATTGCTCTCAGTTGGAACTTTGCAAATCTTCACATCTCCACGCTGCATGATTTCTCATATGAGATGGAACTGCCTTTGTATATGTTTTGAGCAGCGATTTGATCTGGGTTCCTTAGCTTGTGTAATAGCTCCATTTTTGTCACAATATAGCTCGATTGCGTCACTGATGCTAGGAACAACCCCAAGTTCTGTGATGAACTTCTTGATCCATACAACCTCATTTGTAGAACTGCTTCTTGCTTGGAACTCTTTCAGCTCACATCTCCATTGTTGAAGCAAAACACAAATCCTGATTGTGATTTGTAATCATCTTGATTAGTCTAGAAGCTTGCATTGGTGTAACCTTTTACAACCAAATATTCATCTCTGTCGTAGACCAAGAAGTGATCCTTAGTCCTTCTCAAATACTTGAGGATGTTCTTCATGGCTATCCAGTTAGCATCACCTGGATGTGACTGATATCTGCTCATCATACTCAAAGCATACAAGACGTCTAGATGGGTACACAACATTGCATACATGATAGATCAAATTCCTGAGGCATATAGAATCTCACTCATGCGTTCCCTTTCTTCACAAGAACTGGGACATTGAGCTCTAGCGATAGGGACACCATGACACACATGTAGGTTTCCTCTCTTTGAGTTCTCCATGCTGAACTGCTTCAACACCTTGTCAATGTATGTGCTCTGACTTAGTCCGAGAAGTCTTCTGGATCTATCTCTATAGATCTTTATCCCCAAGATGTAGGAAGATTCTCCCAAGTCTTTCATAGAGAATGTATTTCCAAGCCAAGTCTTTACCTTTTGTAAAGTAGGAATGTCATTTTCCATCAATAGTATGTCATCTACATACAATATGAGGAATGCCACTATGCTCCCACTAACCTTCTTGTACACACAAGGTTCATCTTCATTTTGAGCAAAGCCAAACCCTTTTATTGTCACATCAAAACAAAGATTCCAACTTCGAGATGCTTTCTTCAATCCATAGATTGACCTTTGTAGCTTACAGACTATATTGGAAAACTTTGGATCTATAAACCCCTCAGGTTGTGTCATATACACATCCTCCACAAGGCTCCCCATCAAGGAATGCAATTTTAACATCCATTTGACAAATCTCATAGTCATGATAAGCTACAATAGTAAGCATGATCCTGATGGATTTAACCATGGTCACTGGAGAAAAGGTTTTGTCATAGTCAATACCTTGAGCTTATATGAAACCCTTTGGAACCAATCTATCCTTATAGCTTTGAAATTTTGCATCCATGTCGGCCTTCTTCTTGAAGACCCACTTGCAGCCTATGGGTTTCCACCCTTCAGGTGGATCCACTAAAGTCCATACTTTGTTGGTATACATGGATTCCATCTTAGATCTCATGGCCTCAAGCCATTTCTCAGACTCTGGTCCCCTTATAGCATCTTTATAGGTAATTGGCTCATCATCTATGACCAATTCACTACCTTCCTGAGTTATAAGATATCCAAATCTCTCAGGTTCAAGGCATGTCCTATTGGATCTATGAAATCCTTGTGTTACTTGAGGAATTTGAGATTTCTCAACACATTGTGAATCTTTTGGTTCCTCTTATACATCTAATGGTTCAATGTTTTCTTGTTGGTCTCAAACCTCTTTGGGTTCTACTTTTCTCCCACTGATTCCTTTGGAAATCAAGTCCATCTCAAGGAATGTAGCATCCCTGGCAACAAATTCTTTGTGTCAAATTGGGAATAAAAGTAATATCCTCTTATTTCTTTAGGATATCCAACAAAATAACATTTACCATATCTTGGGCCAAGCTTTTTAGGAAACATTTTCTTGACATAAGCTTCGCAACCCCAAATCCTCATAAAAGACATATTGGGATGCTTCCCATTCCATATCTCATATGGTGCCTTTTGAATCAATTTAGATGGTACTCGATTTAGTGTAAATGTGGCGGTATGTAGAGCATACCCCCAGAAGGTAATTGGAAGCTCAGCTAAACTCATCATTGATCACACCATATCCAGTAATGTGTGATTTCTTCTTTCTGATACACCATTATGTTGAGGTGTTCTAGGTGGATTCCACTGGGATACAATCCCATGGGCTCTAAGAAGGTCCTCAAACTCCTAGTTTAAGTATTCTCCACCTCGATCAGAATGAAGTGCCTTAACAATTTTACCAAGTTGGTTTTGTACCTCATTCATAAACTCCTTGAACTTTTTAAGAGATTTTGACTTATGTTTCATTAAATAAGCATAGCCATACTACTGAAGTCATCAGTGAAGGTAATGAAGTACTTGAACCCACCTTTAGCATATGTTCTAAAAGGTCCACATACATCAGTATGTATGAGTCCTAATAGATCACTAGCCCTCTCATTGTTACCAGTAAAAGGGGTCTTAAGTGAAAGGGGTCTTAGCCATCTTGCCCAACAAACAAGATTCACATGTCTCTAATAATTCAAAATCAAAAGAGTCCATATAACCATCTTTATGGAGATATGCCTTGGACGACAATGCCAGAGGTATGTTTTGTTTGACTCATTGAGTTTTTGCCTTTTTCTATTCACATTATATACACCTATCTCTAGATCTATCAAGTATAGACCATAAGACATCGGGGCACTACCATAAAAGATCCCATCCTTACTAATAGAACATCTTCCATTCTTTATAAGAAATTCAAATCCTTTCTTGTCCAAACAAGATACAGAAATGATGTTCCTATTAATGGCATGTATGTAATAGCAGTTCTGTAACACTATTACAATCCCACTTGGTAGAGTTAACTCATAGGTTCCAATTGCGCTGGCCGCAACTTTTGTGCCATTTGCAACACAGAGTTCAACCTCACCTTTCTCTAATGGTCTACTTCTTTTCGGATCCTTCACATTTGAGAAAATGTGTGATCCACATCTGGTATCAAGTACCCTTGATGAAGAACTAGTGAAGTTAATATCAATAATGTATACCCCAGAAGTAGAGATCTCTATCTCTTACTTCATCTTTATGGTCTCCCTTATCCTTTTCCTTACTTTGAATGCAGAAGATTTGAACCTTAGCTTAGACACAAAATACTTTTTGGCTTTGCTTTTGTCCTTGGACTCAACTCCATCGATCACCATCACGGATTTTTCCATCTTCATTTGTGCTTCAACATTTATCAAGATGTTAAGCAACTCTGATAGTGGTCCATCCATGTTGCATAAGTGATAACATTCAATGAACCAGATATATGATTTAGGCAATGATTGTAAAATCATATCTGTGGCCAACTCTTGACCCAAAGGATATCTGAGTTTCTCACGATGCTCCATATTCCTAATCATATTAAGCACATGAGGCTCTACTGGATCTCCCTCTGTCAGTTTGCACTCAAATAACACCTTAGAGACATTATACCTTTCATGCTTATCATGTTGTTTATGCAACTCATAGTTCATATAGCCCATCATAAGGTTCTTGATGTTCACAACATCATTGGCATGCTTCAAATAAGCATCCATGTCAGTCTTAGGAGAATTTAGAGTGGATACTAGCTCTGGTATTTCAGGATCATGCACAACACTTCTCAAGGTCACTACTATAGAAATAGCTTATAATGTCACATTTAGAGGCGTCCGTTGTATACAATAAACCGACGCCTAAATCCTACAGCGTCAGTTGAGTAAACAAACTGACATCTATATGTGAAGAGTGGCCAGACACGGGTATCACTTTTAATTTCACGTCAGTTCCTTAATAAATAATCGACACCTAAAATCGACCGCCAAATCCAAATTTTCCAATGGAAAAAAATTACCTCCAAAATTTAACATACGACGTCGGTTATTGACTAATTAACCGATGACTAAAGGTTTTTGGTGAGACATAAATTGGGCACATTTTTCTCATCGGTTGTCTTTATATAACCGACGCCGACGTGTTTTCCCACGCTGTCCGTGTGAAGATTTTCACCCCTCTTTGTTGTCAGTTTCTATAGAAACTGACGACTATGGTCAGAATTCGAGAACATTTTTTTTGTCAGCCTGTGTAGATAGACGTTGGTTTTTCAAGTAGAAATCGATGACTATAATTGAGCATAAGTGTCAGTTTCTTAGAGGTAACCGACGCATATTGTTATTAGCATTGTTTTTTTTAATAACTGACGCTGATGGTAAACTTAATAGCACCCGCGGGAGCCAGACTCTTCCCCTTTCTCTGTTTCATTCCTAATTGAGGTTAGGTTCGGTGATTTCCTGCTCATCACCGCTCTTTGCTCCTCTGCTCACCACCACTCACTACTCCTCTGCTCATTGCCGCCGCTCGCTGCTCCTCTCCTCGGCACCGCCACTGCCGCTAGCTCTTCTGGTCAGCGCTAGCTCTCTTGGTCGTCCGCTCCTACTAGATCCTACTCCTCGTTGCCCACTCACCGCTGTCACCCGCTCGCCGCTGCCACCCACTCACCACCACTGCCCGCTCTCCTGCTTGCTGCTCTGGCCACCCGCTCGCTGCTCCTGGTACCCTTCTTCCTCCTCTTCTTGCTCCTTGCTCCTGCTCCTAGCCCCCTACCCTCAGGTTGCGAGCAATGGGTTGGATCTTATACATGTTTGAGTACATTAGGGTTCTAATCTACCCTTTTGTCCTATATTTGATGCTAATTGTGCATATATGCTGAGTTTGGGACTTTAGTGATGGACTTTGTCCTAAGTTTCTAATTTTGATCAACAAATTAGTATTTACTTATCTACTGATTTGTATCTACTTATATAATGATTTGTATTTACTTATCTACTGATTTGTATTTACTTCTACTAATTTGTATTTACTTATCTAATGATTTGAATTTACTTATCTATTGATTTGAATTTATATATCTACTGATTTGTATTTACTTATCTACTTATTTGTATTTACTTATCTACTGATTTGTATTTACTTATGTGTTGATTTATATTTACTTAAATACTGATTTGTATTTACTTATCTACTCATTCGTTCATCTAATGATTTTTTATTCATCACATTATTTAAAATTTAGGGCTTTGTATTTGTTCATCTACTTTTTAAAATTATTTAATCATCTACTGATTTATATTTGTTTATCAACTGAGCTGTACTTTTTTATCTATTGCTTTGTATTTGTTTATCTACTGTTTATATTTATTTATCTAATGCTTTGAGTTTACTTATTTAGATGTTGCTATTATAAATCAACCTTGGATATGAAAAAATCTTGTGCTTGCATATATTTGTGCTTCTAATCCTCATGCTTGACCTAATTCAGTAAATTTTGATGCATGTTGAAATAAGATTCAAACTTGTCCATTCTAGCATCCTAATTTGATTTGATTATGTGCTTTGAACCTTGAAACATGCGTGTTAAAGATACATTGATGTCTCAAACTTAACTCACATGTGGGTCTTCTATTTCTAAAATGATTATGTGACCTAGTATGTATGTTGATATATGAAGCTCTAGTTAGGAGCAAACCTAGTGTGTTATAGCAAACATGTATTTGTTGGCCTAGAAACCCATCCAAGATTTACTCATTAGGAGTAAATCTTGGATAGTCCCCAGTTTGAGACTCTTCTTGAACACCTAATCTCACTTAGGATGTAAGTGTATAATGTGTATTGGGTTTTCAAGAATTTTTTTTAGCATTTCCCCATTTGTTCTCTAAGTACATATGTACTTAAATCTCATGATTGTCACATTCTAATGCAACAAATATTATGCTCTTTAAATGTAATTGGGTTGACAACAACAAAGGAGTTATAGTGGATGAATTGGGTTTCACGTTAGTGAACTTTGAAAATATTGACGAGAAGGGTGAACCATTCATATTGGCATCACATGCAAAACAAGTATTTTATATCGATAATCCTACAAATGATAAATGGTCGGTTTTTCTTCATGGTAAAAGATAGTTCATTGAAGATCCTATAGATGAAGAAGAGTACTATGATAAGTATGATGACTCCAGTCCATTCTCAGTTGGGTTGCCAACACCACCAAACATTGAAGCTGGGGATCACAATGACTTGTATGTTCGCGGGGATCACAATGAAGGATTGTTAATTGATATAAGATCACAATATTAGAGGCATGCATGTTTATATTTTTTATATGCTTTATTTTTCTGAATGTGAACTTTACAATGTGAACTTTACAATGTGTATGTGGACTTTACAATGTGAATTACTTTACAATGTGAATGTGAACTTTACAATGTGAATGTGAACTTTACAATGTGAATGTGTACTTTACAATGTGAACTTTACAATGTGAATTACTTTATACAATGTGAAATTTATAATTTGAATGTGAACTTTTAGATGGCTGAGCATTCCCATGATGACCGTGCTGATGATCACCATGAGGGTGAGGACATGCCTGCGCCGCCTGACAATGTAAGTTTTAAGAATATATCCCTGAGGTTTCTATCTATATGTTCATTTATAATTATATCATGTAAGTGTGTTTTTTTTATCAAATTTTAGGTTGGTGATGTACCCCCTGAAGAAATTACAACACTTGATGAGTAGCAAAAGAAAATTGAGAAAGTGAGGGGCATCACAATGATGAACAAGTTACTACAACAAAGGGGCAATGGACTCAAATTGGCTGTGGATTTCGATCACACAGGAAATCCAGAAGGAGTGAAATGCAACTCATTTATTTCATATCTTGGGGTTCTTACTCGCAACCATTGCAGTCCTAACCTAGAATCCTGGCATGAAGTTCCTAAGGGGAAGAAAGACCAAATATGGAAGGAACTATGCATGAGTTGTTATTATTTGTAATTCTATTTGTGTATATTACTAATTTTTAGGATACTAGTTAATAGAAATTCTATTTAATTTGCAGAGCATTTTTGATATGGATGAAAAGCTGTATCGTAAATGTGTGATGCAACCCTATGTGAGGGTCCTAAGGAACTATAGGATCAATCTCACCTAAGATTACATACGCGATGCTGAGAAGAGGTTCTTGATTGATTTCTAATTCTAGACATTGATCACTATTTGACTAACTCTACACTAATAAATTTTTGTTTGTATTCTCTTTAAAAAATAAATTTAGGCAGAAGGAAGCCACAAAGAAATGGAACTACCTGGACCCCAAAGACTGGGAGGAGTTTGTTACCCAAAGAAAAATGGATGAATTCAAGGTATTAAGCGCAACTCCCAATTTAATTAATATGCATTCTTATGTATTCACCTATTCAAGATTAACCTGTAGTGTTACTAACCAAATCAATGTGCTAACTAACTAGGCTATCAACGATGATCCACAAGCAAGGTGTGCACTAAATGTGCACGACCACACAATGGGTCCAAGAGGATATGCAGGCGTTCGCCAAAGACTACAGACTGAGTCTGCTCAGCCTGCCTCTACTCAGGAGACTGCAGAGTCCTCTACTACTGCTCCCGCACCTCTGCCTCGCCATGCTATGTGGATAGCTGGGAGGCAAAACAAGAAGGGAGACATATCGAAGCCCGCAACTGCTGAGGCGGCTGCAAAAATGGTAAAAATCAACTATTAGAGAAATCGATCGATATTGATTATTGTTATGTTTACTTACTAATTTTTGTTGATGGTGATTAGCGGGAGCTGTACGAGCAGAGGAGGGAAGGCAAGTTCATCCCTCAGGGCACAAGGGATGAACTGACATTTGCTCTGGGTAACCCAGAGCATCCTGGATGTATTAGGGGGTAGGCGCTGGTGTGGGCATCAAAGCATTCTTTGGGCCATCCCAACGCAAACCTGTCCCAAAAGTGGGACTTTCACAAGCTGAGATAACCTATTCTTATTTTAGAATGTTATTGCAAAAGGGGATTCAATAATCAGAAGCTAGCATTTCTTTTATCCATGTATAGGTAGATGCATTCATTGATATGAGAGTCGAGGAAGCACTTGATAAGATGGGTTGAAGCCATGCCGACTAAAAAGCCAAGAATATATCATTGTAGAGGCGTCGGCTTACCCACCCCTTAAAGGGTGCATGTTTCATGGGTATCTAGTACCATATGGTGTGGTTCGTGTGAGCCCGATACATGTACTCCCCGAATGGAGGGATCTTGCACTGCCTCACACACACCCAGATGCTGAAACACTTGGTGAGGTAGTAGGCGGAGTGATACTAAAGAAAATGTCCTCTATACTAATATTATATGATAAATTTCCATTACGTTAATTTGTTAGTGTGTATATATGAGTCAATTGATCTGAAAATTATAGATAAAGAACAAAAAGATGAGACCCGCTACATCTCAGCCTCCACCTCCATGACTACCAAGTTGGCTTCCAATGGACCTACACGCCTCGATAGGTCCTAATTGTAGGGGTGTGGCAGTATGGATCGACAAACATGATCCAAATTGCCCTATAAATATTACTATTCCAGAGGACGTTGCAGGTAAATCATACGATAACAATCAATTTATACAAGTTTAGCATACATATTAATTCATATGTATTAATGCATATGTATTAATGCAGGTCAATCATTCAAAAATAAGATATTTATACAAAATGTTTTGGAGTTGTTTCATTATGGTTGGCTAAACACATCTATGATAGAGCTGTGGATATGGTGAGATCTTGTTTATACATCCATATACCTTGTTTTATATACGCTGATCTGGTTTCTTATATATTAATGCATACATAATACATGTTTTGCAGCCACTTACACACGATATGTACAGATTTTGGGTTTTCCCATGTGGGATTTTTGGTTCCATCTTTGATTAGTCTTGTAGATGCAGACCCTTCTTCAGTTACTTCATACTGTTGTGATGCTTTTCAATATTTTGGTAAAAATAATAAGATAGTGATAATAGCTCCATTCAATGTCGAGTAAGTTTACTTTGCTTATAATTTGGACTTAAGCAAATTAAATTTTTATTGTGGATTTTGAGTTATTAATTTTCTACTTTCTTACCTGTAGTGGTAAACATTGGGAGTTACTAGTTATTGTCCCCAAGACGTTCACTATCTATTATCTAGATCCTACGGGGAATGAGTTGAATACATTATATGGACATGCAATTAAAAGGCCATTATTCTCATGAGAAATATTTCATATTTTTATATCTGTTAACATCTGTTACTACATTACTATTTAATTATGCAATTTAATGTGTTACATTAACATATGTAGGGCTTTACAAGAGTACAAAAAAGTTAGAGGAAAGGTCCCCAGGAAAAAGAATCGGTCACTAATTTGGGAGAATGTGAAAGTAATTTCCTGACTCCAATGTATATATTATTTATGTGAACTGTGCTTATTTGTATTTTTGAATATTTTGTATGTTTCAATTTACAATGTGCTACACGAGACAACGGCTGGGCATGTGCCTACTATGTGATGCGATTTATGGACCTAATCATCAAACATGCTGTAATGGAAATCGATACGATACAACATGTATTATACATAGTCTCATTAGATAATATGAAATATATCAATCTTATTATATATTATTAATTATATATATACGTCATTCTCTTTGCATGTCTTTAAAACTGCTGACTTCAACATAGGTGGAAAGCTATTAGATGTACATACTCCCTATATGAGAGAGGTATTAGATGTTGTAAGAGACTAATGGGCAAAAGCCCTACAAAGAGTGGGAATTTTTAAATATAATTTTATTGACAATGATGACAATGATGACGATGATGAATAAAGAATAAATTTTTTCTCATAATTATTTTTGTGTGAATGTGAATGACTTTTTATGAATTTTCATATGTGTGAATGTGAATGTGAATGACTTTTTCTAATCAATACATGAATGTTTCCACATGTGTCTGAATGTGAAAAAGATGAAATGAATGGAACTGAATGTGTATGTAAATAACTTTGCAGGTTTCTACATGTATTTAATCAATACATGTGTCTGAATGTGAATAACTTTGTAGGTTTGTGGCCTGCTGTATGGTTGATATCAATGGATGTTGTAAACTTGCAGTTCAGAACTGAACTGTAGGTTCTGCATCCTGCTAACCAGCCATACAGCAGGCCTGTAAACTGATAAGAAAAAAAACAAATAGGCGTCGGTTGTTTATAAAAAACCGAGACCAAAAACATACGGTGTCAGTTATTAGCAAAAAACTGACGTCTTTATCCCGTCCTGGTGTCAGTTTTCGGTAAAAACCGACGCCTATTACCACGACCGTGTTGGCCAGCACGGCCATGCTGACAGTGATATGGCGTCGATTATTTGCATAAAATCGACGACTTTATCAAGATATGGTGTCAGTTATATACAAGAACCGACGCCGATAGTGCCCTTGCTGGCGCTTTATTGATGGCGTGAAGGATAACGGTGTCGGTTCTTTTAATAACTGACGTCTTTAACCATTCTATAGTGTCAGTTTTCTTAAATAACCGAAGCCTATAGTCCCTTTGCTGGCTTGTTTTCAGTGGCAGGAAGCATTTTGGCGTCGGTTAGGGAACCGACGCCGAAGGGGTCCACCTTTAGTGGTGCCCACTTGGGTGTCGCTTGGAAATCGACACTAAAGGCCTTAATTAACCGACGCTAAAGGCTTGTTCTATAGTAGTGGGTGCTGAACCAGTTATGGAAATAAATCTAATTTAAGTTGTCATAACGTGATGGTTTTTTTGCCATTTGATTCTACAAGAGATAAAATTTTCATTTGTTAAAAGCCCTTTTGATTTGATCTGATTTTAAATTTTGACGATATAATTAGGTCTTCAATTATTATTTCTCCCACTATTTTGTTCAAATTGATATCCCTCAATATCAATTCAGAATATTACAACGTACAATATTATGGGCCAGATCCAAAATGATTCAATTGTGGACCAATCAACACTGCAAACACAGTCAACCATCAAGGATGACAACTCATGTGAATTGCATCATATGCAATTCTGGATAGATGATATGCACAACCTCTTGCCATTATCATCTGCATGCCTCTAGGCTCAGACGCTCTGAGAATCACCAGTCAAGCCTGACCTAAAAGCTGACACGATAATAATGCACCCCACAGAGGCAGAACCTACATCATTATCATCACACTTCCACGAGATAGATGGCACACCCCACTGAGGCAGAACCTACACTTAGTCGATCAAGATTTTCATGTATGTCTCTTTTGGAAAACATCCAAGACTTGATATTTTAATTGAGGGAGTTTGATAAGTATATACCTATACTTTATCCAATTGCCACAAATATAGTACATATCATATACATGCTATATCCCAAAATGAAAACCTGCAATAAACAAAAGTGATGGTTATGTCTAGTCATAATGTAATCCCTTGGAGCCAAAAGGGATTACATCATCTAGGTCTACACCACATGCATAAACATGTTGTTGATGAGATATGTGCTTGCTAATCTTGGTTGATCGGTTCAAACTTTGAACCGATGGGCTTGCCACCTAGCCGTTTGTTAGGTTGTCTCATCGGTCATTGGGTCCTTCTGTCCACCATCAGATGGCTCTTCTAGTTGATCGGTCGGGCCCACCAGGTGATCGGTCCATCTTGTCCACCATGTCCTCCAAGGTCCTTCATCTTCATCATAATAGGAAAGTAAACTATCCTAATTTTACATGATTATAGGGAAACATCGAGTTACATTCAAGGGGAGCAAAGGTAGAAGATAATTAACTTTACACTGGGAAGATGACATGGAGGATCGGTAGGTAGACCGAGATAAATGGATAAATCAACCACATACAACTATGCACAAATAGTGGTTATTGTCCATAACCATGCTACACATCCACCATCAAAACCATTTTAGAGCGATATGTGTAAATTGTATACATATGTGTATATATATGTGTGTATATATATATATATATGTATATATATATATATATATATATATATATATATATATACATAAAGTTTGGGACTACCGTGGTGTTTGAATTTAATAAGATATTATTCGCATCGCATGCAATAATAGAACGACAAAATCAAAATCTGATCATATCGATTATCCCGTAATATAGTAAATTGACGTTGGCTCTGATACCACTGTTGGTTTATATGGTACACAACAAGCAACAAAATTTAAAATTTTATTATCATATTCTCCATAATCAGTAGACAACTTCAATAACTATAGTGCTGGAAGGATGGTTTATGGGATATACCTGGTCCTGCAGCAAGTCCAGAGACAATCCTTGTCGTGGTAGATGTGCAACTCTGAATCCTATTTGCACTGAGACACATCTGACTTCTGCGTCTCCTAGTCTACACCACGTACTGTAGCCATGAACATTGTCTTCTTCAGCAGCTCCTCTTGTTACATACTGCTGGTTGACGTTGTCCTCCAAGTGGCAAATAACAACTTCCCACCTCTATGGTAGTCCACACGAACTACCTATAACTCCTGTCATCCTTCTGGACCAGACATGAAGGAGTTGTCCCTCCCGTCAGTGCAATAGTCACCGACTTTCTCTCCCACAATGACAACTCTCATTTGTTCTCTCCCGTGGCAATCCCTCGCTAGTCATGTAGGACTTGCTTGGGCTCTCGTGGTTACCACAACCAGAGAGGACAATTGTTGTTAGAGGAACTAATTCTCAGTTGTTTGTGTTGTAACTGTACTTTGGGAAGCCCCCAATACCCCTCTATATATATGAGGGGCTAGGGTTAGTGTTCCCAGTCCCCAACCAATGCGGGACCAAAGAGGGAGTGGAAAGGACAAGTAGATCTTAAATTTTCACAACTTTTCTGAAAGTCTCACAACCTATGTGCGACAAAACGATCGTATTGCTAAGTGAGATGGTTGTCTCGCATGTGAGACGGTCGTTTCGCTAAGAGAAATGGTCATCTGGTATCTCACTAAGTGAGATGATCATTTCGTGCTTTCCCAGTCACTTATGAATTGACTAATCATTTCCTAATTAATGTCATGCATTAATTTACTTGCACCCTAAGTATGTACAATTGAAATGCGTTTGGAAAATCCCCAGAACTTTTGTTTGTCCCAATTGGGCAGTCTCACACAAGTGAGATGCCCATGTTACTCACCCAGATGACCGTTTGGTGAGTTTGAGTTGATCCGATCAGTTCATTAGCTTGAACCGGTCAGTTCATAGGGAAGAACTAAGTCAATCCAATTTTTTATCTATCTGACATCCCAAATGGCCGTCTCAACACTTGAGATGCCCGTCTATCTGCCCAAATGACCATATCACCCAATGACATGGTTGTTTGGCAGTTCAGTCAGTTGATCCGTCGATCTGTTGTGTGAATCGAGTACCTAAACACTTTAGTACTTAATTCATTATCATTCAAGACCAAACTCCTCGTCTAGATGAGTTCCTATGTGTGTGACCCTATAGGTCCCATATAACATTGGAAGTGAGTGTCCATAATAACTTATGACATCACAAGCAAAGAGTGGTTCCTAGTCGTACATCATTTCTACGCAAGTAAATGGAAAAGTTGGGGAACAACTTCAACCTACAACATGTGTATGGTGTTACAATGTTTGTATAGTTCCTTTGTCACTTATGTCCAGATTGAACTAGAGGCATGGAGCAGTCACCCTCATTATTATTCAATCCTTTTCTTGAACCAAGAGCAGACTGTATGAGATATATGTAAGCCATATATCACATATTGACCCACATGCACATGGCCATACTTTTCTCAGTCTCGCTTACCAAGAGGCCTATGATACTCCAGTAGGAGGGATAAATCCCGTGCCTATCACTCACAATCAATCCCCATGTATCAAAGCCACCCAATCATCACCGTTATAACAACCCATGTTTCAGGACTATGTTTGATGATGTCAAAGTGTACCCAATGACATGTGTTGAGTGCAATGATTTCAGGTCTAAGAACCACAACCACCACCATCACTGTGAGATCTGATTATGACTTCCATGATGATGGCTTCCATGTGTCACTCTCCTGGTGGGTCTGTCCGATACACTGTTGTCTAACATGTATCTGTGTGCTTGGTTTGATATAGCCATATCATGACTCACAATATTGCATCATCAACCAGCCCACACTCTCATCTTATGTATTATTGTTGTCCATCAACCTTCCACAATAATAACCAATCAGGGACATAATGAGAATATATATGTACTCTTAACATTCGTATGATCTCAGTTTGACAAGGCTAATACTTGAAGACATACACCATTGAGTAATACAATTCTCTATACATTTATAATGTTACATCATTATCTGATAATTGAATTAAATAGAATAAATTGGAAGCTTGCATTTTATTAATAATCAAATCATTTTTATGTGATATGCCATTAAAATCATCACATGATTGGCTGTCTGGGCATACATAACCAACATATGACTAGGTTTCTTATTGCTAGATCCTATAGTTTCTTTCCAACTTTTCCTTTTCAAAGAAACTCATGTAGGGAAGTGAGTTAAAAAAGCAATGTAATAAGTTAGTTTCTTTATGCTTCTATTAACATTTTTCATGTATCTAAAACATGCTAAATTACTTGGATTATTATACATGCATTCCACCATGTCTATTATTTTTGAAAAAATGTGGATTTTTTTATTTCCTTTAAATTTTATTAAGGAGGTGATCTCGCCTCTTTACAATAGTCATCCTCTTCAACATTCTACCTCTGTTCGTTGAACTAGAGCAGACTGTCTGTGATATATGTAAGCTTAATATCATATATTATCTCACATGTGCATGGCCTTACATTTCTTAGTCTCACTAATCAAGTGGTCAGGATATCATACTCTTGTAGGAGGGACAAATCACATCTACATCACTCACAATCATCTTCATGTGTCACACTGTATCCAATCATCACCTTATGGCAACCCTTATTCAATGTCACGGTGGATGATGTCAAAGTACACCAAATGACATATGATGTGTGCAGTTACTTCAGGTCTAAGAACCAGATCACCACCAACACTATGAGAGATGATTCTAACTACCATGCAATGGTTTCCAAGTGTCACTCTGAAGGTGGGTCTGACCGATACACTGTTCTCTAACAAGTATATATGTGCTTGGTTTGATTTCACATATCATGACTGATGCGATTCTGTCATCAACTAAGACAGACTCTAGTCTTTTGTGTTATTTTGTCTATCAGCCTTCCATAACAAAATCTGACTGGGGACATAGCAAGAATTTATATACTCTTGACATTGATATGATCTCATTGTTCAGATCATCAACCTGAAGACATATGTCATTGAGTAATATCATTCTTCAGACATTTATTATGTTACATCATTATCTCATAACTGAATAAAATAGAATAAATTGTAAGATTGCCTTTATTATTAATCAAATCATTTACAAGTTATATTATTATAATCATCATATGATTGGCTCTCTAGGCATACATACCAATAGACTCCCACTAGCACTTAGAGCCAATCACCCATGAACTTAATTCCAAGTGATCTAACATGACCATCATGCCTTTGCTGTGAAAGTGCTTTTGTCAAGGGATCAACTACATTGTTCTCGGTTGGTACTCTGCAAATCTCACATCTCCTCATAGTACAATATCTCGTATGAGATGAAATCACTTTTTTAAATGCTTGGAATGATGATGAGATATGGATTCCTTAGCTTGTGCAATAGCCCCATTGTTGACACAATATATCTCAATTACATCGTTGATGCTTGGAACCACCCCAAGTTCTAAGATGAACTTCTTGATCCATACAACCTCCTTTGCTGCATTTGATGCAGCAATATACTTGGACTCTGTTGTAGAATCCAAAACTATCTCTTGCTTAGAACTCTTCCAACTCACAACTCTGTTATTGAAGCAAAACACAAATTCTGATTGCAATCGATAATCATCTTTTTCAGTTTGGAAGTTTTCATTGGTGTAACACTTTACCACCAACTCTTTCTCTCCGCCATAGACTAAGAACTGATCCTTAGTTCTTCTCAAGTACTTGAGGATGTTCTTCATGGTTTTCCAGTGAGAATCACCTGAATTTGACTTATATCTGCTCCTCACTCAAGGAATATGAGACATTGTGATGAGTACATAACATTGTGTACATGATGGATCCAATTACAGATGCATATGGAGTCTTACTCATGCATTCCCTTTCTTCACAAGAACTGGGGCTTTGAGCTCTAGAGATGGAAACTCCATGAGATATGGACATGCTTCCTATCTTAGAGTCCTCCATTTTGACCCGCTTCAACACTTTTTTAATGTATGCGCTCTTACTTGGTCCAAGAAGACTTCTAGATCTATCTCTATAGATCATGATTCCTAAAATGTAGGATGCTTCGGCTAAGTCCTTCATTGAGAATGTATTTCCAAGTTAGATCTTTACTATATGTAAAGTTGGGATGTCATTCCCCATCAATAGTATGTCATCTACATTTAATATGAGGAATATAATCATGCTCGCACTAACCTTCTTGTATACACAAGGTTCATCTTCATTTTGACTAAACCCGAACTCTTTGCCTATTTTGTCAAATTGAAGATTCCAGCTCTGAGATTCTTGCTTCAATCCATAGATAGACCTTTGTAGCTTACAAACTTTATTTGCATCCTTTGGATTTATAAAACCCTCAGGTTGTGTCATGCACACATCCTCGAGAAGATTCCCATTAAGGAATGTGGTTTTAACATCGTTCTACCAAATCTCATAGTCATGATAAGTTGCAATAGCAAGCATGATCCTGATGGACTTAACCATGGAAACTGGAGAAAAAGTTTCATCATAGTCAACACCTTGAACTTGTCTGAAACCCTTTGCAACCAATCAGACCTTTTAGGTTTGTACTTTACCATACATGTTGGCTTTCTTCTTAAAGATCCATTTGTACCCTATGGGTTTTACCCCTTCATGTGGATCCATCAAGGTCCATGCCTTGTTGGTGTACATGGATTCCATCTCAGATGTCATGGCCTCAAGCCATTTATTAGACATTGATCTCTTAGTATCTTCTAGATAGGTTGTTGATTCATCATCTATGACCAATTCTATGCCTTATTGAGTCACAAGATAACCATATCTTTTAGGTTCAAGGTGTGTCCTACTAGATCTACAAGGTTCTTGTGTTACCTAAGGAATTTGAGATTCCACAATGACTTTTGCTTCTCTTTGTTCCTCTTGTACATCTACTAGTTCAATGTTTTCTTGTTGGTATCAAACCTCTTTGAGTTATACTTTCCTCCCACTATTTCCTTTGGAAATAAATTTCTTTTCCAGGAATGCAACATCTCTTGCACCAAAGACTTTGTTTTCAGATAGGGAATAAAAGTAATATCCTCTGGTTTCCTTAGGATATCCAACAATATAACATCTATCAAATTTGGGTCCAAGATTTTTGAGAAACTTCTTTCCCACATAAGCTTCACAACCCCAAATCTTCATAAAGGACACATTGGGACGCTTCAGATACCATATCTCATATAGTTTTTCTAATTGATTTAGATGGTACTTAATTTAAAGTAAATGTGGCGGGTTCAAGAGCAAAACCCCAAAAGGTAGTTGGAAGCTCAACAAAACTCATCATTGATGGCACCATATCTAGTAATGTACGACTCCTTCTTTTTGATACACCATTATGTTGAGGTGTTCCAGGTAGAGTCCATTGTGATACAATACCACAATCTCACAGAAGGTCCTCAAACTCTATGGCTTAAGTATTCTCCACCCTGATCAGAACGAAGTGCCTTAATACTTTTTCCAAGTTGGTTATGTACTTCATTCATAAACTCCTTGAACTTTTCAAGAGTTTTTGACTTATGTTTCATCAGGTAAACATAATCATGCCTACAGAAGTCAACATTGGAGGTAATGAAGTACTAAGAAGTTGTTCTAGAAGGGCCACATACATCAGTATGTATGACTCCAAATAAATCACTATCCCTCTCATTGTTACCAATGAAAGGGTTCTTAGTCATCTTTCCCAACAAACAAGATTCACATGTCTCTATTGATTCAAAATCAAAAGAGTGTAGATAACCATCTTTATGGAGTCTAAATATGCGATTCTCATTTATGTGCCCTAGAGACAATGCCAAAGATATATTTTGTTTGAGTTCTTGAGTTTTAATATTTTGGTATTTATGCTATAAATATTTGTCTTCAGATCTAGCAAATAAAAACCAAAAGATATTGGGCACTGCCATAAAAGATCCCATCTTTAAATAGAACATTGATCATTCTTAATATGAAATTCATATTCATCCTTGCCTTACAAGATATAGAAATGATATTTCTATTTATGGCAGGCACATAATAGCAGTTCATTAACTCTATTACAAGCCTTGTGGGCAGAGAGAAATTATAGGTTCCAACTAAGCGACAACAACTCTTGAACCATTTGCAACTCACACTTTGACCTCGCCCTTTCTTAAAAGCCTACTTATTTTTAGATCCTACATATTTGAGAATATGTGAGATCCTCATCCGATATCTAGTACCCAAGATGAAAATGTAGATAAGTTTATATGAATAACATATATACTTGAAGTGGAGATCTCTATCCCCATCTTCTTCTTCCTAAATGTCTTCAAGTACAAAGGACATATTCCTCCAAGTATTTTTCTTTCTCTTTATATTGAATGTTGAAGATCTAGATATATGATTAGCCTCAAAACTCTTCATGGCCTTGCTATCATCCCTAGACTCCACTCCACTGGTCATCACAGATTTTTCCTTCTTCATTCTTGCTTTGGCATTAATCAGCATGCCAAGCAAAGATGACAATGGTCTGGCCATATTATTCAAGTGGAAACACTCGATAAAGTGGCTATATGATTCAAGAAATGATTGCAAAATCATGTCTGTGACCAACTCTTAGCTCAAAGAGAATCCTAGTTCTTCTAGATGTTCTAAGTGTCCAATCATATTGAGCACATGGGTACTAGATATCCCTCTGTCATCTAACACTCAAAGAGCACCTTCGAATTGTGCCTTTCTTGCTCTACATGATTATGGTTCACGTTCTTAAGATGTGTTACTATCTCAAGAATCCCCATATCTTCACACTGATCATGCAACTCATAGTTCATGCAACTTAGCATAAGGTGCTTTATGTCTAGAGCATCATTGGAATGCTTCCAGTAAGCATCCACCTCAACCCTAGGTCCATCAGGAGGAGGTATTCCTGGCACCGGTGTATCTAGGATATAGGGCTTATGCTCAACATTAAGAACCCTTCTCAAAGTTCAAAACAGTCATGTAAATTTGTCCCATTAAGTTTGTCCTTCCTGAGAACTAATTGCAAAAATGATTTGATTGTCATTTGATTCTATAAGAGAAAAATTGCATTTTGTCAAAACACTTTTGATTTAATTTGATTTTAATAATATTTGACAATGTTTAATTAGCCCTTTAATTAATTATCACTCCTACTATTTTATTCAAATGGATAGCACTCAGATATTAGTTTGGAAGATTGCAACATACAACCTTCTAGTGATCCAAGATCCAAAATAATTCAGTTATTACCCAACCAACGCCAGCGTACATAATCAATTATTAAGGTAGGAAACCTTTTCCAATTGCATCTTATGAAATTCTTGGATAAAATATATACAAAACTTTTTCCCATAGTCATCTGCATGCATCTAGGTCCTTAATATCATTAAGGACACCTAGTTAAGCCTGACCCAAAACCCAACACGATAGTCATGCACCCTGCTTGGAAAGCCCACATAACTACCATCACAATTCCACAAGATAGACAACACACCATGCTTGGTGTTCCCACGCACAATCAATCAAGCTTTTCATGTGTTTTGCGAATGAAAATCATCTTAGACTTAATATGTTATTGAGGGAGTTTGTATATATAAATACATATACATATCCAATCACCACATACTTATAGTATGTATCGTATGCATGCTATATCCCACAAATGAAAACATGCAACATAAGCGATGGTTATGGCCATTGTAATGTAACTCATTAGAGACATACGGAATTACCACCACCTAGGGTATACATCTCATGCAGAAACCTGTTGTTGTTGATGATCTATGCTTTCCAATCTGGGTTGATGGGTCCAACCATTGAACCGATCAGCTCACCTCCTAGACGATTACTTGGTTGTCTCTGCGGTCGTATCATCTCAGGTCCACCATCTTATGGATTCTCCAGTTGATTAGTTATCCCTCCAGCCGATCGGTTCGGCTCCTCCTGTCGTCAATCCTCCATGGTCCTCTAGCTAGTCGGGCGGCTCCTCTTCTTCATCATAACAACAAAAAAATCCTAATGCTATCACATATTACATGATAATAGAGAAATCTTAAGTTACATTTGAGGGGATCATAGGTAGGAAAGAATAATACTTTTACAATTGGGAGATAAGGTAGAGGCTTAGTATGCAAACTGAGATGAAATAGGAACAAATAAACACAACCACCATGCATAGATATTTAGGCTTATTGTCCATAACCACACTACACAACCACCATCAAAGATAACTTTTAGGGCGATGCATGTAAATTTCATACACACACACACATATATATACATACATACATACATATATTAGTTTGGAATTGTAAGTGGTATTTAATCATATATGCACCTTAATCACTTTAAGTATTCTCATCACAAGCAATAAATAAATGAAAAATTAAAGTCTGATAATATCGACTATCCCAAAACATAGTAAATTGACGTGGCTTGGATACCACCGTAAGGAAATATGGCCGAAGAGTAGGAAGAGGATATAAAAATTTAACTACCATATTCCCCTTATAATAATAGATCGTGTCAACAACTATATAATGGAAAGGATAAACTTTTTTTCTGGTCCTAGAGAAAGTCCATCAACAATCTCCTCATCGTAGTATGCTCCTTTGTTCAAGTCGCAATCAAACAACGTTCACAGTAGCTCCTGGTTGATCACTGCAGATGGCAGGCTGATGTTGTCCTCCTAGGGGAAAAGCTCCTTGACTCTATATTAGTTCACACAGACCACATGGAACTCATGTCATTCTAGAAGAACAAACATGAAGTAGTTGCCCCTCCAAATTGGTGTACTAGCGCCAACTTGCTCTCCCACAATTGTTCTCCCTTGCTATCCCTCCCTTTATCGGGTAGGAATTGATTGGGTTCTTGATTCATCCCTATTTTAGGGCTTCATATTATGTTATTTTGTATTTCAATCACACCTATACCTGTTATATTACATATTATTTCCCCTAATATGCATATTTGTGTAAAATGCACTAATGGACATTATTTGCTTGTTTTTTAGGCATTTGGACCAGGCTTGATGGAAGAGAGAGAGGAGTGATCCTATGATTTATCTATATTTGGAGAGACCCAAAGTGAATCCCAATGCTCCCTCAACCTACCCATAGTGGCCAAAGATCCATTAAAGCAAAGATGTCCAAGAAAATCCAAAGAACAAAGTCAAAGTGCTGATTCAGAACCCGACATGGCCGTGGTACCATAGAACGGTCGTGCTAGGTCACTTACAGAGACATCCTCAATTGAAGCTGGAATCACCAAGGTCGTGCCACCCAAAATGATCGTGGTGAACTAACCCAGAACGGTCATGCTATATTAGAGGCAGAACGACCTCAACATTGTGAGCCACCATGGCTGTGGTGAGCACCACGACCTTGCCACCCTTACTCCACCACGACCATGTTGATTACCATGACTGTGCCAACCTCAGTACAAAATTGAAAATCAACCTGTGATTTTGAAATTTTAGTTGACACGACCCATGGTGACCACCACAACCATGTTCACCCCTACCCACCACGACCGTTCTACTCACAAAACCCGCTACTTTTTCTACTATTTTTCCCATACTACCCCCACTTGACCTAGTGCTTCCCCCAAACCTATATATACCTAGGTGGTGGCTCTAGCACGAGTTTGGCCACCCCTATCTCACTCCTACCACTCCATTTTCACCGCCTTTCCATTCAACTTCATTTCCACCTCCATTTCACTCCATTTCACCATTTCCACCACCAAAACCCTAGTTTCTTCTTGTTTCCACGCATTTCCATCATCATTCCATGCCCTTGCACCTTGGAGGAGAGAGGAGGATGTCTTGCAGCAGATGAGGATGGGACTACTCCATATACACCTAGCTCCATGGCTTCTTCTATCTCTTTCTCCTTTCATTTTGTATTTTCCATTTCCATGAGTAGCTAGGTCCCTTTTGGTGGGCTGTTTGGGGTGTAAAATGTTACTTTGAGATCATGTTGGGGGAAAATGATATGTAAACTTTGTAATTCCATTTGTTAATGATTATGTTCTATTTCTATCTCATTCTACATGAATTTCTTATTGGTTTGTGTGTGAAATCACCTAGGAATTTAGGGAAATTGCTTATATATGTGAATTTTGGGATTTTCCCCTAGGTCCAATTCTTGGATCCCTAGGTTGCCTCCCATCTTCCTACATCCTAATAGATCTCCCTAAACCTAACTGGGTGATCTAAGTAGTTAGATTAGATAATTCTAGTGCAATTAGCATGGAGCCTTCTCAAGGCTAGAATGTGGGGGAATTGGGGTCCAAAAACCTAATTTCATCTCCCCATTACTACCCTCGGCCCCTAATTGCCCTAGGAATTTCTAATCTAGAAACCTAAACTTGATTAGATTCTAATTGAATTGAACCTAATCCCTAACCCAGTTGAGCCTCACAAGGGTAGTAGGGAGTGTTAGGGACTAGTTCCCCTATACACAACCTAGCGTATCCATGGCCAGTTAGTATATTAGGTTAATTCATTAGACTCTAACGTGTTGTTTGGTTTGGATAATATAAATGGAATCATAATGCTTATATATCACCCCAACTTAAGTGATAAGTGCATTCCCTAAACAGCCCGCACCTTCCTTAATTGCTGTAAAACCCTAGTTTTCATCTTTCTTAGCTAGTGTTAGCTTAGTTAGCTCTTTTCTTGCTTAGTTAGCTTCTTGCCCTATTTTTATCTTGTCCTTGCTAGTTTAGCTCTTTACTTGCACTTGTGCTTTTCTTTTGCTTGCCTTAGTGTAAATTGCCTTTTCATATCTAGCTTAGTCTTTTCCTTCTTACCTACTCTTAATCTAATCTAGGGTTAACTTGGATCCCATTCTTGCCTTTAATTGCTTTCTTATTGAAATTAGTATAATCAATAAAAAACAACTTTTAAACCCTTAACCCTAGTCTCCGCAGTAGGAGCCTAGCCAAACTGACCTAGCTCTAGTGCCCCCTTTTATCCCTGTGGATCGGCCCTATACTTACCACCCTCATATACTACGACATGACCCTGTGCGCTTGTGGGTATAGTTGTTTTAGTAGAAGTAGGTGTGTTAGTTAGGTCTTTATAAATATTGAAAGTTTAATCCACCTGTGTGTTCAAGTCTCGTGGACTACATCTAGTCACCCCTTGTTGTCTAGCGTGTACATCACTGGCTTGGCTCACCAAGATTTCTGGCACCGTTGCCGGGGAGAAAGGCACTCGGCCTAGCTAGTTAGTTTTACTTTGACTTTTCCTACTGCCCTCATCATTGCTATTCTTTATTCATTATTCTTTGCATTCTTTGTGTATATTGGTTTACTAACTTGCTTTCTTTTGTTTAGTTGTGCTTTGTACATGTGATAAGCCATTCAAGAGGAAACAATATGGAAGGCCAAAATGCACCCCATAAGTCTCTTCCAGACTACTTCATGCTTAGCAACTATAAATCACCAATTGCTAGAAGGGTTGATCAAATGCCAGGGGAGCAATTCTCTATTCCTCCAGGTCTTCTTGGGCTCCTACCCATCTTCTACGGCTCAGAGAGTGAGAACCCCTACAAGCACTTAGACTCATTTCTTAAAGTATGCTCCACATTCAGGACGCTGACGACTAGTGATGATACAATCTGGTTGACCTTGTTTTTTTTTCTCCCTCAAAGATAGAGACAAAGATTGGTATGACTCAAGAAGGGACATCATGAGTTGGGAAACAATGAAGAATGCCTTCTTGAGATAATTCTACTCTATAGCAAGGTTAATACAAATACGGCGCGCCATGCCAAGTTTTAGTCAAATTGCCAATGAATAGTTTCATAATGCATGAGAGAGATTTAAGAAACTTTTAAGAGAGTGCCCGCACCATGAGATCCCTTTATAGCAGCTAGTTCAATCATTCTACTCAGATTTGTCTCTAAAGGACCAATAGACAAGGGATTCCTCTTGTAGAGGAGTTTTCATGGCTAGACCACCTGAGGAGATATGGCCTTTGTTTGAGAAGTTGGCTGAAGGATCAAGAATTTGAGTTTCTAGCATGATTAATGATGGGGATTATGTCTTTGTTTTGACACCTCCTACTCATAATGACTCAAGCTCGTAAGTGATGAAGATTTTTGGTGACATGGTAAGATCAATGAAGAACTAGGTGATAAATGTTCCTTACCACCCGGTCAACTCTATTGAGTTCTATAGTGAGGAAAAGAAGACACCTCACTCCTATAGCTATCAAGAGCCACAAAGTCCAAAATATAGCTCAAGGTTTGAGGAAGAGGTTCTCTCTAGATTGAAAATATTTGATGATGTTCAAAAAGATGTTGCAAGGCTAGAAAAGAAAGTAGAGCAGCTACCTTCCATAATTGCTCTCCAAGAAGAAAAGTTGTCTTCAAAGCCCATCATGAGCTACCATGAAGCAAGTAGACCCATGCCCTCTTCTCAAGTTTTCTACAATCCACCTCCCATGCAAGTACAACCCATATGCCATTTTCAAGGTGATCCCAAGCCTTATACTCCACATCCCCCTCCATCACCACCATTTTCCCAACAATTCACCTTCCAACCTCAATTTCCCCCTCCACCTCAATTTCAAACCCAAGTGTCACCTCCACCTCCTCCACATCCACAACTAGCTCCTGCTCTCCACCAAGAGAAAGGAAGTGTTGTGACAGTTCTAAGGAGTGGGAAATCTCTTGAGCAGCCCACAAGTCAAAGAAAGGTTGACAAAGCAAAGCAAAGGCAACCAAGTGGTGATACTGTAATTGAGATTGCCAAAGATGATTTAGTGACACATCCTGTTGATTTTGGGACACCATGTGCTCCAAGTTGTAGTCCAGTTGCAAGCCCTACCATCCCTAGTGTTCCGCCTCACATTAATGCAAGTAAGACAAAAGATAATGATCCTCCATTCACTGAAGCACCGGATGAGCCACCAGAAATAAGGAGAAGGAAAAAGCACAATGTGGATATTCTTGAGGTGTTTCACCAAGTGAAGGTGAACATCCCACTCTTGGATTCTATCAAGCAAATTCCATCATATGCTAAGTTCCTCAAGAACCTATGCAATGTGAAGAGAAGGTCAACAGGGAGGATACCAAAGAAAGTGAAGTTGGCTGAAGAAGTGAGCTCCATCATACAACATTCACTTCCCATGAAGAGAAAAGACCCATGAACCCCACTAATACCTGGTTATATAGGGGGGACATCACAAAGACAAGTCCTTACTTGATTTGGGATCTAATGTGAATTTGATGCCATACAATGTTTATGTTGAGCTGGGATTGGGCAAGTTGAAGCTGACACATTGCTCTCTCTAATTGACAGATAGATCCATAAAAGTGCCTAGGGGTATATTGGATGATGTCTTGGTGATGATAGATAAAGAGAAAGGCACAATATTCCCCACAAATTTCATTGTACTTGATATGGAGTCGGAGGATAGGAAGATTCCCATCATCTTGGGAATGATGTTCTTATCTACAGATGATGCCGAGATTCATGTACGTAGAAGCACCATGACGGTGTCATTAATGGACAGGAAGATCAAGATCAACATGTACAAAACCCCAACTTGGCGGGTCTGAGATAGGGATATTGGACATGATCACTTCACAAGTCTGAATGATCATTTGAGAAAAGGAGATCAAGATGGAATAGTTGATGATGATTATTGTGATCAAAGGGATGAGGAAAGCAAATTGAGTACAAATGAGGGATGCATGTTTTGTAAGAATGGACACATGAGAACGCCAAATGGATGAGTTACTAAAGAATTTCCAAGAAGCCAAGCTGAAGGCAAGAAACGCATCGCTTGTGGGAGGTAACCCACCTAGGTTTGGGGACTTTTTCACCCAACCTCTCATTTTGATACTTTTGCTTTGTTTTTACACTTTTCCAATAAAACACACACAATTATTTTTGATAGTTTTTATTTAGTTTTAAGATGTGCAGGTGAAAATAGGGTGAAATGAGGATAATTAGATGAGATTTTGACAAAGTGATCCATGAAAAATCATTTTGGATCAAGATTTTGAGTGTTTGGTGTTTCTCAAGTTGGGAATAGCAAATATAGAGACCACAACAGCCATGGCCATCCACCACGGTTATGTGAATAAAATCCACAAATGATCACAGGGAACAGAGCCAAAGTTTGAGATTTTTTTTTGACAAGGGATGCACCACGTGTTGGGTTTTAGGGGAGGTAGAGAAGGAAGCGGAAATAAAAAATTTTCTTCTCCCCAGACCCAGAACAAGGAAATGCGTCAACGTCTATACAATAGGAAAGGATGGTTTGTGGAATCATACCTTGTCCTGAGGCTTGCTCAGAGACAATACCTCGCGGCTTGCACGGTCTTCACCTCCGGTCTTGGACGGTGTCTGTACAGCTCCTGGTCGCACCGGGACTGACGACTCCTGGTCTCACCGGAACTGTCGGGATTGACAGTTGTCCTCCGAGTGGTAGAAATCTCCTGCCTCTGAAGTAGTCCACACAGACCACCTGGAACTCCAATCTCCTTGTCCCACAAGGAATTGGAAGGAGTCACGCCTTCCTGTCAGCGTACTAGTCACTGACACACTCTCCTGCCGCTAGTTGCAACTGTAGTTGTCTTTCCCTTGTTGTGCCTCCCTCTTCGGGTAGCACTTGCTCGGGCTCTCTCAGTTACCAAAACTAGAGAGAATGACAACTTTGCAGAGCAACTAGTTTGCACTGAGTTGTACTTTGAGAAGCCCCCAATACCCCTATATATAGGAGGGTCATGGGACAGGGTTCTCTATCCTGGGCAATATGTGACTAAAGCAGGAGTAGAAGGGTTCGAGATTTTCCACAAAAAACAACCAACTCACAACCTAAACCGATCGTTTCATTTCTGAAATGGTCAGTTGGGGATCTGAGCCGGTCAGTTGACACTCAACCGATAGGTTGGGACCCATGAAACGGTCAGTTCACTTTCTAAACCAGTCAATTTGTGGTCCTGATCAGTTCCCGATTGACTTTCCATCTTTTATTTTTAATTGATATCAAATACCAATCCTTGTTCCAATCAAATTGGGCAAGTGAAATGAAAAGAAATTTCTCACCAATCTGACTTTCCCAACTTGCTCGGTTGCAATAGTTGAACCGATCATTTCAACACTTGAAGTAATCTTTCACCTTGTCCATGAGCCGATCGACTCACCACCTGAGCCGATCGGTTCACCAAGCTCAGATGAACCGATCGGTTGGGAGTGCAGAATGTGTAGAAATAGTCAATTGTAGTTTCAATCAATCTGATACTCCAATCAATATATCCAACACCTTGAACATTATGATATTGAGCTATCAATTAACTGAGTGTTTAATTGAACTACTAAACTCCTTTAGTAATCAATCTAAACATTGTTTGTGGACAAAACTCATCTTCCAGGTTAAATCCTATGTGTGTGACCCTGCAGGTCCATTTCACGTTGATAGTGAAAGTCCATAACACTTATGACTTCACAAGCAAAGAGTGGTGCCTAGTCACACATCAGTGCTACCCAAGTGAAAAAGAAAGTTGGAGAACAACTTTCAATCCTAAAATCCGTGAATGGTGTTACAGTGAATGTATAATTCCTTTGTCACTGATATCCTGAATGAACTCGAGGCATGGAACAGTCATCCTGTCAACGTTCATTCACTTTCTTGATCTCAGAGTAGATTGGAAGAGATATGTATGACATCAATATCACATACTGATTCACACATGCGTGCATGCCATTCTCAATCCTACTCATCAAGTGGCCATGGATATCATACTCCCTTAGGAGGGACAAATCCCATATCTATCACTCACCCCTCAAAAGCCCCATGTGTCAAAGCCACCCAATCATCACCTTTATAACAACCCATGTTTCAGGACTGCGTTTGATGATGTCAAAGTGTGCCTAACAACATGTGTTGAGTGTTGTGATTTCAGGTCAAAGAATCACACTCACCACCATCACTGTTAGTACTCACTGTGACTACCATGTCATGGTTCCATGTGTCAAACTCACGGTGGGTCTGTCCGGTACACTTGTTCTCTAACAAGTACCTATGTGTTTGGTTTGATTATCTCTATATCATGACTAATGAGATTCTATCATCAACCAAAACCACAATCTAGTCTTGTGTGTCATTGCTGTCTATCTACCTTCCACAATGACATCCGACTAGGGACATAACAAGAATGTACAAACTCTTAACATTCGTATGATCTCATCGTTCAGGTCCTCAACCTGAAAGCATACATCATTGAGTACTGTCATTCTCTAGACATTCAATCTATTCTATCACTATCTCATATGACTGAACCAGAAAGAATTGGAAGCTTGCTTTTGATGTTTATCAAATCAATCTTAATGTATCCCACCAATCATCCCATGATTGGCTCTCAGGGAATACATACCAACAGACTCCCACTTGCACTGCGAGCCAATCACCCTTGAATGATATTCATAGTGATCTTCAAACATGTCCCACATGTTACTATGCTCTAGTGCGATCATAGTGAGTAATGGCAACACCTTACCAAAGTCTGTATAGATTGCATGTCTCACATCTCTTAGCTGTACGTCACACGTATGAGATCGAGTTGTCGTAATATGTGATCTAGTATTCCTTTGCTAACCTTTAGCCACATTGCATGATCAAGGATTCCATACTTGTCATCAATGAGTGAAATATCTATAAGTTCATCTCATGAACTTCCAGATCCATATAGTATCCACTGCTGTTCTCCAACACATAGATACTCATCATTTCCTTTTAAATGGTTTTATAGGAACACTTCCAATTATCAACAAACTTTCACTTTTATATATCCTATATATATTTTGTGATTAATTTTCTCATGGTATTCCAGTAACCCTTACTGGAAGTAGACAGACATCCACTCGTCATGTCTCACATACGAGTTATTAGGATGAGCACATCATATTGCCATGTCATACATACAAGATGATGAATGCATTTTGTTCTTGCCATGCAAGATAATGGGATGATTACATACATGATAGATCCACATCTATTCTTAGTGTTCCCATTCTTCATAAGAATTGGACACTTGGCATTGGGATACTAACTCCTTGTAACATGGACAAGTTTTCTCCCACTAAATCTGTGCATACTGAACCCTTCAGTATAGATTGCCAATGTATGCTTTCTCTTTTCAGATCAAGAGGTTTTCGAGAACTATCTCTATAGATCTCTATTCCTATCATATAGGAAACATCTCTATCTTCCTTAAAGATAATTTCCACTTTGGATTTCCATTCTAGAACAATTTCATTTCACATCAACATGTGGAATGTGAGCACGCTCCCACTAAATCACAGATCCCTTCTTTATCTTTGACAATCAGTCAAACCCTTTGACTATATCATCAAAGTAAAGATCCAATTCTGAGTTGCTTGTACTCAATCGATCACATTGATTAGTCCATTGTAACTTATAGACTTCATTTGCATTAGTGTATTCATAAACCTTATAGGTTGTGTCACGTACACATCCTTGTTTTATTCCTCACAGGAATGCAGTTTTAGTATCCATATGCCAAATGCCTTAGTCATTAAGTTGCAATCAACAAGCATCATCCTTCTCAAAATGTTATCCATGTGTCTTAACACTTAAGACTTATTCACACTTATGGATTTTATTCCAATGGGTGCTACCATCAATGTCATACCTTATGGTTCACATGGATGTCATTTAGGATGTAATGGTCATAAACCATAACTCAAAATTTGGTTCCTCATATTCATCTAGATAGTTGACTCATCACATGAACAACTCATCACATAGATAATTGAGGTGTATCCATCAAGGATATAAGAACTCACAACTCCTTGTGATTCTCAATGTCCTTTATTAGTGTGGGTTATTCTTTTATTAAGAAGAATTTAGTTATTCGATAATCATTCTCTAACTCCTTAGAGTATGATTCCTTCTTGATTTAGACATCACCATGCCTTAATCATGAGTTCACTATGATACACTATCATAATCACTCATAAGGATCTCAAATATTTGGTCAAAGTATTTCATTCATTGATCTCATCAAGAATTAACACTTTACCAAATTTGCACTTCATCTATGATAATCTTGAACACTTCAAGATATTCATATTGGTATTTCTTTAAACACCATTTGAAGTATTAGCATTTGTTCCAATAGGTATGTAAATACATCACATGTATCATACCTAATAGGATAATCATTCTCCCACTACCATTACTGAAGATTGATTAATCATGTCCAAGATATTCATGTCTCTTACTAGTTCTCTAACCAAAAGAGTCTAGATTTATCCATCACATGGAAACTAGAAACGAATTTCTCATGATTGATGCTAATTGTTTGAGTTATCTATAACTTTTAGGTATCATTTTTCTTAAGTATATCAAATACCACAAGATAAACAAGGCATTTCCACAAAGATCATATCTTTAGAAATTGAAACATCTCTTTATTGATTGCCATCATTGTCATACAATATGCAAAAATAAAGTGTTTCTATCTCTATTGGAAAATATGAAATAGCATTTCACAACTGTATTACATGCCTTCTAGGCTGAAATAAACTGAAAGATACTCCTATCTATGGTAGCATCACTTTCTCCAATGATGGGAACTTCTTTCTTTGTCCTTTCACAAAGGCCATCACTTCTTTGCGGATCTTGCATATCATGATAGATCAATATCTTGGTATCATATACCTCAGATAAAGAAGCGGTTCATTTCATGATACCTTAGGTGGAGATCTCCATCCCCTCCTTCATTTTCTTTTGTTCTTCCAGATATAGAGGGAAATTCCCTCATACACCCTTTCCCCATGTGCCTTGAGGCTGAAGACGGCTTGGATTGCTGGCTAGCATCAGAACATTTCTTTGCTTTTCCCTTGTCCTTGCCCTTAAGAATTACCTTTTCTTTTATCACATCAAAGATTATGGTTTGTCTTTCTTCATCTTTGCCTCTACTATCCTCAACATGTCCAACAACTCTGTCAACGCTTGTCAAAGTTGTTCATGTTGTAGCTTATCATGAATTGTATGATTCTCACAACATTTGCAGTATCATACCAATAGTCAACTCTTGGCTCAGAGGGAATCCTACTTAGTCAGGTTTTCCACATACCCAATCATATTGAGTGTGTGAATACCTTACTGGATCTCCTTCTGTCATGACATACTAGGACAGTGTCTTGGAGACATCATATGTCTCATGTTGTCTCTGTAACTCATAGTTCAGAGAACACAACATCAAGCACTCCTCATCAATGTCATCCTCAGTATGCTTCCATAAGCATACTTTCAGCCATTGATGTGGTGGGATTGAGTTCATCTGCTTCTCGTATAACTAGGACTTAGAGCTTTCACTCTACGATTGAGAACACTTCTCAATGTCCTAACCATTCGTGGAAAAATTCCCATTTAATTTGTTGGTCTCAAAGATCGATCACAATAAAGTGATTGTTGTTTGTTGCCATTTGTACTACAAAAATGAAAATATCCAATTTTAGTCCAAAACTCTTTTGACTTGTTTGATTGATTTGAAAATTTGACGATAAAATTAGGCCTTTAATTAATTATCGCTCCCACTATTTTACTTCAAATTGATAGCCCTCACCATCAATTTGGAAGATTGCAGCGTACAACCTTCTAGTGGGCAAGATCCTGAAATCCTCTAAATTATGGACCAGCTAGGGCTGTCACCCACAACTTAGATCTCTCAGGTAGGAAACTTTTGCCAATTGCATCATATGAAACTCTTGATAAGATGTCATATGCAACTCCTTGCCATGATCATCTCCATGCCTCAAGGTGCTAGATCCTATCTAGGTCACCTTGTTAAGTCTGACCCAAAGCAAACATGATGAATATGCACCCTGCTAGGGCAGACCCACACATTCATCCTTCACGCTTCCACAAGATAGATGGTGCACCACGCTTGGGCATGCCTACACTTGGTCGATCAAGCTTTTCACGTGTGTCGCATTTGGAAGGCATCTAAAACTTAATATTTAATGAGGGATTTGGTTTTATATACATATACATATCCAATCACCACAATACATACTACGTATTATATACATGCTATATCCCACAAAAACATGCAAAACGATAAAAGCGATGATTATGGCCATCCTAATGTGATTCCTCGAGCCAAGAGGAATCACGGTCATCTAGGTCTACATCACATGCAACCTATACAAGATGAACTCTGTGCTTTGCCTTTCTGGGTTTGATCAACTCGTCACATGAATGATCGACTCACCATCAGGCTCGTCGGCTGGGTGCCACCAACCGATCAATTCGCCTGGTCGTTGTGCATCTCATCATGGTCGCCACCCGCTCGTCTCGCTCCTCGAACCGGTCATCAACTGATCAGTTCACTCCTTGAACCGATTGTCTCGAACGTCAACCAATCGTTTCATGCCTTGAACCAACCGTCTCAGTTGTTGTCAGGATGTCTGCCTTTCTTTGACATAATAGGAAATAAAATTCTATCCTATTTTACATTGTAAAAGAGAAACCTCAAGTTACATTCAAGGGGAGCAAAGGTATGAAAGAAATCTCGAATTATTTTGAGTTACATCAGGAATAGGAGAAAGGGAAGATTGGTGCGCAGACCGAGATGCAAGCAACCACATACAACCATACACATATAGGGTTTATTGGCCATAACCATGCTATACATCCACCACAAAAATCATTTAAGGGTGATGCGTATCGAGTGCATTAATAATACATATCATATATGTAATTTGGGATTTGTGGATTTAGGATTGGATATGCATAAAGCCAATTTTATTCGCATCGTATGCAATAAATAAAGGCGACAAACCAAAATCGATCATATCGATATTCCCTAAAGTATAGAGCAGTTGACGTGGCTCTGATACCATTGTTGGGTTTTAGGAGAGGCAGAGAAGGCAGCGGAAACAAAAAATTTCTCCTCCCCAAACCCAGAATAAGGAAACGCGTCAGCGTCTATACAATAGGAAAGGATGGTTTGTGGAATCATACCTTGTCCCGAGGCTTGCTCAGTGACAATACCTCGCGGCTTGCGCGGTCTTCACTTCTGGTCTTGGACGGTGTCTGTGCAGCTCCTGGTCGCACTGGGACTGACGACTCCTGGTCTCACCGGAACTGTCGGGATTGACAGCTGTCCTCCAAGCGGCAGAAATCTCCCACCTTTGAAGTAGTCCACACGAACCACCTGGAACTCCAATCTCCTTGTCCCACAAGTAATTGGAAGGAGTCGCACCCTCTTGTCAGTGTACTAGTCACTGAGACACTCTCCTTTCGCCAGTTGCAACTGTAGTTGTCTTTCCCTTGTTGTGCCTCCCTTTTCGGGTAGCACTTGTTCGGGCTCTCTCGGTTACCAAAACCAGAGAGAATGACGACTTTGCAGAGCAACTAGTTTGCACTAAGTTGTACTTTGAGAAGCCCCCAATACCCCTATATATAGGAGGGTCATGGGATAGGGTTCTCTATCCCGGGCAATATGGGACTAAAGCAGGAGTAGAAGGGTTCGAGATTTTCCACAAAAAAAAAACCAACTCGCAACCTGAACCGATCATTTCATTTCTGAAATGGTCAGTTGGGGATCTGAGCCGGTTGGTTGACACTCAACCGATCGGTCGGGACCCATGAAATGGTCAGTTCACTTTCTGAACCGGTCGGTTCGTGGTCCTGATCAGTTCCTGATTGACTTTCCATCTTTTGTTTCTAATTGGTATCAAATACCAATCCTTGTTCCAATCAAATTGGGCAAGTGAAACGAAAAGAAATTTCTCACCAATCCGACTTTCCCAACTTGCTCGATTGCAATAGTTGAACCAATCATTTCAACACTTGAAGCAATCGTTCACCCTGTCCATGAGCCGATCGACTCACCACCTGAGCCGATCGGTTCACCAAGCTCAGCCGATCAGTTCATCACATGAGCCGATCGGTTGGGAGTGCAGATTGTGTAGAAATAGTCAATTGCAGTTTCAATCAATCCGATACTCCAATCAATATATCCAACACCTTGAACATTATGATATTGAGGTATCAATTAATTGAGTGTTTAATTGAACTACTAAACTCCTTTAGTAATCAATCTAAACATTATTTGTGGACAAAACTCCTCTTCCATGTTAAATCCTATGTGTGTGACCCTGCATGTCCATTTCACGTTGGCAGTGAAAGTCCATAACACTTATGACTTCACAAGCAAAGAGCGGTGCCTAGTCACACATCAGTGCTACCCAAGTGAAAAAGAAAGTTGGAGAACAACTTTCAATCCTACAATCCGTGAATGGTGTTACAGTGAATGTATAATTCCTTTATCACTGATATCCTGAATGAACTCGAGGCATGGAATAGTCATCCTGTCAACGTTCATTCACTTTCTTGATCTCAGAGTAGATTGGAAGAGATATGTATGACATCAATATCACATATTGATTCACACATGCGTGCACACCTTTCTCAATCCTACTCATCAAGTGGCCATGGATATCATACTCCCTTAGGAGGGACAAATCCCATATCTATCACTCACCCCTCAAAAGCCCCATGTGTCAAAGCCACCCAATCATCACCTTTATAACAACCCATGTTTCAGGACTGCGTTTGATGATGCCAAAGTGTGCCCAACAACATGTGTTGATTGTAGTGATTTCAGGTCAAAGAATCACACTCATCACCATCACTGTGAGTACTGACTGTGACTACCATGTCATGGTTCCATGTGTCAAGCTCACGGTGGGTCTGTCCGGTACACTTGTTCTCTAACAAGTACCTATGTGTTTGGTTTGACATCTCTATATCATGACTAATGAGATTCTGTCATCAACCAACACCACAATCTAGTCTTGTGTGTCATTGCTGTCTATCTACCTTCCACAATGACATCCGACTAGGGACATAACAAGAATGTACAAACTCTTAGCATCCGTATGATCTCATCATTCAAGTCTTCAACCTGAAAGCATACGTCATTGAGTACTGTCATTCTCTAGACATTCAATCTGTTCTATCACTATCTCATATGACTGAACCAGAAAGAATTGGAAGCTTGCCTTTGATGTTTATCAAATCAATCGTAATGTATCCCACCAATCATCCCATGATTGGCTCCCAGGGAATACATACCAACAGACTCCCACTTGCACTGCGAGCCAATCACCCTTGAATGATATTCATAGTGATCTTCAAACATGTCCCACATGTTACTCTGCTCTAGTGTGATCATAGTGAGTAATGGAAACACCTTGCCAAAGTCAGTATAGATTGCATGTCTCACATTTCTTAGCTGTACGTCACACGTATGAGATGGAGTTGCCATAATATGCGATCTAGTATTCCTTTGCTAACCTTTAGCCACATTGCATGATCAAGGATTCCATACTTGTCATCAATGAGCGAAATATCTATAAGTTCATCTCATGAACTTCCAGATCCATGTAGTATCCACTGTTGTTCTCCAACACATAGATACTCAGCATTTTCTTTTATGGTTTTATTGGAACACTTCCAATTATCAACAAACTTTCACTTTTATATATCCTATATATATTTTGCGATTAATTTTCTATCCTTTCAGAAGTTCACATCAATGTAACTCTTTATCTTGAACTCTTCCTTATCTCCATAGAACTAGTACTTCCCAAGTACTTATCAAGTTCTCATGGTATTCCAGTAACCCTTACTGGAAGTAGACAGACATCCACTCGTCATGTCTCACATACGAGTTATCAGGATGAGCACATCATATTGTCATGTCATACATACAAGATGATGAATGCATTTTGTTCTTGCCATGTAAGATAATGGGATAATTACATACATGATAGATCCATATCTATTATTAGTGTTCCCATTCTTCATAAGAATTGGACACTTGGCCTTGGGATACTAACTCCATGTAACATGGACAAGTTTTCTCCCACTGAATCTGTGCATACTGAACCCTTCAGTACAGATTGCCAATGTATGCTTTCTCTTTTCAGGTCAAGAGGTTTTCAAGAACTATCTCTATAGATCTCTATTCCTATCATATCGGAAATATCTCTATCTTCCTTAAAGATAATTTCCACTTTGGATTTCCATTCTAGAACAATTTCATTTCACATCAACATGTGGAATGTGAGCACGCTCCCACTAAATCACAGATCCCTTCTTTATCTTTTACATATCAGTCAAACCCTTTGACTATATCATCAAAGTAAAGATCCAATTCTGAGTTTCTTGTACTCAATCAATCACATTGATTAGTCCATTGTAACTTATAGACTTCATTTGCATTAGTGGATTCATAAACCTTATAGGTTGTGTCACGTACACATCCTTGTTTTATTCCTCATAGGAATGCAGTTTTAGTATCCATATGCCAAATGCCTTAGTCATTAAGTTGCAATCAACAAGCATCATCCTTCTCAAAATGTTATCCATGTGTCTTAACACTTAAGACTTATTCACACTTATGGATTTTATTCCAATGGGTGCTACCATCAAGGTCATACCTTATGGTTCACATGGATGTCATTTAGGATGTAATGGTCATAAACCATAACTCAAAATTTGGTTCCTCATATTCATCTAGATAGTTGACGCATCACATGAACAACTCATCACATAGATAATTGAGGTGTATCCGTCAAGGATATAAGAACTCACAACTCCTTGTGATTCTCAATGTCCTTTATTAGTGTGGGGTATTCTTTTATTAAGAATAATTCAGTTATTCAATAATCATTCTCTAACTCCTTAGAGTATGATTCCTTCTTGATTTAGACATCACCATGCCTTAATCATGAGTTCACTATGATACACTATCATAATCACTCATAAGGATCTCAAATATTTGGTCCAAGTATTTCATTCATTGATCTCATCAATAATTAACACTTTACCAAATTTGCACTTCATCTGTAATAATCTTGAACACTTCAAGATATTCATATTGGTATTTCTTTAAACACCATTTGAAGTATTAGCATGTGTTCCAATAGGTATGTAAATACATCACATGTATCATACCTAATAGGATAATCATTCTCCCACTACCATTAGTGAAGATTGATTAATCATGTCCAAGATATTCATGTCTCTTACTGGTTCTCTAACCAAAAGAGTCTAGATTTATCCATCACATGGAAACTAGAAATGAATTTCTCATGATTGATGCTAATTGTTTGAGTTATCTATAACTTTTAGGTATCATTTTATCTTATGCATATCAAATACCACAAGATAAACAAGGAACTGCCACAAAGATTATATATTTAGAAATTGAAACATCTCTTTATTGATTGCCATAATTGTCATACAATATGAAAAAATAAAGTGTTTCTATCTCTATTGGCAAATATGAAATAGCAGTTCACAACTGTATTACATGCCTTCTAGGCTGAAATGAACTGAAAGATACTCCTATCTATGGTAGAAACACTTGCTCCAATGATGGGTACTTCTTTCTTGGTCCTTTCACAAAGGCCATCACTTCTTTGCGGATCTTGCATATCATGATAGATCCATATCTTGGTATCATATACCTCAGATAAAGAAGCGGTTCATTTCATGATACCTTAGGTGGAAATCTCCATCCCCTCCTTCATTTTCTTTTGTTCTTCCAGATATAGAGGGCAATTTCCTCATACACCCTTTCCCAATGTTCCTTGAGGCTGAAGACGGCTTGGATTGCTGGCTAGCATCAGAACATTTCTTTACTTTGCCCTTGTCCTTGCCCTTAATAATTACCTTTTCTTTGATCACATCAAAGATTATGGTTTGTCTTTCTTCATCTTTGCCTCTACTATCCTCAACATGTCCAACAACTCTGTCAACGCTTTTCAAAGTTGTTCATGTTGTAGCTTATCATGAATTGTATGATTCTCGCAACATTTGCAGTATCATACCAATAGTCAACTCTTGGCTTAGAGGGAATCCTACTTAGTCAGGTTTTCCATGTACCCAATCATATTGAGTGTGTGAATACCTTACTGGATCTCCTTCTGTCATGACATACTAGGACAGTGTCTTGGAGACATCATATGTCTCATGTTGTCTCTGTAACTCATAGTTCAGAGAACACAACATCAAGCACTCCTCATCAATGTCATCCTTAGTATGCTTCCATAAGCATACTTTCAACCATTGATGTGGTGGGATTGAGTTCATCTGGTTCTAGTATAACTAGGACTTAGAGATTTCACTCTACAATTGAGAACACTTCTCAATGTCCTAACCAGTCGTGGAAAAATTCCCATTTAATTTGTTGGTCTCAAAGACCGATCACGATAAAGTGATTGTTGTTTGTTGCCATTTGTACTACAAAAAGGAAAATATGCAATTTTAGTCCAAAACTCTTTTGACTTGTTTGATTGATTTGAAAAGTTGACGATAAAATTTGTCCTTTAATTAATTATCGCTCCCATTATTTTACTTCAAATTGATAGCCCTCACCATCAATTCGGAAGATTGCAGCGTACAACCTTCTAGTGGGCAAGATCCTGAAATCCTCTAAATTATGGACCAGCTAGGGCTTTCACCCACAACTTAGATCTCTCAGGTAGGCAACTTTTGCCAATTGCATCATATGCAACTCTTGATAAGATGTCATATGCAACTCCTTGCCATGATCATCTCCATGCCTCAAGGTGCTAGATCCTATCTAGGTCACCTTGTTAAGTCCGACCCAAAGCAAACACGATGAATATGCACCCTGCTAGGGCAGACCCACACATTCATCCTTCACGCTTCTACGAGATAGACGGTGCACCACGCTTGGGCGTGCCCACACTTGGTTGATCAAGCTTTTCACGTGTGTCACATTTGGAAGGCATCTAAAACTTAATATTTAATGAGGGATTTGGTTTTATATACATATACATATCCAATCACCACAATACATAGTACGTATCATATACATGCTATATCCCACAAAAACATGCAAAACGATAAAAGTGATGATTATGGCCATCCTAATGTGATTCCTCGAGCCAAGAGGAATCACGGTCATCTAGGTCTACATCACATGCAACCTGTACGAGATGAACTCTGTGATTTGCCTTTCTGGGTTTGATCAACTCATCACATGAATGATCGACTCACCATCAGACTGGTCCGCTGGGTGCCACCAACTGATTGGTTGGCTCCTTCAACCGATTGGTTTGCCTGGTCATCGTGCATCTCATCATGGTCGCCACCTACTCATCTCGCTCCTCGAACCGATCGTCTCGAACGTCAACCGATCGGTTCATGCCTTGAACCGATCGTCTCAGCTGTCGTCAGGATGTCTGCCTTTCTTTGACATAATAGGAAATAAAATTCTATCCTATTTTACATTGTAAAAGAGAAACCTCGAGTTACATTCGAGGTGAGAAAAGGTAGGAAATAAATCTCGAATTAGTTTGAGTTACATCAGGAATAGGAGAAAGGGAAGATCGGTGCACAGACCGAGATGCAAGCAACCACATACAACCATACACAGATAGGGTTTATTGGCCATAACCATGCTATACATCCACCACAAAACTCATTTAAGGGCAACGCGTATCGAGTGCATTAATAATACATATCATATATGTAATTTGGGATTTGTGGATTTAGGATTGGACATGCATAAAGCCAATTTTATTCGCATCGTATGCAATAAATAAAGGTGACAAACCAAAATCGATCATATTGATATTCCCTAAAGTATAGAGCAGTTGACGTGGCTCTGATACCACTGTTGGGTTTTAGGGGAGGCAGAGAAGGTAGTGGAAACAAAAAAAATTCTCCTCCCTAGACCCAGAACAAGGAAACGTGTCAGCGTCTGTATAATAGGAAAGGATGGTTTGTGGAATCATACCTTGTCCCGAGGCTTGCTCGGTGAAAATACCTCACGACTTGTGTGGTCTTCACCTCCGGTCGTGGACGGTGTCTGTGCAGCTCCTGGTCGCACCGGGACTGACGAATCCTGGTCTCACTGGAACTGTCGGGATTGACAGCTGTCCTCCGAGAGGTAGGAATCTCCCGCCTCTGAAGTAGTCCACACGGACCACCTGGAACTCCAATCTCCTTGTCCCACAAGGAATTGAAAGGAGTCACACCCTCCTATCAGCGTACTAGTCACTGACACACTCTCATGCCGCCAGTTGCAATTGCAGTTGTCTTTCCCTTGTTGTGCCTCCCTTTTCGGGTAGCACTTGCTCGGGCTCTCTCGGTTACTAAAACCAGAGAGAATGACAACTTTGCAGAGCAACTGGTTTGCACTGAGTTGCACTTTGAGAAGCCCCCAATACCCCTATATATAGGAGGGTCATGGGACAGGGTTCTCTATCCCGGGCAATATCAGACTAAAGCAGGAGTAGAAGGGTTTGAGATTTTCCACAAAAAACAACCAACTCGCAACCTGAACTGATCGTTTCATTTCTGAAATGGTCAGTTGGGGATCTGAGCCGGTCGGTTGACACTCAACCGATCGGTTGGGACCCATGAAATGGTCGGTTCACTTTCTGAACCGGTCGATTCGTGGTCTTGATCAGTTCCATAAGGACTTTCCATCTTTTGTTTCTAATTGGTATCAAATACCAATCCTTGTTCCAATCAAATTGGACAAGTGAAATGAAAAGAAATTTCTCACCAATCCAACTTTCCCAACTTTCTTGGTTGCAACAGTTGAATCGATAATTTCAACACTTGAAGCAATCATTCACCCTGTCCATGAGCCGATCGACTCACCACCTGAGCCGATCAGTTCACCAAGCTCAGCCGATCGGTTCATCACATGAGCCGATCGGTTGGGAGTGCAGACTGTGCAGAAATAGTCAATTGCAGTTTCAATCAATCTGATACTCCAATCAATATATCCAACACCTTGAACATTATGATATTGAGATATCAATTAATTGAGTGTTTAATTGAACTAATAAACTCCTTTAGTAATCAATCTAAACTTTTTTGTGGATAAAACTCCTCTTCCAAGTTAAATCCTATGTGTGTGACCCTGTATGTCCATTTCACGTTGGTAGTGAAAGTCCATAACACTTATGACTTCACAAGCAAAGAGCGGTGCCTAGTCACACATCAGTGCTACCCAAGTGAAAAAGAAAGTTGGAGAAAATTTTCAATCCTATAATCCGTGAATGGTGTTACAGTGAATGTATAATTCCTTTGTCACCGATGACCTGAATGAACTCGAGGCATGGAACAGTCATCCTGTCAATGTTCATTCACTTTCTCGATCTCAGAGTAGATTGGAAGAGATATGTATGACATCAATATCACATACTGATTCACACATGCGTGCACGCCTTTCTCAATCCTACTCATCAAGTGGCCATGGATGTCATACTCCCTTAGGAGGGACAAATCCCATATCTATCACTCACCCCTCAAAAGCCCCATGTGTCAAAGCCACCCAATCATCACCTTTATAACAACCCATGTTTTAGGACTGTGTTTGATGATGCCAAAGTGTGCCCAACAACATGTGTTGAGTGTAGCGATTTTAGGTCAAAGAATCACACTCACCACCATCACTGTGAGTACTGACTGTGACTACCATGTCATGGTTCCATGTGTCAGACTCACGGTGGGTCTGTCCGGTACACTTGTTCTCTAACAAGTACCTATGTGTTTGGTTTGATATCTCTATATAATGACTAATGAGATTCTGTCATCAACCAACACCACAATCTAGTCTTGTGTGTCATTGCTGTCTATCTACCTTCCACAATGACATTCGACTAGGGACATAACAAGAATGTACAAACTCTTAGCATCCGTATGATCTCATCATTCATGTCCTCAACCTGAAAGCATACGTCATTGAGTATTATCATTCTCTAGACATTCAATCTATTCTATCACTATCTCATACGACTGAACTAGAAAGAATTGGAAGCTTGCCTTTGATGTTTATCAAATCAATCTTAATGTATCCCACCAATCATCCCATGATTGGCTCCCAGGGAATACATATCAACACCACGACCGTGCAAGATAGCATAGGCATGCAGTATGAATCCACAATGGTTGTGTCGCACAGCACGACCGTGCTACAGCCCGATTCCAGCAACTTAAGTGAGATTTTGTAAAAATTGCAAATCACTTGTTCACTTCTCTGAAGAAAAGAACAACCATGCTCCGCACCCTAGCGAGCATGCATCACTTTGTGCTTCCTCTCCAATCCTCAAATATCCACCAAATCACCCCCAATCCATCTCCAATCAATCCCCCACCATTTCCACTACCTCAACCTCCATATTTCTCCCTTTTCCATCTATAAAACACCCCATTTCTCTCAAATCCGCCCCAACATCCCAGTTCTTCAGAGAAAACCTAAAATCCTATTTTCTCCTCTAATTTTGAGCCAAAATGAAGAAAATGGCTAAGAAGGCTATATCCAAGACCAATGATATGATCTCCTAAAGATGTCGGCCCAAGAACACATCCTCTTCAACCCCGATGGCTGCTCTTGCCCTCCTGACACCTTCGATAGCCTCCGATTCATAAGGGGAATCATCCCATGTAGGTACAGTAGTGGATCTAATGATGGAGGAATCATCTAGGATACCTAGAAGAGTAGGGAAGTAGCCTGACCATCTGTCTCAGAAGCTTGTCCTTCAGTTTCGACAACTCGACCATCATTTTCAGCTGCACGCCCCTCGACATCTATGGCACCCCAGCCACAGCAGTAGCCGAGAGCACGATGGTGATTACTTGTAGATGATACTGATGAGTTCATGCTAGATGCACATCCAGAGGATGCACCTGAAGTGTGTCGTGAGCTGACACCGGACAGTCAGAGTAAAAAAAGGGAAGAAACCCAAGCATCCAGAGTGCTTGACACACATAGTGATCGCCACTCGCTATGCGTGATAGGAGACGATGAAGAATTTGGGCATCTTTGATTATTTTTTTAGGATGTCGTGGAGCTCGTTGGGCTAGTTGAAGTGTTGACTATTGTGTAAGAGACCTATGTAGAGCTTACACAACAATTCTTTGCCACATTAGAGAAGCACTTGTAGTATGCCATCAACATCACCTTGGGGAGTAGCACCTATCTTGTTACTGCATCTTTTCTGAATGGCATATTTACTCCGACTCCTGAGGCAACAACGTCACTTGATCAAGGAAGCACTAATAGAGAAACTAATGCAAATTATGTTTCTATGTGGAAGAAACTCACCGGGCAGAGTGGTTTTGTACCTAGTAAATCAAAGACTAGCATGATTCACAACCCTGTCCTAAGGTACATACAAAAGGTCATGGCAAACACCATCTTCACCCGTTATGAAAATCAAGGCAGCTGCACAAGGAAAGATCTTTTTGTGATAGGATGGATGGTACAAGGGAAGATTGTAAACCTGGGGTCACTTATCATTGATCATATGAAGACAATTCCATCCAAGAGGAAGAATTTGTTTATCATGGGAGGGGTTGTTACTTCCATTGCCTTAGCCCTAGGACATGATGTATCTAGCTACACAAAGGCTGAAGGAGGAAAGATAGTTGACTTGCATTACTTGACCCAATCATTGATGATATTAGTGGTTGACCAGAAGATTTTCTACCAAGTCAACCCTCCTTATGTTGGGATTTCACTTGAGCTCCCCTACCACGCCACACCTCTCTTAGAGGGATGAGGCCCATCTCCAGAATTTTTGGACATCGTGAGGAGATGGGAAGAGGAGCATCCTAGAGACACAGGGCAGCAACATCCCAGAGATCTACCTGAGGGGCTTGGAGAATTACAGGCAACCATCGAAAGAAGGAGGATAGAGGAAGAGCGGGAGAACCACAGAGTGAGGTTTCGTGAGGGGGAACATCACAGTAGTAGCAACATCAACCCACAACAAACGCATATGACATGTCCACCATACATGCACATCTGGAGGGTATTCAGAGCACTCATGACTGCATTTTGAGCACCCAGGAGGGTATTTTGTAGGCACAGGAGGGTTTTCAACATACTCAGGATGCCTTGTGGTTGGACCATCAACAGATGCATTATCAGGTCAACAACCTATACCAGTTCCAGCATGCCCACACATAGAGGAACCCCCAATGGGGGGAAGATTGGTGGAGTTCACTATCAACATATCAGGACAACTACCCGCCTCTACAGTCAGACTACTGGGGTTCCTACTACCAGCATCCTCCACCATAGGGAGGACCACCGCCACCGCAGTGATCATCTACCCTATCATTCCCAGACTTTAGTGTCATGCTGAGGACAACATGATTCAAAATTTTGAGATGGTAGGGCGATAAGTCCTCAGTTCTCATCTTGTTTTGTTGATCACCTATTTCATATGTTTACTTTTTGTTTGTTTTTTCTATCTAGTTTAGAGTTTACTTTATTTGCATACTTGCATGCCATGTAGGTTGCTTTCTTGTCATTTTTGCATAATTTTCAAAAAAATTGCTCTCTTTGCCATGCATTGCATACCATGTAGATTTTTAGTAATTTTTGCATGTTCTAGCTAGGATTTGCTTGCTTATTGCTTTAAGTTCAATAATATAGGCTTAGATGTGATTGAAGGGAAGCCAATTTTTCCCTAATTTGAAATTCTCGTCTAAAAGTGGGTTTCAACCCAATCTCTACTTTTTGGATTAAAAATGATAACCTTTGACAAATGCAAGCAAATTATCATTGTTTGTTTCTAAATGGTATCAATTCTTGACTTTTTACATGTGCATCACCTCTCTTGTGTTTGTGAATGATTTAGCTGAATTGTGACTTAAGCAAGCTATGAGCACTTAGTGTCTATGAAATCACTTATTTGAAATATCAATTTCAGTTTATTCATTCATGTGGTGTGACATTGTTGGATGAAGTGTTGGATTAATTTTCATGCAGGATACCTTATATTGAGAATCACACCAATGACCTCTCTTTGACCTGACTCTTCACTCACCATCTTCTTACCCCTCCATCTTGTAAAAGGATGCCAAAGTGCACATATCAGCCGTGGCCACCTCCAAAAGTTTGGGGTGGCCACATCTACGTCTCACTAGTTCACTCCCATCACCATATGCCCTATCTACTCCAAGGGAAAAGAAAAAATAAAAAAAAAATCAAAAAGAAAATAAAAGGATGCTCATGTTTAAGAGCATTCAAATAGAGAAAAGATGAGTGTTCTATGTAATAGCATTCCAAAATCTTACCGCAACCCTTTCTTCCATCTTTATACCCATTGATCTAGGAAACATCAAACCTAGCTCATTTTACCCTTTTCCATAGCCACGTGGGTCATTTGGTGTGATTTAAAACATAAGGTTGGAAGGATGAAGGTGAAACAACACTCATGGTCATCCTTGATTAACACAATCATGAAACAGTTTACCCAAAACTACATGAAAGAAATATGGATAGCTTGTGTGTTTTAGCACTATAGTTGAAGTTCATATGCTTTGTGGTCTTTTCATGATTGGGTTGTGAAAGTAGGAGAGGAGAGAGGTGTAATGCATGTACTTAGTCACTATTGATCCTATTAAGCAATAATCAATCTTTACATTGCATTTGTCATTTCTTACTTGTGAAAATTTTGTAGAGAGATTGAGTTGGAGCATACTTGAGGACAAGTATATTTCAAGTTTGGGGTGGTGATTCAGCCCTATTTTAGGACTTCATCTTGTGTCATTTTGCATTTCAATCACACCTATACCTGTTAGATAACATGTTATTTCCCCTAATATGTATATTTGTGTAAAATGCACTTATGGACATTATTTGCATGTTATTCAGGCATTTGGACAACACTTGATGGAAGAGAGAGAAGGAGTGATCCTAGGATTTCTCTACCCTTGGAGAGACCCAAAGTGAATCCCAATGCTCCCTCAACCTACCCCTAGTGGCCAAAGATCCATTGAAGCAAAGATGTCCAAGAAAATCCAAAGAACAAAGTCAAAGTGTTGGTTCAGAACCCAGCACGACCGTGGTACCATAGAACAGCCGTGCTAGGTCACTTGTAGAGACATCCTCAATTCAAGATGGAATCACCACGGCAGTGCCACCCAAAATGTCCGTGGTGAACTGATCCAGAATGGTCGTTCTACCCATACGACCGTGCTACAACAAAGGTAGAACGACCTCAACATTGCGATCCACCACGGCCGTGCTACCCTTACTCCACCATGACTGTGCTGATTACCACAACCGTGCCAGCCTCAGTATAGAATTGAACATCAACCTCTGATTTTGACATTTTATTTGACATGACCCATGGTGACCACCACGACTATGTTCACCCCTACCCACCACACCACAACCGTGCTACTCACAAAACCCAGCTACTTTTTCCACTGCTTTTCCCATACTACCCCCACTTTACCTAGTGCTTCCCCCACACCTATATATACCTAGGTGGTGGCTCTAGCATGAGGTTGGCCACCCCTAGATCACTCTTACCACTCCATTTTCACCCCCTTTCCATTCCACTTCATTTCCACCTCCATTTCACTCAATTTCACCATTTCCACCACCAAAACCCTAGTTTCTTCTTGTTTCCACCCATTTCCACCATCATTCCATGCCCTTGCACCTTGGAGGAGAGAGGAGGACATCTTGCAGAAGTTGAGGAGGGGACTACTCCATCTAAACTGAGCTCCATGGCTTCTTCTATCTCTTTCTCCTTTCTTTTTGTATTTTCCATTTCCACGAGTAGCTTGGCCCCTTTTGGTGGGTTGTTTGGGGTGTAAAATGTTACTTTGATACCATGTTGGGGGAAAATGATATGTAAAATTTGTAATTCCATTTGTTAATGATTATTTTCTATTTCTATCTCATTCTCCATGAATTGCTTATTGGTTTGTGTGTGAAATCACCTAGGAATTTAGGGAAATTGCTTATATATGTGAATTTTGGGATTTGCCCCTAGGTCGAATTCATAGATCCCTAGGTTGACTCCCATCTTCCTACATCCTAATCAATCTCCCTAAACCTAAGTGAGAGATCTAAGTAGCTAGATTAGATAATTCTAGTGCAATTAGCATGGAGCCTTCTCAAGGCTAGAATGTGGGGGAATCGGGGTCCAAAACCTTAATTTCACCTCCCCATTACTACCCTCGGCCCCTAATTGCCCTAGGAATGTCTAATCTATAAACCTAGACTTGATTAGACTCTAATTGAATTGAACCTAATCCCTAACCTAGTTGAGCCTCGCAAGGGTAGTAGGGAGTGTTAGGGACTAGTTCCCCTTTACACAACCTAGCATATCCATGGCTAGTTAGTAGCTTAGGTTAATTCATTAGACTCTAACTTGTTGTTTGGTTTGGATAATATAAATGGAATCATAATGTTTATTTATCACCCCCAACTTAAGTGATAAGTGCATCCCCTAAATAGCTCACACCTTCCTTAATTGTTGTAAAACCCTAGTTTTCATCTTGCTTAGATATATTAGCTTAGTTAGCTCTTATCCTGCTTAGTTAGCTTCTTGCCTTGTTTTTGCCTTGTCCTTGCTAGTTTCGCTCTTTACTTGCTCTTTTTCTTGCCTTAGTGTAAATTTCATTTTCATATTTAGCTTAGTCTTTTCCTACTTACCTAGTCTTAATCTAATATGGGGTTAACTTAGATTCCATTCTTACCTTTAATTGCTTTCTTGTTCAAATTAGTGTAATAAATCAAAACAACTTTCAAACCCTTAACCCTAGTCTCTACAGTAGGAATCTAGCCAAACTGACCTAGCTCTAGTGCCCCCTTTTCTCCCTGTGGATCGACACTATACTTGCCACCCTCCTATACTACAACACGACCCCATGCACTTGTGGGTGTAGTTGTTTTAGTAGAAGTAAGTGTGTTAGTTAGGTGTTTATAAATATCGAAAGTTTAATCCGCCCATGTGTTCGAGTCTCGTGGAGTGCATCTAGTCACCCCTTGTTGGCTTGTGTGTACACCGTTGGCTTGGCACACCAGTTCTCTCAATTACCACAATTGGAGAAGAAAATAATTGTTAGAGGAAATTGAGTTGTGTCTCTAGGAAGCCCCCAATACCCCTCTATTCATAGGAAGATTAGAGTCAGAGTCAAGGTTCCCAATCTATGTGGGAGTCGAAGGGACCAAAATTTCACAAATTTTCCTACGAACAACGAAATGATTGGTTCACAGTTGAACCAAGAAGTTGGCATGTGAGCTGATTGGTTCAACACGTGAACTAGTCATTTCATCATATTTCCCAATCACAATTGTATTGGAAATTATAATTCAAATTAATTCACAACACGACTTCAACACTAATCCCTGATGTAATAGAATTGATCAATGAACCAAGCATCTCATCACATTAAACATTCATTTGACAACCTTGAGCCATCGCTTCAGTTAGTGAACCGGTTGGTTCATGCCGTGGTTCATCCAGAATTCATCCAATGCAATTTCCAATCAACCTGACACTCAAACCGATCAGTTCAACACTTGATCTTGTTAGCTCAGAGTCCACTCCATCAATTGTTGTTTAATTCGAATACCTAAACACTTTAGTAATTTAGTTAATCATCATTTATGAACAAACTCCTATTTCAAATTTATCCTAAGTGTGTAACCCTATAGGTTCCATATAACGTTGGCAATGAATGTCCATAACTAGTTTATGACATCCCAAGCAAAGAGCGGTATTTAGCAGCACATTATTGCTACCCAATTTAATGGAAAGTCAGAGAACAACTTCAACCTACAATCTATGATAGGTGTTATAATGTTTGTATAGTTCCTTTGTCACTAATATCCAGATTGAACTCTAGGCATGGAATAGTCATCCTTTCAACATTCAATCTTTGTTCCTTGAACTAGAGTAGACTATCTGAGATATATGTGAGCTCAATATCCCATATTGACTCACATGTGCATGGCCATGCATTTCTCAGTCTTTCTAATCAATTGCTCAGGATATAATACTCATGTAGGAGGGACAAATCCCATCTAAATCACTCACAACCATCCCCAAGTGTCACAGTGCTTCTTATCATCACCTTTATGGCAACCCTTATTCAAAGTCACAGTGGATGATGTCAACGTACACTGAATGACATGTGATGAGCATAGTGACTTCATGTCTAAGAACCACAATCACCACTGACAGTATGAGAGATGATTATGACTACCATGTAATGGTTTCCATGTGTCACTCTCATGGTGGATCTGTATGATACATTATTCTCTGACAAGTATCGATGTGCTTGATTTGGTATAACATATCATGACTCATGAGATTCTGTCACACACACTAGTTTTTTGTGTTATCGTTGTCTATCAGCCTTCCACAACAACATCTGACTTGGGACATAGCAAGAGTGTGTATATTCTTGACATTTGTATGATTAACTAAATAAAAAAGAAAAAATTGGAAGAGGTTTGTTTTAGAATATTTGCTTTTTCTTGGAAGAAGGTAGGGTGCATAGGGGTATCAAAAGAAAAATTAGGAATATCTCCTCTATAAGACACAAAATTGTTTTCTATTGGTGAAATTGCATAAATTACAACATTTTTTTTCTTTTTTTGCCATTATAATCATCATATGATTGGATCTTTAGGCATACATACCAACATACTCCCAATTTCACTTATATCTAATAACCCATTAACCTAATTCCAAGTGGTCTAACATGAGCATCATGCTTCTGCTGCAAAAGTGCTTTTGTCAAGGGGTCAACTACTTTGTTCTTATGAGACCCCTAACCTTGCTTTTTGGTCGAACATACTTTATTACCTTAATTGAATTCTTAAAACCTTAATATAGACATAATATGTGTTTTTGTATCATGTGACAAAGCTAAGTTTCAATTTTGGTCTAGTTTGGACACTGTTTGAGCAAGTTATGCAATTATATGTTTGTTTTGGGCTTTTATGCAGTTTACCAATATATAAGGTTTTATTCCAATTTATCACATGTTTGTTGTGTCTCACATGTTTTCATATCATTTTTAGTTATTTGTTCCCTGAGGGGCTTGGTTGCACCTTAGTTTTGTGGTGACATATACCTAGGGTTGAACTTAGGGTTTCCTCTCATGGACGGGCTACCTTAGGAGCTAAAACTTGTTGGTTCACCTTATGAGTTGGGATTTGATGACTTTATTGGTTTGTTGGGATCCAATGGTGGTGTTTTTTTCCTTTTGGAGCTCCTTTGATCGATGGTTCATAAAGTAGAGGTGCAAATCAATGGTGGAGCTAGGGTTCCACCCTTGTGACAAAAGGGTCAAGATCCGAGATCACCCTACTATTGGAGGTCTACGACTGAGATGGGAGTTAATATTTGATGGTACTCCTAACTCCTACAACTGATGGACCTATTGGTTTGCATGGAAGTGATGCTTTTGACCATGGGCACATGACAAACATAGCTAGACACCTTAACCTTCTCTTCTCTCTCACCCATGGCCTTATATACCTCCCTCATCCCATGCAAGCGAATCCTTTGGACCCCCTTTATCCTTCCTTTATATTTATATCTCGTCCCCCTTATGTTATGGAGGATAAGGGTACAAGGAGAAGGATCTTGTCCGACATTGCTTGTATTTGCACCTAGGGTTCAAATCTACCCTCTCTTTGAGTTTGTGGAGCTTCCTCAGCTTGTTCTTAACCTAGGAAAGTAAGATCTTCCTCCTTTACTTTGTTTTCTTTTCTTTCCTACCTTATCTCTCTTCTTCTTGGTCAGATCCATGGTGGAGCATGATCTAGATCTTGAGGAAAACCTCCTTTCTTGCTTCCTTGACCTTGGGTTTGCTTATTCTTAGAGAAGGAGCTAGCTTGACCGAGTGAAGTGCTCAAAGCTAGGGTTTTCTTCTCTCTTTCTTCGAGCCACCTTATTGTGTGGAGCTTCTTATTCATCCTTTAGCTGAGTTATGTAACTTTCTCCATGTTTATTGGTTACTCATACCTTACATGTACAAGATCTTGCTCTAAAATGAAGTTCTAAGTAGAAAGATGCTATCTTTGCCTAGAGGTTGTGCTTATATGGTATTTCTTGAGTATTTTATCTTCTTGGATGAACCCTAAACCTTATGCATGATCCTTCTTTGGTATTATAAGTTTTGGACCTTGCATGTATATGTAAAAAGATGGGGTTTTCTCCCTCAAACAATGGTTCTTTCTTAGGGTTTTGAGCTGATTTTCCTTCTTTTTTGATGCAACCAATGGTTTGGCTTTTGGTCCTATTTTGGTTTACCTTCTTATGCCAACCAACGGTATATGCTTAGCTTTTCTTTGGACGTTCTTATGCTTGAAAAATGATGGTTTTTAATCCTTCCTCATATGGTATAAGTTGATAATTTTTTCTCTTTGACTCTACGGTTTCCTTTGGGTGACAAATAATGGTTTCCCCTTAGTGCTTTGAGCTACTTTTTACCTTGATCATAATATGATTATTGGGACCCTCATGAAAACTGATGGTGGGTACCTTAGTTACTATTTGGACTTTCTTTTGTGTTTGAAACTGACGTGTATGTTTCCTCTCACATCTGATGTTTTGATGCTCTCTATCAAGAGGCTAAAATTATGGTCTTAGGTCCTACCAAATGATGGTTTCTATGGTCGCTCAAATGATGAACTTCATACGTGTATAACCCTATGGCTTCTCATGATCCAATGGTGGTGATTAATGCATATGATTCAATGTTTTTGTTTGCCTTGAGCCCAATAGTTTCATGTGCGGTCTATGATTCGATGGTTTGTGCTTGCTGTACCTGATCCTATGGTTTGGATTTAATGATTTAGAATCGATGGTTTAAGTCCATGATTTTGTTGTCTTACATTTGCCCTAGAATTTTTACGTCCAATAATTTTGCCTATCTAACATCCAATGCTTTTGCGTCAATATGAATTGATGGTTGATGAACCCTAAGTTTTGATGGTTTTAGTTTATTGCTACAATATGATGGTTACATCTTTAAGTATGAATCCATACTTGGGGATAGTAGGGGATTAGATGGTAATGTTTTTCCTTGTGCATCCATGATCGGATGGGGATGCTATGTATGAAGGATGTTCTTGGACCTAAGTAAATGTAGGAACCTATGGTTTATCTTGAGTTGTTGATTTGTAACATCACTTCCATCTATTTAGTTGAACTTAACTTAATGCAATTAAGGAATTATGGTTAACCATACTTAGTTTTGTTGTATGATATGATGAAGGTATATTCTTTCTAATTTTGGTTGTAACTATAAAATGTTAACTGGTGGTTATCGTAGCCTTATGATTGATGCTTTCTTTTATGATACCATGTGAGCATCATAGATATTAAATGCAATGTTATGCTGAACATGTGTACCACAAGTATGGTGATGGTATGTTGAACCTTCTTCAAAGTGTTGAAAGATAATGATGATCATGCAAGAAATGATGTAACAATCTTAATTGTTGGGAAATATGGTGTCGGAACAGGAAGCGGAAATGAAAAATTATGTCTGTCATATTCTCCATAAATAGAAGATTTCTTCAACAACTATGTAGTGGGAAGGATGGTTTAACGAGTTCATACCTGGTCATGGAGCAAGTCTGGCACCTATTCCTTGTTGCAATAGCATGACTCTATTCTATTTGCACTTGGACGACGTCTGCAACAACTCATGGTCTCCACCATGGACATCAGGATGACGTTTCCCTCCTAAGGTATCCACGCATCTATGATATTCCATACGGACTGCCTAGTAGAACTCATGCCATTTTACTCAAATATATAGGAAGGAGTTGTTCTTCCCATTGGTGTACCAGTCACCAACTTGCTCTCCCACAATAGTTCTCCCTTACTGTCCCTCCCTTTATCAGGTAGGTCTTGCTCGGGCTCTCTATTAGTTACCACAATCAGAGAGGACAACAATTGTCAATGGAAATTGATTTGTGTCTCTGGAAAGGCCCCAATACCGCTCTAATTATAGGAGGGTTAGGTTCAAGGTTCCCAGTCTGAGTGGGAGCGGAAGGGACCAAAATTTCACAAAATTTCACAACCTACAATAGGTGAAATGATTGGTTTGCCAGTGAACCGATCGGTTGGCATGTGAGCCGATTAGTTCACCCAGTGAACCAGTCATTTCACCATGTTTCCCAACCATAATTGTATTGGCTATTCTAATCCAATTAATGCATGACATGATGTCTACACTAATCCTTGATGTAATCAAACTGCACTAGCAAACCACACAGTTCATCTCATGAACTGATCATCTCACGACCATGATCCGATCAGCTTACATAGTGAACCGGTCAATTTGTGCCTGGTTCATTCAAAATTCAGCCAATGCAACATTCAATCAACATGAAACTCCAACCGGCTGGTTCAAAAATTGAACCGATTAGTTGGGAGTTAAAGTTAGTTGTTATGTTGCTTAAATTGAATACCTAAACACTTTAGTAATCAATTCAGTTATTATTCATGATTAAACTCCTCTTCTATATGTATCCTATGTGTATGACCCCATAGGTTTTTATTTATGTTGGTAGTGAATGTCCATAACCTTTTTATGACATCACAAGCAAAGAGTGGTGCCTAGTCACACATCATTCCTACCCAAATAATCAATAAAGTTGGAGAACAACTTCAACCTACAATCTGTGTCAGGTGTTACAATGATTGTCAAATTTCTTTGTCTCTGATATCTGGAATGAAACCGAGTCATATAATCGGCATCCTCTCAATGTTCAATCTATGTTCCTAGATCCAGAACATACTGTATGAGATATATGTGACCTCAATATTATATAGTGATTCACATGTGCATGCACATGCTTTTCTCATTCTCACTTATGAAGTGGCATGTATATGAAACTCCAGTAGGAGGGACAAAACTCGTCTACATCACTCATAGTCATCACCATGTGTCACAACACATCTGATCATCACCTTTATGGAAACCCTTATTCAAGGTCATGTTGGATGATGTCAAAACATACCGAACGACGTGTGATGAGTGTAGTGATTTCACATCTAAGAATCACAATCACCATCTTTACTATGAGATATTATTATGACCACCAATTATGGCTTCTACGTGTCACTCTCAAGGTGGGTCTGTCTGATACAATGTTCTCTAACAAGTATCTATGTGCTTGGTTTGATATCACATATCATGATAGAAATAATTGATTCTCTTCTTGTTCCTAAATGTGAATTGTCAACAAAAAAAGACTATGCCATGATCTAAAAAATCTCTAGAAAGTCATGCCCCCTACTCGAACTAATGAGATTCTATCATCAACCAACACACATTCTAGTCTTTAGTGTTAATGTTGTCTATCTACCTTCCACAGTAACATTTGGCTAGGGTCATATCAAGAATGTACATACTCTTATCATCCACATGATCTCATTGTTAAGTCACGTAATTGAAGACATATGTCATTGAGTAGTGTCAATATTTAGATATTCATTATGTTTCCTCATTATCTCATAACTGAGTGTAACAAAATGAATTTGAAGCTTGCCTTTATCATTAATCAAATCATTTAGTAATATGTCGTCGGAATCATCATATGATTTTTCTCTTTGGGCATACATACCAACAAACTCCCACTTGCACTTAGAGACAATCACCCAAGAGACTCATTCTTAGTGATCTAAACATCTCCATCATGTTTCTGCTACATAAGTACTAATCCAATGGGTTAGAAACACATTGCCTTTAGTCGGTATATTGCATGTTTCACATCTCTTTATTGTACGACACTTCGTATGAGATGAAATTGTTGTTAGTATGCTATATGATGGTCCTTGCATAACAAGTATCTTCATTATTGTCATAGTATTTATACTGTGTAATCAATGGTTGGAACAACTCAAAAGTTCATATATATGAACTTCTTGATCCATAAAGTATTCATTCTTGTGTTTACAACATTAGGATACTCGTCTTCTATTATAGAATCAACTTAATGCTCTGTAGTTCAGAACCCTTCCAACCGACAACTATTTTCTTAAAATAAACACATTTTATATCGTGATCACTTTTTGTCATTTTGGAAGCTAGCATCGGTATAACCCTTTACACCCAACTCTTCATTATTTCCATAATCTAGAAACTATTCCTTAGTTCCTTTCAAGTACTAATGGATTACATTTAGTGACATTCCAATGACCTTCATTGGAATCTAACTAATATCATCTGGTCATGTCCAATACATCCAAGATTATGGGATGAGTACATTATATAGCATACATGATAGAACCAATTTTTGGTACCTATGTCATCTCAATCATGTTTTTCCATTCTTCATAAGAATCAGAGCATAAGGTTCTTGAGATATTAATCCCATCTATATGTATAAATTTTCTCTCATTGAATTCTTCATGTTGAACTCTTTCAGCAGCTAGTCATTGTTTGTGCTTCATATTTAGGTTATGAAACTTTCTAGATCTATCTCAGAGATATCAATTCCTATCACATAGGATGTTTCACCTAATCCTTCATTATTGAAGGTGTTTTCCATGCTAGGTCTCAATATTACAATATTGATGTGTTATTCCCCATCAATTTGTGGAATATTCATATGCTCCCCCTAAATCTTTTGTAATTACAAATTTCATCTTTATCTTGACTCAAGTCAAACTCTTTGACTATCTTGTCAAATCAAAGATTCCAATTCTAAGATGCTTATTTCAACCTCTAAATTGGACATTGTAGCTTATAGACTTTATCATTAACGGAGTTATAAAACCTTCAAGTTGTCTCACATACACATCCTCTATTCTTGTTAAGGAATGTGGTTTTAAACTTCATATGCCAAATTATATAGTATCAACAAGCTGTAATAACAAGAAAATTCATTGGTGAAGGGATTTCATCATGTTCAACACTTTGAACTAGTCTGAAAACCTTTGAACCAATTTCTCCTTTTATGTCATCCATTTGGTCTTCCTTATGAAAACCCAACTACACCTTGTGAGTTTTACCCTCTAGGTGGCACCACCAAGGTCATACCTTATTAGTGTTTATGGATTCTATTCTAGATATAATGGCCTCAAGCCATTACTCAAACTCTAGTTTCTCAACATCTCTTATTAATTTTTGGCCCATCATATTATGACAACTCATAACTTATTTGAGTTAAAAGATTCTCAATCTTTTAATCTCAGATATGTTCTTCTAGAACTATGAGTTTTGTGTTATAGATGGAACTTGACATTTCACAACAATTTGTGATTCTCTATGTTCTCATTGTACCTTCTTAGGTTTAAATGTTTTCTTTGTTGATCTCAAACTTTTGGAGTTCTACTTTACTGCCAATGATTCCAATGGAACTCAACCATACAAAAACAAACACTTTTGTTATTGGTTTGATATAAGTAGTGTTCAACAATTTGGGAATAAATATTATCCAAGAAACTTCTTTCCTCAGATAGGTTTCAATCCTTAAGACATATCGGGTCATTCCCATATCATATGATGTCTTTAAAATCATTTTGGACAGTACATTGTTTTAGTGCTAAGCATATTCCTTTTAAGGAAACTAGAAGATTGATTAAGTGATAATCATATCATAACTCATCATGATGTTATTCCTTCTTACTGATACAACATCATATTGCAGGTGGAGTTGATCATGATACATTATCACAAACTCTCCAGAAGGTCCTCAAACCATTCCTATAAAGTATTTCAACATTTGATCATGTCAAAGTATCTTAATACATTTAAGGAAGTTGTGTACTTCATACATGTAATCTCCTTGATCACTACAGGAGATTTGTATTTTACTAAACGCATATCATCATATCATCAATAAATATAATGAAGTGCAAGCAATTATCAACAACATTTATTCCAAGGTCTTTGTACATCATTATGTACATGTCCTATTAGTGTTTATTCTCCCACTAAACCTAGTGATAAGTGGTTTTCATGTTTCTCATATATAAGACTTGCATATGTCTTATTGGTTCAATAACCAAAAGAGTCTAGATAAGCATCATCATGAATTCTAGAAATGCATTTTCTCATATGTGTGATCTTGATGACAATGCTAGATATTGTAGATTGTTTTTGTTATCATTTATAATACTTTAGGTATTTACGTTACATACATTTATCTTTAGATCCTAGAGATCATAATATATTTGGGTATTGCTACACAAGATCACATCTTTGAAATACAACATAAACTATTTTATTCAGAATCATCCTTGTCATTATAAGATGTAGAAAACATTTTTTTCTATTATTGGAATAATGAAATAGTAGTTCATCTAACTCTATTACATGTACTATGGGCTAAGATAAAAAATATATTTAGACTATAGCTTCAATAACTCATACTTCTGTAGTCCATCAGTGCCCTTTTTCCAAGGTCTACTTCTTGTCAGATCATGTATACCAAACATATGTCAGATCTACATCTGGTATCACATACCAATGTTAAAGAAGTAATTTAGAGTTATCTTATAATGTATATACCTGAAGTGTAGATCTCTATTCCCTCCTCCTTCTTTTTTAGTTCCTCCAGGTTGAGGGGGTAATTCCTTTTCTAGTGTCTATCCTAGTGACAGTAGTGACACTTACCTCCCTTCTTTACTCCTCCTTTTGCCTTGAGATATGAATACTTTGGCTTTTGACCAACTTTAGAACTCCTGTTAGCTTTTCCTTTGACCTTATACTTTTCCCTTTATCTTTCTAGTCATCATCACACACTTGGGCTTGTCTTTCTTCATTTGTGCCTCAACTGTTCTCAACATGCCTTGTAACTCTATCAACAGTTTGTCAAATCCATTCATGTTATAGTTCATGAAAAATTGAATGTATGACTATGTAAAAGACCATAGAATCGCATCAGTGGACAACTCCTGACCCAAGGGGAATCCTAGTCTAGATAGGTTCTCACATACCCGATGAGCTTGAGCATGTGAGTGCAAACTGAATCTCCTTCTTCAAAGATCTAGAGGGAGGGGGTGAATAGAGCTTTTTGGAACTTTAAAGTTGATTAAAAACTTAAACAAAGGAGAGGAAACAGGGAAGACACTTCGATGTAGAGTGGTTCTAGCCTTCAAATCAAAGATTGTAAGTCCACTACCCAATTGTCTCATATTGGGATTTTGAAAGTGATTAATTTTATTTACCTCTCAAGGATGGTACAATAAAATACAATCACCTTCCTTGAAGTAGACTTCACCTAGAAGTAGCCTCAACCTCCTTGAAGTAGCCTTCTTTGAAGTAACCTAAGCCCTTGGAGCAGCCTTCTCCTCCTTGAAGTAGCTCCACCACCTTGAGATAGCCTTCACCTAGAAGTAGCTCCAACCTCCCTTGAAGCTTCCTTCTTGTAGGAATCTCAAGAAACCTTGAAGCAGCCTTATTCACCAAGAAGTATCTCTAGCCAAGCTCCCTCAAGTAGCCTCCACAACTTGGAGTAGCCAAGGAGAACAAGTAGCTTAACCTGTGAATGGGGATTGGAAGAAAGGAAGTACACCAATAGAGTATTGTGCTTTGATCCTATATCAAGTGTTAGACCTCTCAAACCACTTAGGATGGACGTTTCTTGGATGGTGGCTAAGAGGCTATGGCTATACGACATGAACTTGGAGCTTAAAGAACAAGATGGCAAGTGTTCCTCAGCTTTGTTGCTCAATAGAATGGATTCTCATGTGTAGCTTAGGTGTACTAGGTGCCCTAAGACCTCTTCTATCTATATGGATGGTTTGCAAATGTTTAGGGACATTGTAGAGAGTCTCTAGAGTATTCTTACTGATTAACTAGCTATTAGGGAGAAAGTAGTTGGCTAGCAATTGTTAATTTGTTCGTGCTTGTATGAACAATCCAAAACCATGTACGGTCGACAAGTTTGTCGACCGAACGTATCTCGGTTGAACTTTTCTTCGAACGAGCCTCGGCTTAATATAAATGTGTACCAACATCTATTTTCAACTCCCAACTCCCAACCACTTGCTCTAACAATCATAAGCTTTGGACTGAGATTTGGTCAGTTGACTATATTTTCGACCCAAACACGTTTCAGAGCACAAATGTGTAAGATTTTGAACAGTTCTCAGTATGTTTGACCGAGGTGGTTCTCGGTCGACAAAGATTTTGACCGAGGGTGTCTCAGTTGACTAGTTTATTGACGTTCCTATTTTAGACTTTTGAACCACCTTTTAAATGTGTGTTCTAATGGATGATAATGACTCTAACTCTAGGGGGATCCTAACTATGGGTTATAAATGATAGGGAAGATATAACGCTTGATTTACATGATAACTAAATACATGTACATTAATTGTACATGTGTTTACATTTGATTACAATCATGAAAACATAAACAATTAAGTACATTTGATCTTCAATTTGAATTGATCTTCAATTTTCCACTTAGTAGGATCTCCTCATTTCCTTGAACTCTAAAATTTGAATTGATCTTAAATTTTACACTTAGTAGAATCTCCTCATTTCCTTGAACTCTAAAATACTCAAATAGAATGTTAGATCCACAAGTATGAAATGTTTGTCATTGTCAAGACAAAGGGTATGCTAATGTCCAATTTAGCCAACAATCTCCCCTTTTTGAAGATGACAAACATTCCTAAAATATAAGCAAAATATTTGAAAATCATTTTGAAAATAAATGAGTTTCATACCTATGATATACCTAAGATGAATAGGTTCTTTGTTCTCATAAAATGTATGCTAATATACCTAAATATATATGGAACATGATATTCATCTCTTAAGGCAATTTAGAACCTATTAATGTTAAGTTGAGAGATCAAGAAACTCATGAAAATATTTAAATATTTTACTTTATTCTATTTCTCCCCCTTTGTCATTTCAAAAAGATAATCATATGTGTAAATCAACGAGACTCCACCATAATTGATTACTCCCCCTTAATTGTTTAATTCAAAAAAATGTCAAATTTAGCCACAATTTGAAAACCACTATTAATTTCTCAACCATTTGCAAGGGATGCTAACCCTAAAATGATATGAGATTCTTTTAGGCTCATAGTGGGATCAATAAATGTATCTCTAACCAATTATAAGGGTCCCATATTTGTATAGAGAATCTAATTAAAAGCAAGATAAAAAAGATATGCATATTATATCCAAGAATTTTATGATCTCCCCCTTAATGTCATAACAAAAGTGAGCTAAAAAATGTTAAAGTGTTTAAATCATAGCTAGTTTTAAAATCAATTTAGTAAGACTACGAGTAAATTTTTATTATCTTTAAGAGATCTTGTTTGTTGTACTATTTTGATTCATATTTTCTCATTCTAAGTATTTAACATGATGAGAAAATTACAAATTTAATATACCAATGTTGGGTGCAAGTGAATGATTTGATTTACAAATAAGCATTTTTGTCAGGCTTATTTTCTGCCGACCAGGACTTTGATCGGGGCGCCCCTCGGTTGAACTGTTTGTCAACCAAGAGGCAGTTCTACAGATTTCCAATTAATGCAATTTATCTAGTATGATAAAGATATAACATTTTCCTCTAAATTAGTATAAGTTACCAATCAACTTTATGTATATTTAATTATGTTTCAAATCATGGGTTTAAGCAACATAGATATCTTCTCTTCTGATTCTTGTTTGGAAACAATTGTTACAACCATTTGAAGACTATGACGTCTTTATGAGTGGCTAGAGTTAAATGACCTCAAGTCTTAGCCATTATTTCTTAAGTCATATCAAAATCTATTTCTTCTCATTATATCTTAACTTTATTTCATCATGCCCATATAGTTCCAATGAATGTTTTGCCTTTAGGTCTAGGAATTGATTTTTATTCATTGTTCTTGGTAAGCTCATATAGAAATTGTCCAATAATCGACTCTTTTGGGATATGAATAAGTCTTGTTGTGTATAATTATCATTTATGTAGACTTATAAATCCTAGATGCTTTGTTAGATGTTGAATATTCCAGGATAAAGTCTTTTTGTGACTTCAGATCAAATTTTCCTTTACCATCTTTTGTTAAAGATAGAATTCACATAGAGCCAAATAAATTTTGTGAATATATTCTAGTGAGCAAGGTCTTAGTTTTGATAAGAAAACTTAATTTTTCTTGCCTAGATACACAAATTTCATATTTATCACAAAAATTTAGGTAATGATTATATTCTAAGTAAGTTTCTTGTATGAACAATCTTTTTATGCCATAAAAATTCATTGTTTTCAAATACTGTCCATAGAGTTAAGAGGTTTACAATCATTTCTCCTTTTGATATTTTTCTATGAATCATAACCATTGACATAGTACTTATGATGTAGTTCTTTTACAAATAGCACATTTAAAAAATTTGTACAACATTGCCTATGCCAATAGTTTTACCTTTGAAAATTTCTAAAAATGTGACCAATAATTTTACCTTTCCTCCAAGTGTATGGAAATATTCTTATTTTCAATCATATGCTTGTTAGAGAAATTTCTATAGACCATCCAAACCTGCAAAGTATGAAAGTTTTGGTCCTCATTTAGTGGTCCTTTTGGTTAGGATTATTCAAATATTCAGAACAATCTAATATGAAGAGTCATTATAGATTTGAGTCACCAAAGTTAATTGTAATTAGATGATTTTATTTTCATTAAGCGGTTCTGACAGAACTATATTTGGTTGATCTTTTTCTTCTACTAGAAGAATTCTCGGTCGAACTATTTGTTGACCAAAAATATTTTCCCGTAAAACCAATTTTGAGATAACTACCTTCACTCAAACTTTTCTTTGACTGAAAGAGATCTCGGTTGAGCTCTTTGTCGATCGAGATGAAGTTTTGTGCATTTTTAGTATATTCAACATTTCTAATGTAAATTATGCTATTATTTTGGATAACACAATTAAGCAATCAAACCATACAACTTAAAGCTTATTTTAGTTGAGATAATACATTATGAGTTTCAAAATGAAGTTTAGGTCAAATCTCAACTAATATGTCTAATAGTTTTAAGTTGGGGGTTTTGGAACCCAAACCAAGTCAACATCTTTGTTTTTCTTTTATGGACAAGAGAATGAATAGTGTCCAAGACGTTGACAATAGTGACAACTAATAAAATCAATTTCATTTCTCTACTCAACATTTTGGTTATGTTATAGATTGTCTTTGGGCACATACATGGTCTTTGATTTGGGTTATTGTGTATTTCTTATTTTACACTTTTGAAAAAATTATCTTGAGTTACATAGCCTAAACCCATGATTCAACCCTATTTTAGGGCTTCATCTTGTGTCTTATTGCATTTCAATCACATCTATACCTATTAGATTACATGGTATTCCCCTCAATATGCATGTTTTTTTATAAAATGCACTTATGGACATTATTTGCATGTTTTTCAAGCATTTGGACCATGCTTGATGAGAGAGAGAAGGAGTGATCCTAGGGTTTCTCTACCCTTGGAGAGACCTAAAGTGAAGTCTGATGCTCCCTCAACCTAACCCTAGTGGCCAAAGATCCATTGAAACAATGATGTCCAAGAAAATCCAAAGAAACAAGTCCATGTGTTGATCCAGATGGTCGTGATGGCACACTTGCAAATCAACAGATCCATCTCCAAGAAAGCTAGAATCATCATGGTCCCGCCACACAGAATGACTGTGGTGAGCAGACCCAGAATGGCCGTACCACCTTGCATGGCCATGTGAGAGCAGAGGCAGAATGGCCGTGGAGCCAAGGATGGGTTGTGCATTTTGAGCCACCACGTCCGTGCTACCCTACCCCCACCATGGACATGCCACAACTAGTATAAATTCCATCAAGTCTATGTGATTTTTCCCCATTTCTCACCATGGTCGTTCCCATCCACCATGACCATTCTCACCCCTCCCCACCACGGCCGTGGTGACCACCACGACCGTGCTACCTACAAAAACCTAGCTATTTTTGCACTACATTTCCCATACTACCCCTACTTGACCTATTGCTTCCCCCACACCTATATATACCTAGGTGGTGGCTCGAGCACAAGGTTAGCTACCTTATACCACCTCCTAGCTCCCCATTTTCACCCCTTAGCCATTCCACTCCATTTCCACCTCCATTCCACTCCACTTCATGATTTCCACCACCAAAACCCTAGTTTCTTCTTATTTCCACCCATTTCCACCATCATCCCATGTCATTGCACCTTGGAGGAGAGTGGAGGACGTCCTGTAGTAGTTAAAGTGGAGGAATTCCTCATCTACACCGATCTCCATTGCTTCTTCTACCTCTTTCTCCCTTCTTTTTGTATTTTGCATTTCTATGAGTAGGTAGGCCCCTTGGGTGGGCTGTTTGGGGTGTAAAATGTTACTTTGATACCATGTTGGGGGGAAATGATATGTAAACATTGTAAGTTCATTTGCTAATGACTATGTTCTATTTCTATCTCATTCTCCATGAATTTCTTGTTGGTTTGTGCTTGAAATCATGTAGGAATTTAGGGAAATTGGTAATATGTGTGAATTTTGGGTTTTCTCCTAGGGCTAATTCTTGGATATCTAGCTAGCTACCCATCCTCCTACATTCTAATCAATTATCCTAACCTGACTTGAGAGATCTAAGTAGCTAGTTTAGATGAATTTGGTGTGCTTCGTATGGAGCTTTCTCAAGGCTAGAATGTGAGTGATAGGAGGCCTAAAACCTCACTTCCACTCCCATTACTAACCTCAGCCCCTAATCATCCTAAAATCATCTAACCTAGAAACCTAGGCTTGTTTAAACTCTAATTGAATCACACCTAAATCCTAACCCAACTGAGCCTCGCAAGGGTAGTAGGGAGTATTAGGGACTAGTTCCCCTATACACAACCTGCATATCATGGCCAGTTAGTAGCTTAGGCTAATTCATTAGACTCTATCTTGTTTTTTTGGTTTGATAATCTAAATGGAATCATAATGTTCATATGTCACCCCAACTAAATTAATAAGTGCATCCCCTAAACAACCCACGTTTCCCTTTATTGCTTTAAAACCCTAATTGTCTTCTTGCTTAGCTAGTGTTATCTTAGTTAGCTCATTTCTTGCTTAGATAGCTCCTTGCCCTATTCTTTCTTTGTTCATACTAGTTTAGGTCTTTAATTGCCCTTTTGCTCTATTTTCTAGTCTAGTGTAGTTTAATTCTCTTCTTGCTTGCCTTAGTGTAGATTGTTCCTTTCTTACCTTGCCTTGTCTTTTCCTACTTAGTAGAATTAACTATCTAGGGTTAATTTAGCTTTTAATCTTGTTTTCTTTCCTTTACTTGCTTTCTTTCTCAACTTAGTTTAACAATCAAATCAACCTTTAAACTCTTCCATAGTAGGAACCTAGCACTAAAATCTAACCCAACTCTAGTGCCCCCTTTTGTTGCATCCTTGAAATTTATAGATTTCAAGCCTAAATGAAATTAGGGAACAAATAATAATGAAGTGAATTGAGGGACCTTGGTTGATAATTCCAAACCCTAGATTCATATTAAATGTTCAATTTAAGGAAATAATGTGCTTTTGAGCATATGTGTGCATATGAGGCTAATATAAGACGCAATGACTAGCAGGCCCTAATTTGGTAAATAAGAATGTAATTAAGCTCATAGAACCTTTGGCTCAAGATGTGATTCATGGGCCTTAGGGACTCATTTCAGCCAATTGGGCTATTTAGGGTTTACAAATGAGTCCCTGGGAAATAAAATTGGAAAATTAGTTTTTTGTGCATATGGGAAAAAATCATGATGATGATTAAGATAGATAATTCATATATATAGGATTATATATGAAAATCCAAGGTGAACTAAGATATTTATTCATCTAAGTAATTAAGGGGAGAAGTGGAGTTCATCTAAGGAATTATCTTCTTTTATGATGAACTCTAAACCTTGCTAAATTCTTGGATCCTGAGTGATCCATGAGTAGGGACTCTGTCCCTTTCACCCAAAATCCCATGAGATCCTGAGGATATGGGACTCCTCCCTTCTTGAGTCCCAACCTCCCTCACAATGGATCTCCCCAAAGTCCAGCCAGTTTTGTAGATAGACCGGGGTCAGTTTGTATCCTAAATCAACTCGATCAGGGATCAGGAAGATCTGATTGTAGATAGCAGTGCCATGCACTGAAATGAAGCGGTGTCTATATAAGTATCAAGTTTGTTAGTTCATAGAGACAAAACCTCTTCCGCTCTCACAACCAAACTGGGACAACTAACTCTCACCATCTGAAGGCACCTCACCATCGATGGTAGGAGACCAATCAGAATAGGAGACATCAGCCAGGAGTTCCCAGTCTCCCAAGAGGACAGCTGGACTCTGTGAGAATAGCCTAGTGCACCTGCAACTCCTTCTCTGTCACCAACCGTGTTGTACCCAAGATAGGCCGTGGAGGAGAGTGTCACCCCACAGAACGTGATGTTGGTTACCTACAACGTTGAGTCTGGGGTGTCTTGCCACGACCAGTGGAGACTTCCGCAGTGGCAGCTGTGCTATACTGATATGTGCTAGGGGCGCCGAGGGTGGCCAATTGCTATGGAGGAATCACCGGGGAACAAATCCCCTCCACAACGCTTGCAACATGCCCTGCACCCACAGAGGAGTGAGGATGTAGGAGGGAGAACCTTGAGGCGATGTCTGAGATCCTTGCTTTCAAACACGACACCTGTGGGAGCCTGAAGCGCATGGAAGCATCGCGCCCAAGGAAGAGGACGACAGAGTCGGGAAGAAGGGAGAACACCATCGCGCATAGCTTGCGGTCTACAGACGAGCGTTGGGATGGAGAAAGGGTTCACATTAGGAAGAAAAGAAAGGGTATAATGACCCTAGTGCCCCTGGGCGTACATTCAAGAACTAGAGGTGCAAGTGTCTTTTCCCAAAACCAGCTGGTCACCAGTGTGGATCAAAATCAAGTAATTTACGTTAACTTGGTAGTTTCTGATTGGTCCAAATCTGATAATCTTGCAATAATTATATTTAATTAATGGTTAATTAGAATATAGCAAAATTGTATATTCATCAGATTAACGAGAGGAATCCAAAGAAAATATAATCAGAGTCTAATTATGCTTAATGTTCTAAAAGTATATGCAATATAGGTTTTGATGTGTTTAGTGTAAAGGAAAACCTAGACTCCTTTGATATGATTCTTAACTAAGTAGATTCGTTTATGTTGAGTTAATACCTAAATGTGTCATGTATAATGAAGAAATCCTTGACAATGATGAATACTTGTTGTTTCTAGATTAATAATCTTAGACATGCAGATTTAGGGTTTTGAAACCAATGTGAGTATCTTGCTATGATCTTAATGCTAGTCATATGATCTAGGTTTCACAGATAATCTAATATGCTTAAGATGATGATTAGGGTTTCACCTAATATGCTTAACTAAAGATTGTAATCTTGGAAATCATGACATGATGGAATTACAGTTTGTGACCCTTATTCTTAGTTTAAACATGAGACAACCCTAAACCCTAGTTTAGGAGCGGATCTAGATCGGATTAATGTAATGTGAATACATGGTGACACATATGCAGTATGCATGTTTCAAATGATGTTGATTGCATGCTTTGAATGCTTGGATGTTTGGATGCACTCTAGCAGTACATGAGTTATTCTGCATGGCTTTTGTAATAGCATAAGGTACGTGGTTACGCTTATGAATACATGTATCGAATTCTGAGTTTGTCGAGGTTTCTCGATGAGATTGAATGAATGATAAACTACTTTCTTTTTTATTTACTTCATGCAAATTATAAAGTTCCTATGAGTGTTAGGGCACAACCCTCATTAGAAGTGTCGCCTATCATCACCAATGCTAGGAAGTGACCACAAACCCTCACTAAAGGGGGTAACAGGTAGGGTACCAACCTTCACCCAAGGTTGTCGGCTACAAGCATGACATGCATCCATCCAAAAAGGAGGTATCGTGCAAACCAGGATCTAAGGTGTGTCGTGCAACCTGATCCAGAGTTGTGTATCATGCATCCATTCAAGGGCGATATCAGGTAACCAAGTACAAGGGTGTGTATCATGCAACACATGGGCGTCACATATCGCCCAAAACCCTATTTCCCCTTAGGGTTAGGGTTTCACACTGGGAAACCCTCAACACTCTATCACCTAAGGTCATATCGATCAAGGCCAAGACGCCCAAGGGATCATTACCACAAAGGCACCCCATCAGTCAGTTAGGGTTAGGGAAACCCCCAACACTCAAAACTCCGTGACGTCCAAGATGCTATATCGGGCAACTAGGGTTAGAGCTAGCCTATCGACCGATGCATCTCATTGCCCATGAAAACTTATCGGGCACTCTAGGGTTAGGACCATCCCATCGGCCAAAGCAATCATATATCCTTAAGTTAGGGTTAGGACATCCATATCACCCAAGGCACTACTTCTAGGGCTATCGCCCTCACCAAGGATCAACCTATCGATTTCCCTTCACTATCAATAATACCTATCACCAAAGGCATTACCACCATATCACCCATGATACTATCCAAGGGCTCAACCCCAAGAGCTTTTCGTGCAACTAGAGTAGAGTATCCATGTCACCCAGGGAAACCCTATCGCCCAAGCTAGGGTTGGAGCTCTATATCGGCCAAGACACTAAGGTTAGGGTTTCATGTCGGCCAACCACCATATCGCCCACCATCATCATATTGGGTAGGGGTGCATATCGATCACAAGGTCAACAAAGGGTTCACTTATACTATCACCCAAGGTTCAACTCTGGAAGAGGGTATCAGGAAACAACCTCAAGGAGCCACCATGTAGAACACATATCGACCAAGGGACCTACTAGGTGTCCACCAACCATAACGTCCAAACCCAAATCCTAGGGTAGGAAAGAGATATCGGTCACCACATCATATCACCCCAAACATCTAGGCCATAGGCTCACCTTTCAAGTCCAAAGGAGAGAAAGGGGTATTGCCACAAACCATCAACTGAAGTATAACCTATTGAGCAAGGTACTATGTCGGGAAAAGCATAGTATCGGGCAAAGCCCCCATATCGGGTAAAGCCCCATATCGGGCTAGTCATCTTCAACCTCTAGCCACCCATTACCATCTAACACAAGGATAACAAGCTAAGGAAAATAATAAAACGTGGCCATTTCCATTAAAACATATCTCAAGTTCCACATGCACGACTATCATGGAGAAGGGTATCAATTTAAAGACAAGAATCATTACATGCACATATGGAGAGTGAATATAATAGACATAATAACCCGCCTTAAGAGGATCTACATGAAAGGCACGAAGCTCTTTGATCCAAGAAGCAAACACACGTTCCTATCCATGAAAATCATCCATCCGAAGCTCTAAGCTTGTCTTCGGCTCCATCATCATCACCTCACGAAACAAAAGAAGAAGGAGAAGATACCATGGCTATGTATAGCTCAAGAAGAAGAAAAGAGGGGGAGATAACCACGGCCTTGCCTACTCACATCAAGGGCCCATACATGGATGAGAGGGGGAGAAGGAGATGAAGAAGAAGGCACAAGGAAAAGCTAGCAAGGAAGCATGACTCACCAAGGTCGGATCTTGAGCAAGAAGTCTCCATGGCCAAGGTGCTCGCCCTCCCAAGCTCCATGGGAGTTTAACTTAAGCTCCTAAGCTCCCAAGCTCCCATGCTCGTCCTATACAGGTAGGGGAAGGAAGGTGGCCGAAAGGGAGCACTTGGTTAAGGAGGAAGGGGGCTATATACACCAAGGAAGAGAGAGGTAGCAAGGGAGAGGTGTCATAACCACATAAACCAAAGTGCCACTTGCTCTTGCTCTTAACGCCACTTGTTGCCACCCTAGCTGCTCATGCACGACCTGATGATACACTCTAGTATGTGTATAATGAAGATAGGCAACTACCATGGGCGAAACCCCCCCCCCCCCAATGGGCGACACACCTCCAAGCTCTACCCGATATACTAAAGGACAAGGTAGCATATGTGACACATATATGGTATAAATACCATACAGAGATATTACTCCTCAACTATCAACCAAAAAAGGCGCCCCATCTTCCATACATGTCCTAGATGATTCCAAACAGAAGGGAGGTGACTCTAGAGCTAAAAAAATTGCATATTGCCCCCTCCACTTTGGGTAATTTGCAATTTGCACCAAAACTAGCACATATGGTACAAACATCATCTAACTAAGCTCAAGCTTGGAACATAGGTCCTCCACAAGGTGCCTCACCTCATAATTATATTTCGAATGATTTTAGAGAACTAAATGCATGCTCTAAATGTGATATATTGCAATGTAACCCCCAACTTTGGGTAAATTGCACTTTGGTCCAAAACAAGCAAACATTACTCAAACAACATCCAAACGGGACCAAACTGGAAATATGAGCTTGTCACATGATATGGAAACATTTTAAGAGATTAGATTAAGGTTATAAGAACATTTCATAAGCAAAGAAAAGAGGGTTAGCCCAAAACTTGGGTCAGGGTCCTTACAGTCAACCCTAATACTTGTTCATGGAACGTTATCAAAAGGATTATGTAAGGTGAGAGAAACCCAAGGATCTTATGCATGTTATCATCCTTAAAACCTTCTATACCTATAGTAGCATACCATATACTAGGTGTCACAATTCTATAGATAATAATTTAAAGGAACACATCAATATTGGCATCACCACAAAATCGGGTGGATAAAGAGTTAGCGTTTATAGGAAGAGTACTCCTTTCAAAGATACTACAAGATTAAACCTAAAACATATAATATATCCTCTATCATCATAAACATGTTTTTAATAGGTAGAACAACAATATATGATCAGATCTAAGATGCTAATAATATATGAGAAAAGAGTTATAAAACTCGCCTGATTTGTAGAGAAATAACCTCCCAAGATTCAAGCTCCAAGATCTTCAACCAAACTCCAACACTTCATCCGAAGATCACCTCAAGAAGAGAAAGAAACCATGGTCACCATAGAGTTCAAGAAAGAGGGAAAACTATTCTTGGTCAAACCAAGAAAGAAAGGGGAAAAAGAAAGAATCATCTTTTCACTCGGGTTCACCATGTCAATCATGGACTGTGACCCTTTATGAGGAGATCTTCAAGAAAAACCACCATGGATGATCCACGTCCAAGGAGGAAGAAGAAGAAGATGATGATTTTAGAAGAGAAAATGTGATCCAAAGAAGAAGATCACTTAACAAGAAAAGATTCTCCAGGAAACCACCACTAAGGAGTTGATCTAACACAAGATTTTCCTCAAGTAAGGTAGATCGGCCACCAAGGCTTCAAGATCTGGCCTCCCTTACTCCTAAAGATCCAAGGACGATCCAAAGGAAGAAGAAGATGTGTAGGGCCAAAAAGATTTGCTTGTAAGGAAGAGAAAGGGTTATATACCCAAAGGAGAAGGTAAGTAAGAGATTTTGAGGTGTCAACATATTATATCACCAAGGGACATATATCCTTCAAAGAGACAACTTTTCCTCCACCCACATGCAATATTTGAAATGTTTATACTTATCTAGAAAAAATTGTCTCGACCAACTAGGTCGGTTTCCCCCTTGTCTCGGTCGATACATTTCCATCAACTTTGCCTCGGTCGAGACACATCCTTATACATGTTTAGGTCAAAACCCTAGGTCATATACGTACATGGTCGAGACACTAGAAGACAAGGTGTTTCAACCCTCCCTTCTCAAGGTAGTCTCAGATGCGACCACACATCCAAGACATGTGTTTCATTTTTGACCCTCAAACCTAGCATAGTTACCATATCAAGCAAACCCTAACATTACCATGAAATGCCATTTCACCATGCATGATTCCAACAAGGTGACTCATTGCATCATCTTCTCTCTCATGATGCTAAAGCATAAGAAATATTTTTTACATGTGACAATTGGCAAGGTAACCCTCACTTTTGGGTAAATTGCAATATGCTCCAAAAACATGTACAAATATAGAAAAGATAACTCAAACATTATTCAAATTAGACACAATTGAAAATACAAGCATGTCACATGATATTAAAACATCTTAAAAGATTAAATTAAGGTTTAGGTATCTTATTACACAAAGAAATTATAGTTGAGCACAAAGCTAGGTCAGGAGTCTTACAACTTTTGTATTGTTGAGGTTTGTTGGCTAGGGATTAAGAATAATTGATTCTAGACAGGCTCTATAGCCATGTAAGATGAGATTCTCCACCTTAAGTATCAAGATAGTGAATTATTTATAAGTATATCAAGCTAACCTTCTTCTCTTCATATAACATCGCCATGTTGTACTTTTTCATCCCGTCTAACCCTAAAATAACATCAAAAGCCATCATGTTGAAATGATGAAGTTTGATGTAAACTTCCTTGATATACACAAGCTTACAAGATGGGTTTTTAGGAAAGAAGCTAGTACCCAAGCACTTGGAGTTTGAAACTCTGATATACTATTTATATACATGGGTTCTATATCTTGCATTGTTGTTAGTCAAATGCTAGGAAAGTATTTGATGAACTGGATTTGAATAAAATTTAGATATATTATTGATTTAAATGTACAATACCTTCTATAACTTCATTGTAGTCATCCTCCTCCACATAATCCATGGAGAATATGCACCTTGTGTGCCTCCCAATAGACATACAATGCCCTTTATGATTGTTTTTGTTGTTATTGTTCTTCTTTGGAGGTTGTTGAGGATGTTGTTGGGGCTGTTTTCACTAAGGAACATGCGATTGGGTAGGGGTTGGAGTGTACTTGAGCTGAGGGTATTGTAGTTTGATGTGCCATCTTGACCTCACTAGTGGTTGAACACTTTCCTTCCATCTCTATACTAAGTATGTGTATTTAAGAGGGCACTTCCCAATGGGGTGATGGAGAAAACATTAGTTACACTTCTTGCAGATGTCATCGTTGAAACTATTACACTTGTTAGGGGTAACATATAAGCCGACTATCCATGGCTCTAGTAGAGTTTTAGGTATAAAGACTGTCCCCACAGACCACTGCTAGTCTTAATTGTGTGCTTTTTCCTCACTCACATGCAAGCTAGGATAAGCTTCTCGACTGGTCACCTAATAGTACTACTCTGGGTGGAGCACACTTAACCACATAGTTTTTTAGTGATGGGATCCCTGAAAAGGAGGTACACCTTGGTGATATGGGTAGTTCGATCATTCCTTTTAAGATCATTTTATTTGAGGCTTCAAATCCTAGGATGTTACAATCCCCACTTAGACTCTTGATGCCCTTGTCAAGGCTCAACTAGGTGGACTCATAATATTTTACCATTTCAGTGCAGACCCATAATTTCCCATGGACACCCAACTCCCGATCACAGCTACCAGTGCAAGGGTGGCTACATCACTATGGAAAACCCTTTCCAACATGCCTAGACTGCACAATTCAAGACTGGTGTGCCACATGTCCATGCAGGCCCCACTTACTGGAGGGCTTCTGGCACTAATACTATTTGTAACATACGGGCCCACTATGCATGGCTCTAGCAGAATTTCAAGAATGACGAGTGGACTCACATACCATCACTAGCCTTAGTTGTGCACTTTGTCCTCACTCATGCACAAGCTAGGATAAACTTCCTGACTGGTCACACATCCTAGTACTACTGTTAGTTGATCATGCTTAACCACAGAGTTCTTTAGTGATGGGCTCCCTAAAAAAGGAGGTATACCTAGGTGATATGGATAGTCCAATCATTCCTTTTAAGATCATTTTATCTGAGTCCTCAAATGAGGGGATGTTACATTAGGATTGTGTGATGAGTATTGATATCTAGTCTAAGATTCAACAACTAATGCTTTACCTACCATTTATTAGAAAGTCATTAGGTTGTGGTACTAAATTATACCCTACTTGGTAATTTAAGCCTTCTAAGAAGAGGATAGCACTACAAGTCTCTTCCAGTCTAGTAGCATAGCTCTTCAACAAAAGATATTTCTGGGCATATGTGGAGATTCTTTATGCCAATTCTTTCAAACGATAGAACTATACCTCTTTCTATCTCAAAGCTTCAGAACAAACATATTTTTCATAGAATAAAACAAGAAATTCTCCCGTGTCATAGAACTAGTGTCATGTGTACCACTAACCCCACTCTATCGAATTGGGAGAATAGCAACTAGAACATATTATGCAAAATGAAGAATCTTATGAGGAGGGCATGTCATACCCTTAAAAGGACGCTCTAGGGCCAAAACATGTCATATGCATGTCGACCATTTTGATCTCATCCTTACCCATGGACTAGGGTGGATGCATATTAATCAACTCAGTAAATATGTACTCTTTGGACTTCTCTACAGTAGGAATTGCAATGAATTTTCCCATCATCATATTAGTATGAAGCTAGAAAAGGAAATATAATTCACGATTAGGTAAAAAACCATGTGGAGGGGAGCCTTCGTATTTGAGTGCATTCTAACAAGGGGTTGGACCTAAGGGTGTAAAAGATGCATGTCTGTACATACACATACTCATACCCATCTAATTTTGGAGGTCCAATTCTAGTTCTAGACTCACATAATAAGAATCTAGGTCTGTTGGTATGTATGCCCATAGGGCCAATCATAGGATGATTGTAATAAGGCATTAGATACCTGATTTGATAATGATAAAAGGTAATTCCGTCTATTATGTTTGTCTCAATCATGAGATGATGACACAGATATAATAGATGTCTAAAGAATGGTGTTACTCAATGACATATGTCTTTAGGTTGAGGATCTGAACAATGATATCATATGTATGCTAAGAGTACATGCATTCTTATTATGTTCCTAGTTAGATACTACTATGGAAGAAAAATAGACAATACTAATACGCAAGACTAGAGTGTGTGTTGACTGATGATAGAGTCTCATTTGTCATAATATGTGTTATCAAGTTAAGCACATAGGTACATGTTAGGGAATAATGTATCAGACAGACCCACCTTGAGAGTGGTACATGGATACCATGGAATGGTAGTCAGAATCAACTCTCATAGTGATAGTCGTGATTGTGTTTCTTAGACCTGAAGTCACTACATCCATCACATGTAATTTGTTTTACTTTGACATCATCCAGCGTGACCTTGAATAAGGTTGCTATAAGGGTGATTGTTGGGTATTCTGTGACACATGGGGATTGAGTGTCAATGATGTAAATGTGATTTGTCCCTCCTACAGGAGTTTAATATCCAGACCACTTCATAAGCAATACTGAGAAATGTATGGCCACACTCATGTGACTCAATATGTGATATGTGAGCTCACATGCATCTCATACAGTCTGCTCTAGCACAAGGAACATGGATTGAACATTGAGAGGATGACGATTGCACGCCTCAAGTTCAATCTGGATATTAGAAAAAAGAAACTATACAATCACGATAATACTGATCATAGATTGTACATTGAAGTTGTTCTCCAACTCTCTGAATTACTTGGCTAGCAATGATTTGTTGCTACACACCACTCATTCCTTGTGGTGTCATAAATTGGTTATGGACATTTGTTGCCAACACAATTTAGGACCTATAGGGTCACACACATAGGATGCACTTGGAATATGAGTTTATTCATGAATGATGTTTAACTTGATTACTAAAAGTGTTTAGGTATTCAATTTAAACAACAATGGTTCAAAATTGACTGACAAGACTTTGAAATGACCGGTTAAAGTGTTGAACCGATCAGTTGCAGTGCCAGGTCAATTAGAAACAACATTGGTTGATCAATGGTTGAACCAGGGAATGATCTGACCGGTCCAGTAAGTAAACTAACCAGTCAAGGTCTGATATGACTGATTCATGTGATGAACTGCTTGACTCAATGATCAGTTTGATTGGATCAAGGATTGATTGTGACATCATGTTTTGCATTAATTGAATATTGAATGTCAATTTAATTCAGTATAGGAAAATACATGTACCAACCCGTTCAAGAGATGAACCAATTGGTTAATCTCTGAGCCAACCAGTTGGTGAGTGAACCGACTAGTTCAATGTTTTTAGTTCTAAAAAATTCATGAATATCATCTCTTTGACTCCCAGATCGACTAGAACCCCTGACCCTAGCCATCTTATAAATAGAGGGGTATTGGGGGCTTCCCATATACAAAATAAGATCTAACAATTTTTATCCTCTTTGGTTGTGGTAACCAAGAAAGACCGAGCAAGTCCTACTCATAAAAGGGAGGGATAGAAGGGGAGAGACATTTGGGAGGGTTAATGAACCCTAGTAGGTTGATGTTCAAAGGGGAAAATCCTCCCCATTGGCTCTTCTAGCGCAACATGGAGTTCCCAGTAGTCCGCGTGGACTACTCTATAGGTGAGGAGGCTTTTGCTTACCTCTAGGATGTGGTGTTGCACTAGGAGGTCATTGCTGATAACTGCTCAAGTGCTGCTTGTAGAAGAAGCATGCTACTACAACAAGAGTTGTCGCTGGACTTTCTCCTCAACTAGGTATAACTCATGTTACCCTACTTCCTAGATACATTGTTTTTGATGAGATCTTACTATTTAGGGAATCGTGCATTAATTTTTTTGTGTCCACCGCCTTATCTATCGCCTGATTTCGCAACAGTGGTATTAGAGCCATGTCAATTTACAGTGTATCAGGGATTTAAATCAATTTGATCGGATTTATTTTATTGCATGTGATGCAGATATTTAAAATGATTAAAGTGCATATCTGATTAATACCATATAAAATTCTATAAATGTATATATATATATGTGTGTGTGTGTGTGTGTGTGATCAAATACACATAGCCGTAAAAGTGTTTTGATGGTGGATGTAAGCATGGTTATTTCCAAAGCCCCTATGGAGCATGTATTTGGTTGATTAATTTATCATGTTGTTATTCAGTTTGCATACCGAGCCTCTCCCCTCCTTTAAAAATATAAATTAATGCTCTTCTTCCTATTTCCCATCAAATATAACTCGAGGTTTTCTATTTTACAATGTAATATGAAATATGATAGTTATAATTTATGTTTCATCATGAGAAGATGTTATGAACCAGAAAAATTGATTGGCTAGAGGACCGAGGAGGCCAGAGGACCGAGGAGGCAAGAAGGTAGGAGGAACCAACTGATTGGTTGGTTACCAAACTGATCGACTGGAGGTGACTAGATGATGCTTGGATCAAAGACCAGACAAGCAATCCAAGTGATGAACCGACTGACCAGGAGGCGAGCCAATCAGGTCAAGAGTTGAATTGATCAACCTTGACTGGTGCCAGCCCAAATCTTCATCAACTACAGGTTGCTACATATGATGTGGCCCTTATGTGGTAGTAATTCCTTGTGGCTCCAAGGAGTTAAATTAGACTGGCCATAACCATTTCTGGTACATTATTGCAAGTTTTCTTATCTATTTATAGAATGTATATGATATATAAGTATTTGGTGATTGGATATGTATATGTACTTATATAAAATCCCTTGATAAATATTAAATGTAAGATGTTTTCCATAAGCAACACATGTGAAAAGCTTCATCGACCAAGCATAGGTTATGCTAAAGCATGGTGCGTTGTCTAACTTGTGTAAGTATGATGGTAGATATGTAGGTTATGCCAAAGTAGGGTACATATTTTATCGTGTTGGCATTTGCGTCAGGCTTAACTAGGTGACCATAATGAGATAAGTTCCTAGAAGCATACATATGTATTATGGCAAGGAGTTGTACATACCATCTATCCAAGTGCTGCATGAGATGCAATTGGAAAAACTTGCCTACCTAAATCGTCAAGTTGTGGGCAATCAACCAAAGTTGACTCATGATTTCATGAAATATGGATCTTGGCTCACTAGAAGAGTGTACGTTGTAATCTTCTGAATGGGTAGTGAGGGCTATCAATTGAACAAAATAGTGGGAGTAGTGATTAATTAAAGGCCTAATGAATATCATCAAACTTATCAAATGAAATTAATCAAAAATATTTTGACTACAATTTCAATATCTTTGGTAGAAACTAATGGCAAAAACAAACATATTTTTTTATCGGTTCTTGAGAAGGACAGGTTGAATGGGAACAACTTCCATGACTGGTTCAGGACATTGAAAATTGTTCTCACTCAGGCCTAAAAGCTTTATGTCCTAGAGACACCAGAGCTAAATGAACCTCCTCCTATTATGCCTAAGGCAGACAAAGATGCTTACAAGGAGCACTCTAAAGATGTTGTTGATGTCAAGTTTCTAATATTGTGCTCAATAACATCCATGAGAACATGGATGTTATTGAGATGGTAACACATTTTAAGAACATGTCCCAAGATCAGGCAAGACAAGAGAGATATGATGTCTCTAAGTTGTTGTTCAAACACAAAATGGCAGAAGGAGATCCAATAGGTCCCCACACACTCAAGTTGATTGGGTATGTGAAGTACCTTGTGAGACTAAGATTTCTCTTGGGTCAATAGTTGGACACATATGTGATTTTGGAGTCACTATCGGAATCATACGCCCATTTTGTCATAAACTACAACATGAATAATTTTGACAAGCCATTGTTAAAATTGCTTGGCATGCTGATGATAGCTGAAGTGAAAATGAATAAGGACATAACCAAATATGTGATGATGATCAGTAGAGGGAAGTCCAAGGAAAAAGGAAAATCTAGGAAGAGTTTAAAGCTAGCCAAAAACCAAAGTCTTCTACATTGAAAGCTAAAGGAGGAGTGAATAAGGAAGGTAAGTGCCACCACCATCAACAACCTAGACATTGGAAAAGGAACTACACTCTTTATGTAGAGGATCTCAAGAAGAAGAAGGAGATAGATATCTCCACTTCAGGACCTAAGAAGAAGTAAGCTAGAACTGTGCAGAGAAAGAGTTGTTACCACTACAGTTGGAATTTGTCATTCATGTAATGGGTATGTAATAGAATTAGTGAATTGTTGTTATGTACCTACCATTAATGAAAAATATCATGTACCTTATATGGGTAGAAATATATGAATAAATCGATGTTTCATTTTCAAAGATAAGATCTTTTATGGCAGTGGCCCTAATGTCTCATAGTTTATATTTGATAGTTCTAGAGACAATCATATAAATTGAATGACTTGATGACTCAAACAATGAATACCTATAGCATTGTCATCTAGAGAACATAAATGAGAAATGCATTCTAGAATCCATAATGATTGTTACCTAGACTCTTTTGGTTATTGAACCAATAGAGATGCAATTCTTATTTATTGGGTAATATGACAAAAACATATTCACTAGATGCGGTGGGAGAGTGACTATTCTATTAGGGCTCATACATATTGATGTATGTATACCTTTAGAATAAATGCTAGAGGTGGTTGATAGTATCTCATTATATTTATTGATGATCTCAATGGATATTGTAGATTATATTTAATGGAATACTGGTATGAATCTCTTGAAGTGTTTAAGGAGAGCATGAATGAAATACCTAACTGGCTTGATAAAAGTATTAAGACACTTTGATGTGATTGATGTTGAAATATTTTAACCAAGGTTTGAGGGCATTTTGTGAGATCATGATAGTGCATCATGATGAACTCCACCTGAAACACAATGATAGTGTATCAGGAGAAGGAATTACACCTTGTTAGTCATGGTGCATTTATCAATAAAATCTATCTAATCTTTCAATTTCCTCTTTGACACATGCTTTACACTAAAAAATGTATTGTCTAAAATGATTCAAAAGACACCATATGATATATGGCATGGGAAGTGTCCGAATGAGTCTTTATAAGTACTAGGATTGAAAGCTTACATAAGAAAATAGTTTCTAGAAAAGATTTTACCACAAGTCACATAAATGTTATTTTGTTGAATACTACTTTTATATTTCAATCTGACACCAAAATTGTTTGTTGACCATGATGATTGTATTCCTAGAGGGGATCTTAGTTCCAAAGGAATTAGTGGGTGAAAAGGTACAACTCAAAAAGTTCAAGACAAATAAGAAAAACATTGAACCTAAAGAGGTAAAATAGGAACAAGGAGAATAAAAAATTGTTGTGAAATCTCAAGTTCCTTATGTAACACAAAACCTCATAGATCTAGTAGGACACACCTTGAGCTTGAAATATTATGATATCTTATAACTCAGAAAGGTGGTGATTTGATCATAGATGATGAGTCAACAACTTACCTAGATGCTATTGAGGGACCAAAGTCTAAACAATGGTCTGAGGCCATGGGATCAAAGATGGACTCCATGTACACCAACAAGGTATGACCTTGGTGGATCCACTTGAAGGGGTAAGACCCATAGGGTGCATTTGGGTCTTTGAGAAAAGACCAACATGGATGGTAGTGTATAAACCTATAATAGAATAATGGCTATAAAGGGTTTCAAACAAGTTCAAGGAGTTGAACATGACGAGATCGTTTCACTAGTTGCCATGGTTAAATCCATCAGGATAATACTTGGCATTGTATCTTATTATGGTTATGAGATTTGGCATGTGGAAGTTAAAATTGCATTCCTTAATAGGAATTATTTAGGATGTTTATGTGACACAACCTAGAAGGTTTTATAAATTTAGTTATTGCAAATGATGTCTGTAAGATACACAAAGGTCAATCCTTCGATTGAAGCAAGCATCTCAGAGCTGGAATCTTCTATTTGACAAGACAGTCAAAGAGTTTGACTTGAGTCAAGATGAAGATGAAATCAATGATTACAAGAATTTAGTGGTAGCATATCTATATTCCACATAATGATGGGGAATGACATCCTTATCCTGTAGATGTTAAAACATGACAAGGAAAGTACATTCTCTATGAGGGGTTTAGGAGAATCATCCTAAGAGATAGGAATTGAGATCTATAGAAATAGGTCTGGAAGGCTTCTTGACCTAAGAAAGAGTGCATACATTGGCAAGTTGTTGAAAGTGTTTAGCATGCAGGACTCGATGAGAATTTTTTTTGTCAAATTCATATCTCTAAAGTCCAATTTCCCAGTTATTGTGAAGAATGGGAAGAGCATGAGTAAGATACCATATGCATTTGGAATTGGATATATCATGTATGCAATGTTATGCACTCATCCCGTTATCTTATGTGTTTTAGACATGACGAGTGGATATCTGTCAGATCCCAATGGAAGTCATTGGTCAACCATAAATAACGTCCTTAGGTAGTTGTGAAGCACCAAAAGGATCGGTTCCTTTGTTATGATAATAAGGAAGAGTTGGATGTAAAGGGTTACACCGATGCAAGCTTCTACAATGACAAAGAAAATTTAATGATCACAATATAATTTTGTGTTTGACATTAATTTAGAACTGTAATCTAGAAGAGTTTTGAGCATGAGACATTTGCTAATTCTATAATAGAAGCTAAGTATCTCAGTGTTATGAACACAACAAAGGATAGTGTATGGATCAAAAGTTCATATAGATGAACTTGTGGGAGGTTCCAACCATCGATGACACAATAGAAATAGTATGACAACAATGAAGCTAATGGTTAGGAAAGGAATGTTGGATAGAATACTACGACACTTCCATCTCATATGAGAGGTTGTATAGTGAGGAGATGTGAAACTTGCAAAATACCGATTAGAAGTAAATGTCACTAACCCTCTATAAAAGCACTTACACAGCAGAAACATGATGGATGTGTTAAGATCACTTGGAATAAGATTCATGGGTGATTAGCTCTAAGTGTAAATGGGAGTCTGTTGGTATGTATGCCCAAAGAGCTAATCATAGGATGATTGTAATAGGGCATTAGATACCTTATTTGATAATGATAAAATGTAACTCCATCTATTATGTTTGTCTCAATCATGAGATGATGATAGGGATATAATAGATGTCTAAAGAATGATGTTACTCAATGACATTTGTGTTCAGGTTGAGGACCTGAGCAATGGGATCATATGTATGTTAAGAGTATATGCATTCTTGTTGTGTCCCTAGTTGGATATTAGTGTGGAAGAAAAATAGACAACAATAATATACAAGACTAGAGTGTGTTTTTACTGATGACAAAGTCTCATTAGTAATAATATGTGATATCAAGTCAAACACATAGGTGCATGTTAGAGAACAGTGTTTCAGATAGACCCACCTTGAGAGTGATACGTTAATACCATGGAATGGTAGTCAGAATCATCTCTCATAGTGATAGTGGTGATTTTGGTTCTTAACCTAAATTCACTACACTCACCACATGTCGTTCATACTTTGACATCATCCAACGTGACCTTGAATAAGGGTTGCTAAAAAGGTGATGCTCGGGTACTCTGTGACACATGGAGATTGAGTGTGAGTGATGTAGATGGGATTTGTCACTCCTATAGGAGTTTTATATCTAAGACACCTGATAAACGAGAGTGAGAAACGTATGGCCATGCTTGTGTAAATCAATATGTGATATGTGAGCTCACATGCATGTCACAGAGTCAGCTCTAGTTCAAGGAGCATGAATTGAACACTGAAAGGATGATGATTCCACACCTCAAGTTCAATCCAGATATCAGAGACAAATGAACTGTATGATCACACTAACACTGATCATATATTATAGGTTGAAGTTGTTCCCCAATTTATGAATTACTTGGGTAGCAACGATGTGTTTCTAGATACCGCTCATTACTTTTGATGTCATAAATTGGTTGTGTATATTCACTGCCAACTTAATCTGGGACCTATAGGGTCACAGGCATAAGATGCACTTGGAATAGGATTTTATTCATGAATGATGTTTAACTTGATTACTAAAAGTGTTAAGGTATTTAATTTAAGTAGCAATGGTTTAAATTGACTGACTAGACTCTGAATTGACTGCTTCAAGTGTTGAACCAATCAGTTGGAGTGTCAAGTTAATTGGAAATAATGTTGGATGATCAATGGTCGAACCAGGGCATGAACCGACCAGTTTAAGGTTTAAGATGATCAGTTCATGTGATGAACTGCCTAATTAAAAGATTAATTTGATTGGATCAAGGATTGATGCTAACATCATGTTTTGCATTAATCAGATATTGCATGCCAAGTTGATTCAGAATTAGAAAGTACATGAACTGACCAGTTCACCTGTGAGCCAACTGGTTAATCAGTTAACTGAATGGTTCAACATTTCTAGTTTCCAAAAAAATCATGAATTCCATCTCTTTGACTCCCAGATCAACCGGAAACCCTGACCCTAGCCCTCCTATAAATAGAGGGGTATTGGCGGCTTCCCAGACACAACAATAAGCTCTAACAATTGTTGTCTTCTCTAGTTGTGATAACTAAGAGATCGTGAGCAAGTCCTACCCATAAAAGGGAGGGATAGCAAGGGAGAGACAATTGGGAGAGTGAGCTAGCAGGTTGGCGTTCGAAGGGGCAACTCCTTCCCGTTGGCTTTGGTAATGCAACATGGAGTTCGTCGATGGTCTGCATGGACTACTCTAGAGGTGAGGAGGCTATTGCTTACCACTAGGAGGACGTCTCAACCACCGTCTGTGGTGTTGCACCAGGAAGTCATTGTTGATGACTGCTTGAGTGTTGATTGGAGAAGAAGCACACTACTGAAACAAGAGTTTTCACATGACTTGCTCCAGTACTAGGTATAACTCTTATTACCCTCCTTCTGAGATACACTCGTTTTTGACTAGATCTTGTTGATTAGGGAATGGTGCATTAAAATTTATGTTTCCACTATCTTATATGTTGCCCAATTTCCCAAGAAGGCCCCCACCGTACTCATCTACACATTACTTGTGGGTATGCAGTGTGGGTGTGTGGGTAAGTGGTTCTATATAAATCGTATATTGTTTATGTGATTTAACATCTATATTATATATATTTCAATACAATGGTATATTTCTATATATATGATATTAAGATGGAATTATTACATTAAATAATGTAATACTTTATTGATTGAAGATTAAATGAGTTAATTTTTACATATTTGTAGTCATCATCATAGTGTTTGAGATACGTAACATACCATGTTACTATTTTGATTTTAAATCTATCTATATTGGTCATGATTGTCATTATATAGTTAGTTAATAATTAGATGAGTAGTCCTATATTTATTTCAATTAGCCATGATATAATCTCAACTATAATATTAGTTAGACTTGTAATGTATGACGTATAACAAATTATTTAGATAGTTATATATATAGAAGATACATAGATCTACGAGTATGGGTCTGATCATATCTATTAGTGGACCCACTTATATGCAGTTATATAGGTATGCGGGTCTACAGTTATGCAGATACGCAAATTTAGACATGTGACACATTTTAAAAGGTCCAGACTTGCGGGTCCACATATCAACCTAGACCCATTTACAACTCTTGTTGGGCTTCAAGAGTAACTTGTGATTCATGGGTATTAACAGGAGGACCCAAAGGTGTCATCTATATTGTGAGTTTTGGGGGTAGAGTAGCCAAAAATGACACTGATAGTTGGAAAGATCTAATATCCATATGCTCAAACATATTACCCCTTCTTAAAAAGGGATACATAACTATGAAAAAACTAACATAATATTTTTGAAGATATCAAGTTTTCCAACTACTATCCTCTGATGCCATACTATAAGAAGTGCATCCCAATAATTGGACCACTCCTTACTTTTATTTAAAAAAAACCACAAATACACCACAAAATATGAATGAAGGGGGTGTATAGTAGTTCTAAAATTTGTAAAAAAACACAGAGAATATAGACTTATAACAGTAGGATTAAACTAAGATATAACAAGATTAAACAATGTTTGAAATCTTGGACCACGATGAACATAAATAAAAATTTAAAGAAATTATGAAAATCTAGATAGACTGACTACAAAGAGAAACCTAGAAATCTTAGAATATTTTCATGACTAACTACTTTTGTATAGGTTCCTTCAAACCTTGACCCTCAAAACCTTGCTCCTCAAACACAAGGTCCATAAGTTGTGTAGGCTCTATGTAGAGGGAAACAACACCCAAAAAATAGGAAACTGTTAGACATGCATAAAAAACTATTGAGTATGTGGAAAATTAAATGTACTTGAGCATTACAAGGTATGCAAGTACAAAAGAGGGTGTTCTCATGAAAGAGGAGGCTATCAACATGTGGGTAAGTTTATTAAAAATTAGATAAGATAATGAGACATTTTTACATTAGAGAAACAATAGACTATAGAGAATCTTTCCACTAATCAATCGAAAATCTTCATCCAGATATAAAATAGACTAAAATGAACTATTGTAGTGCCAATACACCATTGCATCATTGGCCTACAAGGGATGCATGGTATAGCATATTTTGAGTGGAATAGTTCACCCTTATATCAATAAGGGTATAATAGCACACTTAGGTCTAGAAAAGCATGTCTTTAAAAGTATGGCTATGCATAAGCATCTACATACTTAACTTAGTCTAATACCAACATGCATGATAGAGTGGAAAGACATGTGTCTAGAAATCAATCACAATCAAATAATAAAATTGTTGACATGAGGAGTTACAAGCCAATACAATAAGAAAATTCATGATATATCAAAATATTCTAGATGTTAGCGATTCAAAAGACACGAATTTCAATTCAAGAAGAAATGATAATAAAAGGATGCCCCATTATAGGGAAAATTGGTGTCATAGTCATATGAGCGCCCAAATTTAGATAGAAGTTCCACCTACCTCTCAAAATTTAAATAACCTAAAAGTACTACTAAGATTTATGGTCAGGCCTCCAAAAATCTAATTTAAATTTATGATGCATATATTAATTAGTTATTATAATTAATGTATTAAACCCTAAAAGTAACCTCACTAAAAGTGTTGAATTTTTGTGTGAAAATGTCGTTGCAAAATTGGGTTTATTCTGTGATCCCAAAAACATATATTCTATATTTTTGATGCTCCATAAGTAATTATCATTCTAAAAAATTAATTATTTTTATTTAAATAAATAAAACAATATGTAGAAGGACTTATTTGCCCCAACATTCAGTTATGTACTAGTGGGGTGTGACATGGATAATCTAGATGGAGGGTGATGAAAGCTAATGCGACCCAACAAAGTCAAACCATACAACAAGAAGAAAATACCCGTATGCTAAAAAAACCAACACGTCACCAATAGACCGAAGGGGATTTCACTAAGGGGATTGTGTTCACCTTACACCATGGCTTCTCTTAATGAGCTTCGACCTAAAGACCTATCTCTCTAGTCTTGGATCCTCACAAGGGGGGAGAATCCCATTTTCTTTGTGGGATATAATGATGTTAAGGAGCCCTTGTTTAAGCCATGTGAGCACCTAGATGAGAAAGGAGCATCTCTGGAAAGTTCATAGGGGCATGGAGGTCAAGATGTCAGTACAATCATTCACACATAAAAATAAGGACATGGAAATAAAGAATGGAGATTAGGGAAGCGTATAATGAGTTTATTTGGGAGGCGTTACGTACCATAATCACAATGAGAAGCTATTTGGAACAGAAGATCAACTACGACAGTAAAAACTAGGGGGATGTAGAGACAATTAGGTGAGAGAAAAGATATAAGGGAAGATGGGATCAAGGTTTCTAGGGAGTTACTACCCAGTGTTGGTAATTATCTCGAGGGGTGTATTTGAAGCTTTTTTCATACACTATGGTGGAAAAGTTATGATTGAATTAGGAATTTTGCAAGTTATGTTGGTATGTATGCCCAGAGAGACAATCATATGATGATTGGAGTCAGGCATTAGATACTTGATTTGATAAGTCATAAAGGTAATTTTGTCTATTATGTTTGTCTCAGTCTTGAGATGATGACACAAACATAAGTAGATGTCTAGAGAATGATGATACTTTATGTTGTATGTATTCAAGTATGTGACTTGGAGGATGAGATCATTTCCATGATAAGATTTCATACATTCTTGTTATGTCCCTAGTTAGTTAATACTGTGGAAGCAAAATAGACAACAGTAATACATAAGAATAGAGTATGTGTTGAGTATGTGTTGATTGGTGACAGAGTCTCCTTAGTCATGATATATGATATAAAGTCAAGCACACAGATACATGTTGGTGAATAGTGTATCAGATAGACCCACCATGAGAGTGATACATGTTAGTGAATAGTGTATCATATAGACCCACCATGAGAGTGATACATGGAAACCATGGAATGATAGTTAGCATAGTGATGGTGGTGATTGTGGTTCTTAGACTTGAATTCACTACACTCATCACATGTTGTTGGGTACACTTTGACATCATCAAAAGCAGTCTTGAAACATGGATTGTTATAACAGTGATGATTGGGTGACTTTGACACATGGGGATAGACTATGAGTGATAGATATGATATGTGTCCCTCCTACTAGAGATTCATATCTAGGCCACCTTGATAAGTGAGACTAAGAGTGTTGGAGCATACCCATGTGATTCAATATATAATATGTGAACTCACATGCATCTCAGATAGTCTACTCTAGTTCAAGGAACATGGATTGAGCGTTGAGAGGATGACAATTTCATGCCTCGAGTTCAATCTGGATATCAGAGTCAAAGGAACTACACGATCACGGTAACACTATTCACAAATTTTAGATTGAAGTTGTTCTTCAACTTTCCAAATTACTTGGGTAACAATGATGTGCGACTAGGCACCACTCTTTGCTTGTGATGTCATAAGTTGTTATGGACATTCACTGCCAAAGTAATTCTAAACCTATAGGGTCACAAACATAGGATCCACTTAGATTAAAGGAGTATATTCATGAATGATGTTTAGATTAAATGCTAAAGGTGTTCAGGTATTCAATTAAATAATAGATCAACTGATTATACTTAGAATCATCAAGTTCAAGCATTGGACTGACTGATTGGAGTGTCAGGTTGATTGGAATTCATTACTAAAGTGTTTTGGTATTCAATTCACGCACCAACGACTGACTGTACTATCAAACAGTTGTCTTAGGTGTTGATACAGGCATCTAGGGTTCCAAACAACCGTCTCAAGTGTTGAGACAGGCATCTGGTTTGTTAAGGCTGGTTGAAACAAAGTTGGCAGCCCAAACTGAGGTGAACTAATCGGTTCATACTGATGAACCGACTGGCTCGGATCGACTTGGCTCAACTCACCAGAAGACCATTTGGGTGAGCAAGACGACCATCTTGCATGTGTGAGATTTCTCAGTTAGGCCAGTGAGGGTTCTAGATACTTTCGCAAATTCGTTTGGATTGCACAATACTTGTTGTGAAAGAAAAATCGACGTTTAACATTGATTAGAAGTGAACTGCCAATTCTGTGTGCAAATAGGAAACTATAGAAGCACGAGATGACCATTTCGCATTGCAAAACGACCGTCTCATGCATGAGATGACCGTTTCACTGTCTGCATATTCCAAAAAATTCATGTTTTCGGACCCTTCTACTCCCTCGTCAACTAGGAACTCTGACCCTGCCCTCTACTATAAATAGAGGGGTATTAAGGGCTTCCCAACACACACAATTGGGGTCAGTGACCCTAAAAATTTCTGTCCTCTCTATTTGTGGTAAGGAATAGAGAGCCCAAGCAAGTCCTACCCGACTAGGGAGGAATAGAGAGGGAGGAGCAACTGAGATTAGTTGTTGTGGAATAGCATGTCAGTGGCTAGTGCTCTGACAGAAGGGGACAAATCCTTCCCTTGGCTCTGGAAGCACAACATGGAGTTCCCAGTGGTCCATGTAGACTACTCTAGAGGAAGGAGCCCTTTGGATGCTTCTAGGAGGATGATGTCAGTATGCAATTCATGGCGAGTCCACAGGAGTCGTTGCAGGAGATGTTCGAGTCTGCTATTTGTGGTGAAGACCAGTAGCTACACAGACACCATCCAAGATTGTAATTGCAGGGTGATGTCATTGGACTTGCTCTATGACTAGGTATAACCTTGCAATCCTTCCTTTCTAGATGCATTGTTGTTCACGAGATTTTGCTGATTTTTGGGAAATGGTCAAATAAATTTGTGTTTCTGTTGCCTATATTTGTGCCTGATTTCCCAATAAGTTCATCATGAAACTCGACAAGTAAATGACTGAATGAAACAAAATAATGGGAGGGATCAAATGGTGAAGGAACCATTCAACATTGTTGAATAATTAGTGAGGAATTCTAACAAAAAACACACTATTGGAGTAACATCAAGTGCGTAGAGAATGGATGTAGGAGATTGTAGCAAGTAATCAGATTAGACATGCATTCGATGTTGGTCGTTGAATGGAGTGATCGAGCAAAGTGTAAAAAATGTTAAATCATCAAAATCATAATAACATTATACGTTTCTCTTTCTTTGATCAATTTGAGTGTGTATTTAACATGTGATTGACTTCAAATTCCCTAGGTTACCTGACTAGGACATGAGGAAAAAAATGAAGCATTTATTCTTTAGGAAACAATGGATGTGATATTCCATTACTTCTATATTTAACATTAATTTAACATATGAACTCCTTCAATTAATTAATTGTGACCACATAACACCTACAATCTCAATTTGTTCCATATTCTACTCCTAGGAAGATTCTAGAGAATCAAAACTACTATTTCGAGTATTTGTACATCAACTGCTAATATCAACTTTTTATCTTTGTTTCACCTTTACCCTCTATGTAGAACATATTTATGAAACATGCTAATATTAGGCTCCACTTAATCATAATATATTTAAATTAGAAAAAAGTGTACTTAATATAATTTTATGGAAAAGACATAAGAAAATGCAAAGGAAAGTCTAGTACATAGATTTGGATATGTTATAATTTGATCCTAAATCCTAATGTTTTTTAAACACTTTTGTAGCAACAGTTGATCAGGATAACATGTCTAAAGTGGTTGATGTTTTTAGGGTTCTCCCTTTTTATAATCACAATATGTTACTTGTTATTAATTTCGTCGATGAAATATATTATTTCATTCTTGTATGAGCTCCTTATGAATAATGGCCTTGGTAGTGTCCCAATCTTTTTGAAAAAATAAACCAAATCCATTAGGCCCATGAAATGTGCCAAAATGAGACAAAAGAAATCTTCTAATATCTTCATGGGAGAATACCTTTGTAAGGAGTCCATGATCATTATTTTTTTCATGGCATGAAGTTCCCAAGTAGTTTGGATCATGGTTTAAAATAGATTTTAAGTATGGTGATATGGTAAATAATATGTGATGTGTTTTGCACATCAACATAATCAATATAAAGGTTGTAATCATTATAGAATCTATAGTGTTTTAGTAACCTTATCTAGTTCATATGTGTGTTGTCTTTGTTTCCACATTATTTCTTGATTAAAAAAAATTGGTTACTTGTTTTCTACTTATGTATTTTTTATTGTCAATCTCTGAATTGTTGTAGATCAGGTTGTGTTCAATTCATATTGGAGACTAAAAATTCATTGGTTTAAAGTTGTCATAAGTGATAATGTTTCCATAAAAGTTGAAGGCTCTCACCTTCTTGATGTTTTGTGAAGACTTTATCATGGGGGGTATGTGCATGTTTAGTCCAAATGTTGTCTACGATGAAGTTAACATGTGGGTGTTTGCACCAAGAGCGTTCAAAGAAGAGGTACCATGACCCCAAGGTATGTATCCATAATCAATATTGATAGTAAAACGATCACAAATACCGAGTGAAGTAATTAGAAAAGCATGGAAAAGTGATCATCTCATAACAAAAATTTAACGAGGAGCACCGAAGATCAAACATTGACCAGGAAAAGTGCGTATTATTGCATTAGTCTCCATCAGATGGACAAACTGATAAATGGAACATCTCATATTTTGGTTGTTCCCATACATATCATTTTTAGGGTGCAATTTGGAGACGGCATTTAAGATCAAAAGTAGGTGTTGGAGGGTGGCAAAAAGTTGTTGTAGATTAAAGAAGCATTGTGTTTTGCACTAGACCCTCGTTATCAAAGTTAAGTGATTACCCTTGGTGACCTTTTAGTCTTGTCTTTCTAAAACTTCTTTTGTGTGTTGTTCCACCATTTTTTTGTGGCAATCATTGGTTTGATCGATACTTCTAGTTTATGGTCTGTTTGATAAGAGGGAAATGATGGGAAGGAAAGGGGAAGCAAGGAGAATGGATGGAGAAGATATATATATGTGTTTTATACTACTTCTCCTCTCACCAATTTGGAGTGAAGACAAGGAGAAGTAGAAAGACTTGATTGAAAACTTAGTCGGAAATTTAGAGGAAAACATAGAAATTGGTGAGAACATTGGGAAAAAATGGAAATAGAAGGAAACTTTAAGGAAAAGGATCAAAGTGTATGGTTAGACATAACAATGGGAAATGAGGCAAATGGAGAGGAACATAGGGGAAAGGCGTGTGTGTATTTCTATCACTTCTCTCCCCTCCTAATCAGAGTGGAGAAAAAAAACAAAATTTGGCAGAAAACTTATGTCAAAGTTTGAAAGGAAACATAAAAGTTGACAAAGAAAATAGAACGAATAACATGTTTAAAATTTTAAACTATATAAATAAATTTCCTAAAAAGTATTGAATAAATTTGAAATTCTTGAGAAAGATTAATTTTAGAAGCATGGAAATGTGTAGTGGATATTATATAATTGATAAGGTAGAGGGAATGTTAAAATATTGAGGAAAATCATATACTTGCATACAAATTGTAATGGAGAACATATAAGTACTTAGAAAGGGACTTGCATAGAGTACCATTTATATGCAAATTTGCTGTCGATTTTTTGTGGAAGAGTTGTTTTGTAATATAAGATTAATTATAATGATATTTTTCCTTTTCCTCTCCATGTTAATAAACACTTCAAACTAAGTGTATCATGCCCTCCCTTCCCTTACACTACCCTCCCACTTTTTCATCAATCTTTCATTCACCGTGTACATTAAAGTGTTAATTTCTTTATAAAAGAATTGGGAGACAAGACCCCAACATGATACATTTTTTTTATAAGATCGTAGCATATATTAATAAAAGCAAGAGCAAGCAAAAACCTGCTCTGCTATTTAAGGAAAAACATAAAGTTTAATAGTGTGCATGGAGGAGAAAGATGGAATGAAGACTGAGCTGGTATGTTTTGTGGGGGAGGCACCCCTTAACATGCCTCTGAAGCCCTAAATGTGCCTTTTACACTTGCTTCTGGGAACCAAAAACAAGAAAGACATGGAGTCGTTGGAGATTCAAAATGGCTGTTTTGTGTGGATGTAGGTCCATCATCCTCAGTGTTGAAGTAGTAGGCTAACACCAGTTTCATCGTCCACCATTTCTTTTAGGTCGCAAAGGAACTGGGCTTCTGAATCGCCTTCTTCTGAGTCTGAGTTTGCATTCTCACTCAGTACCTATTTACCTACACATCGTGAGAGTGTGAAGGTCTGCACAAATGTTTGAGATTATGATGTGACTTGTTTTTGTTTTGTTGTTGAATAATCTGTTGTTTCTTTCCAGCCATACCTGCCAGCTTATGGTGATGAAGATGTCACCACCAGTGAAGGAGGTGAACTGTCTATTTGGTGCAATATTTATAGGGAAGGTAACTGATGAAAGTTGAAGCTGATAATTTGTAGTGAAGTGTGAAAAGATACTGAGTGAAAAGCTACATTTGAAGAAAATGTGTTCCACTGAGTCTGAGTCATTTTGACAGAGAAAGCATCTTGATGGGCCAGAAAAACCTTTCTTGTAGAGGGTTTTTTCTGTGAGAAGCTTATTTTGAAGGAGTAACCATAGGAAAATTTTATGTTTTTGTTGCCACTTTTGTTTCCAGATTTTTGAGGTGGGGGTGAAACACCTCTGTAGGAGAGGTAAGAGTAGGCTTTTTTGACAGAGTAAGTGTTTCCCCATCTCCATGTGATGTAGTTTGAGGTGTTTTGTTCAAGTGTCTGGGTCAGGGCAGTGAGCTCATTTGGATTTAGATGCATGAGAATGCATCTTTTGAGCGAATTTGTTCTGTTGCTGGTCAAGAGACTTAGAGCATTTGCAATGTTTATCTTGGTGAGAGTGTATGGAATGGACCAACACGTATGCAGATTTAGGATTGTGTTTCTTTTATACCATGGGTCACACTAGAAGGAAATTTTTTGGTGTGAGTGTGGAGGGGTGTTGATGATCTGGGTTATGTTTTGGATGTTTTTGTTTATATATTTCCAAAGGGGTGAGGCAGTTTTTTTGGGAACTTTGTGCCATGGGGGGATTTTTGATAGTATTTGAAGTTTATAAGGCTGGTCCAAATTTTTCTCTTGTTTTTGACAAGACTGTTGATGATTTGTGTGATGAGGCAGAAATCGTGAGTGTTTATGTTGAGGATACCCCAGCCCCCTTGATCAATTGGAGCAGGAATGGAATCCCAATTTACAAGATGGTAGTGGTTTCCGGAGTTTGATTTGGGGAGATGATTATTCCAAAGGAATTTTTGGCGAGTAGTATCAATGAGTTTTCTGGTCTTTGTAGAAAGGGGGATACAACTAAGGTAGTGGGTGGTTATTGGGGTGATGACACTATTTAGGAGAGTGAGCCGTCCAGAAAGGTTGAGGAAAAGTTGTTGGTCCAGGTTGAGAGTTTCCTATTTATTTTGTCGAGAATAGGGGTCTAGGTAGAATTTGTTATGTTGTGTGGGGTGATGGGGAGTCCAAGATATTTAATGGGAAAGTCTTCAATTTTACATCTGAGGAGGTCTCTATATCTGTTCAAAAGTTGGTGATCGAGGTGAACCCCGAAGATAGATGACTTGTGGAGGTTTATTTTAAGTCCAGATAAGTAGGAGAATAAACCTATGATTCTGATGATGTTACGTATGGAAGAGTCCTCTGGGGAAGTAAGGATGATAGTATCATCAGCAAACTGAATGATGTTCTCTTTACATTCCTCAGGAGAGTGAATCAGTCCACTAGTTTTTCTTAGATGTATCATTTGGGATAGAATAGTAGAGACAATGATAAAAAGATATGGGGAGAGAGGGTCTCCTTGACGAAGACCATTTATGTTTTTGAAAAAACCAAATGGGACCCCATTGATGATAGTGGAGAAGTGGTTTGTGGAAATGTAAGCATGTATCCAGTTGATCCAAGTGTCTGGGAAACCAAAGCCTTTGAGAGTTTTAATAATACATAACCAATTTACATTGTTGAAAGCTTTTTCGAAGTCCAATTTGATAGCAAGGAGGGGAGTTCTGTTTTTGTGGTAGAGGTGAATTGTCTCATTTGTTGTCAGATAAGTATCTTGAATGCTTGTGCCTTTGAGAAAGGCATTTTGTTTGAGGGGAATGATATGGTTGATTTTGGGTTTTAGTCTGTTCGCTAGGGTTTTTGCTATTATTTTGTATGAAGTGTTGATAAGGCTGATAGGTCTGAACTGGGAAATGAGGTCAGGTTGGTTGGTTTTTTTATGAGATCTATGAAAGTTTTGTTGAGATGTTTGATAATATTGTGTACATTTTCATTTTCATGGAGAGCCTTTAGGAGAGCTAGGAAGTCAGCTTTGTAATGGTTCCAATTTTCTAGGTAGAATTCCACATTTAGACCATCAGGTTCAGGTGATTTGTTCAAACTTAGGGTTTTTATGGCCGTGTCCAGTTCCTCTGAGGAGAAAGGTTCGATGAGGTCTAGAGGATTTTCATTTTTTGTAGGACAGATCGTTTGCCCGTTCATGTCATCTAAACAACAGGGGTTGTGGTTATTGTTGAAGATGTTTTTGAAGTGGTTTGTGATGTGATTTGAAATGGCAGATTTGTGGGTGGTGATTCTATTATTTATCAGAAGGTAGGTGATGGAGTTTTTTCGGTAGTTGTTGTTGCAAGTCTTGTGGAAGAACTTTGTGTTTTTGTCACCTTCTTTTGCCCAATTGATTTTAGCTCTTTGTCTCCATTTTGAATCAATGCAGTTTTTTGTGAAATCAAGGTCAGCTTTGATAGATAACACAAGAGAAGAGTCAACATATGGGTCTTTGTCCACCAAAATGAAATTTTTACTCAAGGTCTTTGAGAGAATCAGAGAGCTTGTTTGGGTTAAGAAGTTTCCATTTTTTAATGTGGGCTTTAATGTTTTTTGTGTTTTTATGGATATGAAGTCCAAGATTTGGGGTCATATGGTTTGATAGCTTCCAATGTTCAGAACTGCCTTGTGAGAAGTTGTTTGTAGAGAGCTAGAAGTTTTCAAAACGAAAAGGTCTTTTACCCCATGATTCAGAGGTCAAGTCTAGAAGAAGAGGAAAATGATCGGATATGGCTCTGTGTGAGATGTGGATAGATGAGAGGGGGTGTTGGTCTTCCCATAAATGTGAGCATATGAAATGGTCTAACCTAGCAAAGGTTTGGTTTCTGGACCAAGTAAAGGATGCATTTGATGGTTTTAGTTTGATGAAGGTGTGTCTAGAGATAATCTGGCTGAAGCGTTTGTCCGAAAGAGTCATGAGTTGAGATGAATAGGTTGGGTTGAGTCTATCTGAGTTGTGGGTTATGAGGTTGAAATCCCCACCAATGACCCAAGGAGTCATAGAGAATGTGGACATAATGGAATCAAGTTCCAAAAGGAATGCAAATTTGTTAAATCATGGTTCTCCATAGACCCCTGTGAAGTTCCAACAGAAGCCATCAGATGTGTTTTTTAATGAAATGGTAATGGAGAAGTTGAGAGTGACAGAGTCAGTGGTAGTGAAAGTATGATTATTGAAACCCACTACTAAACCACCTTTGAAACTAGAGGGGGGGATTTGTAACCAGTCAGTTATTCTGTTTCCACCAATGGTTTTGAGAGCAAATGGGGAAAGACTGGTTTTAGTCTCCTGGATAGTAATAAGGTCAATTTTGTTTTTGTAAATATGAGAACGTATTTCCTTGCGTCTATTGAGATTTGTAGCCCCACAAACATTCCAAGATGAGATCCTCATGAGGAAGAGTGGAAATGTGAGAAAGAGAAGCAAAAAAGTCAGGAGAGTCTAATTAATAGTGAGGAGGTTTAAGAAGTCTTTAGTGGAACCCAAATCCCTTTTGTTTGACCAACCCATAAAGAGTTCTATATCATCTATAGATTTATTTGCCTTGTCCTCATCCTCAAAATGTATGCCAATTTTTTTGGCAAATTTTGTGAATCTAGATATGTTTGACCATGAAGCTATGTCTTCTATATTATCTAGATCAAACACCTTATCTTTTTCTTCAGGTGCAGATGCAGTGTCCAAAAAGGAAGATGTTGTACAAAAATTACTAGATGAAGCATTTGTGGATGTACCTGGTTCCTTTCTGTTGATGATATGTTTCTTTTTTTATCCTTCAGGGCAATGGAGCATGATCTTCGGGAGTTTGTAGCTTCCTTTTCCTTTTCTTGAGCTCTTCTGTTGTGGACTCTGCAAGTTTCTAGTTTCCTTTAGCAAGACGGTCTCCTGATTGTTCATGGTGTTTGGGCTAAGGTTTGAGGTATGAAAATTTTCTTTGTCAGGCGGTGGAGAAGGGGAGGAAGTCCCAGATGGTGGAGGGGCGGGTCTGAGCTTTGAAGGTGAGGGGGTTCTATTTCTCTTATGGCTAGCTGGGTTGTTTGAGTTACTAGAGGAGGTGGTGAAGGAGTTTTTTCTTTCCCAGACACAGTGTCTGTCTCCTGATTTGCGGGCAGGGTTTGGAGTCTTTCTTTCTTTGTTTGGACAGAACCATGAGGGCAGGTGGGAGGATAAATTTGTGAAGGTAGTTTTGTTTTCATATGGGTGCTCGGCTAATAGTTTGATGTTGTAAATAGATTCACCTATCTTGATATTGATGTTGGGCGGAAGAGACATAGCTTCTTTAACAACAAAAATACAAAAGGCTTTAATGTATTGGTTTGGGTGTAAAGTTTCGGGGCTGAGATACTAAAGTGTAGCCCCAATAGAGTGGGCTATGCCTCTGAAGATCTCGGCTTCCCAGAGATGAGGTGGAAGGTGTGAAATAGCAACCCAGTACGAGCCCCCAACAGGAGCTGAGAAAGCCCCTAGGTCTACAGACCATTTTGAACATCTGGCTTGGATGAAGCTGGATCCTCAAGGAATGGTAAGGATCTGGTTGAAGAGATGATTGATCTTTGTACCTTCAGGGACCGTGTATATCAACTGGGAGGGAGAGAGGATCTTAGGTTTGAGGATTGTTTGTCCCAGGATAAGAAGAGCTAGAGCACGGGTTATATCCAGGACATTGATCAAGTTGTTTATGATGTTGTTTTCTATGGTTACCATAATGCTTCTCAGGGTAAAGACCTTGAGAAGTCTCATGGAGTTTGTGGGAAGGTCAAGGGCTATGGCGTATTCAAGGTGTTCCAGAACTTCCATATCCGATGTTTCTATGTTTGTGGAGAGTTTGGAGTCTCTGGAGATGGAGCAAGGAAGGTGAGGTTTTGGTAGTGACTGGAATTTTACCGATGGTATGGGGTAGGGTTTATAGGATGGCTCTACCCTGGTGTTTTTGTGTTTGAAAAAGGCTGGGCGGGTATCTGCATGTTTGGGTGGGAGATCAGCTAGACATGCGAAAGTGTTACTAGTGCATAGTGGTGAGAAGGGGGTCTACTAGAAGGCAAACATTTACTGGGAACTCGAGGTTGATACTTTTGCATCGAACCTTTCTCAGAAAGGTGTCTAGGGAACTACCATTCAGGGACAAAATGGGGTCTGCGGGAGTCAGTGGGATGGTGAGACCAGTAGTGTCTACTGGTGTGTCCTACCCTGTGACATCTGAAGCATATTAGATGAGAAGGACATCTAGAAGAAGAATGGTGTCCACTTTTGCAAAAAGGGCAAAAGAGGGCTCGAAAAGGTTTCCTGGAAGGGGCTTTTTCCCATGTATGGGCTGTGGGGTTTCCCTCTAGAAGCTTGTCTATGAGATGTGTGGATTTTTCCTATCCTAGAATAGGAAAAGTGCAGTTTAGAAGGAGGGATTTGGTAGGTATGATGTTAATCACAGGAGGAGGTCGATGATTTAGAGTATTTTGGTTCATGATTAAGGATTTTTTTTTTGACTTTTTGTTGTTTGAAGTGGGAAAAAGGTGGTACCTTTCTGCGATTGAACATGCAGGTTGTGGTGATGTCGCTGTGTCAGTTGCATCATCCTCCTCTTGGCTGGAGGAGACAGAGATGGGCCAAGCCTTTGAACTGATCAGGGGTTGGTATATGTCCCGAACAAAGAGATGATCAACCGAGTTTGATGAAGATGAGCTATATTGGTCTTGCTTTTTGTAGAGATGGGCGAGTTCTGGTGGTGTGTCAGTGTTGAAATCCCTAACCCATGCCAGGAAAGTGCAGTTTCCAAAGGGTTTGATGTAGATGGTCCATTCCGATTTGAGATTGAGATTGGTTTTCATCTGAGTCCAGCCTTCTGTGATAAGCAAGGTCTGGGCTATGTTCTTTCAGTGGTGGTTGGCCTGAGAGGACCAGGTGACCATCACAGGAAATGAGCGGTGACCCATCTTGATCGAGCAGGCTCCCAATGAGAGATCGAACGTGTGGTAGATCCAAGCTTTGGGAAGAGGGATGCATGTTGAGTATGTAGGGTTTGAGAGCGGGTAATCCATGTAGGAGAAGCAGGAGTCCATGATCGGCGGTGAGGGTAGAGCTCTGGTGTTGACACCAGAAGTTGAGGGTTTCTTCAATTTCAGGGCTCGCCTGTAATGGGATGTTTTGCCCAGCTCTAGCACACAGAGCTTGTTATATCTTATGGCCAAAGTGAGTAGGCCACTGGTTCTCATGGTGTGATCTCTGCGCAGAAAGCTCAGGTGTGATGAATGATTGAGTGAATGTTCCCTTAGATGAGTGGGGAGTCATCACTGTTAGTGACCTAATAGGTGGAGTAATGGTCCGACAGGGAGAAAAATGGAGCTAGTGAGAGTTGCAGTAGGGGGGTGTCACTGAGGGGACATAACTACACCTGTGGGGCGACCCGGCATGTACTCAGCTGACGCCTGTTGGGGAAGATCAACCGATGTGCTTAAATGGGTTGCATGTCGCCATAAAAACTAGAGATCGTAGGGGGTAAGCCCCAGAAAGAGCCTAGCCCCAGGAGCTAGGGATGTGGAGTTATGAGGGGGGAGAGGGAGAGCGTAGGGGCAGAGGGGCGGGGAGTATGAACCTTTGCTAAGCATGCGTTGGCTTGTTGCTGGGGAGGAGGTGAACCATGGGGAGAACACGTCTTTTGACTTACCTATGATAAGCTGATCTAGTCGTGAAGGAGGAGCTTGGCCCCGATCACGCCGGACGGGAGGAGCAACGAGCAGTGAAAGTTGGGGGAAGTTTCTAGAGAGAAGGTGGAGCTTTCTCTCACTTACCTCCCGTTGGCACGCGCATACAGATCATAACGGGATACGTTCTTGTTTCTTTTTTCCCTTTTCATTCTTTGTTTCTCGTATATCCTCCGCGCTTCTTTCCCTTTCGCTCACGCAGATTGACATAGCCACCGGCTAGCTGGGTTGTTTGAGTTACTAGAGGAGGTGGTGAAGGAGTTTTTTCTTTCCCAGACACAGTGTCTGTCTCCTGATTTGCGGGCAGGGTTTGGAGTCTTTCTTTCTTTGTTTGGACAGAACCATGAGGGCAGGTGGGAGGATAAATTTGTGAAGGTAGTTTTGTTTTCATATGGGTGCTCGGCTAATAGTTTGATGTTGTAAATAGATTCACCTATCTTGATATTGATGTTGGGCGGAAGAGACATAGCTGCTTTAACAACAAAAATACAAAAGGCTTTAATGTATTGGTTTGGGTGTAAAGTTTCGGGGCTGAGATACTAAAGTGTAGCCCCAATAGAGTGGGCTATGCCTCTGAAGATCTCGGCTTCCCAGAGATGAGGTGGAAGGTGTGAAATAGCAACCCAGTACGAGCCCCCAACAGGAGCTGAGAAAGCCCCTAGGTCTACAGACCATTTTGAACATCTGGCTTGGATGAAGCTGGATCCTCAAGGAATGGTAAGGATCTGGTTGAAGAGATGATTGATCTTTGTACCTTCAGGGACCGTGTATATCAACTGGGAGGGAGAGATGATCTTAGGTTTGAGGATTGTTTGTCCCAGGATAAGAAGAGCTAGAGCACGGGTTATATCCAGGACATTGATCAGGTTGTTTATGATGTTGTTTTCTATGGTTACCATAATGCTTCTCAGGGTAAAGACCTTGAGAAGTCTCATGGAGTTTGTGGGAAGGTCAAGGGCTATGGCGTATTCAAGGTGTTCCAGAACTTCCATATCCGATGTTTCTATGTTTGTGGAGAGTTTGGAGTCTCTGGAGATGGAGCAAGGAAGGTGAGGTTTTGGTAGTGACTGGAATTTTACCGATGGTATGGGGTAGGGTTTATAGGATGGCTCTACCCTGGTGTTTTTGTGTTTGAAAAAGGCTGGGCGGGTATCTGCATGTTTGGGTGGGAGATCAGCTAGACATGCGAAAGTGTTACTAGTGCATAGTGGTGAGAAGGGGGTCTACTAGAAGGCAAACATTTACTGGGAACTCGAGGTTGATACTTTTGCATCGAACCTTTCTCAGAAAGGTGTCTAGGGAACTACCATTCAGGGACAAAATGGGGTCTGCGGGAGTCAGTGGGATGGTGAGACCAGTAGTGTCTACTGGTGTGTCCTACCCTGTGACATCTGAAGCATATTAGATGAGAAGGACATCTAGAAGAAGAATGGTGTCCACTTTTGCAAAAAGGGCAAAAGAGGGCTCGAAAAGGTTTCCTGGAAGGGGCTTTTTTCCATGTATGGGCTGTGGGGTTTCCCTCTAGAAGCTTGTCTATGAGATGTGTGGATTTTTCCTATCCTAGAATAGGAAAAGTACAGTTTAGAAGGAGGGATTTGGTAAGTATGATGTTAATCACAGGAGGAGGTCGATGATTTAGAGTATTTTGGTTCATGATTAAGGATATTTTTTTTGACTTTTTGTTGTTTGAAGTGGGAAAAAGGTGGTACCTTTCTGCGATTGAACATGCAGGTTGTGGTGATGTCGCTGTGTCAGTTGCATCATCCTCCTCTTGGCTGGAGGAGACAGAGATGGGCCAAGCCTTTGAATTGATCAGGGGTTGGTATATGTCCCGAACAAAGAGATGATCAACCGAGTTTGATGAAGATGAGCTATATTGGTCTTGCTTTTTGTAGAGATGGGCGAGTTCTGGTGGTGTGTCAGTGTTGAAATCCCTAACCCATGCCAGGAAAGTGCAGTTTCCAAAGGGTTTGATGTAGATGGTCCATTCCGATTTGAGATTGAGATTGGTTTTCATCTGAGTCCAGCCTTCTGTGATAAGCAAGGTCTGGGCTATGTTCTTTCAGTGGTGGTTGGCCTGAGAGGACCAGGTGACCATCACAGGAAATGAGCGGTGACCCATCTTGATCGAGCAGGCTCCCAATGAGAGATCGAACGTGTGGTAGATCCAAGCTTTGGGAAGAGGGATGCATGTTGAGTATGTAGGGTTTGAGAGCGGGTAATCCATGTAGGAGAAGCAGGAGTCCATGATCGGCGGTGAGGGTAGAGCTCTGGTGTTGACACCAGAAGTTGAGGGTTTCTTCAATTTCAAGGCTCGCCTGTAATGGGATGTTTTGCCCAGCTCTAGCACACAGAGCTTGTTATATCTTATGGCCAAAGTGAGTAGGCCACTGGTTCTCATGGTGTGATCTCTGCGCAGAAAGCTCAGGTGTGATGAATGATTGAGTGAATGTTCCCTTAGATGAGTGGGGAGTCATCACTGTTAGTGACCTAATAGGTGGAGTAATGGTCCGACAGGGAGAAAAATGGAGCTGGTGAGAGTTGCAGTAGGGGGGTGTCACTGAGGGGACATAACTACACCTGTGGGGCGACCCGGCATGTACTCAGCTGACGCCTGTTGGGGAAGATCAACCGATGTGCTTAAATGGGTTGCATGTCGCCATAAAAACTAGAGATCGCAGGGGGTAAGCCCCAGAAAGAGCCTAGCCCCAGGAGCTAGGGATGTGGAGTTATGAGGGGGGAGAGGGAGAGCGTAGGGGCAGAGGGGCGGGGAGTATGAACCTTTGCTAAGCATGCGTTGGCTTGTTGCTGGGGAGGAGGTGAACCATGGGGAGAACACGTCTTTTGACTTACCTATGATAAGCTGATCTAGTCGTGAAGGAGGAGCTTGGCCCCGATCACGCCGGACGGGAGGAGCAACGAGCAGTGAAAGTTGGGGGAAGTTTCTAGAGAGAAGGTGGAGCTTTCTCTCACTTACCTCCCGTTGGCACGCGCATACAGATCATAACGGGATACGTTCTTGTTTCTATTTTCCCTTTTCATTCTTTGTTTCTCGTATATCCTCCGCGCTTCTTTCCCTTTCGCTCACGCAGATTGACATAGCCACCGAGTGTCATTACAATAGTCGATCGCTGACCTAACCATGTGTCGAATCTCACTGTGTGTTATAACACCGAATTAATAGTCAGTGTCGCTGCCCTCTATGATTGGAGTTTCTAGGGATGAGCATCGGGTCGGGTCGGGCCGGCCTGATCCGACCCACGATTTAGCCCGCATAACTCGACTTAGACCCAAATTTGATTTGTAATATGGGTAAGCCTGGTCTAAAATTTAAATTTATATGTTATTACAGCCGAGTAGGGGTTGAGGTAAAACTAGGCTGAAAACTTGAATGCCCATTTTAGATTTTATGTATATTGTATACGTATAAATCTATGTTTGTCCTGAAAGAAAAATATACAGATTTCTTGATGCAGTATGTAGTGCATATCCAACCAATGGAAACATGGATAATCCATAATTAATCAACATGGTTAGTAAATTGATGCTAGTAAGATACCCATCATTGACATGGACAGACATACTCGGTTTCTTTGTTTTGATCTCACTGTGTCATTCAAATGGGACCTTTAGTTGTTTAGCCATGCATATTTTAACAATTGAATAAAATATGGCATCCACACATTGATTTGAAATGTATATAACACATAGAAGAGCCATGTCATTAGCTCATTAAAGAAAAATAAAGAAGTAACTAGCTTAATGCATAGTAGATTATGTTCATTTTTTTTGCTTATATGCCCACATGTAGGAGACAATTGATCTTTTGTCCTTCCAACATCCATTTCATTGTATATACATATAGGATGAGGAAGCAAATAGTCACAACATTATACATTCTACTAATTTTATAAGTCTCATATATTCACATGTACGAGAAAATGATTTCTTACTCCTCAATATCCATTTCATTGCTATAGGAGATCACACAACTAAGTTATACATATTTTGGTTGCATAGATCATAAAGTATATCTATTTTCTTTAAGGTTGATCACAAAGTATATATCATACAAATTTAGTTTTTATGTATAACAAACTAGATCCAAAAAAATTTGGTATGCTCATTCGATGTTATATGGTAAACCTGCACCCGACTCGAAACCCAACATTCTTATATGGGCCGGAGACAGACTCACATTTTATAATTTTATTTGAATCCAAACCCGACCTGCAACCCACTTTAAAATGTGAGTTTGAATTTGAAAAAGACAAAACTCGATATAGCTCGACCTGATACTCATTCCTGATTGGATAGAATTAAAAAGTTTGACGTATTAACTGACATCGGTTTATTAGAGGATAATGTTGAATTCGTTTTTACTTTTCGCCAATAAATATAAGCAATTCTCATGTTGGTATTCGGCGTTGTCTTATCCATGAAATTAGATTACTCGTGTAACTGTATTTTATGGTTTTCTGTTGAAGGTCCACAAGAGATTACGATAAAGGTTTGTGGATTAAGGTATATAATATTTTTTTTACTTGAAAATGATTGTTATATTTTGAATTGTAGAGTATTCTGAGAAAAGTTTAAAAGGATTGGGAAAAGCAAAGCTTCTCACTTGGAATGATCAACATTCATACATAATCAACTTCATCAGCGACTAATGCCACACATTGTCTCCCGGATACTTGTTTATACATCCCATTATCTTAAAAGTTAAATAAAATTTTCCTCCTAAACATAGATGCCCAAATCTCTAGTAAGAATGGCCGGACAGGGTTGTCATTGGGAGGGTATTATCCGTTTATATTTTATCCATATCTTGTAGGGTAAAGGTAAGAGTAAATATTTTTGTTACCCATTCCCTGTTTATTCTTTTTCCGTTTTTCTATCACATAAAAAATGTACGGTAAGGTATCAACATTATTCATATCTTTTTATTCTTTTACTCACATTTATTTAACAAAGATATATAACTATATAATAGGTTCTAGTTCAGTTTTCACCCTATTTTTTCTTATAGGAAAGTTTGTGGGTTGTGGCTTGTTTCCCATCCTCACACTCAAATGCTTATATATATATATATATATATATATATATATATATTATTAAATGTTGAACCAATTTATAGGGCCATGGAACAATGGAAAAACAATGATCGCCATCTTAAAATAAGTTATTCTTAGACCAATGTCTAAACATATTGTGCAAGTATAACATTGTCATGTTTATATTCATGTTTGTGAAAATGCAAGTCAATAAAGATGTGACTTAATCTTTATCACCCTACTCACCACCTTAAAATAAGTTAACTTTTTATTAAATTTGTTTTATATCAAAATTACTCATTTACCCTTTATCCTCCCCATTTACCATGTGAGGAAGAGGGTAAGGATAAGGGGAGGGTATGAGGATTGCTAAAAAGGATAATTATCCTTACCCTTACCCGCTATCTCTAGAGGGTAAGGATAAAGGTAAGAATAGAGTCTTACCCGTTGAAAGCCCTATGGCCAGAAATCAAAGCGTCACCGCACATATAACCAGAAGTTTTGATACTATCACATATAAAAATTGATACTGTCGAGTACATATTATTTTCTTTAAAATATAATTTTGTCAAGAAGCTGAAGCGACCATGTTTTGGAGATTTCTTAATATTATTAATTCATCTTTTGGCATTTTTGTGTATTTTTAGTATTGTTATGCAAAAATCTCCAAAACATAGATGCCCAAGTCTCTAATAAGAGTGGCCGGAAGTCAAAGCGTCACCCCACATAACCAAAAGTTTTGATGCTATCAATTATAAAAATTGATAGTGCGGAGTACATATTATATTCTTTAAAATATAATTTTGTCAAGTGAAAGGAAGCTGAAGTGACCATGTTTTGGAGATTTCTTAATATTATTAGTATTAGTACATCTTTTGACATTTTTGTGTATTTTTTAGTATTGTTAAGCAAGTATAAAAAAAAATCAGATAATACCAAAATAAACACAAATAATGTCAAAAAGTACACTTACCCTCTTTTCTTTACTTCTCTTCTCTCTTTTTTGGTAATATTAAGTATAATAATTGGTATGGTCAAATATAAAATTTGATGTTGTCGCTCAATATGATTATAAAATATAAAATAGTATTATTTTATATGCAAATTGGCATTGCTTAGTATTCTTTTTTATTAACATTATTTCGTAAAAGATATGAGAGAGATATTTTTTACTAATTGTTTACATATTTTTTTCGTCATATTTTGGATTTTTTAGTAGGAATAGTCTATTGGTTGATGTTATTTGGGTAGTTTTGATACTAATGCATAAATAGTGCTGAAAATATTCATAACGATAATAAGACAAAATAAATACAAGATACTTTTTTTTTACCCTCTCATCCTATTTCTACCCACCCCGGTGCTGGCTTACCGGCTGGGACAGCCGTCAAGTACTACAAGATACTTCTCTACGCTCCTTTTCTGATTGCTTTTACTTCTATTTTCTTTTGCGTGTAGAAATTCGTTCTCATGTGAGGTATTCACATTATTACTAATGAAAAAAATACATTGAATACTAGAAATTTATTATCGCGTATTGTTTATTTGGGAAAAAGTATTTTTTGCATTGATTTTCGAGAGATTCTTTGCAAACCCAACATCCACCTGTGCAAACGTAAATACAATGTCTACGTGAAGAAATTTTCTACATCACACAATCTGTACATCTAACATCCTCCTCTGCCCGATGTCCACGGTTCAGCTAATCGTCAACAACACTATTTATTTTCCAACCGGTTAGCAGCTGGCTAGGGCATGCGCAAGTACAGAAGCAGAAACTCCTATATAAGAGGAAGAGTGCACAAAAGTATGGATCTCACATCGTTGGACAATTGGTTAGCAAATAGCAAGTCACTTAAAATATCAGAATGCGAACTCTTGCTTTTCCTGAAGTAGTGATTGTGAACGAGTAAGGTAATGTATTCTACCCAGGAAGTCACCTATTTATCAGAACGGCTTAAGCTTGTTTTTTCTGAAGTAGTGGTTATGAACGTTTTGCTGTGTGGGGCAAAAAGTGTAGTATAGAACTGGTTCTATACTAATTTTATAGAACAACCAATCACAATATAATATTTTATTCTCTCTCAAGTTTAAAATTTCATCTCTTAAAAAAAAAATAAAGAGAGAGAAACACATATTGTACACTATAACGGATTTCTATTAGATCCTACTAAGTAAATATAGGACCGGTCATATAAAAAATACTTCCAGCGTAAGATAATGCATTCGATTTTGCAACAACCAAACTGACCCTAAATTGAGTGCCAAATCGGCAAATCATTACTCACACGTAACGAACGTAACAATATTGCGCCTTACAGAGCCATCAAGTCTAAACACTACCTGTCCTACTGGCGGACATCAAACTCACGCAAGTTGGCTCGGAACGTTGGGCTTTGAAACTTATCCTCGTGTGAGCAGTTCGATTTGACAGGTCTTTGACGAGTTCGAACTCCCCTCCCACGTTGAGATCAAGTTGTTTGGCAACATTATAGATATACTATGTTGAGAATATTAGTTATTGTCGTTCATACAACAGCGACATGTGCAATGTAATTAAATATAATTAACAGTCCAGACAAATCCAAAATAAGAATCAAAGAACAAACTAAGCAGGAGAACAGAAAATAAGAGTTAGATTCGTAAACCAGATCGTTCGTTGAGAAACGAACGTGTTACTTAAAGAAATCAGTACCCAACAATCCTCGCGGATAGACACCATTCTCCCAGTCGTGATCCGGCATGAACTTAGAACTTGCACGTCTCGCTCGTGCTCGACGTAGTCACGTTGCACTGCTACCAGTACAACACAGCAACCGCAGGAACCACCGCCTGACAGCTGCGTCTTGACGACAGGAAGGAGGAGTCGCGCTTCGCACATGAGGACAACTCCACAAAGCGACTCCGGGGACGACAACTATTGCACTCGGGATTAGGGCTCTCAAAACACACGGCGGCAGAAGATTGTTTTCAGTGTGTTTAACTCTAATGACCAGATGCGTATATATAGCCACGCACGTCCCTAATCCTATTCCCAGTAAGACGCAAACACTCGGTTGCTCTTGTACACAATACAGAATAATCCGCGAAAGAGAAATACTTTCTAATTAGGATTAAGAAATCCACAAGCCACAAGCCCGAGCCCGACCAGGCCAGACATGGCGTGGCGTGGCGCGCGCGGGCGCGTTCGTGCGTGCGTTGTGATGTGGCAATCCCACCCACCAAGGAGGTGAGCATACCTCCCTCCTAGGACTCCTTTGGACACTAGTGCCCCATGTGATCCTACATATGAGGACCACAAAAGTTCTAGGTGTGAGCAATATGGGATAAAACTTATTTGCCATTTGCACTAGAAACTACACTACATCCTCACATAATGTACTTGATGCACTACATTGGGCTTAACTCATGCTAAATAAGTGATTACTACAGTAACGTAGCTACAGTAACGAACTGCTACAATAATGTAATCATTTATCTAACAATCCCCCACAAAGTCCAATGTGTAGAGTGCTCTACCATTCAGTCCTCCATACTGTGCTTTCAGTAGATACCTTTCGGTTTGAATCTACCTGAGTTATCCAACTGTGACCCCCGTAGGAACTAGGTGAACAAAAGTCTTGAACCTGAACCTTGGGTACAAGAGTATAGGTTGGTAACAACACAATAAAGACATGATAGTAAAGAAAAATAATACATTAAGGTCATGCATACAAAATTTTATATTATGATTGATAACAGAGAACAACCCAATTCTCTTGTTGTGGCCTACACAACATCAATCACTTAGCTGGAGTCTCCAAGGATGTACTGCTAACATCCTGTCCTAAGACTTGACACCATTAAGAGACTACTCTCTTACGAACTTGCAGTCATGACACTAACATGTTTCCAGGAGATAGACAGACAAATGCTAGAAGCATCAAACAAGAATACATAGTGTCATCCGATTTACCCGACAGCTTGTTATTACCACATTGAACCCAATTTGTGGGATCTCCACTCTTTTGGGTTGGGTTGCTACTGCCTGTAAATCTATAGGGGTTTCAGTCTCATCTCCAACCTGGATTTTTCCACTAAAGCCAAGGTAAGACCTTTAGTGAAAGGATCAACTTTATTATCTTTGGTACCGATGTAGTCCACAACCATGACCCCATTAGACACTAATTCCCTTACATATTTCAATCTGACTTGGATGTGTCTACGATGTTTTTTATTGTACTTGGAACTCTTTATCTTAGCAATAGTTGTAGTGTTGTCACAGTGTACTGAAATTGCAGGAAGCGGCTTCATTACCATAGATAAACTAGACATAAGTCCATGTAGCCATTCAACTTCCAATCCAGTTTCATCTAAAGCACACAACTCTGCTTCAAAAGTGGACCGAGACAATATGGTCTGTTTCTTAGACCTCCAGGAAACAACTCCTCCTCCCAACAGGAATACATATCCTGAGACACCATTACTCCCAGAATTCACGGCAATCCAGCTTGCATCACTATATCCTTCGACTACGGAAGGATGTTTACCATAATGCAGCTCAAGGGAACGTGTTCCCTTGATATACCTCAGAACTCTGTCAAGAGCTTCCCAATGGGTCTTGTCGGGACAACTGGTGTATCTACTTAACTTGTTCACGGCAAACGCAATGTCTGGACGTGTACAGTTCATAAGATACATCAAACTTCCGATAATCTGAGAGTATCGTAATTGAGACACTGGAACCCCAGTCTCAATCTTGAACAAGGGCTCGGATGAATCATATGGAGTCTTAACAGGTTTACGTGATGTGTACTCAAACCTCTCCAATATCTTCTCAACATAGTGAGACTGAGAGAGAGTTATACCATCAATAGACCATATGATTTTAAGCCCTAAAATCACATCAGCGACACCCATATCTTTCATCTCAAACTTGCTACACAAGAATGACTTTGTCTCTTTTACTACTTTCATATCAGAACCAAAAAGCAGGATATCATCGACGTATAAGCATAACAAAATGAATCCATTATTGACAATCCTGCAGTAGAGACACTTATCAAATTCATTAGAAATAAAGCCAAATGATGATATCATAGAATCAAACTTCTCATGCCATTTCTTAGGGGCTTGTTTCAAGCCATATAATGACTTAACAAGTTTACACACTTTGGACTCATTCCCACGACCCACAAATCCCTCGGGTTGTTCCATATATATCTCTTCTTGAAGATCACCGTGTAAAAATGCGGTCTTCACATCCATCTGATGGATATAGAGATTATAAATGGAAGCCAATGCTAGAAGCACTCAGATTGTGGTCATACGAAAAACAGGTGAATATGTATCAAAATAATTTATTCCTTCCCTTTGTGTGTAACCCTTAGCAACTAACCTTGCCTTATACTTATTTATTGTCTCGTTTGCATTAATTTTCTTCTTAAAAATCCATTTGCAACCAACTGCAGAACAACCAGGAGGCAAATCCACCAATTCCCAAGTTCCATTCGAGAGAATTGATCGGATTTCATCATTAACAACTTCTTTCCAAAACTAAGCTTTTGGAGATTCCATAGCTTGTTTGAAAGTAACAAGATCATCCTCAATATTGTAAGTAAGAAACTCACTTCCAAAATCTTTGGATGTCCTAGGCCGTTTACTTCTCCTTGGTTCAACTATTTCTTCGGAATCATCAGATTCAGAAATAGAATGTTTTGAGTCGCCCCCCACATTTGTCATCCTTTCCACGTGCTCGGGAATGGAACATGTGGTAAATGAATCTTCTTGAGAAACTTCATTGGGCACACCAGTTTTCATAGGAAACACATCCTCAAAGAATGTAACATCACGTAATTCCACAATTATTTTGACCTCAATGCCAGAGATATCTGATTTTACAATCAGGAATCTATAAGCATAGCTTGTCTCTACATAACCCAAGCATATGGCATCAACCGTTTTCGGTCCTAATTTCTTCCTTTTGTGTTCAGGGACAAGTACCTTTGCAAGGCACCCCCACACTCGAAGATATTTAAGACTCGGTTTCCTTCCTCTCCATAACTCAAACAGACTACTCTCTGAATGTTTATGAGGAACTCTATTCAGAATATGGCAAGCCGTATTCAAAGCTTCCCCCCACATAAATTTGGGTATTCCAGATGTTTGGAGTAAGGTATTTACCATATCTATTAAGGTTCAGTTTTTACGTTCAGCTATCCCATTTGATTGTGGTGAATAAGGAGCAATGACCTCATGAACTATACCATGTAATTGGCAAAATTCCAAAAACAAGTTCGAGGTATACTCTCTCCCCTATCAGACCTTAATCGCTTAAGTACTTTACCAGTTTGAGTTTCAACTTCTTTCTTATAAATTTGAAATTTATCCAATGCCTCATCTTTACTTCTATGTAAAAAGACATAACAATATCTACTCGCATCGTCAATAAAATTTATAAAATAACACTTTTGATCTCTCGTAGTGACACCATTAAATTCACAGATATATGTATGAACTAAATCCAAAATTTCTGAATTCCTATTCACAAAATGAAAAGGCTTCCTAGGCAATTTAGCTTGTATACAGATTTCACATTTATTGTTGCTAATTTCAGATTTAGGGATCAAATCTAGATTCATCATACGCTTCATTGAGGCAACATTAACATGTTCCAAACGTGAATGTCATACATCGAATGAAACAAGATTCATGCAAACAGAACTATAATCATTCAAATATAAAATGGAATTTGAAACAAGTTCAACATGAATCTTAAATAAGCTCTCCACATCACATAAGTACCCCTTGCCAAAAAACAAAGAATCACGAAGGCGTGTAATAATAGCCTTATTACATTTACAGTCTACTCTATAACCTTCTCTAACTAATATGACACCACTAAGGATATTGCGTCGAATGGTTGGAACATGTCTGACCCTGTTAAGAGTCAAAACCTTCCCCGAAGGGAACTTCAAGTCCACCCATCCTTCACCTTTGACTTCTGCAGAGCTGGAATCACCCAAAGTCACAGACCGACCTCGAGAGGCCTGATAAGACACAAACAAGGATTTATCAGCACACACATGTACATTAGCCCCAGTGTCAATTATCCAATAAAGTGGTTCAAAAATAGAAAGGATTTCAGGTTTAATAGACATGTACCCATCATTGAGGTTCAAGGATGCAGTCATCATATTGACCACAGCCTCCTCAGTTGCAGATGTGGTAGCTTTCTTTGCCTTCTTAGTAGGACAATCCTTGTTCCAGTGGCCAACCTGTCCACAAGTCCAACAAGGTTTGTTCTTCGGTTTCTTTTGAATCTTTGCCTTGGGTTTATGTACATTCTTAGATTTCTTATCTTTGGTGTTTTTCGTAGAAGTAAGATTAACAGTTGGATTTGCATCAGTAGGCACCTTGACCCCTTTCTCCTTTAAGTGTTCTTCTTGTATATTAATATCCATCATTAATTCATCCATGGTGTGTGTCCCTTTGCGATGCTTCAGAGACATACCAAATGACTCCCATGACTTAGGGAATTTTTCTATGATAGACATAACAACAAATTTCTGAGGAAACACCATCTTGGCATCTGAGAGTTCATGAACTAGGAGTTGTAGATTGTGTGTTTGATCAGAAACTGACTTACCCTCAACCATTTGAAACTTAAGAAATTTAGACACGCAGTATTTTTCAACACCTTGATTTTCAGTGCTAAAATTCTTAATCAACAATTCCCATAAAACCTTGGACGTAGTGACTGGCGGCTTTGAGTAAGAATCATACAGTTTGTTATTTAAACCAAACAGAATCAACCCGCGGCACATTTTATCACCCTTCTTCCAATTAGCAATAATGTTTGCATTATTAGGAATTATTTCATCAGATACAAGTTTAATTTCAACTAAGTATTGATCATAACCCGCAATATTTAGCCAAATTTCCATACGACTCTGCCAACGGGCAAAGTTCGTACAAGTAAACTTTTCAGGCATATTAGTTGTATCAATTTTACATCCCGAACCACCCTGACTGGCCATAGTTAATTAACGATAGACATATGATTTCTTTAAGACTGTTGAGAATATTAGTTATTGTCGTTCATGCAACAGCGACAGGTGAAATGTAATTAACAGTCCAGGCAGATCCAAAATAAGACTCGAAAAACAAACGAAGTAGGAGAATAGAAAATAAGAGTTAGATTCGCAAACCAGATCGTTCGTTGAGAAACGAACATATTACTTAAAGAAATCAGTGCCCGACAATCCTCGCGGATAGGCATCGTTCTCCCAGTCGTGATCCGGCACGAACTTGGAACTTGCACGTCTCGCTCGTGCTCGATGTAGACAACCGTAGGAACCACCGCCTGACAGCTGCGTCTTGACGAAAGGAAGGAGGAGTCGCGCTTCGCACAGGAGGACAACTCCACAAAGAGACTCCGGGGACGAAAACTATTGCACTCGGGATTAGGGCTCTCAAAACACACGACGGCAGAAGATTGTTTTTGGTGTGTTTAATCCTAATTACCGGATGCATATATATAGCCACGCACGACCCTAATCCTATTCTCAGTAAGACGCAAACACTCAGTTGCTCTTGTACACAATACAGAATAATCCGCAAAAGAGAAACACTTTCTAATTAGGATTAAGAAATCCGAATAAGAAAGCAACAATTAATTACATGAGTAATTAATTACTTAGTTGTATCCTAGTGCAAAAAGAATATGGAAGACGGAAGACATTCTTCACAATCCACAAGCCACAAGCACAAGCCCAAGCCCAAGCCCGAGCCCGGCCCGGCTAGGCCAGGCCAGGCGAGGCGTGGTGTGGCGTGCACGCGCATGCGTGCGTGTGTTGTGATGTGGCAATCCCACCCACCAAGGAGGTGAGCATACCTCCCTCCTAGGACTCCTTTGGACACTAGTGCCCCATGTGATCCTACATATGAGGACCACAAAAGTTCTAGGTGTGAGCAATATGGGATAAAACTTTTTTGCCATTTGCACTAGAAACAACACTACATTCTCACATGTACTTGTTGCACTACATTGGGCTTAACCCATGCTAAATAAGTGATTACTACAGTAACATAGCTACAGTAACGAACTGCTACAGTAACATAATTAGCTACAGTAATGTAATCATTTATCTAACATAATAATCTTTCCTGGTATCGAATAATATATTAATAGAACAAGTATCACCACACGAGAACATGTGAACTGGTGTTACAAAATAGTCTAAAAGAGATCGGTCGGCACCATGGCTATTTAGTGACCCAAGAGAACGTCAAAATCCAAGGGGGTAATTGTTCAAAGTGCGGATAAGTGTAGCCCGCAACATACGCAAAAAGGCCCACCGACACAAGATGGGGTGAACACCTCTAAGAACAACCCACAACATGAGGTGGAACAAAATCAAAAAATGTGTGCAGCCATCAACTGAAAATTATCAACCTCATCAACGGTATACTATTGAGACATTACGGTGAGATCAAATCTCAAGGAACATCATCATTGGAGTCCTTAAGCATAATCTTAGATGATATGGTTGTTGGTATGTATATCCAGAGAGCCAATCATATGATTACTGTAATGATATAATTTGTAAATTATTTGATTAATAATAAAGACAATCTTTTAATTTATTTTATTTTATTCAGTTATGAGATAATGATGCAACATAATAAATGTCTAAAGAATGATATTACTCAATGACGTATGTCTTCAGTTGATGACTTGAACAATGAGATCATATGAATGTCAAGAGTATATGCATCCTTGCTATGTCCCTAGTCGGATGTTATTGTGGAAGGTTGATAGACAACAATAATAAAAAAGACTAATGTGTATTGGTTGATGACAAAATCTCATCAGTCATGATATGTGATACAAAATCAAACACATACATACTTGTTAGAGAATAGTGTATCAGACAAAACCAACATGAGAGTGACACATGGAAATTATTACATGATAGTCAGAATCACCACTCATAGTGTCGGTGGTGATTGTGGTTTTTAGTCTTGAAGTCACTACACTACCACGTGTTATTCAATGTACTTTGACATAATCCACTTTGACCTTGAATAAAGATTGTCATAAAGGTGATGATCATATGCACTGTGACACATGGGGATGATTGTGAGCGATGTACATGGGAGTTGTCCCTCCTACATGCGTACGATATCATGGTAACTAGATTAGTGAGACTGAGAAATGTATGGCCATGCACATGTGAGACAATATGTGATATTGAACTTACATATATCTCATACAATATACTCTAGTTTAAGGAATGAAAATTGAATGTTGAAGAGGATGACTATTCTAAGTCTCGAGTTCAATCTGGATATCACTGACAAAGGAACTATATAAACATTGTAACACCTATCATTGATTGTAGGTTGAAGTTGTTCTCCAACTTTTCATTTACCTAGATAGAAATGATTGTTGGCAGATACCTCTCTTTGCTTGTGATGTCATAAAATAGTTATAGACATTCACTGTGAATGTAATATAGAACCTATAAGGTCACACACTTAGGATACATTTAGAATAGGAGTTTGTTGATGAATGGTGATTGACTTGATTACTAAAGTTCTTAGGTATTTGAATTAAACAACAATTGATTGACTTCACTATGAACCAATCGGTTCAAGTGTTAAACCAATCGGTTGGAGTGTCAGGTTGCTTGAAAATTACATTGGCTAAACTGTGGATGAACCAAGGCAAGAATCGACCGATTCACTGACTGAACCGATCTACTCAAGGTCATCAAATACCCATTTCACATATGAGATGCTTGATTCATTGATCAATTCGATTGCATCAAGTATTAGTGTTGACATCATGTATCAAATTATAATTTCTAATACAATTATGATTGTGACATATGATGAAATGACCAGTTCAAGTGTTGAATCAATCGTCTCACATGCCGACCGATCGGTTCAACTATGAACCGACCATTTTTCCATTTGCAGGTTGTACAAATTTGTGAAATTCCTATCCCTTCTACTCTCACACAGACTAGGAACCGTGACCTTAGCCCTCATATAAACATAGGGGTATTGGGGGCTTACTAGAGATACAACTCAATTTCCTCTAGCAATTTTTGTCTTATCTGGTTGTGGTAACCGAGAGAACCCGAGCAAGTTCTACCTGATAAAGGGAGGGATATCAAGGGAGAACCGATTGTTTTTCCATTTGCAAGTTGTACAAATTTGTGAAATTTTGATCCCTTCTACTCCCACACATACTGGGAACCATGACCTTAACCCTCATATAAATATAGGGGTACTGGGGGCTTATTAGAGATACAACTCAATTTCCTCTGGCAGTTTTTGTCTTCTCTAGTTGTGGTAACTGAGAGAACCCAAGCAAGTTCTACCTGATAAAGGGAGGGATATCAAGGGAGAACAATTGTGGGTGAGCAAGTTGGTGCTAGTACACCAACGTAGAGGGACAACTCCTTCTTGTCTGTTCTTCTAGAACGAAAGCGTTTTAGGTGGTTCGTGTGGACTACTCTAGAGGCGATGAGCTTTTCCCACTAGGAGGACAGTGTGTTTTATAGCATGTTTTTGTATGTGGGGTATAGCATATGATATGTACTATATGTATGTAGTGATTGGATATTTATATTGTAGGGAAATATGGCATCAGATAGGTAGCGGAAATAATAAAATTTACTGCCATATTCTCCATTAAACCAACAAATTGTGTCAACAACTATATAAGGGAAAGGATGGTTTTGAGGAGATACCTAGTCGTGGAGCAAGTCCAACAACATTCTCCTCGTCGTTGAAGTCATGCAGTTGTCTTCTAGTTGCATTAGGACGATGTCTGTAGCAGCTCCTGGCTCACCATAGACATCCAGTTGACGTTGTCCTCCTAGCGGCAAGCAATGACCTTTATGTCTCTATGGAAGTCCTCACACACTGCCTAGAACTCATGTCGTTCTACTAGAACATATAGGAAGGAGTTGTCCCTCCCGTTGGTGTACTAGCCACCAACTTTCTCTCCCACAATTGTTCTCCCTTGATATATCAGGTAGGACTTGCTCAGATTCTCTCAGTTACCACAATAAGAGAAGACAAACAATTATCAGGTGTGACTGATTTGTCTGAGAAACCCCCAGTACCCCTCTATTTATTGGAGGTTTAGGGTTAGGGTTCCTAGTCACAATATGTGAGCAGAGAAGTGATTACTTCTCTAGGAAGACTGATTGGTTGGCATGTGAGGTGATCGGTTCACCCAGTGAACCAATCATTTCATCATGTTTCCCAATTGCATATGTATTGGCAATTATAATCCAATCAATGCACAACATGACAGCAACACTAATCCTTAATACAATAGAATTGCACCACGAACTGAGTATCTTGCTTCACAAAATAGCCGTCTCGCAATCGCGAGATGATCGGTTCACTATGTGAACCGCTCATCTCTCTCCCCAGTTCATCTAGAATTCAGCCAATGCAATATCTGTTGGGTTTTGTAAAGGCAACATGTGCCACTGAAGCAATAAAAAAATTGCTCCACACATATCCTTCCATAAGATCTCATCGACAACAACATATTCAGAAGAACGGTGCAGGAATATACCTCATCGCAAAATAGGTCTAGTGACGTCCCTTCACTTGGTAATGTGTGTCGCTCCTAGCACGCACAGACGGTTGTCGTCTGTCATTCGAACACAGGCAACTCAACATATGCATCTCTACTTCATCCAACAGATGGACTGGAACTCCATGTCATGCTTCGTACGTCAGTGAGAAGGAGTAGCCTTCTACTTGATGACGTGCTATCGTCGGTTTCTCTCCTTTTCTCTCTCGCTTGGGGATGATGACAGCTAAGGTTCATGTATAAGGGTGTAACCTCAGCGTCTAAGCTTTAGCCTTAGGAAAAAGTCGATCATCATGCCCCTATTAATAGCATAGAAAAGGAAGCAGGATTTCTCAAACCCTTGGGAAAACAAAAGGTTACAGATTCGTTAAAATGAGCCACTCGTGGGAAACTGAAAGAATATTTTAGAAACAATTAATTAATCTAATTAATCATATTAATTGAATAACTAATTTCTATTATCCATATCTAGTTAATCACTCTGGATTAGCATGTCTACTTAACAATGGAGTCTAATAAATTGGCTTAAAGACTTTGACCAATTAACTCAAGTTATATTCCAATATTATAGTAGATTAGCTTAAAAAATTAATAATCAATTTGATTCAAAACATTTGCAATTGTCCACAATTATACTCCTATTCCAATAGCATCCTACGTGTGTGACCTTCTAGGCTCCACATTACATTGGTAGTGATATTCATAATCGTATTATGATTTCACAAGCAAATATTGGTATCTAGAAAGACTTCATTGCTACCCAAGTAATTGGAGAAGTTGGAGAATGATGAATGCATATTCATCCAGGTTTCAGTCACCATCTCAGGCCCAGTTTTTCTCTGATCATTCTCTTTTATTTCTTAAATCTCCTCATATGCATCTTTACTGAATTCTATGATTTTTCCTTATTTTTATTTTCCATTTTTATGCAGGTCAAAGAGGTAACTAGAGGCCCAATCCACTAATTGCGGCCTTTCTTATTCAAGTATGTAGCCGCGGGCTTCTCACTACACCGTGATCATGGTATCCTTCCCCACCAACCGCGGCCGTCTCCCCTCTGCACCCAAGGTCGACCCCCCTACACCGCGATCCATTCTCATCATTGCCAACGTCGATCGCGGCTCCAGTCCAACCTCGCCATGACCTCTACTTCCATCACCCACAGTGTGCCCCATCTTCAACTACGGTGCTATCACAGCAAGACCGTGAAACCTCCCCAACACACCGCGGTCACTTCACCTCCACTCACAACTCCGCCTCCATCATCACCCTCAACATCCGCGGGACCATCTCCAGCGAACCGCGAACAGGGCCCTACTGGATTGCGACCTGCACTACACCTTGACCTGGGGTCATCGACATCACCACTCACGCCTGCCCAAGCCGTGACTCGCTCCAACGCTTTTCCAAAACCACCCATGACTCTCCCTCCACATCACGATCACCTCCAACCCTAGACGTACCCACGAAACCTCCCCTCCATGTTCTATCAGCTATGATCACAATCGACTCCTGCCCGCAGTCTCCTCTCCTCCCTCCTCTCTGCATACCGTGACCGCGGTAGTCCACTTTCCAACCGCGGTCAAGTGCAACAACACCGCGACCTCAGGTATCAAGAGACCCCGTGGTCAGTGCATACAAATCGACCGAGGTCTTCCAATAACACCCAACAGTGACCCAACGCCTATAAATAGCCACCTACCCCTACCATTTAAGGCATCGACTCCAGACACCGCTAGGCTGCCGCTCTATGCCCAGCCTAGGGAGTATAGTCTCCATAGCCAAAAGCCAACCTCTGCGGTGTTCTTGCACCTCTGCTCATCTAGATCTGAGGTGGAAACCCAGATCTACAGCCATCTATCTACATCTCCAACGCCTTGCATACGCCATCACATCCACGAGCTGCTCCTCCTGCTGTGAACAAGGAGCATAAGAAGAGAAGGAAGGTGGAGAGAGAGGATCTGCCCCATCTGCCGTGGTGTTCTTGCCTCCTCATTCTAGATCTACTCCACCAGCATGTAGAAGACTGTCTCTCCACCGAGCTACAATCATATTCTCCACCATGGCCATGGAAAAATCTTCCATATCTCTTGTTCATTTTGTTTCTCTCACCATGAGTGAGTAGTTTTCTTTCGCTGGGGTGCGGGGACTAGCCCTGCTGCCCATGCTTACATGTCCATTTATTAAACATTCCATGGCTTGTATATAACTCTCCATTTCATTGTTAATCGTTTATTGCATGCTTTGTGGATTGATCACCTCCCTTGCATGATCTTTTATTTCCTATGTTGCGAGAACTTCAATACGTAGGTTTTAAATGTTGATTGATGTGGTTGACTCCCTGATGAGAACTTCTGAAGGGATTCCCTAGTGAGGGGACGAGACATCTAGCCCACGACGACGCTTATGTTTGCCTGACACCCGTATGGGGGGCCCACAACTTTAGTTGGATATATGTATCTTCGGAGTCGTAAGTGTGTGATATGTAGGGGACGAGACATCTAACTTGCAGTGATGCTTTAGCATGCCTGATATCCTAACGGGGGGTTTGCAGCTCCACTTAGATGGTTATATCTAGCCTAGATGTGTGTGTTTAGATATGTTTGCATGTGTAGTGGTGGTGAAACTCGAGTCCATCCCAGTGATTCCCATCATTAATCTTTAATCAACTTTTAATCCTGCTCTTTACTTTCCTGCAAGTAGTTTAATCCAAATCAATCAACTCTTGTTATAAATATTAGTCTTGATTCCACTAGATTTGACTAGTAAGATTCTTAAAAATGTTGTCCATTGGGATTCGATCCTTAACTATACTGCGATAAGATCCGTCCACTTGTGGGTGGTATTATTGGACAAGGTTTTGGTAAAGACTCAGGATTTCAGCCCTGGGTGAGTTTGTTAGTGCAGTAAGAACCACGTCAAATTCCGGCACTATTGTCGGGGACAACAAATTCTTCTAGTTAAATCTAGTTCCATCAAGGATAATCTTGGATTTTCTTTCACCTTTGATAACATCGATCATCTACTTGAATTTGACTCTACTCCATCCATCTTACTTTTGAAAGATCTTTCCATCCCAGGTACCCCCAAAGACTAGTGTATGCACCGCTCGAATAGTTTCGACCTTATTGCTAGCTTTGACCCTAAGATAGAACGAACCTTTCATCTCCAGAGTAGAGAGAACCAGGCTAGGATGGCACAAGAGGAGGAAATTTCCTGAAGGGTGTCTCAAGCCCTTAATGCGCAAAGAGATAAGATTATGCAAGAAGTCCGAGCTGCGGTTCAAGAGGAAATCCAAGTAGCTCAAGCAGTAGCTCAAGCAGTATAGTTACAAAAGGACCTTAGAGAGTTCTCCATCCCTAAGGTTGCTGACGTTCATCACCCAGTACAACCTCCTCCCATCAATGCTCCAAATTTTGAGATAAGAGCACATTGGGTTACACTGCTTCGGAATAGCCCTTTCTATGGTAAGCAAGGAGAAGATAGTCAAGAACATTTTTTGAGGTTTATAGATCTATGTGCTATGACAAAGAAGAATGGCATCACAGATGATGCCATCAGACTATGTCTCTTCAAAGATTCTCTTATCGATAGAGCCATGAGTTGGTATAACTCCTTGCAATGCAAACCCATCACCACCTGGGAACAACTTCAAAATGTTTTTCTAGAAAAATTACATCCTCCTTCCCTCACCTATGAAATTAGGGACCGCATAACACAATTCGTTCAGGCCCCTGGAGAAACCCTTACAGAAGCATGGGAAAGATACAAAGAGCTTCTACACAAGTGTCCACACCATGACATTCCTAAGAATCATCTCATCGAAATCTTTTATAGGAGTGTGGATGATGATATCAAGAAGTTTTTAGACTCCTCATATGGAGGAAACTTCATGCGACAAAGCTATGATAGTGCATGGAAGGTTGTCACCCTTGGAGCTAAAAATCAAGCTAACTGGGGTATACCCATAGGCAAAGGAGTGCTGAAGGTAGCTATGGTAGAAGCTACTCTTGAGTACAAGTATATTGCCGAATCTCTAAAGCTAATAGTTGCTAAGAAAGACAATCTCGAATCATCTTTTGCCGCCTATGAAAGAAGGCACTCACCCCCTCGACAACAAGAACAAGTAAAGTCATCTTCACTATTTTGTGAAGAATGTAAAGACACTAATCATTCAACGCAAGCCTGTAACATTCTCTATGATGTTGTTTTGGGCAAAGCTTGTGCCCAAGGAGGTGATGGTCAAATGGAAAATTTGAATGCTATCCACACTGTCCCTGGTCAAGAATATTATAATCCAAATCAAAACATGAACCATCCATGTTTTCAATATGGAAATCCTTCATGAGCGGAAAACTCGCAACAACTTGGTTCAGATAATCAACAACGAGGTCTGTCGGGATACCCGTATAACCAAAAATAAAATTTCAAGAATCAAGGGAACTATAGGGGTAACTTTCAGAATAGAAACTACAACCAATATCAAAACAACTCTCAGTTCCAGAACCCAACCAAGCCCCTTATCAAATCAACAACAAGGGCAACAAGCCAGTCTCGTCTCTTCTTATGGCAAACTGTCAGCCATTAAGAAGATGATGTAGTCACAACAGACTATGATAACAAACCAGCAAGCCTATCAGAAGGCTATTGAATCCCAACTAGCTCAACTTTCAGCTAGCCTCAAGCCGCCTGCTGGAGCTTTTACTGGACAACCAGAGAGCAATCCTAAGCATCCAGAGCAACTAAAAGTTGTCACCACCTGATCAGGAAAAAACTATTATGATCCTCCTATCAAGACACATGTGGTGGTTACATACGATGATGACTTTGTGATTGCCCAAGACTCTACAGTACATGAATCTCAACTGAAAGAACCACCAACCACTGATAAGACAGACAAAGCAAGTTCTGAGGAACATGTTGTTCCATAAATAGAAGACACACCTGAGTCAGATGTGCCACTATACAAGCCTCGTCCTCCTTTCCCAGCTCGACTAAAGCAGACAAAGCTTAACACACGTTTCAAAAAGTTCAAGGAAGCAATGAAGAAGCTTCATGTTAATATACCCTTTCTAGATGTGTTGGTTGAGATACCAGTCTAGGTGAAGTACTTAAAGTCTCTCCTCATAAGGAAATATATAACTGAAGAATATGAGACAGTTAAGTTGGAAACAACTACTTATGATATTATTCAAAGCAAGATGTCCAAGAAGCAGAATGTCCCAGGATCCTTTGGGATTTCATGCCATATCGGTGACTCTTCATGTAAGAAGGGATTGGCAGACCTTGGTGCTAGCATCTCCATCATGCCACTTAGCCTTTTAAAGAGGCTAGGGTTTGTAGAACTTCTCCCAACTGGCATGACCATACAGCTTGTGGAAAATTCTATGACTCTTCCCTTGGGAATCATTGAGGATGTCCCAGTCAAGGTAGGCAAAGACTCTTATGTCCTATGCAACTTCATCATAGATATGACATGACACTAACTTATATACATGAACAGCCAGCAGATGTATATTGGTCTTTATATATGGACATAAAAGAGGACTCCAGATACCCTCTTATCTTTGGCCACCCATTCCTTACCACTATGAGAGCTTTAATTGATGTTGAAGCAGGAACCTTGTTCCTCAGACTAGGTAAAGAAATACTCGAGTTCAAAGTTTTTGAAATTATGTGAAGACTAAGCATGCAAGAAGAAGTCTATTTGATTAATTGCATAGAGAAAATGTCACTCCTCATGCAAAAGGATTATGAACAAGATGATCCTTTAGAAGTGGCTCTAATAAACCCATTTGCTGATGACTCCATTGATGAACAAGTAAAGAATTGTGTTCTCCAACTCAAAACTACAGAAGAAGATCCTAAAGCTAAATTTGAGTAACTCAAGGTTGTGAACGTAACTAAAGAGCCATATGAGAAACTAGAGGCCCCTGAAATGAAGCCCCTAACCGAGGGACTAAAGTATGTGTTTCTGGATGATCTCAAGGTTTGTCCAGTTATCATAAATTTAGATCTAACGTCTAAGCAAAAAGATAAACTCCTAAAAGAATTAAGGGAAAGAAGAAAAGCTATCAGCTACAAAATGAGTGATCTCACAGGGGTCAGTCAAGAACTTTGCATGCATAAGATCACCATGGTGGAAGACCACATGCCGACCATCGAACATCAAAGGAAGTTGAATCCTAATATGAAAGAAGTTGTTCGCCTTGAAGTTATCAAACTGCTCACTACAGGAATCATCTATCCTATATCTGACTCACCATGGGTGAGTCCTATACATGTTATCCCAAAGAAAGGTGGAACTACCGTGATACAAAATGAAAATAATGAACTCATCCCCATTCAAACAGCCACTGGTTGGAGGATGTGTACTGATTATAGGAAATTTAACAAGGCAACACACAAAGATCATTTCCTGATGCCTTTTCTTGACCATGTTTTAGAGCGGCTGGCTCCCCAGGAATATTTTTGCTATCTCGATGGTTACTCTGGGTTCTATCAAATACCCAAACATCCAGATGACCAAGAGGAGACAACTTTCACTTGCCCCTTTGGAACATACGCCTTTAGAAGGATGTCGTTCGGGCTTTGCAATGCGCCTACAACCTTCCAACGTTGCATGACAACCATATTCGCTGGTCTAACCAAAACTATCATGGAAGTTTTCATGGATGATTTTTTCGTGTATGGGGATTCATATGACTCATGCCTGAAGCACCTCTCCCTCATTCTCAAATGATGCGAAGAAGCACATCTAGTGCTTAATTGGGAGAAATGTCACTTTATGGTGAAAGAAGGCATTGTCCTCGGTCATAGGGTCAGTAATTGAGAAATTGAAGTAGACAAAGAAAAAATCAAAGTGATTTCTAGACTCAATATCCCAACCAATGTAAGAGAGGTCTGCACATTTCTTGGCATGCAAGCTTTTACAGAAGGTTCATAAAGGACTTCTCTAAGATAACCAAGCCTATGATGACCTTATTACTAAAGGACGTTGATTTCCACTTTGATGAAGAATGCATCAAGAGTTGCAACAATCTCAAGAATGCTCTTACCCATTTGAAATAATGTGTGATGCCAGTGATTACATAGTTGGCGTAGTTTTGGGCCAATATATAGAAAAGAAACATCATGTCATCTAGTATGCATCCAAGACTCTTGATGAAACTCAGAGGAACTATGCAACTACTGAGAAGGAACTCTTAGAAGTTGTGTATGCCTTTGACAAGTTTAGATCCTACCTCATTGGTTCGAAGGTGATTGTCTACACTGATCATGCTACGATTCGCTACCTCCTAAAAAAGAAAGATGTGAAACCTAGGCTAATCAGATGGATTCTTCTCTTGCAAGAATTTGATCTTGAGATAAGAGACAAGAAAGGAACTAAAAACATTGTGGCAGACCACTTGAGTCGTATCCACACCCTAGACACTGAAATGATCCATATTAATGACTCTCTTCCAGATGACCAGCTCATAAAAGTCTCAGAAGATACTCCTTGGTACTCGGACTATGTGAACTACCTTGTCACTGGTGTCATCCACCCTGAATGCACTGACAATGCACTGAAGAAATTCATGCACGATGTGAGGCAATATCACTGGGATGAGCCATACCTCTTCAAGCTCTTTGTTGATGGT